>OX246754.1:277695157-278945157 GCA_945910035.1 Brachypalpus laphriformis | reverse complement strand
TTGAATGCTATAGAGTGGATAAAGATAATATTTTAGGGCCATATTTCAATCGTCAAACCAATCCCTAGTCCAGCGTGTGCCTTGCATAGAAATAGGAATTGTGTCAAAATTAAGTATCTTCCTACGAATTTTTCAAATTTGCTACCACAGAATTTCTGGAAAGGCTTACACTAACATAGGACCATATTTTCGAAATATCTGACAGTTTCAGAAGGAATATTATTTTCTCCATTTCTCCATCATTCGAAATAATTTGCTAAGCGAGTTCGAAGGGGGTTTCAGGAAAAATTATTCAACGGTGGATAATATCTTCTCATTGGCAAGTATCGCTCGGTCCTGCAGGGAAGGGAAAAAAGCTCTTCGTGTTCTTCATGGACTTTAAATCGGCCTTTGACAGCATCGACAGAAAATCTCTGCTCTATAAGCTGAATAAAGTTGGCCTATCAATGAAAATACTAAGATTAATTGAAAACCTTTACGAACAAAATAGGACTCCATGAATGACTCCACTCCTCTTTTCTACTTAAATGACGCCACAACATTTCTACCAGGAGGAATCGTGTTTTATAAACTTCGTATGACGCTTCTTCTTTACGAAGACGATATTGTTATCTTTGCGGAATTATCAACAACTATGCAATTGATGACAAAGAGACTACACTAATACTGCGTTCTGTGGAATCTAAAAGTCAACACAAGTAAATCCAAAATAATGGTATTCCGGAATACGTTTGGACGATACTCGAGAGAGAAAAAATTCAATTAATTCAATTATTCTTTATTAACATCTTTTACAATAAGCTTACAGCCATTAACAGTAAAAGTTATAAATTACTTTGCATTGAGTTTAACGAATTATTACATTTAAAATTCAGAATGATATAGGTATTATGGAAAATATATACAATATAAAAAAATTAAGTGAAAAATGAACCTGGGAAAATGAAGAACTCGAAGTTGTGAAAGAGTATAAGTATTTGGGGGTAACTATAATACCTCGGTTATCATTTAAAAAATTCAAATAAGCTAAAAGTGCACTTAATTTCAACTGGCACTGTCTCTTAAGCAAAAAGTACATCGAACCAAGCGCCAAGTTAAACATTTTTGAAGCCACCATGCGGCCCATCATGTGCTACGCAGCATAAATTTGAGGTGTAGCATAGTATGAGGAAGTGAAGACACTGCTCAAATACTTTTTAAAGACAATATTCCAATTGCTTGAAAATACGCCAATATATATGCTACTCTAGAAACTGGTTTGCCTCCTTTGGGTTGGCCAATAAATTCCCTCTATTTATCGTTAGTGTTTCCGTTAACTTTGAATTACGCCGTTTGCAAATGTTGCTTCGAGCTTGTAGTTTTTTCTTCTTTAAACACACATCGCAGTGCATATGTGAAGGAAAGTTCATAGCGATGAGTTGTGCTTTACGCATTTGGTAAACTTTTGAAAATGGAGGCAAATAGGGAATATTTTTGGCATATTATGCTCTTTTATTTTCGGAAAGGAAAAAACGCTGCACAAGCACATAAGAAGATTTGCGCTGTGTACGGGGATACCTCTGTAAGCGCTTGGACTGTTCGTGAGTGGTTCCGACGTTTTCGTGACGGTGATTTCACATATTCTGACTTGCCCCGTTCTGGACGACTGGCTGAGATTAATGGGGACCAAATTAAAGCTCTAGTTGAAAATAATTCACGCTATACAACAAGGCACATATCTGATATTTTCGATATATCGAAAGCATGTCTCCATTACCGATTCCCTGCAAAAACGCAACGAAAGTGGATGAAACGGATGATAACAGGCGTTGAAAAGAGGTTACTTCACAAAAACGTGGAACGAAAAAGATCATGGAGCAGAAGTGGTGAGCCACCTTTAGCCATTCCTAAAGCTGGTCTTTGCCCTAGGAAGGTTATGCTCTGTATTTGGTGGGATTGGAAGGGAATTGTGTATTACGAGCTTCTTCCGCAAACCCAAATCATCGATTCCAATAAATACTTTATCTCTGGATAAACTGAAGGATGAAATTACCGAAAAACAACCGAAAGGGCGTTGTGTTCCATCAAGACAACGCTAGACCGCATATCTCTTTGCAGACTCGGCAGAAGTTGGTGCAGTTTGGATGGGATGTTTAACCTTACCCGCCGTATTCACCTGATCTTGCTCCTTCCGATTACCATTTATTCCGGTCCCTGCAGAACTTACTTAATGGAAAAAATTTCGTCTCGTTGGAAGCTTGTAAAATCCACTTGGAGCAATTCTCCGCCAATAAAAGTCAAAGGTTCTACGAAAGGGGCATTATGAAATTGCCCGAAAGATGGCATAAAGTGGTAGAAAATAACGGTGCATATATAACTGATTAAAGTTTTTCCTAAGCATAAATATTTAATTTTTCATTTCGCCTAAAAAGACAGGGGGAGCTTATTGGCCAACCCAATATACGAGTATCTTCACTCTTAGACTGTATTTTCATTACATTCTGAGAGCAATATAGCATACTGTCGCAAAGCACGTAATACGCTGAAAGTCGCAATTTTTTAATGAATGTTCCAGATTGATCAACGAGCATAGTGTGCTCCTACCGCAGTATAGCTCAGAAGTTTGGAAAAGTACACTGCAAGAGCTACTAAATACTATCGGAGAGAATACTCGCATTACATTCAGAGTGAAGCACAGCAAAGTGGAGCTAGGAATACTTATGGAATTCTAGACTATGACGTCAAGGAGAAAAACTACTTTCATGACCGTATCGGCTTGGATAAAATAACAACGATCTTTAAGGCCAGAGGTGAACTATTGCGTCTTAATTTTATGCCACATAGAGTTGTAGAGAAAGCTAAGTGCACTCTGTGCAACATGTGCTTGAAAGAAGATGTAATGTACTTTTCGGAACCCGCCGAATTTTAAAAATAGTAAGGTGAGCTCACTGAGGAAAAGGCACCCTCGCGGAAAATGAAATCATTCTTATCCTGAATGCTCGCGATTGAAATATACAGAATAGCTACCAGAAAGCCGCACCGACAGCAAATATTTAATGAAGCCTTTTAGTAAAGTATTTTATCAATATTCTCATTGATTACACTTTTTATAGTTGTCAGCGGAACACCTTTTGTGTTAAAGAGATTCAGTTCACTGTTTTCTGCACTTTTTCTAGCTAGGTTATCTGCTTTTCCACGACTCGTCATGTCTTCATGCCCAAGTTCTCATGAGAAGCGAACCGACACGGTTTTGACATGGGGTTAGCGATGGTGCGCTTTGCTATCCAGATGTCAATTTGCTTAACTTCCCTAAGGTATTCGGTGAGTGACAGACAGACAGCCTTTATTATGGCTAAAATCTTCGTTTCAAACATTGTTACAAATAGGAAATTGAATTTGTGGATTGAAGCAATAGATACCCGCAACTAATTCCCCTGCTATAGTCGATCGATCTGTAATTACTGTTGACACATCTCAGTTGCTTTCGTTCGTCTAAGATTCCCTGCTTGAGAAGTTGTTCCAAAGTTGTTGACTAAAATGTACGACTTACAAGTATTAACAACATTACTTGGACTATTTTTCGATGTCCTGTATTTGATCTATCGTTAAAGTGGCGGAGTGCTCTATGCCTTATGGCCAATATCCCGGCAATTCTCTTCGCTTCCTCCTGCAGTATTAGAATGTTTAGGATTGCTTCGATTGCAACAGTTGGTGCTGCTGTAACTGCCAGGCAGGGCATACGTTGAACGTTTGTTAATAGATTTCTTGCGTACATTTTATCTGTTACTCGCCATCATACAATTATCTCATAAGAGATGATAGGTTTTATGACACATTCGTACGTCCACTCGACCTGTTTTAGCTTCCCCATCACTTCTGAGAAGATAGTGATAGCTTTTCTATAACACCGTGATTCTATTAGTGTGTCGGTGCTAGATGCAATGCTGTTGTGGGCGGCAATATTTTCTTTAATAACTGGTTTGCGGAGAAATAGATAGGAATGCTGTTTATGTTATTGTATTGGTCGTTTATAAACCATCAACAAGTCTGAGGTCTTCTATCAGGTAGGCAAGAGTACAACCGATGTCAGGTGCTTTGGATGGTCTTCATGTGATGATGGCTTTATTTCGAAGGCAATGTATGCCTTAAACTGAAGTCAGCGAGGATAATAATGCTGACTAACTGATGCTGACGTTATATTCAGTCAAATAAATGTTGTAAAAGCGTGGCTGATTGATCATCATTTTTAGAATGCGCTTAAGGTAGAGACGCGTTTTACTATAAACTATTTTATCCAAGAAAGTAGCTTTATAACTTTTGGTCCTACTCCGATCGCACTGGCGCATTATAGAATTTGCTGGAGGAAATGTTTCATAGTTTCATTGTCTCACGGATATTTATGATAGAAATTAGTCGCCCCTAATATAGTGACTGGGTTCGTCATAAGGCGACCACTACATCTTGTCTAGATGCATCGTTTGTTTGATGCTTTACTGTCTAATGTATCTTTGACTTAAAGTCGCATGTGAAGGTGAGGTTTATATTTTAGACCGCCACGCAATCAGATATCTATAAAAATTGCAAAGCACTACACTTCATTAGGAATGTGTACCTTCCGATCTTATGAAACGTTGCTCTTTCAAGAAGTATAAAGGCAATTAGTTGGAGCGATTCCAGTTTATGTTAAGTGGAATAGACCCATCGCAATGCTTGTGAAAGCGTTAAAAATGTACCAAAGTCTCAGCATGCTCACTTCCCAAAGAATTTGTTTCCCCCAACTATTCCTTTCAAGTGTGGGCTCCGTGGTTAGTGGTTAGTGTGTCGGATCACTATGCTTGAGGTTCCAAGTTCGAATCTCAGAAAACACACAAAAAGTTTTTTCACGGTCCCACCTCTCACGAGCGTCTGAAAAACATCCGAGAGTATTGTTGTCACGAAAAAGCTTCTCAAATCGACGTTCGGGTACGGTACTAAACTGTGGGTCTCTTCCATTCGTGTGAAAAATATAACGCACCCAACATGAGTGGTTCCGAGAAGCAATTAATTTTATTCCCTCCAAGTTACTAAAAAAGCGTTTTCCAGTGTTTCATGTGCCTCTGAGCCATACCCTCAATTCGTTTGTGTGTGAAATTTGCTGCGACGGATAAGTTATTTTACTACTCGTATCTACACGTATTCAAGTTTATAAGTCCTAGTCTCCTGGCATTCTTTTACAAAAGAAGGTCTAGATAAGATTCCTATAGCTTTCTCAACTGTGACGGTTACCGGTTTAGTTTAAGAATTCCGCTGGTTTCCTTCAATTTAATGACGGGCCATAGGGGTTTGGATACTATTTTATTATGCCCATATTGCTTAAAATATTCCGCACACGATGGGTTGATGTTTATTGATTTATATTGAAGCAATTCTCAACCAACTCTTTCCAGTTGATAGGCAGACTTCTTTCCCTGATGCTATAATGCTCAGGTACCCTACGCAGTCTTATACTTGCGGCAGTTATTGACTAATTCTGAACTTATAAAGTTTGAGGTATACAGACGGTCCGGGAACTGATGAAGTAAGTTGGCAGGCATGTTTGGGCCAAGGTTGAAGCAGTCAAAACCCATAGACAAAAGTACCAGATTCTTTAAGCTGAAATATATTGTATAGATAGATGCATCCAACTCAATCTCAAAAGAAGATAATATAGTAACTGCGACATAGCAATACTGCCAGATAGTCAAGCAACTATCAAAGCACTTGACTCTTATGTCATTAAGTCAAACTTTGTGTGGGAATGCCTACACAAACTTAATGAATAAGATAGAAACAACAGAGTAACGCTCTACTGTATATCCGGTCATGTTAAGATCAAAGATAAGGAAGCAGCAGACTCCTTGGCAAGACAAGGAGCTGCAAAAACCTTCATTGGATCGAAATCATTTTTCGAAATAGGGAAACATACGATACGCGAAGAATTCAGCAAAAAGGAGAAAGAAGACAGGACAAGAACTTGGAAGAAGAGTAGAGGTCTGAGGTAAGCTAGGAAACTATTGGAATGTTAAAACCGGAAAAGATTCGAGGCCTGCATTTGCCTTAACAAGAATAGCCTACGAATCCGAACAGGGCTCCTAACGGGGCACTGCAAATTCAGGGTGCATTTACGGAAACTAGGTATAACTAATGAAGACTTTGGCAGATTCTATTATGAGTTAAGCAAGACTCCGGAGCACCTTCTGGAATCTTGTGGGGCATGGACTCACAAAAGACTTAAATACTCGCGCAAGTATCAAATATTAGATGAGGATATGAAAACCATCGACCCACTTCTCATTTTCAGATTTCTAAAAGAAACTGTGCACTAACTCACCAATGCAAAGCAAGAGCATACATATGTCCTTCAAACACAATTCGGAAGGAATTATAATGCGAGGGGAACTTTAACGACTGAATAAACCTGTCCAAGGTTCTAGCAGGGGACGCAATAGACCATTAGGTCGAAGTGCAAGATAATAACTCCGGAAGTCTTAAATACAGACGCCATGGTTTTCGCCAGAGCTCATCCCATCTAGGGTCTTACAACTATGTTATATGTCCCTAAATATCAAATAGCACATTCCTTTAGTTCAAACAGCATTACTGCTAGACGTCTTAGGATTTATGACTATCTGTCTTATATGATATATTAAGTATTAAATTCCTAACTACAATATAAGCGGCTCCTGGCGCTCAATTAAACACCTATCCCTGCAATGTATCATAACATCTTCTTAAGGAATGTCCCGTGGTTCCCTTCATACTCCGACTTGATTACCGATCAAATGAAAGCAACTGCAATCATAGCTCTAAGCCTTACGTAGGTCCGCGTAAAGGGTGTGATGGTCTTTAGCAGCATTCATGTAACACATAACACTACACATCGCGCATTCCATCAACACACAATCTCGCGGGGAGAAATAATTTACACATAAATTCCCGCGCAAGTGCGACGAATCAGTGGCGATTTCATCACTATCAAAATTACTTTGGGGCTATTGAAGCCACTTAGACGGTCGTCGTTTCATAGATGCTCCTCCTGCCTATGCAACCAAAACCTATGATTATAATCCGCACGCGGTCCATAGACGGGTATTATGCACTTCGTACCTTCCATAAAAGACATTATCCTTATTTTGCTTTAGGGTCCTGCTTCATAAATATCCTGTGGCTATCAAAAGGAGTTGCGTTGAAAAATGAGCTCACTGACTGTTCTTACTTTGAGTTTCCTTTGTATGGCAAGGAGTGGCAACGTTGAACAATACAAAAAGCAAAGAACAGCATCATGCTAATATAAGGCCGCCACAGGGAAACCGGCACCGGAGCGATGCGCTGCAAGAGGAGCGATCTCATCAAACTCCCGACACAAACATTAAAAACGGCGAAGCATATCCTAGTGCACACATAGAATGGTCATCATTATCGTGATCATTTTGATTTGAGCAGTGACTCGTTGTGCTCCGAATGCAAAACACACAGATCAGGTACTCGTATGTACTACAAAGATGATCAAATGCCAAGATAACTAGATTGGAAAAAGTCTTCTTGCAGAGTGCTGGTTGTGGTAGTGGTGGTGGTTAAGGGAATTGTCTGTCTCCGGGGCTGACAAGATGCCGCCGCTGCGCTATAATCATTCAGAGTTCGACAAGAAACCAGGGGCCCATAGTTCTGTTTGAGGAAGAGGAGAATTAAAATAGAGTATTTAATAACAGGTATTTCAATGGAATGCAATAAATCTTCAATTGAATGAACTAGATTACTTCTGGTGCATTAGTATAGTAAACTGCACGTGAAGGATCATTCTTTGGAGCCATACGAAATAATAATCTTGAAAGGGAAGGAGTCAGATGGTCGACTTGACATGAAATGGTAATTGTTTGGACCATTAAAGATGAGCTGTTGGATGGAAGGACTGCAACAGATGGTGGCAGATGCCAACTTAAATTGGATAGAACAAGAGATTGCTTATTCTTTTCATTGAAATGTTTATGGGACAATGAGGTGCAACAATGTTGCGGATTGAAATTACTTCGAAACGTTGTTCTTTAGATATCATCACGGGCCTTTAAGAAGTAAATTAAACAGGATGACGTCATTTAGGAGGGGCGGACTTATTAGTAAGCAAATGTCTGGATGGAAAAGGACGCAGATTTTGGTGATGATATGCATTTATTTTGAACCTTAGCAACTGGAAGTGACTCACCATTGTGCAGCTAAAAGAAAACGTATTACGAGCTTACCAATGGGGCTGAAATTAAATTCTAGATCGTAGCCATTAAACAATTGTTTATGGTGGATGTATGAAAAAAATAATATTAAGCATCCAGAATTTCAACAGTGCTCAAGCGAAACGATTTGAGAGCAAATAAACCGATCAGTGCTTAACTTAACGCTTGAGGTTGACAACTTTGTTGACTGTATTCAAGCCTCGGATGAATGGAAGCTCTATTGATTATAGACAAGTTTATAATATAAAGAAAAGTTTTTTTCTTAGGAATATGAGGTATTTAGCATCATTTTTCAAGCTTAATTAAACTTTTACGGTTCCAAATCAACCGTCATGGTGACACGTACATCATATCCTCTGAGAAGCATGTTATTTAAAATTATATGGAGCGACGTTAAAGAGATGGACGTTAGATGATGCAAAATACTGACTTTGAAAAGTACTAATGTTAGGTTAGGTTTGGTTAAAGGGGTTAGCTGATCTTAAATGGATCCATTGTGCTCCCCTGAAGCGGAGTTTCCTGGTTGAAATACTGAAAAGAGGGGAAAAGGGAGGAAAAGAAATAAAATGGCTAGAGTTCTGTGTTAATGGAACGGCCTCCTCTAAACCGTCCTGCAGAAGTTATGAATTTTAATGATTGCGGTTGGTGGCTTTTCAGACAGGTCGCCAAGATGATTGAAGAAATACTCTCCAAGGGACGTCTTTCTGGTATTGCGGAGATTAGGGCATTTGCAAAGGAAGTGTTCCGTGTCCTCTTCTGCGTCTGTGTTGCCGCATCCTCTGCAGCATTCATCTGTACTTAGCCACATTCTCTTCCGGTGGGCCAATAGGTTGTGGGCAATAATGAATCCTATGAGAAGCGCCAAGTTTTGTCTACTTTGAGTGAGAATGAGCTTGGTTTTCATCTTGTCATATTTTGTCCAGATGCTTCTGGAGACGCGGCATGATGGGACCGCTCTCCACCTTTCGTCTGCTTGTCGTTTGAAGTCAAAAATCGATGAGCGTTTTAAGCTCCTCACGGCGGCTTTTTATTTGCTTTTATTTTATTACGGCCGATGAGATGGCATTTATACAGCTTGACTCTATGTAAATTCTGATCTCTTTTCTTAGTAACAAGCTTCGTGGAAAGTTCTCGTGCTGCCTCTGCTATCGCTAGGACTTCCGCCTGGAACACACTGCCGTGGTTCGGAAGTCTAAAGTACCGACGTTACAGCTGTGGTTCAGAAGTTAGATGAGAAGATTTTACGCAAATGTAGATGTGGTGTAGATAGTAATGAGACAGACGATAAATTCAAAAAAACAGGGGTCTACAGATACTTGAAGCACTTAGTGGAGTAGGAGGACAGATGATCCGGAAAAGTTAAAAAGGGAAGTAGAAAGAGAAAAAGCGAAACCTAAGGGAAATCCCAGAACCGACGAAAATCCAGAACATGTATCAGCCTGAAAGGAAATAGACTGCGAATATCTCGTTTGTAAGCCTGTACTATGGCTTTCTAACAAGACATTACAAATTCGAAAAACACCCAGGCTTAATGCGTAATGCAGATTCTGCGGCGACACGGAAGATACTCCAAATCACATATTGAGTAGATACCAACCTGCATCAGAGTGAAATGCTCCCATCAGGAAAAGGAAAAAATCTTCTGCCCCTAGATTGAATGAGCGTTCATAAGTTTGTGGTAGGAACTATGCTTAATGGATTGCCTTAGCTGGAGAATAACACCATTTAACACAAGGAATGGGTCATACTAAGATTCTACGCAGAAACTTAGGTAATGTATCTAGCACAACTACACAACGCCACACCTAGACTTCACAAGGCCATTTTCATGCACCTTCCCGAGCAGAGAAGAATGGAAAACAGGCTCGTGAGACTGCAATGAGGGCAATACTACTTGAAGATATCACCTTTTTCATCGACAGCCAGGCAGCGATAAAAGCAATATCTGCTACAGAAGTAAAATCGAAGGTTGTGAAGTGTTGTAGAGAAGAGCTCAAGGTTCTTGGAACATAGCACAAGGTAGAACTATGCTGGGTCCCTGGACATGAAGGCATATCAGGGAATGAGAAAGCCGACGAACTGGCTAGAGGATATTCTGCACTAAACTCGGACCAATCTGACCCCTCAGTATACATCCCGCCTTGCACACTCAAACTCGAGGCAGGGAACAAAGCCCTAAAGGAGGCAAACAACAGATGGTCCTCTCTAGATACTTGAATCATCACGAGGAAGCTATGGCCTACATTTGACAGTGCAAAAACCAATAAACTCATGCAGAGGGATAGAAAATCATTCTTTGCACTCGTACGAATTATTACGGAGCACAACGAGGACCTTTGAATGGGCTGCGGCAACGAGGAGGTTCACGAGGACACTACCCACTTTCTCTGCCACTGCCGAGGCCTCTACCATCTTAGAAATAGATATCTTGGACAATACTTCTTTAAGGATTTAGAAGAATTGTCCAACAGACCGATCAATGACATCGCAAACTTCATCAAATCCTCTGGATGGTTTGTATCTCGGGCACAGTAAGTGCTATATGCTTTTTAATAGGCTACGTACAGAGACGTTCATTTTTCTTCACGAGGAAGGGATTTCTCTTTTTCTATCTTCATTTCTCCCATGGGTATCACAATGCTTCTGTACTGACCTGATTGCGGTGTAGAGGATTTCCGTCCCTACACTAGCCCACTAACCTAACCTAACCTAACACAAGGAAGGGGTACTATGGATGTTTTAGATCGCAGTGTACATAACTTCGCCACAAATCATTCAATCATCACTATGATTCACATTGGATTAACCAGTTGGTTCAGCATGGCATCACATGCTTTAATACTCAAGTAGCGCACGTAGATTCACTCTGGATAAACGATTTTCAACAAGTTTTCGTTGAAAGGACATACATACATATATTTTCAATGGCCCGCTAATCCTTTATGTGGGTTGCGGGGGTAGGATACTCAGGTGGACTCTCCATCCTTCTCGATCGTCCGCCATTGGCTCCAACTCATCATCGGACTTGATTTAACCATCTATTTCTACGCCTACCGGGGGTTCGCCTACCTGATGGCATAGCAATCATGGCACATCCTGAAAACTGGTCTGAGGGCATACACACTACGTAATCAAACCATCGAAGCATAGATCGTTCCATTTGGAGAAGTAGCTGCTCAACATTGAGCGCATCCCCTACGCTGGTGTTGCGCACTCGATCCCTACGAGTTATTCCGCGAAGGAGCCTCATTTTTGCATCTTGCGTATGCGATCTTATTCGTTCTGTCATTATCCGAATTTGATGACCATTGGTGAGAGTTGGGACATATACAGAGTTAAAAATCGATAATTTAGCTTCAACACTAAGTTCGGCCTTCCTTTTAACAGATTGACCAAGCTCTCTCTAAATTGATCCAGTCTGACCAATTCTACTGAACAACTCGGCATTGCTCTTCCCATCACTCGTGAATAAGACCCCAAGGTACTTAAACTTATTCACCTGCTTTAGTGGGAATCCACTAACATGCAGAGTGCACTGAATGGGTATTTTGGTAACGACCACTACTTCTGATTTGTTCACGTTGATATTCATTCCAGCATCATCACAAATGGCTGAAGATCGGTTTGAGAGGACCCAAGGATGACTCAATCATCCGCAAAGAGCAGACGACTTTTTCTTAAGTCTCCCACTTTGAAACATTCTTCACCACGGCTGCAACATCCAATGAAGAGGAGATGTGACAAAACGCACCCTTAGCTGAGTCCAACGCCCACAGAGAAAGGTATTGATTTAACGCCATTTACCCGAACACAGCTTCTACAGTTTGTATATAAAGACTGAATCGCCATTAACAAGGAACCATCAATCACTTATGCCTGCAGAGCACTTCAGAGTTTGCATCGAGGTTTGATGGTTTCATCACCCTTTTTATAGGTGAGCAGTCATCTGCATGATTCCACCATTCTGGCAAGATGCCTGGGGTATTGTACAGCTGGGAGATTTGGCCAGTATATACAAAAAAGGGCAAAATCTCGTCTTAATCTAAAGGTTTATTCCCACTACATTTTCAAAAACTAATATTAAACCGGGTTTGGTAGATAGAATTTACAGTGGATATTGTAGCGTGCAGACTAAATTTTTTGCTTAGAGAGACTGACCTATTCCATTTGTTTTTGTTTCAATTCTTACGCATGCAGGAACAGTATATGATTTGAGATGAAGTTGCATATAGTAGCATTCGTTACCATCTGGCGATTCAGTGCAAAAGTCCCCCTCTTCTTCCAGGCAGCTGTCACTCACATCGGATTGAGACAATGCTCTTGTTATTGCCTAAGGCTTAACGATTTACCAAGTCTGTAAATATGCCAGCCAATGATACATGTTTCTTCCGATGAAATATTGAGACAAGTTAAAAGCCAAATGGTTTTCTTGAGGTATTACTTGTTAAATGTACGAGTATACAGATAATTTAGGTGACACCAGACCATTATTTAAATTTTCAAGAGGAGCAAACATTTCGACACGCTTTGTCTGGAAGTTCAGTAAGGTTAATCAACATAGCAAAGATCTCGATGGAGCAACCTTGAGGTGCTATTAGTTCAGGGTGTGAGAGCCAACAATTTTTGAGGACATTCAGATTTTCCGCTGACGATGGAGCCATCATAAGTGAGGATCCTACATCCCTGCAACGAGCACTTGATGTGTGGGTGGACGTTTTGGAGGGAAATGGGTATCGCATTAGTTCAAAAAAGACAGAGTACTTGTGCTGCCCGTTCTCTGATCCACTCAGGCCTATTCCAGACATTTATTTGAATGGAACAGTGCTTCCCAAGTGCAAAAAGTTCAAATATCTGGGATCTATGATCAATAGAAAAGCAACTTGTGATGACGATATCAATCATCGTGTAAGCGTAGGGTGGATGAAGTGGCGAGAAAATTCCGCTATCTTCTGTGACAGAAAAATGCCCCCTAAGTTGAAAGGAAGGCTCTACACCGCAGTTGTACGTCCAGCGCTCACATACGGTTCACAATGTTGGACGATGTACAAAAAGTATGAGAGTAAATTAACGGCAGCTGAGATGAAGATGCTTCGCATGACAGCAGGAGTGACAAAGCTTGATCGAATAAGAAGTTCGAAGATCCGTGGAAGCTTTCACATCAAGGAAACCATCGTACAAAAAATAGAGCGTGACCGGCTCAGTTGGTATTGCCACGTTCAAAGAAGAGATCATTTGAACCCTGTTAAAAAGGCAATATCAATGCACGTTCCAAAGACATCGCGATGTAGGAAAGGCAGGCCTATAAACGCCTGGATCAGACAAATGCGACGACATCGGCATTTCATTGGCCTCAGTAACCGAGTGATCCAAAATCGGCAGGCCTGCCGATATTTTCTGAGGTCAAATAGTCGAACCCCACATGCGGATCAGTAGAAATGCGGTGAAGTGGGAGGGTTGTGATCCCTTGTTTTCGGATCATAGCCTCGCTGATAAAAGGAAGAAGAAGATTCAGATTTTCCGCAAGTACCAAATATCTGATGAGGAAACACCAACCATAGACCCGCTTCTCATTCTCAAATTCCTCAAAGAAGGTGGACTGGAGAGGGTGCTCTGAAGATGGTCTATTCTCGCCGAAAACAAGTAAGAGCACAATACCTTCAAATCTATTCCGAAAAGAATTGTAATGCAAAAGGAACTCTTATGAGTGAGCGAATTTCTACAAGGCATTAGTAGGGGACACAATGGACCAGGTCGCAGTGTAACCCAGTTTTCTCACAAATAATACGAATAATAGTAATACATTTACTGAAAGATGTAGATGAAGTCGTGAGGAGATTGATTTATGTAAAACACTCCACAGCATTAATATTTCTTTAAAAAACATATTGCTATTATTTTATTTTATTTTTTTAATACAATTTCACTTACAATTTCCTTTGCTCTCCTCGATATCCAAAATGATGTTCGTCTGTCCAGTTTCAACCTCACACATCTGTGATTTGCCCAGTAATCCTTGTGCTCTTCGTGTGAATATCACCAGCACTACACCAATTACTCCAAGTTTCCACGTCATCTTCTGAAAATTAATAAAAAAATAAAAAATAAAAATTATAATTTGAATAATTTTTGACCACCCACCAGCGGAAACTGAAAACAATAAACAAATCAATAGCCATCGGCCGAAACTTGTTTGTAATAATTTTTAAGTGCACTCCACATGAATGCCATTATAAAAAGCTTCAAACATACACCAACGGTATAATGATTAATGACTAATATCTTTTCAAGTACCATGAACATTTAAGGAGAAACTATTCAAGGCCAGCTAAATTGATTCGAGATACTTTAAAAGCCAGACAGCGCGCGATTTGAAAATTATGAAGTATCACTTAGCAGTCGAACCATTACATGTACAGATACATAGATACAAATAACAATATGTTCAGATTAACAAATCAATTCAATTTGGAGCACAATGCCCGGAACAGGAAGCAATCAATTTATCCCCATCTCGGTACCCATTCAATTGATAAGAAGCTTATTTAAATTTTTATTAGTTGATCCGCAATAAAAGGTCAGATTGAGATCTAGCGATAAAGGATAGGGATACGGATAATAATGGAAATCAAAGGCAAAGAGAGTGGACGCACATCGGCTCTATTTGGAGTGCATATGGCTTGACATTGGGCATGTAAGTTGTGGGTTTTGTCCCAAAAAGGCAATGGAACACTCCGCATAAGTTCAAATAAAAATCTGCGTTTCTTGTAAAAATAGAAGATCACCAGAGGAGAATGTTTGGTGCAAAGGAATCTACAGAGACATTCATGTGTCGCCGCACAGCATAAAAGCCAGTTCTTTGTTCCTGCTCGACGCGGTTGGATTTGAATATTATGGTAAGATATGTGCCACAATTGGCAATGGCATTGGTTTTATGCGTAATGTCCTTTTGGAGTGTCTCATATGTGGTAATGGTGAACGTTGGTTGGTTGTCTTTGGCTTTTAGGTCTTGACTGTAAAATAGTTTGGGAATTGCAGCGTAATGAATAATTCAGACACGTTGGACAATCTCTTTAGTTTTTGTGCATTTCTGTGAAAGTTAAGAGTCAAGGTACATGCCGTATTCCGGATAAAAGTGGCTTTGTTGTCCCTTTAAGGTTGGGGGAAAGGAAAACATCTTGTACTCAATCAACTTTCAAGAGAAAGTTTTTAGAGATAAAGATAAGGATAATAATCACCCTAAAAGTTTAAATTTAGTCCTGTGACTTGTCCACTGTGGTTTGGAATATAAGGTGTAAACGGAGTTCTGTATACGGTGTGAAGATATGGTGGAAAGGTTTTTATTTGGCGACTGCATATTTGTAAAATGGCTACTCAAAACATACCGGATGAGATTCTATCCCTTATAAAAATGATCGAAGTTTACCAAGGTCCTAGTTAAGGGTCTAAGGGCCTTCGTGCATCAGACAGATCTTTTCAAACTGGCAGCTTAATAGTCAACAAATATTTGGCGTTAAGAAACGATAGAAATCAATTGCTCACATGCAGATTTATTACCACAAAGTTGGGTGGTTCATCGGTTAGAAGACTTACCAGTTGCGGAATTCCCCAAGGTGTAGTCTTGTGCTCTCTTCTCTGAAATTTAGTAGTCAACGAGCTACTGTTGCCTTGGAAAGGACATGAAGCAGAGTGATTGCCTATGCAGATGACATTGCTATTGCTGCCTCAGCAAACATTCAGACACTATAATGAAAAACCTCTAATATGCTCTCCCCCAGTTCACTTGGCTTCGGTTTCTGACGGACTTAAGCAGATTCTCAAGAAACTGGAAATAGAAGACCAGTTGCAGATTTTGCAAAAATCACAATTAAACGCCAGCACACCTTCCTATAGATTCAATCATTGACATCACATTCAGGAACAACTCACTCCTGCGGACAACCAAATGGCGGTTCAGCGAAGACTTGGTATACCCACAGTGACCACCAGGCAATTATATTTAATGTCGGCGAGGAGAAACGTAGACTGCGTCCCACCCTAACAGGAAGGACACGCTCTTCGACAAAGACATGTTCGAAGAAATGTTAAACACCAGCGCCACAACGAATAATGGATCGGCTGAGGCCCTTCGCATCAGCTGATCCAGGTCATAACAACAGCGTGCGACGCAGCCATGCCCAGAAGGTCTGTCAGTAAAAGAGGCGAGCCCTGCTACTGGTAGACCGACGAGATTAAACGGCTCAGGGCGAAGTGCCTACAAGCGCGACTCAGATCTCAGAGATCCAGAGGCAGACAAGATTTCCAAGAGCGGCTAACCATTTAAATGTGGTGGCGAGGCGAGAACTGGAAACGGCCATTAAGAAGAGTAAGTCAAGGAGCTTTAGGCGGCTCTGTATCGAGGCCGAATTAGACTCCTGGGGCATAGCGTATAGAGTGGTGATAAAGAACCTTAAAAGCAGCAGGTCTCCACAACTTACATGCCCGGCAATGCTAAAGACTATAGTAGAGCACCTATTTCCCCATAGACCAACTACTGTGGTCTCCATCACGAGGGAGATCAGCATGGAGCATATCCCGGCAATCACGTCAGAAGAACTCTTTGGGGTATGCAGAAAAATCGGAGACAGCAAAGCACCTGGACCGAATGGCATCCCGAATACGGCAATCAAGGCGGCTGTTAAGACGAGACCGGACATCTTTCTAACAACGATGCAAAGGTGCATAGAGGAGGGGGTATTCCCTACACCATGGAAATTGCAACATTTAGTGCTGCTTCCAAAGGGCAATAAGCTGCCCGGACAACCATCATCGTATCGCCCAATATGCCTGTTCGATACGCTGGGAAAGATCCTAGAGCGTATCATCTATAACAGACTGCTTGCGTTGGCGGAGGAAAACGGAGCCTTGTCAGACTGTTAGTACGGCTTCAGAAAATCACGCTCTACCGTCGATGCCATAAAGGCGGTAGTACATATAGCAACTGAAGCAATACAAGCGAAAAGGTGGAAATGGGGGACGAAGAAATACTGCGCAGTAGTAATAACGCTCGACGTCAAAAATGCGATTAACTCGGCAAGCTGGTTATTCATTAGGAGATCTCTGGCCAGGATGTATACACCATACTACCTGCTGAGGATAGTCACGGACTACTTCAGCAATAGGAAGCTAAGATACCATACTGACGATGCCGTAAAGCACTACAGTATTTCCTCGAGAGTCCCGCAAGGGTGGGTTCTGGGACCTCTCCTATGGAACATTATGTACGACTGAGTTCTGCGACTAACATTGCTCGAGGGAGTCAAAGTAATTGGCTTCGCTGACGATATCGCAGTGGTTACAGTAGCCAAGCACGTACACGAGGTGGAGTCTGCCACGGATAAGGCAGTTATAAGAATAAAGGAATGGCTGGAGTCTACCGGTCTGGAACTAGCTGCCAACAAGACCGAAGCTGTCCTAATAACCAGCCGCAAAAAGGTGGAATACGCCAGCTTCCGGGTCGGAAACCAGACAATCAGGTCCAAAGAATCCTTGAGGTACCTTGGAGTCACGCTCGACAACAGGCTGGGCTTCAAAGCTCACGTCGCGTATTCTAGTAAGAAAGCATCACTGATACAGGCAGCACTCTCCCGAATGCTCCCGAACATCGGCGGGCCTTCATACGCCCGCAGGATCCTGCTGTCCAGAGTGGTCAGCTCGGTACTTCTATACGCTGCCCCAATATGGGCAGGTGCACTGGCGGTAAATGAGTGCAGGAAGAAGCTATCATCAGCTCACAGGCTCTGCGCAATAAGAGTGATCAGCGGCTTCCGAACTATCTCCGACGATGCAGCCTGCGTTTTAGCTGGGTTGGTCCCAATCGACATCCTCGCTGATGAGATGCAGAGGGTATACCTTAGACATCCCTCGAACCGCCATGAGGCAAAAAGGATTAAGGAGGAGGAAAGAGCAGCATCAGCAGCGCTGTGGCAAACTAGGTGGAACAGCTCTACGAAAGACAGGTGGACCCACAAGCTCATTCCCACTATAAAATCATGGACACAGAGAGCGAGGGGAACTGTAACTACCATCTTACACAGTTCCTGTCCGGACACGGTGTCTACCGAAAATACCTCCATAGATTTGGACACGATAGTTCACCTCTGTGTCCAATATGTCCAAACGAAGAGGAGGACGCGGAGCATGCAGTCTTCTACTGCAGACGCTTTGAAGAAGATAGAGCAAACCTGCCAAGTCCAGAAAATTTTGTAAGTGACATGACATTCATAGTATGTGTGCAGAATGCGCTGAGAAGAGCAGAAACCCTAAGAAGAGCCCAAGAGGCGGCCTCGGAGACTAGAGCATAATTGCTAACCAGACCCACGAAGAAATACCCAACGGCAGTACCGCGGGGAGAGTGGTTGAAGTGTGTAGGGTGTGCGTTTAGTAGATAGATAGATAGATAGATAGATTTTATTTATGTACTTCACTATTAATACAAAGTTTTAACAAAAAATCAATAAATATGGCGTTGCCGTCTGCCTGATTGACAACATTAAATAAATTCAAAATTAAAAATTGACTAAAATATGTATGTATATTTGTGTATTTCTTTTATTTTAAGCGATTTTAGAAATCTTCATTAATGATCCTTTCACGATAATTTAAAGCAATTTTGCAGTACTGGGTTAGCTTAAATACGTTTGGTTCGTTCAGAAGCATAGAAACTTGATCCACCGACAGAACATTACTTCCAAAGATATGTCTCCTAATTTCGCTTAAAACTGAACACTTCCCAACAAAATGTATGACATCTTCTCTTTCTGCCAAGTTGCACAAGTTGCATAGCACTGGTAGGTCTGCTCTGTGTGGAATATAATTAAGCTTTAGAAGCTCTCCCCGTAATTTAAACACAGTCGCTATTTCCGGTATACTGTATTCATCGCGGAAGTAGTTATGCGTTTAGTACGTAGGCGTATTTCTGGAATCGATTACTCAGGTTTGCGAAACATGCATGCTAGTAGCACTCGGGCTATTAGTATCTATGAAGATTATACATCCTTGGCGCAACTTAAAAAAAAACCGTCCTATAGAACGGAAGGCGTTGATCTACAAATGCCAGAACCACCTGAGAGCATACCTTATATAGAGACGGATCTTTCTTCGCTAGATAAAAAAAAAATAATAAATAAATATTTGGCGCAACAGCTCTTTAAGTGCCAGGGCCTAGCTTCTCGCAACCACTCATGTTGTGTGTGTTATATTTTTCACACGAACGGAAGGGACCTACAGTTTAGTGCCATATCCGAACGGCGATTTGAGAAGCTTTTTCGTGACAACAATACTCTCGGATGTTTGTCAGACGCTCGCGAGAGGTGGGACCGTGAAAAAAACTTTTTGTGTGTTTTCTGGGATTCGAACTTGGAACCTCATGCGTAGTGATCCGACACACTAACCACTTACGCCACGGCGCCCACTCTTCGCTAGATACTCTGGTTTATTAAAGTAGTAGAACCAAAGTATTATCTCATTTGCATCCGTTTACCTACATCGACATCTGACTATCAGCGACAAATGACCGAAGGAGTGGTTGAGAGTTGTTTTGAATTATAAGCACCGAATCTTCTTTTCAAGTTTACCAACTACATTCTCTTCTCTTTCGGATAAAAGATATGAGACTATTGGACTTGACTGACACTCTTGTATTGCCTCTCTCATTCACCTACGAGGCATTCTAAGTCTAAGAGACACTATGAAGTTAAGGTGTCACAACTTATACTAAGGTTGTACAAGAAAATAGTTACGGTCCATAGTCTTACCATCTATAACAAGAGCTATATACAATAAAACCGGTTGCATTAAGTTCATATCAACTTTTTACTATCTCCCACATCAAACGCGTTCTCATTGAACAGTTGAATTAAATCAATTATCGTTAGAATTGATTCGACTTAAGATTGGAATATGCTCATTAAAATGCATTTCATGATTACTTGTAGATCCACCCAATGAGTTCCATATCAACTTTAAGTTCCCAACTCAACCCGCTTAACGTCGGAAAATTTAAATCTCCCAAATCTTCCAATGCGCTTACGCCCATAACTTCGACTCAATAAAAATCGACTGACACAAGTTGATCAAATTACGATAAGCCCCAATAAATTCTCTGACTTCTCCACGCACACCAACAGTACGATAAAAAATAAGTTTATGAACAACAAACATTAATCCCAAATGGGTTCGGCAAAGAAAACCCTCTTTGACACCTAAACACCATGACGAAGTGATTTCCCCCCAACAACCAAAAAATCGAAGATAAAATCAACTTCAACAGGGAATTACTAAATCAATGTTTGCTCTGTCAAGATCAAAGAAGACAAATAGGAGAAACTCTTCAAACTTGGCTTCTAGCCAACATCTAGAAATTCTCGCTCTGAAGTATGACGTCCGGAGGTTTGTTCATAAAATTATTAAAATTATGTTTTCATACATTAATTTGCAAAATTCGAGAACGCCTTGCAGATTAGTGTTACTTCTCCCCAGGGGGCTTGGTGAAAAGAAAGTCACTAGGGACTAGTTTCACTTGATTGGCAACAAACTGCGAAGGAATCATAAATCCAAGAAATTTATCTGGCACAGTCTTTAACACCGTTACAACTGAAGTCGAATGGGGTCAACACATTGTTGATCATCACTGAGGATACTTGAGGTACCTGTTTGCTGATGGAAACCAAACACCATGAAGATTACTGAAGAACTCTTCCTCTAACCAAAAGTCTGATGATACGCCAGGCAGAGCGAGAACAATTTCCATGCAGGAAGTCAGACGGATGAAAAAAGTAAGCAAACATGAATGATGTGACCTTTTTCCATCGTCGTCATCGTCGTTAAGAGGATGATGGTAGGCATAGCTTCATGTCTAAAGAGATGTTTCTTAGATTTGTGATAGGAGATCTGCTCAAATTCGATTCGAAGAAGAGTTATGAACTGTATATACATTATGCAGTGCATACATATCTATCACGACCTCTGTGTCCATTATAGTGTCCGATTGAACCAGAGGTCGAAGGGGAAATCACGACAAGCGACAGGATTTGTTGATGTCAGGTCCACTGTTGTACAATTTTTACGTCATAATTCGTAGTGAACTCATGAACTAAGAAGTGAAAACCACACGAGGGATTGTGTCAGCGCACAAGTTTTATGTGAACATCATAGCGAAGTAGGATAGATCGTATCGCAAGCAAGATTTAGAGGGATTTGTGGGGTCTTACTCATGATGACTCAAGAAAACTAAGTGAAAGTGGAATGAATACAAAGTACACTAAGAAAGTGGGAGAAGAAGAAGTGATGCCTGGAAGGTATGAGAAGAATAGAAGACTTCAATAGCGTCTGGAGATACACTTATCGAAGTCAAGTTAAGGGTACTCGTTGGAGCTGGTTAGGTATTCCAAGTGTTTATTGTTTTTAAAAGAAGTAAATCAGTACTATTGGTATCAATTGAAATTCCTGCAGAGAGGTGGATAGTGAGAAAATTCAAAAACAAGCTGCGATGTTGAGTTTCACGCTCTACAACGCTATGAGTATGAAATAGATGTGCCTAGCATTGGTAAATGCAACTATGTGTAGTACCTAGAGATTACTGCTGTAGAGCATCAATTGGAATTTTTATAATAAGCTGCGGAGGAGTAAAGTATGAGTGAAAATCCTTTCCAGTTAGAATCGTTGAACGTATCCCCAGTCATGTCAGTCGACTTCGGAAGAAAACTGGTTCTACGTGTTTTTTTAACGCTATCAGTACTGCTTAAGGGCAAGCATTTTGTGGCGAATATTACTTTGAACTGAGAGAGAAAAGCCCAAATCAGCTACTGGGAAAACTAAAATTAAAGCCAGGAAATTATTTCCAAAAGGAAAAATAAACGGTAGAGTAGAACATACGTCAGGGTATTGAAAAAGAGATGGTGGCGGATGAACCCTTAATGGGCCAACGGCAGCGCTCATATTAGTGGGTTACTGACATCGGTGTATCCGGCCTCTTGTCCTAGGGGTACAAAAAAAAGGATCTGGCCCTCCAGGTTGGGGGTTGTGCCGTCGGGTTAACTTCCCTACCACGTAAAAAATCTTTGGTTACGAAGCAACCAACAGCCTCGGATACGGATGATCTTACTGTTGACGACCCATGCAAACGTAAAAAGGACAACGATCTTCGTGTCTGCACATGGAATGTTAGGTCCCTCTACAAACCACGTGCAGCCGAACAACTTGCGGAGGCCCTAGAGTGTCTCAAAGCAGACATTACCGCCATCCAAGAAGTGCGATGGGATGGGCCGGGCAAAAGGAGTATGAAAAACTGCGACATCTACTACGGCGATTGCTACAGACAAAAAGGACAGCGTCTATTCGGGTGCGGATTTGTCATTGGAGACAGACTTAGGCAAGAAGTCTTGAGTTTCCGGCATGTGAACGAGCGCCTCATGACTATCCGTATCAAGGCTAAATTTGCCAACATTAGCCTAATATGCGTTCACGCCCCTCACGAGGATAAGGACGACGCGACAAAGGATGACTTCTACCAGCTCTTGGACAAGACGTATGAGCAATGCCCTAACCACGACGTTAAAATTATCCTAGACGACGTTAACGCAAAGCTAGGAAGAGAGGAAGTCTTTAGTAGCGTGGTCGGAAAGCACAGCCTGCACGACAACACTTCCGGCAACGGACTCAGGCTAATCGACTTTGCGGCGGGGTGAAACTTTGTCGTAACTAGTACGCGGTTCCCACATCTCGATATTCACATAGGAACATGGCTCTCCTTTGATCGAAAAATCGTCAACCAAATCGATCACATTGCGATCGACGCAAGGTACTCTTCCAGTATTCTGGGTGTCCGGACTTTCCGAGGAGCCAACGTGGACTCGGATCACTACCTAGTTGTAGCCAAGGTACGGATGCGGATATCCACAACGGAGCGAAATCAACGAAATGCTGTGAGGAAATTTGACGTCGAAAAGCTACAATCGCAAGAGACCGCCAGAACCTTTGCCGATCATGTTTCTTCTAATCTCAATCTTAGTCCTATGCCGGCAGCAGCAAATGCGGAAGACCAGTGGCAGCGTTGCCAAAAAGCCATCAGAGATGCCGCCTCTGATGTACTGGGTTTCTCTCGCCCACCACAACGAAACCCCTGGTTTGATGTGGAATGCCGGCAAACACATGCAGCAAAACAAGAGGCGTACAAAGCGGCGCTGCATAGAAGGACTAGAGCTGCTTACGAGCTCTACGTGCGCAGGAGAAAAGAGGAACATCGACTTCTCAGAAAGAAGAAAAAGGAGCATGAGAAGCGCTCGATCGAGGAGGTTGAGAGACTTTATTGCAGGAATAATGTTCGAAAATTTTACCAAAGGGTAAAAAGAACATGCCAGGGTTTCAAAGCCAGAACAGAAGCCTGCAGGGACGAAAATGGCAACATAGTAGTAGAATCGCAGTCGGTGCTGAGGATATGGAAGGAACACTTCTGCAGACTGTTAAACGGCGATGATGATCAATATTCCGCTGTCAGGCAGAATTCCCGTCAACCCGATCATAATGAAGTGAGGATAGCGATATCTAAACTCAAATCCAACAAAGCTGCTGGAGCCGACGGCCTTGCCGCTGAACTTTTCAAGGCAGGAGGAGATGAGCTGGTAAGGAGCATGCACCAGCTCATCTGTAAAATCTGGTCGGACGAAAGTATGCCCGATGAATGGAACCTCAGCATCGTTTGCCCGATCCTGAAGAAAGGAGTACCTCTAAACTGCGCCAACTACAGAGGTATAAGTCTCCTAAATATCGCATATAAGATCCTGTCTGCCGTACTATGTGAACGCCTAAAACCGATCGTCAACAACCTGATAGGTCCTTATCAGTGCGGTTTCAGGCCTGGAAAGTCCACCATTGACCAAATATTCACACTACGGCAGATCTTGGAAAAAACCCATGAATATAAAATCGATACGCACCACCTTTTCATCGATTTCAAAGTTGCCTATGATAGCGTGTATAGAGACGAGTTATACAGAGCCATGTCTAGTCTTGGCATCCCTACCAAGCCAAGTACAATCTTCTTCAAGTCTGTACAACTACTCGCTTATGCCGATGACATTGACATAATCGGAAGAACTCAGCGGGCCGTCAATGGGGCACTTACGAGTATTGAGATCGAGGCAGCAAAGATGGGTCTAGCGGTCAATGAAAGCAAAACAAAATATATGCTGTCTACAAAAAAGGACACCCAACATCGGCGTCTTGGGCAGAACGCCACAATAGACAGATATAATTTTGAGGTAGTAAAGGATTTTGTCTACCTAGGCTCTATTGTCAGCTCCGCAAATGACATGAGTGGAGAGATCACACGGAGAATTACTCTTGCCAATCGTTGTTTCTATGGGCTAAAACGGCAATTGAGTAGCAAAGCCCTATCTCGAACTACTAAGGTAACTCTTTATAAGACATTAATCATCCCAGTCCTGCTGTATGGCGCAGAGGCATGGGCTTTGAAAAAACCGGATGAGGATGCCCTTGGTTATTTCGAGAGAAAAGTTCTTCGAGCGATCTTTGGTCCCGTCTGCATAGACGGTGAGTGGAGGAGAAGGTACAATGCCGAACTATACGGCCTGTACAAGGACATCGACTTAGCCAGAAGAGTTCACATACAGCGACTAAGATGGCTGGGTCATTTAGAGCGTATGGAGCCCAACCTTCCCGCTAAGAAAGTCTTCGAATCCACCCCGGACGGACGACGCAGTAGAGGACGACCTCGCGGTAGGTGGCGCAAACAAGTGGAGGGGGACCTCAACCAACTTGGCGTGCGCAACTGGAGGCAGCTGGCTCGTAACCGTGCTGGCTGGAGAGGTTTGTTGGTTGAGGCCCAAGTCCACCCCGGACTGTAGCGCCATCTAAGTAAGTAAGTAAGAGTAGAATATATACAATTTTAATTAGTAAGCATAAAAGTAGCGAATCCTTGGGACGGTTGTGTAAATGAACCCGAAAGACTTCGCAAGATTGTTGCTCAGGATTGCAGTGTGTCGAAAGTGAATTAAGAGATCTAACTGCGCATGGATGCTACATATATGGAAGTCGGAAAACTTGAACTCAAACTCGTTCAGAAGTGTGTGTTTTCTGTACGTTATGGCACGTAGTTGGACATTGATCGGTAGAAACAAGTTTTGCAGATCTGTTCAGTGGCATCTGCCATATTTCTGGTAGACATATTGAAGACGTTTCGCCAATTTCTCGAATGTATGGATGATGAAGCTGAATATACTGTTGCAGGCGCTTAGAGGTTTCCATAACTCCAATGTTCTGCGTGAGGTAAGCGACGCTTCCAAGGTACATTAGATACATATATTTTCAATGGCCGTCTAATCCTTCATGAGGGTTACGGTGGACTCTTTATTCTTCTCGATCCTCCACCATTGATTCCAGCTTATCAGGGGGAATCCCTAGACGGCTCCAGGAGAGGTGTCGGACTTGGCGTGTCTTGGAAACCGGGATGATGGCATACGCACTACGGGACCAAACCATCGAAGCATAGATCGTTCCGTTCGGGGAAATAGCTGCTCAACATTAAGCGCCTCTCGAACTTTGGTGTTGCGCACTGAATCCCTACGAGTTACTCCAGCAACACCTCTAACAACACCTCATTTCGGCAGTTTGTATCCGCTTCCAAGGTATATATTTGAAACTTTCTTGGTTATCTGGCAAGAACTTACTCACTTACTTAGGTGGCACTACAGTTCGGGGTGAACCTGGGCCTCAACCAACTAGCATCTCCATTTAGCTCGGTCTTTAGCTAATTGCCTCCAGTTGCGCACTCCAAGTTGGTCGAGGTCCCCTTGAACTTGTGCGCGACACCTACGGCGATGATTCCCTCTACTGCGTCGTCCCTCGGGGTTAGATTCGAAGACTCTGCGGGTCGGAGTGTTGGCGTCCATTCGCTCTACATGTCCTAGCCATCTTAGACGTCCAATACCCAGTTTTTTGACTAGGTCGATGTCGCTGTACAGGTCGTATAATTCGTGATTGAATCTTCTCCTCCAAAATCCGTCAACGCAAGGTGGACCAAATATGTTACGAAGAATTTTTCACTCGAAGCGACCAAGGAATCTTAATCTTCTTTTAATAAAGTCTATGTTTCAGCGTCGTAAAGTAGGACTGGGATGATCAGAGTCTTATACAGGATCTCCTTAGTTGTTAGCTTTTTGTGTGCCTTTTGCTTAATTGGAGTCTGCCACGCTTACACATGTAAAGATTGCACCAGATCTTTTATTGGCATGATCTAGTGCCAATGTTAAGATTTTGTGTTTTGGAGTTTGTATTGGTAAAAATAGCTCCCCTTTCATAGTCGAGAGCTCCTGTTTAGTCCCATTTTTGGTTAGTTCGTCTGCTTTGCAATTACCTGAAATTACAGAGCGACGAGGAACCCAGCGTACAGTAAGATTGCAATAATTTGATATCCTATTGAAGGATGCGCGGCATGGCTTTAACAGTTTTGATCTTATTATTCGTAATTCGAGTGTTTTTTTTAGTTTGCTGACTGTCGGTGTAAATAAAGACGTCCGAGCTCGATAGCGATTTTTAATCCCTCTTGCGTCCCTTTTTCTTTCTCAGTAACATGTCATTAGAATAACAACACCGCTAATAATAATTACACTTCCCACAATCTTTACTCAGATTTCAAATTGATACTTCCCTCTGTCTGGAAATATTACACCCAGCCACATTCGTCAAGTCAACACCTCGCTAAACAGACTTGTACCATTGTTTCACCATTGAATTGCAAATTTTTATAATTTTACAAATTATCAGCACTTATATGGTTGATTACTTTCTAGTCTGACTACTCGCTACCGCATGACATACATGTTGTACCTAACGGATACGCTTCAATTGTAAAACAAACAGCAATGCAACTGATCTCACGTATCATAAATCCAATCAGTGATTGATGCAATTATATATCTTTGAGTTGCTGCACTCGGTTGTCTGGAGTGCGCAGCGCATACTGCCAATAATTAGTGTACACATGGCCGCGGAAAAATACCACTAGACTGTATAATTAGTAAATATTTTTCTTTTCAAAATCAATAACACGGTTCATTCGTTAAAGGTTACGCGCTCCTGTTGCCAATATAAATACTGCAGAGGGGTGAAATTCCGATCGTTAATTTGTCTCTCAGCAAATGAGTGGTGTTGGTGTTGAGAGGGCAGCCAGAGTAATTGAGTAAAATAAGAGGTGTGTCTACAATGCAGAGAGTACTCGAGTTCTACTATCGAAACGCTGCAATATTTCACCTGTACTATGGATTTAAGAAAAAAAAATTGCACCGATATGTCAAACTATTACTTTTCGGTTTTGCTGTGGGTGTGTTTGTGGTAAGAAAAGATTGAGTTATTTGTTTATTGGCAAAATGTGACGCTGGCTAGAAGCTATGTAAACACTGCAGTGCACTGCGCGCGTTAAGATTTATTGTATGTAAATTTGGTGTTGATGTCATTAGCGATTAAGGCGGCGGATTATTTGTTCAATTAGTCAGAAGAATTCGCAGAACTGGTGATTGGTTTATTTGCAAACAGGATATTTGCTGTTATTGTCCAATGAATTTCTTAGTAAGAATACAAATGCAAAAGCAGTATTAATTAATGGAATTCACTACACGTTTCACTTTGTTCGTAGTTTTAATAGTTCTACGAATCTCGTTCGCAACTACAAAGCTATAGTTGAAGATACGTAGTTTCTTGATTTTTTACAGGTAGCAGCTGCATAAAACTAAGTAAACGACAGCAGTTGAGCGAATGTTGAAAAGAACTACAAACAAATTTGAAGTGGATGTTTTTGACAATCAAAGTACAAAAGCACGAAGGTACGAAAAACTAATAAGTGATGGGAATATCCTAATAACTTACTAAGTTCGACTGCCTAACTTTTAGGTGTAATTTTGTACACATTTTACTACGCTTCGGATAACCAAGATAAATTAAATTTTGAACGAAGTTCACTTACATACATAGAAATTCTTTTTACCGGGAATTCATAAAGTGAGGTTGGATACGATTGACCGCATTTATCTTGGGATGTCCCTGATAATTTACTGTACCCTGAGAAAAGCCAAGAGATAGACAAACTTGCTAGAAAGATGGCACGCAATTTGAACAAGACACTAATTTCTTTCCTCCTCTATCCAATTTTAAGAATTATAAGTCATCTATAGGTATATGAACAAACAAAATTTAGTCGACGTTCTGAATATATGTGTATTGTACTTCATTCAAAACTCTTTTGAATATTATGTTGTAGCATGATAGGCAAATCGTATATTCGGCATCAGATATGTCTTCAAATGGATTTCTGACGATCTACCCTTTAAAATTAAAAGATCCTTATACCGCGCGCTTTTTCATAAATTTTGCATCTAATCTCCAAATGACTCAAAACAGGGCCCGGAAAAATCTGTTCGGGTTAAATTGGTTCATTAATTCCATCGAAATGCAAGCAGTTAAAGTTATTGATGGTTTGTGGTACTATTCAACTTAACCTAATAAGCAATATTCACAATTTCGAGGTAGAGTCAGCATACACAACACTTGAACTAGTGCATATAGGGCACAGCCACGACCATAACACCCGAAAGCGAAATCATATTCACCAGTGCAACCGAAATTCTGGAAACTTCATCTTCACTATTTAAAGTGTGAAAGCCCCTATTTATTTCTGTACGCTTTAATGTATCCGTCAATCGATGGCGAATAGAACTGACATTTGTCCGGTAAAGAAATCACCGTGTATTGTTTATTGTTTATTGCAATTTTGCCGTGTGTCCGATGCCGGATAAGTGTAGCCGCTCGCTGTACGCTTTGAACCGAATATTCGGCATCGTATGTGCGGACGGCATCGGATAGGTGTGAAAACTAGAAACATTCGTGTATCTGATGTCGTGTATCCGATGCCGGATATGTGTGAAGCGGGCCCAATTAAAAAGTACCAAAACGTATGGAATGGCAAACGACTAACAAATGCCTCGTAGGGGCAGCATCTCCCGGTAGGTGCTGGTCCGCTAAGTAACGAGAAGGAGTCACTGCAGCCGAAAACCTAGCAGCTCTGCTAGTAAGCCCTACTCCCACCTCCTCGTGGTGCCATATGGGAATTTTTTCGGAAATCGTTAACGGGAGAGGACGAATGGCGAGCTTCCTGCGCCAAAAAACAGTAGAGTTAGACAAATTACCATCATACAGTGTTATGCCCCGACTCTAGAGGCGACTGAGGATGAAAAGGATGATTTTTATAGCCACTTAGGCGCCGCCTACAACCAAACGCCTAATGGGGACATCGTAATGGTGATGGGAGATCTCAATGCCAAGGTGGGTAGCGACAACACCATGCTTAAGCACGTGATGGGAGTTCACGGTGTGGGAGATCGTAATAACAACGGTGAGCGGTTTGTGGACTTCTGCAATACTAACCACCTAGTCATTGGAGGTACGCTGTTTAAGCATAACACCTGCCACAAGATCAGTTGGGTCTCCACTGATAGGCAACGAACATCCAACCAGATCGACCACATTGCGATCAGTCGCCGCTTTAAAAATTGTCTCCTGGACGTCCGAAACAGACGTGGAGCTGACGTAGGACTTGAACGTGATCACTGTCTTATGATAGCTCATTTATGCCTTCGTACTGCATCCGTCAACAGCAACCGCTCAAACCTACTTAACATCATCAGGTTTAATATCGACAGGCTCAAGGTTCCCCAAGTACGCCAACAGTTCAGGGACTATCTTGCCTTAGAAGCAGAAGCAATCAGCAGCATAGAGAACATGGATGACCACTGGAGTGCTGTGAAAAATGCTTTGCGACTGGGGCACGCACGTTTGTCGGTGAAAAGCAGAAACACCACCGCACATGGCTTTCTACAGACACCTGGAGACGGATCGATGAGCGTACAGTAATCAAGGTTCAGATCGCAGCGGCCTCAGCAGTAGAGAGAACCGAGCTTGAAACCCTATACCGTGCGAAGAAGAAAGAAGTGCAGCGTAGTGTGAGACGTGACAAACGTCAATATGTCAACTCACTGGCCTCAAGGGCTGAAGAAGCAGCGAGTAGGTGCGACAGTAGGACTGTTTATAGCATCACTAAGGAGCTCATCGGTGGTCGAAACTCCAAACAACATCCAGTGAAGAGACTAAACGGTAACCTTCTGATTTCGGATGAGGATCAGCTCACTAGATGGAAAGAACATTTTGCTACAGTGCTAAATCACTTAGACGATGGCGGTATGATCTCGAATTCGAATGAGCAGTTCGAAGCAACAAATTCCCGAATTCGTACCGCACCTCCCAGTAAAACCGAGATAATAACAGCAATCAAGTCCCTCAAGAAGAACAAAGCGGTGGGTATTGATGGCATCCCTGCCGAGCTATTTCAAGCGGCGCCAAATACATCGGCAGATTTGCTGCATCCCCTAATACGGAGAGCTTGGGATAGTGAACAATTTCCACAGGAGTGGAAAAGGGGGATGATCATTAAACTTCCAAAGAAGGGAAACTTGATGGATTGCGGTAACTGGAGAGGTGTATGCGTTCTTCCAGCCGTGGCTAAAATAATAGCTAAAATAATTCTAGAACGAATTAAAGAACATTTAGATTCAACTCTTGATGTCGAACAGGCAGGCTTTCGCGCTGGATCCTCCTGCATCGACCACATAAACACCTTATGGATCATAATCGAATAAGGCATTGAGTATAGGTCTCCGCTACATTTAATGTTTATCGACTTCGAGGCTTTCGAATGCTTGAATCGAGATGCTATCTGGTTGGCCTTGCGCAGGAGAGGCATTCCAGAAAAACTTATAGCTATTATCAAGGCTACATACGAGGACGGCAAGTGTCACGTCGTGCACAATGGTAAGGTGTCGGACAATTTTGAAATCCAAAGTGGAGTACGTCAAGGGTGCATACTGTCCCCACTATTGTTCTTGGTGGCTATCAGCGATGTACTCCGTGCAGCATTGACGGAAGCTAATTATGGAATTCGTTGGACGATGACATCTTACCTTAAACACCTAGATTACGCTGACGATATTTGTCTACTTTCACATCGGATAATGGATCTTCATTTGATGGCCCAATATCTAGAAGCTGAGGCAAACAAAGTGGGGCTAGAAATAAACACAGCCAAAACAAAAGCCCTGAGTACTTCCAATACCCGCGCTCAACTTAACATTGCCAGGCAGGAAGTCGAGAAAGTTTATAACTTTCTATATTTAGGAAGTGTGGTCTGGGCTAATTGCGGTGGCACCGAACTTGATGTGTGCAACAGAATCGGGAAGGCTAAAGCTGCGTTCGGAATGCTATTCAAAATCTGGAGAAGTAATGTTATCAGCTTAAGAACCAAGCTACGACTGTTCCGCTCCAACGTGGAATCAGTGCTGCTTTATGGGTGCAGTACTTGGAAGGTGGACACCATTAACACACGCAAGCAAGTAAACAAATGCTTAAGAATCATCTTGGCCGAACCGCATCTTCAACGAACAACTTTATCTGAGAACGGGCCAAGAACCCATGAGCATTACTATACGTAGAAGAGAGTGGCAATGGATTGGACACACGCTACGGCGCGAAGACAACTCCATTGCGAAATACGCTATGCAGTGGAATCCGCTCACCCAGGCAGGCAGAATAGCGGGACGCCCAAGGCAAACGTGGCGCAGAACAATTGAGGAGGAATCGAGCTCTTTACGAATGAGTTGGAGGCAGTCCAAACGCTTTGCAAAACTCCGAACACGATGGCGCGCAGGTGTGGTTGACGCCCTATGCGCCCCGAGAGGTTAAAGGATCTACGAGAAGAGAAAACGCGTGCAAGATACATATTTGAATTTTGGACTGCATTTATGATTTCACACCATTTTCTTGTTGAGCGCAGAACGAACCTGACGGACTTTTTCCTCCAAACGGGTCAGCTGTCAATTATTTAAAGAAGGGGTTTGCTGAATGCTGACCATTTGTAGACCAATTTGAATTTCTACGTTGCTATGGTGCTATTTGCGATCTTACATTTTTGCTCAACCTCTATGTTGGTTAGAAGTAAATCATCTCTAGCAATACTTCTTATGAGATCATCATTTAAGACTTCTTGGCTCGCTAACTGACTTGCTTAGGTGGCGCTACAGTCCGGAGTGGACCTGGACCTCAACCAACAAATCTTCAGTTCAGTTGCCTTCAGTTGCGCAAGCCAAGTTGGTTGAGGCCCCCCTCTACTTGTTTGTGCCACCTACAGTGAAGTCGTCCTCTATTGCGCCGCCCATCCGGGGTGGATTGGAAGATTTTTCAGGCTGAAACGTTGGACACCATTCGCTCTACATGACCCAGTCATCTTAGTCGCTGTATATAAACTCTTCTGGTTAAGTCGATGTCCTTGTATAGACCGTATAGTTTGGCATTGTACTTTTTTTTCCACTCACCGGGACGGGATCACTCGAAGAACCTTTCTCTCAAAATAACCAAGGGCATCCTCACCCGATTTTGACAATGTCAATGCCTTTGCGCCATACTGCAGGGTTGGGATGATTAGTGTCTTATACAGAGTTAACTTAGTCGTCTGAGATAGTCCGAGATTGTTACTCAATCGTCTTCTTAGCTCATAAAAACAACAATCGGCAAGAGTAATTTTTCGTTTTATCTCCCCACTGGTGTCATTTGCAGAGCTCAGCATAGAGCTTAGGTAGACAAAGTCCTTTACTATCCCAGAATTATATCTGTCTGTTGTGGCAATCTATCCAGGACGCCGATGTTGGGTGTCCTTTTTTGTAGACAACATATATGTATTTTGGTTGGCTTTCATTGACCGCTAAACCCATCCTTGTTGTCTTGATCTCAATAGCCGCAAAAGTCTCACTGACGGCCCGCTGAGTTTTTTCGACCATGTGTCGGCATAAGTGAATATTTGTACAGGTTTGAGAAAGAATGTATCTCCGGTGTTGGCTTCTGAGTTTCGTACAATTCTTTCAAGTATTATGTTAAGGATACCGCATGATGTCTTGTCTAAGACCATTCCTGACATCAAACGATTCGGTGGTGTTCTTTCCGACTTTGATGGAACAGAGAGTTATAGGCATTCACATAATACGGCAGACAGGATATTAAATGCGATTTTAAGAAAACTTACACCTCTGTAGTTGGCGCAGTTTAAAAATGTTCCTTTCTTCAGGATCGGGCAAACGACGCTGAGGTTCTATTCTTTAGGCATACTTTCATCCGACCAAATTTTACAAATCAGCTGCTTCGTGCTTCTTAACAATTCACCTCGTTCCTCGCTTTCTTTGATTTTTTTTGCTTAAAAGGAAGAATCCCAGTGCACTCTCCGGTCCATTGTACTACCAGGCACGAACCTTTCTTTGATGCAGTGGTTGGAAAAACTTTGATGTAATTAATTTTCCATTTTATACTCGGTTGGCTGACGATTGCTGTTCCTCGCTGGGGCTTGAACTTGCATATATCAGTAAACGAGCAAACGCACTATGTTTAATGATGATATCTATTGGTATCTATTGACAGGGACATCGTTCCTCACCTGTGGGCGCCGTGGCGTAAGTGGTTAGTGTGTCGGATCACTACGCATGAGGTTCCAAGTTCGAATCCCAGAAAATACCAAAAAGTTTTTTCACGGTCCCACCTCTCGCGAGCGTCTGACAAACATCCGAGAGTATTGTTGTCATGAAAAAGCTTCTCAAATCGCCGTTCGGATTCGGCATTAAACTGTAGGTCCCTTCCATTCGTGTGAAAAAATATAACGCACACAGCATGAGTGGTTGCGAGAAGCTAGGCCCTGGCACTTTAAAGAGCTGTTGCGCCAAATATTTATTTTTTTTTTATCGTTCCTCACTTGCTTTAGCAAATTTCTTTCCGATGTTCATATTACTGAAACTGAACCTACGTAAGCAACTTCAGATGATACAAATATCCACAGTACGTCACCCAAAGATTTTCTTGCATTTTTATGACCTGGACGGGCATTATGCCTATGATGGGACTAGTAAAGCATATTATCTCCAAAATTCGCGAGCTATTCGAATAAATCTTAAGGAACAAAAGCAATCAACATTCAACAAATTCTGACAAATATTTTTCAGCAGATAATAGGATCTTGAGGTGGATGTCAGCCCCAGATCGACTGCCGCCTTCATTTTAGCCAAACTAGATGAAACCTTTCATAACTCCCAGATATTCCATGAACTTTATAAGGAATTTCTTTCAGTCTCCCTCGCTCCTTTCGACCATTACTCCACCGAGGTTAATTTAAAATTAAATTCCAGCGAAAATAATCGATTCAACACCTTACCCGTCAATTTAGATAGATTGATTGTCTCACTACATATCGACAGCACCCATTCATTCCTTGCTTATGCAACTACTACTAGACATGAATACCTAATTCTCGAAGACATTCAGGGTTACACTAGTTCATTCTTTCACCAGATTGCAGCAAACTTCATTACAACAACTGTACCATGTATCCACGTACTTTTTTTTCTTTTCTGATTTTCCTCATTAACTTGAGGACTAAATAAAATCAAAAAGGCACCTTTCTAACAATCTGCGCGAATCTTTAACCTTTTACTGCATTCAGGTGTAATAGTGGCAGGCGCGCAACGGTAGACAAGCAATTACCAATAGGCTCCCCGGTTAAAACATTGCCTAGCATCTAACTGTTTCTATTCGTTCCCCCCTGCCTTTGGGACGGAGGGATAAGAAAACAAAGTGGAACACAACAGGAAGAGAAAAAACAAAATCCCCAATGTTCACCTGACGAGGAGGAGATACGAGTATATTTCTGTGGATACTGAAAGCTCACGATCTACTTAAAGGGTGTTCCTCCATGTATGCCCGGCGCAGCGGCATCATGTTCAATTTGGCCCAATAGGACGTGGTCAGCAACTTCGACAGAAGCCAATACATAAACTGCGAGCGCACAAAATTTCTATGTCGCGGTTGAGGTGGTTTTCGGTTTCCTCATTCCAACGATAATGGTGTGGATGGAGGGAGAAACTTGAATCTCGACGAGCATCGTCGTCGTCGTCGTCAAGGAGTCCTGTAAAGAAACAACTACTTCCCTCACCCCATGATTAAAAGTCAGAATTTGTAATCCGAGGAGCTGTGCGATTGGGTCTGTCTGTCCAGAGGATAGATATATTCTGAGGCTCTGGATAGTACGGTACCAGCCGCCACTTCGTCATCGTGTCTATACGATCGTGTCGCAATTTTGTGATCATGGTTTTGTGCTGCATTGTGATCACTACAACCAGAGGATTGTGCTTATAATTTCATATTTGCTATGATGAAGACAGTACGATCGGTAGAAGTATCTAAAAGGGGGTCCCAACTATCGTAGAATTATCATAAGCGATGACTCTATTCCAGGAAGAAATTAGATCATATTGTAATGGTGTGTTGTGCGATCCATAAGATACACGATGCGCGATGTGTGTTAGTTTCCCGTTTTTATTATTTTAAGGCTCCTTCTTCTCTCACTTATCCGATTGTGCATCGAATTGAATTTCATTGAAGTTCTTGACCTTTTAACAAGAGCGCGCTCACACATGGCAGGCATTCGTGTGCCTTCGTCGTCGTCGAGCAACCTAACGTTCACTTTGGAGCAAATCACTTAAAAGGGACTTTGTTTTTCTATTCCTCTATTTTTTAATCTTTTTTGTATGCAGTTTCGGTTGATCGGATCCAGATGGAAGTGTGGAAATTCATACGAAGTCAATGGGTGGTATTGAGAAGATGATTGTATTTTTGTCTCTTTGTGTTGCAATCGAATGACACTTGGGCTTGGAAAAGGGGTACTCGAGGGACATTCAATTGAAAAGAGGTGTTGGATTGCAAAGATGTAATTATGTTGTGCTGAATAATCGTCAATATTGATGCTACTTAACGAGCGCTCTTGGGAGCGCTTGACAAGGCACACTTGTGCGATGGCATTTAACGAAAGGCTTATGGTGATGCCGCTGATGATGATGATGAACCAAGCATTGTAATAGTGATTAGTGGTTGAGTCTTTGCTACTTATAATTGAAATGGCATTTTGAGAGGATTAAGTGATATCTTGCGTAACTTTTAGCAAGGGACCTTAACTTTTATTTGCACTATCATCTAGTTTGCTTGGTTAACGACTAGTGGATAAATAATAAACCATGAATTAATTAAGTCCATGACTGAGTCGCATATGCACATTGTTTGTGTTCATATTGATATGGTAAGAAAAATGTCAAATGTAGTCATTTTGAATATGGTATCTACCCCAGGTTCCTAACACCAACGACATTGGATGATAAAAGGCGGTTAATGGTGGAATTATGGTTGCAAATGGATCCTAGTATAATTGAAATTAAATTTCTGTTTTGAAAGTTCCCTAGGGATCACGGTGGGCCCACCCTGGGGCGTAGTACTTTTATGATAACCTCATAACTCTACTAAATCTAACCTAACCCGCATTCATTTTCTTAAACTCATCTTTGCTCTGTTCTTACCCATGATAATCGAATGAATAAAATTCTACGAATTCTATATTACGCATGGTATAGCATGATATTGGGTTTTACTTTGTCAAGAAGGTCTCAATTTCGGTCCACGGTCTTCATCTTCAGCAGCATGTCTGCATAAATTGGAATTAGTTCAAACAAGTGTCCATTTCCATCGAATTGTCTCACACCTTTCACCAACGCTTTCGGTGTACAATCAAATATAAATTTGTCCACCCTATCTCATTCAGAGCATTATTTAACAACTATCACCTAATTGTCACCAAAGCAATTGGCCTGGCCTGGCCTCATCTGTCAAATAAAATTCGCATTCTACTGCTGCCGCTACGGATTGAAACTACATACTTAGGTGCCATATGGACTCCAAGTGCAACTGACATTTACCATATTCATCCAAGAGTAAACGTCTGTAATAAAGTTTCCACATTAAGACCACTTCGTCTGTTGTCAGAAAGCCACTCTACGCGAGAGCAAACAGTTTGCCCGAACTATCTCCGCGATTATATTAAATCCAGATACAAAGAGACAGCAAATCGCACAGAAAAAAACAAGAATAAAAACTCCATTAAAACAAGATACACGTGAAGTAAAATTAAAAAACATGAAAAGAACCACAGCAACTGCATTGGTTGCTCCGCAAAAGAAGTATGCCACTGCTGATGCTGCTGCTGTACTCGTATCTACACCCAAAGCCTTAACTCCGTCTCGGCGCGGTGCGTGCTCTGATTTCACGGCAGTGCACCATTTTGTTATTCAGAGATCGCCAGATAATTAAAGTGCCTCTGCTCTGCAGCACCAGAAGAAGTGGTACACAAGTCTCGGCCATAGTTAAGCACCCCAGTCCGCGACCAACTTGTCCATTTATAGACAATGAATTTACGGCAATGTTATTGCAATTAATATTGCACCTGATTAAGTGCGGAATTTTTGCTAGAGAAACATTTTTAAACTTCGATCCTTGTCTGGGGAGAGGGTCTCTGGAAAGAGTTTCGTTCGGTGATGTGTGCCGGATTATCGGATCTTTTGTGGAATTCATCGTGTTTCGTGGTGAGTTACCAATTGATTAGTTTTTGGAAGCGGTACTGGTTTGCGAATGAATTTAAATTTTAACACTGCACGCCGCACTGGTGGCGTAATTTTGCATGATCAGTCGAAATGGTTTTGTATCCGAAAGCCATAGATAGGTCTCAGAGAATACGGTTGTTGGGTAATTTGATTGAAAGGCATTGGATTGGAGTTGCGAGAGTAGCTCTACCACCAAAACCAATTTGGAAAATTTAGTTTCTAAAAATTCAAACAGACACAGTTTACAAGGAAGTCTGAAAGTTGTTATCTGATTGAAGTCGGTCGTTCATAGTGGCGAACAAGATGTAAGTATTTGGAAGGGAAGAGGTACATAGATAATTTGAGAAACTAAAACTGGACAAATCGCTATATTGTACTGACGAAAGTACCAGGTAGACAGGACCAATGACCTAGTGATGGACTGTAGGACTTTTTTGAGTGCACCTGCACATAAAAGGATGTGTAAACTCTCAATAGCTATTCCAAAAGCAGCCTGCAGGCGTATTTTAAGGGTAAACCGGTGGATTAAGGTTTTGTGCGGAAATTGAGTAGTGATTGGATTTAAAGGATTTACGATACGATACGATGTTTGGGGTCCAACTGTACTGCGACTCACAAGATCTATTGTGTTGGCTCACCATGGTTAACCAGAAGTAGAACTGAGGCTATTGATAAACCTCAATAATGTCTTGGATTCTATGTTCCAAGTGTCGGCTGGGCTCATCGAGATTCGCTTTAGGTTAGGTTAGCTTAAAGGGGTTTTTTTTTTTTTTTAATAGGTGTGTGGCCACGCCCAAATGGCGTGTAGCCACTGCGACCAAGGAGATCTATTGTGCCATAGGCCACTTTTAGGGCAGCAGTACTTCTACTCTCCTTATTAAAGCTATAATTACGGCTGCGGAGGAGTTCCTTAAATCTATTGGAGACATGATCTCTTTAAGGAAAAAGCTTCTCCTAGTACTACATAGAGCTACACACTCACATAATATGTGTTCTGCGTTTGCGTCCTCTTCTAGGCAGAGGCGGCAGGTGATATCCTCCGAAATTCTCATTTTGTTGAGGTGGTAAAGAAGTTGACAGTGAGCGGTAAGGAAGCTCACAAGCCTTCTTATGTCATTTCTGCCGTATTTAAGGATATCAATTGCCTGTCTTTGGAAGGGTTGGACAGCTCATTTAGCCTGAGACCTTGGGAGTTATTCCAGTGGGAGATGCACATGTTGCGTTCCCAAATGTTTATGGTAAGTTTAAAGGCGGAATCGGATATCCCGCAGAAGGGTTCATGTCCAGTGAACAACTCAGAGGAGCCCTTCCTAGCTATCAGGTTTGCAGTTTCGTTGCCGTCAATGCCTACATGCCAGATTTTGTAAGCTGTCGAAGCAGCTTAGGACTGATTTTGAACTGATCAAATGGGAGATCAGTGCTTTGAGCGCCGCTTGGCTATCAGTGATTATATGGATAGATGCACCTTTGATGCCTGAGTGCAGGTTAATCTTAGCACAAGTTTCAATGGCGTAAAGCTTGGCCTGGAAAACACTAGGACTCTTTCCGAGTGATTTGGAAATTTTATGGTTGGGTCCATACACACCGGCGCCAACTCCTGAATCAATTTCTGATCCATCGGTATACCACACTATACCTTTTGGATCAAGCGACGGTCCGGCATTATTCCATATATCACGGCTTAGGATCACAATCTCAAACCTTCTACCAAAGTAGAGTGATTTGGGCGTAAGGTCGGAGACCGTGCTGAGCATGTATAGCTCGGGGAAGTCGGACAATGAGATCCACGTGATCCCGTGTACTATTAGCACCTGATTTTCTAAGACTGACTGCACTGCGGATTGCCACTTTTTTTTTATAAATATATGTAACGGGGTAAGTCCGATTATGGCTTCAATGGCTGCTGTGGGACAAGTGTGCATAGTACCTGTGATACCGAGGCAAGCTAGTCTTTGAAGTTTTGTGAGTTTATTAATGGCTGTGACCTCTTTGCTTTTCGACCACCAAACTACGGACGCGTATGTCAGAATGGGTCTTACAACCGTGGTATATAACCAGAAAATGACCTTTGGAGACAGGCCCCAGGTCTTGCCGTACATACGACGACAGGCCCACACGGAGAGGTAGATTTCTATCTTAGCCAGTTCCTAACCGGACATGGCTGCTTTCGAGCGTATCTTCCATCTCCCAACTGTCCAAATTGCGGAGAGGCCCCAGAAGACGCTCAGCAGGTATTTTTTCAGTGCCCACGTTTTCATATAGAGCACAGAGAACTGGAGGAAAAAATTGGAGAAATACCAACCCCCGAAAACATTGTGCACCATATGATAGCATCGAATGCAATATGGGACGTGGTGAAACAAGTTGCAGCGATAATCGTGCAGGACCTTAGGCGGCTGGAAAGAGTCAGAGAGAGCAACCAAGTCCAACCGGCAACACTTTTGGAACAAGGAGCGGAAGACAGCGAAAGAAGAGCATAAATAGCTAACCAACCCCGCGAAGTAATACCTAACGCGGTGGTTGAATTGTGCAGGGTGTGGTTTGGTACGTAGGCGTATTCCTGGCATCGAGTATTCAGGTTTGCGAATCGTGCATGCTAGTAGCTCGGGCTACTGGTATCTTTAGAAGATTACACACCCTTTAGCGCAAAAAAAAAAAAAAAAAACAAAAGGCCTACAAGGCAATAGTCGCCTTGGCAATTTAATGCTTAATATGGGAGTTCCAGTTAAGTTTCTTATCCAGGACAATTCCTAGATATTTGACCTCATCAAGCCAATGAGCCAATATTCAGCGTTCTTCTTCTTGTAATCGGTACAACGACTGCCTTGCTGGGGTTAATCGATAGGCCCTCGCCAGCACAGCAGTCCGAGACTACAAGGAGTGCATTATGCATGAGTTGACACACATTGTGATGTTTGCCTTTAATGATGACCAGCAGATCATCTGCATAGCCTATGGTTGTGCAACCTGAACTATTAAGTGTGTTCAATAAGTCATCCTCCACGAGTGACCGTAAGAGAGGCGAGAGGACGCCGCCTTGGGGGTAGCATTTGGCCGCGGAGACCGTCACAGAGACCTCTCCAGACGAAGATGTTATTATGCGGCTATCGAGCATGTTCCTAACCCATCTGGTAGTAGGTTCGTCTATTCCCCTGCGTCTCATAGCACTAGTGATGGATTCATAACCAGTGTTATCAAAAGCACCTTCTATGTCAAGGAATGCACAAAGGGCGATTTCTTTGGAGCGGTAGGCAGCTTTAATCTCTGTGACGAGATAGTCAAGGGCGCCTTCCGTAGATCGACCTTTCCTGTATGCAAATTGACTAGAGTGCAGAGGTATAGTCTTTTCAAGAATGCCTCTAATGTGTAAGTCTAGCAGTCTTTCCATGGTTTTCAAGAAAAACGATGTCAGGCTGATTGGACGGTAGGATTTGGGTAGCTCGCTGGGTTTGTTACTTAGCTTAGGGATAAACACCACATTTACCTCCCGCCAAGTTAGTGGAATGTATCCCAGGTTGAAGCTTGTTCTAAATAGATCTACCAAAGCAGGCAAGATGTAATCCAGACCTTTCTGTATGAGAGCTGGAAAAATACTATCACTGCCAGGTGCCTTAAAGGGTTTAAATGAACCTATTGCCCATTTATTTTTTTCTTGACTGAACAGATTTCCAGACAAGTTGTTGACTCTTCTGGAGGTGCCACATGTGGAGCCTTCAGGAGCAACAAGTAGGTGGTCGCTTAGAAGAGTTTCCAGGGTTTCCCTTCGACTGGCGGTGTAGGTGCCATCAGGTTTGATGAGCAATCCCACCCCAATGGAATGAGAGAGACCCTTTTAGAGACGGGCTGCTACTGGAAGTGACTCGATATAGCTTAAAGGGGTTTGCTGGAACGAATGAGCGCAGCCTGCACTCGGATCTCAAACGAATCCATTGTGCTCCCCTGACGTGGAGTTTCCTGGTTGAGTTCTGTGCTAGTGGAACGGTCTCCTCTGATGGTGGTTGGTGGCTTTTCAGACAGGTCATTGAAGAAATACCCTCCAAGGGCCGTCTTTTTGGTACTGCAGAGACTAGGGCATTTGCAAAGGAAGTGTTCCGTGTCCTCCTCTACGTCTATTTTGCCGCATCCTCTGCAGAGTTCATATGGACCTAGCCGCATTCTCTTCCGGTGGGCCGCCGGTAGGTTGCGGCCGGTAATGATACCTACGAGAAGCGCCAAGTTTTGTCTATTTTGAGTAAGGATGAGCTTGATTTTCATCTTGTCATGTTTTTTTCAGATGCTTCTGGAGACACGACATGAAGGGAGCGCTCTCCATCTTTCTTCTGCTTGTCGTTTGAAGTCAAGTGCTATATTTGATTTAACAAGTATTAGGGGAGGTATGACAGAGCTTTGGACCATTGACAGGTTTTGTTCTGATCCCTTTCTTGCCAGTTCATCTACCATCTCGTTCCCTGGAATTTCTTTCTGTCCTGGGACCCACCAGAGTGTTACATGGTGGCTTTGGGTAAGCATGTTAAGCTCCTCGCGGCAGCGTTTTATTAGCTTTGTCTTTAAAACCGCGGATGTGATGGCCTTTATAGCAGCTTGATTATCTATGTAAATATCAATCTCATTCCTAGTAACATGTTCGTCGATAGTTCTTGTGCCGCCTCTGCTATCGCTAGGACTTCTGCCAGGAACACACTACTGTGGTTTGGAAGCCTTAGTGATGTTGAAATATCAGGTTCTACTGAGTAGATACCCGAAATCACTCCTTCGTTTGTTTTGGACCCGTCAGTGAAGACTGAAATACTATTGCGGGTTAGTGGCCCCACCGTCTTCCCAGTATTCCCTTGATGGGATGACCGTTTTGATGATTAGTCTGAAGTCGGGGGATGGAGGAAGATAGTCTGTGGTGGCGTCTAGGTGAGTCCATCTTGAGATGCTACGGTGGCCCGTCTGGCCCTTTCTCCATAGGTTGGATTCTTTTAGGCGCAGGGCACTCATTGCGGCTGATTTCTTAACAAATAAGTCTAGTGGAATCAGTGCGAAAATTGTTTCAAGTGCTGCGGTCGGGGTAGTTCTAATGGCGCCTGTGGTTGCTATGCAGGTCTCAATTTAAGTCAACTCTTTGAGATGTGTGTTTTTCTCTGCTATTGGCCACCAGACAATGTACCCATATGTAAGAATCGGTCTGACTATGGCTGTGTACATCCAATGGATGATGGCAGGTTTGGGTCCTCATTTTTTACCAAAAATTCTGCTGCAAGCATAGAACGCAATGTACGCGTTCCTTATTCTTTCATTTGTGTTATCTCTCCAGCTGAGTTTGCGGTCAAGTATGCACCCAAGATACCGTGCTTTGTCCGAGACTTGGAGTGGAGTGTCACCGAGTCGTAGGGGTCCGAAAGCTGGGATTGTTTTTTTTTGGTGAAGAGGGCCACTTCTGTTTTCGCTAGATTAACGTTCAGTCTACAACTTCTCGCAGAGTTATGGAGGGTATTCAGGGCCGATTGCAGAAGTTCGGTGATAGTTTCGAGCAATTTGCCGGACATAAGTAGGACGAAGTCGTCTGCATAAGCAACAACTTTTACTCTGCTGCGTCCTAATTTTAAAAGGATCTCATTTGCAACTAGAGCCCTTAGTAGAGGAGATAGGACCCCTCCTTGCAGGGTTCCTCTAGAGGCCAGTGCATTTACTTGGCTGTCCCCCAGCTCCGAATTAGTGTGTCTTGTCTTGAGCATACATTCAATCTAGTCGGATAGTGTGGAATCTACTCTAAGTCGGTCGAGTGATAATCTTGTTGATTCGGTTTTCACATTGCTAAAGGTTCCTTCCACGTCTAAAAGGCCGCTAAACTGAATTTTTTGTAGTAGAGTGATTGCTCGATTGCTGCTACCACTTCGTGTGGGGCTTTTGCGACTGATCGGCCCTTTGTACAGGCATGTTGTGCTGGTGGCATGTCCCTATGGCTTAATTTGGAGCGGATGTGTAGATCAATTAGTCTTTCAAAAGTCTTCAACACGAATGAGGACAGGCTGATCGGCCTAAAGTCTTTTGGGTTCGTGTGGGTCGATTTATCAGCTTTAGGTATGAAGAGATTCGCTTTAGGTGAAGTAATCGTTTCTTTGCGTCCCTTGGGCATTCACAAAGAATGCATAGTGCTGTATTTGATAATTTTTTTTTATTAAGATGGTGCCTGAGTTAGGTAACCCGTTAGAGTTCGCAAATCGTCTTTGCTGAATTCGAGTAGCTTCTTTCCTATATTTTTGTTGGGATTTATGAACTTTTTCGTTTGTCTTAGGCTCTTTTGGTTGGTTCAGTGTTCGGCGAGTACTTTAGTTTCCCACTTTTTAATTGTGGAGTGGATACCACTGGGTGGCACCCCGAAGTAGGGTTCAGGGCCAATGAGTGGGGGCCTCTCCTTGCCAGACCGTCTACTCGTTCGTTCCCCTCAAAGCTTTCGTGTCCAGGAACCCATGGTATGGTAACCTGATTTGTGGATGCGAGCCTACCAAGGAGGTCGAGACATTCCGACACGAGCTTTGACCATACCATATAGGAACTAAGGGCCCTTAGTGGTGCCTGACTATCTAAATAAATATAGATGCAGGTTTCCTTAGTGTCCCTCCGCAGGCATTCCCGAATGCTTTATTGTATCGCATGGACCTCTGCTTGGAAGATGGTATTTGATTTACCAACCGCTGCCTCACGCTGAAAGTTGGGACCATATACCCCAGCTCCGGTACTGCCATTTTACAATTTGGATCCATCTGTGTACCAGATTTGTGCGTTGGGTGGTGCGTTGATACGTTTGTTTCTCCATTCTTGACCGTCACTTCGAATTTCCTGGAGAACCTAAATCTGTTGAGCGTCGTATCTGGAATCTTGAAGATTGTGTTGTTTTGGACATTTTCAAGAATGTTCAGATGGCCTGTAAAATCGACAGGTTTCAGTTCTTGTAACTAAGGTAGCCTAAGAGCACTTTGCATAGGTTCTTTTGCACTGTGAGGTGCAGCAGCATGAGATTACCTATTGTACCTAATGCTGCCATCGGGCATGTTTTTATTGCCCTAGATCCCCTGTAATTGCCTTGATAGGAGGCGCTTACATCTTAACATCTCCATAGTACAATAGTAATTGAATGAATCAAATTGCCTTGGTAATGCTGTTACAGGCTAATCGGTGCCGTCGATTTAGCTTTTCCGTAGCTTTGGTCTGCTGTGCTTTAGGCCACCATTCTAGGTAGACGTTCATTTGCCCTTCTCGATATATAAAGGAATTAAATAATGAAACCGTGGAACGAATAAAGAACCTTTGAATGATTATACGCCCTAGACCCTGTATCCTTTTATGTGTGTTAGAACACGTACCACGTCTAGGAGCCATTCTGTACTCTCCTTGGTGAAGCGACTCAACTTCAACCAACTCTTCCTTAATTTCCGTGCTCCTACTGTGACTGTAATGATCCAAGTTTTACAAGGGTGATGTGCTTTTTCGTCTTCTTGAATTCAGTCATTACTCCTGAGCTTTTAATGGATAAAAGTTGTAGCTCATGTAGAGGATTAAGGCATCAGTTTTCAGGAAAAAATTCTAGCAACTCAGCCCGTGCTCCCGTTGGAAATGTTTGCCTAAGAAATACATCCTAATTCTGATGAAGGCATCACAATTACAGATGATGAAAGCCACTCCGTTCTCCTCAAGATAACATAGACATAGACCCGAGAGACATCAATGGTTCGTTTAAAGGACTAAAAACAGGGATGAGACCCACCAAAGTCACCAGCTGCCCTTTTTGGATTCGTCCATTAGCCTTTCTCCAATGCAAGCATGAGCCAATATTCACAGTTTTATTTTTTTATTTTAGGGTAACGCCCATTTGGCGTAAAGGGACTGCCATAAGAAAGATCTATTGTACCAGTAGAGAGATAGTAGCTCAGTTGTTTCGCGTTTGTGGTATGATGAGCAACAGCTTATAGAAGGTTGTGGACTAACAAGAGCATTAATTGCTTCATTTCCCTACGCGCTAGATAATTCCGTCATAGCGACACTAAGCTTATCCATAGCATCCTCCAAAATTTTGGGGCTAATCATTACAGCAATACAGTGCAGTAAGCAGCCTTACTCTCCGAGGAGATATTAAGGTCTTACCCTTTACTATTTCCCTTGAAGAGGTGTACACAAGGCATCTAAAGAAAAAACTCTAGCTTTATAAAGGCAGGCTATTGTTACTTAACTAAAGTCAATCTTCTCTTCGCTACTCCATTTCCAGGGATTCAGAAAGAGGTACCGGAACCGACTCTTTAACGACTGTTGTGAGCACATGGTACCAAGTGACCCTTGGCGGTGACCTGTGATAGTCATCGTATTTGTAAAAGTGGATCCTCAGTCAACTAAACCTGGATGCATGAACTTTAAGGCATCGACGCAGTTAATACGGAAGTATTCTAAGTGATGTCCTACGTGCTACAAGTTTATGAGTATCAAATGAGAAGTTGCCATTCGCTGTAATGCCTGCAAATTCCATGTGGCATTTGCAAATCTGTGTCAGTATATTTGCCGCCTAGCAGACTTTTAAAGTTTGATCCCTACTTAAGTCTAATAAACACGAAATATAATCTGACGTAATTTCACTACTGAATACGTGATACATAGGTACCATGGCCTTTAATTATAAGATCAGCAATTATTTCCCCACACTTACCAAGTCGTACTTGCAAATATTTTTGTGGCAACGTCTGCCGACGTCTTTGCGATTTTACTTTTTTTTCTTAAGTCTTGCTACCATGTCTCAAATCGAAATTATTATTCATATGAGTATGCGTATCCATCAAGGCCCATCCAATGTGTGAATATATGCTCGGGGCACTGCTTGAGAAGTGCAAAGCATTGTGTGCGCAAACCACCTCTGTACCTACCAACTGCTTCAAGTCAGTCGCACATGTCCATCATTACTCAATCCCATTCATTGTATCCATCAATCAAACAACGAGCGGTCCAGCTGCGCGAACAGTTGCACAAAAGCCAAATCGATACAAGATACGTTTTCAATTCTCCACTCCGCATTCAGTTGCCAGCGTGAAGTTTGAAATAATAATTGCAATTCAACTTCTGTTCGCAATGGATGGGGCTTACAGCTTAGATGATTCGATTTGGATTTGATGCGGAGGAGACAACCAAGCGAGCATCCCACTCCAAATGGTGGTAACCTCCATCGAGCATCGAGTACTTAATAGCATTCCAATGGCACATTATTGTGCCTGGGGTCAGAAAAAAAAAATCTCGAAACAAAGATTTCTATACGTTTCGAGTATCTATAGTGACCATCGAAAGCAAATCACTTGACGATTACTTTCGCAAGAGGCCCGCATCATCGTTGAAGAGGCCCCCGAAGACCCTGGGGACATGTCACTCCCTGTTGCAGATTGCAATGAGTTTTTCTCCCTACTTGACTGTTGGTCTTGTGCTCCGTCCGTTTGACAAAATGGTACTTGTAACCTAGCATGGCATTTCATGGTCCACGTTGCTTAGTCAAAGAACTACGGTTATGTCAGTTGGCTGCCTTGCCCGTGGGCCGCAATCCATTTTGCATACCAAATTCTTTTCAACGACTTCTTCGTTGGCGAATTAAACCACAACCACTCTGAGGAGGATTTATGTTCGTTTTACGGTTCTTAGATAATAGTGAGGAAATGGTACGTTGTGTAGCAGAGGACGGGTGGCACCTTGCTGATGTATTTAAAATGTCCAACGTCAACTGCAGAATGGACTGGTTACGAGCAACCTCATGCTGTGCGTTGGCTTGCTAGGGTTGATTATGCATTTGTTTTGGATTTCCAATCACGTTAGGAGCGCACTTGATGGTTTTAAATTTTTGGTTTTGCTATCCGAGGCGCATGAGGTAAGAAGAAATCGGTGCGCGAGTTGGCAAAGAGAAAATAAATGGACTTTGTTAATAGGATTGCTTGAATTTGGTTGTTAATTGAGGTTAGTTGTAACAAATGTATAGACAAGAGGTTTCATTTTTACGCGTTCTTTCTCCTTTTGACTGAATAGATACATGCTACATGGTACAGTCTGCATGTACAAATAAATCCATAATTTACATCCTTTTGTGAAGGTTCCCAAATAGACCGGGATGGCCTATTTTCCTATCCAGGTTTCGAAATGTTAACCTTTTTGTCTTAAAGAATAAGTTGGAGTATGCGCTTATCACTTGTCTCATTAGTTGGTCTTCGAGGTTTCTACCAGAAAAGGGTTTGTCATGAGATTTAGATTTTGAAGCTGGGTTCCGTGTTCAATCATGGATACGTAAAATTAGTAATCTCTTGTTTGGGCATGCTGACGGTCAAAGCTTTCAGCAATATCCGGTGAATACTTTAACTGTGAATCATATTCAGCTTCCAAAGTGGTGTTAAATACCATATCGTCAAATCTACTTTACCTGCTTACAGATAGTGCATAAGAAAGGTAACGTTTCTTAGGCGAGTAGAAGGAGGTTGTAATTCCAAGCATCCAAAGAAGATTCACCTGATGTAGTCAGAAACCGGGAGGGGAAATTACGGTGTTATTTTGCCAAATCGTAGCTAATATTGGACAATCAAAGAATACCTAAATTCAAACATATCTTTGCTTAATGTTGAGTTCCTTAGGATTCAAGATGGAGTTAGACAAAGCTGCATTCTTTTTTCACCAATTTCGTTTTTTTTATTGGCAATTAGCGAAGTTTTTCGCGCTGCTTTGTCCACTAGAATTGGATGAATTCGATGGATCCCTACAAAATTAAAAGTTTTGGAAAGAACTCATCAACTCAGGGATACTTACTTTACTTATGTCCTGTATGCCCTTGTGGGTCCTAGGGCCTCTACTAGGCCTACGCGCCATCGTGTATGGTTTTTGCCAATATGTCTGAGTTCTCCTCAACTCTTCCCCAACTGCCGTGCCTCCTTCTCGACTGCTCGGCACCATGTTATCCTCGGACCGCCAGGTCTTCTGCCATCCTGAGTTAAAGGGTTCCATTGCATAGCATGGTTCGCTATGGAACTGTCACCCTTACGGAACGTGTGACCAATCCACTGTCACTTCCGCCATTGAATGGCTGTGCCTATTGGTTCCTGACCCGTTTTCTCGTAAAGGTGTTCGTTAGAGATACTATTGGGCCAGAAAATCCTTAAGATATTGCGCAGGTACCTATTAACGAACGTTCGCAACTTTCTGGTAATAGTAGTGGTCGCTCTCCATGTGCTGCAACCATATAACAGTACCGATTCAACGTTGGAGCGGAACAGTCTTATCTTGGTGTTCAAACTGATTGCATTGCTTCGCCATATTTTGTAGTATTGTCTCGAACGATGGTAGAACCGAACAAGACATTCATAGCCAGTTGAGTTGGCATAGCAATGTTCATGATTAGTATGCTGTCCAAAGTATGGCGAAGTAATACAGTCAGTTTAAACAGTAAGCTACAACTACTCGTATTTTGCTCCAAAGTTGAATCCGTGGTGTTGTATGGGTGCAAAGTGACCACTTCTATCACGAGAAAGCAGACAGCGTTAACAGTTGTCTATGATATGGTATGTCCTAATGATTTCCTAGCCTAGTCGTATCTCCAATGAATATCTTTGCCAGAAAACTGGTCTAGAACCGAAAGGCACAAGTAGCAGTAGATTGGTCATACATTTCGAAATTCTAATCATGCGGTGCAATAGAATCCATTAAAATGACTTGGTCATCCGAAAAGTACATGGAGCAGAAAATCGAGGACGAATCGCTATAATTGGGGAAAATACACGATCCAGTACCGAACACAATGGCGCGTAAGCGTAATAAAAATCCATAAGGGGATATAGGGAATAAGCAAAAAAAAAAAAAGAAAGCATAGCTTTTGAATAAGAGAATTCTCACTTGTGTCCTTTTTCGTAGCCATCATTGAGCAATGTATCGAGATGTATATAAGCCGAGATTTGTTTGGATCTAAAAGACTGGAGACTATCAATTTCGAAGGCTACATGGACTGTTCTTAATGTCGTATCTTCCCCACGTCAGCAATGGGAGCAATGCTTAACCTCACACCGCTATACCTTACAGTACAAAAAGAAGCTATGCTGAATGCTCCTCGACTGATCAAGATGTCGGACCTTAAAATCGGCAATCAGGCCATCTGAAAATTCTAGAGTACATACAAAACGACCCTTTTCTTAAAATCCCAGATACCATGCTCAAGAAGTACCGGTTCTCCAGAAAATTCAAGGTGATCATAGGTGTCCGCCATACAACGAGGAATGAAGGGTTTGAAGAAACAGTGTTGAGTATCGAGTTGATTTAAAAGCGACGGATAGTCCGTCGTATCCCAGAAGCGGATCTTATCTGGATCTAATGCTGTTCGACGTACGGTTACAACTGACCGACATGGACCGACAAACTTAAAACTGCTTATACACTTTTGTGTATGACACAGACCATTGCGGACTCAGTGCCGAAATAAAGATTCCCAACGAAATTGCGGAATTGGAGCAATTGCACGCCTACAATTACAGTAGAATGCGTTGGACTCGCTTTTGCAGACAGTTGACGAGAGCACTCTCCTCGAACTTGCTCGACCTACCGTCCAATAGGAATCTGCCAAATGAGGAGATTGATAGATATCTAAAACAAATGGACGAGACAATAAAACGAACCATGGACAGTACGATACTTCGGTATCAACACACTGACAACGTGAACATTTACCACAATGCAACAATTGAGCGCACTGCACGAACACAAAAGTAGATTGCTGTCGAGATTAAAAACCTTGTACAGACAGTTTACTGACAGACAGAACTCGGAGGAGATTAGGACGCTGAAGTCGTTGATTAGAAACCTCTCGAAGTTAATTAAAGAAAATTACAGACTTTCTGTAAATTTGCATTGGGACAGGAAAATTCAGGCTGTAAAATCCAACAACCCGAGTATGTTCCCACAAATGAACAAGATTTTTCGGAAGAATAATCAAAACGATCTTCCGGAGCTTTTGATAAAGCGATGGATGCTCATGACGTCTAAGGACGCCAGATCGCCGAGGTCTTCAAGGAAGGGCGACCCTATATGGAGCATTCTTTTATGCGAAAGGGCTGGACATGTGCATAGGAGGTGGAGGATGGTTTCCTCCTCCTTCTGCAGAAGTCGTTAAAGAAAAGGCAAAGTCTTTTGACGTGCTGGCCTATAAGAATGTGTCCAGTGAAAACACCGACAACGCAGCTGATCTGTGATGGCTTTAGATTGAACAACTCGGCACTATGTTTTTGGTCCAGCAGCCTAGGCCAGATCTGTCTCGAAATGTGACACGTTGAGCCGTTTTCCCATCTGAGGTTGGCCTTGCTAATAGCGTTCAGCTTACATGTTCAGCTTACATGTAGCGAGGGGCATACCCAGTGCTTGTCTATCAGGCAGAATCCTTAAAGTAGTTCCCTGTATGGCGAGCTCGTCTGCCCTGCAGTTTCCTGGAATGTCTCGATGACCTGGCACCCAGCATAGGTGACTGTTGAATTGCTCTGTTATCTCTGTAAGAGATAAACGGCAGTTGAAGGCGACCTTTGAATTGAAGGACCACGATTCCAGAGACTTGATTGCCGCTTAGCTGTCAGTGAAAATGCTAATATCCCTGACAGATAGTACATTACACTTTAGTCAGGACTGGGCTTCCTTAATCACCATGATTTCTGCCTGAAAATGCTTGAATTATCAGGGACGCTGAACGCGATGCTTAGATTGAGCTTTTTGGAGAAAACCTACCCCATCCTCGGTCTTAGAGCCATCTGTAAAGAAGTGATCCGAACTACCATTATCCCGTTCAGGGATGCTCGTACGGAAGTTATGGTCAAATCCCAGTTTCAGAGGTGTGTAGTTCGTGTTTTCGTGCATGAAGTTGAGAAGATCTTGGATCGAGGAGTGGCCAACGCGATAGCTAGACCACTGAGAGGAGGCTTTAAGACGGATGGCCACACATGCAGCAATCCCTTTCCGAAAATATGTAAAGGTAGTTCTCAGTGCATCACTGATGCAAATGCATCCAGATCTTTGCACCTTAGCTAGTTGAGTAAGGTGGACAGCCGTGCCAAGAGCAGGCCACTATACGATCACGCCATAGAGTAGTATAGGCCTGATAACGGACACGTATAGCCAGCAAATGATTTAAGGGTTCATACCTCAGCTCCTACCTACAGCTTTTTTACAGGAATAGAGAGCTACATTGGCTTTCCTGACGCGTTCTAGTAGATTGGCTTTCCAGTTCAATTTACTATCCACAATAAGACCCAGGCATTTTGCGTTATCAGTGAAGGTGAGACTAGTTCTATTAATTTTAGGAGGATCTATGAAGGGAACTTCATATTTCCTCGTAAAGAGAACGAGTTCCGTTTTATGGGGATTAACCCCCAGTCCACATTTGGAGGCCCATCTAGCGAGCCGAGGAGAGCTATTGGAGGATTTCTCTGAGCGTGTCTGGGTGCTTACCGGAGGTAGCAATAGTAATGTCTTCAGCATAGCAATTTTTCTGACCGATGCTCCGCCCAGCAGTGTGTTAATAGTCCCGCATGTAAGCAATTGATTGATCAACACTCCGATGTATCCACTTTCGGATTTTCAGTACTTACCCATGGGTTAAGTAAGCCCTTAAAACCCTCTTCAGAGCCTTTGCGAGTTGGAGACTTCTTCTGTTAAGTATTCTTCTTCTTCCTTTTATCAGCGAGGTTATGATCCAAAAATAAGGGATCATAACCCTCCCACTTCATCGCATTTCTACTGATCCGCCTGTGGGGTTCGCCTTCTTTTGTTCTTCTGTTAAGTATTGTTAGATATAAGTTGCAAGGAGTAAGTTTATTATTCTCGAAGGACGAAGTGGAAAATATAATCGTCTTTTCAGTCACTATCCGGGAGACATCATTCCAATTAAGTCTTATGAACCTAGAATCAGATTTAGACGTTTTAGCCAACACGTTCCGCTCAAGGGACTTTTGTTTGCAACCTGAAAAATGCTTTACGAGCAGAATAGCATTTGTCTTCTGCATGGAACTAGTGAAAGAACCATCGGACTTTGTAAATCTTACTAATCGCTGCTGGCATTAGCCTTTTTTTTTTAATTTGCTCACTGAAATTCGTTTTTTTACTATCCAAAGGTATGATGGACCAGATGTGGTAAATCTATCAAGATGCATATTTTGTCTTGCATTTTAATTACTCGTCTATTGATGTATTAATTTACTTTAATATTTTGCTTCAATCTTAAGTCCGAGACACTTGCAAAAGAACAACATATGTGCCAATCTAGCCACATCATTTATTTAGAATAGGCAATGACAATGAACCAATGTTCCCCTTTTATTGCCTTCTTGCCTCACATTTCATCATCTTAATGATGACTCCATAAGCATCTATAATTTACCTAGTAGACAGGAGAATAGCTATTATAATATAGTGCCACTTGGACTGTATGTCTAAAAAAATTCTGTATCAAACTTGGAACAACTCTAACCAACAAAATTGATCGCAAACCAAACAAATGCCTCCACCATAAGCAAAAGCTCTATAGACAATAATATTAATCAAAATATACTAATACAATATTTAAACTTAGTCAATTAAACAACGTCAACGTTATGCCAAGTCACGATTTAACCAACATCCGCACCGAGCAGTGGCGTAACATGAACTTTACCACAAATCCGTTCGGTCTTACTCCACATTTTCTCAATCAAAAGAGATCCATTTAATTGGACACCATGTTCTAGTGACACTTAATCAGCAAAAATTAAATGTAAAATGGACACACAAATGACGAAACATTCCCCCGGGGATGTTACAATTTAACTAAGTGATTCCGCGAACCACAATTACTCCACACACAAAATACCCTGCGATGGTCTGTTAAACTGCAGAATTAGCATTTCAAGGCATCTTCTCTCTTGCACCTGCCATTTAGCGTGATCTCAGCTGCCAAGTGCCAGTTCCAAAGAAGTCTGTGCACAAGAGAAAAACTGAAAAAGACTCGACAGACAAAGACAAACATGAACTTTACGGATTGTAAATTGTCTTCCCACCAAATGCGCGCAAGTGGATCTCTTGTGCATCTCAGCACTCCAAGATGCCGTTAACGATGACACAATTTACCTTTGCGGTGCACAGAGATCACCATATATACAAACGGCGACTGGTGGTTCATCTAAGTATGGTTCCTGGTTAGTGTACGCGATGGTGATGCCAGACGGATGTGGGTGGTGGTGGTGGTGCAGCCACTGATGCTAAGTGAAATTTAACGGAATTGCCAGAAGGTACTAACATGACCTATTCCGGAGAGTGAATCTTCTGTGGTTTGTGTTGTGCCTCTCGTCTAATAACTTACGCCATGCAAATGTCATGTTTGTTTTTGCAAAATCGTGGTGACCCAGACAGCATCACACTACGCCACTGTATTCCAGATATTATGGCCCTGTGTCTCATGTAATGAACTGGATTCAATGGCGTATGGTGTCCAACTTCGATCCGATATAAATTATTCATATTCACACCTCAAATTTTAAGGTTTGCGTGCTGCTACTCCAGAGTGCAATGGGTCTCGCCATATATCTTGTATTATTTACCAATTCTGTCAAACTACAAGGCACTCTCGGGCACCGTTCGTTGGCTAAGATAAAACATTTCTATCATAAGGTTCCCATAATTTCTACTCCACAGACATAACCACACATTGCCTCCTGCCCCTCCGTATATTGCATGTCTCTATCGGAGGCTCTATCTCTTTTACTCTGTCTTTGCCTGGTGCTGGTGGTTGATTGTCAATGTGGCCAGAAGTGAAAGGTTACAATTACTTTTCCGAGCCAACAATAACAAGAAACGGCGAAAAAAAATCCTTTTATTGCTCGCGAGGCTTTTGTTGGGTTAAATGCGCAGCCATGTTACAGGTATAAGCCTTTGCCACCATTGCAGGAGGAAGAAGTCCACTGGCGCGCCACGAACGCGTTTGTTTGGGAAGATGCTCCCCCTGTGTGAAAATAACTAGCAGATAACTGCAAATTTAACATTTTGACTTTTCAGCAAAAAAACAAAAAAGCAGTCCATGCGCAGAGATAAGTTAAATAGTAAATGATGGGAAGTGAAAATCCCAACCGTGGATTTTGGTCCACATGGAGAAGCATTGGGGAAGCGAGGGCTGAGACGTTCATTTAAAAACGGATTATTGCTCGTCATTAGGGTTTCTTAAGTTTCGTTTTCCGGTTTCAGAGAAATGATGCCACAAGGCATACGATTGGCGTCATGTTTGGCCTTATTTGGGGTACATTTGGGGTACTCGTTTGCAATTTGTAAGGTTGTCATAGGTTAACGATGGTTTCAACGGATGAATGGATGGTTTAAATATTTCCATTGCGAGGGATTCTGTGTGCCCTAGTCTTGCATCTATTTTGCTAGATGTGACACTAACTGATGGATAGTAATGCAATGTAGCTGAAGCTAGAGTACAAGCAGCCACGAAGTATCTAGGCGTTAATCAAATTTTTATTATAACTTGAGACATATGTACACATACATATGAGGCTATAAGCGCAAAAGTGGTGTAACCCCAAACTATTTAATAGGAAAGAATGGGGATTTTAAATTTGATTGCTCTATTACTTTGTTATATTATGCTCTGTGCAAAAACGATTTTTTCAGCTCCATCTGCTTTTGAATAATAAAAGGTGGCTTACACCACTTTTGTATTGAACGTTGGTAATGAAAGGAATGTATGTAACACCAGAACAGCAACCAACAAAAATTGTGGGTTACACCACGTATGCGCTGATGGCCTCATATATTGTATCCGTGCTTAGTAATTCAGCTACAAATGCAGTATTTTAACAAAGATAGAGACACACCGCTATTGTATACCTTGAGGGCTTAAATCTGCAACTTTTCTCTCAAGTTCGAATAGTTGGCAAGGTGGTTAACCAACAAGGTGAAGACAAAAGCCCTTCTTGTGGTTAGCATACATGTGCGTGAACAAAAATATTTTAGTTCATTGGGCTTCGTTTTGCGAATCGGCAACAACGATTCTCTCCAAGGTTAACTGTACGTCAATATTTTTGAAGACATGCATTTCTTGACTTAAGACGTTACTTTAGGTGGCGCGATAGGCTGGGGTAGACGTTGGCCTCAGCCAGCAGACCTTTCTAGCCAGCTGCCCCCCCTTGCACGACAAGGTGGTTTGGTGAGATTATTTTCATATTGTTCGAGCTACCTAAGGTGAGGTCTTCCTCTATAAATAAATAAATATTTGGCGCAACAGCTCTTATAAGTGACAGGGCCTAGCTTCTCGCAACCACTCATGTTGTGTGCGTTATATTTTTCACAAGAATGGAAGGGATCTACAGTTTAGTACCGTATCCGTAGGGCAATTTGTTCTGAGAAGCTTTCTCGAGACAAACATACTCTCGGATGTTTGTCAGACGCTCGCGAGAGGTGGGACCCTGAAAAACCTTTTTGTAGTTTTCTGGGATTCGAACTTGGAACTTCACGCGCAGTGATCCGGCACACTAACCACTTACGCCACGGCGCCCATTTGCTCTATGGCGATGTCTTTCCGGGATGAATTTGAAGTCTCTTCGGGATAGTGCGCTTGACATGTCCTAGCCATCGTAGATATTGGATGTAAATCTTAAAACTTAAAAGGTAAACTGAAGGCAAATGATTTACTCAACATTAAGAGACTGAAACAGTCGTTTTGTTGTGTTAACATTTTACAAATAACATTGGCTATCTGATAGTGAATGCTGAGTTTGCCTGTACATATCTAGCTGAACTTCGACATATTTAAGGCGCAGGTTATTAAGGATTCTCAGAGCCGTGGCGGAGTCCTGGAAAGATATGGTCGCGACGACCAAAGCCAGTGCTCATATCTCCGAAGTTTGCGTAGTCTAGCGACTAAGTGCTATCATACGGAGGCAGACATACATACTCGTGATGTAGTTTGTTTTTGAAAGGAAGCCCTTTTTAGAAGTATAAATTTCTGCACTATTGCAAGGAAGCGCAGTCTATATAGCGTCTTTCGGGTTACCGTGCTGCTGAATATACGGATTCATTATGAGAAACTGGGTACAGTCCCTGACCGTAACCGATAAATGATCCGCATCAAAGTCTAACATCTATATATCTGCACGAAGCTCTATAAAAGATGATAAAGACCTCATCATGCAGTAACGTTATAACATCTTGCACGGAGCATATGGAGCCTGTCCGGGGCATTAGGTCAAAATCATACTCGGGGATTTCAATACTAGCTGTCTGACTTCTTTAAGTTGCTCAGTAGAAGAAATTAAGCGTTGGAGGCTGGACCAAAAATACCAAAAACTGGCGAATCTAGTCTACTTTGGGTTACCTGCCACCATCGGAAAGTGCATTTAGTTGAAGATTCGCATATATGTAGGTATGTACAGCGGTATAGCAGAGAACAAGAGTAGTAAGGAGTATCGAGCCAAGAAGGAAATCCTGCATAAAACTCAGAGCTACTGTACTGTCTCGCATATCACGGAAGTCGAAAATGTCTTACAAACGTAGGTTAGGCGAGGTTAGAGTGACACCTATGCTAGACTAACCCCATTGTGGTATCACATGGATATATCATCCCCAGGCAGAACTACCATTGAAGCAGTTGGAACTTGTTATGAAGCGCTGGAGGCTGCCGACGCTCACGTTTGCTAGCTCGCCTAAATTGTCGAAGAGCTAGGCTCCTAAGTGTAGAACTCTGCAAGCAGAGAGGGCCTGATATATACAAAGAAGGTGTGCTATGGTTTCCTCCTCCTCCTCGTTCATGCAACATCTACAGAAGTAATTTGCTAAGACACCTAGCTCGATGGTATGCCTACCGATGATGCAGTGCCCTATAATGATACCTACTGTAGTTGCGACGAGCGACCTTTTCAGCCCGATATGACAGTTGCAGCGTCCCTGATCCAGTTTAGCCCAGATCTGTCTAGTAATGAGGCACGCAGTACCGTTAACCCACCTCGATTTGTCGCGCTAGTGGTGTTGAGTTTAAGCAGTAGTTTCACTTTAGTGAGAGGTACATATGCGAAGGTTCTCCTTGCTAAACGAAATTGGTAGACAGTGCCCTGCTGAGCCAGTTCGTCGACTGAGCAGGTTTCTGGAATGTCCCTCTTTCCCAGCACCCAAATAAGGTGAATGTTGAACTGTTTTGTCATCTCTTTAAGAGACAAGCAACCATTTAGGGCTGTTTTTGAGTTGAGCTTGAGTTTGATTATCAGTAAAAATGGTAATATTCCGCCTGGATATCACATTGTACTTCAGCTACGACAAGGCTTCCTTAATTCTTTTTCTCCTTGAAAAGATGTGGATATCTCTAACGCATATCACGTTTTTCTAAAGCCAAGATAAGACTCCTTTAATCGTTGATATAGCTGGAACATGCTACAATGGTTTGGTAGACGGAAGGAGAGGTTAAGATTAAGCCTGACAGAGAAAAATCTCCATTAACTCCGTCCTTGCTCTTTGAGCCGTTAGTATAGAAGTGAATCGACTCATCTCCTAAGAATCCATCGTCCTCACAGAGTGATCTGGAAGGGATGGTGACGAGGAAGTTTTCGTCAAAATTTAGACGTGGGATGATATAGTCGGTGTTTTTGCGATGGATTTGGAATTTATTCAGAATGAAAGCGTGGACAAATTCTTTTCTTGAGTACAGTTGGGTAGCTTCAGGGCGAACAGCTGCTTTTGGTGCCATTTGTTTGCTAGATATACCCAGGGGTATCAGATGAAACATGATGTCCAATGCCACAGAGGCAGTTGTACGTAGTGCTCCGCTTAAGCACAGATAAGCTGTTCGCTGGACCTTGCTAGATAATCGCAATTTATAGACCGAGATGTAGTGCCAGTTAGATATTCGAGGTTGTAGACCCCATCTATTCCCAATAGCTTTTTTGCAAAATAAAGTGCTACTATAGCTTTCTTGACTCTTTCTTGAAGGTTTCCGGCCTAATTTCCTATCTAGCATAAGACTTAAATATTTTGCTTTGTCAGAGAAAATTCAACTGATCCTCGTGCTATTGAGAGAAGGAGGGGCGACTTACAGAATTTTATATTTCCTGGAGAAGAGTACCAGTTCAGTCTTGTGGGGGCTTACACAGAAACCACACCAAACCGCCCAACTAGCTAGCTTGCTTAAAGGTTTTTGTAGAAGCTCTTTTAAAGTATTTAAGTGCTCTCGTGAGACAGCTAAAGCAACATCATCTGCATAAACGATCGCCGTGCATCCCTCGCCTTCTAAGATTATGAAGTTTACTTACCACGCAGCAAACTTCATCTGCAGAAAGGGCACTATAGTGGGTTTCCAAAAACGAATACACCTTTGCTTCTTCGGCTTGATATAGAAAATTGGGCTCGAAATTCCTAACTCAATGGGAAATTCAATGTTGATCTTGCCAGTTCTACTATATAGCGCCGATTGCTGGATGATTTATAAATAAGAAACTAGAGTAGATGTTAAGTTCTTTTAAAGGAAAGATGATTTCATTTGAAAGATTTGGTTCTGTGTGGGATAAGAGTGAATTTTGGGAAAGATTCAAATGCAATGTGTATGAGTCATATGAAATCAACTCCCATGTACAGGGTGGGGTGCTTTTCGCATACACTTCGCATTCGGTCGACGTGATTTCGTTCCTGACAAAAAAACAATACCCAATAATTTGGGTATCAAACTTTAGACAAATAGGCTCTGCACTCAAAATAAAAAGCCTCCTTGACGACCTCATACTTCAACAGAAGCGGAAAATGTGGCCGCTGTCAGGGCTTCGATTCAGTAATCTCCACCCCGTTCTGCACGTTAACACGCGACGACATTGAGCTTATAAAATCGAAGTGTTCGCAGAGTTCTTCATCGTGGGCTGAAAATGCATCCCTACAAGATTATGGTGTACAAACATCGTCGGCAAACTTTCGAAGCTTTAAAAAATGTAATAACACAGGAAGTCGCTAACATTCCGCCTGAAATGACTCGCCGCGTAATGGAAAACTTCCGAGAGAGGGTTACTCAGTGTATCGATAATGGAGGCCGCCACTTGAGTGACGTTATTTTTAAAGCTTAATTTAAAAACTGCATTATGTGTATTATTTAGAAATAAAGTTATTTCTCTGATAGCGGTTGTAAGACCCATTCTCACATATGGTTCACTAGTATGGTGGACGGCACTTGAGAAGCAATACCTGCTTTCAAACCTCACCAACAGCGGCAATGGAAACCATGTTAAGTTTCATTCTGCTTGACATATACTGCAGTAGTCTGGCGGCCAAAACTGCTGTAAGACTGAGAGAAGGTCGGTTTTGGTCGTCAAGCCTTTACGGCCATGCCACCATTCTGTCCCGAGGGGGATCACCAGCGGATTGACGGGAACTGATTACATGAACCGGATGCTAGCATTCGAAGAGAGATTCACTACAAGAATTTCCGATAGAATATACTGGAAGAGTCGAAGAACCATGAAGAAAAAGGAGTTGGCTTTCTATACCGGCGGTTCTAAGATGGAGTTTATTGTGAAGCTCTAGGAATAAACCACTCCTTTAGAATAAACGACGACTGCAGCGTCTTCTAGGCCGAGGTCGCAGCCATTATACAGGCTGCTGAAATTATACGCGAGAGTAATATCGTTGATAAAACGATCACTGCCTATATAGACAGCCAGGCAGCCGTTAAGCCTTTGGACTCTGCTGTAATTAGGTCGAGGCTTGTGAGAAGCTGCAAATCACTCTTAAACGAAATATCTAGAACCAATGCGGTGACCCTCTGCTGGGTGCCAGGGCATATGGATATCGAAGGTAACGAAAGGGCTGACGAGCTTGCTAGGAAGGGGTCGGCGCTGCACTTATTGCAGGCGCTCCCCTCTGTAGCAACCCCAATCAGTTACTTGCGGATAAAATAGAGGATGAAGCCACCGGTCGAGCAAACAGACGTTGCGTTCATCTAGAAACATGCGCAACGACCAGGGCGCTATGGCCAACCTACAGCAAGAAGAGATCGACCGCTCTGGTAAAACTTAGTCGTTATAACGCACGGGTCATTTCTGGCATAATTATTGGACATTGTGCCATTGGCGTTCATGCGGAGCAACTCGGTGTGCTGCATAATGACTATTGCAGAAGTTGTAGGGACGAAGAAGAAATTGAATCTGTTCGTCACCTGTTGTGTGACTGTCCTGCCCTATCCGTCAGAAGAATGAGGACTCTTGGCAGTTACTTCTTCTCGGAGCTGGAGGACTTGGGTAGTGTTGAGCTAGTGGACGTCCTGAGATTCATATCACTTTCTGGGTCATTCTAACGGCGGATTTTCTTTACAGCGTTTCCATGGTTAAATGATTGGGCACAATGGACCCATACTGTTGGTCTGAGTGAGCAGTGCCTCTTTGTCACAATGCACCCATCTACGTAACCTAACCTATCTCTCTGATATCTTGTTTGTTTTTTGATATATTAGCATCCCAAACTGGGGGAGTTCCTTCTGCCCCACTCTGTATTTTACTTGTCTTTCAATATAATTCCTTTTTTTTGCACCATAAGGCATTCTAATCCTCTATTAGATAAGTAGCAAAGAATCTTCTTTTTTAAAGCTATCTAAACTGTCAAGGTGACAATTGAAGTATTTGCAATTAAAAGGTGCGGTCTTCGATCAGAAACACTAGGTGTTAGATCTGTCGATGAAGCAAGATTACAATAAAATAATAACCATTTGCTATCTTAAAGCCTACAATCTAACTACTTCAGCAATAGAAAATCCCCGCCACTAGCTTTGAATTCAGCCGATAATAAATTATTCCGTAATTTACCTGCGCACTTGCATCGAGTACCTCACCTAGAGTCCTTGGTTTCTAATTACCCACTCAATCGTTAGGAGACAACATAATCACCATCAGCACCTGATCGTAAATATCTCAAGCTCTACGAGTCGAACGCCCCCAAATCAAGTTCAATTAATTTCCTAGTATCTGTGTATACGCGCGATGCCGACATATAATTGCTAATCAAATCAAAATCCTCATCGTTGCACTAACTCACACACATAGCCCCAAGCATTATGTCCAAAATCAGTAGCAGAGGCATCTAATTAAGATTTTAGCGCTAGCCTTTGCCCTCCAGCCTGAGCCGAGGAAACATAACTTTTGCTGACAAGATAAGAAAGCATTTCTTAGTTTATCTGTATAATTACATATGTATCGGCGACGATTGAATGGAAAAGTCAGTGGCCGGTGTAATTTATGCTAACCTTCTTTTTTTTCTTAAAAATTAATCAAAATTAGGAAATTTAGTGAAAGTCTCATTGGGTTTTTGTTTTGTTTACACTTTCTTTGGATTTTCATGGAAAACTCTTGAATGAGGAAAAGCGACACGAAAAATGCTAATGCATGTGGAAGTAAGTGGGTAATGTGTACTTGTGACAAGTAAACGGCCAATTGCTGACCTTTTTGGCCTCGGTGGGGAATTTCATGGAGTGCCAGCTTGCACCAGCAGCATACACAATGTAATTGCAATTCGGAGGTGTGGTAATAATAGTGATGATGAATGCGGTGAATAAGTGGCGGCAAGCGGTAGCGAATTGGATTAAAATTGAGAAACCCCGATTGGGTGGAAAAGGTCAATTACTCTATTGGCATGATTCAAATTGGGCTGATTGAAATGCAAAGGAATTTCAAGACTCGTGTGTGTAGTATATTACTATATTTTGTATAACCAAAGGGCGTAATCAACGAAAAAGAATTTAAAATAAGTATCTTACTTAGCTGACGTCTCGGTTGTCTCATAGATCTTAACAAAGTAGTAGAAGCTGTTTTCACAACAGATACAAGACTGGCCTGGATTCAATTAATTTTACCATTAGATTCAATTACCAACTGCCTTGGGTATGAGATAATATATGTAAGCCACAATCATACGTTTACATGATTAAATTTCGATTAATGTTGCATACCTGCAAAAGAGAGAAAAAAAAAAGTGTTAGCATTATAGAAAAAATTGAATATATACATATATAACATTGGAGAGGGTTTCAATATTTAAAAAAAAACTCTTAAATTGTTTGAAAATAATATTTGAAAACTATAGATACACACAAGCGAATGCTTATGGTACCTAATGAATGCTTTCTATGTCAGGAAATGGGGTGTAAAGATAGATTACCTCGACGTGATGCATACTGGATAACGCTAAATAATAGCTGCCAAGCAACCAAATATCATCTCGATCTCCTAGCAAATAAGATATCTATACTATCTGAATGCAGCCCACACAAATTAACACACAAAACAGCACTTCTAAGAGCTTCTTGACAAAGGGAATCGGACCATCAGTTCGTATCTTGCAACTCAACATTGAATGTATTAGCAGATGCCTATCACGGATTCTAAAGGATTATACCATTGAAGTAGCAGTAATCCAAGAAACACATAGAGCGTCTGAAGCTGAAGATTTTCAGAAAGGAGGGAAAGTACAAGGGTACATAGCCATCGGGATTATACATCACCAAGTATACGGATCCATCACGTATGTAAGAAATGGTATTGAAAATGCAAGGCTTATCCTACAAAGTTCCACAGACAATACATATATTCATTATTACTGATGATGTAGCTGGAAAATATTTAACCAATTTCAATGAGCCACCTAACACGTCCTGGCCAGCAAATGTTCTACCATACTTTGACCACCCAACCGTATATACTGGCGACTTTAACAGCTACCATAGCTCTTGAAGATATGCCAACAGCGACCTTGATGGGCTGAAACTAATTGAATGGAAATAAATCACCTCGACCTCATTTTTGACGCAAAGGATGCTGGGTATTTTCACTCTAGACGCTGACAAAGGAACTACAACCCTGATCTCACTTTCGTTAGCTGCAATTACGATCAAAGGCCTCTCGAAAGCAGTTGCAACATTTCCACACAGTGAACACAGGCCCATAATCATCGAAATTGACACGCAATTGATGATTCAATGAATCATTTGCCCGACCAAGATGGAATTTCCACAGACCAGTCTGGAACACTTTTTCTAACGACCTCGTTGCAAATATAAGATGAGTTCAGGCAGTAGCACACAACTACAAGCGTCTTGTCGGCATCATTGTTTCCACTGCGAAGAAGCAAATATTGAGAGGCTATCGAAAATTTTATATTGCCGGATGGTACTATGAAAGTGATCATCTTTACGAAGAATTTGAGGCCAATGGAGAGCCCAAGATTGTAGATGAGCTACTTAAGTACATCGAGGAAGCACTCGGTGACAAATGGCAGCACACTGTCAAAACTACCAAATTTGTAAGTTCCAGTCGTAAGGCTTGCAACTTGCTTTGCTCCGTAAGCATGGAAACAGTACTCCAATAGCTGCCCCGAAGCCCTCAGTTAGCCCAAATTCGGTTACCGATAGATTTGTAAAACTTTCCAAAGCTCCTTCCAATAAAGAAGAAAGCAGATCAATCAAGACGAGACTCAAGTCACTGAAAAGAGGCTCACAGGAACTTTCAGAGTTTTCAACGCCTTTCACCCTTGAGAAAGTCAAAGCCGTTCTGCTTAAGCTTAAGGCGGGAAAGTCTACCGGTTTTGATGACATATTTTCAGAATTTCTCCTGCACAGCTGCACAAATTTGAAGCTATGGCTCTCGCGCTTCTATTCAAACATCTTGAAAACAGGGAACTTTCTCCTCGAATTAAAGAAATCTAAAGTCATTCCATTATTGGAACTCGGAAAACCAAGTAAGAAACCAGAAACTACCGCCCGATTGCACTCCTTAGTGTTGTATACAAGACTTCGGCAGGTTAATACGAGAATGTATACAACAGAATCGAACATCCCATCAACACAGCGGTACCTATGGAACAAGTTGGATTTAGGCCTGTGGGCAGTTTGAAGAGAGGAACAACCATTCCAAATGTTTTTTTTTTTTTGCTTTTGTTATTCTGTCCACTCTTTTGACATTTATATTCAGTACGAAGGTAGTCTGACAAATCATCATGAACAGATTCACACTTGAAGCAGTACCAAATTGAAAATTGGTCGTCGATTTGCGAAACCTATGACTTCGCGTTGTTATGGCGCACATAATCTTCCATTTGATCAACCCTTCTGTCGAACTTTGTATGAACTTCGTACTACATATATTCTAAATGATTCAATAATACCAATACGTCAAAGAATTGTGCTATGTATAAACGAAAGTAGGCACGAAGATTGAAGTTTATCGATTCGGCGTCGGTCACAGCAATTGGGGCTCTGTCAGTTCACTTCGTAAAAAATTTTGCGCAAAGATCTTGGCCAATATCCGTATAAGATCCAGCTGGTGTAGGAATTAATGCCGTGAAACCATCATTTGCGTCTTTTTTTCGTAGTTGCAGCTGACCTCTTTTTTTTTATATTTTGAGAGCGAGGTTATGAATACCCTCAACATTTTTTTTACATAGTGCGGGCGTCGGAAAGAATACATGGAAATTGAGAGATAAGAATTTGGTGCAGGGGTTCGAAACTCAGTTGATTTCAGAAAAATTTCGGGGGTGGTGCTCAGATAACTGAGGAGATTTTTTGTTATTTTTCTCTTTGCTTTTGATTCACAATATTTTTTCCCGACCACTGATGTCACAAGCATATCAATCATCCAACACAGCGAGCAATTTTTACAGCCATACGACCAAGCTACTACCAGTGTTATGCCTTCGCAGTAATTTTCGCACAAGCTTTCGCAATTGATCGGATTGACTTTATATATTTCATGAGAAATAAATAAATGCTTGCTGACATGAGAAATAAATAAATGCGAGAAGCTAGGCCCTGGCACTTTAAAGAGCTGTTGCGCCAAATATTTGTATTTGCTGACATCAGGATTTTAAGCATGAACCATTAGCATGGCAATGGATGACGTTACCACTACACTATTGCCACCCCCGTTGTTTTATTGCAAAATTTTGTTCAGCGATGAGGCGCATGAAAGCTATCGATTCAAAGGAGACACTACGCGCTTACATTTAGAAAAAAATACCCACTTAGTGCCTGAGTGGCATCATTGGACCTTAGTTCTTCAAAAATGAGGCCAGAGCTCACGCTGCGGTTAATGGAAATGGTTACCAGACGTTACGATTGTGCGATTTGACTACTCGATTATGTGGTCGTAGATGTCACTGGCTTATGCTGATGAACTAGCACCAATTGATGCCTTTGAAGCCAACATTCCTCTTCTTATCCGTTACACGAACCAAATTGGGCATACAGAACGCGCATTTAGAACAGCCGCAGTGGCCATTATCAGCGTCTGAAGTCATTTTGAAATATTTAAGCCAAGAATTGATGAAATTAGAATAAAGTTATCAAATCAAAATATACACTTAGATTAATTTAGATTTAAGATTTTAGCAAAGTACAAATTACACTACAAAATAAAAAAAACATTTTTATTTTGTTTTTAAATTTAAGGTCTATCGGGCTTTACAATTGAGCAAGTAGGTAGAATATCTGGTACAATTAATTAAGAAAGCTCTTGAAGAAAAGAAGACTTGCTCAAGCGTATTATTTGACGACTCTCAAAGCTTTTGACAAGATGTGAGATGAAGTACAAATTACAGCAAACTCTTCATAAACGCGTACATAAAGCTCGGGCGGTATATCTATGATTTCGGCACGAATGTTTGCCTTGAGCTTTGAGGGGTCAAATCTGGAGATCTGGGTGGCCAGGCATTGTCGTCATTTTTGACAGCACACGTCTAGGGAATTTTCGTTGCAGAAACTGCATTGTTTGATTTGCTGTGTGGCATGGTGAAATCAGTAATCGTTGAGACCTTTTTCACATATTTGTGGGCAGACATAATGAGCCAACATCCACCGATATTGATTTCCATTGACTGTTTCGCCTTCTCTGAAGAAAAATGACCCAATGATGGTTTGGCGCAAACGCCGGCCCAAACAGTCACTTTTCTGGTCATGCAATGGTGTTTCATTGATCTCGTGTGAATTCTCCGTTCCCCAAATGCGGCAATTCTGCTTGTTAACGGCGCCAGAGAGTGCAAAATGGGAGTTAATCGGTCGATAAATGTCAAAGTTATTCAATGTTTACATTCCTACATAAAAGATGGGGCACCCGTTAAAATACTGAAATGAATATTCAGAATATAAAGAAGTGACGGCAATTTTCCCGCAAGCAAGCGTTCTTGGTTCGTTTTTGCATAACATCGCCTTTTTCCAGATTTTTTCATGTAGCCAAATCTGGCCAGACCTAAATTCCAGAAGCTTTAGAGATGAGCAGGAGTGAGTAGTGGTAACACACCTTTATGTTATTGACCTGTGCTATCCACGTAAAGAAGGAAAATTATATAAGAGTACTTCCTCAACGACTTTGGCCTTGATAACTGCAGGATTGGCAGTTTTACCTATACACCTAATTGGTTTCAATAATTAAGGAACCAATTATATAAACTAACTGAACAGTAGTCAATACATTCTCCTAATAGAAGGTATACGTACATTTACGATTCCTAAAGGATGAGGCAATAGTTCCATAATGGATCTAGTCCCTGGTATCAATGCGCCCTAACCTGAGCTCAGGGTAACTACCCTACATAGCTTAATCTAAGTAGCAATGCTTGACGCCAGGATGCTGTTCACGCTTTGAAACAAGTTGGAACTGAGATACATATAAACAAATCGTCTTTTACTGTATATATATAGTATATACCTAGCAGCAGTGAAGAGAATTTAAGTAACCTTTAAAAAAAAAATAATATTTGACGCAATAGCTCTTTAAGTGCCAGAGCATAGCTTCTCGCAACCACTCATATTGTGTGCGTTACATTTTTCACACGAATGGAAGGGACCTACAGTTTAGTGCCGTATCCGAACGGCGATTTGAGAAGCTTTTTCGTGACAACAATACTCTCGGATGTTTGTCAGACGTTCGCGAGAGGTGGGACCATGAAAAAACTTGTTGGTGTTTTCTGGGATTCGAACTTGGAACCTCACGCGCAGTAATCCTCCACACTAACCACTTGCGCCACGGCGCCCGCTATAAGTAACGTTTATAGCTTCTATTAAGCTGCAGAACACTCGATCTGTATTCTGATTGATATACGAATGAAATATTTTTTTAAAAACTAGGATTTGAATAATAAATTGTTCACTTATGTGTTCCTTAAAACAGTTTATAGCATCCGCCTGTTACTTAGCAACGTTAGCATATCCAAATGCCGTTTTGGCGCGAATTTCCAAGAAGACATATTCATTACTAAGCCCCACCACAAGAGACCTCGATTTTGATAATAAACCCGCAAATATTTGTTTAGCACTTTGCTATGTTCAAGCCCACAAGTGGTCAAATAACTGAAACTAAAATAACACCTTAGACCCATCCAAGAAGACGATGCTAAATAAAGATTTCTTCCAATTAACCGCTGTACAAATTCAGTTGGTTAACGACCTGGACCACCACCATGTATGAAATTTTTATCCGTTAGCATCGTTGACACCTTTGCTCTTTTTAAATACGTGCTCCTAGGCACATCTCCAACGTGGCCCCATAAAAAGTCACCGTGTGTACCAAAAACAATTCCAACATATGCAAAAGGGCAAAGCTCTTAGCCGTTAATTCAAATTCGCACGGCGTCGGCGCGCACTCTCAGCTCCCAGTCTGCATAGTTTATTGACTTTGGCAAGTGGATGTTGTTTGTGCGAGCTCGCTCGAGTACCAAGTTATTTTCATATGATTAGCATTACCATTCTAATCTCTTGGATAATTTTTTTTATTTAACATGAACCCGATGGCACCGACGACGACATCGCCATTAGAATGGCTAATCGGTTTTACAGCTACACGGCCAGTCAGTACTCTTTCCTTGAATTTCCATGCACACATGACTTTTATCGTCAGCTTGAGGCAAATGTCACGTTCATTGTTTGCCATTTGACGCCTCCTAAGCTGAGTTTGACTCAACTTGAACGAGGCGACATGAACGACGAGACTGAATTATAATGACAGTTGATATGTGACAGATGACCGAATCGCTTGAACCCTCTTTAATTAGCTGTCGAGCGAAAAATCGCACGTCGACACTATTTGTTGGCCTTAAAAATGAAAACATGTCCAATCCGTGTAGGGTGACAGACAGAACATCAAAAATATTCAATTTGGACACGGGCTCATGGGCTTAGGTGTCATTCAACTGAAAAGTGTGCGTTTCTATAATTTTGGTGGGTAGGTACCACGCCCATCAGGAGGAATAACTGATTTGCTGTCAACTTAAAGGGTCATTCGCATGCAGCTCTGATGTATTGGACGTTTGGTGCGCCTTAACATGATTATTTGATCGGCACTGCCTGAGGAATGGGTCTTTCGTCTTTGTTCGTCTATCAGGTGTGCTATGAAATTAAATGGTTGGAGTAATAAATTCCCGTAGTTTAATCGGATTTTGATGTTGAAATCGTGTAAAGGGAAAATTATTGCGAGGGTATGATCGATTTGTTTGGATTATGGAATGTATGAAACCGATAATGGATTTTCTTTTGAGCGAACAAAGATGTGCTTGATATTGATTAGATAGAAACAAAGAAAGAGGCTCATGGAAGTGATTTATTAGATTGAGATACACACATACCATGTACAGGTAGTATTGTGCATCCATTGGTTTAGGCGTTTATCATTCCAGAAGAAGTCAAGGATCACTCAAGGGAAGATTCATAGAGATGGCTCTTTATGAGGTAGTACTTTTGCTGCCTTTTTAGACATATAGAGATATTTTGAGAAGGTTCGCACTGAAGCTATTCAAGAATCTCTTACCAAGTTAGGTTTAGAGTGGTATATTAGCCAATGGGTAGTATCCATGGTAAGAACAGGAATTATTTAGACAACATAAGGAAATGACCATCTTACTAAAATTGTCAATATTCCTAGGGTGGCCATATTTCACCTCTATTATGGACGACATCAACAGGAAGAGGGAAAGTTTCTTCCCGTGATGATCCAACTTATGTAGAGTACTCCGGATAAAATAAACACAGGAATACCAGCTGTGGCGTCGGGGTGAAATCGGAAAAAATCTGAAATTATGCTCTTCTTATGCTTAGTATCTTGATACGATTAATGATCCAAAAGTTATCTGGAAACTAAACATCGAACAGTGAGTTAAGAAAGCAAATATAGCTTCGTACGCCTGCAATAAGTCTTGCGGTAAAAATGGAAATTTCGGCCAAGAATGGATGTACGCATGCACGCAGTCATTTTGCACCCATTTTTTACTCATTGTCTGGTGGCTCACTTAAATGGGAAGTACTCTACCTTTTCTTGCTACTACAAAGATCTGCAAGTGTAGGCACTGAGATCCTGTCAAATAGATGGTCTAACTGTGACTTTACAATTGCTTTCTCTCCATTTATACATCAAAGACACAGCACTATGCAGTGCAGTTTATCTCAGAGAATCTGGGTGCTAGACTGTTGATGATATGGCCAGAGTAAAGTTATGGAGTCAGTCTTTAACTGACTAAAACAAAAACTTCCAAGCTAAACTTCAAGAACTTCTTTTTGTAAGCCCGCCAAGCAAACCAGACTAAAAGAACGAAAAAGTGACCAAAGATTTCGATACAGCAGTTTGAATGCTAAAGTTTAAAACGCTTGTGGAATACTCGAGCAAGAAGTCTTCACTACTGCCAAACATCGATGGACCTGGATATGATAGACAGGTTTTACTAGTGGTTAGCTCGGTTCTTCTATATACGGCACCGGTTTGGGCGGCGGCGTTAGCGATGATAGAAATACGGAGAAAACTATCATTAACACACGGCTATGGGCGATAAAAACAATCAGCGGTTTCCGAACAATATCAAACGAAGCATCCTGTGTCATAGCTGAAATGATCCCCATCGACATCCTCGCAAATGAGATGGTAAGGATCTGCGAAAGGAGAACCTCGAGGAGAAGGCAACATCACTAGCTATGTTGCAAGCCAGGTGGGATAACAGTACAAAAGGTAGATGGACTTACAAGCTGATCCCCACCATTGACGTCTGGACCAAGCGAGTCTATGGGGACTGCAATTACTACCTTACGCAATTCTTATAGGATCATGGCGGCTATCGCAAATATTTACACAGATTTAGACATGATAGCTCACCTCTCTGTCCACATTGTACAGACCAGGAGGAAGATACAGAGCACGCAATATTCACAGAATGGAGAAATAACCTGCAAAGTCCACCAATCTTTATAGACCAAATGCTGCGGTCAGAGGAAATTTGTACACTCATAACGAATGTGCAAAAAGAGCTCCCAATAATTGAGAGAGCAAGGAGAGCTGAAGCAGCAATACAAGAAGCATAGCATTAATTGCTAACCATCCCCGTGAAGTAATACCTTACGGCAGTCCAGCGGGGAGAGTGGCAGAAGTAAACAGAGTGTGGATTAGTACGTAGACACGTCCCTGGCGTCGATTATTCGGGCTTGCGAATCGTGCATACTAGCAGCCCGGGCTAGTATCTTTGGGAGATTACTACATCCCTTTGCGCAAACCAAAAAAAAAAAAAGAAGCAGTTTGCATGGACAGCTCAGAAGTGGACAGTAAGGTCGACGCAGGTATTTCTTGAGACAAGCTGAAACCTCACCATCAAAATCTTTTTGCCTATCGGACTTTACAACTGTTCTCCAGGCGGGATTTCTTACGATTTTTAAGACTTACCCCACACTGAAGTATTTTTAATTGCCAAGCCAGTGTCAAAGCGGCCCATTAATTGCGTCATGTCAAGAAAGACCTAGTTCAGCTAAAAAAACCGAAAACAAAAGAACTACTAAGCAGATCAACATCATACATAAATCCATTGCCAGAATTATATCTAGAAGCACCTACTGATGGCTAATACGAGGTCATGCAGCTAAGACTAGTCCACCTGCAATATATAAAAAGATTCGATCAGATTAGACACTGGGTGTCACTTAGGTCATTCAGCATCAAGCATTAGGCAAAGGGAAAGCTTAACTTCATCTGAATTTGGTTTTGTGTACAATGTGCTCAACGGAAATTTTAGTGTGGAGGCAATGTATTCATAAATCTTTCAAAAAGGAGCAATATTTAAATTTTTATCCAAAATTAAGTTGGAAGGAAGGTATCAACGATTGCATCAGAAATATATATGAAGACCTTTAAGGATATAAAAGGGTGTTCAGTAACACTTAAAGTTAATCCCGGTATGGTACATTGGTTGTATAGAGGAGGCTGCCACATCCATTTCAAATCTTACCAAAATCTAAAGGACAGATTGCATTGGAATATCCAGCGTTTCTAAGATCACACAACAGCATTGGAGGCCTTGCTAAGTCCCATCCAACTCCCTACTCAACTTTCGCTACTTTAGTAGCAAACCACCGAAAACCAGAGGCTTTGGGATTTATGTATGCTCAACAGTACTCTTTGTATCAATTCGCAACGAAGTGTTCGCAATGCAGGAAGGTAGAAGATATAGAATCTTTTTGGCATCTGCTTGTAATCTGATTCTCTTTGAGCGGAAAGGCTTACGTAACTTTGAGCAGATGATCCTTATGCGATTTATCTGGTCTTACCACAGAGGCTTCTCCCAGTTTTCCAGTATTAGGAACAAGAGAAATAATGGTGTAACTTCGGAATAAAGTATTGATATACCTGTTGTAGATGTCTGCTGATTCTGCTTTTGATAAGCTGGAGATTGTAAGCTTCGTAGCTGAAAGTTTTTTCCCAAGATGACTTGTTTACGCAGTTGTCATGTGGATATGTAGATGTCGGGCCTCAGCGACTTGCTTGGTTCCTTAAATGTCATATTACTAGCTATTGTTTCATATTTGGAACATTTGGTATGGCAGCATGTACACCTAGTACAGGCATATGTCTCCTAGCCTCTGTAGGCTGTCCAAATGTGAGAACGGGCATAATATGCTAGCCTCTGTGCAGATTGCGATTGATATAAGGAAGTATCTGCGCGGATATGAAACGAATCTGTACTCTAAACAGATAGTGCAGCTCTATTAGTCAGCTTAGACTTTGCGATGTTAAATATGTGGCGTTGGAATATTACACCAGAATCGACTCTGACATCAAGATGTATGATCTTTTGGGTCAGACTACCAGTTAGGTATCCCTTTGAGGCTGCGAGTTTTATTTCTTAAAAAAATCGCTGAATCGGAATTCCTTCTCAGTGAAGTCAACACAGTTCCTAGGAAATGTTTGTGTTTGTGACCCAGTTCTTCGAATAATATGTTTTTCAAAGTCGACAAACCCCAGCAGGTCTTTAGTATGAAGTTGTTGTTAAGTTGTTGGAAGTGTATGCTCCAAAGGCACTATAGCAGTTAACTCAAAGGTACCGGAAGACACACCATAGAGTCTATTGTCAGTATATCTAACCTGCTGCTGAAAAAGGTTCATCAAAACATAAGACAAGCAATTACCTCAGGTACAAATAACGCTCTCCTAATTCAGGTGTAAGGTCCCAGCTATTTTCATCTAAATTTTCATCTAAACTCTCAAACAAGTCGAGAAGTAAATCAACTTATCGCCTAAGGTGAACCTTCATAATCCTTTCCCATACTAAAGTTGTTTCCCTCCTTTATATACGCTCTTGTTGCCCCCATTTTTGGCATCCAGAAGGCCACCCACCACTATAATGTTCATCACCATGAACACAACCAAGGATTTTCTTCTTTTTGCTTACCTTCGCTCATAATTCTTCCAACTTCTTCTTTTGGCAGTGCACTTTCAAATTCATATAAACAATCCATTCTGCTGACTTGATATGTGGAGGTCTTATATGGATGCAGTATGTCCAAAGCAAAACGAAAAAAAGTGTCAATAACCAGTTTTTCGACAGAAAGTGTCTGCGCTGCAGTTACACATTATCTAAATGTGGGTCGACTTATTTTTTTTTGTCCGATTTGGCACAACAACTGACGCTGTGATGTCATTAGCATTATTAAGTGCAGATTCAGTGTAAATTTACTTCAACTTCTGAGATCCAATTATTTTTGTTTTTCTTCTCTTTTATCACAAATTAATTGCCAAAAAGTCACGAAAGCCGTTGGTTTGGTTGCGATGATCTCAGAAGATGAGTGAGAGGTACACCATCGGAACAGGTATCTTGATGTGAATAAATTATAACATAACTGGGTCGCTTGGGAGAGTATTCTGGGAAAGGTGCTATTTCGCGTTAATGTCAGCAGAAAATTTCTCCTCAGTGATGATGTTGTGTAAGTACAAGGTGCTTCTAGAAAGGGAGTGGTACTTCATGCAAATGATGCTTCTTTGTACTCATAGACACTTCGAAGCCCAAACAGTGCTTGTTTTACAGTCATCAAAATAAATATATCTTTTGATACATGGTCAGCTTAGATAACTGCGGATGATGTTTCAAGAAGTAGCGTCACCACCCACCTTGTGTAGATGTTATTTGAACAATTTTTCCACACAAACTGTCCACACATAACCCACTTTGTTTCTATTTGTCAAGCTGTCTCTCACCTCCATTCTGGTTCCATTGAATCTCCATATTTCAGTCGAACAAATTGGAACCACTCCTCAACTGCGCACTATCTAAGATAGAGTCATTTGTATAAATATTTACAGTGCCTTTCGGCGAAGCCTCCCTATCATTTTACTCCACACAAGAGAGCGGAATTAACACCTCAAAGTCCTCTCCGATACACTTTATATTTATTAACTGCGTGTACTCCCAGCTCATCTATGAAGATATTATAGAAATCTATACCGGGGATTTGAAGCTGGAGGCGTAATTATTCCGCCCACGTCATTTGCATTCACGGCGTAGTGCAACATAATTCAAGTGCACTATGATTTTGATTCGTATATACGTACAGATATGTACATAATCGAGCACACGTTCTGCATGTAAATGTATCTAAGGCGCATTGCTTTCTGTGGAATTGAAAATTTGCATTTAATTTGTATGGATAACTATTTTATTATATATTTTTTGTGTCACAGATATAATCTCTATTTGGATTCTATGTCAGCGCTGAATTCGAATTAGGTTTGAAACAAAAGAATGGTGCAGACGACTGTTCGCGATAGATACTTGTAGTGTGCAGTATTTCTCGGAAATTGATGTTCTACAAGATCTATGTGGTTACATGATACTTTACATGGAGATGAATAGTTTGCATTTCAATTAATAGTCAGTGGACACTATGGATTGATCTGACGTGGTTTACAGTTTTATGTTTATTTAGGTAAAACTGCTCTGTGAGCGAGCAGAAAAGTTATAAGCCAGCAATTGTGAAACCTAAGATGTTGTACATATAGTAGAGGTAGTGTCTGTGTCAATTTATGTGTGTTTACCAAGGTGGTGAATGTCCTTTCTCGATTTGGCCTCATCACCATTAGCCCTTGGCTTATAGAAGCATTCTTAAAACAACAAAAGTTGCATGACAACTTCGCATATGGGTACCTCGATCCTTATATCATGGGTTGCACTGAGGCTTTCTCAGGTCCCGAACCCGCGTTGGGTCACCCTGCGTCTCGATTAGAGCTTCCATTGACTACTGGGTCTCTCACGAGCACAATTGTGTGTGGCATGACTCTCCAGGTTGCAGGTTGACTGAACGCATGCTCCTGGACGTCTGTATGAAATCAGCGACGTTCTTGCTACCTCTCAGCAGAAAAGACTGTAGACAACTTATTGGCGTCTTGACAGGCCACTTTGCCTTCGCACAAGCACCTTAACGTGCTGGGCTTAAGTGACACTACAATCTGCGATGCTTGTGAAGAGAGCGATGACACCGCGGAACATTATCTCTGTGATTGTGCGGACTTTGCTGTATCAAGTGGCAGATCCTCGGTGCTGATGTGGTGAGTCCTGGTACTGTAAGCTCTTCATCACTGAGGTGCTTGCTTGGCTTTCTTAGAAAGACAAGGAAATTCCAATAAAATGGGTAAATCAGGGTTTGCTCTCTGGTAGTACAATGGACCAGTTGCGCCTGAGTGCTCCAGTCGAGCGTTTCCTAGTTTCCGTAGATGCTCCCTGAATTTGCAGTGCCCCGTTAGGAAGCCTGTTAGGATCCGTAGGTTATTCTTGCTAAGCCAGATGCAGGCTTCGAATCTTTTCCGGTTGTAACATCCCAGTAGTTTCTTAGCTTGCCTCAGGCCTATGGTTTTGTTCCAGGTTCTAGCCCTGTCTTCTCTCTCCATTTTCCTGAATTTCTCGCGTTTGTTCCCCCACTCCACAGAATAGTTCAGGCCCAATGAAGGATTCTGCAGCCCCTTGTCTTGCCAAGGCGTCTGCTGCTTCATAACCCGACATAACCGGGTATCCAGTAAAGCGTAACTTCATTTTTTCTGCCCAATTCATTAAGTTTGCATAAGCATTCCCATCCAAATTTTGACTTAATGACATAGGAGTCAAGTGCTTTGATAGCTGCTTGGCTGTCTGACAGTATTGCTATGTTGCAGTTAAAAAAAAAAAAAAAAACAAATATTTTGCGCAACAGCTCTTTAAAGTGCCAGGGCCTAGCTTCTCGCCACCACTCATGTTGTGTGCGTTATATTTTTCACACGAATGGAAGGGACCTACAGTTTAATGCCGAATCCGAACGGCGATTTGAGAAGCTTTTTCATGACAACAATACTCTCGGATGTTTGTCAGGCGCTCGTGAGAGGTGGAACCGTGAAAAAACTTTTTGGTATTTATGTCGCAGTTGTTGTATCCTTTTTCGAGATTGAGTTGGATGCATCTGTCTATAGCGCATATTTCAGTTGAAAGATGCTGGTGCACTTGTCCATGGGTTCTGAGTGCTTGGTCCTTGGCCCAAATACGCTCGCACCTGTTCCCTCTCCAGTTCTCGAACCGTCTGTATACCACTTTATCGTGTGGCTGCCCAGTCCGTATATCGTGGATTCGTTGCTCCACTCTTTCTTGTTACTTAGCTTTGTACTAAAGTTTTTTCCAAAGTAAAATTTCCTGATACTGTCGTCCCTGGGGACGGCCAGAAGGGGAAGTTTTTTGAGAAGTGCATCGTATTCTCTCGAGCCAATACATTTCTCCCTTCCAATACCTTCTTTTGCCATCCTTAGGATCGTCCGCTGCATTTTGCTCCACTACAAGATGGAGCGGTGTTAGCTCCAGGAGTACTTCAATGGCTGCAGTTTTACACGTTCGCATGGCCCCAGTGATGCAGAGGCACGGAAGTCTTTGCACTTTAGTGAGTGTCTCCCTCGTAGTGACTAGACTAGTTCACTTTGTCCATGCTATTGCTCCATAAGTGATCATTGGTCTCACAATGGCAATATACATCCATCTTAGAATGTTTGGACTAAGCCCCCAAGACTTACCCGCTAGGCTCCTGCATATCATTAGAGTACGGGTAGCTTTTTGGATATCTCCTCTAGCGTTTCTTCCACAAGAGTTTGCTATCTAGGTGTAGTCCCAGATATTTCATTTCCTTTACCGGTGCCAGTATCGTGCGCGACAGTCGGATTGGCTTCAGTTCAAGTTTTTTCTTCCACGTGAACGGTACTATTGTAGTTTTGGCTGGGTTTATATTGAGCCCAGCCGTGCTGCACCATTCTTGAGTTACTGTTAGGCCCCTTTGTATAATATCACATAGGGTTTCCTCGAATTACCCCGTGGCCTTTTTAAGAAGCTCATCCACAACAAGACTCCACATTAGGGGAGATAACACTCCTCCTTGTGGGCATCCTCTTGTTGTGTTGACCCTGATAATTCTATGTGATGTTTGAGTTTCTGCTGATCTTGTTCTCAGCAACTCATACATCTACTTAGATACTGTTCTGCTAACTCCCTTTCTGTCAAGGGCTTGTTTAATAGCTTCATGTGAAGTGTTATCAAATGCCCCTTCAATGTCTAGGAAGGCGCAGATTACTATCTCTTTTATTTCAAGAGCACTTTGGATGGTTTCCGTCAGCTGATAAAGAGCAGTCTCAGTGGATCTGCCCGCTCTACATGCATGCTGACAATAATGCAGTGGGGATGTATTAATTGCATCCGCGCTTACATGGTTGTCCACAGCTTTCTCCATTGTTTTGAGAAGAAACGATGTTAGGTTGATCGGTCTGTATGACTTAGGCTGTGTTGGGTCCTTCTTTCCCAATTTTTGGTATAAACACAACTTTCGCCCGTCTCCATTGATTTGGAATATATCCCAATGCAAGACTACTTTTTGTTATTCTGATCAGGTGTGGTAGTCATTTTTTTGCCCCCTTTGCAATTGGGCTGGTATAACACCATCCGCACCTGGTGGCTTGAAGGGCTGGAAGGAGCTAATTGCCCACTCGATTCTCCCTCTGGAACAGATAGCCCCTGCAATCTCCCAATCTTCCTTCCGAGGACTGGTCGTGTTGGTCACGCTCCCGTCAGAGGTGTTCTGCGAACTTCCGGGGAAGTGAGTTTCTAAGAGCAGTGATGCTCTTTGTTCTTCATCTTCAGTAAAGCTGCCGTCAGGTTTTTTAAGGGATCTTGGCATTCCCCCCGATTTTGTAAGGGCTTTGTGTAACCCAGCTGCAGCAGGAGTGCTGTTTATTGTCTCACAGAACTTCCTGAAGCTTTCTTTTTTCGCCCTTCTTAACTCCTTGTTGTAATTTGTAAGTGCCGTCCTGTAGCTTTGCTCTGTTAAACAACTTGCGTGTATCAGAGCGTTACTTTGTTAGGTTGCTGCTCCACCATGGCACTTCTTTCCCACCCTTCTGTTGCTTATGGGGCAGCTCGATTCGAACACGTTTATAATCGACTTGTAGCTTCAGTGTCGTAATAAACAATGGCGATAATTCCGTTTCAAGCATTAACATATAATTCGGCAGGCTTGATGGTAGTCGAAATATTCGCTTGACGTAGAACCTCAGTTTCATCTCTACAGTTTCATAATGTTTACAGCCCCAGACCCGAGCTCCATAGAATAAAGTGGATTCCGCCACTGCTTCAAAAACATTAAACTTATTGCTGTGAGCAATGTTTTTGTTGGTGAAGCATCTCCTTCACGAGCTTTGTGATACATAGGATTGTTATGGCTAAGCTGGAAGGCAAATGATGTCAATGGGCTCTGCGTTAATAAGGAGCAGAGGACCTGCATTGCGATTGATCGGGAAACTACTGACTGCCCAAAACTTGGCTTGGGCCAGTAGCGCAAAAATCAAGTTCGTGATGAAGTGCTTACTTTACCTCCTAGTGGTGGTCCCCGGGCAACTATACGTATAAACCCTTATACGTATAGGCCAAAATTGTAAGTGCGGGTTGTCTAGGGCCTTGATTCTAGGCTAGGTAACGTGGGCCAGCAACCTGCGTTACTGAAACCAGCTCGCTACTGAAACCGACACTATGCCTCGGATAAGGACTGATCACATGTTGACGACTTTTGGCTATTGTACCCGGACAAAGATAGGTTTCTGGAATGTAAAGACGCTCCTCGACTCGGGAAGAGAAGGTCCTTACAATGCCAGATTCCTCCAACTGGAAAAGGAATTCATGCGATATAAACTGGACATTTTGGGGGTAAGTGAAGTAAGATGGTTAGAAGCGGGCGAGTACCAGTCTCCAACGCGTAACACTGTACTACTCTATTCTGGAAGACCATCCGGAAGTCCGCGAGAATATGGAGTCGGACTACTGCTAACAACAGCAGCACGCAAGGGCCTGATTTCCTGGCAGCCTCATGGTGATAGGATTTTGACGGCCAGATTCCGGACTAGAGTACGACGTGTCACCATCACACAGTGCTACGCCCCAACGAATAGTTCGTCTGAGGACGAAAAGGAGAGCTTCTACAATCTCTTAAGCACCGTCTCCAACACAACACCAAATGGAGACATTGTCATAGTAATGGGGGATTTGAATGCCAAGGTAGGCAGCGACAACGAAGGGCTCAAGCATGTAATCGGGAAAAATGGTCTAGGCAACCGCAATGACAACGGCGAAAGGTTTGTGGATTTCTGCAATGCCAACCGCCTTGTGATAGGTGGCACCATGTTTGAGCACAAGACCTGCCACAAAGTCAGCTGGGTTTCCAACGACAGGCAAGCAACCTCCAACCAAATTGACCATTTTGCTATCAGCCGCCGCTTTAGAAGCAGTCTCCTGGACGTCCGAAACAGACGAGGGGCAGATGTGGGGATAGTACGTGATCACCATCTTATGATAGCTACTCTCCAACTACGCACTGCTGCAGTTCGAAGATCCCACGACAACACAAGAATGCCCAGGTTCAACATCGATAGACTTAGTGATCCCTCAGTGCGCCAACAATTAAGGGAGCACTTTTCGCAAGGTGTGGAAGCAATCAGCAGCTCAATGCCCGCAACCATCCAAGACCATTGGTGTGCTGTGAAAAATGTTTTTACATCTGGTGCTGAAAGAATTGTCGGTCGATCGCAGGGAAGACATAGGGCGTGGCTTTCTGAGGATACCTGGAGAAGGATTGACGAACGAAAACAGCTAAAAGCTCGCGTTGCAGCTACCCCAGCAGCAGGGAGAAGCGAGCTAGAGTCCCTATATCGCATGAAGATGAGAGAAGTTCAGCGTAGTGTGAGACGTGACAAGCGCAACTACATCAACGCACTGGCTACAGAAGCAGAAGAAGCTGCACGGAGGTGCGACAGCAGGACTGTCTACAGAATCACGACAGAGCTGACAGGTGGTCGCAGCTCCAGCCAATACCCAGTGAAAAGCCTAGACGGCTCCTTGCTCATTTCGGATGAGGACCAACTCAAGAGATGGAAAGAGCATTTTGCTACGGTTTTGAACCGTGTATTCGCTAGCGATATGCTCCCAAATCGGACTGAGATGCCCGAGGTGAGAAGTTCCCGAATACGCACCACGACTCCCAGTAAAGATGAGATCATTAACGGGATCCAGGCACTCAAAACCAACAAGGCGGTAGGACTTGACGGTATTCCAGCAGAGCTCTTATGAGCAGCGCCAACAACATCGGCTGAGCTTCTGCTTCCACTTATAGATAGAGCTTGGGAAGCTGAGAGCTTTCCTAACGAGTGGAAAAAGGGAATGATCGTCAAGCTTCCTAAGAAAGGAAATTTATTGGAGTGCGGAAACTGGAGGGGTATCTGCGTGCTGCCTGCTGTAGCTAAGATAATAGCTAAAATCATCCTTGAGCGAATCAAACAACATCTCGAAGACACACTCGATGCCGAACAAGCAGGTTTCCGCTCTGGATCCTCCTGTGCCGACCACATCAACACCCTGCGGATTATCATCGAACAGTGTGTTGAATATCGATCGCCACTGCACCTGCTGTTCATCGATTTTGAGAAGGCGTTCGATAGTGTCAACAGGGAGTTTATTTGGCGTGCCTTACGCAGGAGAGGCATTCCCGATAAACTAATTGCTATTATCAAAGCTACATATGAAGGCTCCAAATGTCACGTTCTGCACAGGGGAAAATTGTCTGAGGAATTTGAGATCCAAAGTGGGGTAAGACAAGGCTGTATCCTTTCACCAATATTATTCCTATTGGTGATTAGCGATGTGCTTCATGCAGCTTTGTTGACGGGAAACGGAGGAATTCGATGGACTCTTACATCTCAACTAAAACATCTTGACTACGCAGACGATGTATGCTTACTCTCCCACAGAATTATGGACCTCCACCAAATGACAGCAGATGTGGAGAGGGAGGCAGGTGTCGTCGGGCTGAAAATCAATACGACAAAAACTAAAATCATCAGCCTTGGAACTAACTCATCGGCTCAAATATGCATTGCTGGACAACCGGTAGAGAGAGTAGAGGATTTTCAGTATCTTGGGAGTATTGTCTCGACCGATGGTGGAACCGAACTGGATATAACCAACAGGATCGCCAAAGCAAAGTCCGCGTTCGGGATGTTGTCCAAAATATGGCGAAGCAATGCAATCAGTTTGAGCACCAAAATAAGACTGTTCCGCTTCAACGTTGAATCCGTGCTGCCATATGGTCGCAGCACGTGGAGAGTGACCACTACTATCACCAGAAAGCTGCAAACGTTCGTTAATAGGTGTCTGCGCAATATCTTAAGGATTTTCTGGCCCAATCGTATCTCTAACGAACACCTTAACGAGAGGACGGGTCAGGAATCAATAGGCACAACTATCCAACGGCGGAAGTGGCAGTGGATTGGTCACACGTTCCGAAAGGGTGACAGCTCCATAGCGAACCATGCTATGCAATGGAACCCTCTAACTCAGGATGGCAGAAGACCTGGCGCTCCGCGGAAAACATGGCGCAGAACAGTCGAGAAGGAGGCACGGCAGTTAGGGAAACCGTACACGATGGCGCGTAGGCGTAGTAGAGGCCCTAGGACCCACAAGGGGATACAGGACATAAGTAAAGTAAGTAGGAATCTAGGGACATTTTTAGGAGAAAAATTATATCATCCATAAAATACCTGGGGATCATGATTGACATGAAACTAACGCTTAAAAGCTTTCTGCACTTTTACGATTACTGCCAAATATCAGAAAACCAGGATACAGTCAGAGATAGGTATTGACCAAACTGGTGAACTCGATTGTGTTCTACTCTAAAAAGTGAGTCTAACTTATAGATAAGCAAACTACAAACGTAGCTTCGGTGTCTTTCTGAGCACATCTATGGCTCTAAGAATAATGCAACTCACTGTGGCCCCACATGCAGCCAAGTGGCGGGAAATATTCAGCACGCTCTTTCCAATTGCCAACGCTTCCTCGATGAGATAGATAAACTCCGGAAAATTTGAAAATATCCTCGAAAATATGGTATGTTTTGTGCTAAGTAGGAGACGCGAAAGAAGTAAGGGTTTCTGCAACATGCATTCTGAAGGAAATCCGAAGACGGACCAAGTGGATCGGGGTCAATGCATATCAGCGAGTAATGAAATTCATCCCTAAAAAGGAAGCAGCTCTGTGAAGAAAGGTGGCTTTGATTGCTATCAAACAAAACAAACAAAGCGCAACAGCTCTTTAAAGTGCCAGGGCCTAGCTTCTCGCCACCACTCATGTTGTGTGTGTTATATTTTTCACACGAATGGAAGGGACCTACAGTTTAATACCGAATCCGAACGGCGATTTGAGAAGCTTTTTCATGACAACAATACTCTCGGATGTTTGTCAGACGCTGGCGAGAGGTGGGGCGCGTGAAAGAACTTTTTGGTATTTTCTGGGATTCGAGCTTGGAACCACATGCGTAGTGATCTGACACACTAACCACTTACGCCACGGCGCCCTGTGATTGCTATCACCGCTACATATTCATAGCTCTGTGAGCAGGCAGTTTTTTTTTTTTTCTAGGGGGTAGTGAAAAAACGCGAATGAGCACGAGAAATAATCCCGTTCTGTTTCAAGTGGTGTCAGACTTGCAATTCTTCTTCTTCTTCCTTTTATCAGCGAGGTTATGATCCGAAAACTAGAGATCACAACCCTCCCACTTCACCGCATTTCTACTGATCCGCATGTGGGGTTCGCCTATTTGACCTCAGAAAATATCGGCAGGCCTGCCGATTTTGGATCACTCGGTTACTGAGGCCAATGAAATGCCGATGTCGTCGCATTTGTCTGATCCAGGCGTTTATAGGCCTGCCTTTCCTACATCGCGATGTCTTTGGAACGTGCATAGATATTGCCTTTTTTACAGGGTTCAAATGATCTCTTCTTTGAACGTGGCAATACCAGCTGAGCCGGTCGCGCTCTAATTTTCGTACGATGGTTTCCTTGATGTGAAAGCTTCCACGGATCTTCGAACTTCTTATTCGATCAAGCTTGGTCACTCCTGCTGTCATGCGAAGCATCTTCATCTCAGCTGCCGTTAATTTACTCTCATACTTTTTGTACATCGTCCAACATTGTGAATATATTTATATATTTTCAGACTTCCAATTCTACTTACTAAGAAACCACCTTTAAACCCCTTTCAACCTGATACCATACACTCCGGAACTGCTTTAGCATTACTTCAGAGTGGTGTCGTTTTTTTCCCCTCTGGGTACCGGTTTTCCCATTTTATCTTCTGATGCGAGTTTATAATATCTTGCTGTTAAGGCTTTCATCAATTTGGAAAACTTACTGATGGTATGTTTACTTCCTCCTCTCTTTTTGTTTTCTTTTTTCGAGTTTAGACACGCCTGATGTTCGACGTTTACCTACTCTGGTTAATACCGTTGGTTAAGCGCGGATGGAGCACAATCCACGTTCTGTGCTATTCGATGGTATTACGATCTAGTCACCTGAACTAATTAACTTCTGTTAATTCTTTTCGATCTGAGCACCTACTAAATAAATAAAGATATCTTATTCCACATGTCGATACTCGAGATCATCTTGTTTACGGCATTTTCTGGGGATAAGTTGCCTATCTCCGACTTCAGGCTATTCCTTTCTACTGCATACCTGCTACAGGTGAACAAGATGTGATGCGCATCGTCTTCCATAGAGTCTCCGTATTAGCAGACTGCGCTCTCTACTTTTCCCATCTTGTGCAGGTACCGGTTGAAGTAACCATGTCCGGTAAGAAACTGGGTGATATAATAATTCACTTCACCGTGCTATCATTCGGTCCATGCAGCAACGTCTCTGATCAACCGGTAGGCCCATCTTCCCCTCGTTTCGGCGTGAGCAGGCAGTAGCTGTTATTGCTCTGCTATGATTCTACGGACAATTTTAAGAACTTTGTTCTTTTGATTTAAGCTATTTTCATTTTCGTTCACTGAACACAAAATATGTACAACAAAACGGTTAAAGGCTAACTGTGATAATAATAGTCAATAAATCACTACAACATAGTCTTAACTGTTCTTCCTTCAATTGCTCCCTGTGATCACTGCTCAGTAAAATCGCTCTTAAGCTCATCTTGCTGCAGGGTTTAAAGTTTGGAGGGATTATGGTTTTAGTGGCTTAACCCCTGTTTTTCAAGATTTCCACATACCTTCCTTAAAAAAAAAAAATATCGAGACAATAGACCGAAACTCCGTTCTAAGGACTAAGTGATAGTGTATGCTGAGGGTATTGGCCTAGTACAACGTGCCTGGGATTAAAGAGGTAGAAAACGAGTGGTAACTTGGAGACTCTTAACTTATTTAGACCCTGTTAGGTGAGTAGTACTGGTGTAAATTGATGATGCAGTGTAAATACCTTGATATAGATCCCGTTCGGTGCATAGGCATTTTTCTGTTTTTTTTTGTTACGAATATAGTAGGCATGGCATGTGGGTTAACAACTACAGTAAAACCCGCTTAAGCGAAACGACAAAAAAATCAAAAAAAATGATTCACTTAAGCGGGTTTTTCAGTTAAGCGGACCTCGGATAACTGAAAAAAAAATTTCAGTTAAGCGGATCTCGGATAAGTGAAAACTAAATTTCACTTAAGTGGATTTCAAATATGTAACTGAAACAAATTTCAGTTAAGCAAACCTCGTACAACAAAACAAATTTTATAAAATCGATCTTAAACAGCTGAAAAACAGCGTGTTGTAAACGTTTGCTAATTGCTTTTATAAGATAGGTTAGTTCATTTTATGTCAATAAAAATGTTTCTTATTAAAAAAAAAACAAGACCGAGTTATTAACAAATATATAATTTATTATGAATTATGAAACGAAAAGACAAAACTATTGCACATAGTTTCAAATTAACAAAAAAAAACTTTAACATATTTAAGCTATCCGTTAGAAGTTTGTGTCAAAAAGTCATAAATATGCTTTTGAGATAAAGACTTAAAATGATTGTTTGTAATTTTATTTTCAAACTCATCGACGAGCATTTCAAGTTCGTTGTTCCCTTTAGAATATTTTTTTAGGACACAAAGTGATTTAAAAGCCTCTTTTGCCGTTGGTGTTTGTCTTTGCAAGTCCACATCTGTAATTTCTATATCCGAATCGTCTTCTGTTACATCTGTTATGTTGTTGGGTTCTATGAAGTGCAACCGTGCCTCATTTATTATTTCCCGGTCGGTCATGTCCCCAAAGCAGGGTATATCCTTATCTAAATCTACAAGAAAATTAATTTCTTGTCTTAAAATATCAAATATGGGATCATCTTGATTTTCTTCTTGCTCGTCATCAACATCTTGATCTTCTGCTGGATTGTCATCATTAAAGGCAAACCCCGATTTCCGAAAACAATTTTTTATTGTTTTAGGAGTCACCATCCACCAAGCCCTTTTTATCATCTTCGAAGCCATCATCAAATCTATTGATTTTGCAAAATCGTGTAAGGATTCTCCATTATCTAAATGCAACAGTTGCCTCTTTGTGATGCACCTTCTATAATGGGCCTTAAAACATCGGATTATTCCTTGATTTCAATTTTGATGTTTTCCAGCAAAACATCATCTTCAAGTTTATGACATGATGCATTGTCTACTAGAAGGAGAATCTTTTTCTTACTTGCCTTAAGTTTTGAGTCAAGTTCCAACATTATTTTGGTCCAAATTGATCCAGTCATCCACGCTTTTGAATTGGAAAAATATCTAACCGGTACATTTGAGTTCTTGAAACATCTGGGGTTGCGAGGTTTACCTAATGGGACCAAAAATTATGTATGTTTTTTAGAATGACCTTCGCTACTCTGTGTTCTGAAAAAAAATTTCAAAACTTTTCTTGTTCTCTGTAGAACAAGATTAGCTTTGAAACTAGTGGTTGTCGAAAAAAGCGCAGCAAACATTTTTAAAGAACCACTTACCAATGCAAAAAATCATTTTGTCCGTGCCTGTTGAATTACAAACAAAAAGGATTGTAATGCGGTCTTTTGTGAGTTTTAAAGCTGAAGGATTTTCGGAACGATTCACTAATGAACCCGTTGGTAGAGCTTTGTACTTCAACCCGGACTCATCCGCATTGTAAACGTCATCTGGATTATATTCTTGAAGAATGACTGCCAAAACGTTTTCTAACCAATCATTGGCAGCACTTGTGTTGGCCGAATTCTTCTCTCCATGAAGTTTTTTAAAATGAATGTTTTCGCGTTTCTTCCACCTATCCAACCATCCATTTGTTGGGTCGAAATCCACGTCCAGCATCACAGCAAAGGCTTTGGCTATATCCATCAGCATCGGCCCTGTTATGAAGGCGTGTTTGGTTCTCATTTCCTTGAACCAAATGGACAAAGACTTCTCCAACTTCTTGTGGGCTCCAGTGCGTAAACGCTTGGTGGATAAATTTTTATTTTGCGCAGCCTCCGTTTCAATAACATTTTTTTGTTGAACAATTCGTGTAAGGGTGGCTGCACTACATTTGTAGTGAGCGCAAATATTCTTAGGTTTCTCGCCTTCATTTAAACGCTTTAAAATGTTAAGTTTCTCTTTTAAAGACAAATTTACAAGTTTTTTTGTGTTCGCCGACTGAAAATGTTTACAATAAACATTTATTCGTAAATAAATCTATTTACATACCTTTTGCACCGACATCAATCTTTAATTTGCTTTCCGATCAGGGAAGTAAATTTTGTAAGGAAAGCAAACAAATCGAAAATATCCTCATATCCATAACTCAGCATTGACATTTGTTATGGTGAGAAGTGGATGACAGTGGTGGAGGTGAAAAAAAGGAAGCAATTCAGCGTTTACAAATTTTTTGTTCGGTTCGATCTTAAAATTTTCAGTTAAACAAGTTGTTTTCCAAAGAAAGTTTGAAGAACTTTTTTTTGTATGTAAGTATACACGGGGATTTGTGAATCTTTTCACTTAAGCGGGTTTTTCGCTTAAGCGAGTTTCACTTAAGCGGGTTTCACTGTAGTAAGCTTTATTGTACTGACCTCAATTTACACAAATAAAAGGAAAGCCCCACCTTCTTTGCAATGTCCACCTCGTTAAAAAAGATTCACAAAGCAGTGTCTCCTATAGACAATTCATTGCAACCAACTTGCATGATTCTACAAAATTCATAAATATTCAATGTTGTAAGATATCTGACAAAAGTAAGACCCACCTAATTGGGTAAACTATGTCAGACTCCTCCTCATTGTTAGTTGCAGTTGTTGCTGTTGCTGCAGCTTCAATCCACTAATCCCCCCTCCTGTAGCAACTCAATCAATTTGCATAGCTACGATCGTCGCCAAATTGGCACTCGGTGGTCGCTGATTAAGCCTCCTCCAAAGCCTTCCCAATCTTCGAAAAGTTTCCCTTTCGCCCTCCTCCACTTTGAAATGGTCAACCATTCTAATCAATCGATTGTGCTGTGCTAAAGTAACGAAAATTGAATGAAGCCATTAAAAAGTGCATTCAGCGTGCACACAGTGAACATTAAAGCCAACAGCATTGCAGTTGACTCTCTGCACAGCGGAGGAGCTGCGGTTGCTGCCACAACCAGATGCTGGGTATGGTTAAGCGAGGCACTACCTAGTGTTGGCAAATGGTGATAAATCAAAAACGGAAGAATATTTTTCTTGTTGTCGAGAGGGAGGAAACCGGCAAATCGGCATCTGCATCAGGCAGTCACAGTCTAGCCTGGAAAAGTCCAATTGAGGTCACCAGCTACGAGGCTCACTGGTCGCCCATTAAGTATGCAACCGCATTTTGCAGTGGGTACCACTTATCAGCAACGGGATTTCAACTCTTTCTCTACTCAATTACCATGGGTTACGGTACTCCACGTATATAAAATACGATATTCTTCTGGTTGGAGCTACCGCCATAGGTTCGTAAGTGGTGAGCCAAGCGATGGCCCAGAGAACTAGGTGAAATCTGCTGAGGAAGGAAGCTGGACTTACGGGTATAATGAGACAGAAGTTGAAAGGAAGCGAATGGCTGCTTGAACCTCTATTTCTTGGTCAATTTATTTCGGTTGAACATTATGTTTTGATTGTGAAATGCGGGAGGATAAGGTTGTGGTTGGGGGACACACGCGATGCAGTGTATTGGAAAGTTGAGTGGAACGCTCTCGAACTGACAATGCGACACTTTCGATTCGAGCTGGGAGTTGCTTTTGTGATTTATTCGATTCAAATCAGTGCAGTGGGCTATTTGCCTGCAGGCAGTGTGGGTAGCCGGTTGTTGTTGTTGACACGCTGGAGCGGTGAATGTTGTTGATGCCTAATAATGAAATTTCCGCTTCAGATGCAATCAATGGATTTGTTGAGTGCAAGTTACCAACATGCAATGGAAAGAGTTTTTCTTTTTTTTTCTATTTCGTTGGTCACTTTCGACTTTCGACAATGATGTCGTGTGTGTTTGCATGCAATATGGTACTTTGACTATGAAGTGAATGGCATCGTGTCGATATGGTTCAGATACAATATGGATTTTGATTGGGGGCGTGTGGGAATTTTGATTTGTTAACTTTCAGTTTCGTAATAAATTGAAATTAGTCAGACTATACAAATCAAATTAGTTTAAGACTCTACTACGGACTATTCAAATCAACAAAGTGGATGCTTAATGCTTAGTGCAAATTTCGAAGAAGCACCACGAATGGATATTCGATATCTACTGCCGAATTCAACAAGAATTGCCAAATTGGAATAACCAAATGATGATTAACGATCACTCTACACCATAAAGTAGTTTAGGTTTCGAAGTGAAACAAGTGTCTTCAGAATGAATGTATGCATACTTCGTGGATGACTTTTGGCAACTGAATAGTAAAGAAGTCATTGAATATGAGTTCACACTATACAAAATGATATTTTTTGATTGAGTCAAGTATGGTAGCTACGTAGGTGCTGATGCTTAGCAATTTCCAGATTTGAGAGTATTCCATCATGCGACAATACACTTTTAGAGAAAGCGCAAATGATAACGAAAATACAATACCTAAGGAGTACATCGTAATAGTGGTGGGAAGTTCAAGTGCCAATGTAAGAAAGGACAACACTTCAAAATATAATGTAAAAACACGGCTTTGGAGATAACGGGGCAATAACAATAGTCAACCGTCATCGGTTGATGACAATTTGAATCACCGGCAGACAAAAACCATCTCATCACTGTAGCAGCTTTATGAGGAATAATAGGAATCACCACCCTATGGTCACAGAATCACCAAGAAGCTGATGGATGGCTAATACTCCTAACAACACCAATAACCGAGCGATATGGTCCAAACTCGTATGTACAAAACGTAGCAACAAATTTCCGACTAAGCAACATGAATACCAAAGGGCACCAAATATATCGCCTGAACGAAAGCAAGCTTGCTACCAAAATATGTCATTAAGCTCCCTTGGAAGCGTAATCTAAAGAGTATGATATTTGTGCGCTTCCAGCAGCTAACCAAATAGTAGATCAAAAAACTCTGGAACAAATCAGAGAACATCTTCCCTCAACTCCTGATTTACGGATCATCTAAGAGCAATGATGCACCGAGTACAGATCTTGATTCCACTTGCTGTTTATTGATTTCGAGAAGGCTTTGGATGGCATTAACTGAGTTTTCAATTGTCCAGCTGTCAGAGAGGTATCAAGAAATAAATGATTAGTGATACATATGTATGTATGTATGTACCGCTATTTTTTTGGGCTTATAAGGCAATTCAACAGTAAAGCCCAATCTCGACCAACTAAGGAGACTCTATATAAGACCTTGATCATCCCAGTCCTGCTTTACGGCGCTGAAACATGTAGCAGTAACAGTAGAGGGAATCATCGCCGTAGGTGGCGCACACAAGTTCAAGGGGACCTCGACCAACTTGGAGTGCGCAACTGGAGGCAATTACTTAAAGACCGAGCTAAATGGGGAGGCTTGTTGGTTGAGGCCCAGGTTCACTCCGAACTGTAGCGCCACCTAAGCAAGTAGGATACATATGTATAAGGCGGAAAACAAAGCACCGTATTTACACAAAGGAAATGTGTCAAGGATTTCGATGTGCATATATGGCGCAGAACAGTCGAAAAGGGCACGGCAATTGATGAAAAGTTGGGGCGAGCTGAAACACATTGCCAGAAATGGTATGCGATAGCGCGTAGGCGTAGTAGAGGCCCTAGGGCCCGCAAGGGGATACAGGACATAAGTATGTCTATACAACAAGGCTGTTCCTAGTCGTGGTTGCCAGTGTTCTTTGCACTACATTCCTTGGGAAAAAACCATTGCGCTGACTAAGTTTGCTTGGTTTCCCGGAAAATAATAGACTTACACCAAACAGCAATCATAATGTGGCAAAAGATCAACACTTGAGTAGACGGATTCGATTTCATGGGGCATTAAGCAATGGAGTCGTTATCTTGACGTAAGCTGTGACCAATCCGTAGCCAATTTATTGGTTCTGATAATATGTCCTTAGACTCCTGACCTATTGAAGCTGACCAACATTACAGCTGAGTCGCAACTTAGTTCTCGTGATATAGATTTGTATGTTGATATTTTTCAACTGTTGTCCAGAAACGTTAATATGAGAGCAGGACTGTAAAAGGAGGTTCAATGACGTACAAATAAAGTAAACAATTCTGTAAAAGTCAACTCAAGTGTAGAAAACAATAAGACGAGAGTAAACAAAAAGAAAACAAGGTCCAGCTATTAACAGGTACACCAAGAGCAGCATATCTAGCCATAATAGGTGCTCTAGTGTCAAGCTGCTGGAAAGCTAGAGCGTCTCATTCCAATACTGCATATCGATTAAGTAAGTGACCGTATAATCCCATTAAGTGGATTTTAATAATAGTTACTCCGCAAGGAACCTAGCAGGGAAGAATGGGCAATTCATGCTACCTGTTCCAACTCGAAATTCCAGACACATTCCAAACATACAAAAATACTACGACTCGATCAGACCCTTAAGCCATAAGTGGGCGGAATAATATCCATAATATCAAGATGCCAGCCCACAATGACAGTAGCGGAAATGAAAGGCCTATATCCCAGCTCGTAGGAACTCAAGGGACCAAGGGTGACAATACTGCAGTAGATAATGGTCTTGCTTGTTAGCTGCTGTGTGCAAGTTCACCGGGGAACAGCAACCAACAGCCACCAGAGTATAAAAAGAAAATGGACAACATCGAATAACGTTTCCAACTACTGCACCAGAGAAAGCGTTCGGCCTGGTAGTATGAACCGCAACGAGTCTGCGTGTTCAGGGATTTGGGTCTCCTCTAAAAAAGCACGAGGGTCCTATGACGAAAGTTAGATATCAGCAAATCTAAAAATAAACCGTTGGCTTCAAGTAGCCCCTTGATAGTGACAGTCACAAGAGTGATAATAGAATATATGTACGTATATCCTCCTAAGCAAACGAAACGAACGAAATTCCTATTCGAGGCGGGAAGAATTATATCGAATAGTCAAGTCAAAGTATCTCTCTCACTCACTTTAAGAAAATCTCTACCTTCAATAGGTACGCTAGCATCATCTAGAGTCAGCATAAGCCAACGCGAATCACCATATAATCTGGCGGCAACCCTCCATGTTATCAAAAACCAATTTAATCTAGAGCCGAGTTGTCAGCATCTGCACGAAAAACGGCTACGATTGACCTAAAAGCCCACAAAGGTTCAAAGACACACTCTCACCCCATTCTTTATTCATTGCAGATATTTGCATAGTACCCCTTCCATGCAGAAGGGCAGACATAAGTATCCGCCTTGTCGTGGTAATGACCTATTGCCATGGTCTAGTAACTTAATACACCACTCCAGTTTATGCCCTCACTGTGCTGCTAGTTCACGAAATCCACTCTCCATTATTTTTGCATGAACTCTTTGTTAACAACTCTCGTACACTGAAGGCATGAGTGATCAGGGTGTGTAGTTTAAGACCAAAAGGGGGCCCAATGAAATTTTTTTTTTTTTTTTATGATCGTCCATATAGAGAACAATCGCGTCCGCTAATAACTCTGGCGGGGAAAAAAAGGAAAACTTCTCATAATCCGGTCACAAAAATACTGGAACCTCACTACGAAATGCATTCACAAAATAAAAATACATATTTTCGTTTTGCGCTGCGGAGGTGCGGTGCTGCGAATCAAGGCTTAAGACCACTTCAGGTTGGGTTTTCGTTTTCGTGTTGCATTAGTCAAACCAGGTGGCAGTAGTCGTTGGGTTTATTGGTTGTAACCACCACCGGTTCACCGATGTGGCAATAAAAATCGAAGATCAAATGAAAAGACGTAGCTTGTCTTAAGCTGCTGGAATATATTTTGCAAAAGACCACGCTTGGCGGCATTTAAAGAAACGAACGGATTGCAATGTCATAATCAAAGTTAACATTCGGGTTTGGCTAGAAGTCATAAAGTTGCGGATTTGCTCTAAGAAGATGAGCGCTGTCTAACCTCAATCGTTATTTCACGCAAATTTTGCCGAATAGTGCCTCATTAGCAAATTCAACTCTTTAATAGGCTTATCGTAGTATTTTTGAGATTTTTGAATTTTTATTATGCTTAACGTTTGCTAAAAACTGCGGTGTAACCAGCTGGAATTTATGTTTTGCATTTGTTGCTTATTTGGGTAGCAAATCATGAGCTTATACATGACCGTTAGAGACTTAAGACGTCCATGAATAGGAGTACAAGTTCGAAAACATATCTTTTGAGATTAACTACTACTCATACGTCCACGTGCCTAGGGCCTCAATTGATGATGTTATTTGGAAAGTTTCTGGAGATTATTGCCAACGCGGCACACTTTCTTGGATATCGAAGACTTCAATAGAACAGGATGTGGATCGAAAGGTTAAGTTCGAACTGGGTTGGGGGTTTCCCTTGCAGGGACGGGTTAAGAATATCACTGCAGTGCCCCCCAACAACCAGCGCTTGTCGTAAAAGGCGACTAAGGGGACAAATCAGATCTAGGCAATATAACACAAAAGTGAGCCTAGCGACACATATACTACCATAAAAACCCTCCCACAAGTGTGCATGCGACTCCGTGGGTTGACACGACTGAAGATCACCGGTGTCATAAAAGAAAGATCAAACAGTACTAAAACAGGAGCATGCACGTTTCAAATAACAAACACCATCGCAATATGGTAATATTGCAAAACTGTATCATTATGGTAATACTTGGAAAAAGGAAAGGCACTACGCATGGTACTGATCCTGGACCGAGCAGAAATGTTCGGGTCAGAGCTATACGGATTCCGGGGGCTAGCAAAATAATGAAACAGTTTGGAAGAAATTTGAGGGTCGCGAGTTGGAACGTTGGAAGCATGACCGGTCGAAGTTACGAGCTGGAAGAGATGATGAATAGAAGGCGGGTGGACATCTTGTGTGTCCAAGAGACGAAATGGAAAAACACCGGAAATCGGGCGCGTTTCTTGGATGTTAGAACAAAAGATTACAAGATGTTCTACTACGTTTGAAGTCTCTCAAACTAGTAATACAAGGAGAGGTGTGGAATATTGTCAGTGCATATGCTCCCCAAAATGGGTGCAATCAGAGAGATAAAGATGCATTTTGGCTAAATTTCCACAATCTCCTTAAGAACATCCCAAAGGAAGAGTTTCTGTTTGTTGGAGGAGATTTGAATGGACATGTCGGGAAATCAAACGAAGACTATGAAGACTGCCATGGAGGACTAGGATATGGCACCAGGAACCTTCCTGGTGAAGACATCCTAAGCATGTGCAAATCACACGGTCTTATCGTGTTAAATACCATGTTCATCAAACAAAGCCGACACCTGATCACTTACAGCAGTGGTGGAGATGAAACTCAGATTGACTACCATTTGGTAGGCAGTTTCATGAAGCCTCGGGTAAAAGATTGCAAAGTGATCCTAGGAGGGGCAATGGCTCGGCAACACCGTCTCCTGCTAAAAGAATTTTTTATGAAAATATCGAAGAAAAGCAAACAAACAAGGGTCTCTGAGAAAATCAAGTGGTACAATCTGGACAAAGAAACAGGCGAGGCTTTTGTTTTCGTAATAAAAAATTACCTCTCCCACACCATCAACGGAGCTGAGGATGCATAATGCAGAGCACAAAATATGTGGGTTTCCCTAGAGCAAACTTGCTTAAAGAAGGCCAAATCACTACCAGGAGCTTCAAAAGGCCAACATCAACACGCCAAAGAAACATGGTGGTGGAGTGATGAAGGTAAGAAAGTGATAGATGAGAAGAAAGCGGCTTTCAAAGCTTGGTCAAAGTGCCCTCTAATAATAGTGACGAAAAAGCTCTCCTCGAAGTGGAATACAGATGTTACATATGGTTTTGGTTTTCCTCTAATTATCTTTTGTTAATTTTTCTTTTTTTTCTCAATTCTTTTTCTCTCATTGAATTTATATCTATAAATTAAACTCACGTAGCTTTTAAATTAAATTAATTATGAACTATTATATGCTCTCCACTAATTTTAAGATATTGTATCTTACTGTGTAGTAGCAAATCGTTGGACTTTAAATAAATAAATAAATAAATAAATAAATAAATGTTGCAAGAAAAAAGCGAAGAAGAAGTGCGCTCAGCTTCAAGCAAAGAGTACGGAGGGCCTGTATCGGGAGCTGGAGAAAATATCTTCCCCGGTTGCTGATGCAAACCAGGCTATCCAGGAGCTGCGAAGACACAATATGAACAAGAGCGCAACCATCTTCAAAATAGCCGCTCAAAGAAGGAGGAATGCTCAGGAGATTCGTTCGCCAAAGTTTATTAACAATGCTCATGGTCAGCTTCTTGTGGATGACGACAAAATTCTGCAGAGGTGGCGGCAGTATTGTGAACAACTTTTAAATGAACAGTTTCCCCGGCTATACTTTCCAAGAGCCACCCCTAACTGTGAAGAAATACCCAACATTACAGTCGAAGAAGTTAGTGAGGCGGTCAAATACTCCAAAAAACGAAAAGCGGTTGTGCCAGATGAGATGCCCTCTGAGTTCTGGAAAAGATAGGAGACATCGGGTTCAGATGGCTCAGAATTTTCATCTCCAAATTCGTGAGAGGTGATCCAATGCCGAATAAATGGAGGGAAAGTTACCTCCTCCCTGTATACAAAGGGAAGGGTGATACGCGAAACTGTGATAACTACCGTTCGATCAAGCTGATGTCACACACCATGAAGATCGTTGAGCGGGTATTAGGTGTCCGACTTCGAAAAATAATACGGCTATCTGGCTATCTGATGATCAGTGCGGGTTTGTCTCGGGTAAATCAACCACAGATGCAGTCCAAAGTACAATATAAGGATCATAATGGAAAAAAATCGTGATTCCTTAAAGGATTTGCATATTGTATTGGTTGACTTTGAAAAGGCATTCGACAGACAACTACGAGATCTGATATGGGTGGCGCTAAGACATCGAGGGGTTCCAGAAACCTATGTACAGATGATCATGGACATGTACGAAGGAGCAAAGACAAGAGTAAGATGCCCCGCTGGAGTAACCGAAGAGTTCCCAATCAAAGTCGGAGTGCACCAGGGAAGCGTTTTAAGTCCTTTGCTCTTTATTACAGTCCTTGATTATCTGCTTGAAGGTAAAGTGATGGACCCCAAGGTACATCAGTTATTCTTTGCTGACGATGGAGCCATCATAATTGAGGATCCTACAACCCTGCAACGAGCACTTGATGTGTGGGTCGACGTTCTGGAGGGAAATGGGTATCGCATTAGTTCAAAAAAAGACAGAGTACTTGTGCTGCCCGTTCTCTGATCCACTCAGGCATATTCCAGACATTTATTTGAATGGAACAGTGCTTCCCAAGTGCAAAAAGTTCAAATATCTGGGATCTATGATCAATAGCAAAGCAACTTGTGATGACGACATCAATCTTCGCGTAAGCGTAGGGTGGATGAAGTGGCAAGAAAATTCCGCTATCTTCTGTGACTGAAAAATGTCACCAAAGGTGAAAGGAAGGCTCTGCACCGAAGTTGTACGTCCAGCGCTCACATACGGTTCAGAATGTTGGACGATGTACAAAACGTATGAGAGTAAATTAACGGCAGCTGAGATGAAGATGCTTCGCATGACAGCAGGAGTGACAAAGCTTGATCGAATAAGAAGTTCGAAGATCCGTGGAAGCTTTCACATCAAGGAAACCATCGTACAAAAAATAGATCGCGACTGGCTCAGCTGGTATTTCCACGTTCAAAGAAGAGATCATTTGAACCCAGTTAAAAAGGCAATATCAATGCACGTTCCAAAGACATCGCGATGTAGGAAAGGCAGGCCTATAAACTCCTGGATCAGACAAATGCGACGACATCGGCATTTCATTGGCCTCAGTAACAAAGTGATCTAAAATCGGAGGGCCTGTCGAAATTTTCTGAGATCAAATAGGCGAATCCCGCAGGCGGATCAGTAGAAATGCGGTGAAGTGGGAGGGTTATGTTCCCTAATTTTCGGAGCATAACCTCGCTGATAAAAGGAAGAAGAAGGAGAAGAGCAAATATGTCAAGCATTGGGATGATACCATCAATTAAGACACGCAAACGAACTTCTGGGGAAATACAACCAAAAAAAAAAAGCAGAACCTGCAAGAATTGATTTCGCATCTTGACGGGCATGTTAACGGATCACTGCAGACTTGAGGACCACCTTAGAAAACTATAAATAGAGGGAGACGGACACTGCACTGCAGGGACTTCGCAGAAACACTAGCGAACCTTCTTATGGAATGCGAAGCACGAAAATAAGAAATTACCTTGGTGATATTTAGGAGTTATTCTAGATAAAAAAAACTTTTTGTGTTAACATGTCGAACCGGAGACATCTAATTTTCCATAATCTCTCAATTCTCTGGCAGTGTTAGGATGCTACGGCAAGAAATAAGGCTTATAGCTGAATAAAGTTCTTTAAATCCACAGTATTATGATATGAGTATTTCTAGGAGGCATAGACATGTGAAATTTATCCGAAGGAGCGGTTATAATTTCGCATCATGAAATATGTGATTGGCTTTTGATCTAAATTCTCTGGACATGAAGTTGCGTTGGGTCTTCTTGCGTTCTCGGTCAGGGTTTCCATTAACAATTGGGTTTCATACAAAAACAATTGTATATGGCAGCCTAAATGATGCAGTCAGTCTTAATGAATTCTGTCAGTAGATTCTCGCAGTAAAAAAGACTGCAGAAAATTTATTGGCATCCTGACAGGGCATCTCTTTTTGCTAAGCATCTATGTAAATGTACTTCAACAGAAATCGAACCTTTCTAAAGCTCAAGTAGTTTACATCTTGCAATATACAAAAAATTCATTGTTAAGCTTGAAATGGAACGAGGACTTAAGCAACACTGAAAGTAAAGTGTTTTCTTACTTAATGCTGACCTTGTTGACATAAAACAACCTTCAGGTCGCAATAATTTCTGGAAAAGAATTACAAGGTAAAGGCACCAGTACAATGATTCACTAGCAGTTCAGGGAAACTCAGTTTGTACCAGATCCATAGGAAAAGGGCTTTAAATTTAAATAACGCCTTTTTCTACTTAAACTTAAATGCTTATGGGAAATTTGTATACTCGTTTAAACATTATCAACTATCAACTGCCCTGTAAATTAACAATATAATATTTATTTCCATCATTAATACCATACAACACCCTCTAAGCCGAAGACATAAAATTTTATCTCACCTTTTCCTTGTATATCCTTTTACTGCGGCAATCCACTAAAATACGTTTATATCCACACGCGTTCGAATAAAAACAAATAACCGAACAGAAACCAGTTTAATCGCGGTTAAGTGCAATCGAATACTTTTACACAAAACTCATATTGCACATCCGAATGCATTCAAATCGTATAAAAGTGATATAACAATAAATTTACCAAAAAAAAAAAAAAAAAAAATTATAAAAATATAGAATTTCGCATCACAACTGTCGCACGAATTGTTGCTGGACACTACTCAAGCATAATATTTATGACAAACTATTATTAACGCAATAATCGTAAACTGACGGCGACGCGCCGAGACACGGAGAACTTAATTGTTTTTACGATAAACACAACGACGACGATGACGACGGTGGTGTCTGTGTTGCCGGTCAGTCAGATTTGGATCGAAGTTGACAGTGGCCGACTGTGTTACATAACTCATTCAGTTTTTTTTCTTTTCATTCCTCATTTGGGTGAAGATTAAGGTGGACGCAGTCATCTGGAAAAGGAAAATGAAAGTAATTGTTAGAAGGATAATATATAAAATACATTGATAAACTTTTTTGGACTTAAGACAAATATCTCGGAATAATTAATTATACGACTTACAGGTCGTGCTATAGGACATCGAATGAAGGACCTGCACGTTGTTACTTCCCTAGAAAGACCATGAACCGCCAACATTGGAGACCATCAAAAACTATACATTATGTGTAAAAGTACTCGGAATTTATCAAAAACGACACACAAAATTTTTATTGAACTTGAACTTTTGAACTTGAATTTTTATTGAGACATAAATACAACATTTTTTTTTTTTTTTCATAAGTTACAATATTTTCAATATAGCCGACTTAAATTAGTTATATCTGGCTTAAGCTTAATAATTCAAAAAAAGTATTCATTACCTATAACTCGGATGTATATATGTTAGTATAATATGTTATTATATCTTTAGTTTGTCTATGCTTGCTCCCGGCATAATTTCACAACAAGACTTTTATTGCCAACTTAAAACTAATGACTAGAACTAAAATAAAACAAAACAGATAACCTGGTATCGCAAAATAAAAGTATTGGCTTAATGAATATAAGTCAAATTTATATTAAATGAGCATCATACAATTTGTTCACACATGCTTAGTTCATTATAATACGTAAAATATATAGGAACAAGTCAGGCGAAAATCATATGATCTATCATAATGACACTGTTCCTTTTAAAATGACATGAACAAAAATATGAACAAGCCCACGGATGCCAACGCACACTAGCATTGGCAACAGCGAAAACTCGCCCACATTCCCATCCATGTGAATCAATACCCTTTCGGATTTTGTGGATCTTATTTTATTTAAAAGAAACGGCCATTATTCGGACAAGTGTAAACAAGTAATTTGTTAAATAACTATCCTCTCAAGTTGGGCAGCGAGGCTTTCTCATAAAAAGGTAAAGTGGGGGCACTATTTAATGTAAATTGTAGCGTAGAGCGTGATCTATCGTGCAAAAGATTGAAGGGGGAGAGGTAATAATGATCGTGGACACTTTCGTTTGCATTTGCATCCCACAACGCCTTAATAAGCGGATTAGGATGGGATGCGGTAGCCTGCAATCTTTTCTGTAGGCTTTCGGTGATATAAGCTATGAGGGGAGTAACTTTGGTTATATTGTGTAATGTTCGATTTGAGTACCATTTTTTATTCGGTTTCCGATATTTACCGCAACAAAATCTTAAAATCTTTCTTTCAAAAGTTCCAAGTTCTTTTGCTGCAGTAGGCGAAATGGTAAACCAAGAACCAAACCCGTATGCAATGATTGGCCTAATAAGGGTTTTATACATAAGAATTTTAGTTTTATATGACAAGTTTTTCGAGGAAAGTAACTGTTTCAGAATGGAAGTAGCTGTTCTTGCTTTAATTAAGATTTTTCTAGCGTGGACGTTAAACAAAAATCTATTTTGAAAATATATGCCCAAGTATTTCATTTCCGTTTTTAAGGGTACGGATTCGCCCAGTAATTGTAAAGAAAGTGCTTTACTTTCTTTTACCGCTAAGCGGTGCCCTTTTCCGTAGGCGTTTCTGAAACAAGCTAATCCACATTTCTCTGTATTTATATTCAAACCCCAGGAACTCAGGTAAGATGTTAGTAACGGCAATGATTCTTTAATTTTATTTAACGCAGCTTGAGGCCTTACAGCTGCAGCTAGAATAATAGTGTCATCAGCGTACAATATAGCTTCAGGGCCATCTGTAATTGGCCTATTAAAGGGAAAGTCTTGAAGGAATATATTAAACAATTTAGGGCCCAGTATTGATCCTTGGGGAACGCCCGAAAGAACTGGAAATATTTCTGACTGCTCCGACCCAATACATATGCGAGCACTTCTTGAACTGAGAAGCTATTTATTAGGCGTATGAGTGCCACTGGAAAATTTAGCCTTATTAATTTATAGATCAGCCCTTTATGCCAAATAGAATCAAATGCTGCTTGTAGGTCGATATCTAAGACTACCGTACATTTCTTTTGCCTCAAATTGTTTACAATCTTATCACCAAGGAATAACAATGCATGCTCCGTTGAATGTCCTCTCCTAAAACCAAACTGGTTATTTGGAATTATACCGAATTCTTCGCAGAAATTGTCTATGCTATCAGCTAACACCCGCTCAAATAGTTTTCCTACATTAGAGAGCAGTGAAATTGGCCGGAATTCTTTTATATTCTTTGCGCTTCTTTTCTTAGGTATTGGTAAGATTTTTGATTCTTTCCAGATTTTAGGAAAGTAGCCATTATTAATACAATGGTTGAATATGTGCGAAAGAGTAACATCTAATGAATGGGGGCATTTACGTAAAACAAAGTTTTGGATCTGATCAGGACCAGATGACCTTTTGTTGTTGAGACCAATTCTATGCAAGTTGACTTTTTCTGGTGTAGTGAATGGTGACGCAACGTGACTAGAGATAGTGCTGGACGGTGAAAAGCAAGTGAGATTAGAATTCGATTGTGTGGTATTGAATTCGCTGAACGTTGAAAGGATTTGACTGGTCAAATTTTGGTTGAAATTAGGTATTTTCTCAGCGTAGACGTCGCAGTACAAGGTTTTGAAAGTATTGAGCTTCGTCTCAACATCAACCAATTCGTGTCCATTGTAAATTAGAGCGTCTTTGACGATATCAGTTCCGAAATATTTTCTTCCTGTTATTCTGTCTATTTCTTTAAAAGCTTGAGGAGAAGGTCTTATTTTCCTCAAACGTGACCTGAATGCGTTGTCAATATCTAATTTTACCCTTTCTCTAATGATCTTATTTAGGCACTGTATCATGGAATGAAGATCCTGATACTCCCTATTTGTTCTGTTAAGGTTTCGGTTAAAAATTCTTTTCAGTTTCCTAAGCCAAGTACTCCGAATTTTTATAAGACGTTTGGTAAATATCGAGATATCATCATATTTTGAATCTTTTGAATTTCGAATAACTGAGTTGTTTTGAATGCTAAAAATAATTTTCCCGTTGACTTCGCTTATTAGTTCATCTACTTCTGAGTTAGAAATATTTCTTTCCGTTGGAATTCTTACCCTTGAAAGGTTATTATGAAGTTCACTTCTAAAAATATCCCAATTAGTGTTTTTGAAACTTGTATAGCTAATTGGTGGTGTCAAAATGGGGTGAACATTAAAAATGTCTAATATTATTTCTATTCCGAAGTGATCGGAAGGTGTAGAAAATGTTATACACGGATTACTTCCGGTTTGTGTAGCATTTAGTGAGCATGAAATTAGAAATAGATCCAGGATAGAGGATGACCTAGGGAATGTTGGACTAAAAGGAGATACTAAGTCGAGCTGGATAAAAGGACCATTGTAGAACCAGTTGTTCAATACGTTCCCATTGACATTACTAGTAGTGTCACCACAATTTGGGTGTCGAGCATTGAAATCACCTCCAATTATGATCGCATCGAAAGTATTTGCAATGTTATGGAGTCTATCAAGTTCGCTGGAAAGATTTTGTCCAGCGCCCGATGGTATATAAATACTTCCTAGAAGTATTCGTTTGATAACTCCTGCAGCATTTCGACACATTAAGGCGCCTAGGCAAACTGAGAATATAGAACTATGAAAAGGAACTTTGGTCAGTTTAAACTTTTGGTCAATAACGATGGCAGTTTCCCTGCCATCGTCGTTTCTTATAATGTTGTAACCCTCGAATGAGGGTCTGTGTCTTTCACTTAACCTAGTCTCCGATAAGAAACATATTTGTGGCTTACGACTTTTTAAAACTTCAAATAATGCTAATCTTCTATCATGAGATATTATGGAATTTATATTAATCGAAATTGTTTTTAATGTCTTGGATTGCATCATATTGCAATAGAGGCAACGAATTCAAGATATGCGAACATCTTTTCTTCTTTCGATTGCAGTTTCTGATAATTAGGCCAGAATTGCCTAATTTTGTAAAGAAGGTCTGTGAGAGATATATTAAATAAGTTTTTTGCTTCATTTAAAAAGTCACTAATGTTGTTGGGCTTAGGATCCAATTCATTAGAACAGACGTTGGCCGCCTTGTTAATTAGATTTTGGTTGCTTATTGTTTGATTCTGTCGATTAGGGGGGTTCCTTGCTATGTCAGCGAACGAAATATTGGTATTGGTGAATGCATTAATTGACTCCTGCACTTGAGTTCTAGTTCTGTTGGCTAGATATTTTGCTTTTTGGGCCAACATTGCGTGCTTTTCCTTATATTTTTGATATGCAGAGCATCCCTGCCAACTAGCAGAATGTGCCTCCGAGTTGCAATTCACACATTTCGGTATGGGAATTTGTTGATTATTCTCCTTAAGAGCTTTAAAGGAATTAATACAAACCTCGGAATCATGAGATTCGCTGCATAGAACACATCGGCTTTCATAAGCACAACATTCTCCTGTATGCCCAAACCTTTGGCACCTATAACAACGTATGACTGTTTTGTTGTGTTTCTTTTCCCAATGAACACGTTGATGCAACAAATATCTTATGTGCGTAAGGCTTTTTGGGGATTCGCCTTCTTCTAACTGAACAATAAAAATGTTTAGCTTTAGCCCTGACTCTTTGGTTTTAAGAGTAGTAAAAGGAGATATCTTACTAATTTTAACATTCGGAGCCGCTTCACTCAATGCGCGTCTAATTGCCTCTACAGAAGTATCTCCGTCAACCCCCTTCAAAAGGATAGATACACGCTTTGTTTCTTTGGGTGAAAAAGAGAGAGCCCCTATGCCTGTCCCACGTATTTTTTCAATTATTAATTTATGAACACCCGCATGATCCACATAGACTTTAGTTTTTCTGTAACCTAAATTTACAAATTCGTGTCTTAGATTAGAAACCTGACATTCAGAAGCTGCGAGATTTAATACATCATTTATTAAACTACAATTAGCACCGAATATATAAATAGGTGGACAAAAAGATTTCTTGCTTACAATACGATTTGCACTGTCCTGAGTAGTTTGTTGATCTGCGTTTGACAAGTTGTTGTTTAGAGAATCAGTGACACTTCTTTTCGCGCCTTTTTTTGGTTTTTTACTATCGGGTAAGGCTGAAGATGATGGGTCCATCTCAGATAATATAGCGAATGGATTATTCGATAGATTTGATTGAGTAGGTGATCCAGGATCATCATTTCGCCTTCTCTTATTTTTGCCATAGTTATTGGCCGCGTGCTTTAGGTTAGTGATCACTGTGGTCCAGTCACTTTGGTTGACAGCTTCGTTGTTAATCATGCTTTCGTCGGTGTATTTATTATTATTTGATAAATTGGTAATGGTGGGAGGCATATTCCCGCATTTATCTATCGTATTAGTAGACATTTGAACACTTTTGAACAAAATATGATTGTTTTGAGTTTGTATTTCACTTGGGTTAGTAGAAAATTGGGTACTACTTTCTTGCACTGTGTGCTCCAGAATACATTCTGGAGCGCAATTATTTTTTTCACTATTTTCCACCTTTGTTTTGTTTTTATAAGAGTCACTATCTCAACAAAATATTATTTGGGCAGTATAACTGCCCAAAGTTACAGATGGAAATCGATTTTATTTAGGTTGCTGGAATTTGCTGCACACGCAGTATGTAGATCACTTGCGTTCGACACGGCTAAGGTCGCACTCACAAAATTTTTATTCTGGACGTTAATACTACTATACCCGTTTGCTTTCGCTCTGCCTTACACTGAACACGTTGAGCTGGATCGCATAATCACATTATCTGAGGTGAAGGAAGTTATTAAGGTTTGCAAGTCAAACAAGGCGCCAGGAGAGGATCGTATACCCTACGAATTTGTTAAGTACTCCTCTGAGCAATTCCTCCAGAACCTTACAAGATGCTATAATTTGATTTTCAACGCAGGAATACTCATAGTACCAGAAAGCTTTAGAAAAAATGTAATTTTGCCTATCCTCAAAAAGAGGAATGCAGAAGGTCCGACTAACTATAGGGGAATTGACTTTTTAAACTCGGTTATGAAAATCTTATCAGCAATTCTGCTAAAACGCTTAATGAATTGGGTAATGGAAAATAATCTACTCAGCGAATTTCAATCAGGTTTCCGTAAAAACTATTCAACGGTTGATAACATCTTCACACTGACAACTATAGTAAAGACGTACCTTAGTGGTGGTAAGAAATTATAAGCTTTCTTCGTCGATTTTAAGGCTGCTTTCGACTGGATCGACAGATATGTTCTTTTTCTTAAACTAAGCAATTTAGGGGTATCGACGAAATTCCTGAAGATAATATCCAGCTTATAGGAGAAAAATCAAGTATGGGATGGCTTCCATTTATCTAGTTGGTTCGGGAGTCAAGCTAGGGTGCTTATTGAGCCCCCTAATTTTTTCAATTTTTTTGGATGACATTTCTTCCGCTATACCGGGTGGAATTGCTTTTAACGGTGTAACGAAGCGTTACACTTTTTATCGCCTCCACTGTGGTTCACTTACACGGCCGCTACTGTCCATAGCTGCGGTAGTATAAACAAAGAACATCTGGCGATAATCACGCCATGTGAACATGACCACTTCTCTCAATCTCATTGGCCAAGTGGTTTGCAGAAGCGAATTGCATCCGCTTTTACAATTCGCATTCGCTTCTTGCAAGAAATTTCATAAGGCGGAGATTGAGAGATGTGGTCGTGAGAGTTCCTCACTCAGTGGTTTGGTACCAATTTAGCGTACTTGTGAGTCAACTCTCCGACGTGGTGATACCACTGGAATTTTTTCATCGTTTGTCTCCGGACTTGGACGATTTTTAAATCGGACCTGCTGCTGACCACAGCCGATCCGATCATAAGCTTTTGGGCTCATCCTCCTCAAGAATAAGCCATTGCCGGTCCTGTATTTAATCCTCGAGTTGGAGGATCCGATCCGTGCTCCTAGGAGTATACCGCGCTGTTGAAAGATAAGTGCCTGCCTTAAGCAAGTGCTGCCAAGTGACGGCCTTAAGCCGTTGCTGCCAAGTGACTGCCACAATCAGTTGCTGCCCAAGTGACTGCCACAAGCAGTTGCTGCCAAGTGACGCCGCAAGGTGTTGCTGCCCAAGTGACGGCCCCGAAGCCGTTGCTGCCAAGTGACTGCCACAAGCAGTTGCTGCCCAAGTGACTGCCACAAGCAGTTGCTGCCAAGTGACGCCGCAAGGTGTTGCTGCCCAAGTGACGGCCCCTAAGCCATTGCTGCCAAGTGACTGCCACGAGCAGTTGCTGCCCAAGTGACGTCGCAAGACGTTGCTGCCAAGTGACTGCCACAAGCAGTTGCTGCCGAAGTGACTGCCATGAGCAGTTGCTGCCAAGTGACGCCGCAAGGTATTGCTGCCCAAGTGACGGCCCCGAAGCCGTTGCTGCCAAGTGACTGCCACAAGCAGTTGCTGCCCAAGTGACTGCCACAAGCAGTTGCTGCCAAGTGACGCCGCAAGGTGTTGCTGCCCAAGTGACGGCCCCTAAGCCGTTGCTGCCAAGTGACTGCCACGAGCAGTTGCTGCCCAAGTGACGTCGCAAGACGTTGCTGCCAAGTGACTGCCACAAGCAGTTGCTGCCCAAGTGACTGCCATGAGCAGTTGCTGCCAAGTGACGCCGCAAGGTATTGCTGCCCAAGTAACGGCCCCTAAGCCGTTGCTGCCAAGTGACTGCCAGGAACAGTTGCTGCCTAAGTGACGCCGCAAGGTGTTGCTGCCAAGTGACTGCCACACACAGTTGCTGCCCAAGTGACGGCCCTAAGCCGTTGCTGCTCAAGTGTCCAGCACCAGCGGACGCTTACCAGTAGAGTAGTCAGTAAGTTAGCAAGTAAGAAAGAAAGGCCAACGTAGGTATCCAATAATTGTTAAGAAGAACAAAATTGTTAAGGTTAGCTTACACTGGGCCTCAGAAGAACATAAATTAAAATAGGAATCAACTCATTGTTAAGTAGCTCGATATTGTTAAGGCCAGCTAAATAAGCGGTGTTAAATAAATAAGTTACCTCTTTACCTAAAGTTTCGGGTGTTTCTTTGGGAGACCCTGGGTCCGACGAGCGAAACCTCAGCCTTCGGAAAACACCCTCACAACGGGGTTAGCATTAAATGCCTTGCTGATGACATTGTTTTGCTGGCAGAAACACCAAACATGATGGGAATCATGATCAATAAATTGGAGCGAATCGAAAATGATGGTCTTTCGAAAAGGTAAGAGGCGATACGCTAGAGAAGAAAAATGGTCGTGGGAAGGCGAGGAATTGCAAAAGGTTAAGAAGGACAAGTACTTAGGCATCATCATCACACCTAATCTTTCATTAAAAAAAACATTTTTAATGTAAACTCAAGCTAAAACCGCTATAAACTGCAACTGGAAAGTAGTCCTGGGTAAGAGCAACATAGCAACAAGTGTGAAGTATAACCTATTTGAGGCGAATATTAGAGCTATAATGTGTTACGCAGCTCAGGTCTGGGGTGTCTTCCAGTACGATGACGTGGATAAATTGCTAAGATACTTTCTAAAGAAAATATTCCGACTGCCTGAAAATACACCAACCTCTATGCTTCACCTGGAAACTGGGCTACCTACTCTCTATCTGCATACACTAAAATTACACTTCGACTATATTAGAAAAATTATGAAATACCAGCCACATAGACTTCCTAAAATTGTGGCTACCCACATCGTAGAGCGCAAAACACAATTCTTTGGCGAGTAGTCAAGATTGTGCCTAGAAAATAATATTGAACTAGATAGTAACAACCCCGCATTGTTGAAAAATTCATTACTGACATTATGGGGTAAAAAAGAGAAGCGAAATTTGAATTTTTTTTCACCAAAAAGCACAACAAAGTGAATCCAGGATCATATACCGGACTTTGGAGCACAATTTAGCAAACAATTATTTCGAGAACAGTCGCAGCATAGATGCAATATCTACCATATTTAAAACAAGAGGAAAATTTCTATACCCCAATTATATGCCCCATCGAAGTGATCGCAAGGCCGAGTGCTCGCTGTGCAAAAGAAGACTTGCATGCAAAAGAAGACATCATACTCGTACAATTCATTGGAACCGTTCCCATCTTCAATCCAATTAGACGCTCCTACTGGGGACAAATTTTTTTAACGGCGGAGGATCTTACAAGCATCTTAAATGGTCACAGCTGGTCTACTCTGGTTAGCTACGTTAAATCGGCTTTAAAGTATCGTACTCAAATTATAAATTAACTTTTTTAAATCAATTTTTTGTTTTTATTTATTTTTTTCCATTTCCTGCTATATCACTACACATAACTTTTTCTTTGTTTCAAATTGAATTAAAGACTATCTTTCTTTCGGCTTAACGGCTAGTGCCATGCATTTATTGTGAATTTTTTGTATTAAACAATTACGGATTAAATAAAATCACATCTACTGACTAACTAACTACTATACCCAGTTACCATGTGGAGTTTGAGCTGGATCTATCACTCAGTGTGTTGATAGTAGATGTTTTTGTCAGTAATACTTTGAGTGCTCTGTGATTTTTGTCCAAAAAGAATATCGAAAGCCGGTCGCTGAAGACGGACGGACCCTATCTTACTGAATCACATCATAACTGGTGGCGGGACACGGGCTTATGAGTACGATATGCGAAAAGGCCAACAGTATTTCGAATGGCAAATCGAAAATGAACCGGCACTCGAAAAACCGCGTTAAAGCCGCTCGAAAATCAGGGTCATGGTGACTATTTTCTTTGATTACTATTGTACTCCGAATTCCATCCTTCCATTAATCCATTCCATCGTCATGAGACGTTTGCGCGAGAATACCTGCCGAAAGTGGCGGATGAAATTGTGAAATTGGCGGGCGAATTTGTGAAAGGACAATTCATGGATTTTGCAGCATTCTAATTCACTATCGCACATGGCAACCTTGTCGTTATATGGGTGACCAGATAAGAACGATAGAAAAAAAAAAAAATTGAAATAAAATAACAACGGTGTGAGATATGAAATTGATTCTGGCTTTATTTTGAAGCTATATTCATGCCGTTAATTATGGAATAGCATCTTATTTAAGTGGCCGTCTCGGCTTCGCTGGCAGTGCTTCAAGCGGTTGGTCCAATTTTTGATGATTCGGTCCAAAATGTACGGCGTTATTCTGGCAATAGCGTCTCGAATGTTGGCCTCGAGTTCGTCCAAAGTGGTTGGCTTGTTAGCGTAGACTAAGGACTTGACGTAGCCTCTGAGAAAATAATCGAGTGGTGTCAAGTCGCATGATCGCGGTGGCCAATTGATGAACGCTCGCCGTGAGATGATCCAGTCGCCAAATTTCTCCTTCACAACTTTGAGCGTTTCGTCGCTTGTATGGTAAAGAGCGCCGTCTTGTTGAAACCACAGCTCGGATATTTTTATTTTTTTATAATTTGCGCACACTCAAAGGGTTATGAATACCTTTTAACATGTTTACACGATGTTCTCGAGCCCTTGCCACAGAAAGTCGGTTAACATCGCTCTATACCTGTGACCATTGACGGTAACGGTGTCTCCTTCCTCATTTCGGACGAAATAAGGTCCGATGATGCCGCTATGCTATAAACCGCACAAAACAGTCATTCTTTGTGGATGCATTGATGTTTCGTCGAATACTTGTGGATTGTGTTCGCTGCAATAACGCCAATTTTGGCTGTTGACTCAGCCGCTGAATCAAAAATGGGCCTCGTCTGAGAAGATAATTTTATGGCCAAAATCCGGATCTCCGGCCAACATTTCCAGCGCCCAATTAGTGAACTCACGGCGTTGTCTATGGTCGTTCGGCTTCAATTCTTGCATCAGCAAAATCTTGTATGGATGTAGGCCCAAATGCAATCCCAAAATAAGCCGGGTTGACTCTCTGGCGATGTCCAATTCAGCTAATCTGCGCCGAATCGACATTTTTGGGTCTTCCTCGTTACTGGCCTCTACGGCGCCTATGTTTTCTTCATTTTGTATCAATCTCTATCTGGTTGGTGGTCTAAGGTCCAAAAGAGTGTACTCACGCTCAGAGTTTTCCACGGTGTGACGAATTGCCTGCACATTGAAGCCATGATGACTACCGACCTCACGACAAAATTCACGTTGCGTATTTACAACTGAGCCGGAATTTCGATAATATGTTTTAACAATTTCCGCACTTTCGGCAAGTGTGAAACGATTCATGGTGAAATGGCAAACCTTACAGAATATTTTGATAGCTGGATGTTATTGGTAACTTTGACAGCTGCTGAAACACAACAATTGGAAAAAGTATCACTGCTATCTGGTCACCCTTAAGTTTTTGGCCAACAATTCAACGAAAGTAATCGACCAAGCACCGTACTCGCCTGATATGCTCCTGAAGCTAAAATTAAAGACGTTTGGAGTCAATTGAGGCCATAAAAGAAAGGCAGTGGACGAATTCCTTAGATAGCATCAGCGGTTGCGTCTATCTGCAGCACTTCCAAATCTTACAAAGTTCTGACGAATTTTCTCGGAGCAGCTATCTTGGAGTACAGCTAGGAAATCGCCAGGGCGCCTTGGCATTCTAAATATGCAAAAAAAAAAGTATCCTTTATAGATGCTTCACTGAAAAATCTGGAGTTTCCTTTTGCGTTAACAAAAATATATGTATTTGGCGCAACAGTTTTTTAAGCATAATACCTGGGCCTAGCTTCTAGTAATCACTCGTGCTGTATGTGTTATATTCTTCCCATGAATAGAAGAGGCCTATAGTTTAGTACCGTATCCGAATGACAATTTGTTTTGAGAAACTTTCTCGTAACAACAATACTCTCGGATGTTTGTCAGACGTTCGCGAGAGGCGATACTGTGAAGAAACTTTTTGGTGTTTTCTGGGACTCGAACTTGGAACCTCATGCACAGTGGTTCGACACACTAACTACTTACGCCATGGCGCCGACGTTTTGCGTTTGATTCAGAAAAGTTTCCACCTGAAATCTGCAGCAAAAACTATACTGGAGGAGCACTGTAAGCACCAAGCATTCTCTCAATAAAACATTTTCAAAATCGAAGGAAGATGTTACAAGATATCCTCTAGCCGTAATACCTTTACGTATACATTGGATTCAAGCAAATGTTCGATATTTTATTCATGAATTGTCAGCAGGTAATTTTTTTTTGTACAAAAAAATCAAATCAGCATGTATCCGATATCCTTTGCAGATTGTTGGACAATTTTATTCTCTGCATTGGCGAAGTAAAGAAACGACTGTCTGTTCTCATTTCCACTTCAAAACACCAGCGAGACAAGTTGTGGGCTATCTGCCTACATGTTCATGTTTCGCTTGCACATTGGCACTATAATTCAATGTCAAAAGAACACACGTGATACCATAACGAAATGTAAATGCAGATGGTCACTTGGAAATGGAGTTGTAGGTTTTGTCAAAGCTGCTGGTTATGCAAAATACGTTTTTCAGGTATCCAAGGTTTTCCTTGGATTTGGCTTTCAAGTTATAAGGTCTTATGTGGGATCAGAACGCTAAATCACGGGGCAGCAAGACTATGAATAACATTGGACTACAACTTTTCAAATATACTCGTGTATGCGTATAGTTGGATGTCAGAGTTCATCCTAAACGTACAATTGATAGATTTTTAGCCATTAAAGGGAGTGAACGTAAATTATTTTTTGCTTTACGAGTGGGCGTCAAGGTACAATAGTCAAATGTGCATTAAAATGTCTTCTTTCAATTGATGGCTCACCTTTGGCATGTAATATCATCCAAGATCTCTGATGTATTCTCAGGTGCTATCCAGTGTCTTGCACTGCCATTACTTTTCACCGCAACCAATACTGCGTGAAAAAAGAGAAGCCGACACAATCCGTAAAATGTAAAATCCCTATACCATCCCATTCTGTACAACGGGCTATCAATCACGTTCAACATTTGCATAAATCAAAACACTCTGTAGCTCTGTTCGGAATAATTATTTGCAGGTGCATACACGATTCTCTTGTCCATTCGAACGTATGTGCAGAACCTCCTGCGCAGCGGGAAAACTACAGCAGAACATTAAACCATATCCAGCGTGCGCCTTTCATCACCTCATTCGTAAAATAGGTGCTCTCTCACCAGCTACCGAACGCAACATCCTTATTCTCACCATAAAATTGAAATCTTCTCAGCCGGCCATCTCCATCGTTTTATCATCATCTCCTGGGTTTCTGAGAAAACCAAAATGGAAACAGAGCAGGAAACACATGCGAGAAGGGAGAAAACCACCACGCTCATGTGTTTGTGTAGGATGTGATTGGCACTACAAGGAGTAGCGAAGTGGTGGCAATCCAATAGAAATCGTAGACCATTCTTCAGCCGCTGCTCGTTTGGATGACGATGCATCATGGCTGCGGCGATGATAGTGAAAAACAAGTTGTTGAGCCCACACATTTACCATGAGGCCAGTTACACCAATCTCAGCCGTCTGTCTGTCCATGTATGTTCATTTGCTGCCTGACATCTAGTGGTGGCGGTGGAGATGGTTTAGCGGAAACCGTGCTGATGGTACGCGTGAGTGTGCGGTAACAAGTCCCATCCTCCGGCCATGAAAATCGACTCTCATCTCAACTAGCACCATGAATCGTCCTACGGACTTTTCGCCCATTCCAGGGTGGATTTTTTATTTTTTTTTCTATCATCAAGCCGTCGCTCTGGAAATGGGGACCTCGGGAAATTCTTTCCCCCAAAGTGATCGTGGGCACCGGGATATTTATTTCCCCCGGCTTGGGATCGTAGTTGCAACGCTCATAAATTCCGCGCTTCAGTGATTTATTTTGGAGCAGCAGCGGTGATCACAGAGATCGGAATCAGGATTCGGAAATGTTAAGTTGATTAGATTATGATCTAGGAGAGGAAGTGTACATACCTACTCAAGGACAGGATGACTGCGAGAACATTTAGTTGTCTTGTTCGAGGAAAAATCATGTGCATGGGTTGTAGGGCATAAAACATACATAAATGTCGTGCAGTGAAATTTAGAGCTTGGAGTAAAAAAAAATTACTTTTCGGTGTCATTAGTCGCGGATGCATGAACGTAAGCCTTGGTAACAATGAAAGCAATTTCCAGGAACTTTCTCACTATTGTGCAAAGTTTAGTTTTTCCTTACAGAATGGACTACCGAGTTGATGGAATGCTATCGCTGCAATCATTAATTGTTCTCCGGATGCAATTGCCATTAGTTGAATCAAGTACATTTCTTTGTGTGAAATGATTTGTTTAGAGAGTGTAGTTCCTGTGAAGTGGCTCTACCATTAAGAGCTGGCTTGAAGTAAATATGTTGCCGAGCGGAAGGCACATTGATAAAAAATTGATATGTGACATAAATATGATCAGTCAAATCTCCTCAGGATTGCAAAAGCAGTGCATTGTTCAATTTCCTGCGCCAGTAGACAAGAATTGCTTTTATTTTTATTTCACGAAATTGTCCAAGGAATACTCAAGAAATGGTATGTACCTAACGGGTGCGCCATCTCTTATGTCGGTATGTAAACATTAAATTACTTTTACACATTGACGTTTTTAAAACGTATAATTTAAACCATGAATCGCTTCATACAGAAACAACGCGCCGAAATAGTGACGCTGTACGTTGAAAATAATCATTCAGTTGTATTAACTCAACGCTCATATCGTTGAAAATATCGTGGCCAACAAGCACCATCTGACAACACTATTCGTCGTTTGGTGTCGAATTTTGTTGAGCACGGGACAGTGGGAGATCGTCGATATGCCGATCATCAACGCCCAAGACGTTCCACTGAACTGCTTGAAACGGTAAGGAAGAGTATTGCCGAGAACCCACATGTGTCGTATCGTCACCGCGCTCAGCATTTTGGCGCCAGTGGAACCACCTTGCGGCGCATTTTGAAAAGTTATTTGCATTTGCTTCCGTATGAAGTGCAATCGACTCAAAGAATATTACCGACAGACCGTCCACGTCGCTTAGAATACGGCCAAACAGTCGCTGGACGTGTGCTGTCAAAAAATGCCGACATTGACTGGTCACCCAGATCTCCAGTCTTGACCCCTCCGGACTTCGTTTTGTGGGATTATTTGAAAAGTAAAGTGTACGCCAGCAAGCCTCAGACCATTGACGACGTCAAGGCAAACATTCGTGCCGAAATCATCGCTATACCGCCCGAAATGCTCTAAAAAGTGATGGAAAACGCAGCAAAAGGGGCTGCGGCCGGTCAAGGCTCTGCTTGATTGATGTTGTATTCAAGAACTAGTTTAAATAAATTTTAAAGGACCAAATTAAATAAAAATACCTCATACCATATATGGAAATCGGTTTTTTTTTTTTTTAAAGTTATTTAATATTCACATATCGACATAAAAGATGGCACACCCTGTATATGAACACTTCAAGTGAAATCTATTCATATCGTTATTCTTATGTTATACTGTGTCTTAGTATAAAATGGAGTTGAGGGCAAAGTCAATGCTCAAATGTAATTTTTCAAGTAGCTGAGCCATGCTGATGTTGTGAAAGAAACACATTCCTCATTTGCACATCAAAACGACTGAGACACTTCAAGGATGCTATGGCCAACCTCAGATCTCAACAGAGCAAATTTTCTATTATACTACAGAGATATAGCATCTCCGTACGTGTACCGCGAATGGGTATAATAAGTATTGATTTCTGCAAAAGATGCAGAGGCGAAGAGGAGATAATAGTTCACTTTCTCTGCAAATGTCCTTTCCTTACGCATACCGTGGAGTAAGTTAGGTTTTAGGGTAGTCTGTGCAATCTTGTAATCTTGAATCTGCGTACTCGTAATCTTTACAAACTAAGTCGAAAGATGCTACTATTGAAATTTTGTAAGTGGGAGCTAAATGGGGAATTGAAATGGAAGAACAAACGCCGCCGTAGAAGGTGTCGATTCAATTTTACTCGACTCCTTAAATTATGAGATTTCGATTTTTAATGCATTTTTGGATAAACATCAGGTGTTTGTATTTTGTGCTCACAAAAAGGCCCGTTTCACACATATTCGACATCGGATACACGGCGCTGAGTACAGGGCTTTTTGTAGTTTTCATACATATTCGATGCCGTATACACGACGCCGTTTATCTGGTTCAAAGTGTACCGAAGTCAATGAGAGCGTTCACACTTATCCGGCAGCTGATACACAGCATAAACGCTGAATACACGGTATTTTTTATGCTGGACAAATAACAGCTGTATCCGGCATCAGATAGCGGCTGCACGGCACCGGATACATCGAAGTATACAGAACTAAATGGGACCTGGGAATCTTTGAGTGCAATCACTTGACAGACAAATACTGCATCGGGATATTTGGTCCTGTAGTTCAAGAGGACAAATGGAGGTTTAAATTCAACTGCGGCAACTCTATTACCAAACTATGGATACAGTCCAAAAATCCTCCAATACATTGAGTGAATGGGCAACAATGTCCCACCCTAGCCTGTGGGTTTCATTTGCCAGCGCAGGTCGAACCTATATTATAAGAGTCACCCGATCACAGACATTAGGGGATGATCATGATAACTTATAAGGTAATAACGAATATTACTCTCCATACCCGTCAAAAGACTGACGTTAAGGTTATTTATACTCGTACTCTTAGCGTCACCACACCACTGCTAACTTCTGAATCTCCATTTTACCTAGGCCTGACGCATACCTGAAACAGATGGTAAATACAAAAGAAACTGTAAACTAATTGGCGATTGCATATTTGCGAGGATTTCCCACAGTGGATTCAATACCGAATCCTAAGCACCACACTAAGGCGCTGCCTTAGATTAGAAACTTTGCCACTAAGACTTTTGTTTTTTTTTTTTTGTAAATATTGAAGAGCCATGTTAGGTTAGGTTGAAGTAGCTACCAGCTGAGAATCGTCAACACACTTAGACCAACGATAGGTTTATTCTAATACCACGTGGATAATATAAGAAGTTTCTCTCTAGCTACTCGTTAAATCATTTTGAGTTTTTTATGAAGCGTAAGAGGCTCTTAATATCTGTGTCTATCAGATCGCCTATATCGTTGTAGTATTATAGAAGACTCCTAGGTGAAGCTTCCTTCCTCGGGAAAAAGCTGGGCAGAAAAAAAGAAGGTGAGGAATAGTTTCGTTCTCTTCTTCATCCATACAGCTTTTGCAAAGGTCGTTTGCAAAAAGGTCTAGCCTTGTAGCATGCTTGCCTATTACTAGACAGTGTCCAGTGATGACAAATATGGTAGTGCCGATATGCATTCTATTGAGAGAAATCAAGTTCTAAGAGCGTTTTAGATCCAGCTTTGGCCAAATCTGTTTTGTCGCTAGACATGTTGATCCACTTGTCCACCTAAAATTTGTACTCTCGATAGCATACGGCGTTGGTCTCATCAATACTAATAACGTAGGACATAGCGCCATTCCCAAGGAATCCCTGACGAATCGGACGGTATTCTTGGCACTTTAAACTTCGACACAACATACGAAGTTATGTATCCTTTTAAAGAGGATTGGCGAAGGCAGACAGTCTCTGTCCATAACGAGATTGCAATTTACACGGATCGTTCTAAAATCAGACAGTATTTACTCGAGTGATATGAACCTTCAGCTGGCCCTGAGACTTCCGGACACATGCAGTGTGTTCCAAGCAGAGGTTGTAGCTGTACTTAAAGCTGCGGAATTACTTGAGATGGGATCGATATCCGACAGGCGAATCCCAAAGGTGGATCAGTAGAAATGCTGTGAAGTGGGAGGGTTATGATCCCTTATTTTCGGATCATAACCTCGCTGATAAAAGGAAGAAGAAGAAGAAGAAGAAGAAGGGATCAATATCTACATCTACATTGACAGTCAGGCTGCGCTAAAGGCGCTAGAGTCTTACGTCACCAAATCTGAGATAATCAGGAATTGCCGCACAGTGGTTAAGACATTATGTACGCAGAACCGAGTCAGATTATGTTGGGTACCTGGACACTGCGATATCAAACGCTGCAATGGTCAAACTTAGATGGTCACAGAGTGTCTATGGCCTTGTGGCCTGTGTTAGATCGCAGAAAATCTGGGGAGATCATAAACTTAGAAAGATCACATCTAAGAACAGCCATAGGAATACTCTCTGGCCACTGTCACCTAAGGAATCATGCTATGAGACTAGGATTATCTAACACGGATGTTTGTAGGTACCGCAATGACTTACAAGCCTCAGAGGACATAACACACATACTCTGTGGGTGCCAAAGCATTGCCAGGATAAGGCTAAATTATCTTGGTAGATACTTCTTCGATAACCTGGAAGAGATGAGGTCCTTGAACTACAACAAGGATCTCTTAAATTCTGTAGGGAGATTAATTGTTTGGGTGAATTGGTTTCGGTCTTTTGCTGTGAAGGTTCCCTAGGGATCACGATGGGTCCACTCTGGTGCCTAGTGTTTTTATGATAACCAATCCTACCTAACCTAACCCAACCTAACCTAGCATCTTAGGGTAAATCTAAATTTATGAGCAGCGATTGGTATACCTAATGTGCCTTTATCCGGCAGAATGGGTATAGTTGTTCCTATTTTGGTGAATTTATCGACCTTACAATTCACTGGAATGTCTCTATGCCTCCGTAACCAACACACGTGAATATTGCACTGCTCAGCCACCTTCGCGATGGACGATCGGCGTTCTAGAGCTACTAATGAATTTATTGAAGTTGATTCCAAGGATTTGATTGATGCTTGGCTGTCTGCAAAGATGCGGATATCTGTAACGGATATCACGTTTTTCTTAAGCCAAGATAAAAAATAAAAAATAAAAATATTTGGTGCAACAGCCCTTCAAGTGCCTTAGCCTAGCTTATCGCAACCACTCGTGTTGTGTGCGCTATGTTTTTCACATGAATGGAAGGGACCTTCAGTTTAGTGCAGATCCGAAGGGCAATTTGTTTTGAGAAGCTTTCTCGTGACAACAATGCATGACAATGCGAGAGATGGAATTATGAAAAAAACAATTTTGGTGATTTATGGGATTAGAACCTCTGGGATTCGCACAGTGGTCTGACAAACAAACCACTTACGCCACGGCGCCCATAAGCCAGGACTCATCTTCTAAAAATGCATCGTCATTCACATGTGATCTGGAAGGGATGATTCTTGTCAAAATTTAGACGTGGGATGGTGTAGTCTGTGTTTTTGGGATACATTTGGAATTTATTCAGAATGGAAGCGTGGCCAAATTCTTTTTTTGACCACTGTTGGTTAGCTTCAAGGCAAACGGCTGCATTTGCTGTCATTTGTTTGCTAAATATTGTATATCGAGGGGTATCAGATAAAACGTGATGGCCAATGCCACAGAGGAAGTTATACGCACGCTTATGCACAGACAAACTGTACGCTGGACCTTACTTAAATAATCGCAACTAGTAGCGTTTTCTTAGGCTGTCCACCAGACAATAAGCCCATATGTTAGTACCAGTCTGATGACCGAGTTGTAGAGGCAGTAAGTTATTCGAGGTTATTTAAGAACCAGCTCGGGTTTCTTTCTCCTGGACAGGTCAGATTCAGCGTCGTCCCCCTGCACTTTTGTAGCAATAATTTCTTAATTATTATAATCTTGGAATATTTTAGCAATAACAATAAAGCTGATTATTATTATTATTCGCACGAGGCAATGTATTTCCAAAAGTGCTTCCCACATGAAAGTTGCTTTCAACAATTATTTGCATACTCGTAAGTCTCTCTATTAGCATACAAAATTTGTATCAAATTTTTGAAATGCCTATTGTTTTAATTTTTAAATGAGTATAATGGCCTAATCACTTTTCCACCAAACAAAGTTAAAATTTATGAGAAGCAAATCTACAAAAAGCCCCTCCTAGTATCGAATTTGCATATCTCTATCGTAAAGGGAAAGTCTGCAATCATTACGCAGATTTACACTCGTGCAGAAACCAGAAACTAATTTAACAAGTCCCATAGCATAAGTCAATAAAAGCTAAATTGCTATTAAGCCTGAAACAGAAATCACATTTAATCTGAAAAGTATATTACGTTGGTGCCACATGCGAAGGCAAACAGAAAAACAAAAAAAAAAGACAAAAATGCTTCACCAGTAGTAGACTTTCATTGAACCTCAAATAGTTGATTGCCATGAAATGCAGCCAATTGTAAGCATTTGGTGCACACACACTTCATGTTGTTGTGGGGGAGCTGTAGCTACTATTCATTGATTTGAGTATCTTTTTTTTTGCCCTGGAGCAAAGATAATATTTCTTTATACGACATAATTGCAACAACGTGGGACCATTCCATGGTCGTAGGCGTGTTTTTTTTTTTTTGTTTGCAGATACTCGTGATTCGGAATATGTAAATACGACTGCTGTCAGTCGTCAATTGCTTGTAATAAACTAGATACTAATTCCAAGAAACGTTTGTTGCCACTGCTGATAGATTTAGATACGTTTTATTCGATTCCGATCGCAGTAGCTGTCCGCGTTCACAGGTGCGCGCGCTGTACGTAGTTCTGAGATATATGCCGCCCATTATACCAGTTTCGTCAGATAAAAGAACAAGAATTTCATTCGACAGTCGGCTCTGGACTTGAAGTATTTATTTTGGTATCTTTGAATCGGTTGCTCCGAAAAAACAACTTTCGAATTACGTAATTGAGTCCATGTGTGTGGTTGCACGATCCACTCAGGGAGAATATGACCCAACATAAGGGTGGCCTTTGTGCTGCTACTCTGCTGCGACAAATGAGTGAACAATTTTATTCAATTAAATTATCGCTGAATCATTTTCCTATCTGCTACGCTTCGTTCGATGATGAGGAAATATAATTTCCCACGTCAAAATGCACTCTCATCATCGCACAACCATCCATCGGACGTCGCTTCGTCGTCGTTTGCATGCCGCCCATTTCGAATTTATAAAAGTATCTTATTATGTTCCACTGTGCGTAGGTAATTCTTTCCCTGATGTAACGTGTCAGAGCGGAGTGCGCGAGTTTTACATCATTTTTGTAATTGAGGTGGAAAAATTCAAAAAAAAAAATAACCGAGTGTAATTTTTCACGCATTTTGTCTTGCTCTTCAGAAACCAATTTTGTTATACTGTGTGAAGTACAATAAGTTGGTGTTGCTTCCTTGAACTTCGGATAAAACTTCTGAACTCAGTACGTGCAAATAGTTTTCTTGAGGAAAACAAAAGAAATTCCAAAGTGTGCGGTTGTAATCGCGCTCGCGCACATCAAAAGATACAGATTTGTGTAGAGAAAATGGGATGGGAAAAATTACAATTGGATTTGGAATTTTCTTCTGATACTAGGTGGTCAGGATAGGTGTAGTAAAGATTGAAGTATTCTACGAGAGATACAAAGTTCATCTTCCACCAATGCGACTCAAGAAATGCTTCTGAGCAACCATTTTGTAAGGTCACTTTCGTATTTTTTCCCAGAGTGTTATGAACAATTTAGAACTACCCAAAAAGGGTGTTGCGTACTACCCAACATTTAAATGGCTTCCTATTGCTAAAGGCTTGGTTGTACGACTTATGAAAGATAAAAACCACAAATGCCATTCATTCTTCTTCAGTTACCTTCGGATTTTGGAACTTATTACTCCATGGGAGCCCTTCTGTTGTGTCCAGGCACTTTTAAGCTAAGCAGAGGCTTCGTATTCTGCAATGAGCGAATTCCAAGTGTGGTCAATCCAGTCTTCTTCTTCTTCTTCTTCTTTCTTTAATCAGCGAGATTATGACCCGAATATAAGGGATCATAACCCTCCCACTTCACCGTATTTCTACTGATCCGCCTGTGGGGTTCGCCTATTTGACCTCAGAAAATATCGGCAGGCCCGCCGATTTTGGATCACTCGGCTACTGAGGCCAACGAAATGCCGATGTCGTCGCATTTGTCTGATCCAGGAGTTTATACGCATGCCTTTCTTGGATCGCGATGTCTTTGAAACGTGCATTGATATTGCCTTTTTAACAGGGTTCAAATGATCTCTTCTTTGAACGTGACAATACCAGCTGAGCCGGTCGCGATCTATTTTTTGTACGATGGTTTTCTTGATGTGAAAGTTTCCACGGATCTTCGAACTTCTTATTCGATCAAGCTTTGTCACTCCTGCTGTCATGCGAAGCATCTTCATCTCAGTTGCCGTTAATTTACTCTCATACCTTTTGTACATCGTCCAACATTGTGAACCGTATGTGAGCGCTGGACGTACAACTGCGGTGTAGAGCCTTCCTTTTAACTAAGGTGGCATTTTTCTGTCACAGAAGATAGCGGAATTTTCTCGCGACTTCATCCACCCTACGCTTACACGATGATTGATGTCATTATCACAAGTTGCTTTGCTATTGATCATAGATCCCAGATATTTGAACTTTTCGCACTTGGGAAGCACAGTTCCATTCAAATAAATGTCTGGAATATGCCTGAGTGGATCAGAAAACGGGCAGCACAAGTACTCTGTCTTTTTTGAACTAATGCGATATCCATTTTTCTCCAGAACGTCCACCCACACATCAAGTGCTCGTTGCAGGGATGTAGGATCCTCACTTATGATGGCTCCATCGTCAGCAAAGAATAACTTATGTACCTTGGGCTCCATCACTTTACCTTCAAGCAGATAATCAAGGACTGTAATAAAGAGCAAAGGATTTAAGACGCTTTCCTGTGTACCCCGACTTTGATTGGGAACTCACTGGTTACTCCAGCGGGGCATCTTACTCTCGTCTTTGCTCCTTCGTACATGTCCATGATCATTTTGTACATAGGTTTCTGGAATCCCTTGATGTCTCAGCGCCACCCATATCAGATCTCGTGGTTGTCTGTCGAATGCCTATTCGAAGTCAACCAATACAATATACAAATCCTTTAAGGAATCAGGTTTTTTTTTCCATTATGATCCTTATATTGTACTTTGGATTGCATCTGTGGTTGATTTACCCGAGACAAACCCGCACTGATCATCAGATAGCCGTATTACTTTTCGCAGTCGGCCACCTAATACCCGCTCAACGATCTTCATGGTGTGTGACATCAGCTTGACCGAACGGTAGTTATCACAGTTTCGCGTATCACCCTTCCCTTTGTATACAGGGAGAAGGTAACTTTCCCTCCATTGATTCGGCATTGGGTCACCTCTCACGAATTTGAAGATGAGAATTCTCAGCCATCTGAACCCGATGTCTCCCATCTTTTTTCAGAACTCAGAGGGTATTTCGTCTGGCCCAACTGCTTTTCGTTTTTTTGAGTATTTGACCGCCTCACTAACTTCTTCGACTGTAATGTCGGGTATTTCTTCACAGTAAGGGGTGGCTCTTGGAAAGTATAGCCGGGGAAACTGTTCATTTAAAAGTTCTTCACAATACAGCCGCCACCTCTGCAGAATTTTGTCGTCATCCACAAGAAGCTGGCCATGAGTATTGTTAATGAACTTTGGCGAACGAATATCTTGAGTATTCCTCCTTATTTGAGCGGCTATTTTGAAGATAGTGGCGCTCTTATTCATATTGTGTCTTCGCAGCTCCTGGATAACCTGGTTTGCGTCAGCAACCGGGGAAAATATTTTCTCCAGCGCCCGATAGTGGCCCTCCGTATTCTCTGCTTGAAGCTGGGTGCACTTCTTCTTCGCTTTTTTCTTGCAACATCTGTATTCCATTTCGAGGCCCCGATTTCGATTTGGCCTCGAAGTGTATCTTTGATATGAGAAAGATATACAAACAGAATTCAAGATAGGTAAAGGAATTCACTTGCCGAGTTTATCTATACCAGCTGCGACAACAAAATTGATTATTATCTTGAGATAAAATTTGTTCGGAAATATATATACATGTATACTACACACATGTAAGTATAAGGAAAAAGTGAGTAAGGCACCAGCTGCTGCTCAGACATATACTTATGAATTCTCACAGGTAGTGCCAAACGATAAGCTAAAGTTGCGTTTTACTGACATATGGACACTTCCCGTGAATCCTTAACATTTTAAAAATTCCTCCTCAACATTGTGCATTCCACTCGTTTAAATTTCCAATTATCGGAATGTACGAGTACGCTTTAATCAGAATGAGCAGAAGCTGGTACAATTTCTAGACGAACTACTAAAAACAGCAATCCTACCAAAGGCCTTAATCCCGATTTTCAGATATTGCCTGACTTTTCTCCCATAGTACAACTTACTGCTATTAGTTAAAATGTTGCTGACGATACGTTCACCAAGCAACTCGCCAACAGCTGTCCTCCATTTATTACATAACAAAATATTTTCTCGTCCGGCTAACTAAAATTTCTATACCCCCATAATCAGTGTACATAAAAGTAATTTTATAGTTCTTCCCATGTTCGAGAAACTTATGCAGCAGTTACTTTTCCCATTTAGCCACAGGAATACTCTAGACATTTTTAGTGGCTTTATGTATGCACTTATATTAGCAAAACGTTCATCTTCCAGCAGTGACGACGACGACGACCGACGATGGCCAACGACCACCTCTAATGCATTCTAGTGTAATCTCTTGCTTGATGGCAGAACAATTTTGTAACAACTCTCTCGCTAAAAGCGGTGATCGCAAAAAAAAAGAACGAGCGACAGAGTGCTGCTGTTGCGCTGCTACTTCTGTTGCAGTCCTTGCATTGAAGCGATAAACCCATTAAGAGATGAATGAGTAGACGAGCGTTGGCTGCCTCTACTTCGTTCCTGTTGATTGTATTTATTTCTTATTCCTGGCATTCTTCAACAGCGTAATCTCTACTAACACCGGTTCGTGGCTGTCACAACTGCCTTGACAAATAGATAGAACTGTACTCCATAAGAGGAATCTTTATTTCTTCCTCATGCCAAAGTGCTGGAGGATAAAGAAATTCCATGTGCCGTACTCAGAATTTTTTTTTTAAATTAATCGTAAATATTAAGTTAAATCACCGAAATGATTATGAGCGGAAAAAAATGCTGTAGGGATAAGAAAACATGGTCATTAGCGAAAGTTTTATTTCATGGTTGGAGAGAGAGAGAGAGAGAGTGAGTGGCCATTAAAGTGCTAACACACAGTGATTCAAAAAAAAAGTTTGCTGGTCAACTCTTTCGTTTCTTCTTTTTTTCTCACATTTCTACGACTTCTACTAGATTCTGATTTATCACTTGGTTTCTTCACTCAATTAACTGTTTATTGTTGCTTAAAATTAGGTTTTCTTCAACCGATATCTTGGTGTCAATTTTTCACATCGAAAAGGAAGTTGATATCGATTACACATGCTACCACCACCAGCAATTGATTAGTGTTACCTTACAGCGCTTGAGCGTATTTTTTTTTTCTCACTGGACTGAAATGAAACTGGTTTTTGATTTCCAGTAAATGAAATTCGAAACCGTCTCTGGCCTCGTAGGCAGATACAATTACACGATTCATTTTGATTCTTATTATACATTTTTTTTCCTTTAATCTTTCAATGGTGAGTAGGTACATTGAACGCCTTCGAATCTCTTCTTTATTGGTAATAGCTATTAGGAACCCAATTTGAAATTCCTCAACTATACCCTTTTAGTGTGGAATTGAAATTCAATTCGATTGTATTAGATTTGAATGAGAACCACCACCCAACACATAGCTAATGGGTTTAATCAAAGAAGTGAATCATCCTATGTACGAGTGATCATCATGAAATCTCAGCTGGATGCAACGATGAAAACAAAGCATTGGTATGTTGGAAGGGTCATCTTTTTACAGGGAATCTATTTTCTTTTAATGATATGTAGTGTTTTAGAAACGAGAGGAAATAAAATCAGCCGTATAAAAAGGGTAATAGAATTTTAATGATGGTCGGTACGTGCTAACCAAAAGAAAATGAATTTCAGATAATTTAATATGTTTACTATAATAAATTGAATTTGTAAGAATTAAGGAATGGAGTTTTTGGAGGATAAAATAAAAAAAAGCACAGTAGCCCGAGTTTAGCGGGTGATAAAATGTTTTGCCTTTAAGCCTCCAATGTGTATATCAGCTGCAGTATATGAAAACCAATGTCTTCTAGAGCAATTTCAGCAATCAAAGAACTCTAGAATGTTTTAGATAAAACCGAAAATTTGCTAGAGAATTAGAGAGAATTGCATTGAGCACATTGAGTTCACTCGAGAAGCAATTTGAATTGATTTTAATATGGTTTCTTTAACTGTTGTGCTGTATCTTATTAAAGCAGCTGGAACTGTGGGAAGAGATCTCCTTTCATTCTGTTGTCAGCGTTTTCTTTTAGGACAAAGCCTCTAACTACAGAACTTTTCAATCGTAATGGAAGCCTTATACTTACACATATCAACGATGTGTGGGCGCCGTGGCGTAGGTGGTTAGTGTGTCGGATCACTACGCATGAGGTTCCAAGTTTGAATCCCAGAAAACACCAAAAAGTTTTTTCACGGTCCCACCTCTCGCGAGCGTCTGACAAACATCCGAGAGTACTGTTGTCACGAAAAAGCTTCTCAAATCGCCGTTCGGAGTCGGCATTAAGAAGTAGGTCCTTTCCATTGGTGTGAAAAATATAACACACACAACATGAGTGGTTGCGAGAAGCTAGGCCCTGGCACTTTAAGGAGCTATTGCGCCAAATATTTGTATTTGTGATCTGCATTAATTGACAGGCCTTATTTAAGTCTCTCAATAGAGCTTAACATCGTTATAAGAATCACTCCTTGACTTGCTCATATAAATAACGTTTCTATTGGAGCATATCATTGAATAATGATAACATTTCAACTGTTTCTAAAATTTTATAGCCGAAGTCCTTCCAACACAACATCAATTAATAACACTGGAAAAGGAAAATTCTTTGATATTGAATACTTAAGCAGAAGCAGTACTAACGTATGTCTATTAGAAGATGATGTACCAGTTTTATTAACCAAATGAGTCACTCCCCTTTTTTATCATCGGATTTAAGTACAGCAAGAAGGAAAAACAACAGAAAAACAATCATAATCTGTAGTCAATAAGCATACTTATGGATTTTGTTAAAATCAACGGCAAGATCTTGGCACTGCACATCTTAATCATTGTAATACTGTACCCATATAGCAGGAAAAATAGTAATAAAGTAGTCCTAAGCGCCGTAAGAGTTCCCAAATGCTGATAGAAACAGCAAGTTATAGATCCGCTACTTCAACATGCAACAAATTTAAGAAGCTTATCATATAAGCATGTAAAGCTAACGTGGCCCTAGCTACATCGGTGCAAAATTAGAAGGTACTGTCGACGCTATGCTGATGTTCCATTACGCACTAAGTTGATATTCCACGGAGCTATTCCCACCATTGCTTACTGTAGGAGCGGGGTATGTAAAAAGTAAAGGAAAACACATTTTTACTTATTATACAACTACTCTGAAAGGTAATCAGCTCGAAGCAAATTTTGTGGACTTATTTCTTCGAGAAACTCTAAGGTTTGGTTTATGTGAAAGCCACAAATCCTAAGTACATCCAACCGATTACAAGGGATATTCATCCAGCACAACCTAACGAACCTTGTTAGATCCACTAGTTCTTTGAAAATTTTGGGTTTTTGGCTTATTTGCGTCTACAGATTCCATGTAGTGTCTTCAAATGAGAGTATTAAATTCATTTTAGAAAGATGCATTCATTCGCCCAGATAGATTTCTCGAGGGAAGCCTGCAACCCCTAGAGAACGCATCCCCAGGGGGTGGATATGCGATCGCCTCCCAGATATGGATGGTAGGAGAGAAATGAAATATCTCCCGCGAACCAACAGGCCGAAAACGCAATTTCGTCAGCGGAAAGAGCCCACTAAATCTACCTAGTCTAGCCATAATTACTGAAACAACTCCATATCGCAATAAAATGATAACAAATTAATAATTAAAAAAAATTTTGTTTGTGTGTTTGGTATATTATATGTTATAAGAAACAAAACGTTTAAATTTTTATTCAAAATGATCGCCTTTTGCATTAACACAGGCCCTTAATCGATCTGGCCAACATCAGGAACATTCTCTTCTAACTACTTTTGAGTGGTCTTGACCTTGTGACGAGGGGCAGAGTCCTGCTGAAATGACCACGGCTTATTTTTGAAAAGAGAATGGTTCAATGGTTTCATCACAGTTTCTTAAATAGTATTCTGGTACACTTTTGCCGAAGTTTTGATTTCTTTTTCGCAAAAATGCAGCTCAGTAACCCCATCGTAAGAGACACCCCACCAAACCATTACGTACGCCGGATGGTGACCTCTCTGAACTCTGGGAATCATTTGTGAAGCTTCTTTAGAATTCTGCGCATAAACTTTATAATTTTGTTTGTTGAATTTTTCTTCAACAGTAAAAATGTTCTCATCGGTACACATAATTTTACGGTATTTTTTCTTCGCGTACCGTGATAGCAGTTTTTTTTTATTTCCGTTCTCTATTTTTGTTCAATGCCACTGTAAGCAGATGTCCTGTATATCTACGATACGCTCTAGGTTCAAGGTCATCTTTAATGATCCTTGAGATCATTCTGGAAGCAATACCCATCTCACGGGACAACACTTTCTGCTTCCGAAGTGGATTCCGGCGAATTCGAACACCAACCCCTTTGACAGCATTTATTGTAATAACTGAACGTCGACGCCCTGATCTTTGGCGGTCCTTAATTCCTCCGGTTTCTGCGAATCTTTTAATGGTTCAATTAACAAAAAAACGGCTAATTTGTAGCGGCAGAAAAGTTTTTAAAATTGACTTCGCATCCAGTCCACATTTGTGCAACCCAGTAAACAACCCATTCCATGTTGGTACTTTAAAATTTTAGCTTAAACTGAATACTTATTACAAGTAGAGGAGCTACTTCATAAATTACTGTAAACAAAATAAGGGAACTTGCTCTCTCAATTGAATAATACAGGGTGTTTCAGTATTTATGACTAGACTAGGTACATCCAACAGTGTAAGACAAGGTTTAGTGGTATTCTGTATGGTTAGGTAGGACCATGCAGTAGGGATAGTAGCGGATGAACATCATCAAATGCCAACAGTAGCGCCCACAGTCTCCCAGTTGGAGAGTTCTACCTTCTCGTCTGGTGGCAGCATGGGGGGTAACAGTTTCAGAGATGCCAATGCAGAAGGCGAAAACATACTGGAATTTGCAGCAGAGCACAGTTTAGCGATTCTCAATACATTTTTCTCAATCGAAGTTGGACGAGGACAAAAGACTCTATAAGGAAGCAAGCAAGGAATGCAAGCGTGCTGTAGTGGTCGCAAAAGCTGAAGCATACGAAGATTTCTATGAAAACCTAAGCTCGAAAGAGGGGGAAAAGGATATATATTAGGTAGCAAAACAAAGACTTAATAGCGCCACAGACCTGAAAGCGGTAAAATATATTAAGGATAAGAGCGGGCAAACTATTATCAACAGCAACGATATTAGAGAACGATGGATAGAATATTTTAAAGACCTGATGAACGAAGAGTTCCCCAGAAAAGAGTCAGAAGAAACGGAGGCACATAGAACACAAATCCCTATAATCACCGATGACGAAATAAAAGCCGCTATTGTAAAAATTAAGAACGGAAAGTCAACTGGACCAGATGAAATTCCAATTGAAATATGGAAGACCACTGTAATAGATGGGATACAATGGCTAACAAAGCTTTTCATTAAACTAGTAGAAGGGGCAAAAATGCCCGATAGTTGGAGGAATAGCTATCTCGTCCCAATATTTAAAAATAATGCTGATGTGCAATGTTGTGAAAACTATCGCGGTATCAAATTAACATCTCACACACTAAAACTTTGGAAGAGAGTTATTTCCAAACGGCTAAGCGAAACTGTGCACATAAATGAAAACCAATGTGCATTTGTGGCTGGAAAGTCAACAATGGACGCCATACAAAGCGTGCGCATAATAGTTGAAAAGTATCGAAGTACCAAACGAAGCCTACACATGGAATTTATAGATCTTGAAAAGGCATTCGATCGAGTGCCGAGAGAACTGCTAACCTGAACTGAACCACGCACTTAGATTGAAGAAAGTGCCAGAACAGTACATTGGATACATACGGGACGTGTACCTCGAGACAACCAAGCAAATCAGAAGCAGTCCAGTAGGACTTACGGGGAAAATTGCAATCAAAGTTGGCATGCATCAGGGATCAGCATTAAGCCCTCTCCTTTTCAACATTGTTATGGACTGTCTAACATCAGTCATACAAAAACCGATTCCCTGGAATATACTATATGCCGATGACATAGTATTGATTGAAGATGATGCACAGGAAGCTAAGTGAATGTCACCTGGCCCTGAAGAAATCAAATATCTAGGCTGTACAATAAGCTCTCATAGTAAAATCGATGACGATGTTGTAACTAGAACGCACGTTGATTGGATAAGAAAATACCACTAAAACTGAAAGGCCTGTATAACACAGCAGTGAGACTGAGCATGATGTACGGGTCCGAGAGTTGGTCAGCACAAAGCACATATACACAAAAACTACACGTAGCTGAAATGCGCATGCTCAGGTGGTCAGCCGGAGTAACACAACTTGACCAAATAAGAAATATTTAACGGGTGGGCCATCTAGTGATTTCTTTTCAAATCATAGGCTATTTTGACACTGACAGCTGTTTCCCGCTCAAAATCTTGACAAAAAGTCAGTATCATACCTCCGCGGAACGAAATGAGTCACTTTACGCTTGAACAACATTGGGGAATATTGAAAACTTATTTCCAAAGTGAGTGCTGTGAAGCCCAAACAGTGCGTTTTTTGAAAATAAGTTTTGGCCGAAATGAAGTACCCACCGCGCCTGCTGTACGCAAGTTTGTACAAAAAGTTCGTGGACAACACTCATGGTCCCCGTCGTCGTACGGTGCGCACAGATGAGAATGTGGCTGCTGTAACCGAGAGTGTGAGACTCAATTCACGAACAACAACTCGTCATCGATCTCAACAGCTCAGCATTTGGCGCACTAGCCTGAGAAGAATTCTGCACAAAGATCTGGGATTATTCGCTTACAAGGTCCAATTGATTCAGCAATTGAAAACGCACGACCATCCGCTTCGTTATCGGTTCGCAGTTTGGGGCTTAGAGCAGCTTGAATTGGACAAGATTTTGGGTGAAAAATTATCTTTTCTGACGAGGCACATTTTCATCTCGGCGGCTACGTTAGTAAACAAAATTGCCGCATCTGGGGCTCGGAAAACCCGCACGTTATTGTCGAGAAGCCAATGCATTCACAGAGAGTGACAGTTTATGGAATGGTGGCATCATTGGAACATTTTTCTTCGAAAATGAGACTGGAAACACTGATTCGGTCAACGGTGGGCATTACAGAGCTATGTTAACGACTTTTTTTTTTACTGAAATTGAAGAAATGGATTTGGACGACCTCTGGTTTATGCAGGATGGCGCGTCATGCCAAACAGCCCATGCCACAATCGGTCTTTTGGGCACCAAATTCCCAAATCGTGTTATCAGCCGTCTTGGCGATGTAAATTGGCCGCCTCGGAGCTGTGATTTGACCCCTTTGGGCTTTTTTTTTGTGGGGAACCGTGAAGGACCGATATTATGCCAACAATCCGGAAACGATTTAAGCACTTAAGGCCAATATCATCCAAGCAATCCGTGAGCTACAGCCCGAAACCATCAACAAGGTCTTGGAAAATTGGAGCGATAGAATGCGCTACTGCGAGGCCAGCCGAGGCAGCCACTTGAACGACGTTGTGTTTCATAACTAATGGAAATGTTTGCTCTTACTAATAAAGCCATAGTACATGGAAAAAATTTCATTTTCTTCACTTTATTGCATTTTTAAAAAGAAACTTGTAGTTTGTATATAAGAGGAAGCATGAAAATAACGCCAATAACAGAAAAACTACAAGAGAATAAACTTCGCAACGAAAACCACATAGTTCGAAAATCAATGGATATCCCGGAGCCTACTTGGCTTGGGACCGTAAGGAAGGATATAAGGAGAAACAACATCGAAGCAGAGACAACCCAGGATAGAAGATCCTGGCGCCTTCGAGCAAGGAAGGCCGACCCCGGATAGGGACAAAGGCAAAGGAGAGAAGAAGAAGATTCGCCCAGATAGATAGCTGAACAGCCATTACGGCCATACGGGTATCGATAGCTCTATATAAAACTGAAAACAACTATACTCTGCTTATTGGCAAATTATTAACATTGCAGAACATAGTTACTTTTTGGGAAATTGAAAACATATGATCCGAATTCAGATGACCGAAATTTATAACTAGCATATGCCAGCTTCCTCATTCATATGCCAGATACAGAACTAATATTTTGGCAATATGAGCGAGTAGAGTAACGATGAAGTAACTTATAAAAACTGAACAAAAACCAAAAGAAACCACTGACATCTGCTTTCAAATTCATTCACGAAGTCATGATGAAATCCTCGTAGTTCAAGACAAACAATATAGGCACTTAAATCGTAATTCATTCTCTATTTCACTCAATCAAGCTAGCTCTTCTTCCACATGTAAAATAGAATGCTCTCGTAAGACTATGCGAGCTGATATTCGAAACCTTTATTTTAATTATTTATTTATTTATCACTATGACATGCCTATACACAGTAAGATACAATATCTTATAAATTAGTGATGAGCTAGAAAAAAGAAATCATACTCTTTACAGCTTTTAAATCATATCTAAACAAACAGAGGAACTAAAACTATACTAGAAGTGCCAAGTGCATAATGTTATGCTTTATCCAATCGCTACCACTGCTTGGAATATAAAATATGTTCAGTTCTAAGTCTACCGTTACAAATGATGTTTATTCTATTCAGAGATAAATTAATTATCGTTTTGAAACAAACTTAGTTTTAAAACAATTATCAAGTGTTAGGTTTAACCCATAAATGCATATCAAGTCTTAATAGGAATACAGAGAAACAAAATACTGTGCGTAGGTGTAAATTGTGATAATTATGCTGTCTGCTCATTTTGGACATGATTGGGAATAATTAATTACAGAGACTTGAGAAAAATACATGTGTATCTCCACTTAGTACCGCAATATATCGCTGAGGAACTTCAAATTCCCCTCAAGAAGTTATTGCCTCACTCCGAAGCGAGAAATATTTGTGTTTCGATCGGCAAACTACTCTCTATGTTCGAACATGAACGAAATCACTTAACATCTTGATGGTTTTATGGTTCAGCATAACCACAGACCACATTGGAATTACGAAAATCAATTCATTCATAAAAAAAAAAACTGAAACGCACCACATGTAGGTGTAACAAAAAACTTATCCGCCAAACCAACGACATAAATTCATTTTTTTTCCCTATGCCAAATATAGCAAACAATATCACCGCGAGCTGGTTTTATTTAATAAAACAACTTTGGTAGTTGTTGTGGAAAAATAGTCACGCAATACATTTACACACAAACGTAAACGTTTGCCACTCTTGCCGACTTCCAGATTTGTTCAGGCCTTTCTAATGCCATTGAATGATGCTGGAAACAAAAAGGTAAAAAATTATCTAAAAGATGCCGCAACCGTACAGTTAATAAGATTTGTGAATTCACGTGATTAAAAGCCTCACCATCACAGATGGACTTTTGATTCACTTATGACATTTGATTCGCGCGGTTTTATGTTTGTACACTTAATTGATGAGTGCAAAAAGTCAGTCAAGTCTCTTGAAGTTCTCTTCGGTGAAAGAAGACTAGGAAAAAAAAAAAAAAGAGAAAACCTGAAATTACAATCAGATATTAATTAATGCTTAACCTCTTGCCTTGAGAGTGTGTAACTTCTGGGACGGGTTCTTAATCAAGTTAAATGTTTGTTCTCTTTTATTGTATTTTTTAGAAAGTGAACATAATCGAAACACACGAGCGAAATTTTAGCCGAAGGTCAAAAATAAACGTCGATAAATTAAGAAAGTCGAGAAACTCATATTTTTTTGGAAATTTATCTTCCAAAAAGCAAACAGAAAAGGTTTTTTTTTTAGACAAAATCTGCGGGCGAATCTTCTTTTTTCATTCATTAGTCAAAGGAAATCGGAGCCATTAGGCGATTGTAAATTTTTTGTTTTGTTAATTAATTATTTATTAGTTATGATCTACGTGAATTAATTAAGAGAATATGGTAATGAATAAAAGTTGGGAGACAGCAAACAATATTTCCTCCAGAAAACAAAAGAGTTGGCCAACGAACTTGTTTGTATTTTTAATATATTTACACCTTCCGATGTTTTATGAATGTGTGAAAATGGAACCGATTCGCTAAATGGCGGATAATTATTTAGCAAGAGATCTTTTTCATTCAGTCTTCAAAATATGGCGGGAAACTTGTTTTATATTCGAATTAGCGTTGAGTGGGTTTCTTGCGTGATATATATTTTATACCAAAAAGGTCAGGGGTGAGCAGGTAGAAATATACGGTTTTCATCGTCATAAGATGAATTCTGATTATGACGAAATTAGTGCCAGACACCCGCATATTTCAAAGATGTTGTAAGAATCAATAAAAAAAAAGCACTTCGCTTATAAAATGTGATCAAGTGAAGGGAATATCTGGCACCGCTGTAGATAGAGCAGGTTTTTCCCTTTTATTATTAGCCACTGGAATTAATTTGCTTAACGATGAGCCGAAAATACCCAAAGAGAAACATATAAATATATTTTCTCAACACCCATTGACAGTGACGTTAAATATAACACCAAATGTGTATACAAAACATTCAGTTCATCAAATTCATAATCTAACGACCATACCTACCCATCAACAAAATTGACTCCACCTTCTCCTTCTTCTGCGACTACATTAAAACGAGTTATCACAGTCATTACAACACCACTATTGAAATTTTATTCTCATCAAAAAGCCTTCTCGTCATAAACCACATTCCTCTATTCCGTTTCTAATTTTTTAATGGCGACCGTGTGTCTGTGCCATCTATGCCTGATAAATATTTATAACCATACCGACATTGCATAATTTCCATCACATCCGTTGGTAGATTACGAAAACTCCTATGAAACCGTTGAAGAGTCTCTAACACAACTACTCTTACAGCAACTATTGATGGCAATAGGTCATGAGATGCACAAAATAAAAAAAAAAAAATTTATAATTATTTTTCGATACCACATAGAGTTGGATGCAACGCTACACAAGATAAAAATCGATTTCTCTACACCTATTTCGCGGATTAGATATGTTGCTCAATTTGAATGAAAATTCCACTGAATTCCATTACTGAATGCCTTGGGGCAGAATTAGTGTACTTTTATTTTTATTCTCCGATGTAGGTAACATTTTACATTTCGCTTAAAGTTAACTAAATGTCTTGAGAGACATAAAATCTTTCAAATCTCAGCACTAAATTGTTTTTTAAAAAGGTAATCCCTTCTTTTATGAAAATTGGAACCAAAGCTATTAGTTCCGATACAGTGAATGTAATGAATTTGGTTTATTGACAGCTAAGCTCGTCAGTTTAAATGTTGGGTTAGAAATAGGTAGTTTTAATTGGAATAGGTTCCAAACTAAGGCCACTGTTTTGATTTAAAGCTAATGGTATTACACTTTGCGTTCTATCAAGTGATAGTAAACTCACTCATGTGAAGTTTGACTTAATAGGCTACAATTTAATTCTGTTTAATGAGAAAGTAGATTTACTTTTAAAAGTTATGGATCCTTTCACATGTATTAGGTCGTTACATATGAAATTGCCGATCTACTGATCATTCCTAAAGTAATCGTTGTGGTGTGAGCTTGTGGAGAGAAATTGAAAATAAAGTTTTATTTTTTTTAAAAGAGTGCAGTTTAATCTATCTGACGCTATTAGTTCATTAAGTTAACTTTGTTCCTTGCATAGTGAATGTTATCACTAATATAAGAGTAATTTTCCTATTTCAATTAAAAAAAAAATCATGAACATCTGGGGAAATTAACGGTGCTTTAGGTTTGGGTCTCAGCTGCAACCATAAGTCGTTACCTTTCAGCCATCGAAAAGGCTAAAAAAAAAACCTAGAGATGCGTGCCCATGTCTTAAGATAAGCGAATATGCTACGACGTTTAGAGGTTGCAATATCTTTGAACAACAGGCATTGCGTGGATCGTTTCTTGCACCGCGTCATCACCTGCGATGAGAAGTGGATCCTATACGAAAATCGGAAGAGGTCGGGAGAATGGCTAAATGCGAGTGAGCGTCCCAGGAGACTTGCCAAGACAGACTTACACCCCAAAAAGATAATGGTAATAATATGATAGACGAATGAAGGAGTTGTCCATTATTCGTTTCTCAAACACAGAGAAATAATCATGGCCGAGTCGTAATGTAGAGAAATCGATATAATGCACAACAAATTGCACCAAAAATAGCCGTCACTGGTAAATAGGCATGGTCTCATACAATGTTCCCAAAACTAGCGGAGTTGGGCTATGAAGTTTTGCCTCATCTGCCTTACTCACCAGACTTAACCCCGACGATTTGAGTAATCACCTCTAAAATAGACAGTTCATAATCCCAGATGCCATAAAACAGGACTTTGAGAACTTCTTGGCTCAAAAAGATAAGGACTTTTTCAAAAGAGGTATATTTGCTTTAGTGGAACATTGGAAAAATACAATACCATAGATGTAAATGGAGATTATTTTTCGCAATAAACTTTGTTAATTTTTCAAATAGCATTCTTAACTTTCCCACATAAAAATCGGCAATTTCATATGTAACGACCTAATAGTTTGCAATCTCGCTCTTAGATTATTTGATGTTAATGTTTGTGGGATATTCTACCGTAGTTAAACACTTCTTAAAGCTAATCATCACACGTTTTAAACATCTTTTATAATTCAGCGAATCACGGATGACCACGGTTACCTCTTTATGTGAGAATGGACTTCATTTTCTTAAACCGTATTTTGATTTTCCTTTCCACCCAAATACATTCATTATAGATCAAGAACACCTAAATGCTGTTAAATTAAATCTTTGTTAAGTCAGAATAAATCTTATCGACCTCCGATTGGTTGATATACTAATTACTAGTTCGGAAATAAATAAAAAAAAGATTGCCAAAACGCGATTCCAAATCCATAAGAATACTTATCACAATGCCTTAGTATTACCAGAATTTTATTAAAGAAAAAGAAAAGAAAATACATCTTCACTGGAACAAGTAGATTTATGATATTCGAAAAAACGGTGCTAGATGCATGTCATTCCTCAAAAAATGAAAACTCATTTCATAGTGTCATAGAACTTAACATGAGATTAGTTATCTCAAGTTGTGCTATGCATTTCACCGACCAATGACCAGATACATACGTAGTAAGATGAAATAAGTAAGGTTCAATACTTCACATCCAATAGTCACCACAAGAACAATGTGGAGTCCGTGATATGATATTTTCTATGGCTCTCTTGTACTTTCCAACAGAAAAAGACACGTTCGACGCAGAATATTGTTTCAAATATTTGCCATTGCAAAGTTATATCACACAGATATGACAAAGAGGACGAGAGAACATTTATTTTTCATGGTGAGCTGGAGTGGACATCGTACCTTGTTTTTTTTTTTTTTTTTTTGTAAGCCTACTATACTTTTTGAGTGAGCCTATTCGGAAATTTTATTTAAAAAACACCATTTATGTCACATGTCGTAGACAATGTGCAGTGGAAAAGTAAAGGGATGAGCTGCTGATGAAGTCAATTCCAAATCAAATGAATGCAGCAGCCATCAAAAATTTGGTCTAGACATTTCACCTATAGGCATTATAAAACCATAATTTGACACATTAGCATGCGTTGGCTAAATATGGTAATTTGACAATACAAATAAATATTTGGACCACAAAGATATTTTTAACAAATGCTTAAGTCATTTTAACACGGTGGTAATTCAGAGTGAACGTACATCAGGGCACATAAATAGCACAGATACGATTATTTTTTTTATTTATTTTATGGATAACATTTAACAATTTACAAATTTTACAATTTATAGTTGACAATTGGTAACATTGATTGCACAAACAGTAACTTAAATAAACATCTTCTTCGACTAAATACCTTGACGCGGTGAAGATGCTTAGTAAGTACCCAATGATTCCGGAGGGCGATTGCAGTAGGGCCACCCACGCTGTAAGGTCTTCGGGGTAGAGTATCTGAAGCCAAAGTATAGTCAACCCATTCTAAAGGGTGGAGTGAGCGTTTCATGTAAACCGTGCCCAGGGATGAAAGGCTGAGGGTTTTTATCAGTCGCTAACGAGCTCCTTCAGGTGCCCTGGCAGGGCCTGTCGTAATAAGCCTTACCGCCAGTAGAACTGGCTATGCTGGCGGTGGACACTTCTTACTGGCTTACTCGTAGGAACATGAACACAATGTTAAATACAAAATCAAACAAAAAAAAAAAACAAAAACTAACACAAACACATATTCCGAGGCTTTGCCTCTCAACGCAACGAACAAGGAGAACGAACCGACCGATAAACTTACATACAGAGAGACAACAGACATTGACAATCACACGAACCCTATGTGAGAATTTTTCGTTTCATGGCGATGTATTATACATCTATCAGGTCAATTTTGGTTGCAGTCCCAATTTGTTGCCGAATGTTTTGCTATAAGCATAGAAAGCTATACATGCCTTTTTACCCGTTTTTCAGCTTCCAGTTGAGCTTAGGACCTAGAATAAATCCTAAATACATAGCACTGGACGATAGGAAGTGCGGTTGGCCTTTTAGCCGAGGATGTGCAAAGTCAGGTTTAGTTTATTTTTTAGTTTAAGTGGTGAATAGCATCAGTTCAGTTTTGCTCGCGTCGAACACACACCACACTTTTTAGCCCAAGCGCTTACCTTACTCAGAGCATTTCCCGTGATTTAACTTAGCACGGAGGGGAACCCACCTGAAACTAGTATCACCATGTCGTCAGCATGCCAGACTACCTTGATTGATTTTCGGTCTAAGGCTAAATGGATTTTATTCATGACTATAAGCCATAGTGTGGCACCGTACCGCAGTGGTTAGTATGTCGAACCACTGCGCGTGAGGTTCCATGTTGGAATCCAAGAAGACACCAAACATTTTTTTCACGGTCCCTCCTCTCGCGAACGTCTGACAAACATCCGAAAGTATTGTTGTCACGAGAAGATTTTTCAAAACAAATTGACCTTCGGATACGGCACTAAACTGTAGGTTCTTTCCATTCGTGTGAAAAAATATAGCGCACACAACACGAGTGGTTGCGAGAATATATCCCAGCCACTTGAAGAGCTGTTGCGCCAAATATTTATTTATTTATAACCCATAGTAGAGGTGAGGTAACACCGTCTTGGGGTGTTTCCCTACTGGCAAATTTTGTTATATTGATATTGCCTACTGTTGTCTAAATAAGTCTAGTGCTAAGCTTAGAAACAACCCATTGACGAAGCTGGTCCCTACTACAAACTTTCTTAATGCATAATTTATAGAAACGTTGGTAGTCACAGTGCACAGAAGCGCGCTTCTGAAACAAATGATTTTATCGAAAATCCCTAATAAGCTTCTAGAATATTTAAAAAATAAATAAAGATTCTTCTTTATTGATATGTTATTAATTAATATTCTATAAACCTAACCACTCAAGCATTACAGGCGTATTCTCACATAATTACGACTGATTTTTATAGCAACTCTAACGTTACCTACATTTCCTGTCCCAATTCTCATTCATCGAAAACGTTCTTTCACCAAAGTTGAAGTAACCAATTCTTTCAAATTTGAAGTGAATATCGATTGCATTTTAAATTAATGGCGCATTCTAGTATGAGAGTACGCGCTTAGTATTCTCAACATTTTTTCTTTCGAACCGGTATATACCGCAGCATAAATTAACACTTATTCTCAGTTCGGTGTACACAATAAATAATGAAAATCGTATTAGTATTGGAAGACTTTGTCATCCAAATACACCGAAATTGTATGTAAATTAGTCTCTATTACTTTTTGAATAGAAATAGAATTTATGTATCTTCCATGGGGAGTCTACTTAAAATGGAGCCAAAGCAGTTTGTGTGATGTTTTTTGTAGTTTCCAAATTTTATTAGGGTGCTTTGTAGGAGACGACGACGACGATGACGAAGGAATATTTTGTTGCTTGTGATAAATTTTGGGATAATAGCAACAATTTGGTTGGAATAATTAATTACATCGAGTCATGAGAACATTATAGATCGACCCTCGTGAGTGAATCTCACTCTATCAAAAAAAAAATCGGATTAGTTTCTTATAAGATTATGTGGTTATATATATGCTTCTGGCTTTCCTCAAAGGAACAGGCGTATCTTATCGGTTAGATATGCATTCGTTGACTTTAAAAATAAAAGAAGGGGAAAGAGAACTCTTAAATAATGTAACTAAAGTCAGGAATTGACTTAAAAATATTAAATAAGCGGTTCAAATTTTGCTTTATCAGCTGAGATACTTGGGTGGAGAAAGTACATCAAAGACAAAGTAGTCCTACTTATACGAAAAGGCAGGAAAAAGAAGAGGGTAATTAATTAACCCTTCTATTACCTTACGGTCTTTTTGTGACCCAAAATTACTTTTAAGTAGAGATATAGGTCTTGGCGCCAAAGATAGTCGCGCATTTTGGAAGATTGTCAGAGCACTTAACGGTATGTCGTTCACGCGAGGCATCCAAGTGGAACTGTCTGCATTAGCGGATCATTTTAAACAGTTGCTAAACCCGCCATGTAATGCGCTCCAGCTAAACTATGCCCTTCCTCTCGTAACAAATAGTTCTTTAGATCGACCAATTACAGTCCAAGACCTTACCAAAGTACTACACAGATGCAAGACCGTATCCCGTATGAATTCTTTAAGTCTGCGTCAGTAGAATTCTTAGAAAAGCTCACACAAGTATATAACTACATATTCGTCTCAGGAGAAGTGCTCGAATGCTTTAGAAAGTGTATAACACTTCCGTTATTCAAAAAAGGAGATGTGACTGATCCAGCGAATTACAGAGGAATTTCTTTTATGAATTCAATAATGAGAATATTTGCTGGGGTTATCCTAGACCGTTTGACAGATTGGGTGCGAGAAAATGATCTTCTAAGCGAATTCCAAGCGGGGTTCAGAAAAAGTTACTCCACAGTAGACAGCATTTTCACATTGACAAGCATCGCCCGGTCATACCTTGATAAAGGCAAAAAAATGTATGCGTTCTTTGTTGATATCAAGGCAGCCTTCGACACTATTGACAGAAATGCGCTGTAACTTAGGGGTATCTTCAAAGGTCCTAAGGGTCATATAAAGTCTTTATGAAGATAATAAAGTAGCTGTTTGGGATGGACACAACCTGTCCAACTGGTTTACGTCTCAAATGGGAGTGAAGCAAGGTTGTCTCACGAGTCCACTTCTATTTTCAATACCATATTTCTGGATGATCTTGTGACGTTTTTATCAGGTGGAATTGTGTTCGACGGACTCCAAATAAAGCTGCTTTTATACGCAGATGATATCGTCATTCTATCAGAAACTCCAATGATGTTGCAGATGATGATAAATAAGCTCCAAAACTATTGCAATTTTTGGAACCTGAAGGTGAACACCACTGAGTCCCAATTAATGGTTTTTAGAAACGGGTTTGGACGATACTCAAGGCAAGAAAGATGGACTTGGAAAAACCAGGAACTTGAAGTCGTTAAGGAGTATAGATATCTCGGAGTTTTAATTACATCTCAAGTATCCTTCAAGGCCCACCTGGGAGAAAAACTAAAGCAGGCGAAAAAGGCAATAAATTGCAGTTGGCGGGGATTCCTTGGTAGGAAAAACGTTCCATCGAGCAGCAAATTTAAGGTTTTCGAAGCGGCTATGAGATCAATCATGTGCTATGCTGCACAAGTTTGGGGTATATTCGAGTACGAAGAGGTTGAAAAACTTTTAAGACATTTCTTTAAAAAAAATCTTTAGATTACCCGAAAACACACCGACATACATGTTACACCTTGAAACTGGTTTATCTCCACTCTACATCTTTACATTAATATTGCACTTTCTCTACATTCTGAAAGTAATGGAACTCCCAAACTACCGCCTTCCACACATCGTCGCAAAATATTTGGTACAGCGGAAGCTGCAATTCTTTAACGAATGGTCGAGGCTTAGCGGCGAACATAGTATGCAGGTAACGCACTATAATGCAGAATCTTGGCGACGTTCTCTGAACCAGCTGTTATCCGTTATTGAAGAGTCCACCCGTGCAAAGTTTAGATTGAAAGCGCAACAAAGTGAGACCAGGTGTACGTATCCCTTACTGAACCATGATCTGGCTACGAAAAATTATTTCCACTATCGGTTCAGCGTTGATGTAATCTCTATCATCTTTAAGGCGAGAGGCGAACTACTTCGGCTGAACTTCAGGCCTCATATAAGCGACGGGAATGAGGAATGCAGCCTATGCAACCTTCGAACAAAGGAAGACGTTTTTCATTTTATTGGAACTTGCCCAATATTGAAAGAAATTAGATGAGCGTACTGGGGTAAAGAGGCACTATCAATGGCTGAATTCATCAGTACTCTAGATGGTGAGGACTGGAACGTGCTGGCTAGCTATCTTAAAGCTGCATTAAAATACCGGCAGGAAATAATGAACGAAGCATTTTAAATCACTACATTTGCATAAAACTTTAGTCTAATTCGCTCTTTTCTTCGGCTGGCGGCAATAGCCAAAGTCTTTTATTGTAAATTATTGTAAAAAAATTGAATTTGAAGTTTAAAAAATAAAATTTACTTTACTTACTACTTTACTATAGGTGTTTACAATTTTTTTAAATTTTTTTCCTCTTTACTCAGTGTATGAATTCGTGTATATTTTAAGGAAAATTAATTGTTTAAGCTGAAATTGTTTTGGTGAGACCCTAGCGGTAGTTGTATACGTGCGTTACCTAACGCGTCGTTACATGACCCATGTAAATTTTAAATGTGATTTGATATAAAATCAGTCGACTGCTATTTTTCTTGGTCACTAGGCACCCTTGTAATTTATGTACAGTACTTTTCTTTTTGTTGAACGTAGTCATACAAATTTAGTGTATAAAAAAAAATAAAAGAAAGATATGGCGGAAGAAGATTTGGAATTGAATTGCAATATGAATGAATTTATTTATTGCATATATGCGGAAATATTACTGTCGACGAGCCACCGATTACTTTTCGAGGTAGGTTTCCATTCAAGGTTTATATGCCAAGTAAGCCCGAGAATACGGGATCAAAGCATGGGTTGCAGCTAATGGATCGAATGGGCTTTGTTTGAACTTCCAAGTTTACCTTAGGAAAGATTCAAGAAATTCACTTCCCGAAAGCAATCAAGCGAAATGGATGTTTTTAGACCTAATGTCAACTTATCGTAGAAGAAACGTAACACGGTGTCTCCACGAGCCACGATTCATGCTTCGGCATATGACAAATCTTCAAAATGTCTTATGTAGACCGCATTATGTCCCCATGTTTGCATGCCTTGACATATATGTTTGGATTCATCGCTTGCCATCCATGTCTGCCATGAAGTTGGACATGAGCCGTCACTTTGAACAAAACAAAGTCATGGCCAGGTGGAAAACGCAAGGATTTAGGCAGAATCTATGTTTTCATTATTTTCGTTTTTTTTTTCCGTTGCTCTAAAGCTTTGAGTGCAAAAATGAGCCGTAGCTGCCTGTGAACTGCCCTCCCATTAGAATATGGCAGCTGCTTGGGCATTGCCTGACAGATGTCCGAGCATGAATCATGGCTCGCGGAGACGTTGTGTAACGACAAATAATCTTTTTACAACCTACGAGTATAAGATGGCAATGGAGCAACTGAAAATTAAAACTACTCTTATTGACATAGTGCGAAAGAATAAAAGATTCTTGCCAGTTTGGGCTACAGTTATAGGGGTCCGCAAGCTTTCAGTGCTATCTAGCACATTTTTTTAAGTGAAAATGTGACAATTGTTCAATTGTTTGAAAACAACAGCTGGTAACACTTCTAAGCACTTTGCACCATTATTATAATGTTTTAGAGAAACGTTCGAATAAGCTTCCAGGAATTATTAAATTCTGCAACTTTACAAAAGGTGGGGTTTACCACGCTTGAACACTTGGTGAGAACATGCATTTGTAAAGGTCAAACAAACCATTGGCCATTGGCTTTGATAAGTTATTTCATTGACATCTCTACGTTGTAGGCATATGTCTTATGGATAGAGGTTTATCCAGGATGGAACATTACAAAATAACCCAAAATTACTTGTTTTCGCGCTGGCAAATAAATCAGCTTGCTGGAGTGGATTGTTGGTTTGGCACCCAGATCCAGCACGAATTGCCGCGCCCTTACGTTACAAGCTTACAACCCAGTCTCTAGTATTCAGGGTATATTTCCAATCCAATGCGATTCACTTTAGTGAAGCACTAGTCCTCCGACCTAGTTTAGGTTAGGTAAGTGGGTTGTTGAAGAAGTTAATTTTTCTTCATCACACTTAGGTCCATGTAGACTCAATGCGATGCCAATTGAAGTTTTGTTCCAATGATCTTGGTCTGGAGTTTGCTCCTTCTTTGTGGATTCCTGTTGCGCTCTCCTAGACAGCCTGATATCCTTGATAAAGTGTAAAGATTAGAGAGCGAAACATCAGATAGCTCTTCAATATGTTAGAAGCAGTATCTTCTTAGAATTCTGTTTCTTAGATGACAGTCGCTCGGGCAGTGATATAGAAAGTGTGGAGTATCTTCATGACCTTCTTCGTCACTGCATCTTCTGCACAAATTGTCATCAGTTCGTTTTATTTTTAAAGTGTGATTTCTTAGTAGATTATGACCAGCGAGTATGTTTATAAGTAAGGAGAGGGGTGCCCTTTCCTTCGCAGCAGTTTTTTACCTCTGCTAGTATCGAACCTTGTCCACAGTCTACGAGATATTTAACAGGTGGGAAGTTGCACCCATCTTTATTGCCTTCACAATCTGTCGCTTTACTATTCCTCTGATGTTACAAATTGGAGTCCTGCCTGATTTGTCAGCTCATTCAGGCTCCAGTGCAGAACCCTTTCTCGCCAAATCCTCCGCTTTTCCGCATCCCGCGAAACCCTTGTGGCCGGGGACCTAGTAGAGTTTTACGTTGTGCTACAAGCCAAGAGCTCGAGAACTTTGAGCTCTTGATAAGTTTCGATTTTATTTCAGTAGCAAAAATTGCTGCTAGAACCTCCGCTTGGAAAACACTGCTGTGTCCAGTGAGTCTGATCGAGCCTCGAATATTGAGCGTTATTGCGAAGACGTGCCTATGCCTATGTCCATTCTCGAACCATTTATATAAATGGATGGGTGGCAATAGCGCATTGGATAGTCTGTTTGCTTGTTAACCGATGGGTGCAAGTTCAAACCTCGGCGGGGAACAGCAATCATCAACTGCCTGGTAGTATTGTACAATGGACCGGATAGTCGGAGTGCTTTTGGGTTTGGGTTTCCTTAAAAAAAAAAAGAAAAAAAAAGTATAGATGGATATAGACTTGGTTTCATTATTCACTGATTGGAAAGATACAGTAAAATTGTTTACTGAAGTCGAGGTAAGGTAGTAGATAGTCGTTACTGACATTCGTTACTGCGAATTTTCTTAGGACCTGATCATGTCCGGCTGGCCTTGTTTCCAGCCGTTGCACTGTTTAATTCTGAGCCCGCTCTTTGCCACAGACTCTTGCTTATAGAGACCTATCGGCAGTAGTCCTAGGATTGTTTCCAATCCCTCTTTTCGGGTAGTCATCATTGCGCCAGTTGTGCTAATGCATGTATATCTTTGTATTTTTGTCACTTAATTGAGATTAGTTGCTTTACTGGCGGCTTGCCACCAAACTAAGTTACCTTATATGAGTATGGGTCTAACGATCGCTGTGTATAGATACATCCAAAGGATGATTTTTAAGTTTGGACCACAATTTCTACCGAATATGCGGTTGAAAGTGTCGAAAGCAATCGAAGCCTTTTTTTTACTTTTATTACGAGTAAGCTTCCAATTCCAATTTGCGCAGGAGGAAAGAGGAACATCGACTTCTCAGAAAGAAGAAAAGGAGCATGAGAAGCGCTCGATCGAGGAAATTGTGAGACTTTATTGCAGGAATGATGTTCGAAAATTTTACCAAAAGGTAAAAAGAACATGCCAGGGTTTCAAAGCCAGGACAGAAGCCTGCAGGGACGAAAATGGTAATATAGTAGTAGAATCGCAGTCGGTGCTGAGGATATGGAAGGAATACTTCTGCAGACAGTTAAACGGCGATGATGACCAATATTCCGCTGTCAGGCAGAATGAGCCATTCAACAGTGACGATGACAGTCAAGATTCCCGTCAACCCGATCAGAATGAAGTGAGGATAGCGATATCTAAACTCAAATCCAACAAAGCTGCTGGAGCCGACAGCCTTGCCGCTGAACTTTTCAAGGCAGGAGGAGATGAGTTGGTAAGGAGCATGCACCAGCTCATCTTTAAAATCTGGTCGGACGAAAGTATGCCCGATGAATGGAACCTCAGCATCGTTTACCCGATCCTGAAGAAAGGAGATCCTGTCTGCCTAAAACCGATCGTCAACAACCTGAGAGGTCCTTATCAGTGCGGTCTTAGGCCGGGAAAGTCCACCATTGACCAAATATTCACACTACGGCAGATCTTGGAAAAAACCCATGAATATAAAGGCGATACGCTCCACCTCTTCATCGATTTCAAAGTTGCCTATGATAGCGTGTATAGAGACGAAGTATACAGTGCCATGTATAGTCTTCGCATCTCTGCCAAGCTCGCCCGTTTGTGCACAATGACGATGGAGAACTCTCGCTGCTCCATCAAAGTCGGTAAGAACATCACCGAACCGTTCGATGTCAGGAAACGTCGTAGACAAGGTGACGCACTATCATGCGATCTCTTTAACATAGTACTTGAGCGAATTGTACGAAACTCACAAGCCAACACCGGAGGTACAATGTCTTACAAGTCTGTACAACTACTCGCTTATGCCGATGGCATTGACATAATCAGAAGAACTCAGCGGCCCGTCAATGGGGCATTTACGAGTATTGAGATCGAGGCAGCAAAGATGTGTCTAGCGGTCAATGAAAGCAAAACAAAATATATGCTGTCTACAAAAAAGGACACCCAACAGCGGCGTCTTGGACAGAGCGCCAGAATAGACAGATATCATTTTGAGGTAGTAAAGGATTTTGTCTACCTAGGCTCTACGGTGAACTCCGCAAATGACATCAGTAGGGAGATCACACGAAGAATTACTCTTGCCAATCGTTGTTTCTATGGGCTAAAACGGCAATTGAGTAGCAAAGCCCAATCTCGAACTACTAATGTAACTCTTTGTAAGACTCTTATTATCCTAGTCCTGTTGTATGGCGCAGAGGCATGGGCTTTGACAAAACCGGATGAGGATGCCCTTGGTTATTTCGAGAGAAAAGTTCTTCGAGCGATCTTTGGTCCCGTCTGCATAGACGGTGAGTGGAGGAGAAGGTACAATGCCGAACTATACGGCCTATACAAGGACATCGACTTAGCCAGAAGAGTTCACATACAGCGACTAAGATGGTTGGGTCATTTAGAGCAGATGGAGCCCAACGTTCCCGCTAAGAAAGTTTTCGAATCCACCCCGGACGGACGGCGCAGTAGAGGACGACCTCGCGGTAGGTGGCGAAGTTTGTTGGTTGAGGTCCAGGTCCACCCCGGACTGTAGCGCCATCTAAGTAAGTAAGTAAGTATGTGGTTGAAGGTGTAGAAAGCAATCGAAGCCTTTTTTGTAATTCTGTTACGAGTAAGTTTCCAATTCTTAGGTTTCCCCGACCTAGGTAATCGGCTTTGGTCGTTGACCAATTTTCTGCAAATAGCGAGTTCTTTCGCAAGACTAACTTTTTGATTACAACTTTCTATTCCCAAAAGCTTTTCATGAAATCATTCACGATACCATTTTATTGCTATTTTATTGGTGTCTCTCATCATAATATTCAAAAGAATATACAAGTATTACTCATTAAAATATTAATCACCGAATGATTTAAGAGTCTCATACACTATAAATATTTCACTTTTTCGATAACTTTCTCGTATTTAATGATCGATGAGGTGTTTCGCTAATTGAACAAAATTAATGACTTTTCCACTGAATAAAAATTTAAATTACAATATCTATATAACGATGCATTAAAAGTTTTCAAATTGAAAATTAATAAATAAATATTAAAATCAAATTTACAATCGACACATTTACAGGTAATAATCCTCGAAATCAATTTGTCTTTTTTGTATTAACTTTAAGCGATTTGATTGCACCACCAATCGATGACATTGAACCCCATATACAACAGTATTAGCTATGAAAACAAAAATATAATCAATTATGTTAATCTAGTCAATTTAATAACAATATCCGCTCCAAAAGAAATATTATGAATATGTGTATATTTTTTTGCAAAATTCGATTCACAATTTGTCATCCTTCATAAATCACTTCCCATACACACATTTATAGCTTGGGGCGATAAACAAAATGGCCTTTAAAATTTTCAGAAATCACATTTCTTTTTCTGATTTAAATGATAATGATGGGAACAAAGTGTTCATAAAAACCACATGAGCACGCTGTGCTACAGAAATCGGAACTTCGTTTTTTCATAAATTTGAAACAGACTTTAACGGCCAGTTTAGTTGTTCAATTACACTACATCCCCTTCTTATAGAATCATAAAAAATCTACATCACCAAACAGTGCGTCTATTAAAATATCCAATCAAAAATGCATCGTACTAAAGAACAACGCTTCAATTGCATACAAGCTGTGAGAAAATCCCACGAGATCCGTTGGTGATTTGTATCTTCTGCCAGAGGCGCCACTATTAAATTTCTTTGAAATTCTTTTTTTTTTTTTTTAAAGAAACCCATCAAACACCTATCACTCGAGATTATACAAATAGAAAAAAAAAATGATTAACGAATTAGAAAGGTGCTGGGGGTGAGAAGATTGTTGGTTTTTTTCGGGCAAACTCATCACTGTGGTCGTTAAAGTAAGGAAACCATGGAAGGCTTATGTCATACGGCTTTATGCACATGGCGCTGGGAAATATAGTCATCAAAAGTCTAAACGTGTTTTCTTAGATATGCATCTTTTTATAGCAATTTCATAAAGCATGGAATATATAATATTGGTGTTATGTCATCGTTATTGTCATCTCTCATCTGTAAGGCTTTTGAGTGAAGGTCTCTTGGATTTAGTAATAGTTCTTGTAAATCTTTATCGAAAAGAAAAGCCGGAAATGATTGTAAAAGACGTTCACTGATCAAATTGGGTGAACGAACGAAAAGAGTGGAGTATAATCCGATTTGGTTTACATAAGACCAATTGCCTAAGGAGACAAGCAATGAAATAACTAATAGCTTTAGCACTGAAGACATTGACCTTAAATCGATTTTGTGATCGTTATAGATGAGTCAGTAAATTGGAGTTAATCAGGTTTTTTTCGATGCTCAATTAAAAGTGGCTTAACTGTATAGTATACTGGATCGTGTGAATGTGCTATAAGCAGTATATTCCGGCTGGGGTAGATAAACTACCAATTGACATTTAAAAATAAAGTATTGGCCAAGTTTGAGTTATGTATCTCGCCCTATTGTCAATATTTAAAAAAAAAAACTAAACAGTCAGTCAGCCATTCTATATACTTAAAAGAATATTCCCTCCAGCACTCATTAAGATTTTAAATTTATATGCAGTAGAATGGTGGTTATATGAACTCACTTTTATATGAACTACGCAGACGTGTGAATTAATTGCTATTCGATTATAAACTAAATTGCGACGGTTCCGCACAAAAGTCGAGTCAGTATTACTATGTATAACGTACGAGTATATGGAAGTCCTACGTGGAAAATATGTTCCATTCTCATTCGTAAGCTGCAATCTTTCGTGAGTAGATGCCTAGATAACATACCGCATGACTAGAGTCACTTTTGGCGTCAACTGCAGGCCATTTTTGTTAACGGCCATCATCCAAGAGCATTTGAATCATCAGGAAGCAAATTTTCCTTCAAAGTGTCATCTATTGCGGAAACGTTTTTTTATGGTAGATTCAGAAGAAGACGCAATCTGAGTAAGTCAGGAAGCTGTGAAGATTATGAGTAACACCATGATGAACTTAATAAAATGAAACTCAAATAGAAGTCACGTACGAGAAGCTTTGAGTTCAGGGTATGCTGTCGTAAGCCAGAAAGCGATTGGGCTGAATTGGTTTGTGCTTGCCGACGAGATCAGTTTTGCAACAAGTTCTATGGAAGAATCGATTATGCGTGGTAGAGCCAGTAAAAGAGTTGCTCTAAGTACCATTGCGAGAGTTTTTGATCCTTTGCGCATGCTTAGTCCTCTTATTGTAAGGGTGAAAGTACTCTTTCAGTCTATCTGGTGGGAAAAGATCCCTCGGACGAGCCACTGATTGAAGATCTGTTAGCTGAATGCGAACATCTCATCAGAACTATAAAAAATGTTCTAAAGGTGGTAATAGAAAAGGCTTAACTCACTTCCGAGTAATTAAGTACCCTTTTGATCGAGACAGAAGGAATGGTCAATTCGCATCCCTTAACTTACGTGGGCAGCGATCAGTCGGATGCAGAACCTTTGACACCGACTCACTTCTTGGGTATCCAATATGGGCCTAGCATACGCCTCGGCCTATCCGATGATGCTAATGGAATTCAATCTTTATGGACACGTCGCCAGAAGTACACTAATAAACTGTGGAGGAAATGGAGGATGGAGTGCTTGCAACTCCTGGATTCATTTCATCACAATAAGCTATGTCCACCTTCCACATTTAAAAAAGGCGATGTCGTATTGGTGACAGATTCTGGGAAGCCGCGACTAAACTGGAAGTTGGCTGCTATAGAGGACGTCTTCTCTGGTCGAGACGGTCATACAGGAGCCTTGGAAGTACGGTTTTCCGGCGGCTTCAGGACTCGACGACTTGTTCAATTGTTACATACCCTGGAGGTTCCTGCATGCTCGCCGCCCGGAAGATGTTGAAAAAATATAATGGAAACTAAACAATAGTGTGTTCTCACTCACTCTAGTCATTACTGAAATTCACTGTAAGATTTTTTGTTGAATAAACAGTTAATGTTTAGGATTCAACCGGTTCACTTGTTTCGATCTTGTTCGCTGACTTTGTACTGGGGTTACTAGCTTTGGAATATTAGCGAGATTCTTTATTATTTTGTATGGCTATGATCACTTGAGCTCAGATCATAACATCGCCCAAATAGGAAGAAGAAGAAAAAAGGGAATAGGAAAAGGAATGGAATGCGAACCCATAGAGCTTATCGTGTGGTCCATTGAACCATCTGCAAGTATTTAAATTTCGATTTTGCATTTTCGGAGATGACTAAGAAGTACGGAAAGAAAGAGTTGGAACATACACCGAGTTAAAAACCGATAGCATAGCTTGCACACTAAGTTCGGCCTTCCATATAACAGATCGGCCAAGCTCCCTCAAAATTTATCCAGCCTGACCAATTCTACAGGATAACTCGGCATTGCTCTTCCCATCACTCGTGAATAAGACCCCGAGGTACTTAAACTTATCCACCTGCTTCAGTGGAACTCCACTATCATGCAGAGTGCACTGAATGGGTTTTTTTGGAAACGACCATTTCTCCCGATTTGTTCACGTTGATCCTCATTCCAAGGATGACCACAAAGAGTAGATGATTAATCCTTAGGTCTCATGCCTTGAAACAATCGCCGCTACAATGAAGAGGAGAGGTGACAAAGTGCACACTTAGCGAAGTCCAACGCCCACAATGAAAGGTATTGATTGAACACCGTTTATCCGAACACAGCTTCTACAGTTGATATATAAAGACTGAATTCCCCTTAACAGGGAACCATCAATCGCATACTCCTGGTGGAGCATTCGACACTTAAATACGTATCAATTTCCAAAGGATAAGGCCAATTAATGAGATGTCTTCTGACTTGAACCCGGTAGTAAGACTGAAGATCAGATTTTGTCCGAACCTTGCTTTTCAAACGCTATCCTAAATGCGATCTTTTTAATATATTTTTTACATTTTTCAGCGGACTCCATACCAAATCTTTATCCACAGATTGTGTTGAGAACAGTCTATATGATACATGACATACTTGGCATTTACTCGTATCTTATTCTACAATTTTGAGTCTTTAAACTTCCTAAAAATTGCAAGATTTTGTCGTATATGGACCTTCTTATATAGACAAGAACGGCCACTTTTCTTTTAAACTAATTTCTGCTGGTTTTTCTAGCTATAAACGTAATGACTTTAACTTACAGTAAAATATACAAGGAGCAAGATATCGAATCAGCCTGCTTTTCGTTACCTTCGAAATTAGAGAGACAAATCAGGACTAGAACATGAAATAATACTCTGGGTTTGAAATAGGTTTACAAACTGAAAAGATTTCAAGCATACATCAGTGTAAGCAATAATCACCTACGCACCCTATCAGGCTTCGTAGAAGAGTCCAGTGATAGAACCACTAGGTCACAGTGTAACATACACTTCCCACAAATGACAATCACTGCAATTCTTAAAACTTCGCTAAGGCAATGTTTTATTCTTGTAAATGATTAGATACGATCCATGTATTTCGAAAATGAAATGATTTTGAGTTACAAATATCGTATGCAGTGGAACCTTGGTATTTGCTGTTTTAATACCCACACATATCACCAAAATGCCAATTTAAAGTTAATTCCTTCATATGAATTATTTTGCCTTTTTGGCGGTTCATGAGAAGATTTATGGCATTTTGCGGTATGTGATGCTTCATCAATCCAATTAAAGTTATTTATTTGGTCAATGGAACATCCCAGTATCTGGCAATGTATTCTGAAATATTTTTTTTATAATTTCAAATCAGTTCAGGTTATAAGAACAAAAAGAAAATGATCACCAATTTGTATTATTTTATAAATTGCTGGGCCTTGCGAAAGCTTAAACTCCTGACAATAGTAAAGAATAGAAGAAATTGAAGGAAAACTTCTCAACGGTGAACAATATTTTTACACTGACAACTATTGCTAGGACTTAGCTGGAAAAGTGTAAGGAGCTGTATGCGTTCTTCGAAGATTTTAAGGCGGCATTTGACTCTGTTGACAGAAGGGCGCTCTTTTACAGGCTTAGTAATTTGGGAGTTTTAACCAAGTTCCTCAAAGTTATACAAAGCCTTTACGAAAAAATACGACTACAGTATTGGATGGGGTCAACATGTCAGACTGGTTTGAGTCAAAAATAGCTGTCAAGCATGGTTGTCTTGTAAGTCTTCTTCTGTTTTCGCTGTTCCTGGAGGATCTACCAACTTTCTTGTCCTGTGAAATCGCGTTCGCTGAGATTAAGATAAAACTGCTCCTATACGCTGATGACATTGTCATTTTGTCGAAAACACCAACGATGATGCAAATAAAGATTAATAAACTAGAAAGAGAATGCAGTTTGTGGAACCTAAAAGTCAACACACAAGTCTATAATAATGGTGTTCCGAAATGGTTCTGGTCGCTACACAAGGGATGAAAAATGGACATGGCAAAACGAAGAACTAGAGAATCTGAAAGAGTACAAATATCTCGGGTTCATAATTACACATCGACTTACTTTCAACGATCACCGACAAGGAAAACTAAAAGAAGCCAAAAGGGCAATAAATTGCAGCTGGAAAGTCATAATTTGTAAAAGAACATTGCATTAAGCACAAACTACAAAATCTATGAAGCAGTAGTAAAGTCTATTATGTCCAATGTGGCTCAAGTATGGGGTATTTTTCAATATGAAGAAGTTGAAAAGCTGCTGAAATATTTTATCAAAAAGATCTGCAAATTACCAGAAAATACGTCAAACTATATGCTTCACTTGGAAACCAATTTGCTACCACTGTATATTTTTACAATAAGGCTACACTTTCTGTATAATTTAAAAGCAATGTCATTCCGAGTCAACGCCTTATGCATACACCTAGTTGCAAATCAACTTACTACAAGGGAAATTACAATTCTTCAGTCAAAGGCTTAGGTTGTGCAGCGAACACGATATCCTCCTGATAGACTACAATGTAGCATCTAGGAAAGAGTCTCTTCAGGGGTTGTTGATGAAGATCGATCTATTAACTCACTTTTAGAGAAAGATCACAGGAAAGCCTTACCAGGACCACGTACCGAATATGATTTCGGGAAAAAAAAATTGTTTCCATGACCAACACAGCTTATGTAACGGGTGGACCATCTAATGGTTTCTTTTTAAATCATAGGTTATTTTGACACTGACAGCTGTTTCCTGCTCGATATCTTAAGAAAAAGTCAGTATCATATCTCCGCGGAACGAAATGAGTCGCTTTACGCTTGAACAACATTGGGAAATATTGAAAACTTATTTCCAAAGTGAGTGCTGTGTAGCCCAAACAGTGCGTTTTTTTAAAAGAAGTTTTAGCCGAAATGAAGCACCCACCGCGCCTGCTGTACGCAAGTTTGTGCAAAAAGTTCGTGAGACTGCTATATGCTAGTGGACAACACTCATGGTCCCCGTCATCGTACGGTGCGCACAGGCGAGAATTGCATTGTGGAGTGGTGGCATCATTGGACCATTTTTCTTCGAAAATGAGGCTGGGAACAACGTTTCGGTCAACGGTGGCCGTTACAGGGGCATGTTAACGATTCTTTTTTTTTACTGAAATTGAAGACATGGATTTGGACGATCACGGTTCATGCAGGATGGCGCGTCATGCCACGCAGCCTGTGCCACAATCGATCTTTTGCGCACCAAATTCCCAAATCGTGTTATCAGTCGTCTTGGCGGTGACAATTGGCCGCCTCGGAGCTGCGATTTGACCCCTTTGGTCTTTTTTTTGTGGGGAACCGTGAAGGACTGATGTTATGCCAACAATCCGGGAACGATTCAAGCACTTAAGGCCAATATCATCCAAGCAATCCGTGAGCTACAGCCCGAAACCATCAACAAGGTCTTGGAAGATTGGAGTGATAGAATGCGCTACTGCGAAGCCAGCCGAGGCAGCCACTTGAACGACGTTGTATTCCATAATTAATGGAAATGTTTGCTCTTACTAATAGAGTCATAATACATGGAAAAAGTTTAATTTTGTTCATTTTATTGCATTTTTAAAAAGAAACTTGTAGTTGGCCCACCCTGTACAATCCCGTTAATTTTCAAGGCTAGAGGTGAGCTTTTCCGATTAAATTATATGGTATGCCGTATAGAACCGAAGAAAATCCGAAATGCAGTTTGTGCAATCTACGAGCTAAAGAAGACATTTATCACTTTATTGGAATATGTCTCATACTGAATGTGATTAGGAGAGTTCAATGTGGAAAAAGCAGTCTGTCATCAAACGAAGTTATTTCAATTCTGAACGAGCAAAATTGGAGTGTGCTGGCGAGTTATCTAAAATCTGTTTTAAATTATCGGCAGCAAATACAAGATGAAGCATTTTAATTACTACTAGTATCGCTTGTGGTCAAAATTCGACCTCCCGTGCTCATACAGCCATAAACGTGATCTAAATGCTTTTATTTAATTGGTTAAAGCGTTTTGTATGGGGAAATCATGTGTGGATGTTCACTTTATTTTATCTGACTAAACTGTAACATGAGCACTTGATTTATTTTTTCTGCACATCTATAGTAGAGTACCTTTCGAATGATATAACATTCATTCCCCTCGTTTTATAAAAAGTAATAAAAAAACGTACGATAAATTTCATGTTCACGTATTAATATATAAGATTAGTTATATAAGATAAGATAAAATAATAACATTACAATTCCATGTTCTAGACTATAAATCTCTCTTCACGGGCTGGCGACAAATGGCAATGCTATACTTTGTGAATTTGTATCTATGGATTTTTCTTTTACTGTACAATAAAATCACACATTTAATCTAAAAAATCTATCTAGTAAAGAATTAAAAATGTTCCCATGTCATGAGACAACTAAGATCAATAAAAACCAACCATAAATCTGAACACAAAAACAAAGAACTGGAAAAATGCTGAAAGCCTACAGTTTTCCCCATTTAAGTAATATAAATCCCCTCCTACAGCAATCAATAACTAAAGAACATCGCTTCTTCATTTAAGAACAGCATATGGGCGTGGTATCTTACGAAATAACGCCGGGGGGTCTTTGCAGATTGGAATGTAGCACATTGTATCTCTCTCTCTATTTTTCACTAAACATGTAATTACAATCATTGGCAAAAAATTAACGATAACTAATTTGCTAGAGCTCCTCTCTTACCTATCATTAAGCATATAACATCTTCAGTAGGCTTGTCTAATGATTTGCCGTTTTTATCTATAAGCGTTTTCATCGGCCAATGAACTGGTATCTCCCATTTCTATGACCATGACTTAAATCCTTTATGCGAAACAGTTCTCTGGTGAATAAAAAAAGAAGAAAAACACAGAACTGTCAACTTATCATGGTATTGTACCACCTTACATTCACTTTACTATTTGTTTTTCACTTAGTATTCCATCAGAAATCAGTATTCAAAGCAGGCATCCACTACGTAAGCAGACACTTCAAGTCCTTTTTACGGATTTACTTTACTTTTGTAGGCAATCCGCGACGTTAACTCACTCGAGAAACTCAAAATGACGTCGCTCACAAAAAGAATGAACGAAGTAAATAAATAATAAACTATAGGCCAGCATAAAAAAAAAACCACGAATCTGTTTGTAGATTTATTCTGTGAGCGTAGAAGGTGCGTTCTCTTCTGTAGCCATATTGTCCAAGTGCACACAAGTTCAATGCCTTCTCCCCGTAGCCAGCGAATCGATCTCAAATATTTGCACACACACAGACAGTTTAATGGTTGAATGCAAATGATCACGTATCTTACACCTGAGTAAAGTTTTTGTATCTTTTTCTTATGGCCAATAACGATTATTTCACTGATTTTAGATAATGACATAAGTGTGCGGCCAAAAAGGGAGTGCCGCCCCGACAAGAACGATATATCATTTTGCTCTTGTTCTATGTTGTGTCCATGAACTTAATGGTTCAACAGGAACTTGTATTAAGAACAACTGAAGTACAGACGCACGTATAGATACATGCCTTAGCGAAGAAGGAAATGTATCTGATATAAGGCACTGTATCCAGATACACTTTGCTAAACTTTCAGTTTTGGCGAAATCTCGAAAATTGATCGATAATAATTTATCTTCGATTGGAAAAGTTATTTATGATTTGTATGTTTATATCGAACGGCGGAGGTTCCGGCAGATGGATGCAGCATCAATCATTTAAATCAGATATGAGTGGAAGAAAGTGCATTTGGAGAGTCGCCGCAATCAAAGTGTAGTATATTGATCGGTGTCTTGTGAGGGTAAGGAAATAAGTAAATGAGGAGCGAATTTGGCAAGTGAAATCCATAATTCATCTTTTATTTTTATTAAGTAAATTGCTTTGATTTATTAATCGTTGTAGAATTGCAGTTGCTTATGTATGTTTATTATCATTTAGTTGTTTAACTAATGAAGCGTCCGCCTAAGGAAGATCCGGCTCAAGACTCCAACGCCGGCATCCAATATAACAAAAAGTGATGTTATTTGGGCAGAGTTACATGAGGAGACGCTGGACATGCTATTGAGCACTCACATTCCCGGATGTACATTAATCTCCGGAGATGATCATTCCTGAGATGACACTGGGAATAAGCGCGGAAGAGGCGGGAAAAATAATAGATGATAAGATAGCTCGGGCAATAAAATCATTTGTTCCATATAAGGCACGAGGAATGGATAACATTTGACCTGTGATGCTGCTATCTAAATCACAACATGCATACATCTGCGCAGATCGGTAGATATAGACTTCCACAGTAAGCCCTAATGCGATCCTGAACAACCTTCACAAAGTTCAACTTAACACCGGCCTCTGCAACTGGATTACGCAAGTGCTTCAATCAAGAATCATATATTCAACGCTATGGGATGCAACCATCCGGAGAAGGGTCTGCAGATGAACCCCCTAAGGCGGAGTTCTATCTCTTTTAATACGGCTTCTTCTAGTGGATGAGATCTTGATAATACTGAAGGAAAATGGCTTCAACCTGAGGGCCTATGCCGATGATGTACAATAATTATTGTGGTTTCGAGGAAATTTCTTCCGGCCCTAAATAAAAGGCTTAATTTCATACTGCAACTAGTCGATAACTTGGTCAGTAGCAAAGGCCTGTAAGTAAACTCTTCAAGGACGGGGGATATTCTTTTATTAAGAAGAGATTGATTCCTACCGTCAGACCCCCAAATATCGGTGGTATTGAACTAAGTATCTCAAGATCAGCTTGATATCTGCGCAAATATTGCAAACTGAACTGGAAGTATAAGTATTCTATTTTTGCAAAAAGGCATTCAGTAATATGTGGTGCTTCAAACCAGCTGTGGTGTACTGGATATACATGGCGCGGCAGTTGTAAGACCCATTCTTACATACAGTTAACTAGTATGGTGGATGGAACTTGAGAAGCAATACCAGCTTTCAGACCTCACCAAAATCCATGGACCCAATGCGGTGACTCTCTGCTGGGAAGGGGTGACGAGTTTGCTGCATGTTTGAGGGCTGTTCCTTTTGTAGTGACCCCAATCAGTTTCTCATGGAAGAAAATAGAATATGAAGCCACTGGTCGAGCAAACAGACACAGGGTTCATGTGGACACAAGCGCTAAGGTGCTTAAGCTTGAAGCAAGTCGACCACTTAGGTAACATCTCACCGTGCACGCTCAGACACAAAGCAAAGTAAAAGGCAAACAATAAATGGAGGTCTTGGAATAGTTACGTGATAACAAGGAAACGGTGGCATCTGTTTAACAAACGAAAAACCAGCAGATAAAAAAAGATAGGAAAATCGTTTCAACCCTCATAGGAGTGATCAGGGGGCTTATGGTTCTGTCATATTATATGAATAAACTAAGTATAGTCGAACAAAACCCTTGGAGAATTTGCAGGGACGAAGAAGTCTGTGGGGTTACAACCCACTTTCTTTGTCATTGTTCATGCCTATACCACTTACGGAACAAATTCTTTCGAAGAATTATGCGATAAAACGTTTTTATGAATCGGGAAGGCAGTGCAAGGGAGGCCTTTCGTTTTCTGTCTTAATAGACATCTCAATGACCTAAGTGTGGCATAGAGAAGCATTTTCTCTCCCATTCTTTAATCCCGTCTACCTAACTTGATCTATTACACTGCTTTGTACTGTATCTGTTGCCTGGAATTTTTTAGCTATTTTCGACTAATTTCAGCACGCTGATTGCGGATATGTGAATAAAATTGTTGTACGTATATCAGCTCGAATTTTTGAGTTACAGGTAAGCTGCGTTTCCCATTAATACCTTCCACATCGACACTACAGAACTAGCAATCCTCCAGGTGATTTGTAGATTCCCACCAAATTGTTGGAATTCTAATTTCAAATGCACTTCTTTAATAATTTTTTCATAATCTTAAGTACTCAACGCACGATTTAAAACCTCTATTAGGAGCGCAAGGTTCCAGAGGCATGCCAAAGTATAAATAATGTGCAATTTTAACGAATCCACAAATAGTTTTTCTTTGAAAGCGAACTCCCCATATGCTCGTATATAGCAACTAGCTGGTTGCATCTGCTTCGCTGGGTCTTTAAATATGCGATTTCAAGTACACTTCTTTAGAGCACTCTCCGCTTTGTCATTGAAATAGTTTAACCGGTAATCCTTTATGAGGGTCGCAGGGGGAGGATGATTATGTGCACTCTCCATCATTTTTGATCCTCCGCCGTCGACTTCAACTCATCAGGAGGAATCCTTGGAGGGCCCCAGGAGAGATGTCGGACTTGATCCAACCATATATTTCTAAGCCTACCGAGCGGTCGCTAACTTGATGGCACGGCAATCATGACACGTCTTGGAAGCCAGTCTGGGGACATACGCACTACGTGACCAAACTGTCAAAGCATAAATCCTTCCGTTCGAAGAAGTAGCTGCTCAACATTGAGCACCTCGCGTACTCTGGTAATACGCATTCGATCCCTGTGAGTGATTCCAGCAACACCGCGAAGGAACCTTTTTCAGCAGCTTGTGTCTGCAACTATGGTGAGAGTATATATATATATATATACCTAGTTAAAAACCGATAATTTAGCTTGAACACTAAGTTCAGCATTCCTTATAACAGATTGACCAAACTCTCTAAAAATTGATCCTAACTATTTCTACAAAATAACTCGACATTGCTCTTTCCATCACTCGTGAATAAGACCCCGAGATACTTAAACTTATCCATCTGCTTCAGTGGGACTCTACAAACATGCAGAGTATACTGAATAGGCGTTCTGGAAACAACCAATACTTTCGATTTGCTCACATTTCAGCATCATCACAAACGGCTACACCTTTCGAGAGCGCGCTGAATTTCGGTTTAAGAGGACCCAAGGATGACCAAATCATCCGCAAAGAGAGGTTGACCAATGCTTAAGTCCCCCACTTTGCAACATTCTCTGCTACGGCTGTGCTGCAGCATCCAGTCCATATATGCAATGAAGAGGGGCGGTGACAAAAGGCACCCTTGGCAGAGTCCAACCCCAACAGTGAAGGGTATTGATTTACCGCAATTTACCCGAACACAGCTTCTATAGTTTGTATATAAATACTGCGTCGCCCTTAATAAGGAACTCTAGAGTTTGCCTCGAGGAACCCTAACACATGCTTTCGCCAAATACACAAAACAGGTGTATATAGGTTCAGCATACTTCCAGGCCTTCTCAAGAACTATTCTGAGAGTGAATAACTGGTCGGTTGTGCTTCTACCGGGCCGAAAACCGAAATAATTCCTCATCCGCCAAACTATTCTCAACCAGAGCTCTGGATCGCATTTCTAGCACCTTAGCAAAGACGCTTCTACGGAGACTTAAAAGAGACATCCCCTTTAGTTGATTCAATCTCTTGTGTCCCCCTTTTACAAAGAGGGATAATCACCAGGTGTTTCACCGCATTCCTATGCCACTTTAATGACACCATTGCACTCACTCTTTACCAAAAGCATTTAGCATTTCTGGCCCGATTTCATCCACATCGGTAGATTAGCCAACTTTTAGTGATTTGATCTCCAAAGTCTCGTGTATAGGTCTGTCATCTTCCTGATGGCATGGCTTGTTCGGCATTGAGCAATTCTGAAAAGTGTTCGCTCCATCTCCATCGCTCATTGGAAAGCAATGTATTGACTCTTTTCACGATATTCAACTTTCTTCTTCTGATTCGGCGGACGGTCTGCCAGAATATTTTATTTACAGGTATGCAGTCACGTTTCAATGAAATAGTTTATTACATTTGAAAAACACGTATAATTACTTGAAGTATAAGATTTCTCGGCGTTATTTCACGGCACCCCTTCTAAAAGGTAGGAAAATAGACTTAAAGTATGAGTATTTAACTTGGAATATACTTGGTTTTATATCTCAATCTCTTCAGGAAGAAATGTACTAATCGAGGAATCAAGTCGCTTTTAAATCAGTTCAGCCATTTTGTAGACATATGTATGTATGTAAAGCATAGGAAAATGGTTTTTGTCAGTTAAGAAAACATATTAAATGGGCTTAAAAGCCCGATAACGGATTCAGGATACTAAAATTAGTCCTATACTTTACCTCTTCTCAAGACAACTCGAATGATATATATATTGTTGAGGTATCATTACGTACCTGCTCCCTATTCGCGGACAAACAGAAAAAATGTGTTCTCATTTATAGATGTAGAGATAAGAGATAAAGTTGCGGTTTGTTCGAACACTCGTAACATACGAGTAAAAAAAAACAACAATAGCGAAGAAAAATTCTGGTAGCAGTCGAAACACAGAGATACTAAATTAAACTATATGCAAAGATGATAAAGCGGGTAGTTTGAAAATATCACGGATACTGGATGTTTGAACGGAATTTTGAAGGTGGATTCGAAAAAAAAAGCATCAAATGTATGTAAAGGGTCATTCATTAAGCGCAATACATTTTTGAATTTAAGTCCAACAAGTTATTTTCGAGGTATAGCCGATATTTTTATTTCAAGTTAAAGAGCATTTGACACCATTTTGATTTAAAAATAATATTATTTAAATGGCTTCAATGGCTTTGCTTGACGGCGGTCATCCGAGAGGTCCAATTTTGGATGACTCGGGTACATAAGTTGGCCTCAATCTCACCAATGACGAGAACAACGTTGTCCTCAAGGTCGGCAATTATTACTCGCTTATTGGGTCTATGCCAATAGGAGATTTAACGTAACTAATCGAACGATCCTGGCGGCCAATTGACGTCGCCTTTAAAATCTCCATCATTTCGTTCGATGTGTGGCATGCCACACTGTTCTGTTAAAACCGCTATCATCAATACTCAAATGATCAATTTTCGGCCAAACAAACTCAGTTATCATGACCCGATACCGCTCCCCGTTGACGGTCAGCGCCCGTCCACACTCATCTTTGAAAAAATAAGCTTAATTGCCGTTGGCCCATAACCCACATCAAACAGTGAGTTTTTCGGTATACAAACTCTCTTAGATTTTCATTGCTCTAGAACCAACAATTTTGTTTGTACACATAGCCATTCATCTAAAAATGCGCCTCGGCGCTGAAGATGAATTTTTCGCGAAAATTGGGATCGGTTCCCAACTGCTTCAGAGCTCTATCAGCGAATGCGCGACGCATGGAATGGTCAGTAGGCCTCAGGTTTTGGACGATTTGAACTTTGTACGGATACAGACCCAAGTCTTTCCCAAAATTCGGCAAGTTGATGCAGACGAAGGTCAAATTCTTCAGAAGACGCGAAATTGAGATGTTTTGGTTCTCACGCACAATCTGTGTCACCGCAGCAATATTTTTGGTCGATCGCGCGTTTCGTTGACGTACTGGGACTATTTAATCAGCCACTGAACCACTTCTCTCGAATTTCTTCATAATTCGTCGAATGGTGAGTTCGGCGGCCGCAGTCGGTTTTCAAAGTTCTATCATAGCTACTGGATGACCCATTATGTATGATCAGCTACTAAATTTGCAGCAGCGGACAAAAAGTGAAATTTTGTTAAATTGTGATCGATGGGAAGAATAATCAAAAATGTTAATTTAATTTGTTTGCACTTTGCTCATTTGTAAATAATAATCAAGGCAGAAACGTTCAATGTTGTTGAAGTGTTTGAAATTTTAAAATATGTACACCACTTCGCTTTTGAGTAATATTTGTATCCCTTAATTATATTTCTATTTTTTTCCTCTTATTTCTTATCAAAAATATCCAACTTTCTGGTGAACCAGGTCCTTTGTTTTATAATTTGCGCGCACTTAAGGGGTGATGAATACCCTTTAAATGTTTTATATAGTGCAGTCGTTGGAAAAGATACACAGAGAGAGAGAGAAAGATTGGTGCAGTGGTTTGACGCAGATTTCAGAAAAACTCCAGGCGTGGTGTCTAGATGACTCTGAAGATTTATTTCGTTAATTGGCCTTTGCTTCTGATTCCCAGAATTTTTTTTCCGACCACCTGATGTCATGGCATATCAATCATCCAATAGAGTGAACAATTTTTCCAAGCATATGAGCAACCTACTGCCAGTATTCAAACATCCTTTCTGACATTAGCATTTGAACTATGAACCACTAGTGTGGCAATTGACGACGTTACCACTGCACCATTGCCACCCGCTAAGTGCTTCTACTTTCTTGAAAAATAGTTCCATAATGGCTTTCGAAAATGTTAACAAAAAAAACTTTAATTTTGTTTTGTATCTGAAGTATACATTTCCTGAGCAATTTAAGTAGATTAAGAAATTTCTTTCCTCACATCCATGATTCACTAAGGAATTTAATTAAAAAAAAAAAAAAGATTTACAGTCCACTCCATTCAATTTTTTTTAGGTCACATCTGTGCGCGCAGCTTCTGTTCAGTGTAGGTACCTCTTCAACGACAAACACGCGCACTTTAGATTGCCTACGCACCTTTCCTAACAAACAGCCATTAAATGAAATAAGATCACACAAAAAGATCTGCCAACTGGGATACATAAATCAAAACCCCCATTCCAAGCGTATCTCAAGATCTAACCAGTAGGTCATAACCCGTCATTCTATTGTTTCCACATTTTTGGCACTCAACGCAAAAAAAAAAAGAATCTATCTACTCACCATCAGAGTTATTCCACGTTTCTGTGTATTTTTTTGTAATCCAAACTATTTGTACGATGAATCACTGAGATATGCGGGTGGTGATAATCCTCAATGGTATTTACTCCAGAAGATTATTCTAAGTATATTCCAGAAGCACGACGAATGCTAATAATGAACGAAGGGATTATATGTACACTCCTCCACAGCAAACACTATCAAAATATTTTTGTCAGATACAACGCAGTTCACACAAATCCTTTCTCTTTCTTGGATATCTATTCAAAACACATAAGGAGCCAACAAAAAAAAAAGGTTGATTCTTTTTTTTTTTTTTTATTGATTCACTTCTTTGGCTCTTTTCGTTTAATCAGGTTACACAAATCTCCATGCACTTGAGACAGGAGTGGAGGAATGGTAAGCAGACCAAAAAAAAAAACTTCAAACCGGCCACAACACCCTTATATCCACTTGTTTGGTGTTTCTCGATGAAGGTACAGAATCAATCACACAGGTAGAGATACTCTTTGTTGTTGCTGTTAAATATTGACCATTTTATCATCACTAATGGTGGGACACAAGAGGCATGATACTGTGATCCCTTTTTTCAATAAAAATTAAAACCAATCACCACACTTCCTTTTAGAGATCGAGGGGCCGTGCGGTTACTCTACGAACATATACGACGGCTCAGATGCCGACGACGACGGCGGCGACGACAGCGATCACGGAAAACATTGTTGACCTCGATTGTACGTGCTTTTCTTCCACTTATTCCCAATCAATAAACGAGGTCAGGCACTAGGCATCGGGGACAAGACATACGCTGACGGATATAGAACGAAACAGATGGAATTCCAAAGAGACGCGTTTCAGATACTTGTATCTACAAATAGATTGTGGTGGGGGAGGGCAATCTAAATGATACACTTCTAATTATCCACAAGAGATGATCGAGAGATCTCGATTTGAAAATAAAGCCGAATTTTCGCAAGTTACCATCCACCTGTTGTGTTGGTCGGTTTACCACGGTTCCGTCGCGACGCGCAGATTCGTTTGACCGTAACAAGGGTTCGTTGTAAACTGATTGGAGTTGTGCAGTTGGAGCTCTGCGCGCACACACCAGTCGCCATGAGAGCTCAAAGAGTGAGACAGCACAAACCTGATATCGACGTGGTTTCGATTCCAGGTGGTTGCGCGAATCAGTACAAAGACAGGTTATTCTCCATCTCTAAAACGGTGCTGGTGGGATTGAAACGGTTCGTTCTGTAAATCTTCGCTGTGGTTTGTTTTGTTTTTTTATTCTCCGCTTTGATCGTCAGTTTCGTGTCCATTCAATTATCTAACTCGCCGGTTGTTGCAAATGTCCACTTGCTGCTTGCTGATTCTGTATGTGGTAGGGAGCGGCTGGAACGAGGAGCAAAGATTGTATCTAGATACGTTCTGGCATTTGTGTACGGGGTCGGGTTTGGTGGAATTGGGAGAAGTCTGTGTTTGCATTTTTACTTTTTTCTTATATTTTGTATATGATGCTGGATAAGCAGACGCGGGGACTCATGACTTGAGATTTGAGAACGGTGATGTCGTTACACAACTGCAGTGCTTGGCAATATTTAGAACAGTGAACCACTAATGTATGGTGAATCACGGTTGATATTCAATTTGTATGACTCGAGCGTGCAAAATCATGTTTAAACTTCATTATCCTACCTCTGCAAATTTGGGTCAGTTTCACACATATTGTAGCTACATGGGCGTCATTTTGGGAGCAACTGATGAGCATTAGTGCGGATACACGACTGTATGGATAATGTTTGATTTTAATGGTTTATGTAATGGGATCAGTAAAAATGAGGACACATAAGAAAACCATAGACGTGGTTCTTACAACTCGTAAGGGCCGTTGACAGAAAATTTGTAATATCTTAACTCCATTTCATCTGGTCTTAATAATTTTCTGAAGACACGGTTTATAAATAAATTGCCACCAATTACAACACACCATCAATTAATCTGCTGAATTCCATAGAAATTAAATTTCAACAGAATTCATTGGGAGGATGTTGTCAATTTCAGTTTTTTTTAAACTCTTTGGACCAGACTACAATACGTCAGCCTTAGAAACCAACTCATCCAGTGATTGTCAAGGTCAGGCTATTCTGTTTATACTATAAGGAACTATCCGTATATTCGACTTAGAAAATATGTGAATCCTTCTTAGAAGTTTTTATTTAACATTACGTATCCTACAAATGGATGTGCACTTAGAAATATTTGACCTTAGTCCTCATATCCATCTTACAATGCCGGATATAACTGAGGTATATTGCCTGGTTACATTAGATGACATCTAATATACAAACTTATAATGTTACGAATAAGTACTTTATGGGTTTTATTTTTTTTATGTTTTTGGCCACGCCATGAGACCAGATAGATCTACTGTGCCAGGGGCCAACTTTTAGGATAGCAGTAATTCAACTCTCCTTGTGAAAGCAATAATTACAGCTGCGAAGGAGTTCCTTAATTCTTTTACAGATATGATCTCTTTAAGGAAAATGATTCTCCTAATTCTGCACAGAGCTCACATAGTAAGAGTTCTGTGGTTTCGTTCTCTCCTAGACAGAGGTGGCAAGTGATATCCTCTGAGATCTTCATTTTATTGAGGTGGTATTTTAGATGTCCGGTAAGAAAACTCGCAAACCTTCTTATATCCTTCCTGTAGTGTTTAAGGATATCAGCTGCCTTTTTTTGAAGGGTCGGACCGCTCTTTTAGCTTGTCTTAAAGAAATACACATATTGCCTTCCCTTAAGGGTATATTTAAAAGTAGAATCAGATATTCCGCATAAGGGTTCTAGTCCAATGCACAACTCAGAGTAGCCTTTTCTGGCGAGTCAGAAACTGCGGATATCAGTTGCATTGCTGTCAACACCTACGTGGCCCGGTACACATCACAGTTTTACTTTGTTGTATTGAGCCAAGTTTTGTAAACTGTCGAAGCAACATAAAACTGAATTGAAACTGATCAAATGGGAGATCAGTGCTTTGAGCGCCTCTTGGCTGTCGGTGAGTATGTGGATGGTAGTACGTTTTATGCCTAAATGCAGGTTTATGCTACCACAAATCCAAATAGCTTAAAGGTCGGTCTAGAAAACACAGGGACTCTTTTTAAGTGGTTTCATAGTTTTATAATTGTGTCCATACACACAGTCACCAAGTCCTGAATCAATTTTTCATCCATCGGTATATCACAATATTCCCTTTGGATCAAGCAGCGATCAGCCGTTATTTCGTATAACACGGCTTGGAATCTCAATCTCAAATCCCCTACCGAAACGGAATGATTTAAGCATAAAATCAGAATGCATCTACGGTTCCCCAGCTTCAAATGGATAACAAAATAATCGCATGACCACATATCCAACCTCACAAAATCAGCTTCTATGAAGTTGAATTATCTTTTCAGAGCGAAAAGGTACTTTACACCGCCGCAACTTCTTTTTTTATAAGCAAGACCGGGGTTTGAGTACTGGTCATGGTCGGCCCCAAAACACTATCTAAATCTATTTGACAGCACCTAATGGCAAGCAGTTCACTTAATAGAAGATCCAGCACTTACGTCCAACCTTCAACCGTTGGCTCATCGAAGGCAGGTGTCAGATTTAAGCCTGTTCTACAGAAATTACCATGTCAGATGTTCGAAAGACCCCAACAGAATGATCCCTAGAAACTCAGCTTTTCGTGTTAACGTGGCAACCGCAAGAACATCATTCTACTAAAATTTATTTTGCTACATTTTAAGCAATCTTTTGAACTTATTCCCAGGCGATATAACTCGAGAAAGCTATAATCAGCGTTATACGTTCGCCTTTCCCGGAGAAGCTTGAAAAAAATAATACTGTACTAAGCATATCTAGCTCGGGGAAGTCAGGTTTCCGACTTTCGAAGACTAAAGGGTTGAAGGTTGTGACGTCTGTTATTATTGTTCACCAGATAATGGACGCGTAGGTTTTTTTTTTTAAGGTGAATGGGGAGTTAAGGCAGAGAATGACCCCCGGAGCACTGTGACCTAAAAAGATCTTTTGTGCTATCGCCTGGTTGATTATTTTGGATTTCTAAACTAGCTGAAATTAAGTTCATTAATGGAGCTAAGAATAGTTCGAGCTGAGGAAGAGGTGGCTTCAGAAGGTGATGTGACGCCTTTATTAAAGTGCTTTAGCCTCATTCTGGCTTTGGCCGGGCAATCACAGAGTATGTGATGGGCTGTTTCGATTTCTTCAAGAAAGAGACGGCACGTTTCCGATTGAACACGGCCCATTTTCTTGAGATGGTAGTTGATAGAGCAGTGTCCAGTTAGGAAGTCAGTTAGGATCTTAGCATTTTGTTTGCTCATTGATAGAATATCACTAGTTCGGTTTATTGAGAAATTAATAAATTTCTTGGAATGCCTTAGGCCGGGTTGTGCATTCCAGTGGCTAGTGGGTAAACCGCAGAAGGGTTCAGGACCAATGTAAGGAGATTGGGCACCTAGTCTGGCAAGCTTATCAGCCGCTTCGTTACCAGGGATGCTTTTGGGTTCGAGAACCCACATTAGTGTAATTTTATTGTGTGCAGCAAGCTGCAAAAAAGTCTAGAGACAATTTCAAACCAGGTTAGACTTATAGTCAAAGGACGTAAGAGCCTTGAGTGCTGCTTGGCTGTCTGACATTATATTAATATGTGATCTTCGGAGGTTTCGTCTAATGCATTCTCTGGCGCAGAGCTCGATAGCATAGAGCTCTGCTTCGAATATAGTAATGGATTGACCTAATGGTGTAAAGAGTTGGTAGTTGGGGCCAAAGATACCAGCTCCAACCCCAATTGAATATTTTTGAACCATCAGTGTACCAATTGATTTGAGATGTTGATTGAGGGATTTGAGGATAGTTCCAGTAGATGCGGTTAGGTATTTTAACTGTGAAGGGGTGATTGAGGTGGATTCTTTTAGGCATGAAGTCTAAGATGCATACTGCTGGAGAAGTAAGTAGCGGAATTTCCTCAAGGAACTTGTGTTGTTGCATAAAAGGTGAAGCTTTAAAGCACTGGCAGCCGCATTCTTTATAATATTTATGTGTAGGGGAGGAAGGTTTGAGAGACCTTCCAGCCGAACTATTGGGCAGGTGCGCATTGCGCCCGTAATACCTATATAGGCTAGTTCTTGCACCTTCTAGAGGGCGGAGTGGGTAAGGGTTTGATTAGCTTTATCCCACCATAACGCGTAGGTTAGGATGAGTCTTGCCACCGTGGTATATTTCCAGAATGTGACCTTTGCGGACAGACCCCAAGTTTTGATATGGAAGTTCCAGTTAAGTTTTGTAGATTCGATTTTTTTTAGATTTAGATAGATTTTTATTTTTATACTAAAAAAATTTAACAAAACAGTGTATAAACAAAAATCGGTTAACATGGCATTGCCGTCTGCCTGGTTGACAAAAAGTTAACAATTATTAATAAATTATTAATTATAGCCTAATAGCACAGAAATTAATTAATTCTTTATTTTTCTTCTTTTTCTTTTTCTTTTTCTTCAGAAGTTTCCATTCAAAACTATTTCTCTGTATTGTAAAGCAATTTCGCAGTACCTGGTTAGTTTTGTGACGTTATTTTCATTAAGGATTTGCAATACTTGGTTCTCCGATAAGACATCGTTTCCAAACACAGATTTCCTTGTTTCTCGCAAAATTCGGCACTTGCACTTACTTGAAAAGTATCCTCCCTCTCAGATAAATTGCACATGCCGCAGAATATCGGTAGCTCATCCCTATGGGGTGTGTGGGCGCCGTGGCGTAAGTGGTTAGTGTGTCGGATCACTACGCATGAGGTTCCAAGTTCGAATCCCAGAAAATACCAAAAAGTTTTTTTCACGGTCCCACCTCTCGCGAACGTCTGACAAACATCCGAGAGTATTGTTGTCCCGAAAAAGCTTCTCAAATCGCCGTTCGGATTCGGCATTAAACTGAAGGTCCCTTCCATTTGTGTGAAAAATATAACGCACACAACATGAGTGGTTGCGAGAAGCTAGGCCCTGGCACTTTAAAGAGCTGTTGCGCCAAATATTTATTTTTTTTTTTTTATCCCTATGGGGTACATAATTCAGTTTCAGGAGCTCTCCACGCAGTTTTAGGATCGTTGCTATTTCTTCTATGCTGTACTCATCCCGGAAGTAATTATTGTGGTGCGAGTTGTGGCATAACCTGCTGTAGGCTCCTCTATGGAGTGACCATGATGCCTCCTCTAGAAATCCTTCCGTGATCTGCTCATCCACATGCGTGATTGATTGGTAAAGTTTAGGCTTCCAACTCTTCGCATCTTCCACAGTAAGCTCCATTCCACATCCACTAGCTAGTTTCAGCCACTCTTTGTACCATCCAGTTCTATTTCTTATCGATTGCAGAGCTGCTTTCTTCGGAAGTATATAATCTGGCATATTTAGTACTCTAAGCACGTAATCCACTTGTAGCTTTAGGGTTTTTACATAGAGTGGTGATAGGCCTGTCTCCAACATGAGTATGTAATTTGCCGTGTTCGGTGGCAGATAAAATGCTCTCTTTATATAGAACCTAAGGAGTTTTTCCACCGTTTCAAATTGTTTTCCTCCCCATACTTGAGCAGCGTTGAAGAGAATGGATCGCGAAACTGATTCAAAAACTTTATGTTTGCTGCTATGAGCTATATATTTGTTGTTGCGACATTTTCTCCAAGCAATGTTGATAGCTATTTTCGATTTCGACAATTTCTCTTTAAGGTGCCTTTCCATATTGAGATTTCTCGTAAAATACACTCCTAGGTACTTATACACCGGTGCTTTTGCAAGCATTGAGGCGGAAGCGGCCAAAATGGGTTTGGAGATAAACGAGGGCAAAACCAAGTATATGCTGTCAACTAGAAGGGAAAACCAACACCGACGAATTGGACAAAACGTCACCGTGGGCAGCTATAACTTCCAGGTAGTAAAAGACTTTGTCTACCTTGGCTCTGCTATAAATTCTTCTAACAAAATCAGCGTAGAAATCAATCGAAGAATAACTTTTGCTAATCGCTGTTTTTTTGGGCTTATAAGGCAATTCAACAGTAAAGCCCTATCTCGAACAACTAAGGAGACTCTATATAAGACCTTGATCATCCCAGTCCTGCTTTACGGCGCTGAAACATGGACTTTATTAAAAGAGGATGAAGATATCCTTGGTCGCTTCGAGAGAAAAATTCTTCGTAAGATTTTCGGTCCCGTTTGTGTTGACGGGTTTTGGAGGAGAAGATTCAATCACGAACTATACGAGCTGTACAGCGACATCGACCTAGTCAAAAAACTGCGTATTGGACATCTGAGATGGCTAGGACATGTAGAGCGAATGGACACCAACGCTCCGGCCCGCAGAGTCTTCGAATCTAACCCGGAGGGACGACGCAGTAGAGGGAATCATCGCCGTAGGTGGCGCGCACAAGTTCAAGGGGACCTCGAGCAACTTGGAGTGCGCAACTGGAGGCAATTAGCTAAAGACCGAGCTAAATGGAGAGGCTTGTTGGTTGAGGTCCAGGTTCACCCCGAACTGTAGCGCCACCTAAGTAAGTAAAGTACTTATACTCCTTCACCACTTGGATAGGTTCCCCATTAAAGTGCCATTTTTCATTTTCGCAGTTTCTGCCTCCACCTCTTCTAAAAATTATTATTTGAGACTTACTCAAATTTACCACCAGATTCCACATTTTGCAGTATTCGGAGAGTCGGTTTATTGTAAGCTGTAGAGATTCGGGCAAGTACGACAAAAGCACTACGTCGTCTGCAAAGAGAAGGGCTTTAATCAATACACCTCCATATTCAACCCCTCCTGGTAAAAAATCCACTATATCCTCAATGAAGAGTGCAAATAAACTTGGACTGAGAGCACAACCTTGCCTTACCCCTGATCCCGAACGAAACCATTCTGATAATCCCTCACCATTCCACACAGCTGCTTTGGTATCCTCGTTCAGATTTCTAATCACACCTCCGAACTTCAGCGACATGCCCATGCCAAGGAGTTTGTAGGATAAAGCATTTCGGTCCACTGAGTCAAAAGCTGCCTTGAAGTCCACCAAGAATGCATACAGTTTCCTATTCCTCAGGAGAAAGGAGTCCACAATACTATTTAAAACAAACACGTGAACAACAGTGGAATATCCTGGTCGGAAACCCGTTTGATATTCCTTGAGCAGATTATTGGTATCTATCCATGCAGTTAGTCAACTTTGCAATATCGGTGTAAAAATTTTATATAACGCATTTAAGAATGAAATGCCTCTGTAGTTCCCTGGGTCCATCATACAACCTTTTTTATGAATCGGAAAGATCAGGGCTTCCTTAAAGCGCTGTGGTATTATCCCATTTTCCAAAATGTTATTGAACAAGTAGGTAAGATTCGTGTTCAGTTCGTTAGTACCATATTTGTAGAATTCGGCTGGTATCCCGTCCGATCCTGCAGCTTTACCATCCTTAAGACTACTAAGTGTCTCAACAACGTCCTGCAATACAATTGACCTATCCAACATTTCGTTCTGGAAGCCAGGCATAGCATATTGCATTCTAAGCGTACTGCCAGATGGGTTCAGAAGCCTCTCAAAATGAGCTTGAAGGACGGTTAGGTTTAGTGTCCTGTCTATGACATAATTTCCACCATTTAGTTTTTTAGCCAGTTTCCAGAATTCTGAGGGATTATTACACTGTACTAGTCTTCGAGCCTCTGATTCATAATGCATTCTCTTTTTTGCTACGCGAAGCTCTTTAAACTCTACATTAGCCTTAATGTATGAATTTTTCATTGCAGATTCATTAAAAATCCGGAATAATTTCAGCCATCTAAACGGCAGTCGCCTCGCCTTACTGCACTCATTATCAAAGTCTCACGTAGCCTTACCGCTGGAATCCACTTGAATTCATAGTTTGGAAACGTATTTTCAAAGTTACTGTAACCATTCTCCTCTATAAATGTTTCATATAAAAAAATAAACTCGAACTGATTAATAAAATTATAAAATTCGCTAAATAATGCCTTATTCCGTAAACCAGCTATAGGTATTATACGATAGTATTCTAAATTCTCTTTTCTTTTAACTTATGTTATTGCTACTATTGCTATTATTGTTATTAGGGCAGACGGCATTACAATTAAAAATTATTTTTAGGCACTGCTCCCCTTCGGACGCCACTGGTATTTCGCGTTTTTTATGTAAGTTTTGTATGTAAGACAATTTCTAGGTATTTTAGTTCGTCGAAGAAACCAATGGTTTTAGAGTCACTGAACCAAGTTTGGCTAACTTTTTGTGGAAGTCTATTAAAAACTCGGGATTTTATCGAATTTTCTGAGAAGTCGATCAAATTAGTAACTTTTCGTACCATAATACCACGTTTGGATTGAATTAAAAGGATTTCTTCTATGTTCTGTATACTAGTTAATTCGATGGTACGAATATTTTTAAAAGAATACGCATATCAGGCTTACACCACGTCCCTACTATAACCTCTCATTTCAGAATTTCTAAATTTTTGAGGACTACTGCCCCTATCCATTATATTTGCCTTTATTGCAGTTTAGTAGTTAAGACCAATCTCCTATTTACTATGGTCCGGTATATAGGTAAACCTCATCCCACTCACATATACATATGTATTAGAATTTTATTTTAATAGTCAACCAAGAAAAAGAATTTGCACTTTTTCCCAATTAAGAAACCTTTTACATGCATAATATCTGTATATTGCTTACAATAATTATATAATTTGTATATCACACGAGATGCTCACCTTAATCGTAAACAAATCATAAAAAAAAAGAGATAGAACCTCATGAATTGCTAATACAAAACTAAGAACTCTTCATCATATCCTAGCTGACAGAGAAAAAAGTCGTTAAACCTGTCAACGTCAGTGGGCAAAACGGGTTAAACTTTCATACAAACTCTTTAAAAAGCTTTACGATTTAACATTCTCAATAAGTCTACAGACTTTATGACCTAATCACAACGTGTTTGACATTCATTATTAAATGTTAACCCACCGTGACATTGGTCTTTTGTTTGGGTCCCAAAAATCAAATCTAATTTTGGCGAAACTTTATGGAGAGAATGTCGATTTGGCGATAAATAGGCAATCGGACTGGAAAAAAAGTAACGGATTGATTTTATTTTAGCTTACCGGATCTGAAATTTGTTTTTATTATTATTATTCTTTTTTTTATGTAATTTTTGATTTACTTGTTGTGAGGTATTTTAGCGATTTATTTGGGGATGTGAGATGTTTTTATCACCTTTTAACCGCGCCCATTAAATTTGGTTATACATATTTTCGTAAAATGAGTTCGTTCTTTCTCGACTTTTCGAAATGTGTTTTGCAGAGGTACTCATCAACTTGGCGACGGTGATAGAAGATTTCAAAATGGGGGGTAAATTTAATTTTAAAAAGACTTGATTAGGATTTCTAATCAATGTTTCATTAGGAAAATGCATGTCGGAGAAATCTAAGTTTTTACATTAGGTTTTCTGCGAATCCAAAAGGGCTAATCTGCAGAAGGCTGATTTTCTGTGTAATTCTAATGCGAGCTTAATTAGGCACAACAAACCTACAATAGCACTCAAAGTTAGGTTCATTATTTAAGATTAAGGTCAAATGGTTGGTTGGTTGGTTAGGATCGGCCCTCGATAAAGATGTACTTAGACCAGAAGTAGGTCCATTGTACTGCCGATGTGTAAGATGGGTGGGTCACCGTCTTACTCTAGGAACAATTTGCTTCTTTGTATGAATGCGTTTATCTTAGGCGTTGCTGACATCATCTAGATCATAGAAAATGTATTGTATGCTTGTATAATGACAAGCGCATTGGAGGCGGCTAATGGTCTCTTCCTCCTTTTCATCCCTACAGCTCTGCAGAAATTGTTGTAGGGGATGCCTAGTCTTTGGACACGTCTTCCTATGACGCAGTGTCCGGTGGGAACGTTTGCTATTTTGGAGAGGGTTCCTCTCTTGTGTTTCAAGAACCCGATGGACATAGATTTGTAAAGTGTTGGCCAAAGTTGTCTGGCAGTGTGACTATCGACGTAGATAGCAATATCCGCTGTTGATAGTGTATTAGCCACTAGCCAGTCAGCGGCTTGGCGAACAGCTGTAACTTTGGCTTGAAAGGCGCTGCGCTGGCTTGAGAGGTTAAAAGAGGAGTGTTTGTCCAAGTCTTCTGAGAAGATTCGGCTACCAACTCCGTCCTTGGTTTTAGACCCGTCTGTGAAAATTAACAGCGATTCGTTGTACAGGATATCGCGTTGGGTCCACTCAGTTCTGCCCCTGTTGAAGACATATTCAGTGGGCAGGTGGTTAGTCGAATTAGGTAGTGCCTCGAAAGAATGTTGGCGTGTCCCAACTGAACTGCTTGGAGCCACTCAGTCTTATTGCCAAGCCAATTATTAATTGTCTGCTGACGATGTCAATCGGAAGTAAGTGGAGCATGTTTTGGAACGCTGCTGTGGGAGAAATTCTTAATGCACCGGCAATGCTGAGACATGCACCTCGTTGATTTTTTTTTTCCATTATGGATAGGTTGAACCTCTTTTCCAGGGCGGGCCACCATACCAGTACTCCCTACATAAGAATCGGTTTTATTACCGACATGTATAGGCAGTGCATGATACTCGGTTGTAGGCCCCAAGTGGAGCAAATATATAGGGCAGCCAGTGATTTCCTGGCATGTTCAGTGACATTCTCCTTCCAATTTAGCTTGCGGTCAAGCTTTAATTAAGATCAGTAAAACATTTTTATATGTACGAAAAACTAGCACAAAAAAATTCTTTTAGCTTTAGTTTTCTATAGGTAGTCTTAGGGTTAACAATAATCTAAGGTGGTTCAGGAAGTTCGTTCAGTATCGTGGGTCCGCTGTACTTTAATTCTCTCTTGCTATAAACATTGGAAAATCTTGGTGTTTGAAACATCCTCCTAGCACGCCTTATCGTGTATAATTGATGGTATATTGTCCTCTGGAACCTCTTGTTATCGTAGTACTTGAGCGTTGTAGTCATCTTAAAAGGCTTTCGGATACCAAGTACCTTGAATGTCCTTTCATCAGGTGTATTTCGTCGAGTTTCTTCGTTTATTTCTCTTACTATGGTGTTTTTAAGCCTTTGCGACTTGTCTAGATGGGTATTTGCTGCATTTCCCCAAGCAAATATACCATACCTTAGTTTAAATTCAACTAGAGCGTTGTGTACCTGTCTTGGAATTTGCGACGGTGAATACTTCTTGAGGTATTTAACTCCAAAAGGCGCCTTCTTGAGATCTGACCGAAGCTAATCAATATGTTTATTCCATATAAAGTGACTATCGGTGGTAATGCTCAGGTACTTGTTACTGTCTCTTCTTTCTCTTTGGCGTGTCACACAAGAGTGAGTGTCACACATTGTTCGGTGAGGACTCGTTGCAGGAGCCTGATGAACCTGGTTTTACTCAGTTTTGGTCAAAGTAGCCTAGCGTTGTTACACTGGCCTGGATTCTGCCTTCTGTGATTGGCTTCACTCACCGCTTCGGCGTAGATAAGATACTTAATATAAGATCTTGCCGCCTCGATGTCGGTGTCGGTTTGTTGAGCCAACTAGTCAACTGCGCAATTCCCTCGAATGTCACAGTGACCTGGTATCCAGCAAAGGGTAAAGTTGTACTATCAGCTATCTCGTTAAGAGGCAGTATTTCACTGCCTTAGAACTTGTAGTACTAGATGCAAGGGATTTGATGAGTGTCTGACTGTTAATGTATGTGACAATATCCGTCGTATGGATTTACGGACAAGTTTATTGTTTCTTTGAGGCGCATTGTATTTTTTGTATCGGATTATTTATTCAATCAACACAACTATAGTTTCTGGAACAGTTATGGGTGGTGTCTTAAGTAGGCCCATTATGCACAGGCAGGATGCTCCTTGTAGTTTGGTTACCAGCACACAGCTGTTCAATTTTTTGATTGCTTTCCGCCAATTTACATCCCGCCTCGAACCTCAAACTCGAAGCAGGGAACAAAGCGCTAACGGAGGCTAACAACAGGTGGACCTCTTTAGATACTTGTATCACCTAACAAGAACAGAACAAGAACCAATAGACTTATGCAGAGTAATAGAGAATCCCTCTCTACTCGCATAGGAGTCACACTATGCGATACCACATTAAAAAGTTGCATGTGACGAACGAAGACCTTTGTATCGGCTATGGTGACGAGGAGATTCAGGAAGACATTACTCACTTTCTTTGACAATGCCCAGGCCTTTATCATCAAATAAACAAGTTAGACAGTACCTCTTTAAGGATTTAAAACAATTGTCATACAGACCGGTAAACGACATCGTAAAAATCATCTGGATGGTTTGTATCTCGGGCACAGTATGTATTATATTATATATAAAATGCTTTCTATTAGGCCATGAACACATACGTATACTTTTTCACGATGAAGGGATTCACTCTTTCTTTCTTTCCCCCTATGGGTATCGCAACGCGTCTATATTGACCTGAGGGTGGTGTAGATGATTTCTATCCACTACGCCAATCCACTTACCTAACCCAACCTATGCCAGGTTGCCTTTAGTCTTCCCTGTCCCCGCTGCAGTGCACTTGAACCATATGGTATATGTGGTCATGCTATGATACCTTGGCGCTATTTTCAAGGTATCTCTAATGTTTTCCTTTCATATGCGGTACTTGCGGGTTATTCCATTAACCATTCTTATAGTATCCTCATTGTGGTCATGTGGATCTTTTAGAATGAGAGTAAAAATAATTAATAGAAAATATTTAGCAAACAATGCGTATTCCTTGGGTCTGAAGCCAACCTAAATCGGGCTAAATTTAATCCCGAAGGGACTTAAAACGCATTCTTCGCCTCTTACCATTTTTGATGGCCAAGTACAGTCGAAAGGATTTTGCTACACTACTTTTCTTTTTTTCAAAAAAAAAAACTTTTTCTTTTACCAGTCGTTCGTCAAAGTATCACTGGGAATTCATAAGATAATTATTTTGTCAAAGAAGCGCTTTCAAAATCCTCAATACCAACCTACTTTCACAATAAAATTGTTCCAATTGAAAACAAGACGGTAACAGCATGGAACAAATTAAAATCGAAAAAAGCGGTTCTACCTGTTCTCGAGGAGGCAACCCCAAACAAGACATAATTACGCAACCGCATCCTCCTCCAGGAGTTGCTCATTAGGTCAGTGCGGATGGCAAATACTTGTGAGAACCGTTCCCTTTTGATATCTTCCGTTCTGTCGGGTTTTCTAATTCAGAATTTCCGACGAACAGGCACATAATTACAGTAATCCCAACAGTTATTAAGGATTGTTAGCTTCTTATTAACGAAGGTTAGCGCGGTCGTAGTCGAATGCTCTTCGAAGGTCTAATTGAAGGATATTACAGGAAGTCGGTTGTTGTCGAAGACGAAGAAAAGGAAAATGTAATAATTTTTAAATACGTAAACATCCGTGAGAAATTTTTATTTTTTTACGCATAAAGAGGTTATGAAAGGTTGATCGTAAATCGCAGATACTAAAACAAATGTCACACCATTTGGCATTTGAATAAAAGTGAATTTAATCGGTATTCGATTAAAAAGATATATTTCGAATATTTACATTCTCCCTTCTTCTTTGTGTTTTTATTTTCGAAAATTTATTCCACTCGACTGAAAGAAATAAAATTGAATTTAAATTTTCGGCTGGGGAATTGTGTTACCAATGCAGAGGAGACCCTGCTGAGAAATTCAAGAAGTTATGAAAGGGTATGCAACATTTATTTCTCTGTTGGAAATCAATTTACGTGGTGTAAATCTTCTGTTGGGATATTGCAATTCAATAGGCCCACCTGAGGTAAACATTGATTTATATAATGTCATAGGATTTAGATAAGGAGAGTCTTTAAGCAAATTAGATGTGATTACGAAATATTTTGTAAGCTCGAGATGCTTATTTATTATATGTATATATTCTTACGAGGAGTGGACACAAGGACTGCGGAATGAAGCGGAAAGAAATCGAAAGAAACTTATATATTATTACCTTCTTCATAGTATAAGCCCCTAAAGTCTTAATACGAATCTTATAATTAGCACGGTGGGTGTAAAAACCGGTAGTAGAACTTCAGTCGGTGCTAAGAATATGGGAAAATCACTTCTGCAGACTGTTCCACTGCCAGGCAGAATGAACCGTTCAACATAGACGATGAAACCCAAATTTTAGAACCACCAAGCTGAAATCCAACAATAGTGCTGGATCTAACGGCTTACCGGCCAAACTTTTCGAGGCAGCTGGTGACGAATTGGCAGAGCGCATATACCAACTCGCCTCTAAAATTTGGTCAGACGAAAGTAGGCCTGATGAATGGAATCCCAGCATCGGTTGCCCAATTCACAATAAAGAAAACTCCCTCAACTGATCAAGTATAGAGGCATCAGTATCTTCAACATTGGATATAATATTTTTTTTGCGATATTATGTTAACGCCTAAACTATCATCAACAGCCTGATTGGCCCCTATCAGTGCGGTTTCAGGCCAGTAAATTCCACTTTCGATCAAATCTTCAGATCCTGGAGAAAACTAAAAAAAATCCAAATCGATACTCATCACCTCTTTATCGATCTCAAGTCCGTTTATGACAGCAACTATAGAGAGGAGTTATATAGAGCCAAGTTTAGTTTTGATATTCCTGCCAAACTTTTTCGTCTGTGCTGGAGAACGTTAGCTACTCCATTAAAGTCGGTAGTGACCTCACCGAGACCTTTGATGTCAAAAAAGGTTTTAGACAAGGTGACGCGCTGTCCTGTGACTTTTTTAATATTGTACTTAAACGGATTGTGTGGAGCTCGCAAGCCAACATCAGAGACACAATCTATCAACATTTTGTACAACCGCCTGAATACGCCGACGGTATTGACACTATTGGAAGAACTCAGTGGGCGGTCACTGGTGCGTTTGCAAGCGTTAAAGCAGATGCGGCTAAAATTGATTTAGCTATAAACGAGGGCAAAACCAAGTATATGCTGTCAACAAGAAGGGAAATCCAACACCGACGAATTGGACAAAACGTCACAGTGGGCAGCTATAACTTCCAGGTAGTAAGGGAATTTGTCTACCTTGGCTCTGCCATAAATTCTACAAAAAACATCAGCGCAGAAATCAAGCGAAGAATAACTCTTTCCAATCGCTGTTTTTTTGGGCTTATAAGGCAATTTAATAGTAAAGGTCTATCTCGAACTACTAAGGAGACTCCGTATAAGACCCTGATCATCCCAGTCCTGCTTTATGGCGCAGAAACATGGACTTTATTAAAAGAGGATGAAGATATCCTTGGTCGCTTCGAGAGAAAAATTCTTCGTAAGATATTCGGTCGCGTTTGCGTTGAAGGGTTTTGGAGGAGAAGATTCAATCACGAACTATACGAGCTGTACAGCGACATCGACCTAGTCAAAAAACTTCATATTATACGTCTCAGATGGCTAGGACATGTAGAGCGAATGCACACCAATGCTCCGGCCTGCAGAGTCTTCGAATCAAATCCCGAGGGACGACGCAGCAGAGGGAATCATCGCCGTAGGTGGCGCGCACAAGTTCAAGGGGACCTCGATCAACTTGGAGTGCGCAACTGGAGGCAATTAGCTAAAGACCGAGCTAAATAGAGAGGCTTGTTGGTTGAGGCCCACGTTCACCCCGAACTGTAGCGCCACCTAAGTAAGTAAGTAAGGTTACCTAGCTGCTGCTACATGGAATATTTCCGATGATGTATAACGATACATTGTTTTTCAACTGATTTTTGAAAATTGGCTATTCGTCGGTTATATTGTGTTCCAAATTAATTTATGTGCATAATATATAAAACAATATAAGATACTAAGTTTTGTGAAATCGTAGTAGGCCTGATTGTTGAGAAATTGCACAAGGAAGCCGCATTTACAGATGTCGGTCAGGTAGTGGACGAAGTCGAAGTACCTTAGTCGCTCGCATAGTGGAGGAGATAAAATGTTGTGCGCAATAAAATTAATAAGGCTAAGGCCTCTGTAAGTGGCGCATTCCAGAATTTCGATTTTCTTGAAAAACGAAGGGAAATGCATTCCTGAGCCGTAAAACACGGATGTGGAATGCTTTGGAAAGCCCTGTTTTTTCAACTCATTATAACCCACAAGCATTTAAAGCCAATGTGCATCGGTTTCTCCTCTTATCCTCCTTCTAATTTTCCTACCGCCCGCGCTGTTCGCTGTTTCTTAACATATTAAGGGTAGCCATAACTAAACTCAATTTTCAGCAGCCTATTCCCGAGGAAAGATGGATTCACACTGCCACGAGACACAGCAGATAGAACGGAGACGATACCACCAGTTACAACTGAGGAAGTTGTGAGGGTGTTTTCCGAAGGCTGAGGTTTCGCTCGTCGGACCCAGGGTCTCCCAAAGAAACACCCGAAACTTTGGGTAAAGAGGTAACTTATTTATTTAACACCGCTTATTTAGCTGGCCTTAACAATATCGAGCTACTTAACAATGAGTTGATTCCTACTTTAATTTATGTTCTTATGAGGCCCAGTGTAAGCTAACCTTAACAATTTTGTTCTTCTTAACAAATATTGGATACCTACGTTGGCCTTTCTTTCTTATTTGTAACTTACTGACTACTCTACTGGTAAGCGTCCGCTGGTGCTGGACACTTGAGCAGCAACGGCTTAGGGCCGTCACTTGGGTAGCAACTGCGTGTGGCAGTCACTTGGCAGCAACACCTTGCGGCGTCACTTAGGCAGCAACTGCTCGTGGCAGTCACTTGGCAGCAACGGCTTAGGGGCCGTCACTTGGGCAGCAACACCTTGCGGCGTCACTTGGCAGCAACTGCTCGTGGCAGTCACTTGGGCAGCAACTGCTCGTGGCAGTCACTTGGCAACAACGGCTTAAGGCCGTCACTTGGCAGCACTTGCTTAAGGCAGGCACTTATCTTTCAACGGCGCGGTATACTCCTAGGAGCACGGATCGGATCCTCCAACTCGAGGATTTAATACAGGACCGGCAATGGCTTATTCTTGAGGAGGAAGAGCCCAAAAGCTTACGATTGGATCGGCTGTGGTCAGCAGCAAGCCCGATTTAAAACTCGTCCAAGTCCGGAGACAAACGATGAAAAAATTCCTGTGGTATTACCACGTCTGAGAGTTGATTCACAAGTACGCTAAATTGGTACCAAACCACTGAGTGAGGAACTCTCCCGACCACATCTCCCAATCTCCGCCTTATACAATTTTGTGCAAAAAGCGAATGCGAATTATAAAAGTGGATGCAATTCACTTTTGCAAACCACTTGGCCAATGAGATTGGGAGAAGTGGTCATGTTCGCATGGCGTGATTATCGCCAGATGTTCTTTGTTTATACTGCCCCAGCTATGGACAGTAGCGGCCGCGAAAGTAAACCACAGTGGAGGCGATAAGCAGTGTAACGCTTCGTTACAAAGTAATAGAAGCCGCAGCAGCTATCAAAAGCAACAAGACATCAGGGATGGACGGGATCCAAAACTTTGTTCTGAAGGAAGCGATCAAAACAAGACTAGATATCTTCACACACCGCACACGGCATTCCTAATAGAAAGAAAATTCCCGTCTCAATGGAAACGGTCGACAAACCACCTGAGCAATCATCGTTGTACAGGCATGTGCATGCTAGATACACTAGGGAAAGTGCTCGAGAGAATTATACGGACAAGACTAGAGCAATATACGGAAGGGGACTGAAAGAAACGAAGCACCAACCATGCAATACAACCTGTGTGCGATATACTCGTAGCACGTGAGGCAATTGATGATGGAGAAAGATGGGAGAACGATGGCTCGGAGGACCAAAACAGTACTGTGCTGTGGTGGCACTTGATGTCAAGAACGCGTTGAATTGAGCCGACCGGAGCTGTATACTAAAAGCACTGAGTGACCTGCAGGTACCAAGCTACCTACTGCGGATAATTGAGAACTATTTCGAAGACAGAACCCTTTACTATGACACAGAAGAGCGACCAAAGGGGTACAAAATCACGGGCGGAGTTCCACAAGGATCGGTTCTGTGACCAATTCTATGGAACATAATGTACGATGGCGTACTAGGAACACAAAGGCCGAACGAAGTAAACATCATCGGTTATGCCGACGATATCGTAATTGCAGCAGTGGCGAAAAAATTAGAGGCAGTTGTACAAAACTGCAATCAAACAACCACATTTACGCGGCGAATATCTGAGAGGTTTGAACGAATTCCAACTGTTCCATCAAATGTAGAGGAAGAATACTGTTTTCAACAGCGGTTATTGCCTCTGCGGGAGTTGTTTGTGGAGTGAAGCGGGTTCGTGTGGCGGCTGGTGGTGAGAAAAGAACTGCTTGGTTTAAAACGCTTGGAGTTCAAGAAGCCATCAGAGAGAAGAAGAGAGCCTTTAAGGTGTGAATTTACTTGGGGAACTCCGATTCTCGAAATCGGAAATAGCGAAGAACTTGCAAATTAGCTGTGAAAACAGCGAAAGAACAGTCTTGGAAGGAGTTTGTCGAAAAATTGGAACGTGACCACAGATCTGCAAATGAGATGTTCTGGCAGACCCTCCGCCGATTCAGAGGAAAAAAGTTGAATATCGTTGAAGGAGTCAAATCCAAGGACGGTACACTTCTTTCCAATGAGAAGGACATCTTACGCAGATGGGGCGCGCACTTTTCAGAATTACTCAATCCCGAATAGGGCACCGAAGATGACAGACCTATTGTCGAAAGTAGGGCGGAAAGTAGTCCTGCAGTAGAGGAAGTAACTTTGGCGATCAAAGCGCTAAAAGTTGGCAAATCTGCTGGTGTGGATGAAATTCAACCAGAAATGCTAAAGGCTTTAGGTAAAGAGGCAGTGCAATGGCTCTCGCGTGTCATTAAAGTAGCCTGGGAATGCGGTGAAACACCTGGTGGTTGGCAAATGGGGGTGATAGTTCCACTTTTTAAAAAAGGGGGACAAAAGAGATTGCGCCAACTATAGGGGTATATCCCTTTTAAGTCTCCCTGGAAAAGTCTTCGCTAAAGTGCTAGAAAAGCGTTTCAGAGCTATGGTTGAGGACCGTTTGGGGGATGAGCAGTGCGGTTTTCGTCCCGGTAGAAGCACAACCGACCAGTTGTTCACTCTCAGAATGGTACTTGAGAAGGCCTGGGCGTATGCTAAACATATCTACACTTGTTTTGTGGATTTGGAAAAGGCATATGATAGGGTTCCTAGAGGCAAACTCTGGAGTGTTCTGCAGGAGTATGGGATTGATGGTTTCCTGTTAAGGGTGATTCTGTCTTCATATACAAACTGTAGAAGCTGTGTTCGGATAAACGGTGTGTTTTGTCACCTCTCCTCTTCATTGTATATATGGATTAGGTGTTGCAGCGCAGCCGTGGCGGGGAATGTTTCAAAGTGGGGGACCTAAGGATTAGTTATCTGCTCTTTGCGGATGATTTGGTCATCCTTGGGTCCTTTCAAACCGAACTTCAGCGCGCACTCGAAAGGTTTGTAGCCATTTGTGATGATGCTGGAATGAAGATCAACGTGAACAAATCGGAAGTAATGGTCGGATCCAAAAAACCCATTCAGTGCACTCGGCATGTTAGTGGAGTGGTGGATAAGTTTAAGTACCTCGGGGCCTTATTCACAAGTGATGGGAGGAGCAATGCCGAGTTATCCTGTAGAATTTGTCAGGCTGGATCAATTTTGAGAAAGCTTGGCCAATTTGTTATAAGGAAGGCCGAACTTAGTGTGCAAGCTATGCTATCGGTTTTTAACTCGGTTTATGTTCCAACTCTCACCTATGGTCATGAAATGTGGGTAGTGACCGAAAGAATAAGATCGCGGGTACATGCTGCCGAAATAAGGTTCCTTCGCGGTGTTGCTGGAATAACTCGTAAGGATCGAGTGCGCAACACCAGAGTACGCGAGGCGCTCAATGTTGAGCAACTACTTCTCCGAACGGAACGATCTATGCTTCGATGGCTTGGTCACGTAGTTCGTTAGCCCCCAGACCGGCTTCCAAGACAAGCCATGGTTGCCATGCCATCAGGTAGGCAACGCCGCAGAAGGCCTACAAATAGATGGTCCGACATCTCTCCTGGAGCCGCTTAGGGATTCATGATGAATTGAAGTCAATGGCGGAGTTTCGAGAAGGATAGAGAGTCCACCTGAGTATGTATGTAAGTCGAATACTTAGTTGTAGTAAAAAATATAAACAAGTTTGTTTTGAATGGAGGTTTTTTAGTGGGCAAGAATCCCACACTACTATGAGCACGCACTGTCGATCATTATAGTGTCTTGTTGAAGATTTTCACCCACCCTCGAAAAAAAAAAAAAAATTCAAATTTATCCGCGAAGTTGATGAATGGATTAGCATAAAGCACGGGGAGGTAAACTGCTACCTAACACAATTTATATCGGGCACTGATGCTTCCGGGAGTATCTCTGCAAGTACAAGTACGCGGATGACCGATTCTGCCAGCACTGTGAAAAAAAAGTGCAGAACACGGAGCACAAACTGCTGGAATGCAAAAATTATATCAGGGTCAGGAACATCATAGAAAGAGCAATTGGCGGGCAAGTGACCCCAAGAAGCCTGACCTCATTTATGTTGGCAAGGAGTCTTTGAAGGGTCTGCATAGGTCAATTGCTCATTCGCCTTGCTTTGGGGCGGCGGGCGGTTGGACAATTATTCAGCGAGGGTTTTTCGCTTGCTATTGATATAAAACTTTCGCACAGTACTTATTTGACATTGTGGTGCTTGTGTATTTTTAATGACTTGAAATATTCTCCGAGTGAAATTTCATATTCCCCACTGTTCGCACCACTTATGCATAAGACGTAATAAAAGCGAGCAGGAAAGCCATGTACTCGTAATAATATTTAAAATTAAATTTTTGCCCCAACATATTCCACTTTTAATTACTGAAACGTCTATGCAATTCCCACGATTCAACAAAAATTATATCCCCAATGTCAGTTGAATAAACTACTTTCAAAAAATATATATATTTGAGCAAAACAAGACTTTAATAAAGCTGCAAGTCATAAAACACTTGTTATTCACTTGTAAATTGTTTGCTAATTTACCATCCAAAACATCTACGCTAATTAACTTCTTTTATTGACAATTTATTAGCATTACTATAATCTTTAGCACCAGACTGAAAAGCTAAGTGAGGGTTTAAATAATTCATTTATAACTATTTGTAAGACAAATCCATTTTTATATCTTTCTGCAATTTTTGACAGAACTAGCGGATAACTTATCGTAATACATACATTATTTTATTTGTATCTTTATCACGGTCTTCTGATGCACACTCTATTGGCCGTTATCCACCTTTTCAGTTTAGATTTGCAGCATCATTACTGACGGCTTAGTGTGAATAACGGTTCAAAGGCACAATTGATGGCTGCGACGCAAACCGTGGAGCTAGCTATCTATCTGCTTAGAGTGAAAGGTTAGTTAGTTAAGCGCATTGTAGCGGCAGCGCAGCCGTGTTATGTTGTGCTGGCGGTTTTAATTTCCCACGAGTAATGCCACATTAAGTGGTGCCGCATTAGCTACGCCGGCGAATGTTACATAAGCGCACATCGGCATCTGACCTAACATGTTTGCTTCTCCAAGTGTTTGGTATTATTTCTAATTTTATAATAATTAATAATTTAATCTTTGTTGGTGGATTTGCTTAACCTCTAGTGAACTCTTTTGGTATTTTGAGATGCAGAGTCGGCATTAAACTTGTTTGTTAGGCAAACTATGTTGTGGGTGGTGGTATGTACTATTTCCGCTGAAAATGAGAAAATTCGTTAAATGGTGCCAGACCGGTGTTATGATTGAGGTCGCTTGAAATATCCCCTCATTGCATTATATTATAATTCAGTAGATCACAACTGCGTAGGCTAGAATTCCCCGGATGACCAAGTTGCAAAATTGGATCATCAGTTTGAAAATTACTCAATCCTACCACAGAAGCGCTGTATATCCATAGTGCTTCATTTACTTTGTTAATAGTTTGTTCTATACATGAGTTCCACGAAACTCTTAACTTCGCTTTTTGTGAGAATTGAATGGTTTCGCCATAAATGAGGTAATAGATAGATATGTGCTGTTGCAGACAAAATGGAAGAGAGTAAGTAACAGAGGAGACAAATTGAAAATTTGGCAAAAATATGAAGTACGAAATACATAAGGACAAATTTATGTTCTATTGAATTTCTATGATGGATTCAAATGATACTCAAACTTAAACCTCCCGAAAATAATTGTTGAAACCTGCATCAAAACTGGTACTGTAGTTTGGGAGTTCATCTCGCTCATATCTTAGAAGATAGTGCTTACGAGACAGTGCATAGGAGATAGTGCATATCCTTTAAAAATGTGGTTCATGCCGCCTTCAAATTCAAGCCTTGGCAGCACATCTATAGTTCAGTACGCAACAGGCTCATTGCGGTGACGCTGCTTCCTTCTTTCTTGATGAATACTTGTAAACTGTACGTCAACAAGTCGATGGAAATTCCTGTTTCCAACGACTGTCGAAAAACGAGGGGTCTGAGTCAGTTCTCGTGTGGATTCCTTGTTCGATTCTTTCAATTGGTTTATTCTAAAAGTAGTCCACTGCTACCTCTCCCCAGCATTAGTGACTCGAAAGTTAACATTGTTTCTAGCTTAGGATTTAGAAGGTAGGTAGGTAGGTAAAGTGGCGGTCCAAAACAACCCAATTAGCGCTTAGGGTACGCCGTTTTGCTACCACGGACTCGTGTATACTTATTGTAGTGGTTAGTTAAAAGGAATGTTAAGTTTAAACCCAGCCCGTGGAGTTCAGGAAGAGGATTAGTTCTAAAATAAAAGGGTTTGCCAAAAGTTTGTTGTCTGATCCTCGCTAGGGCCATCTGCAAAGGAAGTGACATAGAGATTCTGTCTCATTAATATCCTTGCAGCTCATACAAAAGGTTTTGTGGGGGATACCAAGCTTGGCCGCATGGTCTCCAACTGGCCAGTGACAATATCTACGATTTTGGCAATAACTGGTCTTGGTTTGCCTCTTTTGACCTGGGTTTGTTGAAACTGGGCCACGTCTTTCTCGATATGACACAGCTCGTGAGGCTGTTCTTCAAGCCGAATGTCGACTCTTTCTGCTAGAGAGCCGTTAATGGCCGACCCTCGCCTGGCCAGCTCATCAGCACGCTCATTACCCTAATGGTTGCTGTGCCCTGGGAGCCAGATGAGAGTGATTCTCGATCGAGTGCTTTGTTGATTCAATTCGAACCGGCATTGCTCTACCAGTTTTGAAGAGATGCAAACCGCATCAATGGCCTTGATGGCAGCCTGGCTATCCGAAAAAATAGCGATATTGTGATTAGATGTTGGAAGATTATTTAGCAGGCGGCAGGCTTCTCGAATCGCAAGAAGCTCCGCTTGGAAAACACTAGCAGAGTCTGGGAGACGGAAAGACCTTGATATATTCAGCTGGTCAGAGAAGATGCCTGCGCCGCCGACTCCGCAGTCCATCTTCGAACCGTCCGTGTATATCCCTATATCATAGTTGCAGGTAACGCTTCCGTTCTTCCATTCTTCTCTGGACGGGAATTTTGTTAAGAAGGATTTTCTGAAGTTGAGTTTGGGTATCGCGTAGTCGGTCGAGGACGCAACCAGTTCACTTGGTGTCGTCTCCAGGACCTTGCCATGACCATATGGCCTTGTAGTCCAGCATCCATATTCCCTGAGCCGGACTGCGCTGGGGGGGGTGAATGCCGGTACCTTGGTTTTAGTGGTAAACAGCATCATTTCAGTCTTCTCCGGATTTACTCCGAGGCCACAGCTCGTAGCCCATGAGTGTATCTTATCCAGAGCCCTCTCCATGAGTTGACTTATCGTGGAGAGGAACTTTCCTGATACAAGTATAACCATATCATCCGCGTACGCAACCACCTTAAAACCCTCCCTATCAAGTCGCACCAAGATTTTATTAATCGCCATTAACCAGAGCAGGGGGGAGATGACTCCGTCTTGTGGAGTTCCTCTGTAAACCGTCTTAGTTGCACTACTGTTGCCTAGTGTTGCATGGATTATACGAGTACTGAGCATAGAAACTATCCATTGGCTAATAAAGCCTTCTACACCTAACTCGGTGAAAGATTTCTGAAAAGATTCAGTGAAAATGTTGTTGAAGGCTCCTTCTATATCAAGAAATGTGGCGAGAGTATATTCTTTGTAGTGAAGAGTTTTTCCACTGTACGCACGACCTCATGAAGAGCAGTTTCTGTGGACCGCCCTTTGAGATACGCATGCTGAGATTTCGACAGTGGAGAACTCAGGTTATCGCTTATATTATATGGAAGTCTAGGATACGTTCTAAAGTTTTCAAAACAAAGGAGGACAGGCTTATGGGTCTAAGCGGGACAGGCTTAGGTTTAAGCAACTCCTATAAATCGGTAATAGCCAGGGAATTGCTATGTTTTGCAATTTGTGCATCATAATAGGCATGATGCTGTCAGGGCCAGATGACTTATAGGGAGAGAAGCTATTTATAGCCCAGGAGACTTTATCCTCCGTAATAATATTTTTGATGCTATCCCAAGCTGCCAGTGGCGTACAGGTGGAACTAGCTTGTTCTACTCTAATCTCACTGCAGCCTAGGAAGTGAGTACTCATCAGGAGTTCCAGAGATGCCGCAGAAGAATCCGTCCAGCTTCCATCTGCCTTTTTAAGAAAAGACGGGTTGCTATGCCCTTTGGACAAAGTTTTGCTGAGCCTTGCGGATTCTTTGAGGGCCTCGATAGACTGGCAGTAATCTTTCCAGCCCTGTTTTTTGTTGGGACTTTCTTTTTATCAAAACTGATTGGACACGAGACTTTAAAGGCAACGTTAATTGCTTTCCCAAAGATTTCATCCTTTGAATCCAGTTCTGTGGTCGAGTCGATTTTATACGTTGATGTGCTACCCCGTTTTGACTTAACTATACGATTAATTTTTGCCCAGTTTATGCGTTTTGGGTTTCTATACAGTTTAGGGGTCTTAACCTCGAGACAGACGTTGAAGAGTATCCAGTTATGATCAGAAAAAGATTGTAAATCGGACACTCTCCAGTTTTCAACCCTGATGGTTTCGTTGTTAGATACTATAGTACTGTCAATAACCGCCTCCCACCCATTGAAGTTATCCGTACTTGGAAAAACAAAAGTTGGAGAATTGCCAGTATTGCAAATTGATAGGTTATTGGTAATGATGAAATCGAAAACAGACTCACCTCTGTCATTTGTCTCCGCGCTACCCCAAAGCGTATGTCTGGCATTGGCGTCGCAGCCCATCAAGAGGTTGGCCTTACTGGTGTTAATAGTTGATGTTAGGTATTGGACTTCCTCCGGCGGGGCTTGCCGATCCCGGTCCATGTAAACAGATGCAACGGAAAAGGCCTCACCGTTTGCAGTTTCCAGTTTAACCACCGTTAAATCGCCACAGCTAAGGTTAGGACATAGAAAAGCTTTTATATGCTTCTTAGCTAAAATGCAAATTTTAGGCTTACCGTTGCAGTTATTGTGGTTGTAGTAGGGTTTGTAGTGGTTGTCCTGAAGTCACCTGATGGTAGATCCCCTTACCCAGGGATCCTGGATGATGCCGATATCGATGTTTTCTTCATTGATAAAGACACGCAGATTATCTGTGGCACACTGCGAGTGCCGCAGATTAATCTGAATCATCTTCAACGGGGGCATTTGGTGTATCTGGGATGATCTTCATGCGCTCCAACAGAGTGTTGGCGTCGTTGACACCGTCTGTGTCTTCATCCGAGCCTGAAGAAATGCATTTCTTATGCCAAACCTTAGACGATAGTCCAACTTCTCGAGCACCTCCAAACTATCCTCGTTTATGAGGAGCAGAAAAGTCATGCTGTTTTTCTGCGGCTGCTCCGTCTTAATAACTGCCCAATCATCCATTGGAACCGCAGGATTTTGGCGCTTAAGACCACCTCTGGTGGAGGTGGTAGTTTTTGCCGGTTTTTGTTTGATCTGCCTTTTAGCAACGCCGCTTTCGACTTTGCTGCGTTTGCTGGAGTGAGCCATCTCTGCTTGAGATCGGTTCCTTTTCAAGGCTTCCTGTTGAGTGTTAAGACTCGTCTTGGCGGCCTGGCGCTTATTGTAGTCTTCAACAACAGCCTGGTACCTCAACTTGTCTGCCTGGTCACGTTCAGTGACAGTGCCTGCCTCTTCATTCTTGGCAATATTGTTTAGAATGTAGACGGCCTTCTCGAAGTAGTGTCTATGTTGGAGGTTGGTGAATTATTTTTTCTGGATTTTGCTTGGGAGTACTCTTAGTAGTATCCTTGGCAGCATCCACAAAGGAGGAAGTAGAGGATTGAGACATTGCTAGAGTACTTTGGCTGGTACTTTCTACACTGCCTGTTGGTTCAGTGGCTTCTTGGCTTGAAGCCAGCAGCTCATCTTCCGATTAATTACTTTTTTTTTTGTTTTTTTCTATTTTTTTTAATTTTTTATTTTTATTTTGATCATTCATATTTGGTCCCACGAGTAGTACGGAAAGGAGATTCGTCCTGGCAGAGCCGATTTACCAGGATAAGGCTACGATACGACAGACCTCGCCTGTGCATCTGAAGGAGCTCGTTCGCGGCTGGTTTAACCCCCAGCCTTGCATCCTTGGGCACGGTTTCCTGCGTTAAGCGCTCACACCACCACTGAAATCAGGTACCCCAATCCGATGGCCAAGATGCATATGTAAAGGATAATACTATTGAGGAGTAAGAACCCGATACAATGCTTCTTGGCCTTAGCTAACCCCATCTTGACAACGTACAAGACTGCTGTGGTGGTTATTACCGGCTGGCACCCACGGGGAGGGTTAGGATGAGGATTTTTGCCTAGTCTAGGATTTAGAAAGGATCTGCAAATTATCAGCCTCCCCAAGCTTTTTGAAAGCATTGTAAAAAATAAATTAGAGTTTGTTATAAAAGTTCGTATATCTGTGGCCAGAAGACATAACAGCATAAGTGCTTTTTCACATTTATGAAAACGTATTTAAAGATGCTTGTATGATCTCACATCTCTGCCCTTAACCCAGTAACTGTTGCAGATAATAATTTACACACAGAAGCGCCGTTTTAATACCACGACTCAAGTGACCTGTCGGATGTAAAAAGGACGTTAACCGCTAGGGAAAAGAGAATGAGGATTATTCAAATCCAACCCGTTACATTGAGGAAACTGTTAATATCCCCAATGATAATCTCCGCTAGCTCTATTAGGTTGTCGAAAAAGGGTTTACCTAAGATACGCTGTCTGACCTGCCTAAACCCCCTGCCATCTGCTATCAGTCTTTAGCAGATAGTGCGCGGAGATGCCTCCCTTGAGGATGATACATAAGTTGCAATGTTTTGTGTTCATTGTATTCGAAGCTACAATATGTCATAATATGGCTATTATACGTAAAATAAAACCTATTTGTTTTGTTCGACTTATCAGAAGAAAGTGCAAAGTTGCGTTTGGTTAATGGGTTGATATAGCGATAGGGTCCTTCTACATCATTGTCAGATGAATATATAAGTAGAATAATTGTGATACCCATGAAGTGTAATAACTCTCATAATCTTGAAAGCGATTATGCCAATAACCTAGCAATTAGTGAAGAAACAAATCATACATTGAGAATTTATGAGCTTCGCATATATTTTAAGATTGACGAAATCACGAAAACACTGTACAACTGACTTATACAGGAAATGTTCACACTTAGCAATTGTAGCGCCCTTCTTCAGTGGTATATATTACCAGGCTACAGACTAGATAATGATTCTTTGTTAAATCACAAGTTCGTGTTGAATTGTATAATTGAAGCCTTATGGTACAGACCCCGGAGGGTACACTAGATTTTTGGCAAAAATTCGTATAATGATACCTTCCTAGCTAACTAACTATACTTTAGCTCTCGAAATTTTGTCTATTTTTTAGTCAATTTAGTTCAAATGACATACTACTCTATTCAGGAAGACCATCCGGAAGTCCGCGGGAATATGGAGTTGGACTACTGCTAACAACAACAGCACGCAAGGGCCTAATTTCCTGGCAGCCTCATGGTGATAGGATTTTGACGGCCAGATTCCGGACTAGAGTACGACGCGTCACCATCATACAGTGTTACGCTCCAACGAATAGTTCGTCTAAGGACGAAAAGGAGAGCTTCTACAATCTCTTAAGCGCCGTCTTCAACACAACACCAAATGGAGACATTGTCATAGTGATGGGGAATTTGAATGCCAAGGTAGGCAGTGACAACGAAGGGCTCAAACATGTAATCGGGAAGCATGGACTAGGCAACCGCAATGACAATGGCGAAAGGTTTGTGGATTTCTGCAATACCAACCGCCTTGTGATAGGTGGCACCATGTTTGAGCACAAGACCTGCCACAAAGTCAGCTGGGTTTCCAATGACAGGCAAGCAACCTCCAACCAAATTGACCATTTTGCTATCAGCCGCCGCTTTAGAAGTAGTCTCCTGGACGTCCGAAACAGGCGAGGGGCAGATGTGGGGATAGTACGTGATCACCATCTTATGCTAGCTACTCTCCAACTACGCACTGCTGCAGTTCGAAGATTCCACGACAACACAAGAATGCCCAGGTTCAACATCGATAGACTTAGTGATCCCTCAGTGCGCCAACAATTAAGGGAGCACTTTTCGCAAGATGTGGAAGCAATCGGCAGCTCAATGCCCGCAACCATCCAAGATCATTGGTGTGCTGTGAAAAATATTTTTACATCTGGTGCTGAAAGAATTGTCGGTCGATCGCAGGGAAAACATAGGGCTTTCCGAGGATACCTGGAGACGGATTGATGAACGGAAACAGCTGAAAGCTCGCGTTGCAGCTACCCCAGCAGCAGGGAGAAGCGAGCTAGAGTCCCTATATCGCATGAAGATGAGAGAAGTTCAGCGTAGCGTGCGACGTGACAAGCGCAACTACATCAACGCGCTGGCTACAGAAGCAGAAGAAGCTGCACGGAGGTGCGACAGCAGGACCGTCTAAAGAATCACGAAAGAGCTGACAGGTGGTCGCAGCTCCAGCCAACACCCAGTGAAAAGCCTAGACGGATCCTTGCTCATTTCGGATGAGGACCAGCTCAGGACATGGAAAGAGCATTTAGCTACGGTTTTGAACCGTGTATTCGCTAGCGATATGCTCCCAAATCAAACTGAGATGCCCGAGGTGAGAAGTTCCCGAATACGCACCACGACTTCCAGTAAAGATGAGATCATTACCGCGATCAAAGCACTCAAAACCAACAAGGCGGTAGGACTTGACGGTATTTCAGCAGAGCTCTTACGAGCAGCGCCAACAATATCGGCTGAGCTTCTGCTTCCACTTATAGATAGAGCTTGGGAAGCTGAGAGCTTTCCTAAGGAGTGGAAAAAGGGAATGATCGTCAAGCTTCCTAAGAAAGGAAATTTAATGGAGTGCGGAAAGTGGAGGGGTATCCTGCTGTAGCTAAGATAATAGCTAAAATCATCCTTGAGCGAATCAAACAACATCTCGAAGACACACTCGATGCCGAAGAAGCAGGTTTCGGCTCTGGGTCCTCCTGTGCCGACCACATCAACACCCTGCGGATTATCATCGAACAGTGTGTTGAATATCGATCGCCACTGCACCTGCTGTTCATCGATTTTGAGAAGGCGTTCGATAGTGTCAACAGGGAGTTTATTTGGCGTGCCTTACGCAGGAGAGGCATTCCCGATAAACCAATTGCTATTATCAAAGCTACATATGAAGGCTCCAAATGTCACGTTCTGCACAGGGGAAGGTTGTCTGAGGAATTTGAGATCCAAAGTGGGGTAAGACAAGGCTGCATCCTTTCACCAATATTATTCCTATTGGTGATTAGCGATGTGCTTCATGCAGCTTTGTCGACGGGAAACGGAGGAATTCGATGGACTTTTACATCTCAACTGAAACATCTTGACTACGCAGACGATGTATGCTTACTCTCCCACAGGATTATGAACTTCCACCAAATAACAGCAGATGTGGAGAGGGAGGCAGGTGTCGTCGGGCTGAAAATTAATACGGCAAAAACTACAATTATCAGCCTTGGAACAAACTCATCGGCTCAAATATTCATTGCTGGACAACCGGTAGAGAGACTAGAGGATTTCCAGTATCTTGGGAGTATTGTCTCGACCGATGGTGGAACCGAACTGGATATAGCCAACAGGATCGCCAAAGCAAAGTCCGCGTTCGGGATGTTGTCCAAAATATGGCGAAGCAATGCAATCAGTTTGAACGCCAAGCTAAGACTGTTCCGCTCCAACGTTGAATCCGTGCTGCTATATGGTTGCAGCACGTGGAGAGTGACCACTACTATCACCAGAAAGCTGCAAACGTTCGTTAATAGGTGTCTGCGCAATATCTTAAGGATTTTCTGGCCCAATCGTATCTCTAACGAACACCTTTACGAGAGGACGGGTCAGGAACCAATAGGCACAACTATCCAACGGCGGAAGTGGCAGTGGATTGGTCACACGTTCCGAAAGGGTGACAGCTCCATAGCGAACCATGCTATGCAATGGAACCCTCTAACTCAGGATGGCAGAAGACCTGGCGGTCCGCGGAAAACATGGCGCAGAACAGTCGAGAAGGAGGCACGGCAGTTAGGGAAAAGTTGGGGAGAACTCAGACACATTGCCAGAAACCGTACACGATGGCGCGTAGGCGTAGTAGATGCCCTAGGACCCACAAGGGGATACAGGACATAAGAAATGACATATTGTCGTGTTCATAGTAAAACCACATAACTGACATTTTACAAATTATTCAGGATAGACAAAGAACTGTTTGCTGGTTGCAGTGTTTTAAATGGGAATGCGGCATTCCAAAGCCATTTGAAACAAATGCAAAACTTAATTTCTAAACTCTGCTTATTGACCCATGTATTACTCTAATATCAAAAAGTGAACTTTTGAAAAAATGGCGCTTGTATGGTATGTAATTGCATGACGTTGGAAATGAAAAGAAGAAATAAGGAAGGATTTTGGGTGAACTGATTTGAGACTCAGATGATCCTTTGTTTCAGTACATGCTTACTCCATTGGTGATGTTCGAACAAGTCGGAGAGAATTTGCTGTGATTTTGCATTGAATATGGTTTCTGGTATTTGTTGAGTTACCTTAGGTGATGTATGATCGTATCAATTAATTTTATTACTACAAAGGTTGAATGCATAAGGTTGGCACCCGAGCCGACTACCTACCATTCAACAACCGAACACATTACCACTACACTATGTTACCCACAAAGTGCAATGTGCAAGTACTTAAAGTCCAATCATGTCTTTTATTGCCATTTACTAGCACTTTTGATAGACTTTTTTCACTTTTACTATGCCATGTCTTATTCGCAAACAAATGTCATTTGCAGTCCTTGAAATGACTACCAATTCATTACTTTATCAACATACATATCTACATACAAGGAACCTTATCCTGGGCCAACTGGTTAGAGTAAAGGTCACTAACAGCATTAAGCTCTGTTCTTACTCCGGCGCATATTTAGAGATTAAAAATGTTTTTGTTTCTCCATCACGTCGATTAAGAGTGATTTATTTCCTTTGTTACTACCCAGTCTCATGTCTGCGATTAATTATAATCAGTAGAAATATTTGTAGAAGTGTGAGTGCCCCACCTGGTTTGGATAGAACGAAGAATTCAAATCATCAAAAGAACAATGACTACGAGGTTCTGTTCGTTCTTAATGTGCAACTGCTATGGTGTTTATCTGACTTTTTTTTTATCTTTATCTTCTTTTTTAAAGCTTGGGTATTATAAAGCCAAAAATGGCAAAGGTCTGTTATTTTTTTCGGCGGACTGTGCGCGCACGCGCTCACCAGACAAGAGGTGATAAAAAGTTGCTATTTGTTATTTTTGAGATTTGTTGTGGGATGCTGTCCGACATTTCGGAAAAAAATTTTATGATCTTCTTTGTATCTCGGAAGATTACAGATTAGGGATGCTCGGAATGCCGAAAAGGTATTTAACATTAGGTAGATATGTATATGAATGCTTTTCTAGCAATAAAAATGTAGACTTGCGAAATTGTAAGGAATTTTAGAAATATTGTGTTGGTAAAAGTGGGGATCATAAAGTTGTACATAAGTGAATGACTATGTACTGTACATATGTATGATACTATTTGACTGGACTTGGGTGTTCAAAATATTTATGTTAATCAGAAGAGGAGCGTCTTCAGTAAATGAATCTACATAAGTGACCGGACGATCTTGATTTAATAAGCAACATGGCAGCTCTAAACTTCAGTGCAGTTAACACTTCATACCCACACACCTTTCCAACGATTCCTATACGCTTCTGGATCCTTTCGTATTAAAGCCCTGCTCCATAACCAACTTACAAAGCACGAGTTAATATACCTAACTCTTGATTTTGAAATACATGCTAACGCAATAACTTTCCAATTTAGAGATCTTATTAGCGTTAATCATCATCAATTGCTTCGTGATTTGCAAAATTCTGATTGGGGCAGACTTTTCTATATGTCATCTGTGAATAATCAAGTTGGATTTTTTCAACGTGCACTAAACACGTTTTTTGAGGAAAATGTCCCCTTGAAAAGGAAGACCATTAGGAATACCTGTCCTCCGTGGATGAGCGGTAATATCTTTAAGCTGATGAGGGATAGACACGTTGCATTCCTCCGCTGGAGACGGTGCAGATTGGAACAGCTTCATTAAATTTACCGTAAACTTCGCAATAGGGTGGTTCGCAATGTCAAAGCTGCTAAGAGACTATTTTATGCGCATAAGCTTAATCTATCAACTTCCGAGAGAAGTTCCTGGAAGGATTTGCGACAAATGGGTGTAGGCACAGTACAACTTAACCCCTTGGATGATATCGACTGCGACGTTCTTAATGTCATCTTTACTTCGTGTTCATCTTCGAACTGTCAACCTGTAGATTCGTGTTTAGAGGACTTAAATAATGCCACTTATATTGAGGGAAGATTGCACCTCTGAAGACTATCTGATGCAGATGTTGTTGAGGCTTTGTTGTCAGTAAAGTCAAATGCAATTGGTCTCGATGGGATAAACGCTAAATTCATAAAATTGTCGCTAACGGTTATACATTTTCAACACTATTCCGACAACTTCGGTGTTTCCAACAGAATGGAAGAAAGCGAAAATAGTTCCCATTGCCAAGAAATCAAACGGCAATCTGTCAGAATATAGACCAATAGCTATACTGCCTTTCCTGTCTAAGGTTTTTGAAAAAGCGTTCCTTCTTACTTTCTTATGACCTGTATCCCCTTGTGGGTCCTAGGGCCTCTACTACGCCTACGCGCCATCGTATACGGTTTCTGGCAATGTGTCTGAGTTCTCCCCAACTTTTTCCTAACTGCCGTGCCTCCTTCTCGACTGTTCTGCGCCATGTTGTCCTCGGTCCGCCAGGTCTTCCGCCATTCCGTTTGCTATGGAACTGTCACCCTTACGGAACGTGTGACCAATCCACTGCCACTTCCGCCGTTGAATGGTTGTGCCTATTGGTTCCTGACCCGTTCTCTCGTAAAGGTGTTCATTAGAGATACGATTGGGGCAGAAAATCCTTAAGATATTGCGCAGGTACCTATTAAGAAACGTTTGCAGCTTTCTGGTGATAGTAGTGTTTACTCTCCACGTGCTGCAGCCATATAACAGTACGGATTCATCATTCCAGAAACCTATCTTTGTCCGGGTACAATAGCCAAAAGTCGTCAACATGTGATCATTCCTTATCCGAGGTATAGTGTCGGTTTCTGTAGCGATAAATTTTCGGTAACGCAGGTTGCTGGCCCACGTTACCTAGCCTAGAATCAAGGCCCTAGACAACGCACACTTACTATTTTAGCTTACACGTATGTGTGCGAAATTAATCAATTAATTTAGTTTCTCAAGTCAATCTGGCAAATTAATTCACTCCTACCTTGTTGGTAGACAACAGTTCGTTATTGGAAAAGATCGCATGTCAAAGTTTCTACCAATGGCATATGGCGTTCCGCAAGGATCAATACTTGGGCCAGTTCTCGTCTCCCTCTACGTGAATGAGCTTCTACAGACCGATTTCTTGAAGACGTTCCTGAAGGGTCAGTGTAAGCTTGGACACAGATGAGAGACAAGGAATTCAGCCTTGCGACCGAGTTCAAAGAGATTTTACGTTAACGAAATATTTTGGAACTAGTTAAAGGATTGAGCCAGGCCTTAAGCGAAGGCTTAGGAAGAAGGCTTAGCTTAAGAAGGCTATAGACGTAAATTCTTCTACCCTTCCGCCTGTTGCTTACAATATAGTTCAAGGCCATTAGGATACCATAAGTTTCCTTGAGAACAGAAGCATGTTTGCCTAATGAGGAGTGAAGCCTATTGTTGTCGTTTTCCAAAAAGACAACAGCGCCAGATCTTAAACTGGTTTTGGTGCCATCCGTGAAAATTCGACTACATTCCATTCCTGGCTCTGATCGAATCCACTCCTGAACACAATGAAAGTCGACTTTGAATTTATGCAATAGCCGGAGCTCTGATGTCATTGCGTCAGACGGCATACCATCTCTTATCATGTCTACTGCCGCCTGAACGTTAACACAAACGGTCGCTAGGTATGACCCGACGCACCTTCTACGGCAACATCATCTGCATTTGCTTGAGCGTAGACGTAAGAACTGTTTAGAGTGTTCAATATCGAGTTGGCCACCATGCACCATAGCAGTGTTGATAGAACACCTGCCATAACCTATCGGCCACAATCTGTATCCACAACCAAAGTGATGTTCATTATCATTGCTTTGATCTACACCACTAACGTTTCGTCTACCCCATATGGTCTGGCAGAGCCACGCATGTAGTCAAACGTCTCATTGACAAAAGCACCCTCAACGTCGATGAAGCTGCTTATCACGTATTCTTCTCCAATAGTGGATGCAGCCTTAAAGTTATTTTACCCACGTGATTTCCCACCGGTCTCTCAGTGAGAACGAGATAAAACTTATAGGTCCGAATCACTGGCGAAGCGAGTTATTACCAATTGTTGGTATAAAAGCCACTCTAATTGTACGCCAAGATGTAGGAATATATGCCAGCGCCAAGCCAGCAGTGAATATGCTTTTCAGAGTAGGCAGCAACTGGTCTATACCCTATTGCAGCATAGCTGGATTATTCCATCGGCACCAGGTGACTTGAAACCATTAAAAGATGCCACAGCATATTTGATGGTCTCATCTCTTACCACGGCTGATGCAATTTAACAACTGCGCCGATTTTTCTGACTTACATCAAGTTGAGCCTAGGTTAGCGGACCTAATGGTTATTTGATTGCCTGGAAATTGAGTCTCCAGCGGAAGACTAAAAGTTTCCCTTTTCGTCTTACTAAATTTGCCATAAGACTTTCTGAGCGTACCGGCTTAGGCGCCTTGGCCTTTTTGAGCACTTTAACCAACCTACTGGTTTCGTCGAGTGTTTCAATCTTTTCAGAAAGAATTCTAGAAGAAACACTTTTCGACAACCGAATTAACTCCTTTTGGTCTTTTTGATAAAAGGAAGAAGAGGAAGATGGTCTATTTGCTTCAATCTATAAAGATCGCAATTTCCCTCCAAATTTGTCTTGAGCCACTTATTTAGAAGTTTTCTGGTTTTCTTTCTGAGTCTCTTTGGTTTTGGGCTCCACCAAGACACTGGAGTTCTGCAGGGGTTTCTTGTCAGCTGAAAATATCTGGTGTCCTTACCAGGTCCTTAGTCAGGTTTTTTTTAAGAGAGTTCTCCACCTTTTGTTTCGTCCTGAGTTGAGTTGAAGTTTTGACAAATCTGTCCCGCTCTTCTTCTTTCTTCCTCGTAAAGTCTTAGCCTCGACATACGAGTGTATGCACATTGAGGGGCCTTTGCGGGGTAACACCTAATGGCAGTTCCACGGCTAGAGTGGTCGAAGTGTTCAGGGTGTGGGTTAGTACGTCCTGGCATGCATTATTCAGGTTTTCGAATCATGCATGCTATTGTTTATGCATGAGTGTATTGTTTATTCATTTCTTTTAGCATTAAAAGTGCACGTATATCTACAGATACCATGAAATCCTCTAGAGACATCTATCTGTAATGAGGTACAAAAAAGTGGCTTATGTGGTTTTGTTGACGATCTATATCCAATCACGTTCAAAAATTTTGAGAAATGCCTAGCAACAGCTACATTCCTCTGCCTGCATCCGATTCATAATTTTCTAAAGAACTACATATTTCATTGCTATAATTTGAAATTCAACTGATCACAAGGTGTGGTGTTGACCACAAATAAGAAACAGTGTCGAAACTCGTCCAATAACAAACGATAATTTTCCTAATTTACGTTTTAACTTTCCGGAAATTGTTGCAATGTCACATGGACCACAGTGTGAGGCGAAGAAGAAAACCTGATGCTACGACTTTTACTTAAAAAAATAAATTTGATATTTTATTGCCCTCTAGGTGGGCAACGACATGCTGTGGTAACTCTTTTCATGGTTCACCTATGTAACAATACTGAAGTTTATGGTTCAAGATGACCAGCGCAGAGATCGTGTGTGGTTTAACTGTGTACTTTGTTGGCGGTATGGAATTCAAACATTGATGAGGTGGAGACATTGTAGTTAATTTGGATTATGGTATTCTGTCATGTTAGTTTTTATTTATTCAAATATTTATGAGTTTCGCGTTTTTGTTAGTTGAAAATGGTGTGTAATAGGTGTGAGTAGCATAAATATTTTGAACTTAGTCACCTACTGGATGGCAGTTCATAGAGCAGATTGTTTGTGCTCGTAGGTCCAGATTTTATCGATATCTATATATCGAAATTCAAGAATTTAATTTTTTAAATTGAACTTATTAAATGTACTGTAGGAACTGCTCACAAATGACCCCGCCTTTATAATTGCAAATAGAAGGAAAGCTTTAAATTTACATTTGTTTCGGACAGTAAATTGATTTCGGTCGTAAGCCGGAAAGTTTTCAAGAAGGTTTCCAAATCCGACCGCTGTTGTTAAATACTGTTTATCTTGCACTTGAATATTGTTAGCTAAGGAATCTTCAAAGATTAGGAGACGATGGAGTCGAGGCATTTCCTGGGTCCTTGAGATCCTGCCCAGGTAGCGGTCACAGCGGAAGAAACCGCCCATACTGGTGGAACTGGAAGTGTGATTTGCAGTTCAGGAGTAAGTTGGAAACTCACTAAGGCAGTGGCCATGGAATGGTTCACTTATAAAGACATGGTAGATGGGTGCCTTGTGATGTAAGTCCGTTCTCACTCAGCTCAACAAGGTTCCATTGAGTTCATTTTATGTTTACCCTGGGAAACTGCAGAGAAAACTGAATTTACACCTATCTAGATAAGGATATAAATACCAGAGGGTATGCCACATCGGAAACAAATGGGCATATGAATTTCAGGAGGCCTATCAGCTCAATATAATTTACGTCCTCCAACTTAGTGAAGAAGTAACTATCGATAGTCCTTACTTTTGTGTCGGTGAGAGCAGAGCATTCGAACAGTGGCCGGCGCGGCGGACAGATTCACTTTCTTCCTTATCAGAAGTACGTGGATACGCTCTACAAAGCTCCTTGAGAGAGGAAAAAAATTCGCAAAGAAGATTATGAGTATATGGAGGAATTTTGGGGATGCATTGAATCTTCCCTTGAAGCACCCAGTCTATGGAAATCTCTAGTTAAGACACCAACGTCGGTATCGACTATCAAGAAAAGCGATTGTCAGACTCACACAAGAAAGGAGACTCCCTTAACTGCGCCAATTATAGATGCATCAGTCTCCTCAACATCACATATAAGTTCTTTTCTGCGATATTGCGTGAACGTCTGAAACCTTTTATCAACAGCCTGATTGGACCCTATCAGTACGGTTTCAGGCCAGGAAAGTCCACCATCGAGCAAATCTTCACACTTCGGCAGATCCTGGAGAAAACCCAAGAATTCCAAATGGATATTCACCACCTCTTTATCGATTTCAAGGCCGCCTATGGCAGCATCTACAGAGAAGAGTTTTAAAGAGCCATATCTAGTTTTGACATCCCTGCCGAACTTGTTCGTCTGTGCAGGATGACGATGGAGAATGCCCGCTGCTCCATCAAGGTCGGTAATGACCTCACCAAGACGTTTGATGTCAAAAAAGGTTTTAGACAAAGTGGCGCGCTGTCATGTGACTTCTTTAATATTTTACTTAAACGGATTGTGCGGAACTCACAAGCCAACACCGGAGGCACAATCTACCACAAGTCTGTACAACTGCTTGCATACGCCGACGACATAGACATTACTGGAAGAACTCAGTCGGCTTTCACCGGTTCGTTTGCAAGCATTGAGGCGGAAGTGGCCAAAATGGGTTAAGCGATAAACGAGGGCAAAGCCAAGCATATGCTGTCAACAAGAAGGGACAACCAAAAACCGACGAATTGGACAGAATGTCACCGTGGGCAACTATAACTTCGAGGTAGTAAGGGACTTCGTCTACCTTGGCTTTGCCATAAGTTCAAAAAACAACATCAGCGCAGAAATCAAGCGAAGAATAACTCTTGCCATTCGCTGTTTTTTTGGGCTCATAAGGCAATGTAACAGTAAAGTCCTATCTCGAACAACTAAGGAGACTCAGCATAGGACCCTGATCATCCCAGTCATGCTTTACGGCGCTGAAACATTGACTTTATTAAAAGAGGATGAAGATATCCTTGGTCGCTTCGAGAGAAAAATTCTTCGTAAGATTTTCGGTCCAGTTTGTGTTGATGGGTTTTGGAGGAGAAGATTCAATCACGAACTATACGAGCTGTACAGCGACATCGACCTAGTCAAAAAACTGCGTATTGGACGTCTGAGATGGCTAGGACATGTAGAGCGAATGGACACCAACGCTCCGGCAATCATCGCCGTAGGTGGCGCGCACGAGTTCAAGGAGACCTCGACGAACTTGGAGTGCGCAACTGGAGGCAATTAGCTAAAGACCGAGCTAAAGGGAGAGGCTTGTTAGTTGAGGCCCAGGTTCACCCCGAACTGTAGGGCCAACTAAGTAAGTAAGTAGACTTACACAAGAAGATGCTGGATATTCTAATGATCTTTCAATATTCCAGAAACTACCGCATGACTGGATGCAGTCACAAAAGATAAAATAATCGACAAAAGTAAGAAAGCATGGCTGGTTAGAATAGAATGGTTAACATTTGATTTACGATGCTACAAGAGCCATAGAAAATTATTATTCCAAGACCTAAGTGTACTTACACAAACTGCCTAAGGCTAGGGTATGTTCCTAATTCTTTACGAGAAGTCCATGTGATTTTCATTCCCAAAGCCAAGAAAGACAATCACATTAACTCTAAGTACTACAGACCAATAAGTCTGTTTTCCAACTATTGGAATGCTTGATAGACATACATACTAGTATATGTACGTGAGGGATGTGGTTGGTAAAAAATATCTATCCAATTCACAACATGTGCATATGAAAGGGAGATTGATCGACACAGCTCCTCACAAGGTAATGTTGATGCGATTTTAAGCAGTCCGCAGATAGCTCAATTTGTATCGGCCTCTGCGATTTGATTGGACTGATGCTCAAGTCACGTGCAATGAACTTAGACAGTATGTAGGGGAACATCTCAGAGCGGCATCCTCGCACTACTTATATGGTTTCTTTTGGTGGACTAGATTTTGAAAACATTAGAAGGAAATGGCTTTATTGTGATGACTTATGTGACAATGTTATCATCCTGGTGTCAGGTAAATTTCATCAAGTCTTCAGTGAAACACTCATTTACGCACTACTTCTAGTTAACATTTATGTCAATAGCCGAATTTAGTCCTTCAAAGTGCTTCAGCAATATAAAGGGCTTCAAACTATCTGTGGAATACTAGTTGTACATGGATGTTGTCAGATCTATTCCAATGTATGGCTCAAAAGTCCAGTTAAAAGGAAATTGGTCTTTACACTGACGGCAGGAAATGTACCCTGTGTAGAAGTTACGGCTTACCATCATATACTCGTAATATGAGTCATATTTTCAACCACAGTCTTTCTTCAGACTGCAAAGCATGAATTAAGAAGACAACATCGTGTGAAAGATTATTATTTTGTACATTGACATCCAGGTTACACAGCAGATGATTACTGGTCGGGGTGGACCTGGGCTTCAACTAACACTCCAATCCAGCCAGCATGTTGGTGTGTAACTTCTAAGTACATGGTCAAATATATCGTCAACGCCGATAGGCCCACAATTCATAATGTGAATTTTACTCTAAAAGATTTTAAAGGCACTTTCATCCGATGTTGATATAGTTCATGCTTGTACATCATAGATTAGTGTACTATCTTTATAGTTCTTCTTGATAGGGCTCTGCTATTTAATTACCATCTCCGCGCGCAGAAGCAGCGGTTGACAAGTGTTACCCTAAGTTTGATCCCGCGTTGACGTCTTTAGCAGAATTAAATGCGGAATCTAGGTAGGCAAATTCCTTGGCCAGTTAACATAGCTTCATCGCTGAACGTTAGTGTGTTTCGTCTATTGTTGTCAGCATATAAATGGTTTTCCAATAGGGACGGGTACATTTTGACAGCTCATGCCGGCCATATTGTTTTATCTGTTGATAATTTTCCTGTTTTTTATTTTTCAGACACTAAAGACAAAGCACTGTGGCAAGACACAGCGTCGAGCAACACTTGCAAATGATAAAACGTTATTATCATGGGTGTTCTGTTGTGGCAACGATGGTTTACGGTTTACATGGTCGTCCTTCATTTCGTCTGCTATTTAACGTTTGGTGGCTAAACTCGAGTCGACCAGTTCAATGAACAATCAGCCAACACCCGTACGTCAACGAAATGCAAAATCTGCCGAAAACATCGTCGCTGTCGAAATTCTGTAAAAACAACCATAGACTGGCTTCTGAAGCAGCTGAAAGCGGACCCCGACTTCAGCAACGAAGCCCATTTTTGGATGAACGGGTACGTCAACAAGCAAAATTGCCAGATTTGCGACGATGCCAATCCACACGAGGTCCACCAAGTGGCAATGCATCCGCAGAAAGTCACTGTTTGGTGTGGATTGTTGGCCGGCGTCATCATCGGTCCGTACTTTTTCGAAAACGACAATGGCATTGCCATCACCATCAGCAGAGAGCGCTACCATTCGATGATAAGCAATTCCTTATGGTTGGTTATATGGATGTGAACGATATGTGGTTCCAACAGGATGGCGGTCCATGGTAAGCAGCTGATGCCACAATGGACAGTCTGCACAAGCGATTTGAGGGCATGGTTATCTCACGCAGAAGCAACGTAAACTGACCACCGAGATCGTGCAATTTGACCCCGTTCAACTTCTTCTTGCGGGGTTTTCTTTAGTCGCAGATCTATGCCAATAAACTGCAAACGAACAGTGCCCTCAATGTCAACATGACCCGTGCCATTGTTCAAATTCAGCCTGTTCTATGCGCCAGAGTAATCGAAAATTGGACCTCTCGGATGCGCGCCACCCAGCGAAGCGGTAGCTATTTGAAAGATGTCATATTCCACACATATTGTCATTAATAGGCCTTTTAAATAGAATACAAAATTCCTTAATATCTCACACAGAACTTGTTTTATTCAATTTGAACATCTACCCGTCCCTATTGGAAAATCCTTTACAAATGATTGATACTTCCTGCTCTTCTAGTTGAAAACGAAACCCATCTTAGCACCTTCTGCTGATGATGTTAATGTCATCCGCATAGGCCATCAGTTGCACCGACTTGTAGAAGGTACTGCTTGATGTGTTGGCATGAAAAATTGGCAATATTTTCTCACGCGCCGCGTTGAAAAGACTGCATGATCACTTTGGCTTTGCCCTATGGTGGTATTAAATGTGTCGGTGTCTTGATGGAGCAACAAGTATTTTTAATTGTCATCCTGCATAAACCAATAAGTTTGGCGGATGTAAACAATTCAGGCATGTCGTGGTAAAGCTTATTCCTATTAATGCCATATTACCCAGAAGTCAATGAGTATATGGTGGAAATTAAGTTCATGGTCCAGGGTCTTCTCCAGGATATGGTGTAAGGTGAACATTTTGTCTATTGTTGATCTTCAAGGCTTAGAACCACATTGATATGAAGCCCTCACAGATCAATTGAGGTATGAACAACCAATGATGTGAACACATGCTAAGTACTGAGGCGAACAGGTTTCACAGGAATCGAAAAGCCGGATGAAACTGCCGGGAAAAGGCGGAACAGATAAGTAGTAGATGAGTAGATAAGTAGAAGTGAATTGTAAATCTCCTGTGTAGATAAAGAAATAAATAGACGAAGAAGCTAAAGGTAAAGAAAACTGCGACATCCACCTGTCTACCTTGCCTTTGCCGACAGAGAATAATAATTTGTTTTCATTAACTCTCTTCGTATAACTAAGACACTTGCATAGAATTAACCTGAAAGACTTCATCAAGTTCATATTTTCACCTGGATAGCTCAACTGCTTTTTCTTTACAGGTTCCCAGGACAATCTATAGTGGGAACAATGGACAAACATGTTGGCATATTTACCTACTGGTTAACTTCAAAGAACACGCATCTACCTAAGTTAACTCCAGATAGTTGAATCGTTATTAAATTTAGTGGGAAATTGGATTGCAATAAAGTTCATCAAAAACTTATTAACTGAGCCAATACGTCCATCTCTTTGTGTTAAGGTGTCATAGAAAAGACCAAGTCTTGCAACAGTACGGTTCGAACGGGTCATACTACAGTTTGATATGTCAGTCATGTCATTGATAAATCATAAAAATTAACACCTCCATACTGAAAACTGATGTCCATTTTAATTAACTTTCGATGATTATCTAACTTTCATTAAAAAGTGTTAAGAGGAAAATTTATCTTAATTTTCCAGATGTTATCATTCCGATTAAACGTCGATGAGTAGTCTCGCTGCATCTGATTTCGTCACGGAATCTACTTGTTAATTTCATTAATTCTGTTAATTTATACGCCATTGTGTTGAAATTATGACCGTAATATATTACAGCATAAATTGCTAGACCAAACATTTCATTAAGGCGAACCACCTTAACTTTCGATGGAAAGAGCAAAAATAATCAGCCGTAGATCATTTTTCCAATATCTTCGAAGATGTACAGGCAAAAAAGGTTCAACCAGTAGAGAATCAGAGGTCAAGATTTTCACTTTCACCTGGTGCGGTTTGCGCAGACAGATTATGGTATGACTATGGCTGTGTATCGTGCTGTTGGAAGGATGAGTTGAGTGGATTATTAAATTCAATAATTTCCTGTTGCATCCACGATTCTCTCTGTTCGATGATTTTATGATCAAAAGGTTGATGTGATGAGTGAAAACGAATTTTGGTGAAGATGCAGCCTTTGTAGTCTGAGGAAGGTGGCTTGTGAGAGAAACGGAGATTAGTTTTCTTATTTTTGTAATTATTGTTGAATGTTGGATTGCATAATAAAACTTTGTTTCCGATCTTGTGTACTGACGAGACTTTTTGCAAGATCAGTACACATGAACGTTCATATTTGCAGAAGTAGTTTTGTAGCGAAACGGCAAGGAAAAATTGTAGTAAGTGCTGATATATTTAACTCATTTTTAAGCTGAAAGGAATATAAACTTCCAGTTGATAGCGTGACTACCACTTCACGATAGCTCATATCTGGTTAGGATGACCAGCTATCCGTATTACTGGTTCTAATTGCAGAGTGGAGCAGTGTAGAAATAATACTTTAAATTAGAGCACTCACAGAATAAGGCAACAGAACATTTATTCCTAAAGAAATCTTTTGAAATGAAATGAATAATTATCAAGTTTCCGAAGAAATGTAACCGGATATGAATCTGCGTAAACTTTTCTTTTGTTTCTGAACGTATTAAATTACATCCCAGTTTTCGGACCCCTAAAACTCGATGGCACTCCACTCCAAGTTTAGGACAAAGCACAGTATTTAGGGTGCATACTTGACCGCAAATGGAGTGGAAGAGATAAAACAAATGAAAGAATAAAGATAGCGTATATTGCGTTCTATACTTGCAGTAGAACTTTTGGAAAAAAATGGGAACCCAAACCTGCCATCATCCATTGGATGTACAGAGCCATAATTAGACCTATTCTAACATATGAGTGTGTTGTCTGGTGGGCAATAGCAGAGAAAGTCTCACATCTCAAGGAACTGACAAAAATCCAGAGACTTACTTGCGTAGCATCCACTGGCGCCATCAGAACCGCCCCCGCCAGAGCTCTTGAAATAATTTTCACACTGATTCCACTAGATTTATATGTTAAGAAGTCAGCCGCGATGAGTGCCCTCCACCTAAACGAATCCAACTTATGGAGAAAGGACCATATGGGCCAATGTACTATAGCAAAGTGCGATCACCTACACCCCACCACAGACTACCTTCTGCCTTTCCCGATTTCATCCAGATCGGTCATCCAATTAAGGAAACACTGGACGGATGGTGGCTCCATTAACCCGCATAGAACTTCAGTCTTAACTGACGGATCCAAAATAAACGAAGGAGTGGGTTCGGGTACCTACTCAGCAGAATGCGAATATTGCAATAGCAGTAAGACTTCCGAACCACGGCAGTGTTTTCCAAGCGGAATACCTAGCGATAGCAGACGCAGCACAAGAACTATTCACGAAGCTTGTTACTATAAAAGAGATTGACATCTACGTAGATAGTCAAGCTGCTATAAAAGCCATCTCATCCGCTGCAATAAAATCAAAGCTAATAAAACGCTGCCGGGAGGGACTTTATACGTTGACTGATAGCACCCATATAACACTCTGGTGGGTCCCAGGACACAAAGGATTCTAGGGAATGAAATGGCAGATAGTTTGTTAAATCAAACATAGCACTTGACTTCAAACGACAAGCAGACGAAAGATGGAGAGCGCTTTCATCGATGTCCGTCTCCAGAAACATCTGAACAAAACACGATAAGGTGAAAGCCAAGCTTATCCTCACTCAAAGAAGAAGAAACTTGGCGCTTTTCATAGGAACCATTATCGGCCACTACCTATGGGCGGTCCACCGAAAAACAATGCGGCTAAGTACATATGAACTTTGCAGAGGCTGCGGCAACACAGAAGCAGAAGAGGATACGAACCACCTCCTATGCAAATGCCCTAATCTCGGCAATACCAGAAAGACGGCCCCCGAAGAGTATTTCTTCAATCAACTGGGCGGCCTGCCTGAAGAGCTACCAACCACTATCCTGAAACTCATAACTTCTTCCGGATTCCGGGAGGGACTTTATACGTTGACTGATAGCAACCATATAACACTCTGGTGGGTCCCAGGATACAAAGGATTCTAGGGAATGAAATGGCAGATAGTTTGTTAAATCAAACATAGCACTTGACTTCAAACGACAAGCAGACGAAAGATGGAGAGCGCTTTCATCGATGTCCGTCTCCAGAAACATCTGAACAAAACACGATAAGGTGAAAGCCAAGCTCATCCTCACTCAAAGAAGAAGAAACTTGGCGCTTTTCATAGGAACCATTATCGGCCACTACCTATGGGCGGTCCACCGAAAAACAATGCGGCTAAGTACATATGAACTTTGCAGAGGCTGCGGCAACACAGAAGCAGAAGAGGATACGAACCACCTCCTATGCAAATGCCCTAATCTCGGCAATACCAGAAAGACGGCCCCCGGAGAGTATTTCTTCAATCAACTGGGCGTCCTGCCTGAAGAGCTACCAACCACTATCCTGAAACTCATAACTTCTTCCGGATTTTTTAGAGGAAGCCGCTGTAATACCGCAGAACTCTAGTCACTTTGTTTCTTTTCTTTTCAGTCAAGAAATTTCACGTCAGGGGAGCACAATGGATCCGTTTGAGATCCGAGTGAAGGCTGCACCTATTTGATGCAGCTAACCCCTTTAAACTGGTTGGCCTTGCGTAGGAGATGCATTCCAGAAAAGCTTATAGCTCTCATCAAGGCTACATATGAGGGCGGTAAGTGGCACGTCTTAAACAATGGTAAGGTGTCGGAGGATTTTGAAGTCCAAAGTGGATAACGTCAAGGGTGCATACTGTCCCCACTATCGTTCTTGGTGGTTATCAGCGATGTACTCCGTGCAGCATTGACGGAAGCTAATTCTGGAATTCGTTGGACTATGACATCTTATCTTAAACACCTAGATTACGCTGACGATGTTTGTCTATTTGCACATCGGGTAATGGATCTTCATTTGATGGCCCAAAATCTAGAAGCCGAGGCCAACAAAGTGGGGCTAAAAATAAACTCAGCCAAAACAAAAGCCCTGAGTACTTCTAATACCCGCGCTCAACTTAACATTGCCGGACAGGAAGTCGAGAAAGTTGATAACTTTCTATATTTAGGAAGTGTCGTCTCGGCTAATCGCGGTGGCACCGAACTGGATGTGTGCAGCAGAATCGGGAAGGCTAAAGCTGCGTTCGGAATGCTGTCCAAAATCTGGAGAAGCAATTTTATCAGCTTAAGAACTAAGCTGTGACTGTTCTGCTCCAACGTAGAATCGTTGGTGCTTTATGGGTGCAGTACTTGGAAGATGAACACCATTAACACACGCAAGCTGCAAGTCTTCGTAAACAAATGTTTAAGAATCATCTTGAGGATTTTTTGGCCGAATCGCATCTCCAACGAACAACTTTATACGAGAACGGGCCAAGAACCTATAAGCATTACTATACAAAGATCTTCGTTCGTCACACGTAGCTTTTTTAAGCAGTACCGCATGGTGTTATGTCCCGTTATGACTCCTATTAAAGTAGATGGGGACTTTCTATCCCTCTGTATGAGTCTATTGGTTCTTGCTCTGTCGAATGCAGGTCATAGCTTCCTCGTGGCGACAAAAGTATCTTAAGAAGTCCACCTGTTATTGCCTCCGTTCGGGCTTTGTTTCCTGCTTCAAGTTTGAGTGCGCAAGGTGGGATGTAGCCAGTTCGTCGGCTTTCTCATTCCCTGGTATGCCTTCATGACTAGGGACCCAACAGAGCTTTATCTTGTGATGCGTTCCAAGAACCTTGAGCTCTTTTCTACAGCACTTGCTTTTATCGCTGCCTAGCTGTCTATGAAAAAGGTGAAATTCTGCCTTCGTATTGCCCGCATCGCAGTCTTACGGGCTGCTATTGTCACTACTAGGACCTACGCCTGGAAAACGCTGCTATAGTTAACCTGACATGGAGATACCAATCGTTTCAGAGGAGATGCTTACACTTACACCTATTTCCATTTTGGATCCATCCGTGTACACGGCTATGGATCGCTCGTTAGGCTTTCTGTCATTTTTCCAGTCTTCTCTGCTCGGAATGGTCTCGAGAAGTCTAGGTAAGCCATTTTGTAGTCTGCACTTTTGTGATTTCAATTGAAATATCGTGTGCTATCAGCTGCCTAAGAAAAGCATTAATCTACAAAATTGAATCAAAAGGTATAGTGTTGTAACCGACAGTTTAAGTTTGAAGAAGGTCAGAAAGTGAATAGTGCACTTAATGCGGCTTGAAGTTGATTTAACATATCTAACCTAGGAGTCCCTCTTTGAATCATCTACTATCACGGCCACATGTATATGAACAACAACGACATAATTAGTTTTATTGGTTACCACAAATTTGCAAGCCACTACACTGACTCCAAACAATTTACTTAGGACATGACTCGTGCAGTACACCACACTTCTATGCTAACAACTTCATTTAAATAAACATGACAACATGTTTTAAGGCGTGCATTCCTCCCGCCCTGCTCAAAAATTAAAATTTATCTTAATAAATAATAAATAAACTTTTTCGGATATAAATCTTGTGTGCCGGGGTGATTTGTCACAATACCCAGCAATTGGCTATGTACTTTATGACTGCACCGTGTGTGACAAGTATAAGCCGAGGTGTGGCTTAAATTGCCTGTTTTGGGGAGTGAATAGGAGCGCACACTTCGTGCCTTCTATTAATGTGCAATAAATAATCTAGATTGATGAATAAATGATGTATGTGAACTTGCCCGAGCGCCGCTGCTACGGGTGGCGTGTGAGATACCAAAAATATTAATTTAGGATATGATGTAATAATGCGAGATTTTTCTTTGTTTCACACCTAGATGGGTTTGGTCTTCAGATACCCAAGTGGGTATGGATCTGAAAGGTTGATAAACCCTCTTTTAATTAATCGACTTATAAAGACATTTAATAGAATTTAATTTCACAAAGTTGCACAGAAGCACCAAAATCGTGCAGGTTCCCACATCCCACGATCGCATAAAGCTAGCTATTACGAACTGCAAAAAAAAAGAACTGAATTTCAATTAAAAATCAAACCGATATCGATCATATCGATCGGAGAGCGTATGATTTGTCATTGGGGGACCATTCTGAGTGCACAATGTTGTGTCTATTGGAAGTGTATTAGCCTTAATTCATTAGGAAATGTGAATGGAATGAATTGCAAGTCTATGCGGAGAGGAGAGACGTTCGGTTTTCATCGACTTCAATAGCGCAATCGATGCAGTAAATCACAGTCTACGCCTGTATCTGAAACACATTCACTAGTTTTAGTCTAAATAAGATTTGATGTATGTCTCTTGAGGATTAATCGAATTCGTAGGAGAGTTTCATAACATCATCGAATAGATAAATCTTATCGTTTACGGCGGGCGGCAATAATAATTATTTTCTCAACTTTTGGACTGTTTCGATCTTAGTCAGTTATGATCGTAGGAAGACAGGCGCAGGAAGCACTGTATAATTTAGCTTTTACATATTTTCGCCTGTTTCATGAATCAACGTATTGTATTTAACTCTAAACGGCACAGAGTGGAAGTATATTTCGCATTTGAATTTGTATTTATGTACAACAATTTTGGGTATGAAACGTTCATTTACTGAAGAAAACAGGTAAGCCATCTGTCATTTATTTTGGACGAAGTGAGATACTTCCTATTCTGGATACTTATCATATCCACAGTAGGAAGAATTTTAAGACACAGAAGCCCCAAGTTTCATCCTTGGTGCCACTTCTTCCTGAAATCTTAACACGATTCAATACAACATACTACTTGCGTTTCTATATGGGCTTTATTCCTCATGCTTCATTTCTAGATACATTTCGAGTTCTCATTTTGTGAAGCAATATTTCACACAATAAAACGATTTTCTTCAACCCTCATCAACGCGAATGGCTCTTCCTCTTCCATGCGCCACATAGGACTCCTTCACACATTGCAGCATTCCATCGGATATTTTTTCCATTCACGAGCAAAAAGTTTAATCGGCAAAATACAAAAAAAAGGAAAAAAAAAGCATGAACACAAACCATTGACCATCTATGCTAAATCGATCTTTATCTGGATTTGAATTCATTTGTGCACAGCAAAACACTCACAGTGGTATACTCCACCGCATCAGACGTTCCGACATTGTCATACAGTACACTCGTGTGTACCTACGCATTTCAACAGATACGTACACCTTTCCCTTTAATGGCAGGAATTGCCTTTTACATGAAAGCAATTAGCTAAAAATGCGGATGAGATTTCGCTGCGGTGCACGTAGATAGATTGCATAGGGAGATGCCAAGTTTTTCAGTATCAACACCATCATCGCTGGGGCGCACAGCTAATTAAATTGCATAGTGCGGGGCAACTTTGATTATTTGCGCGCACAGTGGGATCCGACATTCACATGCCGGGTGAATGTATGAAATTTTCTTGGTGAGAATAGGCAGGCGGCTATTATCATGGCCGTAACTAGAGTAAAGGATAATAAAAAAAACTGCTATATAGCGGAAACCACGTAGTGGAAAGATGTCGTTGGAGCTGATTCAGGTGAAACGATGGTACTAAAGAATCATGTTTCTTATTATTGTGGCCAATCCAACGCCGCACCCTAACCCGTGACACTACTTGAAGGTAATGTTTATCTTAAGGATCAGCTTCCTTTGCTGTGCTTCGTTCATTTCACCACATGAAGTGGTATGCTTTCATAGGATAGGTGGTGACATTTTCATTTGGAGTAGTTGTATCTATTCCTGAGTCTTCTCTACATTTATTTTTTTAGAAAGTTCGGAATAATGACACTATCGCTAGATGTTGCTTATGAACTTTTTCGATGTGGCTAAGGAATTCTGACCGCCAATTAGTTTCTACTACTGATGAATTCGTTTCTAGACTTCTCAGCCTGTGAAGCAAAAACTTTAGTGCAGTTACATTTGCTACAAATAAAGCTAGACTGCACTTCTCTTTTCTCATGAAAGGATTCCAAATGAATTTTTTTTTTAATGAATCTAGAAATTAAATTTTGAGTAAAGAGCAGTATATTCGCTCCATTCCCAGGCCTCCAGAGGCGTGCCCGTTGATGCCATGAGCGGCAGCTCAATAAGTGTCATGAACCATTCCGTTAGCGGCTGCAGTGTTTGGAGTCGACAAAACTGAGCTAGTATCTTCAATTTAGCAACCAAGTAATGTACGCTTACTTACTTACTTAGGTGGCGCTACAGTTCGAGGTGAACCTGGGTCTCAACCAACAACCCTCTCCATTTAGCTCGGTCTTTAGCTAATTGCCCCCAGTTACGCACTCCAAGTTGGTCGAGGTCCCCTTGAACTTGTGCGCGCCACCTAAGGCGAGGACGTCCTCTACTGCGTCGTCCCTCCGGGTTAGATTCGAAGACTCTGCGGGCCGGAGCGTTGGTGTCCATTCGCTCTACATGTCCTAGCCATCTCGGACGTCCAATACAACGTTTTTTGACTAGGTCGATGTCGCTGCACAGCTCGTATAGTTCGTGATTGAATCTTCTCATCCAAAACCCGTCAACGTAACGAATATCTTACGACCAAGGATACCTTCATCCTCGTTTAATAAAGTCCATATTTCAGCACCGTAAAGCAGGACTGGGATTATCGGCGTCTTATACAGAGTCTCCTTAGTTGTTCGAGATAGGCCTTCACTGTTGAATTGCCTTATAAGCCCAAAAAAACAGCAATTGGCAAGAGTTATTCTTCGATTGATTTCCATACTGATGTTGTTTTTCGAGTTTATGGCAGAGCCAAGGTAGACAAATTCCCTTACTACCTCGAAGTTATAGCTGCCCACTGTGACGTTCTGTCCAATGCGTCGGTTTTTGGTTGTCCCTTTTTGTTGACAGCATATACTTGGTTTTACCCTCGTTTATCGCTAAACCCATTCTGGCCGCTTCTGCCTCAATGCTTGCAAACGCACCGGTGACAGCCCGCTGAGATCTTCCGATAATGTCTATATCGTCGGCGTATGCAAGCAGTTGTACAGACTTGTAATAGGTTGTGCCTCCGGTATTGGCTTGTGAGTTCCGCACAATCCGTTCAAGTACAATATTAAAGAAGTCACATGACAGCGCGTCACCTTATCTAAAACCATTTTTGACATCAAAGGTCTCGGTGAGGTCATTACCGACCTTGATGGAGCAGCGAGCGTTCTCCATCGTCAGCCTGCACAGACGGACAAGTTTGGCAGGGATGTCAAAACTAGATATGGCTCTATAAAGCTCTTCTCTATAGATGCTGTCATAGGCGGCCTTGAAATCGATAAAGAGGTGGTGAGTATCGATTTGGAATTCTTGAGGTTTCTCTAGGATCTGCCGAAGTGTGAACATTTTATCGATGGTGGACTTTCCTGGCCTGAAACCGCACTAATATGTTCCAATCAGGCTGTTGATAAAAGGTTTCAGACGTTCACACAATATCGCAAAAAAGATCTGGTATGCGATGTTGAGGAGACTTATGCCTCTATAATTGGCGCAGTTGAGGGGGTCTCCTTTCCTGTGGATCGTGCAAACGATGCTGAGATTCCATTCATCAGGCATACACTCGTCTGACCAAATCTTAGAGATGAGTTGACGTATGCACTCTACCAATTCATCCTCAGCTGCCTTAATAAGTTCTGTCGGTAAGCCGTCAGGTCCAACAGCCTTGTTGGATTTTAGCTGGGATATTGCTATCCTCGCTTCGTTTTGGTCAGGTGGACGGAAATTTTGGCTATCATCGTCTGTGTTGAATGGATCATTCTGCCTGACAGCGCGATGTTGGTCTTCGTCGCCGTTATACAGTCTGCAGAAGTAGTTTTCCCATATTCTCAGCACCGACTGTGATTCTACTACGAGGTTTCCATTTTCATCTCTACAGGTTTCTGTACGGGTATTGCTTCTCTGACACGTTCTTCTTACCTTTTGGTAAAACTTCTGTACATTGTTCCTGGAGTATAAACTCTCGATATTCTCGAACACGCGCTTCTCATGCTCTTTCTTATTCCTTTGGAGAAGCCGATGATCTTCCCGTCTCTTTTGCTCGTAGAGCTCCCGAACAGCTCTCGCCTTTCTTTGCAGCGCCGCTTTGTATGTCTCTTGTTTTGCTGCATGCACTCGCCGGCATTCTGCGTCAAAGCAGGGGTTTCGCTGTGATAGGCGAGCGAGACCCAGCACATGAGTCGCGGTGTTTCTGATGGCATGTTGGCAGCGTTGCCACTGGTCTTCGGTACTTGATGCTGGCGGCAAAGGGGTGATTGAGAGATTTCGGGATACGCGTTCAGCGAAGGGTCTGGCGGTCTCTTGCGATTGTAGCTTTTCGATGTTAAATTTTCTCATAGTGATTCTTCTTTGTTGCTCAGTTTGGGATATCCGCATTCGTACCTTGGCTACAACAAGGTTATGATCCGAGTCTATGTTGGCCTCTCGGAAGGTTCGGACATCCAGAATACTGGAAACATGCCTTGCGTCGATCGCAATATGATCAATTTGGTTGATCGTTACATGATCATTGGACCGCCATGTCTGCTTATGAATATCGAGATGAGGAAAGCATTCATTTCATTTCATTTTCAATGCATTTGGTAATGAAAGCATGTGCTTGCTATGGTGACATTTCGCTCCACAGCGAAATCAATTAGCCTTAGTCCGTTATCAGACGTGGTGTCATGTAGGCTATGCTTACCGACTGCCCTACCAAAGACGTCCTCCTTTCCTATTTTGGCGTTAAAATCGCCCAATACGATTTTAACGTCGTATTTAGGACATTGCTCGTATGTTTTGTCGAGGAGCTCGTAGAAACACTCTTTGGTGGCAGGGTCCTTTTCTCCCGTGGGGGCGTGAGCACATATTAGGCTTATGTTGGCGAATTTAGCCTTGATCCGGATAGTCACAATACGCTCGCTTAGGTATCGGAAGCTTAAGACTTCTTTTTTTTTTGTTATATAATTTGCGCGCATTCAAAGGGTTATGAATACGTTTGACATGTTAACACACAGTGCGGGCGTTGGAAAGGATGGATAGAGAGAGAGAGAAAGATTTTGGTGTAGTGGTCCTTGAAGCTCAGTTGTTTATGCTTCAGCTATTCTCCGGGGGTGGCGTCCAGATAACTGGGGAGATTTTTGTTATTATTGTCTTTGCTGGCCTAAGTCTGCCACGTATGAAAAATCCGCATCCAAATAAGCGTTGCCTGTTGCCTCTGTAGCAATCACCGTAGTAGATGTCAGAGTTGTTTATCCTCTTTTTGCCCGGCCCATCCCATCGCACTTCCTGGATGGCGGTAATATCTGCTTTATAGCAGTCTAGGACCTCTGCTAGTTGCTCGGCTGCACGTGGTCTGTAAAGGGACAGAACATTCCACGTATAGATCCGAAGGTCGTTGTCCTTATTTCGTTTGCTGGGGTCGTCATTAGTTGAGTCATCCTTATCCGAGGCTTTTGGTTGTTTCGGAACCATGAGTTTGTTACGTGGTAGGGAAGTTACCCCGACGACACAACCCCCAACCTGGAGGGCGAGTTCCTTAATTATTCCCCTAGGACGAGGGGCCGGGTACACCGGTGCCAGTAGTCCACTACGGGAGTATGATCGCTGCCATTGGCCCATTAAAGACTCCTCCGTCACCATCTCTATTCCAATGTCCTAACCAACATTGGAAATTCCTTACAGACCTGTGATCCGAATACGTCGAAGCAGCTCGCGCAAGGTATTCACAAAGTTCAACCTAACTGGAACTATAGACGCAACCGTTGACTCCGTCTAGGGAATTCGTCCGCTGCCGCCTGGAATAGGAAGAAGTGCTCTAGTGAGAAAGCACTCGTCCCCCTCTCTCATCTGCTGCCGCCAAGAATCCTGCAAACGGGGTTGGTTACCCATTTCTTGGATTAAGGTATTAGACACCCGGCTGTCACCGCGTGGAGTGTGGTGATTGAGAGTAGGAGTTGGTAGGCCTCAGATGAGTGAAAACGCTTGTGTTTTCATATGATCGCATACATTACCGTTTGGCCAGCCAGTAATGTACACTGTTACGAATATATGAGAACTCTAGGGTGAAAACCGAAACCCCAGTCTAACCTGTGATTAGTTTAGATGGAGCAGCGCCGATGTGAAATAGGTAGCTCAACTTCATGGATATTTCAATGTGGGTGTGTATTCATTCGTGTTAAAAAGACCTCACTGTAACGTCAATGAAATAATCTTCCTCTGGAATCTGTTGTACAGTGGACATGTTTTCGAAAAGACTGTGAATTGTGTTTTCTTCACATTGAAGTCTTTTTAGTTTGCCTTCTCCAGCACAGCATTAACTGAGAAATTTTCTTAGCATGACTCCACTTGTTGGCATTTCGAAGGTTAAACTAAAACTATCACATGTGCAATGCTAGAGCTATTCGTTCTATATTTTATTCAATAACATTACCACAACTCGAAAACAACAACTCTTATAAGTTTGTTTTCTAAAATCCATACCACAACATTCCCAGCAGTTCAATAACCAATTTATTTTGCATATGTGACCCCTTTGAATTCTTTTACTGTTTTTATTGAAATTTTCTTTGCGCACCCACAAAAATTAGTGCTATTCTGAATACAAAAGGCAATATTGCTACATAACAATATATTAACCAAATAATCCAAACACCATAACACGAAAGCAATAACTCATGCGACTGCGTTACGTGAGTTTCAGCTCGATGTTTTGTTTCGCAGTGTTGCCGAACAAAATTGGTTTGCTGCGCACGTATTCTTACCTCAGATGAAAAATCACTCACAATACACTTTACCCAAGACGCGAAGAAAATGAAAATTTGAAAATAAAAGTGCAGGCAATCGGGTAATTCAAGTGTGGCAGGAATTTGAAGCGCGAAACAATCAAATTTAATCCAAATGCAACACAAATTCACGCGGCAGGTCTTCGGTTGAGTTCTACTTGAATGCTTCTATTTTGGTTTGTGGTGTGGAAAATAACTAAAAAGATTTAAATCTACCTCAGGAATATCACAATAAATGGAGTTGCTGAGATGTTTATTTTGCTGGAGAATAATTTTGTTAGAATTCATTTTGGAAATCAAAAGAGCTGACATGAAAACTAGTGGTTGGCCTTCGTTTCTTTTCCGCAGAGAATATATAAGAAAAATAATTTAAATGAGATGCCGGGCACTTGAATAAAATTGACGAACTATGCAAAAGATCTGGTTTAACAATGTAGCTACAGAAGATTTTTATTTATCGTCATTCTTAAGAAAATGCATCCCTCTAAGGCCCCTTTAGCGGTCCTTCAAAAACGCGTGTTATGATTTCGTGATTATGTGATACATTGGGCGCAAGCCAAGCTTCACATATAACGCTATACTATAGCTAGACAATGTATGAACTGGAGTTGACTTTATAGAATGTCCGATATGTTGTGATAGTTTGCCGTTTTGTAATTATGCCCACAAAGATAACCCCACAGTTAATGCATTATTTATGTTCTGTTCTCAGGGAAAACATTATGACAGGATGCCGCCAACGCCGTGGGTGCACACTCGGTCCTTGTTAAGTGCTCTGAAGCGTGAAAAGAGGTGTGTATATGCAATTTTTAATTACCAAACGTTGTGATAAAGATCAAGAGAAGAAGGACATGAAGTGCTTGTAGCTATAGTTTATGCAGATTTTTAATCATTTAATCATGCTATAGGAAAAAGTTATACCGGTTTTGTCTACAGTCGAGAAAGAACTTTAAAACGAGTTCATTCTTCTGAATGAAGGCATACGTGACGATCTCTGGCGATCATGAATACAAAAGTCAGTGAGTCATAGCTCCGATGGGAATTAAATAAAAAAAAAAAAAAAATCGATTCATTAAACAGAAGAGTTAAATAAAGCTCACCCACACAATTCTGCAGTTCCATTGAATCAAAAATCGACTTATATTATTTGGTGATAAAAAACACCCACAAAGGGAGCCCGACGTTCATTCATTTTTCTCCACTTTATCTTCTAATGACCCACGAGATACGAGTTTCATTGTTTAGGCAGTACTCGTGTCAAAGTCAAGGTTACCACAAGTTAGCGATCAATCCATAAAGAAACGAAGTGCGATGATCATTGTGCGATTATACTCCATTAGATTGAAATCGCAACCGATTGTTCTTTGAATACCAAATAATCGTTTTGGAACAATCAAATTCGTTTTAAACATTAATCTCGTTGGTGGCATAGTGGTAGGGCTATTAAGTGAAAAAAAACTTTTCGACAATGTTGAGATATTATTGTACACGACTTAAATATATAGTGCATCAAAATAGTTGTCTGGTAAGTTACTGGTAAATGTATGAGTAATAAACAGAAGTACGTAAATTGAGTGTATTAGGTTGACCGAGAAGTTCGTGTAATATTTGTCCAGTTCAAAATAATTTTATTTGGTAATATACGTACTGTACATGCAGGGCTTTTCATTAAGAGCTCCTCATATGTATGAAGTAGGCTGCCGATTTGTGTGTTTAACAGCAACCCAAAGTCACTCACAAGACGCAATTACACCCACAAATATTGATTGTTTGGTGCGGGTTCCATGCTGGAAAGGTCATTGGTTCATACTTCATCTTTAATGATGTTGGCAGAGTCACAGTCAATGAAGATCGCTAATGGACCATGTTGACTGACTATTTTGGAGATAAGTTGGAAGAGGATAACTTGGAGCATATGTATGTGGTTTCAACAAGATTTCGTCACATCCCACACAGCTGGCCAAACAATCGAGTTATTGACGTCAAAATTCGGTGACCGTGTTATCTCCAGAAATTGGCCAAATAATTGGTCATCTCGTTCATGTAATTTAAAGCTTCTAGAACTCACGAACAGCTCTCGTCTTCCTTTGCAGCGCCGCTTTATATGCCTCTTGTTTTGCTGCATGTACTCGCCGGCATTTCCCGTCAAACCTGGGGTTTCGCTTGGTGGTCGAGTGAAACCTAGCATATCAGTTACAGCATATCTGATGGCATTGTAGCAGCTTTGCCACTGGTCTTCAGCACTTGATCCTGGCGGCATAGGGGTGATTGAGAGTTTTTAGGATACGTGTTCGACGAAGACTCTGGCAGTCTCTTACGATTGTAGCTTTTCGGCGTTGAATTTTCTCTGCTATTCTTTTTTCTTGCTCAGTTCGGGATATCCGCATTTATAGCTGGGCTACAACAAGGTAATAATCCGAGTCTATGTTGTCTGCTCGGAAGGTTCGGGCCTTCAGAATACTGAAGGCATATCTTTCGTCGATCGCAATATGATCAACTTGGTTGATCGTTACATGATCATTGGACCACGATGTCTGCTTGTGAATATCGAGGTGAGGAAATCATATGCTTGCAATAAGTCTCAGTTTTACGACTACGTCGGGATCAATATCGAACGCGAAATTGCCGGTACACCATCCCAATTTGCGAGAAAGTAATGAATAAGTGCTTATATATCATTTTGCTTAACTGGTTTTCTCCATCTCTTGGGTAGTTTGGTAGTTCCTCGTTCACAAAAGTACTGGGTTTTTTCGACGAAGAAGTGATCTAGGGAATTTTTTAATTGTTCCTTCTGAATTGAAAATTTTAATTCATTTAGGGAATTTTGTAACGAATGGAATAACGTAATTTCAGGGATCTAGGTCCAGCAATTGGGGCCCAAGGTATCAGCAAGTTTGGATGGCAAACGACTAACAAAGGTCTCGTAGGGGCAGCATCTCCCGATAGGTGTTGGTCTGCTAAGTAACGAGAGAGAGCCACTGCAGCCGAAAACCTAGCAGCTCTGTTAGTAAGCCCTACTCCCACCTCCTCGCGGTGCCATCTGGGGATTTCTTCGGAAATTGCTAACGGGAGAGGACGAATGGCGAGCTTCCTGCACAAAAAAACAGGATAAGTGTCGGTTGGTCTGTGGCCCAGCGAGCCGCAACCGTAAAAACAAATCTTGCTCCGAAACGGAAACCAACGCCTCGGATACGGACGGATAATTTGATGACGACCTTTGGCTATCGGACACGGACAACGATCGGATTCTGGAACGTTAAGACCCTCCTGGACTCACTCAAGGAAGGGCCGTATAACGCCAGATTCCTCCAATTAGAACGAGAATTCGCACGGTATAAAATCGACATCTTAGGGCTGAGCGAGATAAGATGGTACGATGCTGGGGAATACATCTCCCCAACAAAAAGCACTGTCATGCTCTACTCTGGTAAACCAGCTGGAAGTGCACGGAGTTCCGGCGTAGGACTCATGCTAACTCCAGCAGCACGTAGTAGCCTTATATCCTGGAAACCCCATAGTGACCGGATATTGACAGCTAGGTTCCAGAGTAGAGTTAGAAAAATTACCATCATACAGTGTTATGCTTCGACTGTAGACGCGACTGAGGATGAAAAGGATAATTTTTATAGCCACTTAGGTGCCGCCTACAACCAAACGCCTAATGGGGACATCGTAATGGTAATGGGAGATCTCAATGCCAAGGTGGGTAGCGACAACACCATGCTTAAGCACGTGGTGGGAGTTCACGGCGTTGGAGACCGTAATGACAATGGTGAGCGGTTTGTGGACTTCTGCAAATCCAACCGCCTAGTCATCGGTGGTACGCTATTTAAGCATAACAAGTGCCACAAGATCAGTTGGGTCTCTACTTATAGGCAACGAATATCCAACCAAATCGACCCGGACGTCCGAAACAGACGTGGAGCTGACGTCGGACAAGAACGAGATCACTATCTTATGGAAGCTCATTTACGCCTTCGTACTGCATCCGTCAACAGCAACCGCTCAAACCTACTTAACATCACCAGGTTTAATATCGACAGGCTCAAGGTTCCCCAAGTGCGCCAACAGTTCAAAGACCATCTTGCCTTAGAAGCAGAAGCAATCAGCATAGAGAACATGGATGACCACTGGAGTGCTGTGAAAAATGTTTTTGAGACTGGGGCACGCACGTTTGTCGGTAAAAAGCAGAAACACCACCACACATCACACATGGCTTTCAACAGACACCTGGAGACGGATCGATGAGCGTACAGCAATCAAGGTTCGGATTGCAGCGGCCTCAGCAGTAGAGAGAACCGAGCTGGAAGCCCAATACCGTGCGAAGAAGAAAGAAGTGCAGCGTAGTGTGAGACGTGACAAACGTCAATATGTCAACTCACTGGCTTCAAGAGCTGAAGAAGCAGCGAGTAGATGCGACAGTTTACAACATCACTAAGGAGCTCATTGATGGTCGAAACTGCAAACAATACCCAGTGAAGAGTCTAGAAGCTAACCTTCTGATTTCGGATGAGGATCAGCTCACTAAATGGAGAGAACATTTGGAGAGAACAATGCTAAATCGCTTAGACGATGGCGGTATGATCTTTAATTTGAATGAGCAGTTCGAAGCAACAAATTCCCGAATTCGCACAGTATCTCCCAGTAAAACCGAAACACTAACAGCAATCAAGTCCCTCAAGAAGAACAAAGCGGTGGGTATTGATGGCATCCCCGCCGAGCTATTTCAAGTGCCCCCAAATACATCGGCAGATTTACTGCATCCCCTAATACGGAGAGCTTGGGATAGTGAACAGTTTCCACAGGACTGGAAAAGGGGGATGATCATTAAACTTCCAAAGAAGGAAAACTTGATGGAATGCGGTAACTGGAGAGATATATGCGTTCTTCCAGTTGTAGCCAAAATAATAGCTAGAATAATTCTGGAACGAATTAAAGAACATTTAGATTCAACTCTCGATGTCGAACAGGCAGGCTTTCGGGCTGGATCCTCCTACATCGACCACATAAACACCTTACGGATCATAATCGAGCAATGCGTTGAATATAGGTCTCCGCTACATTTACTGTTTATCGACTTCGAGAAAGCTTTTGACAGCTTGAATCGAGATGCTATCTGGTTGGCCTTGCGCAGGAGAGGCATTCCAGAAAAACAAATAGCTATTATCAAGGTTACATACTAGGGCGGTAAGTGTCACGTCGTGCACAATGGTAAGGTGTCGGAGGATTTTGAAGTCCAAAGTGGAGTACGTCAAGGGTGCATAATGTCCCCACTATTCTTCTTGGTGGTTATCAGCGATGTACTCCGTGCAGCATTGACGGAAGGTAACTATGGAATTCGTTGGACTATGACATCTTACCTTAAACACCTAGATTACGCTGACGATGTTTGTCTTCTTTCACATCGGATAATGGATCTTCATCTGATGGCCCAATATCTAGAAGCTGAGGCAAACAAAGTGGGGCTAAAAATAAACACAGCCAAAACAAAAGCCCTAAGCACTTCTTCTAACAACCGTGCTCAACTTTACATTGCCGGACAGGAAGTCGAGAAAGTTGATAACTTTCTTTATTTAGGAAGTGTGGTCTCGGCTAATCGCGGTGGCACCGAACTGGATGTGTGCAGCAGAATCGGGAAGGCTAAAGCTGCGTTCGGAATGCTATCTAAAATCTGGAGAAGCAATGTTATCAGCTTAAGAACCAAGCTGCGACTGTTCCGCTCCAACGTAGAATCACTGCTGCTTTATGGGCGCAGTACTTGGAAGGTGGACACCATTAACACACGAAAGCTGCAAGTCTTCGTAAACAAATGCTTAAGAATCATATTGATGATTTTTTGGTCGAACCGCATCTCTAACGGACAACTTTATCTGAGAACGGGCCAAGAACCTATAAACATTACTATACGAAGAAGAAAGTGGCAATGGATTGGACACACCCTACGGCGCGAAAACAACTCCATTGCGAAATACGCCATGCAGTGGAATCCGCTCACCCAGGCAGGCAGAATAGCGGGACGCCCTAGGCAAACGTGGCGCAGAACAGTTGAGGAGGAATAGAGCTCTTTAGGAATGAGTTGGAGGCAGCTCAAACGCGTTGCAGAACTTCGAACACGATGGCGCTCAGGCGTGGTTGACGCCCTATGCCCCCCGAGGGGTTAAAGGATCTAAGTAAGTAAGTAAGTATCAGCAAGTTTCAACAATTTTTATCAGGTATGGCGTTGTCATGGTGGAAAACAATGCGTGTACGATAAACGATATTCTGAATATATTTAGCATATTTCTGCCTTCAATTTATTCAGTAGGAAGTACTACTCAGTCGAATCGGTAGATTAATTTTTCGGCAGTAGTTTGAAGAAAACAACGCTTTTTCATTCTCAGGAGATGCATAGCAAGGCTTTCTCCGGATGCAGATCGTCCTTCGAAGTGAGTATCGGTGGTGTATCGCACATGCTCTATACGACCGTTTCCGCTTTTCCGTAAATGAACGACTTCTTGTCGACTGCCATAAGTCGTTTTAAGAACAAATTGTTCTCGTTGCGTCTGGATAGTTAGTCCCAAGTGGAAATGCGAAATGTAATGTCATCGATTGTTGTAACAATGGTTCATGGTTCATGGTTCAAATCTCGATATCAGGAAATATATATTTATTTATTTCTCATGAAATATGTATATGAAGTCAGTCGAACCAATTGGGAAATATTATATCAACACTATTGCGAGTGTGTAATACTGCCAGTAGTCTGGACATTGGTCTAAAGATTGGCAACGCGGACATTTGACTGCTTATACGCAAGTAAAATCGCTCGTCCAAGTAAATTGATATTTTTAATATTCGAAGCAATAACTCTACTCAAAAAGTAGTGCAAAGTGTAGAGCAAAAACACCCCCTCAATACCTGCTAAAATTTCCTGGTGAGTCAACTTATTTGTTAAGTACCCACTTCTTTAAGTCCTGTAACCAACTTGGAGAACAATGGTTGGTGGAATACGAAGAACACCGCCGAAGAATACCAACAACAATTCGCAAGCGAACAGCAGCAAGCGGCGTATCGTCGAAACGTCACCAGAGGCGAACAATGCTGCACCTGCCACTTCAAAACAAAATGCAGTAGGAAATATGTCGATTTGGGATCTAAAGTCCCTTATTGAGGGTTCTATGACAGCTTTACTCGACGACAAACTCAGCAACGTTGCAACTAAAGCTGTAGAAGGAGTTTTCGTCCAAATTCAAGCGCTACAAAAAGACAACACAACACTACGTCACAAACTGCAGGTGATGGAAGCTTGTTATTCTTCATTGGAACGCAAAGTAGAGATGTTGGAGAGAAATGCGTTGGAAAGCAATCTTGTAGTGCATATGCCTGAGGAGACCGGAGTCAACTCGGAGGAGAGGGCGAAAAGTCTGTGTCTGCAACTGATGGGAAGCGACGACTCATCACTTATATCCGACGTTCGCGCCATGAGGCCAAACAACCACATTGCAAATATCGTTGTAAAATTGCAAAAGAGGGATGACGTTGTACGCGTACTAAACAACACAACAACACTTAGTGGCACCAAGGTAACTATTCACAGAGACTACACTAAAGCTAAAAAGAGACATTGAGAACAAAAACAAGAACACGAGAGTCGTAGTAAATGGACAAAAGCTGAAAATTGGAAACAAAACATTTTATTTCGATAGTAATAATATCCTCCGATGTGAGGGTTATGTCAGTGAATGTGGGATGACACTTCTCCAACAGCTGGTTGATCTCAGTTCTACAGTGGCAGCTGCAACTGTCAGAAGCGAATATGCCGAAGGTGGAAATACATTGGGTGGAAACACAAGTTCTTCGTTTTTTGGCGCCGCAGCCTTATATTTAATAGTAATGCCGTCTGCCGAAATATAATAGAAAATAGAAAAATATTAAGCAATGAAAATGAAAATTATAGTCCAAAAGAAATTAAAAACCATGAAGTATTGTCATTTAAAATATTAAATTATAATGTTGCAGGCCTGAAAAACAAATTATTTTTTTCGGATTTTTTTAATTATATTAAAAAATTTGATATATTTATGCTTTATGAAACACATGTTTTAGCCAGTGAAGAAGTTAGGTTTAAGAGTATTTTTCTGGACTTCGAAACGAAATGGATTCCAGCAGTTAAAACTAATGTTTTTGGAAGAGGAAGCAGTGGTGAACTTATAGGTTATCGTAAACCACTTAAGGAGGTGGACATACATTTTAAGATGGTGGAAGGAACCTGTGTTGTCGATGTAATGATCAATGGCGGAACTTTTTGCATAGTACCTGTTTATTTGAACTGCAGTCACTGGATGCGAGATTACGTTAAACTCTCCGATATGCTGCAGATCTTAGGTTCGACGGACCTTCTTCTTGCTGGTGATTTCAACGCGAGAATAGGATTATCGGAAAATAATTTTACAAGTGGACCTGCGTCAACAATTATAAACGCAACTCGGAGTTCCAAAGATGAGTTTTGCAATGGAAAGGGCTCTAAGATTATGGAAATTGCTGATGCGTACGATTGTAAGATCTGGAATGGCAGCTGCAGGGGTGACACAGGTGGTGAATTTACCTTCATCCGTGGAACATCGTGCTCCGTAACAGACTATTGTTTTATGTCCGGTAATTGGAACTCAATTGTCAACGATTTTTCAATAGCTGTTCAAACATTTTCCGACCATATGCCATTGGAAATTTCGTGCACTATTTGGAAGGCAGGGGATACATCAAACTCAAAGCAGCTGGCTCTCCTCCCGAAGTTACTTTGGAATAACAGTTTTCGTGCCTCTTATCAAAGTAATTTAAATAGGGAACTTTTGAGTCTGATGGAACATAATCCAGCTCCACACATTGACATCCTAACGCAAATTATGAAAAGATCTGTACCGTCTAACGTCAATGCAAGACGTATTGTAGCCAGTAAACAGAAGTGGTTCGATATCGAGTGTCTAAAGGCGAGAAAACGATCATTTGCATTGCAAAGGCGCCTAAGGAAGCAAAATAATGACTGTGTCAAAGAATTCTATACAGAAGCAAATAAATATTTCAAACGTCTTTGTATAGAAAAAAGGAAAAAATTTAGCCAGGAAGTCATTGCAGTTCTTAATACTTCAAGATGTTCAGCAGACTTTTGGAAGGCGGTTAAAATTGTAACTGGAAGAACTAACTTGATCTCGTCGACTTTACAAGCTTCTGAGCTGAGGGAGTATTTTAAAAATTGACTAAACACTCCACAGTTTTCTCCGTTACCGCAATATGCAGCCCCCTTTTTCACAGACGAGCTCTTAGACTCACCATTTGCTCTTTTCGAAGTGAAACGCGCAGTTGATTGCTCTAAAGCGAGGAAAGTCCCAGGTGACGATCGGATCCCTTTCGAATTTTACAAGAACAGTTCCACAGAATTTCTCACTGTACTTACAAATGAATTTAATCAAATTTTCGAAACAGCCAATGTCCCAGAAAGCTTTAGAAGAGCGATAATTTTCCCGTTGCACAAAAAAGGCTAGCTAGATAATCCAGCTAACTACAGAGGCATTTCTTTTTTGAATACTTCGGCAAAACTATTTAGTGCTTTGATATTTAATAGGCTTACACAATGGATGGCAAACAATAGGATTTTAAATGAATACCAGGCGGGGTTCAGAAAGCATTATTCAACACTGGATCACATTTTTACTCTCACCAACATTGCAGAGTTTTTTAAACAAAGTAGCAAAAAGCTATATGTCTTCTTTGTTGACTTTCGTGCAGCTTTTGACTCCATAGCGCGTGAAGCTCTCTTCTATAAGCTGTATAAAATTGGTTTATCAAGTAAAGTGATAAATGTGCTAAAAGCGATGTATGAGAGTAATGTGGCGTACGTATGGAATGGAGAGAATGTATCGGAAGAATTTGGAACACAAATGGGAGTTAAGCAAGGTTGCATCTTAAGCACGTTACTCTTCATCTTATTTATCAACGATATAGTAGGAGAAGTAGGAGGAGGGATCGAGCTTGGTGGTGTGCGGATACCGGCGCTAAAGTTTGCGGACGATATAGTGTTTTTATCGGAGACAGTTGAAGGGATGCAGCTTACTATGAACCGTCTTGAAAACTACTGTAAGCAATGGAATTTGACGGTGAATTTATCAAAATCAAAGATGATGATTTTTAGAAATGGTGGTGGAAGATACTCTCGCAACGAAAAGTGGTCCTATCGGGGTGAAAACGTTGAAATAGTGAAAGAGTATAAATATTTAGGTGTGATAATTACATCCAACCTCAATATGAAAAAACACTTTGAATGTCAACTAGCAGCAGCTAAAAGAGCTATTTCATCAGTTTGGGGACGTTGCGTCGACAATAAGTTTATCGATCACACAGCGAAGAATAAATTATTTCGTACAACTGCTGCCTCTATACTGCTGTACGGAGCCCAAATTTGGGGTTATTGCTTTTTTGAAGAAGTTGAAAAATTTCTAAGATACTTTTTGAAACGAATCTTTCGACTTCCAACATGTACACCGAACTATATGCTGCATCTAGAAACTGGAGTCCCTCCTCTCTTTTTAGATACCCTAAAGTTGCATATAGATTATATTGTAAAAGTAGTGGAGATGGATGATGGAAGACTGCCCAGGATTGTTCTGAAGCATATACTTTCGGCAAGAGGGCACTTGGTTCAAAAGTGGGAGGAGTTGGCAGCAAATTATGGCGCGAGTTTAAATATTTCATCTGATATGCAACTTACATCGATAAAACCTATGCTTACAAATGTTTTGAAAAATGCAGGTAATTCCATGTATGAGAGATTTGCAGCTGAAGCACATTCATCGCAACATAGGCTGATCTACAGTAGGCTGAATTTTAACCACATTGAAAGCGACTCAACCTACTTCCTCAATCGTTACTCTCTGCATATGATAAGCACAATATTCAAACTTAGAGGTGAACTAACAAGTCTTTATTTTATTCCACATCGACCCGATCTTCCAATTTTATGTGACCTGTGCAACCTTAAAGAGAGGGAGGATGTATACCATTTCATCGGAAGATGTCCCATTTTAGGAGAATTTCGCGCGAGATAATTCGGAGTAATTTCGCTAGACTTGGATGAGGTGATCAACATACTGAACGGAAGTCGTGGTTGGGTTGTTTTATACAACTATGCTACAGCTGCAATCCGCTACAGAGCCCGTATTTTGGAAGACGATTTTTAAACAGAAATAGCAACCATATTGTCAATCTGGTAGACGGCCTTAAGCCAAACCATAAACGACTTTGTATATACTGTCTGTGAAAATTATATGAAGTTAATAAAAAAGTCTATCTAACTAACTAACTAACTAGTCTGGACATAAGGCTAGAAAAATTGTTTGTTCTGCTTGATGATTCATATGTGCAATGACATCGGGTGATCTGATGACTATGAATCTGGTCACCATCCCCTGAATTTTTCTGAAACCCGACATCAATTTAGTTCCAAACCACTACACCAATCTTTCTCCCTGTCTATCCGTTCCAACTTATGTCGTACAATCATGTGATTGCACTCAAGGTACTGCTAGCTGGAGGTAAGTTGATTATATAAAAAAAGTCCAAATCCGAATTCTGGAAAGCGACTGGAATGAAGAAATACTGGTAAAATGTCCGCAGAAGGGATGAGTTATCATAAGGTTTAGTGTATTTGGTAATGAGCTTAGGGTAACCATCGTCAAGGAAACCATCTTAGGAAATAAAACCACGACCGACTCAGCTGGTATTGCCACGTTCAAAAACGAGATTATTTGAACCCTGTTTAAAAGGCAATATCAATAAACGTTCCAAAGACATCGCGAGGCAGGCCTATAAATGCCTGGATCACACAAATGCGACGACATCGACATTTCATTGGCCTCAGTAAACGAGTAATCCAAAATCGGGAGGCCTGCCGATATTTTCTGAGGTCTGATAGGCGAACCCCACATGCGGATCAGTAGAAATGCGCCGAAATGGGAAGAAGAAGTAATGAGCTTGGGGAAGGAAATTGGCGCAGATTTCATATTTTGCACAAAAAAAAATTCGAAAAAATCTTTTAATTTTTGTCACTTTTCTGTTACTATTTGATTTGAGCAAAATAAATAATTTTGGTTTACATTTTCGGACTTGAACTCACAACTCCAATAATTTGTTTCTGAATGTCCCTACCGATTGGGTAATCATTTTTTTTTTTTTTTTGAGTCCCGGTTCTTTAATAAATGAAAGAGATAGAGCAGACGACTCAGAAGGGCTTAATCTGGCTTGGCATATAATCCTACGGATAAAAGTCTCAGAGTCGAATGTATACATCACGGGCTTTCGAATATGTGGGGAAGGAAAATAAATGTACAATTAAAAAAAAGTGAGTAAGTAATTAAGTACGTATCGTAAGTACACTATGAGAACAGTGAATTTTCTGACCTTGTAATAGCTAAAAAAAATAAGAGAATAAAATTGGACTTTATAGAGAAATATGCTAATACCGAAGACGAGAAACGGTGGAGTGATAAACTGTTTAAAAGCAAAAGTCCACCAGTAGCGAGAGACTCGAACTCAAACTGTCATACTACAGTATGCACGCCAGCGGGGTGCATGGAATGTGCCGAATCTAAGCATCAGCTTCAACCCAGTCAAGCCAGCAGTATTTTTCTTTATTTAACCGCTCAGTGTTGCACAAATCCCTTTCAGGTACACTTACGCAGTATCTCAGTAGAGCATTGTCATTCCTCAAGAATGCAGGATTATATAGGATTCTTTTGTCCGTCGCCCTTCTTGGGACGTGATATATGATAGGAATGTTGGACGAGTCTGATAAATAAGCATATGCACCCAGAAACAAAAATGCCTCAAGTGGTATATGCCCATTTTCTAATGAATTGTTAAAATACTCAGGATTCGGATAAAATAGTCCAGAGACTAATTCATTCTCCGTAACATTTGCCGTTCGCACAAAGTGATTTCTTGGAAGGTCGAAAATGACATTATCGATCCTGGACACGCCGGACGCATCCAAAAGTTTTTTTTATTAGAAACGTAATGCTGAAAGTCAGAATGAGCACTTCTGTACATCCGCAGGCTCTGAGACACTTCCATTCAAAAATTCGTAGTTTTTCCATGTAAGATGGAGTAATGTTCCACCATACTGCACTCGCATAGGTCAGAATTGGACGCACAAAAGCCTGGTAACATATGACTTTCACATCGGATCTCAAATAATTGGAGTAGAAAAGACTTTTGAGAGACATAAATGCCACTCTTGCCTTTTTCAACTGTATATTTATGTGGTCATTGTAGTATACGAATTTATCAAAATAAACACATAAATACTTTACAATAGTTTTTGATTCGATGTGATGTCCATCATCATCACCAACTATTTGTATGTTTTTCCAGTTACGTCTCAAATTTGAGTTACCGCGTCTTAGAGGGGTGCGGAACAATATGGTTTTACATTAAGAGTTATTTATTTTTAACTTCCAATTTCGACAGAGTGTCAGGATATTATTGAATTTAATTTGGAGCTCGATTTGTACATCTGCGATCTTAGAGCCATGTGCATACAGGACAACATCATCAGCAAATGCTAAGGAATTATCCACATCCTTAAGCATTTCAGAAACATAAATATTAAAGAGTATTGGTGCCGTAACTGTACCCTGCGGCAGACCATTGCTGATATTAAATACTCTGGTCGTCGTGTATTGTCTATCTCTTACAACGACCTTTTTCCCCCGAACCATTGAGTTGATCACCTTTACGAGCTCATGGGGAAATTCATATCTGATAAGCTTATAAATTAACCCGTCAATCCAAACCGTGTCGAAGGCTTTTTCGATATCCACCAGGCAGGCAGCTGTACATCTCTTGGCGCTAAAATTCCGGTTAATATCCGAAATAAGTTTGGTTATAGCATGCATTGACGAGTGGTTTCTTTTGAACCCAAATTGATTGCGTGGGATTATCTCCTTTCTTTCGCACGCGAAGAAGATTGACTTGCTGATAACTATCTAAAAAACTTCCCCAATATTAGGCAGGAGACTGATTGGCCTATAATTCATAAGATCAGAAGGATCTTTTTTGTTTTCGATAATAGGAAAAACCTTCGATGTTTTCCAGCAACTGGGGAAGTAACAGTTATTCAGCAGATTATTAAAAATAACGCAGTATTGCCGTATAATTTCGATTGGTATATGCTTCAGCACAATGTTTGGAATGCTATCCAATCCAGCTGACTTTTTATTACTCAGTTTCCTGAATGCGTCCGTCAGTTCGTCTAGTGTCGCATAGTACCTATAATTGTTTGCCTGTTCTGTCGTCAGTTCATTTTCCTTTACTTGGTCAGAAAAATGGAGCACAGTGTCTAAATCTCTGTTTACTGTCCAAAACCTTATCAGCTCCCTAGATACGTCACCAGCTTTGCAACTTGGGAGGTCTGTTGCATGAACTGCCTCAAAATGAGAGCCAATAAGATAAAGCTTATCTGTCCCACCATCGATAACGAAATGGTTGTCGATGAAGGGGCAATGTTGGCTATCAATCCCTGCCTGAGAAAGTAGGGGCTCAGAAAGTAGTGGTACTTTTAATTTCGGAACTCGAATGGTTTTATGAGGCTTAACAATTTTATTGATTTGAGGAAACATGTTCCTGGAATTAGATTTCGAAATTTGTTCGGCTCGATGCCTCCAGTAATCGTTGATGGAATTCCGAAATTGCTGATTTATGAGCGACCTAACATTTATCAGAAGGGATTTTAATCTTATCAACCCCAGATTGTGCGATTCATCCTGAAACCGTTGACGTATCCGATTTATCTGAGTAAGCAAGAAGCTTTTGTGGGTCTGAAGTGCTTGAATATCGCGGTTTAGATAGAATTCCAAACAATTTTGCTTTTAAGCCTTGGTTCTGTCGACCCCACTGCTTCCAGCAGCACTGTATTAAGATATCCGATGTAGACATCACACTCCTCGTTCGTGACGAGATCTATATTTTCTGGTGGCACAACGGGAGAACTTACACCAGTCAGTTTTCCTAAAATTTAATTTAGGAAACCGTTGCAATACTTAGCAGAGCGTCAGTAGGGAAAGATGTTACCATTACAATGGCATTATGATCGCTATCATACGGCATTAGCGGGATTTTATTATCGTGGATTGTTTTGATTTGCAAACGTGCATCCACGATGCACAGATCAAGATATGAATTTCCAGAAGGATAACTGGGTGTAACTGGGCTATATAATTTAAACTTGTAGCCCACCTGGTTTTCATCAAGGAAACGCTTCAGGAATCTGCCTCTCCCATTAGTTGTTGAGTTCAACCAAGCCGAGTGCTTTGCGTTCAGATCTCCCGCTAAGACGAAATAGTTCTCTAAACTATCTAGCCTTAGTAATTCGAACAATTTTTCTAACTCGGTGTTAAATTGACTAGCGGATGTGGACGCCCCATATGCCGATATAAGATACAGACTACCATTACCCCTTAAAGGCAGTGAGATAATGGTTGTCTCCAGACAAGTAAAGTTTTTAATATCAGCTTTTTCAATTATTGAGAATCTAAGCGGTTTCCGAACTATAATCGCCGTACCACCGCTTCGAATCGAGTTTATACTGTCAGTTCGTATTAAAGTATAGTCCTTGAATTCCAAGTAATGTCGGTCGTTCAATTTCATTTTGCTTAAGAAAAGCACGTCAGGTCTATGACCTGTCGTAAAACGCAGTAAGTCACCTCGTCTAGCATTAGTTATTATGGAATTGACATTCAGAGCAGCTATTTTGAGTTCAACGCTGTGTAGTCTAGACATTTTGGCGATTTAAAATGTCTAGAAGGGCGTTTACTTTTGCCGTCAGGTCTCTTACATCAGTGGTTAAGTTGTTTACCTGTTTCTGTAGGTTTTCGTTTGTAGAAGCTGTAACAGTATCTGGACCACTGATGTTTCGAGCGACATTGGCATACGAAACTCCCTTCTCAACAATGTTTTCGACCATCATTATTTTCCGGGTGTAGCGCGCCTCTTTTTTAGTTTGCTGAAGTCTGGATATAAAACCCTTGTAAATTTCGCATCCCCTGAATGAGGCAGGGTGACCAGTCTTCTTGCAAAGAACGCAGAATAGCTGCTCTTTTGATGCTTCCTTTTGCACCAGACACTTACCAAGCTCATGGTTTTCTGCGCACTTTACGCACCTTTGTACCATGCCACAATTCAATGCAGTATGACCGAATCGTTGGCACCTATGGCATTGCAGAATATCGCTGCGCCGAATTCTTTCAAAGGTCACGACGTGGCCTGCGAGATACTTAATGTTTCTTGGAAATTGGACTTTTCTATCTGGAGATAGCTGTACCGCAATAAATGGTAGGGTTTTGTTAATTTGTTTGGAACGCACCTTAGTATACCTGAACGTTTTTTTCGAATTTTAGATTTGCTATTTTCAAATCTTGGAGCTCATCGAGTACTTCTTCTGATGTGAAGCTACTGCTTAGACCTTTCAGGAAGAATGTCTGCAACTTATCTTCTTTATTTGTGTACCAAAAGTACTCAGTTTCAGTTTCTTTAAGGAGTTCCTTGACTTGTTGCAGTTATTCGTGCTATTTAAATTAACAAATAAGCTGTCATTGCCTGAGTTTTTTATAATGAAGCTACCCTTACCCATGATGTCGTTCAGCAATTTGGTGATATCTCGGCTATCCTGCTTGTTGATTTTGATTGGTGGTGGTCTCTTTTTTGAAGCCGCTGTTGCAATTGGGTGTTTTTGTGATGTATTTCTATCACTACTGTCATTAATTTTTGATGTTACTGCGCTGCTTGATGCAGCTTTTTTTCTCTTCGTCCTTGGTGTTAATGTCCGCGATCAAGTTGGATGTCCTAGATTTTAGCTCATCATTTTTATTAAGAACCACTTCACTACTCGTGTTGAGTATTGGCTCATCAGTAAGTAACGCGAAGGAGTTACTTGCGACCTTTTCGTTTTTAGCACTCTCTACTACTCTTTTTCTCTTATTCAGTTTTTTTTAACCCATCATCACTATCACTTTCCATTTTTTTCAATTGTTCTCTTAGGATTAACACCTCTTCGTACTATTTATTGGCAAGGCTAAGTGCTTCATAAAAATCTTTACAGGAAATGCCTGTGAGATGCGATGCGGAAATGCCTGAGTATGCGATCTTATTTTTTTGTTTGCTTTATTACGGGAATTTAACACTTTTTTTCGGCATTTTAATAAACGAGATTAAAAAAAGCGGGATATCGATATGCTCTCATTGGGCGGTCGTGGCTAATTTTTCAGATCCGAAGGCATTGCTCTTATTTTGCTCACAGACTTGGCGAAATCAAACTTTTAGGTCGTTAGTATTTTACATTTTTTATTTAAAAGGAAACCCAAATCCCAGCGCAATCAGACTATTCGGTCCATTGTACTAGCAGCAGATAGGATCCTTTTTTTGGTGCAGTGGTTGGAAAACTTCAATGTTATTCGTTTTCCTTCTTATATACGAGTACCTACTCGGGTGGCTGATGAGGTTTAATTTTACTTATTACTGTATTCACGTAGGTCCCCATTGTCCATCCTTCATTTGGACGTGTCTCATCTCGTCTCATGATGCATCATGAGCTTCATTATAATCAATACCACACCATTATTTATCTTAAATGACTTTATTAATCACGACCTGTCGAAACATTAGGAAACACAATTTCCTTCTCATACACGACGAGACACAACAAGAAGCAACTTTGACATAAGTCGTGCATCGCATACTACCAGGTATCAACATCATACACCGCAGACCCCATCGTGCACAAAAGAATGTATGTTCCAACATCAATTACCGTGGCGCAGGAAAGCAAAACAAAACAAAAAATAGTTAAGATTAATGAAGATGCCCCACGAGAAGACGCGGAAACCCGTGTCCATGTCAGAATATTGCATGGACGACAGCACTTCAATTTTTACACCCTCCCACGATCGAGCGGTTCCGATCCGTTAAAAAGTCAGCCCGCAATCAATGCCTCACTAAAAGCCTTCGAGAACAAATATTTTGAGTTGCATGCAACTTCCTGGCGCGCAGTCGATACCGGTTATCGCAATTTGACTTACTAACATGGTGGTAATGCGCATAACTGTAAGGTAATAATTTCTCTGGGGGATTCTCGCGTGATCACAATGTTCATTCGGGCAGGGAATATGCGCCTTCCGCCGATAGACAGGAGAATGCTTTCCACTACGTTACGGTATTAAATGAATCTGTGTGTCTCTCGCCCGTGTGGATATGCAAATTTAGATACATCTCTCAGACCCTTACAAAAAATGTATAAAAATTCATAGCGGAACACTGTCGTACTGTGCATAAGTGGCTCTGAGGTGAGTAGGTTTGTGGGATTCTCTCAGAATCTTTTATTCATTTTTGCCCAACAAATCCATTTCACTTGCAGCCAATTGTTGCTTTTGGAATGCTTTACAATTCCTTTGCAGTTAATGACTTGCACTTGGGTCTCATCTTGGAATCCCAGACATGGATTCTTTTGTATCTTCTGACATTTACCATCCAGGCTGAGGCTGTCTTGTGAAAACTGTTTGCCAAAACTCATTCAGTGATTGCTCATATGGTAGGCATCCATGTTGTGAGGGAACACAAACACTTTTGTGTGCAATTCCAGGAATCATCAATTACGTGTGTATCTTGCAACATAGTGTGGCTGAGTAATGTGTAATGGCTCACGACTGCGAGTTATTCGATTTTATTTGATCTATTGTAGTTGAGTGCCTTTGTGGATGAAGCAGAGTAGGTCGTGTTGAAACCATTGACTTGCTGTGATTGCAGCGGTGTTCAGATAATGAATGAAACCACAACAGAGCCACGCTGTGAATCACTCAGGTAGCAAACGAATAAATGATGTTTGAATGCAAGTGATGCACATTCAATTAGATATAATTTGAAGTTTGTTGCTGCTGCTATAGGCACAACTTCTGTACATTGTACGTGCCATTTCTTATGACCTGTAACATAAGAATAATTTTTTTAATTATCTTCAGTGGAAAATATCTCTGGAAAATCCACCCTCTTCGGAGGTAGGTTCTACGGATTCTGGGGAGAGCCAATTGTTGCATTTAATAAACCCGTTTTTGTGAAATTCAAGGGTGACTCGGTCTCCACCATCAAGACCGAATGTCTCCGGAAAAAGAAGTCCGCCGGAAGCGCAAGCGCAAGAGAAACGGGACTCAGTGAAATGTAATAGCTTTGAGGAAGAAAACAATGAACTCCGTATTAAGCTAAATAAAATGGATCTACTCTACCAAGAGCTTAAGAGAGAGGTAGAATCACTAAAAGAGGAAAACAAGGCCTTAAAGAATTCACTTTTGCAAAGAGAACGCGAAGTTACCCCACCCCGTGCAGCTAGTCCCAAATATCACAGGGATGAAGAAGAGCTAGCACGCGAAACAAATGGGGTCTCAAAGAAAAGACCCAGCAAAAAACGAATAGCCGGTTCTTCACCTGAAATCGAGCCACGAAAACAAGACAAAGAAAAAGACTTGAAACAGAAACAAACTCACGACAAATTACGTCCCCCACCTGCAATAAACGTCGTCGGCTTTACGGACTACAATAAATTGCATTGCCTTCTCAAGGGAACCGTGACATCGGAATTTAAAGTAACGTCATTCCGAAACAATGATTGGAAAATGTATGTAGTTGACTCTGACGGCTACCGAGCAATATCGAAAAAACTAAACGCGGAAAAGATCCAGTGGTTCACCTACGAAAATAAATCAGAAAGACCACTCCGTGTTATAGCAAGGGGTCTCCACCCCTCGTGCACTAAAGATGACATTATAAATGACCTTAAAGGAAAAGGCTTGAAAATTATTGACGCAATTAATATCTTAAAGAAGATAAAGCAGAAAACGGAACAAGGCAATGAAATCTTGGTCAAGCATGGACTTCCGCTCTTTATGTCAACTTTCGATAGAAGCGAAAATATAGACGTAAAAAGTATTTTGAATATCGTAGTTGAAATCGAGCCTATGCGTACAAATACACGATCGATACCTCAGTGCAAACGCTGTCAAGGTTTCAATCACACCCAGTCGTATTGCCAAAAAGAACCGAAATGTGTAAAATGTGCCGGGAACTACTTATCAGAAAGGTGTGACTTAAATAAGCAGGCTCCGGCGACCTGCATAAACTGTAAAGGCAAGCACCCAGCAAACTATCGAGGTTGTGAAGTAGCAAAGGAGCTTCAAAAAGGCGCGATACTCTCAAGAAACCGATACACCCGAACCCAAGCTTAAGAGATCGTAAAACCGATAAGCCTAAGACCGCTAAGCCAGTCAAAACGACGAGACCGATAAAGGGAATTCAAAAAATTGCGCAAGAGAACGTCGCTGGTCCAAGTGCAGCGGAAAAACCGCCACAGGTTGACGCGAGATCGTACGGCCAAGTCGCGTCAAACGAAAACAAATTAAGATCAGCTACAACAGATCCGGTTAGCCAAATATTTACCATTATATTGGAAAAATTTGAGGAGCAAACTAAAGTTAATAAAATTATACTTCACAAATTGAGCAAGCTCGAGTTCAAACCTCGCAAGACAATCAAAAAAAACATGAATATGAAACAGCTACTTAAGATACTAACGTGGAACGCAAACGGCCTTCTGAAAAAAATCTACGAGTTAGAAGTGTTTCTACGGAAAAATAACATTGATATATGTTTGGTATCGGAAACGCACTTAAAAAAGGGACTTAGACCCAAAATAAAAGGTTACAGCGATTACCATGCGAATCATCCTTCGGAAAATGCGAGAGGCGGGTCCTCTCTTTACATCAAAGACTGTATTAAGCACTCCGAAAACATAGAAATAGAATTTGATTCTATGCAAATAAGCTCAGTCTCCGTAAAAATAAACCACTTAAACTACAACATCGGATCTCCGGGATATAAGCTAGTAGAAGACGACCTCGTTCGTCTCTTTGACTAGCTCGGACCTAATTTTGTCTTAGGTGGTGACTTTAATGCGAAACACACTTTCTGAGGATCAAGATGCAATTCGACAAAAGGCAGATTATTGTACAAAGTCAGCATGAAACGTGGGGTGAACGTTTTATCGACACGAAAGCCAACTTATTGGCCAACTGACAAAAATAAAATCCCTGACCTCGTCGACTTCTTTATCGCAAATATCTGAAAATAGGTGGAAGTCTAGTAAAAAAAGAAGGAACACCTAGGTTAACTAGTAACAAAACTAACTGGAACGCTTTCAGAAGAGACTGCAAGGAAAATGCTGCTTTAAATGTACCGCTAAAGACACCGTTCGAAATAGAAGAAGAAATCGACAAACTCGTCGAAGCCATTCAGAGCTCGGCATGGAAAAACACTCCTTTTTGGAAGACAGAAGCGCGGAACAATAAAGTCAAATACCAGCCTGAAATTGAAGACCTCATACGAGAAAAGAGGAGAGCGCGCAAGAGATGGCAACAATCCCGCGCGCCACCGGATAAAACTTATCTGAACCACCTTTGTAACAAGCTAAAAAATGTGCTGCAGGACCTAAAAAATCACGAGACTTCTACTTACCTCGAGGGTCTGACCGCTGATAAACATTCAAACTACTCTCTATAGAAAGCCTTGAAGTCCATAAGGAAACCTGTAATGCACTCTCCGCCAATTAGGAAAGCTTACGGAGAGTGGGCAAAAGAAGACAAAGAGAAAGCAGAATTATTTGCCGATCACTTAGAGGAAACGTTCAAGCCGTTCGATGGACAACCGTTGATCGAAGATGCGAATGATAATACGGCACCCGACAACTTTAAAGTAACAACCGTATCCCTGTCCGAACTTCGAATGATAAAAAAAAAATTGAAAAATAACAAGGCTCCGGGATATGATTTAATCACTGGCGAAATTTTGAAAGAGCTACCGAAGAAAGTGCTAGTTAAGTTGCTCTACATTATAAGTTGCTTCTTTAAGACTGTTATATGTTCCAAGGCAATGGAAAGTCGCCGAAGTTATTATGGTTCCGAAAACGGGGAAGTGTGCAAATGACAAGAAATCATATAGACCCATTTCACTTCTGCCAATAATATCTAAGGTCTTCGAGAAACTTCTGCTGAAACGATTGCAACCAGTAATTGAAGAAAGACACTTGATCCCGGATCATCAATTCGGCTTTCGGATCAAATATTCCACAATTGATCAGGTGTATCGAATAACGAACGAAATTGAAAAAGCTCTAGAAGGGAAAAAAATATGCTCTAGTGCTTTTCTCGACGTATCGCAAGCCTTCGACAAGGTATGGCACGAAGGGCAAAGGTATAAACTAAGGGTAATCTTACCGGAAAAGTTGTACAGAATATTGGAATCTTATCTTGAAAACAGACTTTTCCGTGTTAGACACGGGTGTGAATATTCGGATTTCAAAGATATCTACGCCGGTGTTCCACAAGGAAGTGTTCTCGGTCCAATCCTGTTCTTGCTCTACACAAGAGATATACCACAAGATGAAGGGAGCGTTGTAGCAACGTTCGCAGACGACACGGCTATCCTCGTAATGGATGAGTCAGTCGAATCATCAACGGGAAAACTCCAACGAGCTTTGAACAAAGTATGCGAATGGACAAAAACCTGGCGAATAGTCCTCAATTAGACAAAATCAACGCATGTCAATTTTACGTTAAGAAAGATAAACAACTTACCTATATCCATTAACTCGGTGCAAATACCGTACGCAAACGAGGCAAAATATTTAGGAATGACACTAGACGCAAAACTTAAGTGGAAACCACACGTTAAAAAGAAGCGCGAAGAGCTCGAAATCAGATTTAGAGAAATGTATTGGCTACTCGGAAGATTCTCAAAGTTAAGCGTATACAACAAACTGCTTCTGTATAAGCAAGTGCTAAAACCGTCTTGGACATATGGTATACAACTTTGGGGTTGTACCAAACCAAGCATAATGGCTCTACTGCAAGTATTTCAAAACAAAATACTAAGAGCAATCGTGAATGCTTCTTGGTATATAAGAAATAGTGATATTCACAGAGATCTAGGAATTGCTACCGTGAGGGACGAAGTAACAAACTTTGCTCGCAAACTTCGTACCCGTCTTCATGTTCATTGCAATAATGAAATAATCCGTACTATGGACGTGACAAACCTTGAGCGCCGACTACAAAGAACAAGACCTTTCGACCTAGCGCCGTAAGGAAAAACCGCATGTTTCAGTACTGACTAGCACTGATGGCATTGTCAGATATATCGGGCATAATCAATGGTACCTTTTGAAGATTCCTGCACCTCCAGGCGCAACCAAAAAAAAATAAAAAATTATCTTCAGTACTTCAATAAGTATCGTAAGTCTATTGACAATGATATACCATAGCAAGTTTCAAATCAACACATACTTATCCCTAAAAACAAAAAGATTTTGTAGCCTCCATATGTAATACAGAAACATTGCGCCATCGTGTTCATTATTTAGTGGTCAGTCAGTCCACTAAACGTCCGGAATAGATGGCGAATCTGTATCATATACGTTATGTATATACATTATGTATTGTACATAGAAATGGTACGAGATCACAATCTTATGGCACAAATAAAAATACATTTTTCAATAAAGAAGTCAGATAGTCCAGCTTAAGGCCAACCCGTTAGGTTAGGTAGATGGATGCCTTGTGACAAAAGAGTCACTGCTTACTTCGATCAAACGGTTCGGATCCATTGTGCCCAATTATTTAAATTTAAATTTAATTAAACATTGTAGAGATGGCCCGCTGTTTGAACCACATAAATAGTGATATGAATCTCAGCTCAACATTACCGAAATCCTCCAGTTCCAAGAAGAAGTAACTACCAAGAGTCCTCATTCTTCTGACGGATAGGGTAGGACAATCACACAGCAGGTGACGAACGTATTCAATTTCTTCTTCGTCCCTGTAATTTTTACAATAGTCATTGTGCAGTACACCGATTCATTCCACATGAATGCCAATTACACAGTGACCAGTAATTATGCCGGAAATGACCCGTGCGTTATGACGACTAAATTTCACCATATCGGTTTATCTCTTCTTGCTAAAGGGTGGCCATAGTGCCCCGTCTGTTGCGCATGTGTCCAGATGAACTCATCGTCTATTTGCTCGACTGGAGGCCTCCTTTTTTTATTTTCTTTCGTAAGGAACTAATTGGAGTCACTACAAAAGGGAGAGCCCGCGATCCATGCAGCGCTGACCCCTTCCTATTAAGCTCGTCAGCCCTTTCGTTTCCTTCGATATTCATATGGCCTGGTAGCCAACAGAGGCATTAGCTCTAGATATCTCATTTAAAAGTGATTTCCAGATCCTCACAAGCCGTGACCTAATTGCAGCAAAGACAGTGATCATTATACCAACGATATTACTTTCGCGTATAACTTCAGCAGCATGTATTATGGCTGTGACTTCGGCCTGAAAGATGCTGCAGTTGTCGGTTTTTCTAAAGGAGTGGTTTATTTCTAGGGCTCTACAATAAACTCCGGCTCCCGTGCTAACGTCCATCTTAGAACCATCGGTATAAAAGGCTAGTTCCTTTTTCTTCATGGTTCTTCGGTTTTCTAACACATTTTGTCAGGAATTCTTGTACCAAATCTCCTTTCAAATACTTGCATCGGGTTCATGTGATCAGTTTCCGTCGATATTCTGGTAGTCCCCCACCGGGACAAAATGGAGGTATGGGCGTAAGTACTCGATGACCACTATCGGCAGTCAGTCAGTTAGTCTTACAGCGGTTTTGGCCGCCATGTATATCAAGCGGAATGAAAGTAAGCATGGTTTCCATTTCTTCTGTTGATGTTGTTCTCGTTGATCTCATGACTCCGACCAACAGGTCAAGGTTTCCGCTAGACTTTCAAATGACAACAACAACAGCTCATTGCCCTCAACCAGAAAAAGTGAAAAATGGTTTTATTTATGGAGCAGAGGACATTTTCGGTCGAATGCGAGGAAGGTCTAGCGAGTCGCCTACTTACGATATCCAAGATTTGTACCAAAATAAAAGAGCGTGGTCGTGGTGTCCTTGATCAAAAACATCGACAGGCATCAACACGATGGCGACAGGACCAGAGAAAGCAGCGAACAGATGTAACAGCGGGGCAGTTTATCGTATCATCCAGGAACTGCTGTAGAGGTTTGAGGCTTAGACTGTTCTCTGCTTACATGGGATGAAGCTACCTTAAACAATAAAAGGAACATTCTGCTATGATTTTGAATGCATCACAACTCCTCCTCTGTCAATGATGATAACTGCGAGCACTTAAAAACTGCAAATTCAAAGTGGTCGATAGTATTGTTGTGCTTCTCCTGTAAGCAGCACCAATAACTCCGGGTGAATTTTAACATTTAATTTTAGTGGATAGTATTATAGACAGACAGATGCTTGGGATGGTAGAAATATGAATTTAACATCCACATCCTGCTAGTTTAAGTGTAACATGAAAGCCATCTTTTAAAAGTGAACGGCTCATCCAAATACTATTGTGTGGGCGGATACCGTAAATCCATCATCCTTTAGATGAAAGGCTCTGACTTTGCTAGCACTTTCATAAACTCGCGATTCTTTCTTTTGTATTGCCTGAAGTTCTAATACGATTTTTGCAGTCCTTCTGCTAGTATGTCGACTGGCAATATTCATACATTACTGTTAACCCATACTTTACTATTGGTATTGTTATTTTGATAGACCTCCTGCTTTCCAATAATTGTTTCCAATTTGTGGCAGATAATTTGATCCGGGATTGTTCCAGATGTATCCAATATGATGATGGATCTCCCTTATGACGTACTACAAGTCTGCGGTTCTCCTATTTACCGTATTCAAACATGTCTTGTAGTTGTATATGTATGCCATTATTACCCACCTCATTAAGGGTTACGGAAATTCTTAGCTCTATTCTGGTTCATCCCCATCCTTAGATATAATTATGAGAAAAGAGAAAATAAGAAATAAAATAAAAGTTAGTCTTGCTACTGTGGGGGCAGTAGAATAGACTGAGTTAGAACTGCACCGCATTCGAAAGGGAAATGTTCGCATCTTGATTTGGCATATAACTTGGTGACGCACGTAAAAGATGTGCCAGGTCGTAGATTTCCTTCTAAGGTCATACATTCCCTTGTAAGAAACTCCACCGACATCTTCTTAGGCTTAGAGTTCTTAGTTCTTCATGATAGAATTCAATTACTTTTTTTCGACAGTAACTGTAACCAGTGATACTGTATAAGGCTGTCGACTTTAATGGGGATATTCTCCCTAGGTATGGCCAATTCTCTTGTTCCTTGGGCGGCTTCCGGAATAACTAGCATTTTGCTTGAAAGACGCTGTACGGATATGGAAGTCGAATGGATATACTTACTTACTTAAAGGCGACGGCTTGGTCTTTATACCGGAGGTTTGGCCTTTTTCGCCTTCTCGAGCTTGAGGGCTGAGATTCGAAGAGTCTCTTGGTCGGAGCTTTTTTGTCCATTCGTTCAATGTGACCGAGCCAATTTAGTCGACGTCTCCTGGGGTTTTGGACTACATCCACATCCTGGTACAACTCATATCATTCTCATTCGCGGTTGTATCTTCTCCTCCATTCGCTTTCCTCGCATATGGGACGTAATATCCGACGAAGTATTTTTCGTTCAAAGGTACGCAATATTTGCTCTGCTTGCCTACTTATCTTCCAACACTCGGCGCCATTAAGCACGACTTGTAAGATGAGCGTTCTATAGAGTATTAATTCGGTCCGTCCACTTAGGAGTTTTGAATCCAATTGTTTTGCCAAACCGCAGTAGCAGCGGTTTCCTAAGGTTATCCTTCATCGGATCTCCATGAACATTTTATTTGTGTGGCTTATGTTTGCTTTGAAGTAGGTAAGCTCCTTAACTACTTCGAAGTTGTAGCCATCAATAATGACGTTTTGTCCAAGGTTTTGAATAGATAATTTCTTCTTTGTTGACAACATGCACTTAGTTTTGCCCTTATTTACTTCAAGACCTACTCGTTTTGCCTGTTCTTCAATTGCCGTAAGTGCCGCTACAACAGCTTGCTTGTGAAAGATAGTGCCTTCCGTGTTTACACCTGCCCTATCTACACACGTTGCAGCAAAATATTAAAGAAATCACATGACGGCGCATCTCCTTGCCGGAATCCGGTGCATGTTTGGAAGAGCTGTTTACAAGTTGCACAGAGCACTGCGTGTTTTCCAGCGTTATGCGACACATCTGGATAAGTTTTGACGGTATCCCGAATTGGGACACCGCTTGGTATAGTTCAAGATGATAAATGTTGTCGTAGCGGGCTTTAAAGTCGATGAAATGGTGGTAAGTTTCAACTTGATATTCGTTGGTCTTTCCCAGGATTTGCTTTAGTGTGAAAATTTGGTCTATTACCGATCTCCCGGGAAGAAAGCCACACTGGTACGTGCCGATTAGTGTGTTTCGGAAAGGTTTTAGATGTTCACACAATACCTTGAATAGGATTATGCGACATTTAGCAGGGATATGCCTCGATAGTTCTTGCAAGACATAGGATCCCCGTTTTTGAAGATGGGGTAGATAGAGCTGATACTCCAGTCGTCAAAAATGCTTTCTTCTATCCATACTGGGCTGATGGTTTGATGTATGCGCCCTATCAAGACATCACCTCCGTATTTAAAAAGTTCAGCTGGGAGGCCATCAGAGCCAGAGGCTTTGTTGTTTTTCAGTTTTCTAATGGCAGCGCTAACTTCTTCAATACTATGTGATAGTATTGATTCGTCGTTGGCTGAAAGCGGGTTCTCTTCTTGCCCTCTCACTCTCTCTGTTTGCAGCCCGTTAAGCAACTGCTGAAAGTGTTACTTAAACACATCAACAATTGCCTGCATTTCGGTGACTAGGTTGCCTTCGATGTTGCAAAGAGCTTGTGTTCCAAGTTCAGAGCCAGCTGCCAGCTGCTTAGCTTTTCGTTAAAAATTCCGAATGTTGTTGTGCTCGTGAGACTCTTGATATCCTTGAGCAGGGAAGCTGCGCGGTCCCTTTCCTTTTCACGTAGAATTTTCTCCTCTCCCCTTCTTCTGATCCGATACTCCTCTCTCGCTGCTCTTGTCTTGCGCTGCAGCACTTTCTTATGTGCATCTCCTGTGACCTTCTACTGTTGAACGCACTCATCATCACAAGAAAATGGTCAGAGTCGACGTTGGCCTCGTAGAAACTGCGCACATGTTGGACGCGTGCCTTGCCTCGATTAGCACGGGATCGATTTGCTTGCGCTTTCTACCATCAAAGGAAACCAAGTTACTGTGTGGATTCTAAGTCTAGGAAACCTAGTGCTACTTATCACCCTATTACGATGTGCTACAAAATCAGTTAGTCGAAAAACGTTGTCTGTTGTCGTGTCGTGGAGGCTGTGTTTGGCGACTAGTCCGCCAAAGATGGTTTTCTCACCGATTTTCCCATTGAAGTCCCAGAGTACATTTTTTACGTCAAGCTCCGTAAGCACTGTGCAGGAGGTCATAGAATGCCTCCTTAACAGGGTCCTTAACAGGGTCCTTAATATCTTCTTCGGGGTGTTTGCACATTTCAGGCTAATATTGTATTGTAGAATACTGCTCTGAGGCAAATTACAGCCAGGCGATCATTTATGGGCTTGAAGTCGATAACTCTTGATCGTAGCTGATTTCCCATGACGAATCCGCATCCCAGCCTGTCCAGTCTTTTCTTGCAGCTGTAATAAATGTCGCAGCTGGATGATTTTGCATTCCTGATCCTGTCCATCGTATTTCCTGAATCACAGTAATATCCGCCTTGTACTGCCGGAGGACAAATTGAAGTTTCTGGGCGGAGCCCAGGGTGAACAGGGATTGCAAATTCCAGGTGCATAGCCGCAAATCATAGGCCGTGGATGTTCCGGGTCAATTTGCCAATTAAGAGGATTATTGTAGTTATCCAAGGGTGGTGTCTCTCCAATAACTTGCTTTTCTTTTCGTGGTAAGTGGTAAGGCAGTTACTCCGACGGCACAACCCCCAAACTGGAGAGCCAGATCGATTGGTTTTAGCCTCTTGGACGAGGGATCGGTCTGAGGACCAACATCTGAATTCCGCTTGGGGGATATGAGCGCTCCTGTTAGCCCATGTAGGGTTCATCCGCCAACATCTCTATTCCATAAGCCTGATGACAATATGGAAATCCTTACAGACCTGAGCTTCGAATAAGTCCAAGTAGCTCGAGTGGATATGGAGAAGTCTAGTTTTACTGAGTATATGCCCACTCTAATTTTCGATCCATCCGTGTGAATTCCAACCTCTCAGTTTGGGGTAAACGCGTTTACTCGTAACTCTAATGTTACTCTAAGTGTCTCTACTTTCATTAAGCTGATGTAGAACATAAATAAATCTCATCGAAATCCTGCAGCAACTTACTGTATCCCCACCCTCTATGTACGTATAATGCCTCTAAAGGATAAGCGAAGGCAGACTCGACCCATATTCATAAGTCAAATCTGCGATAGACACATTCATAACAAATGGCTTTCTCTCCAACCTCCCATCTACCATCCATATTCGTTTGAAAAATGCGAATATGTCAGCGCAAGTAAAGTGAACGAAATCCTAAAAGCGCGGCTTCTTTTGAAGTCCACAGTAATTGCCTTACCTCTGCTGCACTACTGACATCGTCACCCACATACGGACGACAGAACACATACAACTGGCTGAGTGGCAGCAGGTACTCGTACGGTTACCGCCACGACGTCGTTCGTCCAACTGATTACTGATCTCAGATTATTTCTCTCCTCTAAAACTGCAATGCAAATGGTCATTCTTCCCAATGCTCCAGAGGCTATATACTAACTTCCAATCCGAGCAAAAGTCATTCCACGGAACCTTACCTTCTCTGAGTCAACAAAACACAATTTTATGATCATGATCGAGCAATCGATGTTTACCTTATGGTAATGTGGTCATTCGGGTTGCTCTGACAGTTGTTGCCATCAAGATACATTCTGTCTGCGAGCGACTCTGGTGGGGAACAACCATTTTTCTTGGATCTCTCTTGTTGGACATGTGTAGGAAATGCAAAGATCTGTTCAAGTCACCATCCGCATCTCAAGCAATAAAATTGCCTGGAACCATATAGTGCCAGTTGGCTTAATGGACAGCAGGTCAAAGGAGTGACGTACAACGTTTGACGTTGGCGTTGAAGGCGTAGCAATGACTTCTTAATTTGCATACCCAAATGTTGGTGTCGTCGTGGGCACGAGATACGTTTTGTGTTGGTTCTATTCGAAAACGATTTACTATGGAAATGGGTTAGAGGTGTTGACGCGATGGTCGTGAATGCTGGAGTGCAATTAAGGTCACCGTTAGACACTTGGTATGGATGGCGCTAAAGTTACACAGATAGGTGGTCTAGATTTCGCACAGATTTTGGAATTGTCACATGCTTTGAGAAGATAATTATGTGCAGCCCGATGGGAAATTGATGTTAATGAGAGAAACCCTACATAGTGGTAGAATGACTTGGCGAAAGATACTCTGAAAATAGAAATCTATTCATAATTAAAGGTTACATTTACTCTTGGTGACAATAAGCATGAAAAAGAAAGGCTTGTTGTTATAAACTATGTAGATATAAGCACATGGGCATTAATTTATGTGAATTTAGAGGATGTCAGTTTCTATGCCATACGGTGGGTAATAATAAACAGAATAAGGGAAGGAGTGAAAATACGATTATTTCAAGAAGAAAATAAAGAGAGGGAAGAATATACGTATACTGGGGAAAACTTATTTGATTGCTTCCAGAAAATATTCATTCGAATAGACATCAGCTATTATTATTCGCAAAGACCTTAGTGCCAACATATTGAAAGTTGATTCATTCCCTCTCAATCGATTAGTGCAGTCTCTACAACTTAAATGGTAGTAATGAACTGATTATTGTTATATATTCCACGCGCAGATTTGTTGAAGTTGTCATCAGTATTGCTAAAAATACATGTCTAGAGGATAACGAAAAGAATATATTCCAGGTTTGAGCAGAGAAAACGACACACTCTACAAAGAATTCATAGAAAATGTCGACAAAGGTGTTGCAACAGAACTTCGAGATTCCTTTGTTAAAGCCAGATTGGAGGAATGTAGATCAAGCACTGAACTATTAAATTTTACTCACGTCAGTACCAAAGCGTATAGTCTTCTAAGGAAACTAGGTGGTACTAATACCTTAAGGCTCGCCAAGCCAAATATAGATCCCAACCTTATTGCCAACCGAATCGCAGATGTTTCCAGAGTTAAATCAGACAAAAACCACTCAAGATCAATCCGAAAAGCCTTAAAGGACCTAAGATCCGCATCAGCTACATGCCCAAACTTATTTAAACCTTTCTTACTAGCTGAATTCAATGCAGCCATGCCTAAGTGGAAGCACTAGGAACTGGCTTTCAAATTGTTTCAGCAACATTCTTGAAGCTGGCCACCTACCATCTGCTTTTAAGTGCACCAACGTAATAGCGTTACTGAAACGCGGTAAGCCAAAACTCAACCAATCTTACCGCGGGACTGCCGTTAAGTATTACTTTACGCGCCTGGTAGGCAATTTATGCAATGCTTTCTGAATTGATGGCTTCCGTCCATCTTATTTGTTTAATCCGTTGGATCTTCTTTCTCACGTTTAATACGAATATGCAGATGTTCATCCAGCAGCATTTGGTCCATAAGGGACTGTGTGTTTATAAGATCAATTCTCCATTCCATGAAGCATCTGCAATAAAATTCTGATCTGGACACTCTGGGCAGAGAGGTGAGCTGTAGTGGCCAAAACGGAGAAGGTGTTTGCGATAGCCACCGCGGCCAGACAGGAACTGCGTAAGTTGGTAGTTCAATCAACTTGTACGTACAAGCACATCTGCCTTTTATGGTATTATCCCACCGGGCTTGCCACGTAATAATCGAAGATGCATTTTTTCTTCATTGATCCTTTTGATTACATTTGCTTGTTGTATATCCGTAGCATTTCGTCCACAAGGATATTTCGCACGAACTATTCTCACTATGATGAGATCGTTCAAAAACTGCTGATCCTCTTTAATGCACAAATTGTGTATATTGCCAATAGTTTGTTCCTCCTTTGCTAGTGCCTCCACCCAAACTGTGGCATCGTAATATGAGAACTGAACTGACTATTCTAGGTATTAATATTCTCCTGACATATTCAAATATTCCGATGTTTGGCAGTGTTCGAGAAAGTGTTCCTTACAGCCAGTGACACCTTTTGGCTCGAGTAGTCCACAGGTGCTTTAAAACGTGGCTTATTGTTAAGCATTACTCACGGATGTTTTACAAATTCTTTCCATCTGATGATTTGACTTCCAACTCTTATACTCCCGTATTTCACATTTTCCTATCGGATATCAAGAAAGCCTCCGTTTTAAGATCAGCTAGTTCTAGACCGGCAGACACTAGCCAGCCTTTCACTTGAATGACTGCTTCACTCGTAGCTGACTCTATTTCGGAATATGTTGTGCCACTGTAATAAGGCCTATGTCGTCAGCGAACTCAAACGTTTGAACTCCTCGTGGTATATTGTAGTTAACTGCAGAATTCTATTATACATGATGATCCATAAGAGTGAGCCCAGTATTAATTCTTGTGGAACTTAGCATGCCTTAGAGCTGGAAAAGCTTTAACAAAAAAAGCAAACTTCTGTCATTAAACCTATACTCAGACAAAGACAATCTTCTGGTAGTGGAAGAACGTCTGGAACATTCAACCCTATCAGATACCGAAAAACACCCGTGTATTCTACCTCACAACGACAAGTTGTTAATCGAAAACATACACAAACGCACGTTACACAGTGGACTTCGACTAACATTGTCAACATTGCGACAATCTTACTTACTTACTTAGGTGGCGCTACAGTTCGGGGTGAACCTGGGCCTCAACCAACAAGTCTCTCCATTTAGCTCGGTCTTTAGCTAATTGCCTCCAGTTGCGCACTCCAAGTTGGTCGAGGTCCCCTTGAACTTGTGCGCGCCACCTACGGCGATGATTCCCTCTACTGCGTCGTCCCTCCGGGTTAGATTCGAAGACTCTGCGGGTCGGAGCGTTGGTGTCCATTCGCTCTACATGTCCTAGCCATCTCAGACGTCCAATACGCAGTTTTTTGACTAGGTCGATGTCGCTGTACAGCTCGTATAGTTCGTGATTGAATCTTCTCCTCCAAAACCCGTCAACGGAAGGTGGACCGAAAATCTTACGAAGAATTTTTCTCTCGAAGCGACCAAGGATATCTTCATCCTCTTTTAATAAAGTCCATGTTTCAGCGCCGTAAAGCAGGACTGGGATGATCAAGGTCTTATACAGAGTCTCCTTAGTTGTTCGAGATAGGGCTTTACTGTTGAATTGCCTTATAAGCCCAAAAAAACATCGATTGGCAAGAGTTATTCTTCGATTGATTTCTGCACTGATTTTGTTAGAAGAATTTATAGCAGAGCCAAGGTAGACAAAGTCCCTTACTACCTCGAAGTTATAGCTGCCCACGGTGACGTTTTGTCCAATTCGTCGGTGTTGGCTTTCCCTTCTTGTTGACAGCATATACTTGGTTTTGCCCTCGTTTATCGCCAAACCCATTTTGGCCGCTTCCGCCTCAATGCTTGCAAAAGCACCGGTGACAGCCCGCTGAGATCTTTCGATAATGTGTATATCGTCGGCGTATGTAAGTAGCTGTACAGACTTGTAATAGATTGTGCCTCCGGTGTTGGCTTGTGAGTTCCGCACAATCCGTTCAAGTACAATATTAAAGACGTCACATGACAGTGCGTCACCTTGTCTAAAGCCTTTTTTGACATCAAAGGTCTCGGTGAGGTAATTACCGACCTTGATGGAGCAGCGAGCGTTCTCCATCGTCAGCCTGCACAGACGGACAAGTTTGGCAGGGATGTCAAAACTAGACATGGCTCTATAAAGCTCTTCTCTATAGATGCTGTCATAGGCGGCCTTGAAATCGATAAAGAGGTGGTGAGTATCGATTTGGAATTCTTGGGTTTTCTCCAGGATCCGCCGAAGTGTGAAGATTTGATCGATGGTGGACTTTCCTGGCCTGAAACCGCACTGATAGGGTCCAATCAGGCTGTTGATAAAAGGTTTCAGGCTTTCACACAATATCGCAGAAAAGATCTTGTAAGCGATGTTGAGAAGACTGATGCCTCTATAATTGGCGCAGTTGAGGGGGTCTCCTTTCTTGTGGATCGGGCAAACGATGCTGAGATTCCATTCATCAGGCATACACTCGTCTGACCAAATATTAGAAATGAGTTGGTGTATGCACTCTACCAATTCATCCCCAGCTGCCTTGAAAAGTTCGGCCGGTAAGCCGTCAGGTCCAGCAGCCTTGTTCGATTTTAGCTTGGATATTGCTATCCTCACTTCGTTTTGGTCAGGTGGACGGAAATTTTGACTATCATCGTCTATGTTGAATGGTTCATTCTGCCTGACAGCGGGATGTTGGTCTTCGTCGCCGTTATACAGTCTGCAGAAGTAGTTTTTACATATTCTCGGCACCGACTGTGATTCTACTACGAGGTTTCCATTTTCATCTCTACAGGTTTCTGTACGGGTATTACTTCTCTGACACGTTCTTTTTACCTTTTGGTAAAACTTCCGTACATTGTTCCTGGAGTATAGACTCTCGATATTCTCAAACGCGCGCTTCTCATGCTCTTTCTTCTTCTTTTGGAGAAGCCGATGTTCTTCCCGTCTCTTTTGCTCGTAGAGCTCACGAGCAGCTCTCGTCTTCCTTTGGAGCGCCGCTTTGTATGCCTCTTGTTTTGCTGCATGCACTCGCCGGCATTCTTCGTCAAACCAGGGGTTTCGCGGTGGTGGTCGAGAGAGACCCAGCACATCAGTCGCGGCGTTTCTGATGGCATGTTGGCAGCGTTGCCACTGGTCTTCGGTACTTGATGCTGGCGGCAAAGGGGTGATTGAGAGATTTCGGGATACGCGTTCAGCGAAGAGTCTGGCGGTCTCTTGCGATTGTAGCTTTTCGACGTTAAATTTTCTCACAGTAATTCTTCTTTGTTGCTCAGATTGGGATATCCGCATTCGTACCTTGGCTACAACAAGGTAATGATCCGAGTCTATGTTGGCCACTCGGAAGGTCCGGACATCCAGAATACTGGAGGCATGCCTTGCGTCGATCGCAATATGATCAATTTGGTTGATCGTTACATGATCATTGGACCACCATGTCTGCTTATGAATGTCGAGATGAGGAAACCATGTGCTTGCTATGGTGACATTTTGCTCCACAGCAAAATCAATTAGCCTTAGTCCGTTATCAGACGTGGTGTCGTGTAGGCTATGCTTACCGACTGCCCTACCAAAGACGTCCTCCTTTCCTATTTTGGCGTTAAAATCGCCAAAACCGATTTTAACGTCGTATTAAGGACATTGCTCGCATGTTTTGTCGAGGAGCTCGTAAAAACACTCTTTGGTGGCAGGGTCCTTTTCTTCTGTGGGGGCATGAGCACATATTAGGCTTATGTTAGCGAATTTAGCCTTGATCCGGATAGTCATAATACGCTCGCTAACGTGTCGGAAGCTCAAGACTTCTTGCCTAAGTCTACCGCGTATGACAAATCCGCATCCGAATAAGCGTTGCCTGTTGCCTCTGTAGCAATCACCGTAGTAGATGTCACTGCTTTTCATCCTCTTTTTGCCCGGCCCATCCCATCGCACTTCCTGGATGGCGGTAATATCTGCTTTATAGCAGTCTAGGGCCTCTGCTAGTTGTTCGGCTGCACGTGGTCTGTAAAGGGACAGAACATTCCACGTACAGATCCGAAGGTCGTTGTCCTTATTTCGTTTGCTGGGGTCGTCATCAGTTGAGTCATCCTTATCCGAGGCATTTGGTTGTTTCGGAACCATAAGCTTTTTACGTGGTAGGGAAGTTACGCCGACGGCACAACCCCCAACCTGGAGGGCCAGTTCCTTAATTATTCCCCTAGGACGAGGGGCCGGGTACACCGGTGCCAGTAGTCCACTACGGGAGTATGAGCGCTGCCGTTGGCCCATTAAGGGCTCCCCCGCCTCCATCTCTATTCCAATGTCCTGACCAACATTGGAAATTCCTTACCGACCTGTGATCCGAATACGTCGAAGCAGCTCGCGCAAGGTATTCACTAAGTTCAACCTAACTGGAACTATAGACGCCACCGTTGACTCCGTCTAGGGAATTCGTCTGCTGCCGCCTGGAACAGGAAGAAGTGCTCTAGTGAAAAAAGCACTCTTCCCCCCCTCTCTCATCTGCTGCCACCAAGAATCCGCCAAACGGGGTTGGTTACCCATCTCTTGGATTAAGGTACTAGGCACCCGGCTGTCACCGCGTGGAGGTTGAGAGTAGGAGTTGGTAGGCCTCAGCTGAGTGAAAACGCTTGTGTTTTCATATGATCGCATGCACTACCGTTTGACCAGCCAATCAATCAGCGACAATCTTACTGGATCATTCAAGGAAACCGCGTGGTACGTTAGGTCCTACATAACTGCGTAAGATGTCATCGGTTCAATACGCAAGCAAATACTCAAATAATGGGAATGCTGCTAGCCGCAAGATTAACTCCATCAAGGCCATTTACCCATACTGAGATAGATTATGCTGGCCCCATTCAGGTGTTGATAGCCAGAGGACGAGGAAACCGAACAACAAAAGGGTACATCGCAATATTTGTCTGTTTATCGACTAAGGCAGTTCACATCAAACTGGTAAGCGATCTCAGCTTCGCAGTTTCATAGCAGCTGTAAGGCGTTTTACATCTAGAAGAGGAAAGTGTGCACACTTCTATAGCGATAATGGCACCAACTTCGTCGGAGCAAACAAGGAAATCGTTAGCCAGATGAAGCATGCAATCAAACAGTCGGAAGCAGATGCATCCAAAAGCCTTGTGGTGGTGGTATCCAATGGGACTTTATTCCACCAGCGTCACCACATTTTGGAGGACTTTGGGAGGCCGGCGTCAAATCAATAAAGTATCATTTAAAGAGAATAATCGGTGATACTACTCTTACATTTGAGGAGCTAACAACACTACTTACTCAAATAGAAGCGTGTTTGAACTCGCGTCCACTCGTCTCGGTAACAAACGACATCGATGATAATCCAACATTAATACCAGGTCATTTCCTTACTGGATCCGCAGTCAATTCCATGCCGGAACCGATGATAGATCAAGAACAAAACCTCCGTTCCCGATTCAAAGAATGACTCAAAACTTTGGGAAGATCTGGTCAACAGAATATTTCTCTCATCTTCAACAGCGCGCTAAATGGAAACAAAAGAAGTCAAATATTAAAAAGGGGGATATCGTACTACTCAAGGATGATCGCCTGCCACCAACCAAATGGATGTTGGGGAAAATTGAAGAATTACATCCCGGAAAGGACGAGCAAGTTCGCGCTGTAACTGCATTTAACAATAATAAATTCATGAAGAGGCCAACAACCAAACTTTGTCCTCTACCTATCGAAGATAATGTGACTAGCCCTCGAGATATTGAACCAGATCAAGCCAACATAAATAAGACAAGTAAGGTTAACCGTTCAGGTTTAAACATTCTGAACATATTATTACTTGTGACACTAACAACAACATTCATACCGTCAATTAAATCAGAACTAACCGACAAGGAAGTAGAGATAACTCCATTCATAAACCGCCCAGGGATTTACTTCGAGAAGATTGGTAGCGTTAATCTATGTCAGGAACAGCATCCGATGTCAGCAGATGTGAATTGGATCTACTGACGCATGCTAAGGAGTTGTCATCCTATTGTAAACTACGCAGCATCAAACCATCCCCTGTATGGATTCAGCTAAACAATGGCAATAGCTGGATTTACGTCCTGGACAGGATGTATACTTTCAACGTGATTTGTGGTAGACAATTCCGGGAGATATCACTACAAGATGACGGGATATTGGCACTACAGTAAAATTGTATACTTCAACAAAATTCGATGACCATCAGTTCTTATAGCAGCAGTCCTAGCAGCATCAACGCAGCTTTCAATCCAGTTACAAATATTACAGGAGTATTGTCTGAAAGCCCTAGGAACACATCCAAGCCGCTTGTCATTACACACGTCATACTCAAATCGGAAAATGAAGACATCAAGGATCTAGGTAGGTAGGTAGGAGTGGTTGTGTCAGCAAACCATGCCGACACTTAATTAGCGCAGAAGCGCCGTTTTATTACCACAACTCAAGTGACCTAACGGATGTTAACTACTAGGGGAAATAAGAAGAAAAAGAGGGTAAGGATTATTCAAATCCATCCCGTTTCATTGAGGAAGCTGATAACATCCCCAATGCTAATCTCCGCTAGCTCTATAAGGTTGTGGAAAAAGAGTTTACCTAAGGTGCGCTGTCTGGCCTTGCCTAAAGTCGGACACTTGCAGAGGAAGTGTAAGATTGTTTCTATTTCATCAGCAGTATTGCAGCTGCGACAGTGTGCATTAAATGGAATTCCTATTCTGGCCGCATGAACTCCGATGGGCCAGTGGCCAGTACTAACTGCCAGAGTTCTTGCGATATCTGTACGGTTTCTGTTTAGTAGATTTCTGGAGATGACACAGTTCCGCACCCCCTGCCATCTGCTATCCGCCTTTAGCAGACAGTGCGCGAAGATGCCTCCCTTAAGGACCCCCAACGGGATGTTCACCTCCTTTGCTAGGGAAGCATCAAGGGCAGATCCTCGCCGCGCGAGTTCATCAGCCGACTCATTCCCCTTAATGTTGCTGTGACCCGGAACCCAAAGGAGACAGATCCTTAGCCGGTGACCAAGCGAGGCGAGTTCTTTTTTGCACTGTTCTACTAGCCTTGAGGATGTAGTGGCAGATACTATAGCCTTGATAGCCGCCTGGCTGTCAATGAGGATGGCAATGGTATTTAGGGGTGTAGAGGTTTGCTTGAGTATGCGGCAGGCCTTACTTACTTACTTAGATGGCGCTACGGTCCGGGGTGGACCTAGGCCTCAACCAACAAACCTCTCCAGCTAGCACGAGTACGAGCCAGCTGCCTGCAGTTGCGCACGCCTAGTTGGTTGAGGTCTCCCTCCACTTGTTTGCGCCACCTACCGCGAGGTCGTCCTCTACTGCGTCGTCCATCCGGGGTGGATTCGAAAACTTTCTTAGCGGTAACGTTGGGCTCCATCCGCTCTAAATGACCCAGCCCTCTTAGTCGCTGTATGTGAACTCTTCTGGCTAACTCGATGTCCTTGTACATGCAGACGGGACCAAAGATCGCTCGAAGAACTTTTCTCTCGAAATAACCAAGAGCATCCTCATCTGGTTTTGTCAAAGCCCATGCCTCTGCGCCATACAGCAGGACTGGGATGATTAGTGTCTTATAAAGAGTTACCTTAGTAGTTCGAAATAGGGCTTTGCTACTCAATTGCCGTTTTAGCCCATAGAAACAACGATTGGCAAGAGTAATTCTTTGTGTGATCTCCCTACTGATGTCATTTGCGGAGTTCATCATAGAGCCTAGGTAGACAAAATCCTTTACTACCTCAAAATTATATCTGTCTATTGTGGCGTTCTGTCCAAGACGCCGATGTTGGGTGTCCTTTTTTGTAGACAGCATATATTTTGTTTCGCTTTCATTGACCGCTAGACCCGTCTTTGCTGCCTCGATCTCAATACTCATAAATAACCCATTGACGGCCCGCTGAGTTCTTCCGATTATGTCAATGTTATCGGCATAATCAACTAGTTGTACAGACTTGTAAAAGATTGTACCTCCGGTGTTGACTTGTGAGTTTCGTACAATTCTCTCAAGTACTATATTAAAGAGATCGCATGATAGCGCGTCACCTTGTCTAAGACCTTTCCTGACATCGAACGGTTCGGTGATGTTCTTACCGACTTTGATGGAGTAGCGAGAGTTCTCCATCGTCATTCTGCACAAACGGACGAGCTTGGCAGGGATGCCAAGACTAGACATGGCTCTGTATAACTCGTCTCTATACACGCTATCATAGACAACTTTGAAATCGATGAAAAGGTGGTGCGTTTCGATTTTGAATTCATGGGTTTTTTCCAAGAGATGCGGCAGGCCTTACGTACAGCAAAAACTTCCGCCAGTTTCCCATTCCGCCCTGGTTGGGAATCTGACCGCGAAGTCATTTCTAAAGTTCACTGTGGGAGTTATATAGTTGGTCAGATTAGCTAACAGATCCTGCGGTAGCAAATTCAGGATACTGCTGTGACCATACGGATTGGTGCACTAGCATCCCGTTTCCCTTAGCCTGACCGCATTACAAGATGATAGCTGCATAATGTGAAGATCGAGTGGTAAAAGGTGCAGAATAACGTTCAAGGCATCGGTTGGACATATCCTCATGGCAGCCGTTGCGCCTATAGCCACAGTTCTTTGTACCCTGTTGATAAGTTTGATGTTATAAGCTTTCCTTAACGCAGGCCACCAGACTAGCGATCCATAGGAAAGAATGGGACGCACCACGGCAGTGTACATCAATAAGACCATCTTCGGGCGAAGTCCCCACTTCTTGCCAAAGGTCTTGCTGCAGGCATAGAAAGCCACACAGGCCTTCTTTACCCGTCGCTCAATATTAAGCTTCCAGCTTAGTTTTGGATCAAGAACCACACCTAGGTACTAGGCACTGGCGGATAGGGAGAGTAGATGATTATTTAGCCATGGAAGCGTAAACGTCGGTATTTTGGTTTTAGTGGTAAAGAGCATCAGTTCAGTTTTGCTTGGGTTGACGCTGAGTCCACATCCAATGGCCAATGAGCTAATCTTGCCCAAGGCATCTTCCATAATCTCTCTGATTACGGATGGAAACATCCCCGATACCAGTATTACCACGTCATCCGCATACGCGACAACCTAAACTCCACCCCTATCAAGTCTACACAAAATTTTATTGATGACCATAAGCCATAGAAGAGGAGATAAGACCCCACCTTGAGGAGTTCCTCTAACAACAGATATGGTGGAGCTGCTGTTGCCGAGTTTCGATTGAATGATTCTGGTTTTTAGCCTTGTCAATATCCATTTGCTAATAAACTCTTCCACACCCAGTTGGACCAGAGCTTCCTGAATCGATTCCGCACTGACGTTATTGAAGGCACCTTCAATGTCTAAGAAGGTAGCAAGGGTATATTGTTTGAAATGGATTGTCTTTTCTATCGTTCGCACAACTTCGTGGAGCGCCATCTCTGTCGATCGCCCTTTAGTGTACGCATGTTGAGATTTGGATAGAAAGGATTTATCTAGGGTATTTCGGATATGTATATCTAAGATGCGTTCCAACGTCTTTAAAAGAAAAGAGGATAAGCTAATGGGTCTGAAATCCTTTGCGGATCCATGACCCCGTTTCCCAGCTTTCGGGATAAACACGACACGAACACGCCTCCAGCTCAGGGGAACGTGGTTTAGGAGAATACAGCTTCTGTAGATCGGAACTAGCCACGGGACCGCCTGGTCCAATGTTTTTTACAGCATAATAGCGAGAATGCAGTCAAGGCCGCCGAGAAGGGAGAGAAGCTGTTAATAGCCCAGGAGGTGTTAATTGCTGTAATTGTTGTCTTAGTGTCATTCCAGGAAGAAGATTGCGCGACCTGAGCTACTGGTGGGAGGGCAATCTTATTACTACATCCTGGAAAGTGTGTTTGCATTAGTAGTTCCAGTGACTCGCTAGAGGAGTCCGTCCAAGTCCCATCCGGCCGTTTAATAAAGTCCGGGCTAGAATGCTCCTTGGACAGCATTTTACTCAGCCTGGCAGAGTCTTTTATGGTCTCAATGGACTGACAGTAGTCTTTACAAGCAAGAGACTTGGCACTTTTAATGAATTTCTTGTATTTCTTCAGACAATCCTTATAAGGTTGCCAGAACTTGTGTTTAAAGCAGACATTGAAGATCTCTCTAGTTATCTTCCGCAGATTAGATAGATCTTCGTTCCACCAAGGGGGGAATTTTTTCTTGCTATATTTAATAGGACACGAAACCTTAAAAGCCGCACCCATGGCTGTGCCAATTTTAATTTTTCTTGTGTCTACCAACTTTTTCGCATTTTCTGTGGGAAAACTAATAGTCGTGATTGAAGTTCCACTGGACGCTTGGCACAAGGATAAGAAGTCTACAAGTGGAACTTTGGTGGGCGCCGTGGCGTAAGTGGTTAGTGTGTCGGATTAATACGCATGAGGTTCCAAGTTCGAATCCCAGAAAGCACCAACAAGTTTTTTTCACGGTCCCACCTCTCGCGAGCGTCTGACAAACATCCGAGAGTATTGTTGTCACGAAAAAAGCTTCTCAGATCGCCGTTCGGATTCGGCATTAAGTTGTAGGTCCCTTCCATTCATGAAAAAATATAACGCTCACAACATGAGTGGTTGCGAGAAGCTAAGCCCTGGCACTTTAAAGAGCTGTTGCGCCAAATATTTGTCTTTGTAAGTGAAACTCGTTCGACCTAAAATTAGGCTTTAATTGCCTCGCATATTTCTTCTTTTGTAGTTACCTCATCGGCATCATAGAGCTCGATGGTAGTACGATGAGTAAGGGTCTTTACGCTCGTCTGCTCTCCTAGGCTCTGATGACGCTTTCAAGATCAGCTGTCTTGTCTACTTAAGTTGTATAAGCAGATCTCCTTTCTTGGTCTTCCTGATCCTAAACACCACTTTCACGCACGTTTGTGCCCCCATATGCATTTCAACTGAGTGCGACTGCAGCTCGTTACAAACTGGTCTTCTTGGCTGACCAGCACTGTTGCATTATCGTTATCAGTCCGAGTTATGGACATTGGAGTCGACAAGGACAATAATGTTTACTATCGAGTGATGAATCTGTATCCATTCGGCCTTCTTGGATTAATACCGAAATAGTCCGATCGTTTGGTCATTATCGAGAAAGTAATATAATCTGCACACAAACCTTGAAAAATCTTGTACCACGAGATTTAGCCATACTCCTATACCTGACAAGCAAAAACTGATTCTACAATATTCTATAAACAGAGGCCATCTATAAATTAAAAGTGGGTATACGACACAGCTCGTAGTTTGTGGAGAGTTCATCTACCACTTTAAGCTTCTGGAATGCCCGCCTATTTCATGAAGATAGCAAAGCCTAGGTATTCACATACCGCACCTAACATATATTTTTTTAGAAATTTGAAAGTGTATTCACATGCAATTTGATAAAGGAATAGTCAGCCTTCATTGTCATCCATTCACCCCTATCTCAAATACAGCAGTCTACTTAAGACGTCTCAATTATTTGCTCTCAACCTATTCATGTGGGTATTAAAATGTGCACTGCATACCCAAAAACAAGATTCCAAAGGTATCAGCAGCCGATTTTTTCTCACTCCAGTGGGCAATTCTCAGAAAGTCACGTTCCTCTAGAGAGGGGACACCAGTAAAGACTCAAAAACTCAGTGTTGACTTTATCCAGCGAACAGATCAAGAAAAAAAGCGCGTACGCCGCAGAGGCACATGGGATCGTCGAATCAAATCATTTGAATCCAATGCAATCTGGCACAACACAAGCACATGGACAACATGACTGGAATACATTAGGTGGAGTGCTATTGCGTGTGTCATAAATAAGCTGCCGAGAGTTGAAGAACTCCATTGGGATATCTTTCTCCAAACAACACCACTAGTAGCTGCTGAAGTCCCCATGGGAATCACAAAGAAACACATTCACTAAAGTGGTCATATTCCGTACGATTTTTTATTTTTTATTTTAATCTTCAAAGTCCATTACAATATTTACAGGCTTTGCATTTCTTGGTGATTAGCTCCGTCCCTTGGCAGCACTGTAAGACTGTTACTGACAACCGCGATCTGAGATATAAAACCGAGCTGAATACTCTCTGCCCCAGGACGACATGAAGATATCCTGCCGCACATGTACATATTTATCTGTCACCCTGGACCTCTTTGGAAAATAATTGAATCCCATTAAGTGCGCTCTGTCCACTGCGATCAAGTTCTAATGGCACTGCGCATGCATAGCTAACGATATGAGCGGCGGCCTAACGTGAGATGAAGTAGAATCGTTTCGAGGAAATGTATCTCTGTCGAGAGGACGCTATTTAAGCGATGACAGCTTAATGGATGCAGTTTAATAATTTCTGAATGGAAGCATTTTAATTGGTATGCAAAGGTGGTCCGGTGTCGGTCTCATGGTTAAAGGGACGGTAGCTAAGGAATGGTTGCAGTAGAAGTGGCATTATCATGTTCAGTGTCATTTGAATGGAATGAAGGAATCTTGTGCATGTTCATAGCAATTTGTTCATTAGAGTACTATTCGGGTAGATAATTGCGGGCAATTTGAAGTGTAGATTAGAGTTCATAAGCAATTTATTTGAAGTGCTTTCACAGGATGATTAGAAGTGCAGTGTTTTGATCAAAGCAGCATTCTAGCTTAAACCTAATGCGTTGACATCATGGTGACACCGCTTTTATTAATGAAATGGCTAGGGGTTCACGAACTTGATATGGGAAGATTGTTTGTTATATTGCGTGATTTCCCAAGATATAGAAAAAAAGGTTTAAGCGACATCCTTTCGTATTAGCGAAGGGTCGAATAAAGTGAAAAACTGTGGGCTGAAGATTCTTGGTCGATTGAAGGTACAACAGTTTATATTGTTAGATGTTTGAAGTAGATAGGCCCAAACGCAGATGATGATATGACAGCATGCTAGACCTGATATGTTTGAATGACTTTTTTATCCGCTTTGACGCATGACATAGCCTGCCTCATTTATCTATCTACATTTGTCCCGAAGCCCATGGGCAGCTAAGACAAGTACAGAGTAAGACAAGACGCTGCACGGGTGCATCTCCGAGCACGCCTGGCTCTGCTCTAGATGCTTTGCTCAACTTATCTCCTCTTGATACTTATATCATGGGCTGTACTATCAAAGCCATCCATCGTCTTAAGCGGGGCGGTTTTTGGTATACTCCACACTGGAATCTTGATTAACTTGCGCGACACTTATCTTACGACTCCGGTCTCATGGATACGCCGTCTGATGCAATGATACCAGAACTTCAGCTGATGCGCAAATTAAGAGTCGACTTCCCTTCTGTTAAGGACTGGCTTTAGCCAGAGTCTGAGCCAGGAATGGTATGCAATCGTATTTTCACGGGTGACTTCAACACCATTCAAGGTTCTGGCGCTGGTGCTTTCGTGGAAGACGACAACATTAGACTTCTTTTCTCGTTTTCCAAGCGGAAACTTATGCAATCCTAATGGCCATGACTTATATTGTGAAGAACAGGTGGAAGGGTCGTAGTGTTTATCAGGCTGCGCTTAAGACCTTGCTTAACCCTTTAACTAGTACGTGAAACCAAAAACTCTTTGAACTCGGTCAAAGACAAAGTTCAGAGGAGGCTTTCTCAGGTCCCGAACCTGCGTTTAGTCTTCATATGTACTTGTTTAGGGCATTGGCGATTAGGTCTATCACGAACACAATTATGTGTGGCATGACTCCCCGAAACGAATGCTCCCGAAAGTCTGTAAGGAATCAGCGGCATTTTTGCTGTCTCTCATCAGAAAAGACTGCAGACAACCTATCGGCATCTTGACACGTCACTTCGCTTTCGCCAAGCACCTTAACGTGCATGGCTTAAGTGACACTACAATCTGTGACGCTTGTGGAGAGAGCGACGACACTGCGGAACATTATCTCTGCGAGTGTCCGGCCTTTGCTTGTATCAGGTAGCAGATCCTCGGTGCTGATGTGGTGAGCTAATCATCACTGAAGTTTTTGCTTCGTTTTCTTAGAAAGACAAGAGAATTCCAATAAAATGGGTAAATCAGGGTTTGCTCTCTGGTAGTACAATGGACTAGTTGCATCTGAGTGCTCCAGTCAGGAGTAATATATATAACAGGCAACAAAATAGTTAACCTACACTGAAACTTTGTCGTTCATAATGTATGGTCGAATTAGGCATCCTTTTTTGCTTTTGAAAAAATATGTTATCAGGGACTTCCAATTTCATCTAATTTTACAATCCGCCTTTTTACCTTCAAACCTTTGCAGAAGCTAAAATAATATTCAAACCCCTAGAATAGATTACAGGGTATAGCTGTATCAAATCTTGTTCTTTCTATTTCGGCGAGGTTATGATCTGTTAATAAGGGATCATAACCCTCATACTTCATCGCGTTTCTACTGATCCGTCTGTGGAGTTCGACTCCATAGCTGCATTAAATCAAATTTGGGGGTGGCAATGGTGTAGTGGTAACGTCGTCAATTGCCACGCTAATGGTTCATGGTTCGAATCTTGATATCAGCAAGCATTTATTTATTTCTCATGAAATATACAAAGTCAGTCCGATCATTTGCGAAAGCTTGTGTGAACACTACTGCGAAGGCATTACACTGGCAGTAGCTTGGTCATGTGGCTGGAAAAATTCTTCGCTCTGTTGATGATGATTTGCCCTTGACATCGATTACCGGGAAAAAAGTACTGTGAATCAGACGCAATGACAATAGTAACAAAAATCTCCCCAGTTATCTGGACGCCACCCCCGGAGAATAGCGGAAGCATAAACAACTGAGCTTCAAGAACCACAACACCAAAATCTTTCTCTCTCTCTCTCTCTATCCATCCTTTCCAACGCCCGCACTGTGTGTAAGCATGTTAAAGGTATTCATAACCCTTTGAGTGCGCGCAAATTATAAAAAAAAAAAAAAAAAAAATTATAGAAGTTCTTAAGAATACCAGTTTTGTTCTTCGTCATTACAACTTTAATTGCCTATCATCATTATGGTGGTACATACCAACAAATGGAGAATTTGGTGTCAAAATATACATTTCCATAAAGGAGGGTAATTTCCCGGAAACAATACCCTTAAATGAGCCTATTTTCAAATAGCTATACACAGCTTTATTCGATGACTTTGCCTGATTTTTAAATAAAATTCCTGGTATAAGGCGACAATGTTCCCGTTGAATTGAATTGACACAACCGAAGGTGGGTGACCAGTTGGAAATTACAATCCCTCAGTACGTCCAGTGCAAAATGCTACTTGTGACCGGTGCGTTGTCATGCAAAAAGAGTACACCACGATGGATGAGTCCGTGTTTCATATATGCTATAAATTGACGCACATTTTTCTTTCGTCCACGCGGCCGCCAGTCCTTGGCGTTTGCTTCCGAATATCAGTATTCTGAGCACCCAACGGTAGCTGACATTATTCATGGTAAATTTTTCATGCAAGACTTACAATAGTTAAGATCAGTTAAGATTTATCTCTACCAATTGTTTCTTAGTCAAAGTCTCATACATTTCACAGACCGACGAAAAATGTTTTTCTGACCTTGCGACCATCAGTCCTTGGCGTTTGCTTTCGACCATCGGTATTCTGAGCACCCAACGGCAGCTAACATTGTTTATGCTAAATTTGTCATGCAAGACCTAAAAGAAGCTTTTAGTTCAGACTCATCTCTACAAACTTTTTTTTAGTCAAACAATTGTTCTGCATGATGAGCTCCACCAATTATTCAACGGTATCATCTCCGCCTCTCTTGGGTATCTACTCCAAAGATCGTTGCCCGATGACTCTTTGTCTTGAATTGACATACCCAGAATTTCACAGGATAAAGAGGAGCTTTACGTAATATTTAAACACGTACTATAGGAAATAGGTACGTACTTTCAAGGCCTGCCAGATTGGTGATACTGAGTTAGAAACCAGTCAGAGCTATTCCTGCTTCATGCCGTTAAATAATTTCACACTTGCTCTAAGTTGGGCTTACAAAAAGTCGCTTTACTAGATCGAAAATTACGCCCGATAAAATTATCAAATGCTGATGGACGTGTGAACAGCCAAATCAATTCGGTTGATGGCATTGATCATTCAAATTAAAGCGTTATTCCTCATTACTTTTATGTTTCAAACTACGTATTAAAAATCAGTCCACCCTCTTTGGTACAAAAATGTTCCTCATAAAGTAATATTCACATTAATTAACAACCAAATATACTGCATTCTACATACTAGTAGCACGATGCATCTACTGAATGAATACGTCACCACTGAATGAAATATTATCGTTAAACAAAAAGTAAAAGTAATTTTATTACATTACATAATATTAATTCGAACAATAAAATGTCTGGAACTTCAACTTAATCCACACACCAAAAGGTGCATACCGACAACGCCTCACTTGACGACCGTAAACCACCTCTTCTTTGCATATTATGTCACATTAATGTTGGACCATTAAACAGCCATCCATCCTGCGACTTCTTGTTCACTTTCCCCGCACACACAACTTTCAATATCATTCACGTGTTAAGTGTGTCCACTGAATTCGTGACATGACGGTATGGCTTGAAGGCGGTATTTAAACGAACTGGTTTGCTCATCCGCAAGCCGCGAAATTACTGTGAGTTATGCAGCTAGGACGCACGCATAGTGTATGAGTAATTTGGAAAGTTGGCATACACCAGTTGGGTGGGAGTCTGCAAAGCCTGTTAGCCAGCGAAACAGGAAATCAACCACCCATACTATATACAAAGGAATTTTTAATTGGTTTTTGCGTAAATTAATTGTCATCTTGTCGAGGCTTTGGTTGCAAGCGAAAGTTAACCGGGCCTGAGCGTGCGTAAGATCTCTTTATATCGAATCTTTGAATACTGTACAAGCCATACGTGAAATTTCAACACGCATGGCTTTATCGTTTTGGTCACATTTGAGCCTACAAAAATCCATCTGCTAACAATGTCATAAAATTGGATGATTTATGGACCGCCACTGGGTCTCTGACCATGTTGGGAGTATTTTGTTCACTTGCTGCGTTCAATATGAGTTCAGGTTTGGTGGGAATATTTTCTGTCTCTTTGATACTTATTAGTGACCAATAACGTAAAACGGTAATAAAAACGAAAAACCTCCACCAAAATTTACGATGGCTGAAATTGATGTAAGTAAATGTGTTGCCCCTTTTATTGGGTAATTGTAATGTATCGATCACACGCTAGACTCTGGCTTTGCGGGGTTCATGCTGCATCAGGTGCATATGCGCGTGAGGGTATGTGGTTTTATTAGAGTTTTAAAGACCCGTGAGAATATTATATAATAACATGTGGATTATTTTTACTATCCAATAAATGCCAGTAATTTATAAATCACTACACAATCTGTTATTGCTTATTGAAAGGTAACAAAAGATGCGCATAACCCAGTAGCTTTCCAACAAATTACTATGTTGAAACTGAAATTTAAAAATCGAACACTCAAATCATGTTGTCAATGTAAGATTATAACTTTCCGTCGAGTTGTGAAAATAATCAGCTAGAACAGCGAGTCTTTTCAGAGTAATGGAAGCTTACAAGTAGTGTTAATATCTAAAGGGAAAAACTTTCATATCGTGAAACAACTTTATGTTGTCCGATACAATTGGTAAAATACTGGAAAGAAAAGAATTATATACATGATGACTAGGGGCAGCCATTGAAGAAGCAAGCGGATCTGGAGTACAAGTTCCGAAAAGCTCGCTTGATAGTAGTCAGCATAAGAAGGATCACTGAAGATGTGCAAAAAAGTATGGTGCAGTTGACGTGAAAAATGCCAGCGATTCTGCAATATGGGGCGCAAAATACTCGTACAATCCCTTAAGAATATAATGGTTCTGTGGTGCTTAACCAAAATGGTCATGAAAACTTGGAGGGAAGGATGCTCCTATACAATATTTGAGTGATAAAATATCTCATATCTGGTGGAGTACCACAAAGGTCAATGCTAACACATATATTATATCATTTCAAATTGTAACATAAAACACAAAATTGCTAAATAAAACGCAACGCACAATTCGTGAAGATCAGTTTTATTAATGATCCACTTCCTTTGACTACCAGAACACAATAATCAGAAGTTGTTGTGACATATTGTCTTGGTGCCTCGTCATACACCATCGAGCATGTAGGATGTGTATGTTTACAGTCGGCCATCCTCTATTAGAAACGCCCCCGTTTCTTCGTCATCTACGTTATCGAGTTCTGGATCTAGTTGACACCACGGCTTCAATTTATCGGAAGCGAACACGGACTGATAGAACCTGCTTTTTCTCTGCATACCAGGTACGGCCTCAACGACATACCTATCGTTTGGAAGTACAGCAGAAACGATGTATGGCCCACGATATTTCGGTTCTAATTTTCGAGAATCTCTAGTAGAAGGCGGCTCTGATTCGATGACAACCAAATCCTCCTTATTGTATTGAGTGGGTTTATTGCAGCGGCGATCGTATCGTTCTTTTCACTTACGCTTGTGGTCATCAATGCTCTTGTCTTTTGTCGTCTTGAAAAGCTAGCAGGAGTTTGTTGTGTAGGATATCACGTGGCCTGAAATCAAAGAGGAGTTCATTTGGGCTTTTCCCTGTGCTGTTATTTGGCGAACTGTTTATTGTCCACTGTATATTACGTAGTGTTTTGTCCCAGTCACGTCCAGTCTCTTTAGTAGTCATTGTGTTTATTGTACTAAGTAATGTCCTATTCTTACACTCAACCTGCCCGTTAGCCATAGGTGTTCGAACAGCATTCTTAATGTGGTGAATGTCATTCTCGTTGCAATAATTTTCAAATGCTTTGGATGTATACGATGTTCCCCTATCGGAAATTATTTTGCTTGGTGTACCAAACATGAGTGTTGCTTCATTTAAAAACTTGAGTACATGGGATGTTTTCGTATCTTTAACCGCCTTAATTAAAATGTATTTGGCAAATGCATCCGTAAGGACAATCAGATATTGATTTCCGACAGAACTCTTGACAAAAGGACCCAAATGGTCCAAATGGATAGAATGAAATGGCATCGGAACAGTTTCCGAAAAGTGTAGCTCTCCCTCTTTTTTACCAAAAGGAAACCAAAAGGAGATTGAGAGCTGTTGTAGTGTTCTCTCAAGGCTGAAATGTCCGCGATCGTCGTTGTAATTTCTTACGAGATTTTATTGCCATTGATATTCCTAAACAACTTGTTATTCCTGATGGTATAATTTGCGCGCAGCTATCTTGTCTCGCTGTCCTTGGCATCTGGTTTCATTTTTTCCTTTATGGCGAGTAATTTAGGGTCCTGGTCCTATAAGGACGCGATCCAATCTACACTGTTGATTTCTTTTTTTAAAACTTTACTTTTTCGGCATCCACCGTGACTGCCTGCATCAACAGGTTGTCGGCTGAGTGCATCTACGTGTAGCATTTGTTGCCCTTGTCTGTGCCGGATGGTGAAGTCAAATTCGGATAAACGCAACTACCATCTAGCAATTCGCCTACTTAAAACTACGTTATCCTTAAGCGCCTCTATAGCTTGACAGTCGGTGATAATAGTTAGATGCTTTCCCAGAACATATATTCGAAACCGCTCCAAACTTTCCACAATGGCAAGAACTTCTAATTCGAAACTGGAGTAGCAGCTCTCTTCAGACTTTGTTTGTCGACTAAAATACTGCACAGGTCTTAGAACCCCAGCCTCTTCCTGCATCAAAATCCCAGAAAGTCCTATAGTAGATGCATCCGTGTGCAGTTCGTACCTAGCATTCATGTTGTAGATCGTTTGTATGGGTTCGTTGTACAGTAAATGTTTTAATTTGCAAAAAGCTGCTTCCTGTAGTTGTAACGTTGTATCTTTCCCAAGAAGTGAGGTCAAGGGTTTCGCTAATGTAGCATAATCTCTGACAAACCTACGAAAGTATCCACTTAGGCCTAAAAATCGGCGTACCTCATGAACATTTTGTGGCGCTGGATACTCTGAAACGGCCTTTGTTTTGGACCCCGGTTTGATTCCATTTTCTGTTATAAAGTGGCCAAGTATTTCGATTTCTGTGTTGAAGAAGCTACATTTTTCTAATTTGAATGTCATTCCAATTTTTCCAAACGCTCCAAGCAAGGCACGTAGTTTCGTTTGTCCTTCTATGGTGGTATTACAGGGAATCACAACATCATCCAAATAAACAATAACGGATTCATCCCCAATTCTCCTTAAAATTTTATTCATAGTACTTTGAAATACGGCTGTAGCATTTTTGAGCCCAAAACTCATTCTGAGGAATTCGTACTATGTTGTACTTGTGCAGAATGCCGTGCACTTTCTGGAGGACTCTTCGATAGGGATTTGGTAATACCCGGAAATTAAGTCCAGGCAGATGAAATACTTGAAGCCAGATAGTTTCGTTAATTGTTCTTCTATATTCGGCATAGGAAATGACTGCCCTTGTGTTATCGCATTTAGTTTCCGGTAATCTATACACAGTCTATCCTCATTATTTTTATTTTTAACAAGTAAAAGTGGGACGAATACTCCGAAGTACTTTCCTGAATAATCTCGTTCCTAAGCAAATCGTCGATAATCAATTGCACTCTGCTACATTCGGTAAACGCCAACGGATATGGCTTTCTGTTTACTATTTCTTCTGATTTGAGCCAATCTTAGAAAACTTTTTTGCGAAACAATGCCGAAATTCATTGAGGCAGTTTAAAAGAGAAAGTATTTCGTTTTCATGAATCTCTCTGTTGTACTTTATGTCTGTTAATACAATAGGATCTATATCAGGCTCCGGCTGTCGCATACTCCTTAAATGCCCTCTCGTTTCAGATATTAAACGTTTATGATCTTTGATAACTCTATCGTGCTCCTGGCCTAAAAAATCTCTGCCGATGAGTGCGTCTGTCTTCAGTAATTGGTCATCCAAAACAAGCAAATAAATACAGGCTCTAACACCATCGATTGATATCTCAACGTAGCTCTTTTCGGTCGATTGATACGACCCGCCCCCAAATCCTAACAACTGATCTTGACTGACAGTGGATGCAGCACTAAGACTCAAAAATTAACTTTTTCTGATTATACTACAGTCGCTCCCGAAATCAATAAATGCAATGTGCCTTTGTCCGCTGATTAAAATCATTTTATGATATTCGTCTGGTATATTAATGATATTTACACGACGTTCAATGACAGTACTACTTTTGTTCGCCGTAGATGTTTTCTTTACGAAGCATTGTGTTTATGTATGACCAACTCCGTTGCAGAAATTACACCGAGATCGGGGTGCTGGCATTTGACAATTTATGGAAATACATATGTCCGCGCTCCGAACAATTAAAATAAATTCGATTATCTGCGGATGCCACATATGATCCTTGAACGTTTCGCAAAAGATAATTATTTTCCTGTCCGTTACTTTGGACTTTGTGAGGATCTAAACGTCGGCCGAAAAAACCAGGTGAAATGTTGATGCTTTCAAAGGATTTTATTCTAACAAGTAGCTCGTTTGTTGAAGGGAAAGATATGCCTGATAATAAATTTGCAGCTGCAGGGTTTCTAAGGCCTGATATTATGTATTTGCAGATTGCTGAATCTGACAAATTAGCTTTTGTTCCCATCGCATACATAGAAAAGAAGTACGTGTCCAAATCCTCACCTCTACGACGATAACGACCGACAAGTTGGGCATGTATATCAGCCTCATTCACCAGACATGGAAAGCTTTCAAGTAAAGCTTTGAAAAACAAAGCCATGATTGGTAAATTTCCCATCGGCCATCGAACCAAATTCGCGCAGCCCCCTTCAATTTTGCCGCCATGGCGAATAATACCAACTAATCGTTCCATGCGTACACTTCTTGCAACGAAGTAACTTTGTCAATAAATTGGGATGCAGTGAGACCTGTAAGTTGGTCAGCTGGGTTAAAGTTTGGCAATATGTCCATTACATCGCGTGGATTACAAAAAATTTGCAGATTCTCAGTCGGTGTAGATTGACGGTCGTGCGCGTTCTCACGAGAACCTTCAATTTGTTCCTTGAGATCCCTTATTATTATTTGCAGACTATATATCTATTCCTCTAACTGCTTTACATACGATGATTCGTTTGATGGATTTGAGATATTATTTGTCTTAATAATTTGCTCTGTCACATACACACACACAAAAATAACCCAACGATTGGAAAGGAAAAAAAAGGAAAACGACTCAGGTACGTGGGAAAAATAGGGAAAAAGATTAGAAAAACAAAAAATGGCAAAGGGAATAAACAAAATAAGAAAACAAAATTAGTTAATGCATCACTTTACAAGATCATTCTGGAAATGGTTCCCAATCCATACAAACACTTGCAAGTAATCAAACTGAAGACTTAACATATCGATTGCGAACGTCAATTAGGTTTATGTAATTATTGTTATTACCCGTTAAACCAGTGTCCACCCTCATCGACATGATCGTCATACTCAACATGCTTTCGCTTCCTCTCTCTTCTCGCCATTATGTCGTTCTTTACTTCTACTAAATATACAATATTTTTTATTTTTTTTTTCGTAGGTACCTATTTGCTTTTTTTTTTATTATTTTAATTATTTTTCGTTTGCATACACATATCCCTTTTCTAACCCTTTTCCACTTGCTATATATGTAATACATAAACGTAGGTAGACTCGTTTTTGTTTTTTTTTTTAATTTATTCATTATTATTTTTCGTTATCTCAACTCAACTTCGATTTTCGTGAAAACTTATTTAAAATCACATACATACGTACTTTTCGTCGTTTTACTCTGGCAACTTCTTTTTTCGTACTTTTCTCAAACTACTTCTCGTTCCACTTGTTCCTGAAACTTTTGGGCAATCCCACTTCTGATTTGTAACATAAAACACAAAATTGCTAAATAAAACGCAACGCACAATTCGTGAAGATCAGTTCCTTTACAGTACTTACTTTACAGTACTTCCTTTGACTACCAGAACACAATAATCAGAAGTTGTTGTGACATACCATATTGTCTTGGTGCCTCGTCATACACCATCTAGCATGTAGGATGTGTATGTTTACAAAAAGATGTACAAAATCACCCTAGGTGAACCCCACAGGCAGAGCAGTAGAAATGCAGTAAAGTGGGAGGGTTATGATCACTTGTTTTCAGATCGTTGCCTCGCCGAAATATGAAGGAAAAAAAAAATATCTGAAGGAAAAGAAAAAAAACTGATGAAACCAAAATAAGAGGTTTTGTCGACGTCATCATATTTTTTTTATTATAAGCGCACACTGATTCTTGAAGATCCTTATGGTATGATATGCTGTACCGGTGGCGTTGAAAGAGATAGGCATGAGGGAAAGATTGGTTCAGTGGTTTGAAACTCAGGTGATATTAGGTTTTACAATAACTTCGAGGTGTTTTGTTTTTTTGTTCTTTTTCACCTGATGTCATAGGCATGTCAATCGTCAAACAGTGCGAACAATTTTTCGATTTATATGATCAACCTTCTGCTAGTGTAATATTTTTTTTTTTTTATAATTTTTATAATTGTGCATTCACAATAATATTGACATAAGCTTTTGCAATTGATCGGTTTAACTTTGATATATTTCATGAGCAATAAATAAATAAGTGTTTATGACATCAGGATTTGAACCATGAACCATTAGCGTGACAATCGAAAGCGTTACTGCTGCACCATCACACTACCTGGACTTTGCCACGATTGACTTCCCCTTCCCAGAGACGCGTTCGTATACAATCTTAGATATAGGATTAAAAGATTTGACTGAATCAGCTGCCCAAACCTGTCGAGTTACTTATGAGCTCTAGACGGTTGCTACTCCTCGTGTTGATGTGATGCATCTCGGCCTATCGTTCAGCAACTAGGCTTTCGCAGAAGTGAGGAAGTGATATAACTACCTGACTAGTGATATCAGGTTTGGAGCATTTCCAGCCGTCTTATCAAAAGAAGCCCGGTACTTAGTGCAGTTGGCCATATTGCAACAGGTCAACAGGTCCCCGATTGAGGAATTTGTGTGCACTTTTGTGTGGTTGCTATGCACCGGTTTTCATGGTAAATTGGAATGTCTAATTTACTTCAACTTTAACAATGAAACTGCTCGGTGGTAGATGAATCCCCAAAGCCACACAATACACAAAAATACGTTCTACAAAACACATCGCTGTCCAGAAAAGACTCTAGCTATAGTTACTATCAATTTAACCGTTTTCGGTTTTGGCATTTTGGGAATAAGGCGTTGAATAGGGGAAGGCATGCTAATACTAGGCCGAATGCCATTCGATATTTGATCAAAACTATATGGACTACACTAAAGTACATCACAGGAAACCAGCCGAAATAAAAGGTCTCATTCCATAAGAGACATAGACCACTAATCAAACACGAGCAAGTTCCTACATACTCGTACCTACGTACTCGTACCTCTCAAATAGCCGGCAATCGCAATCTGGTTACTCACTCGTAACATTGTCCTGTACCTTTCTGGTACGGAAAGAGAAATAAGTTCTAAAGTTAATATATTTATTCTTATTAGTATCGCGTATGGTCGAAATTCGACCGAGGGGCAATAAACCAACATGACTTTTCTTGTCTGCACATCTATGGCACAGTACCTTTCCAGTGGTATAAGTTTCATCCCCTCCTTTTTGTAATAAATACTAAAAAAACGTACGATAAATTTCGTGTCCACGTATTAATATACCATTTGTAAAAAAAACTTGGAATTCAGAACTAAAGGGTTATATTGAGCATGCTATCGGCAAAATTTAGCCGTAATTATACCAAAATATGATGCTTAATTTTAGCAGAAGGATGGAAACCTATGTTACGATGAGGAATCCAGCCTTAGTAGCCGTTTGACCAATATTATGTTTTACGCAACATGTCTACCTTATTGAAAATAAAGAAATCAACACTTCCTCAGTAGATCACGTATTTATTGAAGTTTTAAATATCAGCTCTATTTGAGACACACATTACATGGCCTTAGACTTAGAGACTTTTTAAAGATAATGTGAATATCAATGAATTTAAAACAAAATTATAAATTTGCCATTCATAACATCAAATGCATAATACATTAAATTAGCTGCAAGAACCTAACCGAACTTAATGAATAAAGATTTTACCACGCATTTGATTCCAAGTACAAATTGCGTGTGGTTATTTCAAGTCAAGTAACAAGTGTCTTACAATTAATTTTATCTCGGACAATGCATAATATATTCAATATTAAGCGTCAAACTAATAATTTAATACAAACAAATAATAATAACACTGATTTTGTAGTGCCACTTTGAATTACTTAATTGAAAAAAGTGTGAACATTGGACATGTCTGGAAATGTTGGAGCCCACTGGAGCCTCACGCAATTGAAAATTGATTTTATTATATTTATATTCTATTATTCTGATATTATGTACGTCATTTTAATTACGTTTCGATACATGTAAACAAATGGGAACTGTAAATAAGTTGTAGAGTAGGCGTAGTAATTGAGCCTCGTATAATTTTCATGAGACACTACTTATACTCGTACTTACACGATTCGTGAAGAGTATCTGCCTGCTGTATGTGCAGTTCCATGGTTGTAAGATAGGGGTGGAAAGCTTATGAAGAAGTCATAGAAATTGAAGATTGGCTCTGATTAAGGAGTACCACAATGAAGTGGTAAATAGTATCGTACTTGGTTATTAAAGGGTAAATTCCTGGCTCAAGTAATAAAATCTAAATGTCGTAAGTCACTTGAAACAAATCCGCATGGATGCGGCGTGGTGCAGTGATTAGCGTGTCGGACCACTGCGCGAAAGGTTTAATGTTCGAATCCCAGACAACACCAAACGCTTTATTCACAGTCCTACCTCTCGCGAACGTTTGACAAAAATCCGAGAGTATTATTATTATAACCAGGTTCTCAAAAACAAAATAAAAATGATTCCTCGGATACTGAACAAAACTGTAGGTCGCTTCTATTTGTGCGAAAATATACCTATAACGGACAGAACACTAGTGGTCCCAAGAAGCTAGACTTAGGCTAGACTTTTTTAAAAGAAAAATAGAATTACAAAGTTGAGGAGCAATCCTAATTCGCGCCAACTCGCCTCGCGCGTTCCGTTGCCGGCAGTTGTTAACCGCTGTCATCTGTTTGCACAATTGTTAGGGTTGTTCGATAACTTGTGTGACGTCACATTACCCCCCTCTTATGCTTGAGACTCCGGATCAAGTTGATGGAACTTCTTTAGACGATTAAAATGAAAAATTTTTTCTATTCTTCCTTTCTGTATACGGTAAACAACGTCAGAAATCTTCTACTGTATCACATACGGCGCATCCCAATTCGACTGCAACTTTGGGTTTTTACCCTTTTTTCTCGTTGGATTGTGCAGCAAAACTAGGGTTCCCGAATCAAAGACCTCCCTAGTGCTCCTCAGATCATAACGATTCTTCATTCTGCGACTGCCACATTCAAGTTTCTGTCACACCAGCTTATACACTTCAACCATTCTATCCCGAAGCCTTTGTAGAAATTCGTTACACTCCATAGCGTCTCGTCGATCCGTTGCCAAAAGGTTTTCTGTTGGAAGGCGTAACTCGCGCCCATACATTAACATGGCCGGTGTTTCACCCGTGACGCTGTCCGGTACGCCATCGTTAAGAGTGGTAAGTGCTGGTCCCAATCCTGGTGGTATTGGTCGGAGAATTTCGCTAAGTAGTCGAGGATAGTGCGGTTAAACCGCTCCACCGTGCCGTCCGATTGTGGGTGCATATCCGTAGTCCTCGTCTTTTCGATCCCCAGCCGCTCTATGGTTTTGTTGAATACTTCTGATTTGAAGTTACGCCGTTGATCGCTGTGGATCTGCATTGGAACCCCGTGACGCGCAAACACTTCAGTAAGTAGACGATCCGTAATAGTTTCACTTGTTTAGTTCGGGATCGCGAAACATTCAGGCCACTTTAAAAAATAGTCCATGCAGCAGAGGATGAAATGATTTCCTGCATTAGTTCGTGGAAGTGGACCCAAAATGTCTACCACGATGCGTTCAAATGGAGAGCTTATGTTGTAGATGTTCTAATGGTGCTACCCGACGAAGACAAGACTTTTTCCTGGACAGACTTTACAGCACTTACACCATATCCGCACATCTTCGGTAGACCTGATCCAATAAAAGGACCTATGCAGTTCTTTTAACGTTTTTCCTACACCAAAGTGACCTCCTGATGAGCTATCGTGAACTATGGAGAGAACGTGTTGGTGTAGCTGCTTTGGTAGGATGGTTTGGTAGACAACATTATTACGCTGAAATAAGTTCCTGCGTAGAACATTGTTAAAAATGCACAATGTATCCCAGATGGCCCAGTATGACTTTAAGATATGCTTTCAGTGGCGCAGAGTATCCAATTCGGGCCGGGAGTTCTGTAACACCCGACCTTTTACTTGGCGCAGTTGCTCATCTGCATCTTGGCAGCTTGCTATGTCGTTCAATACTGAAGGATACGCAACATAGTAATTGCAGTCGCGCTCTTCCTTGTTGCCACAGTGTCGGCATGGCTGGCCAACACAGGGCCTTCGAGATAGAGCGTCGGCATCCATTCTCACAAAACGGCGATAATAAGCTGCAAAACCCAAGAACGTTTGAACCTCCTTCTTGCATTTTGAGACCGGCCAGGTACAGACAGTATCAATTTTAGCCGGATCTGGAGATATACCGCGTGCAGAAATAACGTAGCCCAGAAACAAGGTCTAGTCGGTAAAAAGACTACATTTCTGGAGCAATGTTCAGGCCGGCTTTCCGTAACCAGTTACACACGAGCTCCAAGCTTGTTAATAGTTCATCGAACGTTTTTCCATGGACCACCACATCGTCTAAGTATACCAAACATCTGCAGCACAACAGGCCCTCCAAAACTTTCTGCATTAGCCGCTGAACAGCGGTAAAGGCATTACAGAGCCCAAATGGCATAACGTTGAACTCCCACATGCTTTGTCCTGTACTAAAAGCAGTTTTTTCTTTGGAAGAGTTATCTATCTCAACGAGCCAGTAACCAGATTTAAGATCCAGGGTGGCGAAGTGTTGAAGGCTCCCATTCTCGTACTCCACATTGTACATCTGCATCCGCTATCCTATCGAGGAATTGCTGAATGTCCGAACTATCTAGAATGTCACTTTGCCACTTCGGATATGCTAAATGCGCCAAACGCTGTAATTCGTTTGCAAATTCCACCAGTTTTTCGCTGTGTCGGTGCATTCTGGATCGGAAGAGACCTTACGCGTTTCCAGACAGCATTGCAACGCCAAAACGTCGCCGAAGTGCACCCACTAGAAAGAAGTAATCGTCAAGAATTGAATTTTCCAGTGCACGTATATAGGACAATGCTGGCCCGCGGAGACTTGCGGCTAAGAATGTAGCTGACTCTACTGTGGACCAACCGTTTGCCCGAGACACCATAGAAAGATGTATCTCGTTCTCTTCCCATGACGATTTGCCGTCAAAATCCATCAGATGTATGACTGAGCGTCGTGGCGCACCACTTGGTACGCAGGTCATCAAATTTACTAAGGATTGATGGAGAGGACTGTCTCCATCCGCATGCGCATGCCCATTCGATAATTTGTGTGACGTCACCTCTTAAATTTCCGAACACTTTTGCTACTATTTAGTATAATTCAGAGCCATCACCCTTCTTATCTTTACAATAGACTTCAGTTCTCAGCATCGGACAGACTTTCGCAGCTTATTCTTCTCCGGTCTTCTCTTCGTCAATACCGTCCGCTAATAAAAATCCATACCACCCACTGTAAGAAGAACAAGTAATTCCATCGAATTTAGGACGCGATTGCAATTATTACTCTCTGTCCTAGGGGGGGACCTGCATTGCGATTGATCGGGAAACTACTGACTGCCCAAAACTTGGCTTGGGCCACTAGCGAAACAATCAAGTTCGTAATGAAGTGCTTACTTTGCCTCCTAGTGGTGGTCTCTGGGCAACTATACGTATAAACCCTTATACGTGTAGGCTAAAATTATAAGTGCGGGTTGTCTAGGGCCTTGATTCTAGGCTCGGTAACGTGGGCCAGCAACCTGCGTTACCGAATATTGCCCGCTACAGAAACCGACACTATGCCTCGGATAAGGAATGATTACATTTTGACGACTTTTGGCTATTGTACCCGGACAAAGATAGGTTTCTGGAATGTAAAGACGCTCCTCGACTCGGGAAGAGAAGGTCCTTACAATGCCAGATTCCTCCAATTGGAAAACAAATTCATGCGATATAAACTGGACATTTTGGGGGTACGTGAAGTAAGATGGTTAGAAGCGGGCGAGTACCAGTCTCCAACGCGTAACACTGTACTACTCTATTCTGGAAGACCATCCGGAAGTCCGCGGGAATATGGAGTCGGACTACTGCTAACAACAACAGCACGCAAGGGCCTGATTTCCTGGCAGCCTCATGGTGATAGGATTTTGATGGCCAGATTCCGGACTAGAGTACGACGCGTCACTATCATACAGTGTTACGCCCCAACGAATAGTTCATCTGAGGACGAAAAGGAGAGCTTCTACAATCTCTTAAGTACCGTCTTCAACATAACACCAAACGGAGACATTGTCATAGTGATGAGGGATTTGAATGCCAAGGTGGGCAACGACAACGAAGGGCTTAAACATGTAATCGGGAAGCATGGACTAGGCAACCGCAATGACAACGGCGCAAGGTTTGTGGATTTCTGCAATGCCAACCGCCTTGTGATAGGTGGCACCATGCTTGAGCACAAGACCTGCCACAAAGTCAACTGGGTTTCCAACGACAGGTAAGCAACCTCCATCCAAATTGACCATTTTGCTATCAGCCGCCACTTTAGAAGTAGTCTCCTGGACGTCCGAAACAGGCGAGGGGCAGGTGTGGGGATAGTACGTGATCACCATCTTATGATAGCTACTCTCCAACTACGCACTGCTGCAGTTTGAAGATCCCACGACAATACAAGAATGCCCAGGTTCAACATCGATAGACATGGTGATCCCTCAGTGCACCAACAATTAAGGGAGCACTTTTCGCAAAGTGTGGAAGCAATCAGCAGCTCTATGCCCGCAACCATCCAAGACCATTGGTGTGCTGTGAAAAATGTTTTTACATCTGGTGCTGAAAGAATTGTCGGTCGATCGCAGGGAAGTCATAGGGCGTGGCTTTCTGAGGATACCTGGAGACGGATTGACGAACGAAAACAGCTGAAAGCTCGCGTTGCAGCTATCCCAGCAGCAGGGAGAACCGAGCTAGAGTCCCTATATCGCATGAAGATGAGAGAAGTTCAGTATAGCGTGCGACGTGACAAGCGCAACTACATCAAGGCTCTGGCTACAGAAGCAGAAGAAGCAGCACGGAGGTTTTTTTTTTTTTAGGTTGCGCCAGGGATGTGTAATCTTCATAGATACTAATAGCCCAAATGCTACGAGCATGCATGATTCGCAAACCTGAGTAATCGATGCCAGGAATACGCCTACGTACTAAACACACACCCTACACACTTCAACCACTCTCCCCGCGGGACTGCCGTTAGGTATTACTTCGCGGGGCTGGTTAGCAATTTATGCTGTACTTTCTGCTTCTCGACGTATTCTTTCTTGAATTCGAAGCTGCATTTGCACGTGCGTAATAAACGCGCAAATTTCCATCCATTTTTCCTCAGATTGTACCATATGATCTATGAGGAATGGGGGACAGAATGGAGAGCTATCGTGTCCAAACCGGTAAAAGATATTTGCGATAACCTCCATGGCCAGACAGGAACTGCTTGAGGTGGTAGGTGCAGTTCCCATGTGCTCGGTTTATCCAAATTTCGATGGTTGGGATTAATTTATAGGTCTATCTGCCTTTAACCGCATTATCCCATCGATCTTGCCACACAGCTCTTGAAGCTGCTTTTTCTTCTTCTATAACCCTTCTTCTTTCTCTAGTCTCTTGATGGCTCGAGCCTCTCCGATTGTAGATTCTCTGCATCTCATTCGCCAGGATGTCGATTGGAACCATTCCTGCTATGACAAAGGCTGCTTCGTCAGAGATAGTTCTAAAACCACTGATGGTCCTTATAGCGCAGACTCTGTAGGCTGATGTAAGTTTCCTCCTTGTTTCTTTGGTCGCGAGAGCGGCCGCCCAAACCGGAGCCGCATAAAGAAGGACTGAGCTGACAACTCTGGATAGTAGGATCCTCCTAGCGTATCCAGGTCCTCCAATGTTGGGCATTATCCTTGAGAGTGCTGCCTGAAGTCGTGACGCTTTTTTGCTCGAATAATCAACATGCTGTTTAAACCGCAGTCTATTGTCGAGCATTACTCCAAGGTATTTGATTGCTTCTTTGGATCTGATGATTTGGGTTCCAACCTGGACATTCATATATTCCGCAGATTTCCGACTGGTTATTAGAACAGCATCAGTTTTGTGGTCAGCTAATTCTAAGCCGGCGGATCCTAGCCAGCTTTTGATTTGACTGATTGCCACATTTATAGCTGATTCTACTTCACTGATTTGTTTTGCTACTGTAACAACAGCAATGTCGTCAGCAAATCCAATTATATTCACTTTAGGTGGCAGTGGTAGTCGTAAAACTCCGTCGTACATTATGTTCCATAGTAATGGGCCCAGCACCGATCCTTGCGGGACCCCAGCTGTAACATCGTAGTACTTCACTCCTTCGTCGGTATCATACCTCAGTTTCCTGTTGGTAAAGTAGCTCGCCATTATCTGCAGCAAGTAAGATGGTGTATCCATCCTAGCAAGAGATCTTCTTATAGTGGGCCAGTCTGCCGAATTAAACGCGTTTTTGACATCTAGCGTCACTACTGCGCAGTATTCCTTGGTGCCGTATCCCCATCTTTCACCTTCAATTGCTTTCACTGCTATATTAACTACAGCTTTAATGGCGTCAATTGTTGAGCGAGACTTTCGGAATCCGAATTGCTGGTTGGACAAAGCCCCTTTCTCCTCCGCTATTGTGAGCAATCTGTTGTAAATGATTCGCTCCACGATCTTTCCTATTGTGTCCAGCAGGCATATCGGGCGATACGACGATGGGTCTCCTGGGGGAGCAGCACGGAGGTGTGACAGCAGGACCGTCAACAGAATCACCAAAGAGCTGACAGGTGGTCGCAGTTAGCCAACACCCAGTGAAAAGCCTAGACGGCTCCTTGCTCATTTCGGATGAGGACCAGCTCAAGAGATGAAAAGAGCATTGTGCTACGGTTTTAAACCTCTAGCGATATCCTCCCAAATCAGACTGAGATAACCGAGGTGAGAAGCTCCGGAATACGCACCACGACTCCCAGTAAAGATGAGATCATTACCGCGATCAAAGCACTGAAAACCAACAAGGCGGTAGGACTTGACGGTATTCCAGCAGAGCTCTTACGAGCAGCGCCCACAACATCGGCTGAGGTTCTGCTTCCACTTATAGAGAGAGCTTGGGAAGCTGGAGCTTTCCTAATGTGTGGAGAAAGGAAATTTAATGGAGTGCGGAAACTGGAGGGGTATCTGCGTGCTGCCTGCTGTAGCTAAGATAGTAGTTAAAATCACCCTGGAGCGAATCAAACAACATCTCGAAGACACACTCGATGCCAAACAAGAAGGTTTCCGCTCTGGATCCTCCTGTGCCAACCACATCAACACCCTGCGGACTATTATCGAACATTGTGTTGAATATCGATCGCCATTGCACCTGCTGTTCATCGATTTTGAGAAGGCGTTTATTTGGCGTGCTTTACGCAGGAGAGGTATTCCCGATAAACTAATTGCTATTATCAAAGCTACATATGAAGGCTCCAAATATCACGTTCTGCACAGGGGAAGGTTGTCTGAGGAATTTGAGATCCAAAGTGGGGTAAGACAAGGCTGCATCCTTTCACCAATATTATTCCTATTGGTGATTAGCGATGTGCTTCATGCAGCTTTGTCGACGGGAAACGGAGGAATTCGATGGACTCTTACATCTCAACTGAAACATCTTGACTACGCAGACGATGTATGCTTACACTCCCACAGAATTATGGACCTCCACCAAATGACAGCAGATGTGGAGAGGGAGGCAGGCGTCGTCGGGCTGAAAATTAATACGGCAAAAACTAAAATTATCAGCCTTGGAACAAACTCATCGGCTCAAATATGCATTGCTGGACAACCGGTAGAGAGAGTAGAGGATTTCCAGTATCTTGAGAGTATTGTCTCGACCGATGGTGGAACCGAACTGGATATAGCCAACAGGATTGCCAAAGCAAAGTTCGCGTTTGGGATGTTGTCCAAAATATGGCGAAGCAATGCAATCACTTTGAGCACCAAAATAAGGCTGTTCCACTCCAACGTTGAATCTGTGCTGCTATAGGGTTGCAGCACGTGGAGAGTGACCACTACTGCAAACGTTTGTTAGTAGGTGCCTGCGCTATATCTTAAGGATTTTCTTGTCCAATCGTATCTCTAACGAACACCTTTACGAGAGAACGGGTCAGGAACCAATAGGCACAACTATCCAACGACGGAAGTGGCAGTGGATTGGTCGCACGTTCCGAAAGGGTGACAGTTTCATAGTGAACCATGCTATGCAATGGAACCCTCTAACTCAGGATGGCAGAAGACCTGGCGGACCGAGGAGAACATGGCGCAGAACAGTCGAGAAGGAGGCACGGCAGTTAGGGAAAATTTGGGGAGAACTTAGACACATTGCCAGAAACCGTACGATGGCGCGTATTCGTAGTAGAGGCCCTAGGACCCACAAGGGGATACAGGACATAAGTAAAGTATGTTCAATAGCTTTTTTTTTTCTTTTTTTTCCTTTTCCTTTTTCTTTTTTCTCTTTCCTTTAATTTACTATAGTATGTTTAATTCAATGAATTTTGATGATTGAAATGATGTGTTCTTTTTCTTGCTTTCATGTTTGCTAAGCTCCATAAACTTATAAGATATTGTATTTTAATGAGTCAGCATATAAATAAAATAATAAATAAATAGACGTCACAGTATGTACACTTCCCATAGAGGAGGATATACAGTTCGAAAAAGTTGTATCAAAAAACTCGTTCCTATTTCTCATCTTTATTAAATGAATTTAAACTCTTGATCTAGAAGAAGACGACCGGCCTCGGATATTGCCAAGCCTGGTAAGCCAGAGCATCCTTTGGAGCCAGGCCTGAAGGATGTCAGGATGCGAGCGTCTGGTGGTCAGCTTGTCCCGCTCGGCAGCCGGCCGGGTCAAACCCGAAATGGCTACGAGCTTCATGTCAATGGTCTCGCGAACCATTACGGGGTTCAAGGGGTGAGCGCGCTGTGCACCGATAGGGGCACAGATGGACTCTCTGAAATTCGACAACGGCATCGACTTAGGATAGGCACATGGAACGTCTCATCGCTCACAGGGAAGGATCTTGAGCTTGTTGGGGAGGCTGTTAAAAGTCGACTAGTTATAGTTGGCGTCTCTTCAACAAAGCAGAGAGGTTCTAAAACTGTGGACCTTTCGGGTGGGTGGAAGCTCTTCCTGTCAGGAGTCGCACCCTCAATGTCTGCTCGGGCGGGAGTGGGGATACTCACAAGTCCCAGGTTGACAGACAGAGTATTGGAGTGGATACCATTAGGAGGGAGAGTTGTGATCTTAAAGCTCAAGCTTGAAAGATCAACTCTGGCATTGGTGCAGGTGTATGCACCGAACCTTCAGTCAGAGTACGCAGCTTTCTTAGATGAAGTTGATGTTGCCCTTGAAAAGGTTGCAGATATGGATTCTTTTGTCCTGATGGGTGACTTCAATGCTCATGTGGGTGTAGATGTTATGACATGGGGGAGTGTGATTGGGAGGAACGGTGATCCTGATCAAAACGCGAACAGAGAGAGGTTGTTGGATTTTTGTTGTGAAAATGGCTTATCCATCATGAACACTATCTTTCCGCACAAAGACATTCACAAATACACGTGGTACCGTCAGAGTCTTCAGCAGAAGTCGCTGATCGATTTCTTTGTGGTACCATCGTGCCTGAAGAGAATGGTTTGTGATGTTCGCGTATTGAGAGGGGCCGAACTGTCAACTGATCATCACTTAGTGCTGTGCAAATTGTATCTTAGCGAGAGAGTGCCTCCCCTACCAAAGCGTAAACCAAGGATGGTTACACGCATACGATGGGAGAGGTTACAGGACGATGAGATACGGGAGACTTTTGCGCGGCAAATATCTGAGAGGTTTGAACGAATTCCAACTGTTCCATCAAATGTAGAGGAAGAATGGCAACTATTTTCAACAGCGGTTATTGCCTCTGCGGGAAATGTTTGTGGAGTGAAGCGGCCTGATGTGGCGGCTGGTGGTGAGAAAAGAACTGCTTGGTTTAAAACGCCCGGAGTTCAAGAAGCCATCAGAGAGAAGAAGAGAGCCTTTAAGGTGTGGATTCACTTGGGGAACTCCGATTCTCGAATTCGGTACACTGAGGCGCGAAGAACTTGCAAATTAGCTGTGAAAACAGCGAAAGAACAGTCTTGGAAGGAGTTTGGCGAGATATTGGAACGTGACCACAGATCTGCAAATAAGATGTTCTGGCAGACCGTCCGCCGACTCAGAGGAAAAAAGTTGAATATCGTTGAAGGAGTCAAATCCAAAGACGGTAGACTTCTTTCCAATGAGGAGGACATCTTACGCAGATGGAGCGAGCACTTTTCAGAATTGCTCAATCCCGAACAGGGCACCGAAGATGACAGACCTATGGTCGAGAGTTGGGCGGAAAGTAGTCCTACGGTAGAGGAAGTAACTTTGGCGATAAAATCGCTAAGAGTTGGCAAATCTGCTGGTGTGGATGAAATTCGGCCAGAAATGCTCAAGGCTTTAGGTAAAGAGGGAGTGCAATGGCTCTCGCGTGTCATTAAAGTGGCCTGGGAATGCGGTGAAACACCTGGTGATTGGCAAATGGGGGTGATAGTTCCTCTTCTTAAAAAAGGGGACAAAAGAGATTGCGCAAACTATAGGGGTATATCTCTTTTAAGTCTCCGTGGAAAAGTCTTCGCTAAGGTGCTAGAAAAGCGTTCCAGAGCTGTGGTTGAGGACAGTTTGGGGGATGAGCAGTGCGGTTTTTGTCCCGGTAGAAGCACAACCGACCAGTTGTTCACTCTCAGAATGGTCCTTGAGAAGGCCTGGGAATATGCCATACCTGTCTACACTTGTTTTGTGGATTTGGAAAAAGCATATGATAGGGTTCCTCGAGGCAAACTCTGGAGTGTTCTGCAGGAGTATGGGATTGCTGGTTCCCTGTTAAGGGAAATTCAGTCTTTATATACAAACTGTAGAAGCTGTGTTCGGATAAACGGTATTAAATCAATACCTTTCACTGTGGCCGTTGGACTCCGCCAGGGGTGCGTTTTACCACATCTCCTCTTCATTGTATATATGGATTGGATGTTGCAGCGCAGCCGTGGCGGGGAATGTTTCAAAGTGGGAGACCTTAGGATTAGTCATCTGCTCTTTGCGGATGATTTGGTCATCCTTGGGTCCTCTCAAACCGAACTTCAGCGCGCACTCGAAAGGTTTGTAGCCGTTTGTGATGCTGGAATGAAGATCAACGTGAACAAATCGGAAGTAATGGTCGTTTCCAAAAAACCCATTCAGTGCACTCTGCATGTTAGTGGAGTCCCACTGAAGCAGGTGGATAAGTCTAAGCACCTCGGGGTTTTATTCACGAGTGATGGGAGGAGCAATGCCGAGTTATCCTGTAGAATTGGTCAGGCTGGATCAATTTTGAGAGAGCTTGTCCAGTCTGTTATAAGGAAGGCCGAACTTAGTGTTCGAGCTAAGCTATCGGTTTTTAACTCTGTGTATGTTCCAACTCTCACCTATGGTCATGAAATTTGGGTAGTGACCGAAAGAATAAGATCGCGGATACAAGGTGCCGAAATGAGGTTCCTTCGCGGTGTTGTTGGAATAACTCGTAGAGATCGAGTGCGCAACACCAGAGTACGCGAGGCGCTCAACGTTGAGCAGCTACTTCTCCGAACGGAACGATCTATGCTTCGATGGTTTGGTCACGTAGTGCGTATGCCCCCAAACCGGCTTCCAAGACGTGCCATGGTTGCGGTGCCATCAGGTAGGCGACTTCGCGGAAGGCCTAGAAATAGATGGTTGGATCAAGTCCGACATCTCTCCTGAAGCCGCTTAGGGATTGCCCCTGATGAATTGGAGTCAATGGCGGAGGATCGAGAAGGATGGAGAGTCGACCTGAGCATCCTACCCCCGCGACCCTCATGAAGGATTAGCGGGCCATTGAAAATGAATGAATGAATGAAACTCTTGATCTGAGTTAATATTTAATGAAATTGCAATTCTCCATAAGGCATTGTTAAAATTTTTCGCCAAAAAACAATAAGACTTCGGTTTTGTTGAGTTTGATTAGCTCGTATTTTCCAAGGAAGTGTTTATCTAAGATAGGTATCCTAATTTTACCGAAGGCTGGAAATTCACAGGTAAAATTTTAAGCGGTTTAGCCCGTGTCATTCACATAGACCTTAGCTTCTTCGCCAATGGTTTTAATATGTCTGTTTAAGGGACCTAACGCAGTGATGCGACCGACAAGAGTTATTAAGTCACGTCTTTTCAGTCCGAATAGATATTTGGATATGCCCTCTTTGGGTTCATTTAGCAGCCTTTCGAATGCCTCTAAGACCTAGCTTCGTACCAGTATGGTTATGGGTTTATGGTTATAAACTTGAGCTAATTGGTTTCCCGAACAAGTGCACGACATAGATACATATGTATGTATCTGAAATTTATTACAATGCAAAAGCTATTGTATTTGTTGCCACCTGGTCTTTATGTAGCAATTAAATTTAAAAAAAAGTTAAGCATTTAAGCCGTTAAAGGGTGGTCCTCCTAAAATACTGCCCATGCATGACGGAGGTAATTATCTCATCAAAATTTCTTATGAATATAAAAATAATATGGGTTACTCGTGCGTGTAGCAGTACAAATTTCCACAGCAAAAAAAAAATATTGCTACATCTGCATGTTCACTTAACTCGACATAGTCCCATCTTAATGTTTAATTTTCCTGGAAGTGAAACATAACAAATTAACCAAAAACCATCAGTTCCATATGTATTCATACATGTGTCGCTTTTTATCTTGTGTGAAACAATCTTAATTTCTGCATCCGAATCTTTGCTTGTGAAAGATAATAACATGGTTTGCAGTGTAAGATTGAACAAAATAAAATAGGTTGACCTACATAGAGATTTACATCTGAGAACTGCAACTGCAAGGTAGGCATTGCACTGGAAAAACAAGTTATTTTTGCACGTTCTGTTACTTTCTAGCTAAGAGCTGTCCGTAAGATGGTGGTTGTATTAATTTTAAGGTCATCAAAAGCAAGCGAAAGCAGATGAGGCATCAAAAATTGAAACTAAAGCTTAGATGTAACGGTTATGCAAAGTTGAAAAGAGTTTCTCAATATGTACGAGTACTTACAAATTTTGTAAGTTCTACTTACTCTGTTCAATTCGTGTCGTTTTCATCACAACGTGTTCTTTAGGGTATTGGTAATATTAAACTGTCCGCTGTGCATAGGAAAATTAGGCCATTGTCCTTGATGCAATTCTATTGCGATTTGGGTAGAAAAATAAGAAAGATATCAGGCAACAGTAGCTGTGCTGTGTAATAACTCATTTTATGCCTCAGTCAACCCTTTTGAAAACTTTATCCTTGTATTTGAAAATATTGGCCTTCTTGTCGTCTGCATAATGTATGTTGTTTAGCAATTGTGAATCCTACGTCGACTGTTGATTCGTGCTGTATTTTTTTTTTGTTTTTTATAATACGCGAGCCGAAGGGATTATTGATACCCTTATACTGATGCTCAGGGCACGGGTGGATAGGAAAAGGGGGGAGAAGAACGAAGGAGATGCCGGTTTGCGTTGGCTTTAAATGTTTGAAGGTTGTAATGATTTGGAAGTACAGAGGCTGGTAGTTCGTTCCATAAACGTGTTGTTCGGCTTATAAACGAATCCCTATATTTGACAGTATGTCCGAAGTTGGGCTTGAGGGTGAACTGATGTGCATTCGAAGCAGCATGACGCGTATTGCGGGTGAAGTTTTGAAGGGGAGGAATGCAACTGGCTATTTTGCTGGAGCATTTTTTATAAAAAAAGCGATAAAATAGGGAAAGACATGAGACATTTCTACTATGTTCAAGTGGACTATGGAGAACACACAGTCTCTATAACCTATAAGTTTAAACGCGCGATTCTGTACCCTATCTAGAATGTGCAGAACGGTCTTGGGTGCACCAGACCAGATGTGGGCGTTATATTCGAGCTTTGGGCAAATTAATGCCGTATAGATGGAGGCCAGATCAGACGGGGTAAAATATTTTTTGCACCGCTTAAGGAATTCTAGACAGTTTGCAGCATTTTTGGCGACCTTGAATATGTGATCGTTCCATCGAAGATGGTTATTGATGTACATACCGAGAATGGCAAGTCTTTCGGATTCAGCGATGCAAGTACCATTCATGGATAATGGTTGGGTGTTTTGGTTTCGCTTGAGTGACAGAAGACAACATTGTGTTTTGCATTTAATTCCACTCTATTGGTTGAACCCCATTTGATTATGCTGCCCAGGTCGGAATTCAATGTGTTTAACATACGTTGTCGTTCTTTATCCACGGCCGGGACGTGAGTTAGGGAATGAATATGAAAAAATGAGAGGACTGTCATCAGCGAAGGAGTGGATTGGATTAGAAGTAGCAGACAAGAGGTCATTTATAAAAATGAGAAAGAGAGTCGGAGACAAAACGGAGCCCTGGGGAACACCAGCATTTATGTGGTGAATTGCAGACTTGAAACCATCCAAGACAACTTGTATTGAACGGTCCGAAAGGTAATTTCTAATCCATTGAAGAAGAGACTCATCGATGCCATATGCACACATTTTCGACAAAAGAGCCTGATGCCAAACTCTGTCAAATGCCTTAGAAATTTCGAGCGCAACCATCTTTGTTCCGCCGAAGTGATGTAGAGATTGGTTCCACTTCTCGGTGAGATATGTCATCAGATCACCAGTGGACCTGTTGCTAGAAAACCATTTTCCATGACCTTGGAAAGATGGGACGTAAGTGCAATGGGTCGGTAATTGGACGGGGAGGAAGATTCGCCTTTTTTAGGTACGGGCTGGACAAATGCTCTTTTCCATCTACTCGGAAAGAGCCCCGAAGAGTAGGATAGACAGAAAAGCTTACGCAGAGGTTTTGCCAGCGTGGAAGAACACCTCTTCAGAACTATGGGGGATACCATCTGGATCAGCGGATTTGTGTATGTTAAGACCTTTGAGTACTTCTGCAACTGTACGAGTGCGAAAGTGGACTTGTCCCATGGAAAATTCGACGCTCTTAAGTACAGGTGGAGACAAAGCCCTATCTGGCTGGGTGTAGTTCGCTGCAAAGTGAGCAGCAAGCAGATTGGTCTTGTCTAAGGAGCTGACAGCTGGAATGTCATTGTAAATGAGCGTTGGGAAAACGCTGGTGACAAAGTGAACAAAGCGCGTTCTACTGCTGATTTTATAAGACTTAACTGAAAGGAGATGATGCTTTTGAAGCAAAATTTGCATACATGATCTAAAAAAATAAGTACAACACATACAGGTGCACATTCTCGGCCAAACCGTATATCGAACGAACAAATATGAGAATAAGTCAGTAGCCTAAAGGCACCACAATTCCACGAAAGAAGTGGCATTGAATCGGTCACATCTAAGAACGCGAGAAAAATTCCATTGCAGTTTAATTTATTTACCCAAGGGGCATAGTAGAAAAGCATGGCGTACCTCAGTTGAAGAGGAATATCGAGTAATAAGATGGAGGGAGTTGAAGTGTCGATGATGTAGCGTTCATCACACCATAATACCATAAGCCATAACAGTTTTGGTTAATAACTTTAAGGTCCACTGAGATTTTCGTATTTTCTTTCGACTTAGAAAAAGTATTAACCTTTTCTAAACTTACTACATCGATATCTTAATCCTACAGCTGCGTGGGAACCCCACTACGAAAACAAACCCTATTATTTTTTCTTAGAAAAACCGTTATTTTTAGTGAGTGGCGTGACTTTATGTATCAAAGCTGTTTAATACACTTTCACTGTTCGAAAGGGAAAATAACGAGGTTGTGGGGTGTGCTGACACCCCGTTTGTATTGTATTAATGCAAGTATTTATTTCAAGTGAAATGTATAAAAAGTACCTTAGACGTCCCTTACCGGAAATACCTCCACAGATTTGGACACGATAGTTCGCCCCTGTGTCCAGAATGGCCAAACGAGGCTGTTCATTCTCGAATAATCTAGGGATACCAACAGCTCTGTTGCGATTTCGTGCTCACCTCTCTCTAGAAATTGCTTGAGGAACCTCTTGGAATACACTTCTTAGCTGTCTTGAGTACTAAACCGAAGAATATATCCTATTTTTTCGCATTTAGCGGGGTCCAGTGGGTGTTAACATCTAGTTGTCCTGCGAAGGATGGCTAATTCGATTTCTTAAAACTACATCTCGCTTGATGAAGGGAGCTAACCAGAGGATCTACGTGCCAACATCGATCAGAATAGGTCGGTGCTGACCATGAGGAAAATTAAGGAGACGTCTCTGGGTAGGTAATGGTGAGCCATTGTTCTCACGAGTTACGAAGCAGAGGTCTGGGTTACAGCCTCTCCTCCATCGAGCATTCTAAAATGTATATTTGCCCTTTGCATTAACCATGATTCATGAGTTTCCCATCGGCCCATTCAGCAAATCATTCCCCGTTCTGGTCATTATCTGTACCTATATATAAATTCTCCAGTCATTGGCCAGAATCTTGTCCCAGCGGCATTCCGAGGTTTGTAGATGTTTACAACTTTTGTGTCGCTAATGGAAGTAGTGATGCAAAAGGTTTCGTCCGTTGAATCTACATTCAGTAGTTTGGCAGAGGAAATTCCAGACCGTACGTATGTTGCCAGTCTGTAGAACTTGTGGTGGTTGGTTTCAATAACGGAGTAGCCAGGGATCATGACCCTTGTCGAAAACTGTTCGTCTGATTCAGTGTGAGTCTCTTGGACGACAACTACGTCAACTTTGAGTTAGAACAGTAATTTAGTTAAATAGTCACATTTTGATCTGCATCTACCTTCAATGTTTAACTGACAGATATGAACAGAACGTCCTATATCTCTGGTGAAATAGCGCTGAGAAGTGCCAAACAGGGTGTTGATTCTATGTGTTTTTACATCACTGTAATTATGATGAATATTTGTCTACCTCTTGTTGTAATGTGATAATTCATTTAGCATTACCCAGGGTGCAATGCTTGGAGGTGAACTATCTTTACACTCTAGTTCAGTTGGTACTGAGATCCTGGATAATATGTTTCTTCAAAAATAATCATTCTTAATAGTATTATAATAGTCTTGATCACATTAAGAAAGTAAGTGATCACAGATCACAGATCACAGATTTATTTATGTAGTACTAGGCGAGTGTAACACGTGTTCCCAAATTGATACTGTGTGATCAGCCTGAAGAAGTTTACAAGAACTACTGCAAAATTGCTCTTTTTGACCAGAAAAGTTTTTATATCGTACTTTTCATAAAGTCGCTCTAATAACACAGCATGTACAGCTCGGGTTTGTCTCTTTTCTTGGTTTATACAAATGGAACCAAAGACGATTTAGTCCATATATTATTATTGTCCAGTAATTGGTCAGTAAATGTTGTTTCCCGATTTTTCTTGTAACATTTAAAATTCTCAACGGAAATTTACGAGTATATGCATGTGTACTTAAGCCCAGCCAACACTAGGATGAATATTTACATTCTTTAGATCAGCTTATATCATTTAGAGGAATATTATGTTGAAGTGTATAATCATGCTTGAATGAACAGCTATACCACACGGGATTCCTTGCGCGTTCCACAGATGATATATCTATTACAACTGCTAGTTAAATTGAGAACCACAGTTACCGACTATTAATTTCAGCAGTCATAACTCCTAGCAAGTAATTCAATTTGTATTATTTATTTAATGAAATGCCCATAAATTCAATTCAATTCATAATCAATGCGATACGCTCAAGCAAATAATTGTCTAGAAAACCTTGAGACAATCGAAAGATTTCACAAAAAACCTACTTTATTCTATAATTAATTGCAATCTCAATTATAAGATCATGAAAGGCAATACTTCTTGAAAAATATGCAATATCCGTTTCATGGTACCACAGGGCAAGTGCAAAGAAATATGAGGGGTGGTACCACAGACTACCTACTCATAAATTGAATCGGTGAATTCGTATCTGCAAGAGAAGATAATTTCTACGGATACCTCTGACGGAGGTGCAATTTATTCAATTTAACTCGCCCTTGGTGCATTTAATCAGCGGCTACCTAGACAAATGCGCTTGTAATGTAATTTTTTGTTGCTTTCAGAACTTGCATCACTTACATAACCAGTATGTAACAAGAAATAAATTGTCACTAATTGTAGAAAATGAGCATTAATTCACCTGTTGGTGCTTGTTACAGAATTTATTGTTCCAAATCGGAGCGATACATTTTTGTCCATTGTTTCAGGCAGAGATACCCTTTTAGACATATTCAGATTCCATGGAACTGGGAAAATACTACCGTTGCGCGGGCCATGACTTGGACTCTGCATGCATTATTAATTTGACCTGTCATATTGTTACGAGCAGAAAAATTGGATAAGCCTGGCTAGTCGACCAACAGTGGTTGGGGATGGATATTTCTTTCCACTTCAAGCCCGTCACACAGACACAAGCATTTATAACCTAACCAGGAGGCGATAAGTTCAAATGCAAAACACATTCACCTCGAATAACATTGTAAATGAGTGCAGTGAGGTACTTTGCAGATGGTAGGCGGTAGCGGCGGCGGCGCGGCGGCTTGCGCCGTTGGACGAGCGACTGTTCAATACGCGATCGTTGTCGTGCGCTTTGAATTTTTAATCAGCGCACTGGCATCGAAAATACATGTTGTTAAATTATTATTACCAATGTTATTGTTTTAAACGGGTTTCATGTGGCGTAGTTAAGCGAAAACAGATTCAGGCGCAAGTCGGCATGCCATTCGCATTTCGGTTTATTCAAGTGGACACAGGAAATTTGCATAAAATTTATGCGGAGAATACTCCTGTTGATATTCGGATTGGTTTGAGTGGCTACGTAATAGAAAAATATTACTGGCTTCCCTTGGGTGTAGTGTTGAATGTTATGCAATTTATGTGTAATGTACCTAGGCTGGTTAATTTAGCAGTTTTCATTGACCACAGGAGCTAAAATAGAAGCCAGGATACTCCATTATTATCCAAACTGAAAAGCATAGCACCTTCTTAGCTTTCTGATCATAGAATTCATAAGGAATTTGAAATCGAATCCACTGCAATATTATCGCAATCAAAACAAGACTGATTGGAAAAACTGATAATATTTTGCTCAAGCAACACCTTACAGAAAGATATAACCACGACCAGTGGCTTGAGTAGTTGATTGGTATAGTTTCAAAGTACGCTTTCGGAAGTAATTACAGCAAATGTTATGCTTTAACTTTGCCTTTCCAAAACATTGCCTAGAATGCAAATAATATTCTTACCCAAGTCAGCAAGATGAGCCACACAACTTTTAAGTACTTACTTACTTAGGTGGCGCTACAGTTCGGGGTGAACCTGGGCCTCAACCAACAAGCCTCTCTATTTAGCTCGGTCTTTAGCTAATTGCCTCCAGTTGCGCACTCCAGGTTGGTCGAGGTCCCCTTGAACTTCTGCGCGCCACCTACGGCGATGATTCCCTCTACTGCGTCGTCCCTCCGGGTTAGATTCGAAGACTCTGCGGGCCGGAGCGTTGGTGTCCATTCGCTCTACATGTCCTAGCCATCTCAGACGTCCAATACGCAGTTTTTTGACTAGGTCGATGTCGCTGTACAGCTCGTATAGTTCGTGATTGAATCTTCTCCTCCAAAACCCGTCAACACAAACGGGACCGAAAATCTTACGAAGAATTTTTCTCTCGAAGCGACCAAGGATATCTTCATCCTCTTTTAATAAAGTCCATGTTTCAGCGCCGTAAAGCAGGACTGGGATGATCAAGGTCTTATATAGAGTCTCCTTAGTTGTTCGAGATAGGGCTTTACTGTTGAATTGCCTTATAAGCCCAAAAAAACAGCGATTGGCAAGAGTTATTCTTCGATTGATTTCTGCACTGATTTTGTTAGAAGAATTTATAGCAGAGCCAAGGTAGACAAAGTCCCTTACTACCTCGAAGTTATAGCTGCCCACGGTGACGTTTTGTCCAATTCGTCGGTGTTGGTTTTCCCTTCTAGTTGACAGCATATACTTGGTTTTGCCCTCGTTTATCGCCAAACCCATTTTGGCCGCTTCCGCCTCAATGCTTGCAAAAGCACCGGTGACAGTCCTCTGAGATCTTCCGATAATGTCTATATCGTCGGCGTATGCAAGCAGTAGCACAGACTTGTAATAGATTGTGCCTCCGGTGTTGGCTTGTGAGTTCCGCACAATCCGTTCAAGTACAATATTGAAGAAGTCACATGACAGCGCGTCACCTTGTCTAAAGCCTTTTTTGACATCAAAGGTCTCGGTGAGGTCATTACCGAACTTGATGGAGCAGCGAGCGTTCTCCATCGTCAGCCTGCACAGACGGACAAGTTTGGCAGGGATGTCAAAACTAGACATGGCTCTATAGATGCTGCAATAGGCGGCCTTGAAATCAATAAGGAGGTGGTGAGTATCGATTTGGAATTCCTGGGTTTTCTCCAGGATCTGCCGAAGTGTGAAGATTTGCTCGATGGTGGACTTTCCTGGCCTGAAACCGCACTGATAGGGTCCAATCAGGCTGTTGATAAAGGGTTTCAGGCGTTCACACAATATCGCAGAAAAGATCTTGTATGCGATGTTGAGGAGACTGATGCCTCTATAATTGGCGCAGTTGAGGGGGTCTCCTTTCTTGTGGATCGGGCAAACGATGCTGAGATTCCATTTATCAGGCATACACTCGTCTGACCAAATATTAGAAATGAGTTTCTGTATGCACTCTACCAGTTCATCCCCAGCTGCCTTGAAAAGTTCGGCCGGTAAGCCGTCAGGTCCAGCAGCCTTGTTCGATTTTAGCTTGGATATTGCTATCCTCACTTCGTTTTGGTCAGGTGGACGGAAATTTTGACTATCATCGTCTATGTTGAATGGTTCATTCTGCCTGACAGCGGGATGTTGGTCTTCGTCGCCGTTATACAGTCTGCAGAAGTAGTTTTTCCATATTCTCAGCACCGACTGTGATTCTACTACGAGGTTTCCATTTTCATCTCTACAGGTTTCTGTACGGGTATTACTTCTCTGACACGTTCTTTTTACCTTTTGGTAAAACTTCCGTACATTGCGCCTGGAGTATAGACTCTCGATATTCTCAAACGCGCGCTTCTCATGCTCTTTCTTCTTCTTTTGGAGAAGCCGATGTTCTTCCCGTCTCTTTTGCTCGCAGAGCTCACGAGCAGCTCTCGTCTTCCTTTGGAGCGCCGCTTTGTATGCCTCTTGTTTTGCTGCATGCACTCGCCGGCATTCTTCGTCAAACCAGGGGTTTCGCGGTGGTGGTCGAGCGAGACCCAGCACATCAGTCGCGGCATTTCTGATGGCATGTTGGCAGCGTTGCCACTGGTCTTCGGTACTTGATGCTGGCGGCAAAGGGGTGATTGAGAGATTTCGGGATACGCGTTCAGCGAAGAGTCTGGCGGTCTCTTGCGATTGTAGCTTTTCGATGTTAAATTTTCTCACAGTAATTCTTCTTTGTTGCTCAGATTGGGATATCCGCATTCGTACCTTGGCTACAACAAGGTAATGATCCGAGTCTATGTTGGCCGCTCGGAAGGTCCGGACATCCAGAATACTGGAGGCATGCCTTGCGTCGATCGCAATATGATCAATTTGGTTGATCGTTACATGATCATTGGACCGCCATGTCTGCTTATGAATATCGAGATGAGGAAACCATGTGCTTGCTATGGTGACATTTCGCTCCACAGCGAAATCAATTAGCCTTAGTCCGTTATCAGACGTGGTGTCGTGTAGGCTATGCTTACCGACTGCCCTACCAAAGACGTCCTCCTTTCCTATTTTGGCGTTAAAATCGCCCAATACGATTTGAATGTCGTATTTAGGACATTGCTCGTATGTTTTGTCGAGGAGCTAGTAGAAACACTCTTTGGTGGCAGGGTCCTTTTCTTCTGTGGGGGCATGAACACATATTAGGCTTATGTTAGCGAATTTAGCCTTGATCCGGATCGTCATAATACGCTCGCTCACGTGTCGGAAGCTTAAGACTTCTTGCCTAAGTCTGCCGCGTATGACAAATCCGCATCCGAATAAGCGTTGCCTGTTGCCTCTGTAGCAATCACCGTAGTAGATGTCACAATTTTTAACTTTTAAGTACTACTTAGCAATAAAGTATTTCTATAACTATATTTTTGTGGAGATTAAAAGTACATGTTTCGAAAGTACAAAGAAAAGGTCCAAAGTCGCCTAAAGTACTGACATTTGTTCTTCTAGAGTAGTATTCGTACTTCTTCCGTTCACTTTGTACTACTGAACTTCTTCCTTCGATCAAACACTTGCTGAACACTTGGGCAAGAGGAAGCAAATTACAGCCACTGTACAACAAAGGTAAAACCCACTTATTTTAAAAGACAGGAGATCCTTATCTACAGTGTCAGGACTGATAACAGGGCATATAACTTTGCCGCACGACATGCAAAAATTGCGGCTCAATGGTGAGCTTTCCTGGCCTAAAACTCCAATCAGGCTGTTGATAAAAGGTTTCAGGCGTTCACACAATAGCGCAGGAAAGATCTTATATGCGAAGTTGAGGAGACTGATGCCTCTATAATTGGCGCAGTTGAGGGGGTCTCCTTTCTTGTGGATCGGGCAAACGGTCAACCTTAGCTTAGCTTACATATCCTCAGTCTAGAGGAGTTCTCTACTAGATGAATACATATACTTAAATAAACATTCGCATTCAGGGTATTCAACTCACATTTGCTTCTTAGCAATATTGACTATCAAGATTGACAATCTTAACTAAGAATTACAAAATCAATGCTAAATAATCCGAATCTTATAAAATGAATCGTATCTTATAAAATACTCGTATCTTTCTTATGTCAAGCTGAAAAAGAAAACATGAATAATGTCATTACCAAACCGATGACAAAAATATTCGTGATTAAGAAGATTTTTCTTAGATTTATGGGAGGACATCTCAAATTGACAGAGCATGTTTAAATCTATAATTTATTTGGATTTATGTACAAACCGAGATGTAAGCTTCTATCACGATCTTGATCTATCAGAGATCCATTTATCAACTTGAATGGAGAAACGACTATGGAGATTATTTTGTCACATATTTGGGTATATGAAGAGCATTTATAACTGTATGGTGGATAGGCATATCCATGCCAAGTTTCTGACGCGCAAATTAGACTTTTATTTAAAGAGTCACATGGGTGTGTCTCAAATTCTTTCTAAATTTCCCAACCCATTTTCAGTCATGCTTTATTATGTTAGTGCATACTTGCAAGTCGATATTAATAGAAATATGATATGTCTGCTATCTCAACATCCGACACCTTGCTATATTAATCACATCAACACTTGACAAATTAATCATTATCGTTAGATAGCAGCTTTTCCTCTGAAGTATTGGAAAATTTATGAGACAACAAATTATCAATGGTATGCGACCGTTTCTATGGCAATAATTACATAGCGCGTGTGGATACTAGGCACACAAATAATATGCATCTTACGCTAAACAAATAACAATTAGTTAGATTAGATCTCAAGTGAACGAATCCATTAAACAGCGACTAGTATGGAGAAAATACATATGGACTAGTCTGATTGTTACAAGATACGCCAAAGGCACTGCTATATAATCTGTGGACATTTGACTTTTAAAAATTAATACTTTAGGTAACAAGCCATAGTTTTCATGTCCGTTATTGAGGCTAAGAGGCAAGTGTGGTGGCGAGTGCGTCTTGATGAGTGCTAAGATTTATGACTTAATTTGCGATAGAAGGAGGAAAATGCCTTTTTTTTTTTCTTTTTATTTGTTTTCAACATCTTGCCTCTTGTGAACGTCTGACCAATAACAAAGCCTATGAGTAATTGTAATTGGATAGCTTAAAAATACCACCTTAGGGATACCGCTGTAAGCATTTTCTATTCCTGCGAAGTTTGTAAGATGTACAACATGAGAACCTAGGCTTAGTCCAGAAAGAAATTTATTGTGTAGGCTTCATACGTGCTTCATTGTGGAATTCAAGAAGGCTATGTAAGTGCCTCGACCTTAGTTATCAGAACCTAAATGAGGCCGGTGGTAGATTATTACTATCGACAACACTATTTTGTCTAATGCAGGTGACCACTTGCATATGCTTACATACGAAAAGTGGGAAATTTGTGTTGGGCAAATAATTCTCTGACCTTTACGTGCCTTTAATGACCAGCATTATCTTCATGAGGAAGGGTAATAGACTGACCAAAATTTTTCTGTGGGTTAGTATTGAACAAAATACAGGCTAACAGGCTTAATCTTAAGGTCTCCTTCCGTCCTCAAAATCATTGTAGCGTGTTCCAGGCGGAAATTTCGGCGATTAAAGAAATCTTATCTTGGCTTAAGAAAAACGTGATATCTGCTAAAAATATCCGCATCTTTTCAGATAGCCAAGCAGCAATCAAATCATTGGAATCGACCTTTATAAATTCCTTAGTAGCTCTGACTGCCGTTCGTCTCTCGTGGAGATGGCTGAGCAGTTCAATATTCACCTGTGCTGGGTGCCGGGGCATATAGACATTCCAGGGAAATGTAAGACCGATGAACTCGCCAGAAAATGAACAACTATACCCATCCTGCCGGACAAAGGCTCCTTATGTATACCAATCGCTACTTGCAAACTCAAATTTAAGCTGGATGCTATCGAGAGTACGAACCTTAGGTGGACAAGTGGATCCACATGTCTAGCGACAAAACAAATTTGGCCGAAGCTGGATCTAAAACGTTGTATGAATTTGATTTCTCTCAACAGATTGCATATCGGCGCTATAATAGATGTCATCACTAAAAAAATAAATATTTGGCGCAACAGCTCTTTAAGTGCCTGGGCCTAGCTTCTCGCAACCACTCATGTTGTGTGCGTTATACTTTTCACACAAATGGAAGGGACCTACAGTTTAATGCCGAATCCGAACGGCGATTTGAGAAGCTTTTTCGAGACAACAGTACTCTCGGATGTTTGTCAGACGCTCGCGAGAGGTGGGACCGTGAAAAAACTTTTTGGTGTTTCCTAGGATTCGAACTTGGAACTTGTCATCACTGGACACTGTCTAATAGGCAAGCATACCACAACGCTAGGCGTTTGTGCGAACGACTTTTGTAGAAGCTGCATGGATGAAGAAGAGGAAGAAACTATTCCTCACCTTCTTTGTTTCTCACCAGCTCACTCCCATAGAAGGAAGCTTCACCTAAGAGCCCCCTATTACAATGACATAGGCGACCTAAAAATCATCGTTATTAAGAGCCTACGCTTCATAAGAAGCTTAAAATGGTTTAACGAGTAGATAGGAGAAAATTTCTCTCATGATCCGTGTGGTATCAGAATGGACCTATTATTGGTCTAAGTTTGTTGGCGATTCTCAGCTGGCAGCCACTTCAACATAGCCTAACCTTACCTATTGTACAAAATACGAGAAGAACTGAGAACAGAAGAAGAAAGAAAACGTGCCAAACACTGGAATGATTACCCTCAACTGAAACAAGCCAAAGAACTTCTTCGAAACTACAAGCAAAAAAGAAGTATAAGCGTTAGCAAAAATCAACTTCCCATCCCGACATGCATACTGACGGATCGCTCCACACTGAAGAAGCAAATGAAAAAAACTGGACATAGAATAGAATGGACACTGTAAATTCTAATGGGATCTCAAGAGAACACCAGTAGACTTTCTTGTGTGATGCGAATCATACTTACTTTACTAGGGCCTTGTACGCACTGCGACCTATAAGATCGATTGTGCCAGATGCGAATCATAAACCCGCCACTCCCTCAGAGCCTATTTCTTATCAGAGATGTATCCACATTAGCTAAATCTATTTCGGTTCAGCAAGCAGTTGGACTTGAGGAAATATTCTAGTCTCATCGACCCATAATTTGGGATCACAATAGACCTGTTAAGGTCGCAGTGCACTTGCATTCGATCAACCACGAATTTTGATTGGTCATATTGTACTACGGAGTTATAACTAAAAGGATTGGTCGCTCAAGCAAACATGACATAGAATTGCCGAGTCAAGCACGAAATAAAATGAGAATGAGCGACTAAACATTATTCATTGATTCAAAGAAATCATTTACATTTTATATTGCTGGACAAATGAAGTTAAAAAACGTAATATACTGTTGCCCGGGAAGCCTTGGGTCTTTCAAAAAAATGTGATTTTCACTTCTCAGGAGGATATATAGATAAGCAGCCAATTTGACGTGTAGATCGTACTTCAACTGCACTTTCGTACTTATAGAATATAGATCAGTGACTCTCACTGCATCAAATACTTCAATCACTGCAAATATATTGAGTGTATATGAGTAGATTCAATATACTCCGAATGCCCAAGCGACAGTAGAAGCAGGCTCAGCAAATTGAGCCAATTGTCAACAAGACCACGAAAGGGGGGATTTAATAGCAATCCTTCCTCCTTTTTATGAGTTTAAAAATAACATCGTTAAGGAATATCGTTTTTAAAACAGAGAAAGTTGGAATGAATGTAAAGAATTTTATCCTAAGTCTTAACTCATACTCAAGGCAGTGAGTTTCATGAGACATTCAGCAATTTTGACGCACGAATTTCTTTCAGTATGTCAGCTCTTCCCTTTCGATCCTTAGAGGATAGACGGCATTTCATATTGCAACTTGGAACAAAATAATTTCAGTTTTAACTCCAAGGCCCAGATGGCACTAACAATTTCCGTTGTAAAATGTAAAGTAGGTCGTTTGAAAACAGGTTGATTATAAACGTACACATGTATTCGTACGAATTTAAATTTTTGTTTTTAAAAATGTCAACTGCTCCAGGGTAAAGCGACACCATGACCTTAATAGGTTCTACACGATCATTAGCACCACATTCGATTGCGAAGTGCTAATATGGCCTTAATGATGATCGAATCTTATAATGTCACCTGCAATCTTTTGCAAAATGTGTGATCTTTTCCGATGGAAAATAATCATTAGTACAGTGTCGAATAGTATTTAACATATTTGTGATTAATTAGGTGTTTGATTACATTGTGAATGTGTTTAACATAAACACTACCTATTCTGCTGAGATCATGCACGCGAGCGAGAATAGATTTGAATTATTTTTTGCGCAAAAACTGTGAACCTTGTCATGTAAAGTGTGTAGAAGGGAAAAATTTAAATACTGTTGGTGTAAGAACAGTAAAAATATAAGAATTCGTCAAATCAATTCATCAACAAACAATAGAGTTGGCGTGCGAACTTGGTGGAATAAATGCACTCAATTTTCTATGATTTTCATTTTCCACATTATTTCTGACCCTCAGTTGAGACTGAAACCCCTTTCGTGTCCATAAAACCGAAACATTTTCTTCCAAATCCAACTTTGCCTTTTTGCCCACAAGCCTACTAAACAAATGCCCACATTTCAACTTTTAACCCGAAACTTACAAAGCTGCTGCCGCAGTGGTAGGTACGACATAGAAACATATTCCCACTGATCGAGAAAACACAACAAGTGCCTTGCGATTGACGTCAAAGTTAAATATCGCGCCAACAAAAAACAAGATAATGTTTTTTTTAGAATTGCGCTGCATGTATGCTGTTGCATATCGTATGCTTAGCTTAGACTGAATGAACAGACAAAAAGCGTTGGCGGTGTGCAGAGACCTTGAAATAAATCTTGGGAATCAGACCTGAACGAACTTCTTGGTAGGTTGTCATTTCTTTTTCTGTTTAATACAATTCACCGGGGAATTCTGCAATTGCAGTTGCAGTGGTCGTCTTTTTTCAACAATGAAGAGAACAGCGCAAGTTGAATATGTGCAATGTGTATATGAATGAATTTTTGCGTAACGACTAAAATAGACGAGAAAGAAAATGTACAAACGCAGCCGACAGGTAACACACAAGTCGTAGCCATATACGACTGATATTCATAGACATGCTTAAGCTTTGTGTATTGTGAGTTGAATATCAAGTGGGAATGTTCATTCAATTAAATGAAAAAGTAAGATGTGGAAATGTAATCGGCATAAGGTAATATCTGTCAGTCCTCAAATCTCTGATATCTAATATCAAATATTGAGATAGAATTGTTCCAAAAGGGCTTAGCCTCAATGTAAATTCGATTTAAAATTATTGATTCCATAGGAAATTCTTTCTGAAGGCCTCTAATTCTCCATAACAGCCCTTACCATTGTCGTTAGTTTTGAAACTGATGAAACTGGAAATCAGGTGAAATCTCCCACAAAATAACGAACAGGTAATACTAAAAATCTTATTTTTTAGCAAGTGTATATTAAAACTCGTCTAAGTGTGTTTTTTGCGAAGGCTAAAAAGACAGGTAACATTTGGGTAAAACCGACTGAAAGTCTATTGGAGGCCGTCATGGAAAAAGTATTTGACAACCATTTATTACAACGCAAGGATGTAGCCGACTGCTAACCTTGCGTAAGTCATTAATGATTAATTGATTGATTGATTTCCAGCTTTCAAAGCACTCTACTTTCTCAGCAAATGTGGTGAAAAATATACACCGGTTCTTTAATGGGAAGTTCGCATAAATGAAAAATTCAGCTCAAACACCACGAGGGGTGACTTGGGCCTGCTTCGTGTGAGGAATAGTGTAAACAAAGATTATAATGTGAAAGCTGAGGAATGTCACTAGTGCAACCGTCAGCAGTAACGACTACACCCACACAGCCGATAATAAAGTTCATTGAATTGGCAGCACCATTAAATTCTTCCACCAGCGATATAAGGAATGATTTCATCACGACAACAGTGTTTTCTTAGTTAGATACTCGCATATGTAGTGTGTAATGAAAATGAAGTCCTTTGGAAGTTACATATTTAAAAGTTTGGTTCTCTTTTACTTGCATATTACAAAGACATAAAAGCGAGGCAGTATTCGACAGTTAAAATAGCTATGTACCAAGATGGCGGTGATAGAATTTAACAAATTGTTATCGAAAATGTCATAAAATAACCACTTTGGACGCTACGAAGGCGATACTGCCAAAGCTGTCCAGAATGTTGCTTTTGTATAATAATATGAAAAACACATTTGACTTCCACTGCAGCAGAACCATCCTTTGAAACAGCGTCAGTATCGCTTCAATTCCACCTAGCCATGTCTTAATTTTGCCGCTGGCAAAGAGCCCTGATTCATGCTTCTACATGAATAGCTGCAGAACTGAAGATGGAGTAAGAGGAGGTGTCTCTCCAAAGATCTTAATATTAGTATCTTCTTGCAACTCCTGAACCCTTGGACCGTATTCAAAGCGGAGATAATGGTGTTTAAAAAGGCATTGGTTAGAGGTGTAGTAAAAAGAAATCCATTATTTTTCCAAGACATGGCTTTAGTAACTTGTATCTCGCGTTGTATACGTCCTATCGTCCTAATAGCATAAGAAAGATGACATTTCGTACGAAAAAAACTTCTCTGACAGTTTTGTGTTTGGTTGACTCACTTTTGTTTGAGCGCGCGTCAAAGATGGACACCAGCAAAGAGAAAATACGCCATATTTTACAGTTTTTCTTCGATAAAGGCGAAAACGCAAGCCAGGTGGCTGAAAATGTGAATAGTGTTTATGGTCCTGATACTGTAAAAGCTAATCATGAAGGCGACCCCACAGGCGGATCAGTAGAAATGCGGTGAAGTGGGAGGGTTATGACCCCTTATTTTCGGATCATAACCTCGCTGATAAAAGGAAGAAGAAGACTGTATTAGCTAATCATGCGCAGTTTTGGTTCCGTCAATTCCGCTCCGGTAATATCGTCAACTGTCAAAGAAGCACCATGCTCTGGAAGGCCAATTGTCGACAATGTTGATAAAATCATGGAAATCGTCGAGTCTCACCATCATATAAGCACTGTCTCGATCGCCGAGGAGCTAAGCATTGCACAAAAACCATTTGGAACCACTTGAATAAGGCTGAATACAAAAAGAAGCTCGATGTATGGGTGCCACACGAATTAACGCAAAAAACCTCATGGGCCCAACTTCCATCTGCGAATCGCTGCTGAATCGCAACAAAATCGACACATTTCTGAAGCGAATGGCGACTGGTGATGAAAATTGGATCACTTATGATAACTTAAAGCGCAAACGAACGCGGTCGAATAACGCTGAGCCGGCGCAAACGGTGGCCAAGACAGGATTGACGGCCAGGGAGGTTTGGCTGTGTGTTTGGTGAGATTGGCAGGGAATCATCTACTATGAACTCTTAATTCGGACCTGTGTTATCAACAACTGGACCGTCTGAAGGAAGCAATCGCCCAGAAGCTACCAGCTTTGATCAATAGGAGAGGAATTGTGTTCCATCAGGACAACGCCAGGACACACACTTCGATAGCGACTCACCAGAAGCTCCGCGAATTTAGTTGGGTGGTCCTTCCGCATCCACCTCATAGTCCGGACCTGGCACCAAGCGATTACCACCTGTTCCTGTCCATGGTGAACGATTTTGCTAGTGAAAAATTCGCCTCAAGAGAGGCTTGTGAAAATCAACTCTCCCAGTTTTTTGCCAATAGGGACGAAGGCTTAGTGAAATATCCATCCATCTGGCATTCTTATTTAAATTCCTCTAGCGAATAATAGTATAGGTGAAATGGTGAAGGAGCTCGAAGATCCGTGGAACCTTTCACGTCAAGGAAACCATCGTAGAAAAAGAAAAGATAGAGCGCCACCGGCTCAGCTAGTATTGCCACGTTCAAAGAAGAGATCATTTGAACCAAGTTAAAAGGGCAATGTCAATGCATGTTCCAAAGACATGGCGATGCTGGAAAGGCAGGCCTATAAATACCTGAATCAGATAAATGCGACGACATCGGCATTTCATTGGCCTCAGTAACCGAGTGATCCAAATCGGCAGGCGAGCCGATATATTCTGAGGTCAAATAGGCGAACCCCACAGACGGATCAGAAGAAATGCAGTGAAGTGGGAGGGTTGTGATTCCTTATTTTCGGATCATAACCTCGCTGAAAAAGGAAAAAGAAGAGAAGAAGGGACGAAAGCTTCAATGAGAGAGGCATAATCGAATTACCTTCAAAATGGCAACAAGTTATTGAACAAAACGGCGCACATTTGACCTAAGCCGTCCTATCGCTTCATCCGAAACTGTTGTAGCTGAATGATTTCATTGACAAAGAATCAATCAATTTTCCCAAGCAGAGAAGTGAGCTATTAAAAAAAACCCACCTCATTTGATGAAATCATTCCACCGTAAATCTTTTTAATTATATTAATTACAGTAATACGGTGGACTTGATCCAATATTATTGACTTCATCAAGCATTTGCTTCGCTCTTGGTAAGGCCATATATTTTTTTACCTCCAGTTTGTAAAAAAAAGATTGCTTCATCCAGTCGAAAAAAAAGAGTCAGTAGCGCTCACTTATGTTGCCGGTGAACCGTTATATTTGTCCTGTGTTAAGTGTTTTTAATTACATCAATAGTGCAAAAAACTATTCAGACATCTAATTAACAGATTGACGACACTTAAGTGTGTCATTAGTCGATTCCAATCAACATTTCTATTATTTTAAGTATTCCACCTGTCCGCTGGAATGATGTGTGACGATTTGGTTGAACAAAGTGATTGCTTGATATGATTGGCAGTTCAGAGGAAAAAAGCATAAATGCTCCCAAGTTTGTATTTGGGTCATAATGTTGGTTAAGATGAAGTTCATTTCGATTACTTTCTTGCTGTCGGGCAAATTAAACAATTAAAATACTTAATGGATGGTCTTGAATTGCTGAAGTGATATAGCTCATTAGGATGTATGGTACTTGTACCTACGAGTACTGTGCAGAAGTGGATTTCATTGAGTGCTACGTAATAAAAAATGAAAGTAATGCAAAAATCTATGGGGAAAGTAATTGGTTAAGAAATGGTACTTAAGGACTCTCTCGTCAGGGTAGCTTTCCGCTCCTACATACCTATTAAAAAATCTGGGTGAATCACACCTTAATTTTGAATATTTTCTGCTTCATCTCTGGTGTCACTTGCCCTTTTTCCAAATCTTATGTCATATATCTCTATAGGGAGGTTGGCAATAGTGCTGTGGGCATTGCGCTTGCTTGTTACTCACTCCAGCGGGGAACAGCAACAGCCACCCAAGCATAAATGAAAACTGGTATCATAGAATGTTTTCTAACCATAACACCAACGAATAGTTTCTGTCTTTCGAGTAAAATAGAGCATATCATATCTAAAGTTCCTTCAGTAAAAAAAATTATCTACAATTATCTCCAGAGCGCATTCTTTGGTCATTTCAAAGACCTCCTCCTCGAGTTTCTTGCTAAAGGAACCTTTCCCTTGACACAGTAGTAGGAGGCTGATTAGAAGTCGGTGATTAGCGGAGTTTAACTCTACCATTAGAATGATAAAGATGTGTCTCTGAAGCCGACCACGAGCCTTTTAGAAGCCTGGTTTACGCTGAAAACTCTCCCGATAGAATCAATTGTGGTATTTAGAGGCAGGTAGCTACTTAGAAGTTAGTCTATACGATCAACTCTATCGTATTCGCAGCTCAGGCTTTTTAAGACTGACCCTAAATCTTAGAAAAGAAGATAGTTAATGAATCTGTAATGGGTCAAGGGTCAACGCGAGCTCTTATATCGTAGAACTGGATTACTATCATTAGCTCATCCGATGCGAGCAGAATTTGGCCATTCAAAACGTGGAATGGGATAGTAAAGGAAATAAGAAGAAAATAAAAAACGTTGATGTTGAGGTGATAGCTAAAAGCAACACAATGTCCATTTAGATATAGATTTACCATTAAGGAATCAAAACTGAAGCAGGCAGCTTCCAGTTAATAATAATGTTGCTAACATGTGGAAGAGAAAGGTGATGTCACCAAATAAAACTTTGCGCAAGATTCTTGAAAAAACATACCAGCATAGGAAAGGTGGTCATCGTAAGTAGTGTAATAAGCAAGCTCAGTTTACACAACACTACACGCGACACCGCATTTAGCTAACTAAATTCGAAACATCATCGTCGTTAATAGCGATTCTCTCATCTTGATGTTCACAAGGGAGCCTAGCCCTCTTTGTGTCAAACGCGCTAATTCAGAAGCTATATTGGATGTCTAAATATTTTGAGGAGCTGACATACACTAAAATCATTATTTGGTTCCACCCACGATACGTGTATGGATATCCAGAACAGAGACGGGTAACAAAATTACACAAGAGTACTTTCAGAGCCCTAGCTGATTACATGTCACTCATCTTTCGCAAAAGTGTCATGCTGCCAATTTCAAGGCCAGAATACTATGGGCAACACTACTAAAGGGCGATCAGTGGTGCTGTTTTTTCCTTTTTTGTCGTTCTATCTATGTAACACTTTTATTTAAAGGAATAGATATACATAATAAAAACAAAGAAACATACAACAAGAACCTTATATAGATGGACAAAGGAAGAGTATCGAAGAAGAGAAACCGATGCTTACATTGCAAATGTCATCACGACAGATTTTAAAAGTACACAACAAAATGATCCCAAGAAACATGATATTTAAATGGCTGACGGCTAGGGCCCAAACATTTATTTGTTTGTCTGGAAACCCCGAGAACATCTCTCTATTAAAACTCACTTTGCTGCAGAACAAGCAATTTTTGAAACATACTTCTAGGAGGCATATTTACAGAATCGATCTTCTATTGTTCAAGAGTAACCTCCCATTAAGTGAGTGCCGTGGCGTATTGGTTAGTGTGTCGGACCATTGTGCGTAAGGTTCCTTGTTCGAATCCTAGAAAACAGCAAAACAAGGTTTTTTTCACGATCCAATCTCTCGCGAAAGTCTGACAAATATCCGAGATGTAGGTCCCTTTGATTCGCGTGAAAAATATAATATAACAACACACACAACACGAGTGGTTGCGAGAAGCTAAGCAAGTCAGCAGGCTCGGATGGGACCCCAAGTAATTTTACAAGTACGGCACCAATGCAATTCACGGCAGACTGCTCGGCTTGCTTAGTAATATTTTGGAGTACGGATGTATCCCGCAGTGATTTAAGGAGGCAGTAATCTGAACCTTCCACAAAAAGGGAAGTACATCGGATCCAGAGAATTATCGGGGTATTTCCTTTTCGAATGCATCGCACAAAATGTTCTCGGTAAACATTTCACTTCAGAGAAGAATAAGTACGTGCATAGGAGCTAACAATCTCAAAGCTGGTTTTAGATCAGGGTACTCTATAATACAATTGTCCACATATTTGTCCTAAGGAGCATTGCTAAGTCATTTCTTTTGCAAATTAAGAAGTTCTATGCCTTCTTCATTGACTTTAAGGCAGCCTTTGGCTCGGTGGATAGAACTGCCTTATTATATAAGCTCTACTGTTTCGGAATGTCGCTGAAACTTGCGAGGCTATTAGGAAATGTATATGCTGACAGTAAATCGGCGCGCGGTGTGAGATAGAGATGTACTATCCGCATAGTTCCAAACGCACTCAGGAATAAGACAGGGATATGCGTTGAGCTCTGTTCATTGATGAGCTGACTGTCTTTGCCAAGAAATGTGGAATATACGGGTGTGCCCTTCACAACCCTCTTTTTTGCGGACGATCTTGTTTTGTTGGCATACTCCCAGGATTCCTTACAGCTCATAATTAATTGTTTATATCACTTGCTCCAACGAAAACACAAGTATCTCGCGTTATACACAACTATAAATATGAAATTAAATAAATACTCGTAAAATTTGAAATGACCATCAATATAGCTTGGACAAAATCCGAGTCGATCCTGTTGTATGCGGCACTAGTATTCCGTCGAACACACTTAACCCTACACTGCGCAGTGTAGCAGATCTGATACAACAAAATTCAAACGCCGCCATTACACTGTGGAATCAAAATTTTACTCTGTTGCACTTTGTAGATGATCTGCTACATTCATTTTTTAAGTCCATAAGTATGTTTGATTAACGTAGACTAACGGTAAACTTTGTCATTTGGCTTATTCGACTTTGTAAGAGCTGACTTCGGCTATTGCAATTATAAGCGAGTACAAAACGTTGATAGAATAAAAGTGTTAAAAGGGAAAACTCATTAAAAAGTGATAAATTTGATATAGGTAAGTAAAGTGAAAGATAGTCCGAGTGTAATGTTTCAAAACTCAGTGTGGTTGATAAAAAAAATCGTCCTTTTGTGAGATGTACCATTTCTGATATATTGTGCTTTAATGGGTGAATTCCATTGTAGGTACCATGGCACATTCCGGGAAATATAAATAGTTGATAGATCGTGATTTGGAGGATATATTGGCACATCTTTCAGAGAGTGAAGATGATTTCGATGGAGAAGCGTGTGACGATGATGAAGTAAATCCGGACAGAGAGTGGGGTGCTGCTGACATTCTAGCTATGCCCATTGAATCGGAAGATGGAATGGTTGCAGATTAGGAAAGTAATGAGCAAAATGATAATGTCAACGAAGAAGAGCAAGAAGTTGGGGAGGACGATATATCGCGGTATTCCAGACGGGATCCCAAGGAAGAAGCCAAAGCATAGAAAAAAAAATATAGGCAACTTTTGTGTCGGAAAAAAAATGTAGTTCTCGATGACAATGCATTGGCTTTTCGCGGAAATCAATCTTTCCCGCCCGAAATTGAAAATCTGGACACTCCTCTATCCGTCTTTAGGTACCTTTTCGATAGTGAACTAGTATCTGTAATAACAGAAGAAACAAATCTGTTTTCTGTTGAAAAAGATGCAAACAGGCGTGCTCATATAACTGAGCAGGATATAAATCAATACATTGGAGTCTGCTTGTATATGTCTGTTATACACATGCCAGATGTAAGGAGTTATTGGTCATCTGAGCTTGGCTTTGATAAAATCAAAGAAGCTATGAGCAATAACAAATTCGTAAAAATTCGAATATGAAGCAGCGCGATCATCCCGATCATGATAGGTTACATAAATTATGACCAGTAATTAATAGTTTAAATGCCAAGTTTCAATCTGTTCCCCTGCAACAATACCTTTGTGTAGACGAACAACTATGTGCTACGAAAGCAAGACATTATATCAAGCAATACTTACCAGCAAAGCCCCATAAATGGGAATACAAACTTTATGTGCTTTCTGGGACGGATGGATTTTCCTACAAATTTGAAATATATGCAGGGGATGAAAGTACCCCTAGGTATTTATATAATTTTTTTTTTTCTTACACTTATAACAGTGATTTATCTTAGACACAGGAAAGCAGAAGAGCCGGACTTGGGATCTAGTGCTAATATTATCGTACGATTATGCAGAAATGTGCCTCGCAATCAAAATTATCAAGTTTATTTTGATAATTTTTATTCATCGCTTCCATTAGCTGTGTACCTTGCAAAATGTGGAATACATTGCCTCGGAATAATAAGAAGACCAAGGATTCCCAATTGCAAACTACCTGGAGACAAGGATTTGGCCAAAGAAAAACGTGGAACATCTCAAGAATTTGTGGCTGATATGGATGGAGTAGAGATTGCGGCTGTGATTTGGAAAGACAATAAATTAGTCACCCTCATATCAGCATTTACTGGAGAATTACCTTTTTCAAATGTAAAGCGCTTCGACAAGAAAGAAAAAAAGACTGTTGAAATCCCTTGTCCAAATTTAGTAAAGGAGTATAATAGACACAAGGGAGGAGTCGATCTCCTGGATGGGTTAGTTGGGCGCTATAAGAAAAAAATGCGCACCAAACGACTATTTTACAACTTGTTTGATATGACAATAATAAATTCGTGGTTGCTCTACCGAAAACTTTGTACTAAAAGGGAAGAAAACTATTTACCTCAAGGAATTCAATCAACAAGCAAAAGAGGAAGGGCAAGTGAATCATTCAAGAAAAAAAGAAACGCTCCAAAACGACAGCTTACATACCACCAAAAGACGTGCGCCAGGACTCATACAGCCATTGGCCTATTTATAAGGAGAAAAGGCAACGATGCAAAATGCCCAAATGCAAATTTTCTTCCTTTATAAAATGCTCAAAATGCGGCTTACACTTTTGCTTTAAAAAAAATAATAACTGCTTTGTAAAATTCCATACAGAATAAAACATATAATGTAGTATCCTACTACTGCACGATGTAGCAGATATGATACATTAAGTTTTTTTTTATAAACTTGAACTCTTGAAGCTGAACTATGTACCCCATGTACCCCGCTAGGAGGACTTACCTATTGCTTGCAACATGTGCAACTTAGTGGAGAAAGAAGATGTATTCCATTCTATAGGTAGATGTAATTGGATATGGCGACTTGACGGATATGCAAGTGGTTTCACTCCTTAATGAAGCTGATGTAAGCACCTGATACCGGTATTACAAAATTACTCTAACTTTACAAACTCGTGGGCGCCGCGGCATAAGTGGTTAGTGTTTCGGATCACTGCGCTTGAGGTTCCAAGTTCGAATCCCAGAAAACAACAACAAGTTTTTTTCACCGTCCCACCTCTCGCGAACGTCTGTCAAACGTCCGAGAGAATTGTTGTCTCGAGCAAGCTTCTCAAAACAAATCGCCCTTCGGATACGGCACTAAACTGTAGGCTCCTTCCATTCGTGTGAAAAAATATAACGCATGCAAGATGAGTGGTTGCAGGAAGCTAAGCCCTGACACTTAAAGATCTGTTGCTCCAAGTATTTATTTTTAATTTTTTTTTTTATAAACTTTTAAGAAACTATTTCTTTTTATTTTGTACAGTATAACGAGTAAATCAACCGGGCAGATGGCCAAGTTATGCATAATTTTGATTTTGTGCACTATATAGGAATATATTATATAAATAAATGAAATCTTTAAATCTATTCTAAATCTAAATCTTATTCGAGAGTAAAGTCAGTGGACATCGGAATCCTTCTTGGGCGCTGTATCAAAACGTACTTATCGATATTATGTAGAACATAAGTTCTACAAAGGCACCTTGACCTGACGACTTAGTGATAGAATTGATTAAAATAGAGGGATATGATAAGCAGCATCTATTAAACCAAACTCGGTCGACTTCAACAATCCAAGATTCGCTATACTCGCCCATCTATCTAAATACACCTTAAACGTTCATAAGCCAAGTCAACATAAGACGAAGAGTCTTTCAAAAGGCTCTACAGCGCACTCGCTGCTGATAATGGTATAATCGAAAGAGCATGCTCTGAACAAAAATTGACAATCACTGTGGATTTTTTCGACAGCATGTCATTAAGGAAAGTTTTGTGACTTTCGAGGTTGGCACTCTGGAATGGGCGGATATGTACATATACATCAACAGTATATAGCAGCTGCATTATAAGTCCCAAAATAACTTGCCCACACCCTCATACAATATCAAGACACCGTAAGTACATAATCTTATTGACTGAAATACTTCATCTCTTTCACAACTGCGCACATTATCGTAATGACTTTCCACACCTCGCAACAAATGATTGTGATGTTTTGAATTAAAATTCCTTTCACGTATATTGAAACATGATGCGCGATGTCAGCCGTCTCTGTACATGAACGCTAGCCAATCTGTCCTGCTGAGTGACGCAACTGATAGGATCAACTGTCGGCCTATCTACACAAGAATAATTCCACGAAGCTACATGCCTTCAAAAAGCACAGAACACATGCACCAACAACTTGTACCTACAGAAGATGTCATCACTCCTTTGGGGATACTGCTAACATTCTGTGTTATGTGTGACAATTTAACCGCACGAGGGTATACTAAGCCATTTAAAATCCCGACATCAGTTTTGGGGTGCGGGACCAAGGTGAACGAGCAACGGAATCGTGTTCCGATTTGGAACATGACATCCGGCGTGCGACATCCTTTTGATGTAGTTCCGCGCTGTGCTTGTGGAAAGAGGCATGCTGAATATTTTAAGACATCGTTGGTGGTTATAGCGGAACGATGCCTAATCTTAAAGTATTTCACCTGCAAATATCTGCTGTTGATAGAAATTTCACACATTTCCACTGCAAGTGACTGGGAGGCTCGTAAGTGAACTATGGACGAACAATGTAGTTTACTATGCAAACTAATTGGTTATTAGATATCACAGATAGTTGCTGTAGAGAGGAAGGTGTGCGTTCAACTCACTAAACAAATTAATTGAATAGTTAGATAAATGCATACTAATATGAAAAATTGCAGACTGTTTCCGAAGATGGTTGTTAGATAAATCGCCTATAAGAGCATAAGATACTAGTGGAAAAAAACTTCCAACCAACCTCATAAGATACGTTAAGTTTGGAAAAGAAGTGCAGTTTGTCTTCTTCCTCTTCTTCCTCCTTTTATCAGCGAGGTTATGATCCAAAGATAAGGGATCACAGCCGTCCCACTTCACCGCATTTCTACTGATCCGCCTATGGGGTTTGCCTATTTGACCTCAGAAAATATCGGCTGGCCTGCCGATTTTGGATCACTCGGTTACTGAGGCCAATGAAATGCCGATGTCGTCGCATTTGTGTGATCCAGGCGTTTATAGGCCTGCCTTTCTATATCGTTATGTCTTTGGAACGTGCATTGATATTGCCTTTTTAACAGGGTTCAAATGATCTCTTCTTTGAACGTGGCAATATCAACTGAGCCGGTCGCGCTCTATTTTTGGTACGATAGCTTCCTTGATGTGAAAGCTTCCACGGATCTTCGAGCTTCTTATTCGATCAAGCTTTGTCATTCCTGCTGTCATGCGAAGCATCTTCATCTGAGCTGCCGTTAATTTACTCTCATACGTTTTGTACATCGTCCAACATTGTGCACCGTATGTCCGTTTGTTTGTTCGTCTGTCCGTTTGTTAGTATGCCATCTTTATTCAGACCTTAAGTTTTGAGTTCGAAAAGTGGAATACCATATATGTAGGAACCAGATCAATCAAAAAAATATAACAAAATAGTTTTATTACATGAAAGAAGTAATAAGTAATACAGTTAATAGAATTGTGAAGAAAAAAAAGAGAATTGATGATATCGGCGCGACAGCTTAGCAACTACTCTTCGGCTTGACGGCTTAGTTCACACTCCCTGTTATGTAATCTCCAATATCAGTGACAGCAAGAGTTAAACATTGACGTCACAATATGTAATAGGGCTGCCACTCCGCCTACATATATGGGCTGTTAAGACACGTCGATTTTTACTACAAATCATAAAAATTTGCTTAGGCAGAATGCGTATGTATTGATCTTTTATATAATTTATCGAGAATACGAGTATATTTAAAGAGTCGAGGTATTTGAGATAGGTAGTAAGGCTCGATTCAATTCCGTCACTTCTTGTCGATAGAGTCCTCCGCAGAATATCGCTGATCACAACCAAGAAGGGTAGTATGCAAGCTTGCTGAATGCCACTTCGGATCTCAAATTCTTCAAACAACCCACCCCTATGCAGCACGTGCTGCTTTGCGCCTGCATAACCTAATTTTATTATAACCACCAATTTGTTTGGTATGCCTCTCCTGCGTAAAGCTCTCTGTAAGTACTGTCAAAATCAATTAATGACAGGTGTAGCGGAGATCTATACTGGATGCATTGTTCAATAATGATCCATAAGGTTTTAATATAGACAACATAGAAGGATCCAGAACAGAAACCTGCTATATCACTATCGAGAGTACTTTATAAATATTCTTTAATGCGTTCGAAGGAACATTTTGGCTATTATTTTTGTAACTACATGAAGCACGCATATGCCTCTCCAATTTTCACACTCTGTTAGGTTGCCTTTCCTTGGGAGCTTACCAAGCATTCCCTTCTTTCATTTTTCACGAAAGGTTTCGCTATTCCAAACCGTTTCCACTAGTGTTAGCAGTAGACCCGCAGTTACTGCGGGCGAATTCGCAAGTTGTGACCACCTATCCGCTCTTTGGTGATTCTGTACATGGTTCTCCTGTCGCATCTACTTGTTGCTTCTTCGGCTTGTTCAGCTAGTGCGTTGATGACATTTTTATTTTGACACGGCGCCATACATTTCCCATCTTCATGCGGTACAGGGACTTGAGCTCGCTTCTACCCTCTGCAGGGGTGGCGGTAATGTGAATTTTAAGTTGTTTCCGCTTTTCAATCCGTCTCCAGGTATCAGTAGAAAACCCCATGACATGGCTTAAAATTCTTACTTGGGACGCTAACGGGCTCATACAAAGACTCGACGAGTTAGAAATATTTATGCGAGAGAAAGATATTGATATATGCTTGGTCTGTGAAACTCATCTGAAAAAGCAATCGAATATTAAGATAAGGGGATATAGCGGATATCACGCCTTTCACCCATCGGAAAGAGCCAGAGGCGGATCATCTTTGTTTATAAAAGAAAATATCGAACACTCAGCGGAAATAAAAATTGAATTAGAAGCAATGCAAGTAAGCACGGTACGCGTTAGATATAGACATTTTGCTTTCAACATTTCGTCTATATATTGTCCACTGCGATGTAAACTTGAAGAAAGTGATTTCACAAACATCTTCAACTTCCTTAAACCAAATTTTATTATTGGTGGTGACTTCAACGCGAAACACCCCTTCTGGGGCTCAAGGTACGCCTCTCAGAAAGGTAGAAAGCTTTATAATGCGGGTATGCAATTCAGTTGTGATTTTTACTCGACGGGTAAACCAACATATTGGCCAACTGATAGAAATAAGATACCAGATCTGATTGATTTCTTTGTTGTTAAAGGTATATCTAGCAACTGTATAAAAGTTGAAGAGAGCTTTGATCTCTCCTCTGATCATTCTCCAATCATTATGACGATAAGCGAAGCTCTGATTAAAAAAGTAGGACCGGCCAGATTAACTGGCGCGAAAACTAATTGGGAGGGCTTTAAAAAAGATATTGAAGCAAATATTGAGCTGAGCGTATCACTTAAAACGCCCTATTAACTTGAAGTTGAAGTAGATCGCTTCGTCGAAATCTTACAGGATGCCGCGTGGAAGAATACTCCCAACCTAAAGAGAACCCCGGCCAGTTACATTGAAATTTATCCACAGGAAATAAAAGAGATGATTAAGGAGAAGAGAAAAGCGCGTAAAAGATGGCAACAAACTCGGGCTCCGCAACATAAAGCACATCTTAACCGTTTGTGCAACTCACTAAAACGATCTATTAAAGACCTTAAGAATAATGAAATACAAACTTACCTAGAAAGCTTAACGGCAGAAAAAGATTCTAACTATTCGCTTTGGAAGGCTATAAAAGGTATTAAAAAACCTCAAATTCAAGCCGCGCCAATTAGGAAAAATCAAGACGAATGGGCCAGGCATGATAAAGAGAAAGCGCAAGTTTTTGCCGCCCACCTGGAAGAAACTTTCAAACCGTTTGATGGACAAGCTCTTATTGAAAATATAAATACGTCGTATATAGACAATAGCGTAATAAGAAATGCAACGCTTACCGAACTTAAGGAAGAAATAAAGAAACTTAAACCTAAGAAAGCTCCTGGATACGACCTAATTACGGGAGAGGTTCTTAAAGCACTACCAAGAAAAGCTCTAATTAAGCTTCTGTTCATTATAAACGCCGCGATTAGACTAGAATATGTTCCCAGTCAATGGAAAGTCGCCGAAGTTATAATGGTCCTTAAGCCTGGAAAACCGCCGAATGAAAAAACCTCTTATAGACCGATTTCGCTTCTTCCAATTATATCCAAAGTGTTCGAGAGAATATTGGTTAGGCGAATACAGCCGGTTATAGAAGAAGGGCATCTCATCCCTGATCATCAATTCGGATTTAGAAGTAAGCATTCTACAGTTGAACAAGTACATCGAATAACACATGTAATCGAAAAATCACTTGAAGAAAAAAAGATTTGTTCAAGCGTATTCCTTGACGTTTCTCAAGCCTTTGACAAGGTCTGGCACGAAGGCTTAAAGTTTAAATTACGACAAGTTCTGCCAGAGCACCTATATAATATTTTGAAGAACTACCTTACGAATAGGCTATTCCGCGTTAAATGTGGAAATGAATATTCAGATTTTAAGGAAATAATGGCTGGGGTGCCGCAAGGAAGCGTTCTTGGTCCAGTCTTATATCTATTATACACTCGTGATATACCGCAAGTAGAAGGCACTGAGCTAGCTACATTTGCCGACGACACTGCTATGTTGACAGTAGGTAAAACGGTCGAAGATACTGCAGAAAAACTGCAAGAAGCTTTGAATAGAGTAAATGAATGGACAAAGATTTGGCGAATCGCACTCAACGAGACCAAATCTGTTCATTTAAATTTTACTTATAAAAAAATAAATAATTTGCCGATCTTTTCAAACTCGGTTCAAATCCCGTTTGCAAACGAAGCTAAGTATCTTGGAATGACACTTGATACAAAGCTGAAATGGAAAACGCACGTTAAGAAAAAACGCAAAGAACTAGATAACAAATATCGAGAAATGTATTGGTTACTTGGAAAATATTCCAAGCTTAATATATATAACAAACTGCTTTTATATAAGCAAGTGCTAAAGCCTGTATGGACATATGGTATACAACTCTGGGGTTGTACCAAAATAAGTAATATTAAAATTTTACAAACTTTTGAAAACAAAGTGCTAAGAGGTATTGTAAATGCGCCATGGTATATCAGAAATAGCGATATCCACAGAGACCTTGGCATTAAAACAATCGAAGACGAAATTCAAACCTACGCGAGAAAGCATAGAAGTCGACTAGAAAGTCACGTAAATATTACAGTCCTCCAACTTTTGGAAGAAAGAAATTTACTGCGCCGTCTACAAAGAACCAAACCTTTAGACCTAGCGCGATAAGTAACCGCGTCTAAACTGCGGAGCTGGCAGGAACTTCCAATGGGAAGGTACCTGCAAAACGTCATTATTTCGCGAAACGAAAACTACTTGATAAGTCGAATACTTAGTTGTAGTAAAAATAAAAACAAGTCTGTTTTGAAGAGAGGTTTTTTAGTGGGTAAGAATCCCACACTACTATGAGCACGCGCTGTCGATCCTCATAGTGTCTTGTTGAAGATTTTCACCTACCCTCGGAAAAAAAAAAAAAAAAAAAAAAAAAAAAAAAAATGACAGTGGTTTTCCAACAAGGCCTATAACAGCCTGGATCACACAAATGCGATGACATCGGCATTACATCGGCCTCAGTAACCGAGTATTTTCTGAGGTCAAATAGGCGAACTCCACAGGCGGATCAGTAGAAATGTGGTGAATTGGAAGGGTTATGATCCATTGTTTTCGGGTCATAACCTTGCCGAAGTAGAAATATGAAGAAGGTGCCCCCTACGAGGCGATTGGCGTTTTTTTTTTTTTTTTTTTTTTATAATTTGCGCGTGCCAAAGGGATTATTAACGAATCTTTCAGATTTATCATTACGTACGCCGAGGCTATGAAATCCGATGACATCTCGGAAGTTCATGTTCTTCTTGCTTACTTTAATACTTTAGGTCAGCCATCAAAACGACCATATCCTCATTGGGTGTTGTATAGTGGGCAGCTTGTAATTGGCTGTAGAAATTTCCTCTGTCAGCCTCAGGCACTTAGTTCATGGGAGAAGTGTAGCATTGAATGATTGTGAGGTTTCTTACTCTTGTCCTGAATTTGGCAATATTCTTTCACTGAAAGGTTTAATGGGCTGAAAGGATATAATCGGTCATCCATTAGGTTAGGTTAGGTTAAGTTAGGTTAGGTGGAGGGGAAGTGCACCTAAGTGCTTATCTCGGGGGCCAAACGATCCATTGTGTTTCCCGTTGCTGTGTGGAACCTGTATTTAAAACGTTCGTCTTGCAATCGGTTCTGTTGCAAACCAGCCTGTGCTCTTTATGAAGCCTATCATGTTCCTAAGTGGAACTTGTAAGATATCCCCTAAGAATGTCAAAAAGCCTGCTTTCCTTATGACGGAGGCCGCGGTTTTGAAGACTTGGGCAATCACATAACAAGTGTTTGATGATTTCTATCTCCTCTTTATCCCGAAAGCTCCTGCAGTGGTCGGGTGTGTTGAAGCCTAGTACCTCTCGGCTGCACGGGAGCTTTTCCGAGTACGCCTGGCTCTGCTCTAGATGCTTTGCTGAACTTAACTCCCCTCGATACTTATACAAATGCGGTGAAGTGGGAGGGTTGTGATCCCTTGTTTTCGGATCATAACCGTGCTGATAAAAGGAAGAAGAAGAAGACCTCTCCTCGATACTTATATCATGGGCTGCACTATCAATTCCATCCATTGTCTTAGGCGGGGCGGTTTTTGGTATACTCCACACTGGAATTTTGATGAACACTTATCTTATGACTCCTGTCTTATGGACATCCCGTCTGACGCAATGACACAAGAACTTCAGTTGATGCGCAAATTCAGAGTCGACTTTCCTTGTGTTCAGGACTGTCTTCCGTCAGAGTCTGAGCCAGGAATGGAATGCATTCGAATTTTCACGGACGGTTCCAAAACCAGTCAAGGGTCTGGTGCTGGGGTCTTCGTAAAAGTCGACAACATTAGACTTCTTTTCTCGTTATGTAAATATGCGTCTGTTTTCCAAGTGGAAACTTGCGCAATCCTAATGGCCATGAACTATATTGTGAAGAACAGGTGGAAGGGCCGTAGTATTTGTGTCTGTAGTGACAGTCTGGCTGTGCTTAAGACTTTGCTTAACCCTTTAACCACTTCTATACTAGTTCATGAAACCAAAAGCTCTTTGAACTCAGTCGCAAGGCTGAATTCTCTGTTTCTTATCTGGGTCTCAGGTCACACTGGGATTTTGGGAAGCCAGATCTCCAATGAGATTTCTAGACAAGGCTCCGAGGAGGCTTTCTCAGGTCCCGAACCCGCGTTGGATCATCCTGCTTCCTCCTCACGAGCACAATTATGTGTCGTATGACTCTCCAGGATGCAAGTTGACTAAACGTACGCTCCCGGAAGTCTGTAAGAAATCAGCGGGATTCTTGCTGTCTCTCAGCAGAAAAGACTGTAGACAACTTGTTGGCGTCTTGAAAGGCCACATTGCTTTTCCAAAGCACCTTAACGTGTTGGATTTAAGTGACACTACAATCTGCGACGCTTGTGGAGCGGGCGACGACACCGCGGAACATTATTTCTATGAGTGTCCAGCTTTTGCTCGTATCAGGTGGCAGATCCTCGCTGGGGATGTGGTGAGTGCTGGTACTGTAAGCTCCTCATCACTGAAGTGCTTGCTTCGCTTTCTTAGAAAGACAAGGAAATTCCAATAAAATGGGTAAATCAGGGTTTGTTCTCTAGTAGTACAATGGACAGTCTGAGTGCTCCAGTCGAGCGTTTCCTATCCCGACAAAGAAAAAGCCTAGTCTAGCAGCAATTTCCCCCATTGCGCAATGTCCTGTTACTCCGCCTTTCAAGATGCGAAATTCTTTTTCATTCATCGCCAATAGGCTTTTGGCTTTGTTTTCATCCATTGTCGGCCATAAGCTGTGATATATTATACAGTTGGTTTTGGCGGATCATGCGGAATTAAACAGTTCTCTTGATTTTAGGTCCATTTTTCTTTTTAGTTCGCCAATTGGAGCTTCTACTGATATCCGAGTATGTTAAACATTTAATGCTGATCCCTTTTTAGTTAGTTCATCTGCTGTCTTGTTTTTTTCTATATTTCTATGTCCAGGAACCCAACAGAGAGTTACGTCATGGGTGTTGCATATTGTTGTTAGTCGTCTAATAATCTGAGTATATATACTCAGTTTATTTACATCTGTAAATAATGTTTTAGAATAAATAATATTTTCCGGTCAATCAAAGGTCATACTTTCCTGTACCAATGCTCCTAAATCGTGTATTTTAAAGTATACATTTGACAGTTCGTTATAATTTAAGTAAGCACTTTTTAATACTTCGTAGATCGTCTATCTTGATAGGCATATAAATATCAAATGCATATTTCAAATATTATTCAAGCTATCTATGCCAATTCACGCGTTATTCGTCTCAGTACATTTTATTTTAGTAAAAACTTGAATGTTGTGACAGATACGTCAGTTTCCTAAGGTGATCATGGTCATAATGTTGACGCGGGTCTGAAATCCTTTTGTTCTGATATTTTGCGATGCAAAAAAGAAGCGAAAGAATAAAAAAAAAAACTCGTTGGATACATTTTTTTTTTCTTCATTCAATCATTATTTTACCTGCATATATATTTTTCTTTTCCATTGGTAGTAAGGCTTGACCGGAGGGGGCTCCCCCCACTGATTATCTCAGCCGTGTACATGCCTTACGATGGAAATGATGGACCGCCATCCGAACTCACCCGCGCCTTAACCAGGAAAGCGGAAATCGAGAGATGGGACCTACTACTAGGCTGCGATGCGAACGCACACCACGCGCAATGGGGCAGTGGTGATACAAACCCACGCGGTGAGTTGATTTTCGAATTTATTATCGAACATAATCTTTTAGTAGCCAATAGGGGTTCTGAACCCACTTTCGTAGTTAGAAACAGGCAGGAGGTTATTGACATTACACTAGCGAGTAACTCAAATACCCTCTCTATAGACAATTGGAATACTTTGGAGATAGAATCCTATTCCGATCACAGATTTATTGAATTTAATCTCATTGAAAGATGCGACTTTCCCAAACCCCATAGAAACCCAAGGAAGACCGACTGGACTACCTTCAGTTACGAGGTGCGGAGGAAGGCGAATCTACCACAAGAATGTGACCTACATGAGCCAGCGGACATTGACCGAAAAGCCGAGGAAATCACTGCCGTCTTCAAAGAGGCTTTCCAGAAGGCATGCCCCGTAACTAGACCTAAGACAAAAGTCTCCCCCCCATGGTGGACCAAAGAACTAGGCAGAATAAGGAGAGGAACAAGGAAACTCTTGAACCTGGCGAAATCAACGGGAGCTGACTCTGACTGGGAGCTATACAAAGCCAGTCAGAGGAACTTCAAGAGCGCAACGCAAAAAGCCAGAAGACAGTCGTGGCAACGCTTCTGCGACGAGATCAAGGGTACAACAGAAACGGCCAGATTGAGGAAAATCCTCTCCAGAGAATCGAAGACTCTAGGTTCCCTAAAGAACACTGAAGGAAACTGGACCGAGTCCTGTTCGGAATCCCTTGAATTGCTTATTAAAACGCACTTCCCGGGGTGTACTACCGTACCATGTAGCAGTACTAATAACAATCACAGCGAATCGGAACCCCCTGCGGATCTGGTAACAGAGGACAGAATAGAGTGGGCAATAAGATCGTTCTCCCCTTTTAAATCCCCAGGACCTGATGGGATTATACCGATCATGCTGCAAAAAACTGCACCAATCATTACCCCAATTCTCAAAAAGCTATTTGCCAGTAGTCTTAAACAATGTTACATACCAAGAACATGGAGGGAGGTAAAGGTGGTTTTTATACCCAAGGCGGGCAAGGCTAGTCACACCACCGCGAAGGACTTCAGACCAATTAGCCTTACCTCTTTCATCCTGAAAACTTTTGAAAGATTGCTCGACATCTACATACGTAGCAGAATACGCCCGGGGGACTTATCCCCAGCCCAACACGCATACACGAAGGGTAAATGTGTGGAAACTGCCCTACACCATGTTGTCGGCTCTATAGAAAAATCACTTAAGGATAAAGAGTTCACACTAGCTGCTTTTTTGGACATTGAAGGAGCCTTCAATAATGTAAATACCGAAGCGGTTAAAAGAACCCTAAGAAACCTAGACATCGACATTAGTCTAATAAACTGGATTGTTAGCATGCTCGAGGAACGACATATAACCACCGAACTTAAGGGTTCAAAGCTCGAAGCATACGCCTCGAGGGGCACCCCTCAAGGCGGGGTAATCTCCCCACTGCTCTGGGTCATTGTTCTCAATGAGGTACTACAACAACTAAGGTACAGCGGGGTCAGAGCCACAGCGTACGCGGATGACGTCGTGCTGCTTGCTACAGGTAAATTCCTGCCTACCCTCAGCGAACAACTTGACGGAGCCCTCAATACTCTTAGCATATGGGCCAGGAGCTGCGGTTTAAAGGTTAATCCCCAAAAAACCGAACTCGTACTTTTTACGAACAAGAGGAAAATACCGGAGTTCAATACACCTTCTGTTGATGGTATCCCACTCAGATTATCCGATAGCGCAAAATACCTGGGCCTTGTACTTGACAAAAAGCTCAACTGGAGATTAAATATAGAGGAAAGAATCAAGAAAGCAACAATAGCCTTTTACTCATGTAGTAGAATTTTTGGTAGAACCTGGGGACCCTCCCCCAAAATCATACTATGGATGTATACGGCTATAGTTAGACCCATACTGACTTACGGCAATCTAGTATGGTGGCCAGCTGTCAACAAATGCACCAACTTAAAGGCAATCACCAAAGTTCAAAGACTAGCGTGCATTGGCATCACCAGTGCAATGAGGACAACCCCAACAGCAGGACTCGAGGCTATCCTCAACCTGCTGCCGCTAGACATCTTTATACGAACATCAGCAGCCATTAATGCTATGAGAATAAGTCAGTCAGCGAACTGGAAACCAAGCAGAACAGGTCACTCGATGATCCTACTCGATTACTTTGGCCTCATGCCCGTAACGGATTACATGACGCCATATTTAGACTTTACAAGGCCTTTCTCTACCGCCTACCCTAGCAGGGAAGATTGGAAAAGCGGTCATATACCTAATGCCGAATCTATAGCCATCTACACGGATGGTTCAAAAATGCGCACTGGTGTAGGATCAGGTATCTTCTCCGACCCTCTAGGTGTATCAATATCCATACGACTTCCAGACCACAGCAGTGTTTTCCAAGCAGAGGTCTTAGCAGTGGCAACAGCCGCCCGTGAGTCTGCGATAAGGGCAATACCGCCAGAAGGTATCACCATCTTTATCGACAGCCAGGCAGCTATAAAAGCGATTACTGCCATAGAAATTAAATCGAAGCTTGTGAAGTGTTGTCGAGAAGAGCTCAGGGTTCTTGGAGCACAGCACAAGGTATCGCTCTGTTGGGTCCCTGGACACGAGGGTATCCCAGGCAATGAGAAAGCCGACGAGCTGGCGAGAATTGGCTCAGCAGCCCCAACAGAACAAGTTGACCCCCCTGTGTGTATCCCGCCTTGCACACTCAAGCTCGCTGCAGGGAATAAAGCCACTGAGGAGGCGAACACAAGATGGAACTCCATGGAAACTTGCGCCATCACTAGGAAGCTATGGCCATCTTTCGACAAAGCAAAGACCGAGAGAATCATCCGTAAAGACAGGAAATCCCTTTCCACCCTCGTGGGCATCATCACGGGACACAACACTCTGCGGTACCACTTGAAGAAACTGCGCCTGACGGAGGAGGAACTCTGCAGAGGCTGTGGTGACGAGGAAGTTTTTGAGGACACAACCCACTTCCTGTGCCACTGCCCGAGTCTTCAGCATTCCAGGAAAAAGTTCCTTGGTAAATTCTTCTTCCAGGATCTCGAGGAACTCTCCGGCGTTTCAACGGAAAAGATGTTGAACTTCATCAAATCATCGGGGTGGTTTGTATGCAGAAATGAAGTAAGTGACTGAGTAGTTTTTAGTTTCATTGGGTAAGGGATCACTTTTTCCCCCATGGGTACCACAATGGGTCATCGCTGACCTGAGTGTGGCAGAGAGCGTCGCTCCCTGCCTGCCCACATACCTAACCTAACCTTTCCATTGAATCAACTGTCAGCTGAAGAAGCTGAGTGAATACGAATCGCAAAAATGGTCAGAATACTCTCATATTACTTTTTGTATTGTGACTGGATCTATCAGGGATTTTATAAAGAGAAAATGAATGTGCTTTTTTTTTAGTTTGCAAACTGAGACAAGAACTGGGGAATATGATATCTTTTCACTTAAATCCTTTGAAGCTGAATCCATCTGAATCCATACTCACAGTACGATTAATCAACAACTTCCTTATACACCTCAGTATGGTTTTAAATGTCCGCAATAAAAAGACATTTAGACATTTCTGTATGTGTATTCATTCAAAAATTAATGAAAACTGATAAAATGAAAACTACATATTTGCGACACGACGAAAAAAAAAATGGGTTTTGTGGTATCCCAATTAGTTGCTGAGTATCGAAACTTTTACCGGGCTCGTCAACGCCAGAAATTATGCGCAATCCCAATCACAACTTTCTTGCAGACCAACCGGAGCCGTTGGACGTAAGAATAAGGTTAGGAGTATTGTCATTCATGGCGTAAGATTTTCTTCTCGATTTACTTTAAAATAAAAGTGCACGACTGAGTCGGACATACTTGCACTCACCCACACATGTTGTGTGCTATTCGCTTGCAATCAATCCAAATTCAAAGTTTGAGCGAAGTCAATATTTTAGTGTAAGTTTAAATAATTTTTGTTTCATGTTTTAGTGAACTTTATTAAAACAAATATAGCTCATTTTGATCAATGACCTTTTACCATTTTTGAGCAAAAACATAATTGCATCCTCATAGGTCTTCAGTCATTTCTTGACGAAAAACTATGACAAGTGATTTTCGCAGTCCCACATGGAATTCAATTTAACACCATTAAGGTCATTCCGTATGGACCGAAACAAATGCTAATCCGACGGTACAAGGTGCGGGCGATACAGTGAATGTATCAAAACTTCACAGCCAAGCTTTCTCTTTTTTTTTTTTGTCGGGCCACCAAAAAAGTATGTGATCTAGCACTGTAGTGGAGCAATACAGCGCCCTTTCTGTTGATGGACTCTGGCTGCTTTTCCTGAATCGCTTTTAATTAATCCTGTTACAGCTGAGACAAGCGAAGAAGAAGTGCGCCCAGCTTCAAGCAGTATGGAGATCATGTATCGGTAGCTGGGTGAAATATCAGCCCCGATTACTGATACAAACCAAGCTATCCAGGAGCTGCGACGACACAATATGAACTTGGCCGCATTCATCTTCAAACTAGCTGCCAAAGAAGGAGGAATGCCCAAGAGATTCGTTCGCCAAAGTTAATTAACAATGGGGATAACGACTAAACTCTGCATAGGTGGCGACAGTATTGGTAAATATTTTTGATTGAACAATTTTCACGGCTATACTTTCCAAGAGCGTACTAACTCACTTTGGAGAAATACCTGACATTGCAGTAAAATGCTCAAAAATAAACAAAAAGTGGTTGAACCAGATGAGATATCCTCTGAGTTCTGGAAAAAGTTGGGAGACATCGAGTTCAGGTGGCTTAGAATTCTCATCTCCAAACTTATGAGATGTGATCCAATACCGAACCAAAGTCGAGGTGCGCCAGGGAAACGTTTAAGAACTTTGCTCTTTATTGTGCTTCACTATCTGCTTCAAGATAAAGTGACGTATCCCAAAATCCATCAGTTATTCTTTCCTGGAGATGGAACCATCATAAGTGAAGATCCTACGTCCCTGCAATAAGCACTTTACGTACGAGGATGGGTGGGTGTTTTGGAGGTAAATGGGAACCATATTAGTCCAACCAAGGACCAAATACTTATGTTGTCCATTATCTGATTCACTCAGGCGTATTATATTATTATTTAGATCATTTAACCCCTCGGGGGGCATAGGACGTCAACCACGCCTGCGCCACATCTTGTTCGGAGTTCTGCAACGCGTTTGAGCTGCCTCCAACTCATTCCTTAAGAGCTCGATTCCTCCTCAACTATTCTGCGCCACGTTTACCTAAGGCGTCCCGCTATTTTGCATGCCTGGGTGAGCGGATTCCACTGCATGGCTTATTTCGCAATGGAGTTACCTTCATGCCGTAGGGTGCGTCCAATCCACTGCCACTTTCTCCTTCGTGTAGTAATGCTCCTAGGTTCTTGGCCCGTTGTCGTATAGAGTTGTTCGTTGGAGATGCGGTTCGGCCAAAAAATCCTCAAGATGATCCTTAAATATTTGTTTACGAAGACTTGCAGCTTGCGTGTATTAATGGTGTCCACCTTCCAAGCACTGCACCCATAAAGCAGCACCGTTTCTATGTTGGAGCAAAAGAGTCGCAGCTTGGTTCTTACGCTGATAACATTCCTTCTCCAGATTTTAGATAGCATTCCGAATGCAGCTTTAGCCCTCAGAATTCTGCTGCACACATCCAGTTGGGTGGCACCGCGATTAGCCGAGACCACACTTCCTAAATAAAGAAAGTTATTAACTTTCTTGATCTCCTGTCCGGCAATGTTAAGTTGAGCGCGGGTATTAGAAGTGCTATGGGCTTTTGTTTTGACTATGCTTATTCTTAGCCCCACTTCGCTTGCCTCAGCTTCTAAATTTTGGGCCATCACATCATCCGATGTGAAAGTAGACAAACATCTTCAGTGTTATCTAGTGTTATCTTACCTTAAAATAAGATATCATAGTTTAGCGAATTCCATAGTTGCCTTCCGTCAATGCTGCACTGAGTACATGGCTGATAACCATCAAGAACAATAGTGGCATCAGTATGCACCCTTGACGTACTTCACTTTGGACTTCAGAATCGTCCGGCACCCTACCATTGTGTAAGACGTGACAATTACCGCCTTCGTATGTAGCCTTGATAATAGCTACAAGTTTTTCTGGGATGCTTCTCCTGCGCAAGGCCAACCAGATAGCATCTCGATTCAAGCTGTGGGAAGCCTTCTTGAAGTCGATAAACAGTAAATGTAGCGGAGGCCTGTACTCAACCTATTCGATTATGATCCGTAAAGTGTTTATGTGGTCCATGCAGGAGAATCCAGCACGAAAGCCTGCCTGTTCGATGTCGAGAGTTGAATTTAAATGCTCTTCGATTCGTTCCACAATTATTCTAGCTGTTATTTTAGCTACGGCTGGGAGAACGCCTCTCCAGTTTCCGTATTCCGTCAAGTTTCACTTTTTCGGAAGTTTTATGACCATCTTCATTTTCCACTCCTGCAGAAATTGTTCACTACCGGAAGCTCTCTGTATTAGAGGGTGCAGCATATCTGCCAATGTATTTGGTGCCGCTTGAAATACTCGTAGTTCGGCAGCGATGCCATCAATACCCACCGCCTTGTTCTTCTTGATAGACTTGATTGCTGTTATTATTTCGGTTTTACTGGCAGGCATTTATTTGAATGAAACAGTGCTTCCCCTATCCTCAAACATCTGGGATCTACATATGATCAATAGTGAATCAAAGTGAGATGAAGACATCAATCATCACGTAAGCGTATGGTGGATGAAGTGGCGGGAAAACTCCGCTATCTTCTATGGCCGAAAAATGCCTCTTAAGTTTAAAGGAAGGCTCTACACCACAGCTGTGCGTCCGATGCTCACACACGTCTCACAATTTTAGACAATGTACAAAACGTATGAGAATAAATTATCGACAGCTGAAATGAAGATGCTTCTCATGACAACAAGAGTGGCGAAACTTGCTCGAATGAGAAGTTCGAAGATCCGTGGAAGCCTTCACGTCGAAAAAGAGAGCGCGACGGGCTCAGCTGATAAACCCTGTTTAAAAGGCGAAATCAATGAACGTTCCACTGATATTGCGAAAGGAAGGTAGGCCCAAAATCTCACCACTCCAGCATTTAGTTTGTCTCACTAACGAATTGATCCTAAATCGATATTTTCTGAGGTCAAACAGGCGGATTAGTAGAAATGCAATACAGAGGGAGAGTTATGGTCCGTTAAGTTCAGATGACAACGTCGCCAAAATTGGAAGAAGAATTTCAAATAAAAATGAATTAGGAGAAATGATTTAATTAAGATCCAAAAAATCGCAAACGAAACAATTGTTCATGAGCAGGCTATTTCTGAAGTCACAATTTCAGCGAAACAATTTTTCCACGAACAGCCTTCATTAGTGATAGTCGGCTAGTGGTACACTGGAACGCAAAATTTGGGACTTACTTTCGATGTCTTCGAAAAATATCTTATTGCAATACCGAAAGTTAGTGGTCCTTGTGGCTATCTTGAATAAAACGGGATAAAATTTAATGATAAGTAAATATGTACTTAAATGTGAAAAACTAATACGAAGCAATACACGGAAATAATTTTGAAACTTTAGTTTGCCTTCGAACCCACAATTTGCGAAATGGCTAATTACAATTTCTGCATCAACTCAGCGTCATGAAACACAACTCTGGGGCAGAAAACCTGGTCGCCTTTTGTTTCACTCCATCTCTATAGATATCAACTCTATCCAGGTCAGTTGCGATTCAAATTAACATACTCCGACCAAAATCCATTCGAATTGAATTAATAATGCCAACAATACATTTTCTCGCTCATTTTACGAACTCTAATGTCAGCTCAAGTGTGAGTACCACCAGGTAACATTCACTATTACCATTGCACAGTGCCGGCCATAACTTAGACGATAAATCGATCGATAACAAGATACCGTGTTGTGCTTTTCTATGTTGCAGACACACTCAATGGAACCTGTAAGACGTATACCTATTTTCACTCTGCAGCACCCCAGCGGGACAGGAAAAAAAAATACCAAAGTTTCTTTTCGAATTAAACAGGAACAGAGAATTTATACAATCGAAACTTGAAGCAACATCAACTGCACTTCTAATGATATTTAAACTCTAACACCGCCAGCATCGTAGATTTTGATGACAGAAAAAAGTTCGCCAACCTGCTGCTGGTGCTGGATGCTGGATGGTGGAGTGCATCTCTTGAAGTTGCACCGAGTGCCGACGCGGAATCGTGAAACCACAGGGATTTCCATTCGCGATGCATTAAACGTGCACCCAATCCGTGCGATATGTGTGCAAAATTCAGCGAAATTAGAAATTGTTGTTTATCGCTTGTTGCATGTATCCGTATGAAGTGTGCGCACAAGAGTATCGTGTACCATTGGAAAACATCGTGTGGAAAGTGAAAAATAATTTTCAGTTTTTATGTGCGTTACGGCGACCTATTGACATCAATAGATTATTTGGCCGTTATAGGAATTTATTTATGTTATATCACTGATTGTGGACGGGTTTTATTAATTCCGATATGTAAATTTAAATGGGGTTACGTAGATATTTGCATAAAATTTTAAACAACAGACTTGTGGTCGCCAAAGAAACTGGTGACTTGAAAGGTTGGTAGTTTATGAGACGAATGGTTTGAAAGGTTATGCGGACGGATATGAATTGAAATGAGAGAAGAACATTTTGCTTAGGAAGGTTGGTAGATACATGGGTGCTTTGTCACCCTAGTGCTCAGAATAGGTTCACCGAATTGGTTACAGATATTACATATAGACGCCGTTTTTAGATTCGTACTAGCCTTGATCTAATTACTGCAATGTCCAGAGGCTTTTCTTCTGTCGATGAGTACAGTAATAATTCTTACGAGGATATTGTATTTGATAATGCAATTTGCCCCTTGGATGTTTGCTGACATTACTAGACGACGCTATTTATTCTTAAAAAGTGGTTAACTCCTTCTTTTAGCTGCAATTACCACGTCTTTGGGTTATGACTTTCGCCTTAATTTAGTGCCTTCTCGAAGGCAATCAAATTACTGCTAACACAGATTGAGACTACTTTTGCGAGTTTTTACCATGGATATAGTAATATGAAATTTTAGAATATTGAATCGCATGAAAATGGAAAACAATATGGCGAGAAGGTTAGGTTAGGTTAGGATGGCTGTCTGTATGAGTGCAGACACACTTAGACCAGTAAAAGGTCCATTGTGATGGATTTATTAAAAATCGACCGGAGCTTTTGATAAAATGATGGATGCTTATGACGCCTAAGGACGCCAAATCGCCGAGTTCATCAAGGAAGGGGGCTACTAGATGGAGCATTATTTTACGTGTTAGGGCTTGACATGTGCATAGGAGATGAAGGATGGTTTCCTCCACCTCTTCGTCCCCACAGCTCCTGCAGAAAACGTTAGAGAAGAGGCTAAGTCTTTTGGCATCTTGGCCTATATGACAGTGTCCAGTGAGGACACCGATAACGCAGCTGATCTGTGATCGCTTTAGCTTTGCCAACTCGGCGCTACGTTCTGATCTTACCACATCTATCTCGAAATATGACATGCTCAGCCGTCCTCCTATCTGTGATTAGTCTTGCTAATAGCTGACAGATACCCGTAATACATTACATTTTAGACATGACAGGGTTTCCTTAATTGCGATGATTTCCGCTTGGAAAACGCAGCAGCGATCTGGGAGGTGGGAAGAGATGCTCAGGTTGAGATTTTTGGAGAAAATACCACAATTCACAACACCTTCGGTCTTAGCCATCTATAAAGAAATGAACCGAACTACCATCTGCAGGGAGAGAGTTGTTCCCTTCATCCAATTCAGGGATACTCGTACGGAAGTTCGGTTAAATTTCAGTTTCGGGGGGGAGTAGTCCATATTTTCATGCGTGAAACTAAGGAGGTCAATGATCGACGAGTGGCCAATGTGATATTGGAACTACTGCGAGGAGGCTTTTAGATGGATGGCCGCACTGGCAGCAATCTGTTTGCTGAAAATATTTACGAGCAGCAGACGGAATAAAATCCCCCGCGCCGCAGAGGGAGTAGTTCTCACTGCACCACTGATACACATGCATGCAGATCTTTGCACCTTAGCTACTTGAGTGAGGTGGATAGCCCTATCAAGACCAAGCCATCATACAATTACGCCATAGAGTAATATGGGCCTGATAATGGACACGCACAGCTAGTGAGTGATTTAAGGTTTCATACCCCAGCTCCTACCTTTTGTCAAGAAAAAAAAAAAAATATATATATAAACGCTTAAAATGCATTAAACAAATTAAGAAATACTAGCCCCTATGTACGTCTAAGTTGTCGATAAGTGGAAGTAAAGGAACTAATAAGTATTGAATATAGCTAGTACCATAGACTACTATAGTTCTTGAGTGCATGTTACCTAGTTGTTTCTGAACCAACTCAGGCTAAGTGCGTCCAACTTCAAACAAAGTACTGTCTGCTTAATGAAAAGCGTGAATATGACGAGAGAAGAAGCAGGTTAAAATTCCCATTCTTTTGTAATACCGGTGCGGTTGTGTCATGCTGAGAAAGTCCGTCAGTTTCCTTAAATGTCCCGGTGAGGTGCGTATATTTATCAATTAAAATTAAGATATTAATACATACATCTATTAATATACTACATATCTCAATTTCGGAAAATGTCTAGCTAGCTGCATAGTTTTGTTCATAATAATTATAATTATAATAATAATTGAATCATTTACGACGAACCACTATACAATAATGCAGCAATAAACGTCTTCGTAAAGAGGAAGGTTGTTAAGTCACGCTTACAAATTTAGCCGTTGATGCATTGTACATGTTGTTTTTATATGCAGAACGTCAGTATAAATGAATAATACATATGCATGAACATTCCCTTGCAATCTCTGATCAAAACGAGCAGTATCCCGATTACTCATTTATTAACTTAAACGCTTACACCTCCACCGGTTGATCTTACACTAAATGAATGAAAATTGTTATGCAAACGGACGTTGCCATCTAATCCGATCACTGTGCCCACCCAACATGTATACGTTAACAAAATTTCTTTCAAGCCGCCACTTTATGATTATTGCATTAATGTTTGTAATAAATAGGAAGGAAGTATAAAATAAATAAATCTATGCGGTGTTTTTTGTAATTTAAAAAGAGAAATACTTGTTTGGGTGTAAGCGATGGAATGCAATGGGCTGTGATTTCGTTATACGAATATATATCGGAAGTTTGCTATAAGATTTGTATACAATTAGTTAACTCCACAGGTTTTTTTTATTACCTCGTTAATTATTTTTTTTATTACTTTTGACCATAAGAGTAAAAGAAATTCACTTGTTATATGACAAATTCATCAATTTATTAGATGCTTGAATGTTAGATGTTATTAGGTTGTTAGGAAAGTTGTGCCATTTTCTTCGTTAACTCCACTTTATTGCATCGTTTCATCTTCATCCGTCAACCGATTAGATACTCAGTAATATTTTGGAAATCGGTTCAAGCTCAGGCAATACTGAAAATTGTACAAATTTGTGAATGTTTTTCCGCAGTATGCAAAAAGTGCTTTGCCAAGTAGAGATCGAATGAAGAAGCATAGAACATGAATCCCGAGGCGACCACGCAAGTATTGGGTTGGCCAATAAATTCCCTCTGTTTATCGTTAGTGTTCCCGTTAACTTTGAATGACGCCGTTTGTAAATGTTCCTTCGAGCTTGCAGTTTTTTCTTCGTTAAATAGATATCGCAATGCATATGTGAAAGAAAGTTTATAGTGATCGGTTGTGTTTTACGCATTTGGTAAACTTTTGAAAATGGAGGCAAATAAGGAGTATTTTCGGCATATTATGCTCTTTTATTTTCGAAAAGGAAAAAACGCTGCACAAACACGAAGATTTGCGCTGTGCGCGGGGATAATTCTGTAAGCGCCTGGACTGTTCGCGAGTGGTTCTGGTATTTTTGTAATGGTGATTTCACATTTTCTGATTTGCCCAGTTCTGGACCACCGGTTGAGATTGATGTGGACCAAATTAAAGCTAATGTTGAAAGTAATGCACGCTACACAACCAGGCACATAGCTGATATATTGAATACCATATATCGAAATCAAGCGCAGAAAATCACTTGCGTAAGCTGCAATGCGTAAATCGATACGATATTTGGCTGCCGCACAATTTGAATGAAAAAAATTTATTGGATTGTGTCTCCATCAGCGATTCCCTGCAGAAACGCAACGAAAGTGAACCATTTTTAAAACGGATGATAACGAGCGATGGAGAGTGGATACTTTACAATAACGTGGAACGGAAAAGATCATGGAGCAAAAGAGGTGAACTACCTTTAGCCATTCCAAAAGCTGGTCTTCACCCTAAGAGGGTTTTTAAAAATAAAATAAAAACAAATAAAAACACAGGAGAAAAAATTGAGGAGAACGAGGAGAACCCCTTCAAGGGGGGCTCAAGGATGCTGAGGTCACCAGTTGGCCAAGTAGCAGCACCACAAAGATGCACGGAACGACGCGAGCCACCCGCAGTAGGAAGGGTGACGGTCGAACCAACCCACCAGAAATCTGACTTTCTCAAGCTAGGGAAACAGATTAGAGGGCTGGTAGAAATGCTGGAAGACGGCAAAAGGCGTTCGATTCACCAAGCGATCGTTTATTAGAAGGTCACTTGGCAGGATGGATACGCCATATTACCTGCTACGGATAGTGACGAACTACTTCAACAACAGGAAGCTGAGGTACAATACCGATGAAGGGGTAAAATACTACAACGTAACTGCTGGAGTTCCACAGGGATCGATATTAGGGCCACTATTGTGGAACATCATGTACGATTAACGCTACCTGGAGGAGTAACGATAATTGGATTCGCCGACGACATTGCAGTCGTGACAGTAGCTGAACAGATCCATACAGTAGAATCAGCTACAAATGAAGCAATTGCCCGGATAAAAGATTGGCTAATATCCGCCGGACTAGAACTAGCTGACCATAAGACAGAAGCTGTTCTTATAACCAGCCGGAAAACCGTCGAATTTGCCAACTTTCAGGTTGGTAACCAAACCATCAGGTCGAAGGAGGCGGTTAAATACCTTGGAGTAATGCTGGACAACAAGCTACGGTTTAAAACGCATGTTGATTTTGTTACCAAAAAAGCATCGCAAATGCAGGGAGCTCTCTCGCGTATCATGCCTAACATCGGTGGACCTGGATACGCTAGAAGGATTCTACTCTCTAAAGTTACCACCTCAGTTCTGTTGTATGCCGCCCCAGTGGGCAGAGGCACTGAGGACGAAGGAGACCAAAAGGAGACTATCGTCATCATACAGACTCTGTGCGCTATGGACAATCAGCGGCTTTCGAACCATCTCTGATGAAGCTGCATTTGTCATAGCTGGAATGGTCCCCATGGATATTCTCGCAGATAAAATGCTGAGGATATATAACAGAAGAGCATTGAGTCACCACGACGCCACTGGTATCAAGGTGATAAAAATTGAAGAAAGGGCAGCGTCAGCAGCTATGTGGCAAGCTCGTTGGGCTAATAGAAAAAAAGGCAGATGGGCATATAAACTTATACCGACAATCCAAGACTGGATAAGTCGAAAGCATGGAGACTGCAACTACCATCTAACGCAGTTTCTGTCTGGCCACGGTGGCTATCGCAAATATCTACACCGATTTGGACACGACAACTCACCATCCTGCCCGGAATGCCCAGCTGAAGATGAAGATACGGAGCACGCAGTGTTTTACTGCACACGTTTCACGGCATGGAGAATTACTCTGCCAAGTCTGTCATTACTCCTCGACCATATGTTACGGTCGGAAGAGAATTGGATGGCAATATGTTCCTTCGTAACAACTCTACAAAAAGAGCTGCGGAGAATAGAAAAGCTAAGAAAGGCAGCTGAAGCAGCGGAAGAAGCTGACACAAGAAGCATAGCATAAATTGCTAACCAGCCCCGCGAAGTAATACCTAACGGCAGTCCCGCGGGGAGAGTGGTTGAAGTGTATAGGGTGTGTGTTTAGTACGTAGGCGTATTCCTGGCATCGATTACTCAGGTCTGCGAATCGTGCATGCTAGTAGCACTCGGGCTTTTAGTATCTATGAAGATTATACGTCCCTGGCGCAATCCAAAAAAAAAAAACCCTAAGAGGGTTATGCTCTGTATTTGGTGGGATTGAAAGGGAATTGTGTATTATGAGCTTCTTCCGCATAACCGAACCATTGATTCCGATACATACTGCTGTCAATTGGATAAACTGAAAGATGCAATCACCGAAAAACGACCGGAACTGGCTAACCGGAAGGGCGTCGTGTTCCAACAGGACAACGCTAGACCGCATGTCTCTTTGCGGATTCGGCAGAAGTTGGTGCAGTTTGGATGGGATGTTTAACCTCACCCGGCGTATTCACCTGATCTTGCACCTTCCGATTTCAATTTATTCCGGTCCCTGCAGAACTCACTTAATGGGAAAATTTTCGTCTCGCTGGAAGCTTGTAAAATCCACTTGGAGCAATTCTTCGCCAATAAAAATCAAATATTCTACGAAAGGGGCATTATGAAATTACTCGAAAAATGGCATAAACTTGTAGAAAATAATGGTGCATACATAACTGATTAAACTTTTTCCTAAGAATAAATAGTTAACCTTTCATTCCGCCTAAAAAAACAGGGGAAACTTATTGGCCAACCCAATACAATTAGTGACCGGTAATTAAAGTGAACTGGATAAATAAATTGAATCAGATGTGCAGAAAATACAAAAATTGATCATAACGGGAAAGAATAAGAAGTTCGAAGACCCGTGGAAGCTTTCACGTCAGGGAAACCATCGTACGAAAGACAGAGCGCGACTGGCTCATCTGATATTGCCACGTTCAAAGAAGGGATCATTTGAACCCTGTTAAAAAGGCAATATCAATACACGTTCCAAAGACATCGCGATGTAGGAAAGGCAGTCCTATAAACGCCTGGATCATACAAATGCGACGACATCGGCATTTCATTGGCCTCAGTAACCAAGTGATCCAAAATCGGCAGGCCTGCCGATATTTTCTGTGGTCAAATAGGCAAACCCCACAGGCGGATCAGTAGAAATGCGGTGAAGTGGGAGGGTTGTGATCCCTTATTTTCGAATCATAACCTCGCCGAAAAAGGAAGAAGAAGAATGGGAAAGTTATTAAAATGTATGAGCCGATTGGACTTACGGTAGTAAATGGACGAACATAAAGTGGCAATGAGGATCACTCAACTTTTCTCAGAGGCAATGCCTGCTCAACGCTTGATTGACTTGATTGTGCGTGAAAACTGGATGGAATGTGTAAATGATCTATATATCAAAGCGTACAAAACCATTTGTAAGGAGAAATAAAAAAATGTACACTGAATACGTGACTATGAAGCTTGCAGCAATAAGGCGGCATACGGCATACTTTTCTTATGGGGCACTCAAAGTGAAGCTCCTGTAGATTAAATTAGATTTTATTATCCTTTTTTATATAACATGTTCAGGTTTACAAACGCGCCTGTACTTGCTGAGCATTCTTAACAGTTTCTGAACCCACCTTGTAGCATGATCTAATTGCATTATGCAGTTCCTGGAATAGTTTATAGATGTCTACAACTTCAGTTTCGACCAGGGTGATGTGCGAGACAGTTTTAGGAAAAAAAGTTCATAATTAAAAAGGAGTCCCTAGATATCCAAGCATCTATGAGTGAAAATCTTCACGGGAATCATTTTGGGACGTCTAGCAGAATTAGTATATGCAAATGATCTACATATCTGCACTGACAAATATTGCTTCGATTTATCTGTAAAAGAGCAAAAAGCTGTATGAGTTCTTTCTAGACCTAAGGAGACGTTTAATTTCCTTGACACAGGGCCGCTCTTGTAGATAAGTTTAGATTAAATTTGAGTTTTTATACAAAAGTATTTACAAAGTAGTGTGTAAACAAAAATCATTTAGCATGGTATTGCCGCCTGCCTGCGTGACAAAAAGTAAAAAATTATTAATTTTAGCCTAATAGCACAGTAATGAATTAGTTCTTTATTTTTCTTATTTCTTTTCTATTTTTTCAGAAGTCTTCAATCAAGACTCTTTTTCTATATTGTAAAGCAATTTTGCAGTACCTAATAAGCTTTGTGATGTTAATCTTATTAAGAATTTGTAGGACTTTGTTCTCCGACAAGACATCATTTCCAAACACAGATCTCCTTGTTTCTCGCGAAATTGGGCACTTTTCAACAAAGTCGAAAGCATCTTCTCTCTCTGACAAATTACACATGCTGCAGACTAGCGGTAGTTCATCTATGTGAGGTATATGGTATGCTCGTAATTCAGTTTTAGAAGTTCTTCACACAGTTTAAGGGCCGTTGCTATTTCTTCTATGCTGTACACATCCCGGAAGCAACTATTGTGCTCCAAATTGTGACATAACCACTCTTGTATAAGCAAGGATCGGCTCAAGGGCCAAAACCAAAAAAAATGTTGAGATACTTGATACCTTATCAAAAAAGATTTTCCGATTATCAAAAAATATACCATGCTCCACTTGGAAATCGGTCAGCCACCCTAACATATTGTTACGATAAGGCTGCATATCCTCAATTTTTGAGAAGTAATATCACTTTCGAGTCAACGTCATTGGAGTGAACCAGATATTTCCCTACTGAACTGCAATGGGAAATCTTAAAAAGACATCTCAGGAGCTGTTGATAAAGATCGAACTATCTAGTGATGTCTCTTTAACCCTCACATGTTCTTTATTAACCAGGGTTAATATGAGCACTTTCATTTTATCATACCTTGGATACTTTCGAAGTAAATATCTTTTCGCCTAGACTCAGTGGCTAAATATTTGATATATTTAGAAAAATAAAGAAAAAAGAAAATATTGACAGTTTTTGGACTGATTTTTCGTGAAATTGTAGCAAACGTACCTTATTAACCCAGGTTAATATTTCAACTTTTGTATGAAAGAATTCTAAATTTGTGCTATGTAGTGGGGGTAGGAAGAAAACACACTACTTAATAATTTACTCCACTTTATTCAATTCAAAACTTGATGTGAATTAACTCTACTACAATATTTTAGAAAATCGAATACGGCTGAAGAGAAAAGAAACCACCGCCACGTTCGACTACCTTATTCAGAATCCCTTTTGTATCCTCCTATTATCGGCATCTCTCTTTCGTTTATCTGCGCCCTCTATATTTCATCTTAGTACTTCTAAGTGCCATCTATGAATGAACCACTACATCACACCCCTCCAAGCACAGCGATCGATTTCGAATTTATCCCTTTCGAGTCTCGTTGTTGACGTTTATGTTTACTGGCTTTAATCTGTCAATCGCGATGGAAAAAGGTTTACCCGATTTGTTAATTATGAATTGCTTACGTAATTTCTTTAAGACCCTAAAAGGTCCCTCATAAGGAGAGTCCAAACTGCCTTTAACTCTCATGTTCCTTATCAAGACGTGGTCGCAAGTGTTCAGACGGTTTGGAATATGGATGGTTGTTTTAGCCTTTCTCGTTGTTTGTGTGGTGCTTTTGATGTTTACGAAGAACTGCTTCAGGTTTTCGATCAGGGTTGAGTCGCTTGATCCAATCTGTGATGATGAGAAATCGAAGGGTACTCTTATGTTTTCTCCATACAAGAGCTCCGAAGGAGTATGGTTTATGTCTTCCTTAACTGATGTGCGCAAACCCAATAGGATTAATGGAAGTTTTAGTGTCCAGTTCGCTTTGTTATCCGAAGTGCGGATTGCCGTCTTAAGCTGGCGATGGAATCTTTCCACCATGCCGTTAGCTTGTGGATGATAGGCGGAGGTACGAATTCGATTCGTCCCAAGGCACTTCGTCAATTCTCGGAAAAGTTTTGACTCGAATTGAGTGCCTTGGTCGGTGGTGATGGTGTTCGGTACCCCAAACCTAGAGACGTGTTCCTGGACGTAAGTCTTAGCGATGGTTTCCGCTGTGATGTCCCGAATGGGATAGGCTTCAGGCCATCGAGAGAATCTGTCCACGATCGTTAGTATGTATTTGTGGTCATTCGACGGTGGAAGTGGGCCAACTATATCCATGTGGATATGTTGAAACCGCCCTGGTGGAACTTTAATTTGGTCTACCGGTGTTCTTGTGTGCCTTTGTACATTTTCCTTCTGCCATGCCATAAAACTTCTCGCCCAGGAGTTTATATCTCGGTTCATCTTGGGCCAAAAGTATATTTTTCCAATCTTTTTTCGCGTTGCGCGAATTCCTGGGTGAGAAAGTGCGTGAATGGCTTGAAAGGTAGTGATCCGTTTGGATTTTGGGACGTATGGCCGGTTGTTTTTGGTGGAAGTTTCGCACCACAAGGGTAAGTCATAGGTTGGTATTTTGATTGGCTCTAATTTAATTTTGGACGTGTCAGGTATGTTGTTTTTGAAATGTTCAAACTCCTCGTCTTGGGCTTGTGCTTCGGCTAGTTCTTCCAATCCAGGTTGAGTCAATTCGAGCGCGTCAGTGTTGGGCCGTGATAGAGTGTCAGGGACCACATTCAAGGATCCCTTGACGTACCTTATGTCACTCGTGAACTGGGAGATGAAGTCAAGTTGACGCTCTTGTCTGGGACTTCGTTTCGCTTTTGTTGTGAGGGCATAAATGAGGGGTTTGTGGTCTGTGTAGACACAAAACTCCTGCCCTTCCACAAAGTTTTGGAAGTGTTGAATTGCCGAGTAAATTGCTAAAAGCTCCCTGTCGAACGTTGAATACCGAGATTGTGTGGGTGAAAGTTTTTTACTGAAGAATGCAATTGGGCCCCAAACTTTGCCGATTAATTGCTGAAGGACTGCCCCAACATCTGTATCTGAAGCATCTGTTGTGATGCTGAGTGTGGTATTCTCCTGTGGACAGTTTAGCAGCGTGGCTTTTGCCACTTTTTGCTTGGCCTCTTTGAAGGCCCTTTGGCATTCGAAGGGCCACGTGAAGACTTTCGTTTTTGTTTGATGCTTTTGAACGTTAGCGAGGTGGTCGTAAATCGGAGCGAGTGTGCGTGCAAGGTGAGGGATGAAGCGGTGGTAATAGTTCATCATACCTACAAAACGCTGCACACTTTTGATCGACTTTGGTTCTGGGAAGCTCTCTATTACCTTAACCCTTTCCAGTAAAGGTTGTATGCCGTCTTTTGAGACTTCAAAACCCAGAAACTGCAGCCTGGATACGCCAAAGACACATTTTGAGGCTTTGATTCGCAGGCCGTATTCACATAATCGTTGGAACAAACTTCGTAAGTGTTGTTCGTGTTCCGCCTGTGACGTACTGGCTATGAAAAAATCGTCTACAAAGACAAAAAGAAAGCTCAATCCCCGTGTAACTTCATGTACAAATCGTTGAAAGCTTTGGGCCGCGTTCCGGAGCCCAAACGGCATGTGGGTGAATTCGAAAAGGCCGAAGGGGGTTGTCACTGCGGTTTTATGTATGTCCTCTTCTGCCACTGGAATGTGGTGGTAAGCGCGCACGAGGTCTATTTTTGAGAAAACAGTGCAACCCTGCATGACGTTCACGAAGTCGTGAGTGTGAGGCAATGGATACCTGTCCGGGATTGTTATTGCGTTAAGCAGCCTAAAGTCACCGCATGGTCTCCAGTCGTTTGCATCGCGTTTCGGAGCCATGTGCAAAGGAGATGCGCATGGAGAAGACGATGGTCTGCAGATCCCAATTTTTACCATGTACTCAAACTCTTCCCTTGCGATCTTCAGCTTGGAGCTGTTTAAGCGCCTAGGACGAGAGTTCGGTAGAGGCCCCTTTGTTAGGATGTGGTGCACAACTTTGTGCTTGACTGGAATATTGACATTGGGTGGTTCCATGAGCGATGGAAAGTCTTTTAAGATTTTGTTGTACCTGTCTTCGACAGCAAAAAACCGTGGACTTGTGACGTTTTGGTGACAGCGTGTTCCGCTAACTCTCGAGTTGGTGAGCGGATCGATAAGTCTAGAATTTTTTACGTCGATAACCAGGCCCGTTTGTCTCAAGAAGTCCGCGCCAATTATTGGCTTAGTGACTGCTGCTATCAAAAACGTATGGTCGAATACTCTACGGAAACCTAGGCTTGTTCGTAGGAACTTTGTTCCAAAAACGTTGATTACCGATCCATTTGCTGCGGATATGACTTGGTCGGGTTTGTGAAGTGTTTTGAACTTGGAAGCAGGAATGGCTGAAACGTCTGAGCCGGAGTCTATGAGAAACGTTATTTGTGAGATGGGGTCTTTAGTAAAAAGGCGGCTTTGCGAATTGTGAAGAGTACTGCCATTTGCCGCTTCAATGACAGTGGGTTCTAGTTTGGGTTCTGACTTTTGAAGCTACATGGTTTAGAGCACTTCTGTGCCCTTCTGCCAAACTTCGCATGATACCAGCAAAGTTTTGTGTTGCTTCTAGAATCCGATCTGTTGCGCGGAGGTCTTGTGAAGTTTCTATGCCTGCTTTGGCTTCGTGGGGGACGTTGGTTGTTAACGTGGAGGTTGGAGAGCATGGATTTTATTTCCTGAATCTCTGATTGTAAGCTGTGACTCGGGCAGGTCAATTCACTGATTGTTTTTTCAGAGTGAGGAAGAATGGAAAAGGAATGGTTCTGCTGCTGATAGACCTCAAAAATGTCGTCTGCTACTTCAAGAAGCTCTTCTATTTTGGACTTGGAGCTTGCCTTGATGGATACCTGAACTAGCGTGGGAAGACGTCGCTTCCACAATTGCAAAATTAGGCTTTCTGTCACCATCATCGATTGTCCAGCCAAGGTCTGTAGTCTGCGGAAGAACTCTGAAGGTTTGCGATCCCCCATTTCTTCCCCCGACAGCAGCGCTTCGATTCTTTTACTTTCACTCATGGAGTGTCTTTCTATGAGTGCCTTTTTTAAGCTAGAGTACGGCGCATTGGATTCTTGCATTAGTACGTCATGAACGCTTGCTGCCACGTCTTGCGGGAGCGCTTGGACAACGTAATGGAATTTGGTTTGTTCGGAGGTAATATTTCTGATTGAAAATTGGGATTCTATCTGTATGAACCAGATAGCCGGCATTTTGGTCCAGAATTCTGGCAATTTTACAGAGATCGCGTGTACTATCCCACTCGAAGTGAGGTTATGTTCGGTCGTCGAGGACTGGCCAAGTGGGGAATGTTGCGTGGTAGTACCGGATGACGTAGTGGCTGTCGATTTGGTGGACGGCGTGGTAATGTCGTCGTCTGTCATGTTTGAGGTCAAAGAATTCGCGACGAATACCGGTTAGCGCTGGAGGCGTGAAAGAGAGACGTCGATTTACAATTTGGTTAAAAGAGGCGAGGTTTTATTGTGTCTAAGGACCTAATCTGCCGGTGGCTCAATGGTTTACCCTGTACTTATATACTAGGTGCTTATGGTTTAAACTTAACTATGTAATCTAGATGATACATGGATGTATTTGAATTTTATATATATATAAGAATTGTACTTGCTGGTGGTCTGCCGTGGCTGGCGAAGCTGATGCGGTACGTGGGCTGCTGCGCTGGTGATATGCTGGTTCTTAATCGTTGTGGCTGGTGATGTGCTGCCGGTGATGTGCTGCCGTTGATGTGATGCCGTTGAAGTCCGTGATTCCGAAGTTATACTTGGTGGTGTTTGAAGGTTGCGTCTCGTGTGGTGTTTTGAGGTTACAGCTTGGTGTGGTGTGGCCTGGTAATAATTGTGACGAAATGGTTTTCGTTTTTTCTTCGCTGGAAGCCTTCTGACGATGTTGAGCGTTATTAGAGGCTGTAATGCCTATTGATGGCACTGATTTTTTTGGGTTGTTTATTGTTGGCACGTGGATTGTGTGAGCTCTTGGTTGCGTCGCTCGACGACTTTGCTCGTGGTTTTTATATTTTGCGGTGCGTGCTTTTTTTGTCGGGGTCACCAATGTAGTGGGGGTAGGAAGAAAACACACTACTTAATAATTTACTCCACTTTATTCAATTCAAAACTTGATGTGAATTAACTCTACTACAACATTTTAGAAAATCGAATACGGCTGAAGAGAAAAGAAACCACCGCCACGTTCGACTACCTTATTCAGAATCCCTTTTGTATCCTCCTATTATCGGCATCTCTCTTTCGTTTATCTGCGCCCTCTATATTTCATCTTAGTACTTCTAAGTGCCATCTATGAATGAACCACTACATGCTACAACTTCGTTTTTTCTTGGAATACATGCACACATACATATATACAAGTTCCTATAAACATATGTATAAAGATATGGATGTGTTTGTACATATGTATATATACATATGTAGATATGTTTTTACATAAAATATATCTTCCACGTGCAGTGTCATTTGGGTGATACATGTAAGATTAATTCTCAAAGTACCATATTTGTGAATGAAAGAAAATAATTTGTTCTTTATTATATTTGTTGTTTATTATATTATATACATAGAGTTGCAATTTTGAATTAAAAAAAATAAAAAATTACGATGACATGTGGCAAGTTTCGCTTTTCGTCATTGCAAAACTGTGCATCTGGCAAATTGGTGCGGAAAATTATGCATGCCCCTAAACCAGCTATATCTAAGATGTTGTAAAATAGAGCCATAGGCCAGCGGTTTGTTTTCCTTTTAGTTGTGTATTGACCAAGTATTTGGTTCATCACATCCACACCTCCCTTTGTTTTGTTATAGTAAATTATAATATACGGTTTATTTTTTTCCCCCGAACATTTGGTGTCGTTATGAAGAGTTTATAACGAAATAAATATTGATAGGCGGATCAGTAGAAATGCGGTGAAGTGAGAGGGTTGTGATCCCTTATTTTCGGATCATAACCTCGCTGATAAAAGGAAGAAGAAGAAGAAGATAAAGAGTTGATAACAGCACAACCCACCTCTTCTTCCTAGGCACATATGAACAAAGGACCATCTTGTTATTGAAACTGAATTCGCTGCTAAGTACCGTTCATCTGTTCGAACCTTTGAACTCTTCGGGAACGCAGAGCCTGCTTTTTTTTATGGTTCCCACCATTGACAAGTTCCAGTCCAGTAATTGTTGTCCGAGTGAAATGTTGTAAAAAAATTGTCCATCGTGATGTTTCTACCAGTGTTTTTATATGGAGCAACGAGATCTTTGATAACTCGCTCTCCTTGGTTGCCGTCTCTGGCCTCATTTATTTTCCCAGTATATATTTAGCCTTTGAGGGGATAACCAGTTTCGGAGTCATATGCCTACCACAATTTAATGCCATATTTCGCTGGCTTTGATGGAATATACTGGGTAAACTTTGTACGGCCTCTGTACGGGAAAAGTTGTTCATCAACGGTGATACATCCATACGGCCTGAAGTTTGTTCTCAAATTTGCAACCACCATTTTAAAGATTTCACTTATGGGAGCTGGTTTGTCGGTTGTCATTGGAAGAGAGCGAGTGGTATTGGTAGTCGAAACGAAGAAATCTGCATATGGCCTTAAACCATTTTACAGACATTGTTGCGCGGAAAAGTGGATAGGATTTTTTTTTATAACTCTGCAATCGGTGCGTAATTCGACTTACGACATCCAATAACCAACAAGATTCAAAAAAAATGCCTAGAGCTCTTCTTCATCTAACGGCTTCCACACCATGCTGGTTTGTTACAATTTTTTTTATTGATAACTTCGTACACTTCTTGTGCTTTCCTGTTTGTGTGCCTGCATATTATCGCTTGCATAGATGGACTCATTAAAGAACAAACAGGACCAACACCGGTAAGATGTTTTGTCTCTGGATTTGGACCAAAAAAACTGCTGTCTTTCAATATGCTATGAGCACAAGCACAAGCATATAGTTCCATCTTTTCCAACAAAAAAAAATTATTATCTTTCCCCTGGCAGTGTAAAACAACAATGAACAATTTAAAAGTAGAGAGGAAGTAAGAATTTTGTTTTTGTAAACGGAAAACCTATGCAAAGACGAAGGAAATAATAATATTAACCTGGGTTAATAAGGTACTGATTAAGGGGCAAAAATTGTCGCCCATGTGAGGGTTAAGAGAGTAAGTGGAGCTGAGTACTATTCGGGTGATTGCATACCTTATAAAGCTCGAAGTGCAACATGGTACGACCTAAAAATCTGACGTTGCTTCACCTCATGCCTTTTTGCTCAACAGTCAGAAATTCAGCCTTTAAGCTACATTTCTCGCATCCGCCATTAACTCTAGACCTTTTTGGTAACTATGTATCTATTCGTATACAAATTCGTCGATTTTGATATTATCAGTGATCAGTTAGGAGCCTATAATTAAAACTAAATGGATATCGATCACGCCCGTAGCTCTATAAACTTATCCAGCATCAAAATATTAGTAACAGAAATTTCCGGTTCGTATCAATTGTTCGTAGGAAGGTAAATTCCCTTCCTCGTATCTGCAAGCCAACACGTTAAGAAGGAACAATGACTGGCATCATCTATATAACCAAATCGCATAATCGTTTTTATTGAACAAACATCAGACATCAGCGAATAACAAGCAAAGAAGACAACTCATCAGATACATAATAAGGTGTGGTAACCATCAAAGCAAAAGCAGCATTCTTAGTTGAATGACATGTAAGCTAAAAATGCGATTTACCATGTTCTAAGTGACAACTGAACTGTTTGGAAATAACCTAACAAAAGGTGTGAACGCTAGATTTTCGACTGACATCTATAAGCGATTAATAAAAGTTCAATGACTTGCTGAACCCATCAAATATGTACAAAATGTATTGTTGGATGCGGCTGTCTTTAAACGGAAACGTTAGAAATTGTGCAGAATCAGTCATGCAGATTTGGAGTGCCAGCTGTCGAACTCAAGTGAACAAGTGAAACGTAGGTATTGGTCATGACATTTTAATTGATTTGGAGAAATTTTGTGTGCTTTAGGCGCACTCGATAATCCTATTTCAATATACTGATGAATAGAATCAGTAAGCCTGTGGAAAAAAATTACATATAATGACAGGCGCTTAAGAAGATTTGGAGTCTCTTGGTGGTATATATTGCTCTTTGATTGAAATTGGTTAACAAACAAACTACTAAGACAGTGCAAGGAACAGATCAAGAGTGAACATATTGCAGTAAAAAGTATGTAGCTTTGGCTTAGTGCTTAGTCATCTTGCTACTTACTTAAGTTCCCTTCTATCGCCAGTAGGTAAGAAAGTATCTCACTAGCGATGTGCTTAAGGAATAGGCGTGCCACTCGAATTGAAATTGGAAGCCTTCACGTCAAGGAAACCATTTTACGAAAAATAGAGCGATAACGTCTCAGTTGGTAATACCACTTTAAAAGAAGAGATCATTAGAATACTGTTAAAAAGGAAATATCAATGAACGTTCCAAAGGCATCGCGAGGCAGGCGAGGCAGGCCTATAAACACCTGGATCACACAAATGCAACGACACGCCAGCATTTGATTGGCCTCTGTAACCATGTGATCCAAAATCGGGAAGCCTGCCGATATTTTCTGAGGTCAAATAGGCGAACCCCACAGGCGGATCAGTAGAAATGCGGCGAGTGGGAGTGTTCCTAACTATTTCTTTGAAAGCTTATTGTACTTTTTAGTACTTATCTCATGAATTTCAGTAACAATGTTAGCTTATAAGTTTTACAAATGAAATAAAGTAAAGTATATAAGTATAAGTATAAGTATAGGTGTTATGATCCCCTGTTTTCGGATCATAACCTCACCGAAATAGGAAGAAGAAGGTGATTTGACCATAAATCTACCATCAGAATGACGAGTGTGAGTATTCACAAAATGATCTTCAGCTTGTTGCTCTTCGATAGTTAATATTATTTGATTAGATACTTGAGTGAAGTCTAGCTGAGTGCAGACTGTCTGAAGTTCTGTGTTAGGGTTATAAGGATATTCAGAAAAGCGACCAGATAATACGCAGCCAAAAATAGTTGGAGTAGAACCAAAAACACAAATATTTGGCGCAACAGCTATTTAAAGTGCCAGGGCCTAGCTTTCGTAACCACTCATGTTGTGTGCGTTATATATTTCACACGAATGGAAGGGACCTACAGTTTAATGCCGAATCCGAACGGCGATTTGAGAAGCTTTTTCGTGACAACAATACTCTCGGATGTTTGTCAGACGCTCGCGAGAGGTGGGACCGTAAAAAAACTTTTTGGTATTTTCTTGGTTTCGAACTTGGAACCTCATGCGCAGTGATCCGACACACTAACCACTTACGCCACGGCGCCCACGGAGTAGAACCAGGTATACCATTTTCTCCTGGCCTGACACCTTATCTGAGCCTACCAAAATGTCGATAAAACTCGGTTTATTAAAGTGAGGGTCAGCTAACTCGATTGATAGTAGTTTTGTTGTATTAAGACTAGCGATGGACGGCATTGGCAACAATAATGTGAGTATTGAAATAACGTGGCTGTCAATTTCAACAAAATCAGCATTAAAACGAGAGTGAAGTCTGAGGGTTACCAATGCAATAGTTACAGCTATTCCTGTGATGAAAATCCGAACGTTTTCGTATCAGACCGAGGAGTTGAACAGCTTGTTTAGTTATAAATGAAATTTCGAACCTGTGTCAAGTAGTATGCGAATATTTTGAAATAATCCTAAAAAATTCTTAACAATTGCTGCTGGCAAAATTGTTTGAAGAAGACGAAAAGATTAAGGCAAATGATCAGAGACGATTGTAGGATCAGACGGCGAGCAATTTCTGACTGTTCCTATGAGGAAAAAAAAAAAAACTGGAGTGGGCGGAGAAACATAAATAGCCGTATTTTATTATCGCACATGATCCATATGGATCTTTGATTTCTATGCAATACAACAACAATACGAGATCTTGCTTTCTATCAGGATCAATTTCGTGATCCAGGAATTTTTTTTTTATTCCTTGGTAGGTTACACAACCACACTACAGGACACAAGGAAAATAATTTCGTTGATCCGGATCCGGATCGTTTTATTTTCGTCGTGTGATCTATATGGATCTTGGGTGATAATAAAATACGGCTAATATTGGACTTCGGAGGATTGGAAAAATATATATTTTTCAGCAAGAGCCACTTTGAGGCCCAGGCATACCTGGGTAAGTGTCGTAAGAAAAAGTGACGATGAAAAGCTTACTTACTTACTTACTTAGGTGGCGCTACAGTTCGGGGTGGACCTGGGCCTCAACCAACAAGCCTCTCCATTTAGCTCGGTCTTTAGCTAATTGCCTCCAGTTGCGCACTCCAAGTTGGTCGAGCTCCCCTTGAACTTGTGCGCGCCACATACGGCGATAATTCCCTCTACTGTGTCGTCCCTCGGGGTTAGATTCGAAAACTCTGCGGGCCGGAGCGTTGGTGTTCATTCGCTCTACATGTCCTAGCCATCTCAGACGTCCAATACGCAGTTTTTGACTACGTCGATGTCGCTGTACAGCTCGTAGAGTTTGTGATTGAATCTTCGCCTCCAAAACCCGTCAAGGCAAACGGGACCGAAAATCTTACGAAGAATTTTTCTCTCGAAGTGACCAAGGATATCTTGATCCTCTTTTAATAAAGTCCATGTTTCAGCACCGTAAAGCAGGACTGGGATGATCAAGGTCTTATATAGAGTCTCCTTAGTTGTTCGAGATAGGGCTTTACTGTTTAATTGCCTTCTAAGCCCAAAAAACAGAGATTGCCAAAAGTAATTCCTCGCTTGATTTCTGTGCTGATCTTGTTTTTCAAGTTTATAGCAGAGCCAAGGTAGACAAAGTCCCTTACTAGCTGACCACGGTGACGTTTTGTCCAATTCGTCGGTGTTGGCTTTCCCTTCTTGTTGACAGCATATACTTGGTTTTGCCCTCGTTTATCGCTAAACCCATTTTGGCCGCTTCCGCCTCAATGCTTGCAAACGCACCGGTGACAGCCCGCTGAGTTCTTTCGATAATGTCTATATCGTCGGCGTATGCAAGCAGTTGTACAGACTTGTAATAGATTGTGCCTCCGGTGTTGGCTTGTGAGTTCCGTACAATCCGTTCAAAGAAGTCACCTGACAGCGCGCCACCTTGTCTAAAACCTTTTTTGACATCAAAGGTGAGGTCATTACCGACCTTGATGAAGCAGCGAGCGTTTTCCTTCGTCAGCCTGCACAGACGGACAAGTTTGGCAGGGATGTCACAACTAAACATGGCTCTATAAAGCTCTTCTCTATAGATGCTCTCATAGGCGGCCTTGAAATCGATAAAGAGGTGGTGAGTATCGATTTGGAATTCTTGAGTTTTCTCCAGGATCTGCCGAAGTGTGAAGATTTTATCGATGGTGGACTTTCCTGGCCTGAAACCACTCTGATAGGGTCCAATCAGGCTGTTGATAAAAGGTTTCAGGCGTTCACACAATATCGCAGAAAAGATCTGTGCTGGGGACATGTGTATGTAGCTTAATCTTGAGCGAATGTGTGCATCTATTAACCTTTCGAAGGTTTTCAACACGAATGAGGACAGGTTGATCGGCCAGACGTCTGTTAGATGTTACTTTAATTTTATCTTATAAGTTTTATATAACTTTTCTTCTTAAACCTAATTAGGTAGTTGTATTGTGCCAAATTTATGCTAATAATATGCTTATTTCTCCTCGGACTGTAATCTCATATTACGCGTCTTTGAAATAAGCACTATCGCGCGGAACAAATATCTAAATGAGATAATGAATATATCTCATAATATCTGTCGATTTTATCTCATTGCAAATTCTGCAAATAAAACCATTATACTGCAAAACGGGTCGCCGCGGGCCGTATGAAATTGATCCGTTTTCATAACAAACCTTACTGTGAAAATAATATACAATCAAATATGCAAATTCAATTAAATTTATATCAAAAACACATTTTTTTTTAGCCAATTACAGGTTGTTTTCTATAAACAAGTTTCTCGAAACGTTGCGGTTCGTAAATTTGTTAACTTTAAACAAACCATCCAAGTATGTGAGTGTTGTCCATCGAAAGTGTGTCATGATATTATACGAAGTGTTATTTACCCATAGGCGCAGTAGACCACTGGATTGGCTTACAATATCTTTCAATTTTCGAATTAATTACTTACTGACGTAAAGCTGATTATGACGATGGACAGATAAACACACATGTATTGTTTATAAATAACTGCAGTTAAATGTAGTGTTAAACAGACGGATTATTCTCTTAAACTGATCACCGTTACGAATTGTCTTTTGGATTTTTCTCATTTAATCTTTGGCATGCATTCTAAGAGACTGACCATCAAGGTGTCTATAATGAATTACTTGGGGAAATCGAAAGTACGATAGAGTAGGGCTTTGTTTTCAGGTGACAAACTTTCATTTTCTGTATTCAACTTTGCTCTGACTATTTTGTTTAACAAATTTTCTGTGAGAAAATAAATTTCTGGACTTACAGTCATAAATTAGTTAGACTTCACGACAGTGCTTTAATACCTAGATAGATTGCTTCCCCTAAATATGTAATATATTCCTCGATTTGTGAAATACTTCTTTTATATTTATTTCTAAGAAATTATTGGGCTATTCAAAGAAATAAAAGAGTGAGTAACCGGAAATTCTTTAAGAAGATTGTGTGAAGAATTAATTAATGAATCACTTTCAAGTAAAGTTCTAGTGATGATGTGGGATAAGTTCGGATTATTATGCATTAGTATAGAACACATAGGTAGGTGAGAAACAGGTGTGTAAAACATGGATAGTTCGTTAATAAAGATATGGCTCAAGAAGCAGATTTCGCTTTCAGAGAGATGAAGAAACCACAGAAATGCCTGAGGATATTTCTGGCCAACGTTAAGTACTACAAATCGCGATGGCAGCTGAACTTACTAGCACAGTAAGTTATTCGTACAAAAGCCTATCTAATCGGATTCTATGACAGGTGGGGATATAACCGGCAAGAGGCATCCTTCAGAAATGAGTAGGTAGCGCATCAATTCGACATTCATAAAATAAGATAATGTGAATGGACATATACAAGTCTAGGGGAAAGGTCTCACTGTAATCCACACAATGCTATAGGAACACAGGATAATAACCAGTTAGATCGATGGTCGCATATGCCGTCGTGATATGCTCCATCAAAATCATCAAGAAACAAATAAGTAGTGTGTAACGAATGGCATATGTAGGAATTAAAAGTTCTATTCGCAGTCCATCAGCATATGCTATAGATTATTACCATTATTATTTGCAGAAGTTCATCCAAGGACGAACATCACCCAAGCCTAATGTATTGAACTCTTTCTTTCGCAAGTCGACGGAGACTGGCAAGGTGAAGTTGGTTCAGCTCGTCCCTCCCAAGTGAGTGCTTGTCTATGGTAGTTATCGTAATTTGAATGAATGCGGGACATTCACAGATAAAATGTAAGGACGCTTTGTCTACCTCAATACATAGACCCGAGCCTCTAAGCCCAGTGATGTGACCTACTACAGTTCTAAAGTCACATCTGTTTAGTCCAATCAGGTATTTAGTCATGAACTCTTCTGACTCGTCCAACAACTTCTTCAAATATCGGCATGAGCTTAGATTGTGCCAGTATCCCTCGTACTAAGGACGTTGCAGCTCAGTCATGTCAAGCCTGGGAACCGACGAATAGCAACCTATTCAATGTTGTCGTTCTTAGCAAGAATTCCAAATTTGTGTTTTTCCTACAGACGTTCTACTACTAAAATATTTACTAAATAGTACAATCAACTTTTGCTCCAGAATGAAATGCCTACTAAAGTTTTGATTCCTTGAGTGCAAACAAATCCACCACAAGTTGCCACAAGTTGGAGTGACTGTTCCAAAATATTGAATTTTTTGAATTTTTTTAGGTAGCGCTACAGTCCAAGGTGGCTCACTTAAAAAACCTCTCCAGCCAGCTCTGTTACGAGCCAACTGCCTCCAGTTGCGCACGCTAAGTTGGTTGTGGTCCCCCTCCGCTTATTTGCGCCACCTGCCGCGAAGTTGTCCTCTACTGCGCCGTCCATCTGGGGCGAATTCGAAGATTTTCCGGGCTGAAATGTTGGACTCCATCCGCCCTACATGAACCAGCCCTCTTAGTCTCTGTATGTGAACTGTACTGGCTAAATCGATGTCATTGTATAAGCCATATAGTTCGCGCAGTGTTCCTTCTCCTCCATTCGCCGTTTCTACAGAAGGGACCAAAGATCACTCTAAGAACTTTTCTCTCAAAGTTACCAAGGGTATCCTCATCCGATTTTGAAAAAGTCCATGTCTCTGCACTATGCAGCAGGACTGGGATGATTAATATCTTATAAAGAGTTTTCCATTAAGCGTTTCATATTTTCAAATTTGAATTGAACAAACTGTGAGTGAGATATCATTGAAATTTATTATTTATTTAGAAGGCCCATGTATGCCATTATGTATGGAATATAACCTCATTCAAATGTCCGCCGTGGCTTTGCTGGGTGGCGCGCATCCGAAACGTCCAATTTTCCATAACTCTGGCGCAAAAATGAGGCTGAATTGTACCAATGCCATTGATTATGTTGGCTGTCAGGGCAGTGGTGGCTTGTGGTTTATTGGTATAGACCTGTGCCTTAAGAAAACCCCACAAGAAGAAGTCTAACGGGGTCAAATCGCACGATCTCGGTGGCCAATTCATATCGCCTCCGCGTGCGATAACCATGTTCGGAAATCGCTCGTGCAGAATGTCCATCGTGGTACCAGCTGTGTGGCACGGAGTGCCATCCTATTGGAACCACATGTCGTCGGTGTCCATATCATCCAATTCGGGCCAAAAGAAATTGGTTATCATCGACCGATAACGCTCGCCGTTGACGGTGATGGCCTGGCCAACGTTGTTGTCAAAGAAGTATGGACCGATGATGCCGCCAGCCTAAAATCCACACCAAACAGTGACTTTCTCTGGATGCATTGCAATTTGGTGGATCTCGTGTGGATTGTTTTCGTCCCAAATTCGACAATTTTGCTTCTTGACGAACCCATTCATCCAGAAATGGGCGTCGTCGCTGAATATGATTTTTCGACCGAAATTGGGCTCAACTTCCCTCTGCTCGAGAGCCCAGTCAGCGAACAAACGGCGTTCACTATGGTTATTCACTTTGAGCTCCTGGATCAGTTAAATCTAGTACGCAAAATTCGCCAAGTTGTGGTCTGCGAAAGGCCGAGTTCTTGTGCGCGGCGCGGAATTGACTGCCTCGGATTCTCCTGCACACTCTCACTGATAGTGGCTATATTTTTGGTAGATCTTACGTTTCGCGTTAACATACGGGTTTACTGGTGAACCAGTCGACTCGAATTTATCCAGTACGTTGCGAATAGTCCTCTCGGAAGGACGATTATGGCGACTGTAAAATGGGCGCAGCGCGCGAAATGTTGCACGAACAGAAGACCCACTTTCATAAAACAATTTAATCATTTGCACATGTTGTTCAACACTATAATTCTCCATGTTGATTTGGCAAGACAGACTAAATAAATGACAGCCAATTTGACAGATGTAGCTTCAACAATATGGCCCCAATCAGCTGTCAAAGTTCGGAAATCCCTATTGGAAACCCCTTTACAGAGTTACCTTAGTAGTTCGAGATAGGGCTTTGCTACTCAATTGCCTTCTTAGCCCATAGAAACAACGATTGGCAAAAGTAATTCTTCTTTTGATCTCCCCACTGGTGCCTTTTGCGGAGTTCACCACCAAGCCTAGGTAGACATCTTTACCAGCTAGTCTCCTCCTGCTTTGCAAAATCGGCGGCAGAGCCATCGACTGCAGCAGCTTTGTTGGGTTTAAGTTTTGATATCGCTATCCTTACTTCATCCTGGTCGGGTTGACGGAAATCTTGACTATCATCATCATCGTTGAGTGGCTAGTCCTGCCTGACAGCGGAATATTGGTCATCGTTGCCGTTTAGCAGTCTGCAGAAGTGTTATTATACTGTAATAATACGTACGTCCCTGCAGGCTTCCATTGAGGTTTTAAAGCTCCGGCATGTTCTTTTTAACTATTGGTAAAAATCATCATTCTGAGCATCATTCCTGCAATAAAGCTTCTCAATCTCCTCTTTCGAGTGCTTCTCATGAACCTTTTTCTTCTTTCTGAGTAGTCAATTCTCCTTTTTTCTCCTCGTAGGGATCAGAGGCAGCTCTAGTCAGATATAGGTGCAAGGAAGTCGTAGGCGGGCGAAAAAAATTGGTGCGGTTAGGGGTTATTAGTCACGATATTATGTGCAAAAGTCATGCGTGTAGCGTGTGTAGGTTAGAAGCTAGAAAGTGGTGATAGGCAGATGGACAGTAGAGCAAGCGAGAGCAATAGGGTTTTCGTATTGACGGAATCCTTAAAAATTGCGATTTAAATTATTTTGCGCAAATTTCGAACCTAAATTACTTGCAAACGAATAGCATGTAAGTGCAAGAACGTGCGACACATTACTGCATTTTATTTTTCTTTCCTTAAATTAACCCGAGGTCCGAGCTAATTCTAATCTTAAATCTATATGCCTCCTTCTATGTATATTTGCAAATAAAAATGTTGCATTACATGAAATTAGCAGTGATGTTAGTATGTATTTGGATTATATTTGAATTTCTGTGCGAGGGTTGTTTTCTACCACATGAACAATGTATCTCACGGTTCGAAACCGTCAGAAGCCGATTGCATAATTTACAAGCATGAGTTATTTGTGATAATTAAGTGCCATACATGTATGTGGCCATGCTGCGATAAAGTAGTCATGTGGCTTTATTTGCTTATTCCCCCAGGGATCTAATTATGTTCGATGTAAACTATTGCTTCGGTATTTAACTGCGAGTCAAATGTATTTATATCCCATATACGCTATGTGCAATTTGTTCAATGCCTAGTTTGTATTTTAAATAAGGGTGTGCAATAGTTTCCATTAGATTTGCCCAGTTAAAGTTAAATTTTTATGGCTATGCAATGGATTTTCTATTCAAAATCAGTTGTTAATTAGCTCCGTATAGTCACTTGGTTAATGCCATGCTGAGATGGATAATTTGAAAGACAAACATGAGCTTGGGTTGAGTAATTAGTTCTTTTTTGTCCAACTTGATATTCAGATGAAATGTATCGGTACATGAGTACATGAGAGATTTTACCAAATGACGTAAAGAGTTTGTGGTACGCCACCAATTTTTTTAAAGGACTTCAGAAGTTCATAGCATGGGTGACAACGATCTTATTGGTACAAACGCCATGTTGCTTCGACACTGTGATGTAGAAGGAAGTGAACGTTATGTACATATGTCAATTCGCATAAAAGGGGTATATGGCTACTAAACTGCCTCCGTAAGTGCTCAAAGCGAATGTCCTAGACAACTTTGCCATAATGACTGACTAAAAGTCCAAAGCAGTATGTCTGGTGTCAAATCTCAATCAAACTAAGGTAACACTTGGAATCTAGTTTTTTTTTTTGTTAATTTTTCATTGCTTTTTTAAAGTGCGCGTGTATTCATTGTGGTGTTTCCACCCACTAAACCCATGTCCCCTTTTACCCCTAGTCTTTGCGGGGGAGGCTTCAACCTTAGGTACTCACCCTTTTTTTTTGGGGGCCTACTGCGCTGTCTTTGGTTGTCGCACCTGTCTTCGCTACACCTTCATAATGGTTGCCCTGCTCCTCATCTGTCTGGTGATTTTGTTTTTGGTAAGGTCCTTACCTAGTTTGTTCACCAGCAGGTGCCGTACTTCATAGAATCATGGAAAATGGAACATGTTGTATTCCGCATCCTCGACTTCTTCCGTGCACGTTTGGCAATTTGGGTTGTCGTCGAGCCCAAATATGAGGAGGTAGGCCCTGAAGCAACCTTGGTCAGTAAGGACGTAGGTCAGATAGAAATCCAGCTCGTCATGCATCCTATTGATCCAAGCGTTTATATTGGGTATCAATCTCTGGGTCCACTTGCCTTTATCAGAGTGATACCATCTTTCCGACTATTCTTCCAGACTTGCCTTCAGTAACACTTCCACTTGTCGCTTTTGATGCCGCTGTCTTGCTAGCACGGTATTTTTGTTGGGCTTCTTTAGCAAGAAGGTCTATTGGTTCCATACTAGCCACTATATAGGTACATGCAGCGTCGTAGGAGGTTGTTCGGAAGGCGCTGTATACTGCCAACGCGTTCTTTCTGTAAGCTGTCTCCCTTTTCCTTATGTTCGACTTCGTTTTCATGGCACCAGTCCATATTTGGCAGCCTTATACCATTATCGATGCCGCAACTCTTTTTAAGAGCAGTGTCCTTTTGTGCTTTGGTCCGCCGATATTTGGCATAATGCTTGCCAGGGCAGTCATTGACTTCATAAAAGTAGGAACATTTCCCCTGTTTACAACCACCATGTTGTTTGAACATAAAAATTCAAAAAGCAACTCACCTCTTTTTTTTGTGTCCGTACTACCCCAGGCAGCGTGATGTGAATTGGCACCACACCCGATGATCCAATGTAGCTTTTTGCTACAGCAGTACTTGATGAGGGCTACTGTTTCTTTGGGTGGCATTAATTTGAAGGCACTTCGTTTGCCTCCTGATGGTAGGTGGAGTACTCATTGCGAGTACCTCCACACAGCCCCGATGGGCCGTTTTCTTACCTCTGTTGCTTCCCAATAGCGCTTGCTCTTCCAGGTTTCTTCTTTCCCACTTCTGCAGTCTCCCTGATGGTGGTGGAGGACTTCTTCTGAAATGCCTTCTGGAGACCTTGTCTGCGTCCTCGGTTGGTGCCGATTTTTTTCCGGGAGATTCCGGTTGTCTTTGCAAACTATTCGTTGAGGGCATGCTGGTGGCTTCACGGATTTCAACAGCCATCGGCTTACTTTTGTCGCTGGCCGTACCGGCGGTACTGCTGGGACCTTGATTTGCCCCAGTGCCACTGGTTTCTCTCTGTTTGTCCCTGGAGTTCCTAGGTACATACTTGGCTTCAGGGATTTTGGCAGTCCTTGGCTTGGGCTTGTCTGTAGCCATTTCAACGCTGTTGCTGGGGTCCATATTGTTCAGTGCTGCTGGATTTATCCTGCTTTTCCCTTGAGTTCTTTGTATTGTTGGGGTCTCTAGCCTTGTCATTTGACCTTGAGTCCATATGCTTGGCAGGTTTCATAATTTTGGGTCTCAGATGGGCGCAGCTGAAACCAAAGCTAACCATACCTCCCATTTTGTTCAGCTGTAGAGCCGATATGGGGTCAAGGGCTATAGTAAGCTCACTGACGTTTGCTCTCTGGACTCTGTTGAGCACTTTTCAGTCAACGACTCGCAATCCCGCGTTCTTTCCTTTGAACAGACCCAGAACGCATTCTGACGCAGTATCCTTGCTAGGAAAATAGCCGACGCATATTTGTGGACGAGGAACTTCTCCCTCATCCACATCTTTTAGTCTTGCATTCTTCCAGGGATTTCGCATAAGCACCGTAGCCTTCAGTCTGTTCTCTGTAATTTTATTCTTGCAGGTGAAGAGTAGCCAGCCTGGTTTAAAGGTGCAGGAACAGTGGTTTGGTGGATACCTCATTTTGCTGCATGATTTTACCCAAGATGGAATCTTGTATCTGCCTGAGCTGCTCTGTGGTCCAGATGGTGCCAGAGAAGTCGTGAGGAATGACACCAATTTTTTTCACTAGCTACTGTAGCACTATAGGTGGGCCCAGTGCTCGTGGGTTTGGGTGAGCCTGCCTTCCTTTTTGGAGCGTTATCGGGTGGTGTGGCGTTTTCCCCTCTAGGGCGCTTTATGGAATAATCTTGCTACGGAATTTGGGCCATTTCGCGAGCCTGCTCTAGGCTGAAACCATCGTTGACGTATTGCTTAGGGCGTCGTCGTCTAGCTCCCGAAACATGAAATGTTTACTTCGTCGATGTATTCCTCCGACCACTACTGTGCCTGCAATAGAAAAACAACATCTGGCAATGATCACGCCATCAGAGCATGACCATCTCTCTCAATCTCTCCAACCAAGTTATGTGTGACAATAAATTATATTCATGGTATGAATTCACACCTGCTTCTTGCAGGAATTAATATAAGAGGGAGATTGAGAGACGTGGTCAGCAGAGTCGTTCAGCCGTGGTTGAGTAGTACCAAACTTGTGTAGTGCGAGCATTCTGTCATAGGAGATTCGGTTCCAGATTTTGAAAGACTTCATCTCAGTGATTGGGCAAACAATTTTAGGCCCGCTACTGACCATAGCTGATCTGACGTCCCTATTAGGTTTCTCCCCGTCTGAGAAAACACTTGTGGTCTATTTTAAATTTCTTTGGAGAAGTAAGAACGACCGTCCGTATCCTCTGCAGTAGGTACAACCTTTCTCAAGCTAGCCTTGACATTCTCGCCCGCCCCTAAAGTGGGACGAGACATTCACGCCCGCCCTTAAAGTGGGACGCGACACTCTCGCCCGTCCTTAAAGTGGGACGGGAGACTCTCGCCTGCCCTTAAAGTGGGAGGAGGCATTCAGGCCCGCACTTAAAGTGGGACGCGACATTGACGCCCGCCCTTAAAGTGGGACGAGACACTCTCGCCTGCCCTTAAAGTGGGACGAGACACTCTCGCCCGCACTTGAAGTGGGACGAGACCTTCACGCCTGCCCTTAAAGTGGGCCAGGACAACCGAAGAGTCAACCCCAGAACGATTCCACCGAACGAAAGCCGACCTTCAGCGGACTTAGCGATGCAGGAGCCATAAGAATAAACACCCACCGAGCCGATCAAACGGCCAGTAAATTATATTATGTATTGTAATTATTGTATAAAATGAGTCTCGGTCAATAAAGACAACTCCTTCCCGAAGATTTAGGGTGTTTCTTTGGGTAAACCCCGGACCCGGCGAGCTTACCTCAGCCTTCGACCAAAAACACTGTCACAGCATTCCTCTAAATTGTTTTTTATATTTTTATGACTCATTTGGTTTCATAATTGGGGAAGGATTGTTCGCTCAGAGCAGAGCCCCATGCAGCGAAGTCTAGGTGAAATCGGGAGTTAGAAGACACGGTCACGTTGTGCCATTCATCCCTTGCGCACGGTCGTTCAACACCTGGGATTATGGACTTTTTCAAATTTTCCTCTTTAGATCCACCATATTTAGTTCACAGCAGGGACACCTCGTGAAGGATGTGGCTAATCTAATTTAATCTAATTTTACTATAACTCTAATAATGCGTCCACCTACTATCTACCGGTAACCTCATATCTTACACCAAAGAGACTCCAGGATTTGCCACCCGATCAAAGTAAACATTTAATGTTTTATATTACTTCTATCTGACAGTATTCTTCATATTTCTGCGAGGTCATCATTTTAACTTAAGGGAACATAACCCTCCCACTTCACCACATATCTACTGATCTGCCTATAGGGTTCGCCTATGGTTCTATCTGTCAGTCTATTTACGTAAAATAAAATTATATAGTCCGAAATGAAAAAAATTCTATTGTAATCAATTCAAATGAAATATTAAAAATAAATACAACGAAATCTCCAAAGCGGATCCAGTCAATTTACCACTCATGAATCATGATGCTCAATCCAAATAATATCTGAATACCACAACAGATTACTAAATAAAAAAAGCAAAATGAAAGGCGGTCCCAATAAGACAACATTCTACGAGTATATCAATACATCAATCGGTGGATTAGAATCAATTTGTTAGTTAACAAAATCATTTGATCGGATTTTAGTTTCCTGTTAGACTAAACTTTGAACTGATTTGAAAAGTATTCGGCTTAGAGTGCTGCACATTCAGCATGCACTTATCTCAATAACACTCATTCTGTGTCCTCTTGGGCTGCAATTATGCTCACAGTAAGTACTTAAAAGTTCAAACATCAAAGCTAATAATTGAGCTGAAATCAGCAGCACCAGCAGCAGCACAACAAGCAAACCAAGACATAAGTTATGTTAATTGTATATTAATTATATAGAGATATTCATCTTTGGTATTTGCATTTTGTTCGCTGTTGTCTCGCCATGAGTTCGAGTAACAGCAGTTAGCCAAACAATCTAATTACACGTTCCGGCTGCTTGATCTTTTGAGGTAGTAGCATTTTTATTGTGATTCAAACTTGTTGATAAGATGTGCTTGTGGAAAAGGGGCACGCCCTACTAATGGCTACCCATTTGGTGGGTCTCGTGCAATTAAGAAATGGTTTAGTGTGTTCCGGGTGATGGTCCATATTTTGTTAATGCATGGAATGATGAGTTATGACGAGCGTGGGACCCTCTTTTTGATGTGTTTTACATACATTTGTCGAGCAGACGGTGTGAAAAGAGAGAGGCTAATTTTTTATTTTCTGAACAAATCGGGGATATTGTGTAGGCGGTTGTAATAATTTTATATCTTTTGGGTCTACGTTAAAATTCCAAGGAATTGATGGTTTAGGTTCTGTGACCCCTACATTCATTGTAATATATCAGAAGTAACAATCTGAGTATACCTTATTGCGAAGCCCAGAATAACGAGAACATATAATGTATATACACATGTATGTAGGTGGTCATGGCATTGGGTAATTAAAACTTCATACTCAGGATGATGTTGGGCAATTGCGAGTTCAATAGGTTTGGAAGTTTTTGCTGGCAAACAAAAAATGTATATCTACGCATTTTATTGAGTTGAACTATTTTTTTAATAATTTATTTCGGTCAGTACATACGAGTACACTTATGTTTCTGATGCAAGGGTTCTCCAATAATCGGTTCTTGCTTTTATTTCGTTTCTTAAATATTTGTTTAGTTTTGCTTCACCTGAGAAACAGCACTTCGGCTGTGCTACAACTGCATCCTTTTTTTTTTTGTGGTCAGTAAATGTATCAAAGAAATATATGCATGACAAAGGAAAGCCTGTTTCTTACTAAGCAATAGACTTATAATAAATGGTACCCAGATTCAATAAAAATCTAGTGCTGGTTTTCTTGGGGTACATCTAGATAAAACCCTTACCGTCCATTTGCATACTTAAGATATCGTTAATAATGCAAAACGCCAAATATATAAAGTCAGCATGTTCATTTTCGAAAAGCTTGTGTGAACCCTACTGCGAAGGCACAAAACTGGCAATAGCTTGGTCATGTGGCTGGGAAAATTGTTCGCTCTATTGATGATGATTTACGCTTGACATCGGTTATCGGGAAAAAAGTACTGTGAATCAGAAGCAAAGACAATAATAACAAAAATCTCCCCAGTTATCTGGACGCCAGCCCCGGAGAATAGCTGAAGCATAAACAACTGAGCTTCAAGAACCACTACACCAAAATCTTTCTCTCTCTCTCTTTCCACCCTTTCCAACGCCACACTGTGTGTAAACATGTTAAAGGTATTCATAACCCTTTAAGTGCGCGCAAATTATAAAAAAAAAAATAAATAAACATAGCAACGATAATAAACTTATCGTTTTCTAAACTATTATATTTTATGGGTCACCTGTATGAGGCAACTATTCAAAAGACTACACTTCTTAGGTGGCGCTACAATTCGTGGTGAACCTGGGCTACAACCAATAAGTCTCTCCATTTAGTGCGGTATTTAGCTAATTGCCTCCAGTTGAGCACTTGAAGACGGTCGAGGTCTCCTTGAACTTATACTCTCAACTACGTCGTCCCTCTGGGTTATATTCAATGACTCTGCGGACCGGAGCGTTGCTGTTCATCCACTCTACATATCCAATACGCAGTTTTTTGACTAGATTGATGCCGCTGTACAGCTCGTATAGCTTGTCGCTGAACCTTTTCCTCCAAAACACGCCAACGCAAACGAGACCCAATATCTTACGAACAATTTTTCTCTCAATAAAGTTCATGTTTCATGTAAAGCAGGACTGGCATGATCAGAGCCTTATACCTATGGGGTCTCCTTAGTTGTTCGAGATAGGGCTTTACTGCCTATAAGCCCAAAAAACAGCGATTGGCAAGAGTTATTCTTCACTTAATTTCTGCGCTGATGCCGATTTTAGAATTGATAGCAGAGCCAAGCTAGACGAAGTCACTTACTACCTCGAAGTTAAAGCTGCCCGCTGTGATATTCTGTCCAATTCGCTGGTGTTGATTGTCACTTCTAAGCCCATGCTAAACCCATTTTGGCTACTTCTGCTTCAATGCTTGCAAACGCATCGGTGACGTCCCGCTGAGTTCTTCCAATTATGTCAATATCGTCGACGTATGCAAGCAGTTGTACCGACTTTTGGTAGATTGTGCATCTGGTGTTGACTTATGAGTTCCGCACAATCCGTTCAAGTACAATATTAAAGAACTCACATGGCAGCAAGTCACCTTGCCTAAAACCTTTTTTGACATCAAAGGTCTCGGCGAGACCTTGATGGAGCAGCGGGCGTTCTCCATCGTCACCTGCGGAGAGGAACAAGTTTGGCAGGGATGTCGAAACTAGACATGGCTCTATAAAACTCTTCTCTATAGATGCTGTCATAGAGGCGGCCTCGAAATCGATAGAAAGATGATAAGTATCGATTTGCGGTTCTTGGGTTTTCTCCAATGGTGGACTTTCCTGGCCTGATAGGGGTCAATCAGGCAGTTGATAAAAGGTTTCATATTGTATGCAATGTTGAGGAGCATGAAGCCTCTATAATTGGCGCAGTTGAAGCTGAGATTCCATTCATCAGGAATACATTCATCTAACCAAATCTTAAAGATGAGTTGATGTATGCCCTATACCAACTCATCACAAGCTGCCTTGGAAAGTCGGCAAGTAAGCCGTCACGTCCAGCAGCCTTGTTAGATTTCAGCTTGGATATTGCTATCCTCACTTCACTTAAGTCAAGTGGATGAAAATTTTGACTATCATCGTATATGTTGAATTGTTTATTCTGCCTGTTGATCTCCGTCGCCGTTATACAGTCTGCATAAGTTGGTTTCCATGTTTTCAGCATCGACTGTGATTCTACGATTCTATTGTACATCTCTACAGGTTTCTGTATGGGTTTTGCTTCTCTGATATGTTCTTTTTACCTTTTGGTAAAACTTCCGTACATTGTTCCTACAGCATTATCGTAACCTCTCAATATTATCTATCACGCACTTCTTATGCTTTCTTCTTCTTTTGGAGAAGCCGATGTTCTTCGCATCTCTTTTGCTCGTAGAGCTCACGAGCAGCTCTTGTGTTTTTTTGCAGCGCCGCCTTATATGCGACTTGTTTTGCTGCATGCACTCGCCGGCATTCTTCGTCAAACGAGAGGTTTCCCGGTGATGGTCGGGCGAAACCCAGCACATCACTTGTAGCCTTTCTATTGGCATGGTGGCAACGTTGCCACTGGTCTTCGGCACTTGATGTTGGCGGCATAGGGGTGTTTGAGATATTTCGGGATACGGGATCAGCGAAGACTCTGGCGGTCTCTTGCGATTGTAGCTTTTTGACGTTGAATTTTCTCACAGTGATTCTTCTCTGTTGCTCAGTTTGGGATATCTGCATTGGCTACAACAAGGTAATGATCAGAGTCTATTTTGACCGCTTGAAAGGTTCGGACATCCAGAATACTGGAGGCATATCTTGCGTCGATCGCAATATGATCAATTTGGTTGATCGTTACATGATCATTGGACCGCCATGTCTCCTTATGAATATCGAGATGAGGAAACCATGTGCTTGCTATGGTGGCATTTCGCTCCACAGCGAAATCAATTAGCCTTAGTCCGTTATCAGACGTGGTATCGTGTAGGATATGTTTACCGACTGCCCTACCAAAGACGTCCTTCTTTCCTAGTGAGGCTGTAAAATCGCCCAATACGATTTGAATGTCGTATTTAGGGCATAGCTCGTATGTTTGGTCGAGAAGCTCAAAAAAAACAATTGTCGGTGGCAGAGTCCTTATGTTAGCGAATTTAGCCTTGATACGCATTGTCATAATGCGCTCGCTCACGTGTCGGAAGCTTAAGACTTCTTGCTTAAGTCTGCCGCGTAAAGCAATTCCGCATCCTAATAAGCACTGCTTTCATCCTCTTTTTGCCCGGCCCATCCCATCGCACTTCCTGGGTGGCAGCTATATCTGCTTTATAAAAGTCTGGGGCATCTGCTAATTGTTCGGCTGTACGTGGTCTGTTAAGAGTCCGAACATTCCGCGTACAGATCCGAAGGTTCTTGTCCTAATTTCATTTTCTGGGGTCGTCATCAGATGAATCTCCTTATGCGAGACTTGTGGTTGTTTCTGAACCAGTGTTTTTTTTAATGCACAACCACCAATCTGGAGAACCAGTTCCTTTCATTATATGGTTCCCCTAAGACGTTGGGCCGGATATATCGGTGCCAGTAGTCCACTACGGGACTTTTTCCCTTAAGGGCTCCTCCGCCACCATCTCTATTCCAAGGTGCTGACCGTCATTGGAAATTTCTTAACGACCTGTGATCTAAATAAGTGGGAGCAGCTCGCGCAAGGTGTTCACTAAGTTCAACCTTACTGGAACTGTAGATGACATCGTTAACTCTATATAGGAAATTCGTCCACTGCAGTCTGGAAAAAGAAGAAGTGCTCCCGTCTCTCATCTGCTGGCGTCAAAAATTCTCCAAGCGGGGTTGGGAAACCATTTCTCGAGAGTAGGAGTTGGTATGCCTAGTCTAACTGAAAAGGTTTTTATTTTCATATCATTACATGCACTACCGTTTAACCGCCCTTTCCCAACGTTATTCAACGTAAATGAATTCATTTCGTACCGCGGGAATATGATGCTGCATTTTTGTCAATATTTTAAGCTCGGAAAAGCTTTCAGTGTCAAAATAATATGACGAAGAAACCGACCGAGCCCATCTAATACTCGTATAATCGGATTTAAATAATTTTTTCTTAAGACTACAGACTCAATTGGAACCCCGATGACTGATATAGGAATGGCAAACGCATCGCCTTGGCTAACTCGGATACAGGATATGTATGCAATGAATATGCGTTGTCCTTACAAATAGAGAAAACAATTTCATTTATTTAGATTTTTTGTTTTTAAGTACATTCTTTCTTAAATTAAATTAATGTTATGATAAGATGAGACTATCGAAATACAGTTTGCAGTTTGAAGTAATTTTTCTCGCAAGACAGTAGTCTGCAAAGACATTTTGAATCCGGACTCACTTTACCATAAGAATTAACAATAACAATCTTGAACTAAATCCCAGCCTATACTGTAATGCTTTTTATTACGCACTTCCATTTTAGCCTTCCGGTATATACCATACATTATACTCATTCAAAGTGGGCAAGTTTAGCAATGAGAATAATACAGTTTTGAAGTAAATAATATGCCTTACTTCGCAATCGCAAACATTTTAGGTTATCCTTTCTTTGCGGAAAATTACCTTATAGAATGTCCAATTTACAAAATACATACTCAAGGAAAGCGAGGTCAAGAAACGAATTATGATTCGAAAATGCATTAAATATATTTTTCTGTAGAAATTCAGACTTTTGTTTGTTATAATAACTTCAGCTGTATCCATCGAAATTGTTTAAGATTTTAAATACACGCATCCAAATAAAAACTATAAGATTTTTTCTCAGATCCAAATCGTATATCTATGCGTCTTCCGATGTTTAAAAGGCTATCTCAAATCATCTCCCTTAATGGACGACAAATTGAAATCAAGCGCGACGTTGAACATATAATCAGATAGAACTGAACTATTTCTTTCCAACTTTGGTACTTTAAGTTTTTATTGATAAACTCTTCTTCTTCAATTTACGCAAGTGACAACCGAGGAGATTCTTATCTGATCCCAATAAACGATGAACGTAAAAGGAACCAAGCTGAATAGAAGAAAAAGTCTGCATGGATCAACTCGATGAGTTAAAAAAAGGCTCTCGATTCAACTAGATAATGGATAGCATTTTAAGAGCAATGGAATGGTAGTTACGCCCTTTTTTTGTGCAATGGAAGGTTAGAATAAAATAAGAAACTAAGTCCTTACTCAGGTTGGGTTTTTACATCCTTTTCATTGGTATTTTTTCACGTAATGGAGATTAGTTCTAGCGGCTCATTATATTACTGATTGGGTTTTCCTCAATCGACCCCCTTTAATGGTTTAGGTACATTACTCACTGCATTCAATTCTTCTTGCCATTGTCCGCAAATTCTATAGAGAGCTATCATATCTGTACAGATATGCGCTGAAACACCCATGTTTACTCAGCAGTTGCGTTAATCAACTTCACCATACTTTTAGCCTATCTGTGTCTCAATATGCGGTATAGGACCATATGTGAGTCCACCGACCCTTAGTTGATCACGTTTGATCACTATTGCCATTTCACTTGCTGTTCATCCCCTCTGATGTATTTGCTTCACCAGAAACTATCTCAGCTTTCTGATTTCTTTGTTCATATTTTTTTTTTTTAATCTCTTCGGGCAGTATATACATTAGATTGGGAAAAATGTTGGAGTAACACAGACTGCATCTTCCGATGTTGTACAAAGAAAGCTGCAGTGACAGTGGACTCCTTTGCACCGCGCGCCGTCTTATCAGAACCCTTTGTCATCACTCTATTCACGACTCACGCCTTAAAGGATTTCCAGGACGTACTTTCTGTTCGTGAATTGGAATGCATTGCGAACGTCCAGTAAAATTACCGCACCATACTGTTTAGTACCACCTCTTAATCTCTTGTGTTCTATGGCTTTTCTCGAATTGTGAATAACCGTTTTGATTGCATCCGTTGTTTGTGATGAAGTCATAATAGTGTTCTGCATATCCTTCTGCGCTTCCAGCTTTAAGTTCTTAATTACGTATACCATCTAGCCCAGCGTTTTTATCTCCAAATTGGAGACCAGCTGCTACTATTTCTTCCGCTGTGACCATGTTGTAGTTGAAACTTGTTGTCTTGGAAACACTTCTTTGAATATCCAAGATCGTAAGTGATACTTCCTCATGAGGGAAAGGTGCTCGTAAAAATTTGAAATAATAATGAGGATAGATAAATGTGCACATGCATAAAATAAAAATTTCAAACCACAAGATGATTACATTGCTCAGCAAACTGCAATGTAATCGTCCCACGCTCTGCTTGACAGTAAAAAAAATTTGTCACCACTTTCAAATTACACGTCTCATGTCTTCCGTTCGTTAACACCTACGGTTGACAAGTCTCCCAACACATCCGCCGATTTGAATTTCTTTAAGATAAACCTATCTACCATACTTTTACAACGGCATTTAGTTTTATGAATAATTTAGTTAAGACACAATTTAGCTGATGCAACGATTGGAAAGAAGGTTAGTTTCATTAGCGCCATGGATAAACACTTACATGTGGGAGTCCTGACATGAACATTTAATTCGGCTAATAAATTTATCTAATCTTTCATGAATTTTCATTTGCGTCTTCAAGAGCTAATAAGCTCGTATAAAAATATGTAAAATAAACTACATTATTATTCACTTGAGCGTGAATATACGTATAAGTAGTATATGCACCTTATGGCAGCAGCTCGTATTATAAAGGCGGATGGAAAGACGAAGGATTTGCCTTTATCCTGCAGAATTTTTTTCTTTACATCTCTTGATTGATTTGGCAGCAGTTCTCGATCGGGATAACATAGCATTGCGAAGGATACAACCGGTCGCACCGTCCATGCTGTTTTAGATGTCATCGTTCATATGTTACTTGTTTCAAAATTTAGTTCAATGGCATGTCAAAGTAGACAGAAAGGGTTTTCTATTGTTCGCGAGTTTTTTGATGGGTTAACGATTCTGAGTCACCTTCAGATGTATGAGATGAATTGAGTAACGCGATAAGAAGATGTCATGACAATTTTTGTTGTAAATCAAAATGTCACGAAATGCCAAGTTTGAGCGCAGCATACATGACACAAGTGTACAAAGCAAATCTGCAATTTTAAGAAGGTTTGTAAATTGATTGAAACCTTCCCAATGCATATTTTTTTTTGCAAGTTGTGCGCCAAAGGTATTATTTATATCCGTATACTGATGTTAAGGCCACGGATGGATGGGAAATGGGGGGAGAGGATCGAAGGATATGCCGGTTTGCGTTGACTTTAATTATTTAAAGGTTATAATGATGACGAAATTCAGAACCTGGTAGATCAATCCACAAACGAGTTGTTCGACTTATGAATGAGTGTCTATATATTTTGACAGTACGTCAGAAGTCAGGCTTGCAGGTAAACTGATGTGCATTCGAACCATGTATTGCGGGTGAAATTTTGAAGGAAAGGACTGGCAATTTCGCTGGCATGCGATTGTGTACCCTATCTAGAAGATGCAGAACGGTTTAAGGCGCACCAGGCCAGATATGTGCGTTATAGATTTTTTTAGATTAGATTAGTAAATTCATTTAGGCGAACCGCACAGTGGATCAGTAGAAATGCGGTGAAGTGGGAGGGTTGTGATCCCTTGTTTTCGGATCATAACCTCGCTGTTAAAAGGAAGAAGAAAAAGAAGAAGATTAGTAAATGAATTTATTGATTACAATATATAAATTTAGAAATACGAATTTTTAAGCCATGGCAATGCCGTCAGCTCGGTTAGCAGCTTGGCTTTAAATAAAATTAAATAAAAAAGTAGAAAACTACATAATTAGATTATAGATATTTAGTTATAATCAGCATTATATATATATATGGTATAGCACCCTCATAAAAGAGAAGAGTTGTTTCCAGTTACCGCCGTTCAAAATGTTGATTGTTTCTTCTATTGTTAACGTTCTCTTCCCATAATAGTTGATTCTTTCCTGGTTGAATATGGAGCATACACTAATAAGTTAGAAACAGTCTTCCTTGGATATAAGGTTACATAGGTAACAGAATTGATCAAAACTACCATTATATGGACTTCCGTTTAGAGCAATGCGTTCGCATCTTATTTTGAATATAAGAGAAATTTCATTACAGCTTAGAGAATCTCGGAAGTGGTTATCTCCCTGCTCTCCGATTGGCGGGGCTTTGCTATCAGTAGAGTTCTATCGCAATTCTCTTTTCTTCGATTATTTGATACAGTTGCTCTTTTAAAAGACCAAACTTCCTGGAACTATAATAAGTGCCGCCCTACACTGAGTTCCAAAGCTTCGCCATTTTGCCATCCACCAGTCCATGTTCCTAATTTCATATAGAAGCCTCTTCTTAGTACGGCGTGTATCCTATCCGTATGTCCTAATTTCATAAGAAGCATCTTCTTAGTAAGGCGTGTATCAGGGTAAGCAAGCACTTTGAAAATATAGTCAACTTGTAACTTAAGCGTGCCAATGTATAATTTTGGTAAGCCCGCTTCTAAATATAATAAATCGCTCGGTGTTCTTAGAAGTAGATTAAATTTCAATTCCTTCAAATTCATCTACACCCCAGACCTGGGCAGCGTAACATAGAGTTGATTCCACAACGGCGTCGAAAATGTTGTACTTTGTTGAGAGACAGATATGCTCGTTTGAAAATATTTTTTTTCAAGATAGATTCATTAATCTTTGGCAGGTATCGGCTTTCGCAGAGAGATGTTTCCTAAAACCCAGGGTAGAGTTCAGCTCTACTCCCAGATAAGCATGCTTATTTGTCACTTCTAGCCAACTTCCATTAAAATACCACTTATACCTTACATTAACATGTGTTTGGTGGAAAAATCATTATTTTATAATAGATTTATCTGTGTTGATAATTAATCCCAACTTTTTACAGTACGCGTCCAATCGATTGATCATTAGTTGCAGCGTTTCTGGTGATTCTGACAATAGTACTAAATCGTCCGCATACAGCAACACATTCACGACGACTCGTCAGCTATTCTGATCCCACCAGGCAGCTCGACTACGATGTCATTAATGAAAAGTGTAAAAAGTAGTGCACTGAGAACACATCCTTGTTTGACACCTATGTCTGTTTCAAAACAATCCAAAAGAGTTAAGCTATCCCAAACCGCTGCTTTGGAGTCGGAACACATTTCTTTAATCACGCGGAGAAATTTAGTGGAGAGTCCCAATTGTGAAACCTTGTTTAACAATGCACTTCTATTTACCCGGTCAAAGGCGGCTTTGAAGTCAACAAAAAATGTGTATACTATTTATTTCTAGCCTGAAACGCTCTTACTATCGACGTAAGGGAAAAAATATGATCAACTGTTGAATATTTTTTTCTAAATCCCGCTTGTAGGTCGTAAAGAATATTTATTATTCTCCTTAACCAACTTCTCAAGACTGCTCACAAGTACTCCGCAGAATATTTTGGCTATTAGATTCATTACTGATATTCGCCTATAGTTTTCTACTTTGTCCAAAGCGCATTTTTTGTGAATGGGAAATGTAACAGATTTTCTAAAAGATGTAGGAATAACAGAGGAGGAGAGGATCTTATTATAGAATGTTTTCAATTGACAGATAAGCGTTATAAGTGCTTTTTTTTTAAATTCATAAGGTATCCCATCTTCACCAGGGGCTTTTTCATTTTTTGCTTTTAAAAGAACTGCATCTATTTCTAAAGAAGAGATTTCAGAGTCCAATGTATTGTTAAAGATTAGGGGTTCGGCATAAGTAAATGAAAGATTCGACTTTTTCGATTTAGATAGATTGCGTTATATTCCCGCTTTTGGCGGATGAATGCCTTATAGATTTACGCCAGATCAGACCGCGTAAGATATTGTTGGGACCACTTAAAGAATCCTAGAAATTTTTCAGCAGATTCAGCGGTGCAAGTACTATTCATGAATAATGGTTGAGAGTCTTGGTTTCATTTGAGAGACCGAAGACAGCATTGTGTTTTGGAAGCATTAAATTCCACTCTGTTCGTTGAACCCAATTTGGTTATGCTGTTCAGGTCGGAATTTAATGTGTTGACGTTCCTCTTCTACGGCCGAAGAGCAGGGAAGTGAGTTGGGGAACGAATGTGAATACTGAGGGTACTCTCATCAGCGAAGGAACAGACTGGATTAGAAACCCAAGATGTCATTTATAAAATGTAAAAGAGAGTCGGAAACAAAATGGAGCATTTGGGAACACCAGCATTTACGAGTAAATGCTGATTTGCAAGCTAGAAGCAGTCGAAGACAACTGTATTGAGCGTAATTGAGGGTAATTTCTAATCCTTTGAAGAAGAGACTCATCTATCCCATATGCATGAATTTTTGACAAAAGTGCCTGGTGCCAAATTCTGTCAAATACCTTAGAAATATCGAGTGCAACCATCTTTGTTTCGCCGAAGTGATGGAGAAATTGGTTCCAGTTCTAGGTACGGTATGCCATCAAATCACCAGTGGACACTTTCCTACGAAAACCATACTGCCGATCATTGAAAAGTTTTCAAGATTGGAGGCCAATCAACTTCTGCTCTGACCGAAATAATGCGATCTTCAAATTTCGTACGCAATAAATTGATGACTTCTGTGGACGGCAGCACCATCCTGTTGAAACCAGAGATCGTCCAGAACCAATTCATTCAATTTTGGAAAAAAAAATAGGCGGTCAACATGTTGCGGTAACGTTCTCCATTCATTGTAACTGTCTCTCCTACCCTATCTTCGTTGACCGAAAAAATATTATGTTGACCGAAAAATTCACCAATTTTACGAAATATTACTTTTACAGATCGCCCATTTTCGTAATAAGATTAAATAACAAAAGTGCATTGTTGCGTAGTAAGCGACTCCATGATTAAAATTGCCAATGATTGTACTTGACAGCTGTCAAAAAAAACAACCACATTAAATTCAGTAAATGACAGTAATTGACAGCCAATATCCACACCATCTGTTGGCTAACCCTTTACAATGGGATGGTAATTGAATGGGGATGAAGATTTGCCGTTTTTTGGGATGGGGTGGATAAATGCTGTTTCCCATCTTCTCGAAAAGTGCGCAGAAGAGTAGGATAGACACAAACGAGTGGCATTAGAAGAGAAGCTGGCGCTTTCTATTCACATATTGCCGGACAATTCATATTATTACCTTTACTTTGAACTGAGAAGAAAATACAGAACACATTGACAATAATGCCTTATTGGACTGGGATCGTGACGAAGTATGGTATATTTAGAGGATCCACAGACTCTTCCTGGTCATACGGCAGAACATCGATTACGGATAAAATTACATTTTCTCAAATGACGAAAACTTGTATTATTATTATTTTAACGTTGCTAGACGCGCCGATTATGATATTTCTTATAATAAGGAGACATCTGACACGCCCCACTGCGGGACAAACAATTGTTGATAGAAACACAATGATGTTAGCGGAAGTATATTGACTTCGTGGGAGATTACCACTGAAGCTAGGGCACGTGGTTCGCACTCCTTTGTTTGATGGTAGCGAAATCATTTAGTGGGCTCGATTATCCATCCTTAAGAATGGAACATGGATGTCCAGTGGCTAGTGAACGTTATGGAACTGACTGAAAATCGACACACAGAAAAGAAAAATATATTAGCCTTGCCTTAATAGCTGGTCAATTAGCTAGACAGCTTCTGATTTCTAAATAGATTAGTGTCTCGGCCGAGGGTGAAACACAGCAAGATGTCATCAGTAGAATCGGAGAGGAAAAGTTGGCATTCAAAATACTGTCCAAGATATACGACTCTATCCTCCAAAATGGAATCCATGTTGATGTATGTATACAGTGTATACATCCCCTGCGTTCGTTTGCGAATCGGAGTCTAAAGAACATTTGAAGAGTATTCAGAGTACAGTAGACACCACCATCCAACAACGGAAGTGTCAGTGGATTGGTCACACTCTTTGTAAAGGTGATAGCTGCATAGCTAACTATCCAATGCAATGAAACCTGTTAAATTATGATGGCAAGACACCTGCCAGACCCAGAGAAACATGGCGCAACACAGTTGAGAATGAATCACGATAACTATGGAAAAGTTGGAAAGTGCTTAAGTGTTTTGCCAAACATCTCACTCGATGGCGCGTGGGCATAGTGAAGTCTTTTAAATCCACAGGGAGACAGGACCATGCGCAATGATATAAATTACCTAAAGGCAACCAATTTGGTTAAAGCAGTATTTGCGAAGCATGCAGTCTACGTCTAATTCACTGCAAAGAGGAGCATACTGAGATGGCCATAGCAGTAATATCTATGACCAAATTTGCTAAGCCTAACATCCATTTCTATGTTAACTATGATTCATTCCAAATATGTATAGTCCATGGGGTGCAGTAGAAGTAGATCAATGCCAGCCTATCATACATATTCTAGCTAGACATTAGACTTGTTCTAGGTTTTAAGTTGTAGTAAAGTCAATAAGGTAAGTCTGACGACCATGGTATATAGATGAATAGTAATTTTGTGAGACTCTGATAGGACCGGTCTATATTTGCGTTCCAAGTGATTTATAAATAAATAAATATTTGGCGCAACAGCTCTTTAAGTGCCGGGGCCTAGCTTCTCGCAACCACTCATGTTGTGTGCGTTATATTTTTCACACAAACGGAAGGGACCTACAGTTTAGTGCCGTATCCGAAGGGCAATTTGTTTTGAGAAGCTTTTTCGAGACAACAATACTCTCAGATGTTTGTCAGACGTTCGTTTTCTGGGATTCAAACTTGGAACCTTACGCGCAGTGATCCGACAAACTAACCACTTACGACACAGCGCCCGCTCCAAGTAATTTACTACCCATAATAATCCCAAGCTACTTTGCTTCTTGTGTACAAGAAGAAGAAAAACCTAATTACGTCAATCTGATGCTAAAGAGATTCCTGACTAACTCTGAAAATGCAGCACGCTTGCTGTTAAGCCCACAGAAAATACCTATGTATATACATATACCAATATTTCCCACGAAATTATTTTCAATTTTGCTATCAAAGTTACTCAATCGTACACGATACAGACAATAAAAGTGTTTTGCCACAAGTAGACCAAGTTACCCCATACCTACCATTTTGCATCTATTTAAAAACCCATTAAATTTCAAAAAAAGAGGCGGTATATCGAATGCACCCCATTTCAGTTAAACGGCACCACACGAGCGATAAAATATATTTTTTCCTCGATGCAATCTATAACGGATTTTAAGTAACACTCTCTTTTTCCCGACTGCCTCCCTCGATTTGCCCCCAGCAATAGACTTTTCTCCGGTGACTTAAAGCGTGCACTTGATTTACGCTGATTGCGTTACAGCCCATAAAATCGGTGGTCCACTAAAAAAATAAACAAAATCTACATCTACCTGTGCATATACCTCCAGACAATGTCATATAAACTGCGAGGCACACCATTTACCCATTGAAAGCTAAAACTGATCGTTTATCTCTCGAAGAAGGAGACCGCCTTTGATGAGGCGGTAACTATAGTCTATATTGCCTGCGTTACTTGATCTGAGATCGTAAATTGTTCGATCGCTGCATATCGCCCAGTTTTATGCCGCATGTCAAGTCTTCATGCAGAGAGCTATGCATCTGTTGCGCACGTGAGTGAAAAAAATTCACATTCTGGACATTGCAGCTAGTCGTGTGCCTTGTAAGCGTACATAATCACACCAAACGTACGTATCTATCTGTTTTTGTTTTTTGTTTCCTACATATCGATGTTTAGATACACATTCCAAAGCAATGGATTGGCGGGTCTTGAGGGTTATGTTGCTCTATATTGCTTGGTTCACATTTGCTACCTACGTGCTGACTATTAAATTTCTATCGCATAGATAAATTGGTCCATTATCTTATTTTGGATAAGGAAGGCTATGCAGTTTGCTCTGTATACTCGACAGAATGAGGGCGCCCGTGGGCTAAATGCGAAAAGACTTTTCTTTTAAGGAGGAACGTAGCTTTTTTTCGTTTTGACTTGCAATTATCCTTTTAAGACTGGAAAGTAATTACTTCACTTTGAACACAGCTACCGTTACATTCTATTGGGTGTTTAAACAGGCCTTAGGTCGATGTTAGACGTTAACGATACATAATTCGTTTGAATAGCTGAAATTCAAATTCAGGCACCTACGGTTTGAGTATCTAACTTTGGAATAAAAATACACTCAGGGGGCGCAAACTATACTACTCCTATGTGGCGCAGCTTGGATAGCGCTAAATGTTGCTGTGAACTGAGGAAAGGTCATATATAAAAAGAAACACCAAAGTTCTCCTGGCACCAAGTATGTACATTTCTCGAAATCAAGTTATCGCTATATTATGATCACATACCATATTACACTCATCAATGTAATCTATGGTAGGTAGGTAGAATTGGTGGGTCTTCTTAGAAAAGAAGAAACCCAATTAGCACAAGGTGCCGTTTTGATACCACGAACTCATGTTACCTGGATATGAATGTTTGTATGTGGGGAGTCTCTAAATCCAACCTGTGGAGTTTAAAAAGATTATTAAATCTTTAAAGTTTTTCTCTGAGGATTCTTCAAGAGAACCGAAAAAGGTTTTTCCTAAAGCTCGTTGTCTGATCCTAGTGCTGGATAGGCGCATAAAAAGTGAATAAGGGTTTCTTTTTCAGTTGCGACATTGCAACAGCGACAGTGTGCGTTATGTGGGATGCCTAGTTTGATTGCATTTTCTTCTATAGGCTAGTGACCCCTGGTGATTGCTGGAACCAAGCATTGTTTTTGTTTTGTTGTAGTTTCGCCACATCTTTCTAGATATGACACAGCTTCTTAGCCTAGTCCATCTGAGGATGGCTTTAACAAGGAATTTTGGCTAGATTTCTGACTTCACTGCACCAAGCGGAATTTGACTTTGCCGTGGAGGGTTAAGCCTTGCCTAGCCAGTTAATCAGCAAGTTCGTTTCCATAAACCATAAACCCTGGAACCCCTTGAATTGGCCATTTAGCTCATTACGGCATTCAAGCACCAGCTTGGAAGATGTAGTAAGCGAGGCAATGGCTTTGATGGCAGCTTGGCTATCAATGAAAACTAGTATTACGTGTGGTCAAAAGTGGACCGAGGGGAATTTACCTAACTTAAATGTTACATATGCGCATGATTTTTTTTTCTGCACAACTAAGGCATAGTACCTTTCGAATGATATAAATTTAATCTCCCTCCTTTTACAATAAATACTAAAAAAACGTACGCTAAGTTTCGTGTTCACGTATTAATATATAAGATAACGATCTTTCGCCTTGGCGTTATATTTGTGTGTAATTTTATCTGGCGACAGGCTTCTCGGACAGCGAGTAATTCTGCCTGAAACACACTGGCAAATTCCGAAAGTCTACGATATATGATTTTGAGATGTTTAAGGATTCAGAAAACACACCCATCGGTGCGAATCCACAGCCCATCTTTGAGCCGTCTGTGTAGACTGTTACGTCGAAATCTTTAATTACCTGTCTATCTTGCTATTCTAATCTTGTGGGGAATTGAACGTCAAAACGCTTTGTGGAATTCAACTCGGGTATAATGTAATCTGTTATGGACGAAACGGGTTCTCCCGTCAGAGAGTCTAATATGTTACTATGCCCATAGGGTTTCGTAATCCAGCCCCCAGACTCCCTGAGACTGACAGCACTGTGTGATGTGATGTTTGTTATGTCTTGATCTAAAGGTAGAAGATGCAGAAAAGACTGTAAGACCATCAGTCGAGTCGAGCGCCTATGGTGCCTACACATGCCGTTTTTTGTACCTTGTTAAGTTTGGTTATATTATCGGCTTTATTTAGAGCCGGCCATCATATGTGAGGCACATATGTATGTTAAAATTGGTCGTACGACGGTTGTGTACATCCATAAGGTCAATTAATTTTGCTTGCAGTCCCCATTTTTTGCTGAATATTTTGCTACAACCATAGAAAGCTATACATGCCTTTTCACCCATGTCATCTATCCTTTTGAAGAAATATTTATGGATCATGGTCAGGTAAGGATTTTCATTGACCGCTACGTGGAATCAAGATGATAGATCCAGCATGGAAATCACACAAAACTGTGCATTTTCCTGGATGTAGTAAGGTACTTAGGGTACTTCCAGGATTGGTCTCATTCCATATACAACAATTTAATTTATTAAAAAACCTGTCAAGCCAAACATTTTTGCGCTACGACAACGAGTCACCTTCAACTGGCCTACAGCCCGGTCGGCAAAAGAACGCCGAAAATTATGGTTTTGTGGCCTCAATCCATGTAACAGCCGGATCTTAAATTTTCCACCGGCACAGAAATACAAACACGTTCAGTCATCCACACACTTTGTGGCGGTTGACGTCTTTGACGTTTGTCATCGAGGCGTTCGACTCGACAACACCCGTAGGTGTGGTACCTGCTCGAGGCATTTTAAATCACGTCGAGTAATCTTTGATTTTTTTAATTTCAAAAAGTCAAAATTTTCAAAATTAAAAATAGTCGAGATCGAAAAACTAAGGAAAGCGGTTCTACCAAAAAGCTTATGAGAATTCATCACACCGAGGACTTCGTCGACGCTGAAATTTGTTGGATACCAACTGTCTCATTCCTGTGATGATCAACGAGACAAGAAACATCGTCCCATTGCAGTTGAGCTAGTCGACCCTAATGATTTACCCGGCCCTGTCCTAAAAATTCTTCTAAGGATTCAAGCGGTCCTGCTCCTTGAGGAAAACCTTTTCTCCATAAGAATCTCGAACGATTCTTATCCTTTGCAAGACTCCATTCAAGAAAAGGTTCCTACCCTAAGTGTGAACTGGAGCATCGCAAGCCTGCTCTTAGTGCGGACTGCCACCTTCCAAGCCCTAATTGCGGACTGGAACCCCTCGAGCGGACAAACGGCGCACCGAGCCGAGCCGGACAACAACTCGTGCAACCCCAACGCGTACTAGAACCAGCCGCAGGACGACTATAATAGTATTAAGTTATACACGTATTGTTAGGTATGCAAATTGTTATTAATAAATAAGATAATTTTTGAAATGTTCTCAAGACCAACATCGTAGAAACAATAAAGTACCTCTTTCCCAAAGTTCAGGGTATTCCTTTGGGTTGACCTTGGACCTTAGCCTTCGACGAAAAATACCTTCACAGTCTTGTTTGTGTTATTGCATCATTTAAAGACTATATGGTGCGAAATATACCTACATATACGTATATTTACAGCTCAACGAATGGCTTGCTTAGATGGACGATTATGTGGGCCATAAAAACCACGAAGTCGTCAATAAGTTTCGCGAATCGACAATCAACTTTTAAAGCAAATTTAAATAATTTGGAAGCGCTGTTTAAGCGTGAGTCCTAGTCATGATGATTTGTTTAACAGTTTTGTAAATCGGTTAAAAAACACCATTTATGTTTTGTTACAAAAGTGCGGATAGAGTTCGCCAAATCGGACTTGCGGGGAAGGAAGAAAAAGTCAAAAACCACTAGTTTTGCTTCCCACAAAGGTTTAAATTTTTACTTTTTATTAATTAAAAAGCATTTTTGGGTTGCTACTTAACTTTTGCTTTACCTCGCTTTAGGGGATTTACACATTAAAAGTATAAAACTGTGGAAAGGCTCTTAGACGATATTACATAAGAAAGGAGACCCCCTCAACTGCGCCAATTATAGAGGCATCAGTCTCCTCAACATCGCATACAAGATCTTTTCTGCGATATTATGTGAACGCCTGAAACCCTTTATCAACAGCCTGATTGGACCCTATCAGTGCGGTTTCAGGCCAGGAAAGTCCACCATCGATCAAATCTTCACACTTCGGCAGATCCTGGAGAAAACCCAAGAATTCCAAATCGATACTCACCACCTCTTTATCGATTTCAAGGCCGCCTATGACAGCATCTATAGAGAAGAGCTTTATAGAGCCATGTCTAGTTTTGACATCCCTGCCAAACTTGTCCGTCTGTGCAGGCTGACGATGGAGAACGCTCGCTGCTCCATCAAGGTCGGTAATGACCTCACCGAGACCTTTGATGTCAAAAAAGGTTTTAGACAAGGTGACGCGCTGTCATGTGACTTCTTCAATATTGTACTTGAACGGATTGTGCGGAACTCACAAGCCAACACCGGAGGCACAATCTATTACAAGTCTGTACAACTGCTTGCATACGCCGACGATATAGACATTATCGGAAGATCTCAGCGGGCTGTCACCGGTGCTTTTGCAAGCATTGAGGCGGAAGCGGCCAAAATGGGTTTGGCGATAAACGAGGGCAAAACCAAGTATATGCTGTCAACTAGAAGGGAAAACCAACACCGACGAATTGGACAAAACGTCACCGTAGGCAGCTATAACTTCGAGGTAGTAAGGGACTTTGTCTACCTTGGCTCTGCTATAAGTTCTTCTAACAAAATCAGCGTAGAAATCAATCGAAGAATAACTCTTGCCAATCGCTGTTTTTTTGGGCTCATAAGGCAATTCAACAGTAAAGCCCTATCTCGAACAACTAAGGAGACTCTATATAAGACCTTGATCATCCCAGTCCTGCTTTACGGCGCTGAAACATGGACTTTATTAAAAGAGGATGAAGATATCCTTGGTCGCTTCGAGAGAAAAATTCTTCGTAAGATTTTCGGTCCCGTTTGTGTTGACGGGTTTTGGAGGAGAAAATTCAATCACGAACTATACGAGCTGTACAGCGACATCGACCTAGTCAAAAAACTGCGTATTGGACGTCTGAGATGGCTAGGACATGTAGAGCGAATGGACACCAACGCTCCGGCCCGCAGAGTCTTCGAATCTAACCCGGAGGGACGACGCAGTAGAGGGAATCATCGCCGTAGGTGGCGCGCAGAAGTTCAAGGGGACCTCGACCAACTTGGAGTGCGCAACTGGAGGCAATTAGCTAAAGACCGAGCTAAATGGAGAGGCTTGTTGGTTGAGGCCCAGGTTCACCCCGAACTGTAGCGCCACCTAAGTAAGTAAGTAAGATATTACATAAAAAAGTAATTTCACCTTCCTGCTAACACTCCTAAATACATGATCATGTTGGAAACGCGCCTGTCCCCCTTGTTATTAAGAACTTAAAATTGCTAGTTGATTATATCCTCAAAGTCCTAAACAAGCCAAATGAGAGACTTCCCAAGATCACAGCCCTTAAAACTATATCTAATAGGAGCAGCTGGTATGGTGAATGGCTGGAGTTAGCGCAAAAATATGGATTGGCTCTAAACTACAGGGAAGCCGATCCTGCAATCTGGAAAGCTACCTTATACATCTAAGAACAAAAGTGGAAGAACAATACAAAAACGGATTCCTAGAGAATGCTTCGGGCACTCTACACAGATCGATTTACACCAGGCTAAATCATAATTTGCAACCTAACAATAATTACTTTCGAGATGAGCAGACTATTCACGAAATATCTATGATAGTGAGATTGCGAGGAGAACTTCTTCCCTTAAACAACGTATTTCATCGGAAAGACCTCTTAATTGTATATGGTGCTCCTATACGTAACGTTGGTAAGATGTAACGCATTTCATGGGCAGTTGTCCTAACCTACGAGAAATAAGATGACATAGCATTGGAGCTGATTTCTTACCAGACGATTGGGTGTTCGAACTCCTTAAAAAATTAATAAATATTTGGCGCAACAGCTCTTACACTGCCAGGGCCTAACTTCTCGCAACCACTCATATTGTGTGCGTTATATTTTTCATACGAATGGAAGGGACCTACAGTTTAGTGCCGTATCCGAAGGGCGATTTGAGAAGCTTTTTCGTGACAACAATAATCTCGGATGTTTGTCAGACGCTCGCGAGAGGTGGGACAGTGAAAAAACGTTTTGGTATTTCTGGGATTCGAACTTGGAACCTCATGTGTAGTGATCCGACACACTAACCACTTACGCCACGGAGACCGTTCGAACTCCTTAATAAGCTGCATCTCTACAAGCTTTATCCATACTGTAAAACAGCCATTCATACTGTAATCGCATATAGGGACCGAATACTACCAAAACTTATAAAAAATCTAAAAGTTAAAAAAAGAAAATAAAAATAAAAATATTAAAAATAAAATTAGCTTATATCTCCGTTGAAAAGTAATTATGTACGTAAATTTACTATTTTAAAAATACAATAGGTATATTAATTGTTAATAGTGTGGTCAACTTGGCAGACGGCATAGGCAATGTCTTTGATTTTTGTAAGCTTTAAGTTTATGTTAATTAGTAATAGTTAATTAATCTAATTATTAATTAAAAAGTATCGTTTAAAACTTTTTAAATACTGACTACTCGTTGTTCTGAATTCGAAATTCCTCTCCTACCCTGTAGCAGCGGCTTTTTATAGAAACATCGCTAGCATCCAGGCATCTACCAGTCACCGCTGTCACTTCTCTGGAAACATCTACGTCATTTTGTCCAAATTTTGCCACACCCCCTACTCCGCCCCTCTTTATTTTTCGCTAATTTGATAATCTCCGCAAAATTTCCTGTTTTTTGATGGATCATACGTCCGTAAAGCTCTAAAATCGACTTTCGGCTTAATCCCATCTGGATTACATTTCTTCCCCCTGATTAAAATGTAATCGAAGCTCAGCATAATCGAGGACACAAACGCAGTCGCTCTTATCACACCCGTAGCCGTCAAAAACCATGTTGAATTTGTCAACAACAAATTCTCAGTGATCGATGGTTTCTAGATTATACGTTATTGTTGTGACAATTTGGCACATTTGGCTATTCCGAGTCAATGCCCAGTATAACTCGCCTTACCTGTCGGCAGGTACTTGACGTAGTGGCAGCAACCGTAGTAGTAGGCTATCAATAGGGATGATTGGGCGATGTCGTAGTTGGGCAAGCAAGCAGTGGTGGTGTTGTTTAGATGGTATGTTTGGCGATGCAGGTGCGTACGTTATGGTGTATGGTGATGATAGTCTCTGCTGTACGCTCTTTTCCTTTCAGAACACGGCTTAGGAGGCGGTAGTAGCATTGGGTGGAATTTACGTCGGTAGGTCTTTGGCTTTAGCCTTTATTTTATCTACTTTAGCGTTGACAAACGACAACACCAGCTTGTTCTATATGTACTAGATGACGTTTGCTGATTGAGATCAGATATATTCACTTCAGTGTTCCTTTTTCGTCCAGTACCTTGTTCGAATAGAGTTTTTCATCGGGTTTTGGAAAGCAACTTATTCGAAAAATGCAAAATAGTTAGTCTATCAAATTTATTTTAACTATCGGATATGTTGTATAGCTTTACTAGTCTAACAGATATTGACTTTTTTTTTTATAGAACTGAAAACCGTTATTTCATGTAAAAAAATAAGATTTATTAAAGTTGGAAGATCGGAGAAGTCGTATGTAGTTATTGCTGATCTAAAAAAAGGAAAATAATTGGCCTACATACACACATATTTGGCGCAACAGCCCATGGATCGCCGACATCACCGTGGTCACCGTGGCTAAACACATCCACGAAATAGAATCAGCGACAAACGAAACAATCGGAAAAATTAAAGACTGGCTAGGATCCGCCGGCTTAGAATTAGCAGACCACAAAACTAAAGCTGTTCTTATAACAAGTCGAAAAGCTATTGAATATGCGAATATTCAAGTCGGAACTCAGACTAAAGGAACCAAGGAAGCAGTTAAGTACTTAGGAGTAATTCTCGACAACAGGCTAAGGTTTAAAACACACGTGGAATACTCGAGCAAGAAGGCTTCACTACTGCAGGCAGCCCTTTCTCGAATACTGCCAAACATCGGGGGCCCTGGATATGCTAGACGCATTTTACTATCCAGAGTGGTTAGCTCGGTTCTAGTATACGCTGCACCAGTTTGGGCGGCGGCGTTAGGGACGATAGAAACACGGAGAAAACTATCGTCAACATACAGGCTATGCGCGATAAGAACAATCAGCGGTTTCCGAACAACATCGGACTAAGCAGCCTGTGTCATAGCCGGAATGATCCCCATCGATATCCTCGCAAATGAGATGGTAAAAATCTACGAAAGGAGAACCTCGAGTCATCAAGAGATATTGTCAGCCGATATCGTCAAGAGGATAAAGGCGGAGGAGAAGGCCACATCACTAGCTATGTGGCAAGTCAGGTGGGATAACAGTACAAAAGGTAGATTAACCTACAAGCTGATCCCCATCATTGAGGTCTGGACGAAGCGAGTGTTTGGGGACTGCAACTACCACCTTACGCAGTTCCTATCGGGACAAGGCGGCTGTCGCAAATATTTACACAGATTTGGACATGATAAGTCACCCCTCTGTCCACATTGTCCAGACCAGGAGGAAGATACAGAGCATGCAATATTCCATTGCAATCGCTGCCAAGTCCACCATTACTTATAGACCATATGCTGCGGTCAGAGGAGAATTGGCTGGAAATTTGTAGCCTTATAACGAATATGCAAAAAGAGCTCCGAATAATTGAGAGAGCAAGGAGAGCTGAAGCATAGCATTAATTGCTAACCAGCCCCGCGAAGTAATACCTTACGGCAGTCCCGCGGGGAGAGTGGTAGATGTGTGCAGGGTGTGGATTAGTACGTAGGCGCATTCCTGGCATCGATTATTCGGGCTTGCGAATCGTGCATGCTAATAGCCCGGGCGCAACCAAAAACAAAAAGCCTAGGGATTGCCTAGGCCTAGCTTCTCGCAAACACTTGTGTTGTCTGTGTTATATTTTTCGCACGAATGTATGGAACACTTATGCCGTGTCCAAAGGGCAATTTTTATTTTGTTTCCGTTCGTCAATCCATCTCCAGGTATCCTCCATGTCCTATGTCTTCGCTGCGATCGACCGGCAATTCTTTCAGCACCAGATGTAAAAACAATTTTCTCAGCACACCAATGATCTTGGATGCTTGGATGATTGCGGGCAGTGAGCCTCCGATTGCTTTCACACCTTGCGAAAGGTTCTCGCTTGAAGTACTGAGGGATTACTAAGTCTATCGATGTTGAACGTGGGGATTTTTGTGCTCTCGTAGAATCCTCGAACTGCAAGAGTACGTAGTTGGAGAGTTGCTATCATAAGATGGTGATCTCGTACGCACCTCGCCTGTGTCGGCGAGACGGCAGCGTCTGATTGCAAAATGGTAAATTTGATTTTAGGATGTTTGCCTGTCGGTAGAAATCCAGCTGGCTTTGTTGCATGTCTTGTGCTCAAACATGGTGCCGTCTATCAAAAGGCGGTTGACATTGTAGAAATCCACAAACATTTCACCGTTGTCATTGCGGTTGCCTGGTCTAAGCTTCCTGATTACATGTTTGAGCCCTTCGTTGTCGTTGCCTAGCCATCACTATAACTACGTCTCCATTTGGTTTTGTATTGAAGACGGCGCTCAACAGATTGTAGAAGCTCTCCTTCTCGTCCTCTGACGATCCATCCGTTGGGACATAACACTGTATAAAGGTGAGCGCCGTGATTTAGTCCAGAATATGGTCGTCATAATCCTATCACTATGAGGCTGCCAGGGAATTAGGCCTTTGTGTGCTGTTGGTGTAAGCAGCATTACGATACTTGCACTTGCAATTTTAGCCTACACGTATTAGGGCTTACACGAATAGTTGCCCAGGGAGCACCACGAGGAAGTAAAGCAAGCACTTCATCACGAACTTGATTGTTGCACTACTGGCCCCAGCCAAGTTTTGAACAGTCAGTAATTTCTCGATCAATCGCAATGCAGATCTTGTATAGGGTCTCCTTAGTTGTTCGAGATAGGGCTTTACTGTTGAATTGTCTTATTAGTCCAAATAACAACAGCGATTGGCAGAGTTGTTCTCGCTGGTGTCGTTTTCAGAATTAATAGCAGAGCCAAAGTAGACAAAGTCCCTTACTACCTCGAAGTTGTAGCTGCCCATTGTGATGTTCTGTCCAATTCGCAGGTGGTGATTGTTACTTCTAAACCTATTTTTGCTACTTATGCTTCAATGCTTGCAAACGTACCGGTGACAGCCCGCTGAATTCATCCAATTATGTCAATATCGTCGGCCGGCGTATGCAAGCAGTCGTACAAACTTTTGATAGATTGTGTCTCTGGTGTTGGCTTTGAGTTCCGCACAATCCGTTCAACTACTTTGTTAAAGAGGCACCTTGTCTAAAACCTTTTTTGACATCAAAGGTCTCAGTGAGGTCATATGTACACATACACTGTACCGTAATTACTATAAAATGCGGTATTAAGTAGTAAATGAATGAAAGTAAACTTACACTAAACTAAAAATGATAAGTAATGAGAAGTGGGTTGAAATAGGTTATTCAACTTATTATACCAAGTATGTATGTAATAAATTACAGCATCGTTAATTTTAGGCACAGATATTGGGTAACCGCATCTGGGTCGCAGATAGGCTCTCCCACAATGAACAATTACAAGCAATTACGCACTTCAAACAGACAAAAAAGCCACAGTACCTCCTCAAAGTTAGTTTTTCAATGAAATTTCAATTTTCAACCACAACTGCTGTGGGAATAAATTGGCCAAAAGCTCGGATCATTAAGAGGAAAACATTATGTGAAAATTTGAAATTAATTGATATAACCTAAATGGCCTCTTGTGTTCGCAGGGCTGTTACTCACCATCTCAAGCCCGATCATCGTTAGGTAAATGAAAGATATCCGCCTTCGGAGCTTTGTGGATCACAATAATCCCCAGAAATAATTATTTTCCATTTCAATGAATTAATTACAAACTCGTGATAACCTTGACCTTAACATGAACGACATGAATAAAAATTTGAATATCATGGATCATCGGATTGGTGAGACGTGTCTTGCTTTGTATCAAAATAAAGTCTGACTGGGGCACGACTCACAGTAGGTAATGTGGGTGTAAATATCGTGTTATTGTCTTGTTTTTGCTGACTTCTTGACACGAAGTTCTCTAAAACCTCTTCTTGATGACTTGCAAAAGAACTTTCATTGTGCCTTGGATTCATCTGGTTTACTTTGACATTTCTGTAGAAATTCGAAAAGTCATTTGAGAGAATACTTGTTTCGAGGCTTATCTAGTCATTTGAGATTTGCTACGGATCACGTTCAGCATCCATTATCGCATAATGAATATTTGAAAAGTGTTATGAATGCATGTGTGTGTGTTTTCGACGGCTAGACGGCTTTGTTTTAATTCCAAATCATTGCTAACACATTTCTTAATCCCTCTAATAAAATTTTATTATCTTAACATCTCATGAATATTTCAGTACCAAATAAGTTGTTCTAAGAGAAACGCTCACACGACAGGTAGATGTTAAATCGCACGCCCAGAACTTAGCAAAAAGAAACATTTGTTTTGGGCACCCGTGTTGTTAGCTATGAAGTTACAGAACTTTTTTTTGCGAAAGTTTTGCATAAATTACTCAAATTTATGTATCCAATTAAAATGATGATGGATGAGGCATACAAATTTAGACTGCACACCAGCACCTGCGGATTTAGCGAAAACTTGTTCGGGAATAAAAGTAACCAATAAAGTCTTCTGATCAGCTATCTAAATATGTTTTTTAATCTAGGAAGTATAGTACACCATTATAATTGGCCGGAAAGAATAAAAAATTAAAAAAAAAAAATTAACAAAACGATTTCTCTTCGGATAAGTAGTAAATTTCATTGTGCCAGTTAGTTGCTGAGAGATAGGGGCTGTGTAAGCAGTTATTTCTATGCCAACAGTGCAACTGGAGCTGGCTAATTTTTGGATAATCTGATTACATTCTGGGCAAAATGGCGAATGTCTCCTAGATGGAAGTTATGCCATACGCTGAGTGGCACACCGGATAACGCATGAGATATGGCACGCTAAAAATATCAGCATCTATATTTGTAGCCAGGTTGCACTCAAGGCACTCAAGGCTCCCATAAATCACTCAAAATGTTGGCTAAAATATAACAACAATCTAAACGGACTTACCCGATGGTAGAGAATTTTTCTTATTTGAGTACTGGCTCAGAGCGGAATTGTAGGCAATAAAATTCTAGAAGCGCTTGTGAAAGATAGTTTGATGATTCTTCCTTCAAGTCTGATAATTTGTGTTAGTTTGGCAGAAATCATGAGCTGGTTAGACTCTCATATGGTGTCTAGTCTATACCATAATGACAATTGTATAGCTGGAATTCTTGGAGAGCCACTAAGTGTATTGTGAAAGGGGCTGATAAAAGGACAATCGGAGTAGGAAGGAAGGTTGGCCTAGTAGCGGTACGCAATATGATATGACCAATATAGTAGTAATTTTGACTCCTAGCTCAAGAAAGTATAAATGAAGTGTAATCACGGAAAATGTGAAATTCTACCACTCTAGTAGGAAAACCTGAAGCTTGTCAAGAAAAAAAACTAGAAGGTGCAAAATCATTTAGACCAAGCCCCAAAAAAGTCCGATTCGTTGATGTGTCCAGAGTGAAACCAAATAAAAGTCGCACAAGACATTTAAAAAAGAACTTAGAGCATTCAAAACTAACACGTCAAACTCGTCAGCTCTGCGTAACGAATTCTCTTTGACAGAAATTGGCATAGTAATGAAAAAAAGGAAGAAGCTGCTGGTTTCCTAAGCGGAAAAAACTCTGACTCCCCCATTTCTTTAGTAAAATCGTTGAAACCATTAACCTTTTCCAGCTTTCCGTACTCAAACCTAGTAAGCGTGCTGAATGTGCATCAAACCTTTACTAAGCTCGTGCTACAAATTGCTTGAAAAAGAAGGATGCAGACCAATCAAATACTGAAGACGCGCATTGAATCCAGCTTCTATAGAAAGGGGGCAATTGGTGGTCGCGATGGTTAATGGTAATATTATCGATTGCCACGCTGATTATTCAGGGTTCAAATGCTGATATCAGCAATCATTTATTTATTTATTTCTCATGAAATACATACGAGTAGGTATATACAAAGTCAGCCCGATCAATTGTAAAAGTACTAGCAGCAAGCTATTCATACGACGGGAAAATTGTTCGCTCTGTTGGATGATGATGTCAGGTGGTTGTGGAAAAAAATGCAGTGAATCATGAGCAAAGACAAATTTAATAAAAACGAATCTCGCCAGTTGCATATCTGGACCTCTCTGCCCGAATTTGTCTGAAACCTAAAATCTAAGTTTCGAAAGCACTACCCCAATCCTTTTCAATCTCTGCCTATCCTTTCTAAATGCCCACACTGTGTAAAAACATTTAAAAGGTATTAATAACTGCATTCTGAAGGGGTGTCTCGAGCTCGGGAACACGCCAACCGTCTTGACCGAGGTGAGAGTGGTGTTTATGCCCAAAGCAGGCAAAACATCGCACACCCTCCCAAAGGACCTTAGACCAATCAGTCTATCGCCCTTCATTCTCAAGATTCTGAAAAGAACCCTAGACCTACACATACAGGCCAACATTGATAGCACCCTACTATCCACGCCACAACACGCCTATCAAAAAGGCAAATCTGTTGAAACGACTTTACACTCCATCATTCAACCCATCGAAAAATCACGTTCAATCAAAGAGTTTACCGGTGTCATTTCTGGTCATAGAGGGAGCGTTCAACAAAGTTGAAACAAATTCGATTACCAATGCCTTACGCAGGCTTAACATTTGCGAACTCATCTGTTGCTTCCTAGAGCAACATTGTTCGGAAGCAGCACTGTTAAATGACATACACATCGAGGCACCCCCAAGGGGGTGTACTGTCTTCACTACTATGGAATTTAATGCTCAACGAAGCCCTTCTGGAAAAACTGGATGCAACGTTATTGCGCACGCAGATAATTTTGCTATCCTAATAATAGGCAAATACCCGCAGATACTGGCCGATATAATGCAGTCTGATCTCAATGAACTGCTCAGCTGGACCGACAAATGCGGCTTCTCCGTTAGCCCGACGAAGACTGAAGTAGTTTGCTCCAACAAAAATATAAGGAGCCACTCTTAAACTTTCAATTAACGCTAGCTATTTGGGCCTAAAGCTTGACCGCAAGCTAATTTGGAAAAAGTGTGTTGTCGAACGTCCCAAGAAATCACCGGCTGCCCTATACATCTGCAAGAAGGCCGAAGGCTCCATTTGGCGCCTACAACCAAGCGTCATGCCCTGGCTATACAAAACCGATTCTTATGTATGGAATACTAGTATGGCGGCCCCCCCTGGAGAAGAAGTCCAACCTATACATAATGAAAAACTCAACGAATAGCATGTCTCTGCATTACCGGTGCACTGAGAACTTCTCCCATAGCGGCCGGCGGCGCTTCAAGCCATGCTCCACCTGCTTGATCGACATTGTCAGTAACAATAATTAGTTTTCAGCTCGGTAATAAGACTGAGGGGCTCCAAGCAGTTGAAGGAGCAACATTCGATGCACATTCGATGCTCCATCATCTTCCCATTCCACTGACCACCTGCCCACTGAATATGACTTTAATAGGGGCTACATGCACGCAATACTGGACAGAACTGAGGGAACGCAGCGCGATGTTCTATACAAAGAATAACTGTAAAATTTCCCAGACGAGCCTGAAACCAGGGACGAAGTTGGTGCTGGAATTGCAGAGTTTTTTAAGCCGAAGTCACTGCTGTTCACCAAGCCGCTAGTTGGCTAGCGGCTATTGCACTATCAACATCGAATATTGTTATCTACTTCAATTGTCTCGCCTTCAAATCCCTCGCATACAGCACTATGAGATCTAAAGCAGTGAAAGACAACCCCACCCTTTACTGGGTACCAAGTCACTGTGACATATCGGGGAATTATGCAGCTGACGAACGTCCTCGACAAGGCTCCTCTAGTACAAAGAGCACAAGCATTACCTACATCGAGGTGCCAACATCTTATGTTAAGTACCTTATTCAAATCGATGCGGAGAAACTGGCCAATCACCGATGGCAACATTTAGGCCAATGCAACACCGCCAGACAACTTTGGCCAACACTTAATAAATCTATGTAGGCCCATCGGACTCCTGAAACACAAAAGAAGAACTCTCTCTAAAATAGCAAACGTTCTCACCGGACACTGCATCATAGGAAGATATGCCCAAAGGCTAGGCATCCCATATTACGATTTCTGCAAAAGCTGTAGGAATGAAGGGGAAGAAGAAGAATTAATATCCTAATCCTATGCGCTTTTCCTGAGCTCGCCAACATTAAGAAGTCCACCCTGGGTGAATACTTTTTCCATGATCTAATCTGATCTCGGAAACGACTGCACGGCGTTCATTCAACGAAAGGAATGGTTCCTAGAGTAAGAGGGTGACCCACCCACCTTACACATCGGCAGTACAACGGACCTACTTATGGTCTAAGTGCATACTTATCGAGGGCCGATCCTAACCAACCAAACAATAACCCCTTGAGTGCGCGCAAATTATAAAAAAATAAAAAAATATAGAATGCAAGAATCTCGAAACTCTTAAGTAAAATTCTTAGGAATTGTATCTTTCAAGTACATTTTAGTAAACCGAAAAAGCTAAACAATGGCCTCCCGCAGTCTCCAATTTATATATGGATGATCTCTTTTATGATCTGTTCCTAACTGTACAGCGTATAACATTTTTCGATTCCAAGGACACCCTAACTGAAGGGTTTTCTGCCCTCCTCCGAGTTTTTTGTTATACATGAGTAAAACCAAATCGTCAAAAAATTGAAAGCCTTTTTTCCAGATTACACACCCAAAATACCTGGGAGTGACACTGGGCCGAACAATGACCTTCATAAGATAACCTCACTTACTTTAGAAAATTACTGGTATACGTATACTTTTACGTTTGGCAGCTCTTGGGCTTGTATACTTTTTTTTCAAAGTATGCTGCTTCAGTCTGCCGAAGCAGCAGCCATTTAACGAACGTCAAAGCCGACTAACCTAACACGTCTTCTGCTTCCTATTTCGGTGAAATTATGAACTGTAATTAAGGGATCATTACCTTCCCACTTCATGGTATTCCTACTGATCCGCCTGTGGGGTTTGCCTCTTTGACCTCAGAAAACATCGGCAGGGCTCCCGATTTAAGATCACTTTGTTGCTGAGACAAACTAAATGCTGGCGTTGTTGCATTTGTGTGATCCAGGAGCTTTTAAGCTTGCCTTTCTTTCACGATATCTTTGGAACGTTCATTGATCTTGCATTTCAAAAGGCCTCTTCTTTGAACATAACAATTTCAGCTAAACCGTTCGCATTCTATTTTTCATGGGATGGTTTCTTTGACGTGAAGGCTTCCACGGATCTTCGAACATCTTACTCGATCAAGCTTTGTCACTCCTCCAATGTCATTAATTTACCCTCATACGTTTTGCACATTATTCAACATTGTAAAGCATATGTGAGTGCTGGACGCTCATCTGTGGTGAAAAACCCTCCTTTCAGCTTAAGAGGCCTTTTTCGGTCACAGAACATAGCGGCGTTTTCAGGCCACTTCATTCACCCTAAGCTTACGCTTCGATTTGTGTCATCATCACCTTAACGCGTCTATTCGCGTGATAACCGATATATTTAAATCTACCCCAATAGGATTCTTGCACTTACTTACATTGTTCTGCCTGACACAAAAAAGGTTTGATACAAGAATGCAATAAAGTACAAGCAACTGTGTGCAACTGCGCGGGGATCACCGACCCAACAGAAGGAATTTCAAAGTTTAATCTGCCAGAAAAATTTGGACGTGGGTAAACCGTATTAGAACGAATCAAGGTAATTCGGCAGGTCTGTTCACAAATGACGAAGTCTTTCAGACCCTGCGTGCTTTAATCAAACTATCACGGATATCATTACTATTATGGGCAGAGTTTGTGAGCTTTTGTTTTACAAAATCACCCTGTGGGATGCGTGGTCTTGAGATCAAGTTTGCGATTGTTCTACTTGTCATTTCATTTCCAATAATATTTGGAACTAGAGATGAGAGTGCAAATACTTAGTACCTCTTAAAGGCACATGGGAATATCCATCCCAACTTACATTATTGCTCCGCCATATTTGATTTTAAAATATATTCACATTACACAGTTTGCAAGCAAGGTATTCAAATAGCCCACATAGACAGTAACCCCATTATTATAGCTCGTCTGGTCGATGTTTCCCTCTAGCCTCTCAGAGCATGTTTCCTGTGTCCTCAAACTGTCATAGGAAATTTGCACTACATGTGTAATTGCAAAACATACGAGTAGTCTACAACTAACGATTATTTACTCACCTAGCATAAATTTGCATGGCGTGTGATATGGAGGAGAGGAAAAAAAAAAAAATACGAACAAGAGATACCCTGCTTGGACATCAAGTGCATGTTATCTGTAATCCAATTAATTTGTGGCAAGTGTCTCGCCAACACCTGATGCCAGTATATTTTGCTGATTATACAAAGTCTTTTCGTTCGCGGTTGGGTGGTAATTTGCTTCTGTTTTCGATAAGTACATAAAAGTGTGTACTGTGGTCGTATGTCACCTTGCGATGGCTGAACAAAACAACGATAAATTTTCTTCTGTAAACATTTAGATATGTTGCAACAATTTTTAATGGCTGTTTACATATTGGGGTAAGTTAATCGTTTGCAATAGCAATTACTCGTACATCCAATGTATAGAAAGTTACATGAGGTATTACGCTGGCGCCATTAAAACTGTGTGTGAAAAATCAAATGCAACTATCTTGGGAATGGAAGTAAGAAAGATCACAAGGCTGATACTTTTGTCCTTCCAGCATTGAGCAGGACAATTTAGCGGAATCTACATATAAAAGTTGGAGTGGATTGAGATCAAGAGGTGTGGTTATATCAAAGGAATTGTCACAGTGGTTCTTCAAATTCTTTCAAGCGCCTCAGTCTGATTTCGTACAACTTCACCCTTTGTTGAGTACCAGGTCATTGTGAAATACCGAGGAATTGTGCAGCTGACGAACTGGATGGACAAGGCTATTCTGTTGCAAACAACATAATCATTATCGACAGCTAAGCGCCAACTTCTTCTTCTTCTTCCTTTTATCAGCGAGGTTATGATCCGAAAATAAGGGATCATAACCCTCCCACTTCACTGCATTTCTACTGATCCGCCTATGGGGTTCGCCTATTTGACCTCAGAAAATATCGGCAGGCCCGCCGATTTTGGATCACTCGGTTACTGAGGCCAATGAAATGCCGATGTCGTCGCATTTTTCTGATCCAAAAGTTTATAGCCCTGCCTTTCCTACATCGCGATGTCTTTGGAACGTGCATTGATATTGCCTTTTTAACAGGGTTCGAATGATCTCTTCTTTGAACGTGGCAATACCAGCTGAGCCGGTCGCGCTCTATTTTTTGTATGATGGTTTCCTTGATGTGAAAGCTTCCACGGATCTTCGAACTTCTTATTCGATCAAGCTTTGTCACTCCTGCTGTCATGCGAAGCATCTTCATCTCAGCTGCCGTTAATTTACTCTCATAGTTCTTGTACATTGTCCAACATTGTGAACCGTAAGTGAGCGCTGGACACACAACAGCGGTGTAGAGCCTTCCCTTCAACTTTGATGGCATTTATCTGTCACAGAAGATAGCGGAATTTTCTCGTCAGTTCATCCACCCCACGCTTACGCGTTGATTGATGTCGTCGTCACAGGTCGCTTTGCTATTGATCATAGATCCCAGATATTTGAACTTTTTGCACTTGGGAAGCACTATTCCATTCAAATAAATTTATGGAATAAGCCTGAGTGGATCAGAGAACGGGCAGCAGAAGTACTCTGTCTTTTTTGAACTAATGCGATACCCATTTCCCTCCAGAGCGTCCACCTACACATCAGTGCTCGTTGCAGGGATGTAGGATCCTCACTTATGATGGCTCGATCATCAGCAAAGAATGACTGATGTACCTTGGGGTCCATCACTTTACCTTCAAGCAGATAATCAAGGACTGTAATAAAGAGCAAAGGATTTAAGACGCTTCCCTGGTGCACCCCGACTTTGATCGGGAACTCTTCGGTTACTCCAGCTGGGCATCTTACTCTTTTCTTTGCTCCATCGTACATGTCCATGATCTTCTGTACAAAGGTTTCTGGAACCCGTCGATGTCTTAGCGCCACCCATATCGAATCTCGTGGTTGTCTGTCGAATGCCTTTTCAAAGTCAACCAATACAATATGCAAATCCCTTAAGGAATCACGATATTTTTCCATTATGATCCTTATACTTTGGATTGCATCTGTGGTTGATTTACCCGAGACAAATCCGCACTGATCATCAGATAGCCGTATTATTTTTCGCACTCGGCCACCTAATACCCGCTCAACGATCTTCATGGTGTGTGACATCAACTTGATCGAACGGTAGTTATCACAGTTTCGCGTATCACCCTTCCCTTTGTATACAGGAGGAAGGTAACTTTTCCTCAATTAATTCGGCATTGGGTCACCTCTCACAAATCTGGAGATGATAATTGTGAGCCATCTAAACCCGATGTCTCCCATCTTTTTCCAGAACTCAGAGGGCATCTGGTCTGGCCCAACCGCTTTTCGTTTCTTTGAGTATTTGACCGCCTCACTAACTTCTTCGATTGTAATGTCGGGTATTTCTTCACAGTTAGAGGTGGCTCTTGGAAAGTATAGCCGGGGAAATTGTTCATTTGAAAGTTCTTCACAATACTGCCGCCACCTCTGCAGAATTTTTTCGTCATCCACAAGAAGCTGGCCATGAGCATTGCTAATGAACTTTGGCGAACGAATCTTCTGAACGTTCCTCCTTCTTTGAGCGACTATTTGGAAGATGGTTGTGATCTTGTTCATATTGTGTCTTCGCAGCTCCCATAGCAAACCAGGCTATTTCCATCAGCAACCGGGGAAGATATTTTCTCCAGCTCCCGATACAGGCCCTCCGTACCCAGCTTGAAGCTGGGCGCACTTCTTCTTCGCTTTTTTCTTGGAACATCTGTATTCCATTTCGAGGCGAATTTTTTCGTCATTATTATTGGAGGGGCACTTTGACCAAGCTTTGAAAGCCGCTTTCTTCTCATTTATCACTTTCTTAGCTTCATCACTCCACCTCCAAGTTTCTTTGGCGTGTTGATGGTGGCCTTTTGAAGCTCCTAGCAGTGATTTGGTCTTCTTTAAGCAAGTTCGCTGTAGGGAATCACATATATTTTGTGCTCTGCACTCTTCATCCTCAGCTCCGTTGATGGTGTGAGAGAGGTAATTTTTCATTCCGAAAACAAAATCCTCGCCTTTTTCTTTGTCCAGGTTGTACCACTTGATTTTCTCAAGGACCCTTGTTTGTTTGCTTTTCTTCGGTGTTCTCATAAAAATTTCTGTTAGCAGGTGACGGTGTTGCCGAACAATTGCCTCTCCCAGGATCACTTTGCAATCTTTTACCCGAGGCTTCATGAAACTGGCTATCAAATGGTAGTCAATCTGGGTTTCATCTCCACCACTACTGTAAGTGATCAGGTGCCGGCTTTGTTTGATGAACATGGTATTTAACACGATAAGACCGTGTGATTTGCATATGCTTAGGATGTCTTCACCGGGAAGGTACCTGGTGCCATATCCTAGTCCTCCATTGCAGTCTTCATAGTCTTGGTTTGACTTCCCGACATGTCCATTCAAATCTCCTCCAACAAACAGAAACTCTTCCTTTGGGATGTTCTTAATGAGATTGTGGAAATCTACCCAAAATGCATCTTCATCTCTCTGATTGCACCGATTTTGGGGAGCATATGCACTGACAATATTCCACACCTCTCCTTGTATTACTAGTTTGAGAGACATGAAACGGTCACTGGACTTCGAAATGCTCAAGACGTTACCAAGTAGCTCTGCCGCAAGGATGATACCGATTCCGTTCCTAGCCTTTTCCGTTCCGTAGTAGAACATCTTGTAATCTTTTGTCCTAACGTCTAAGAAACGCGCCCGATTTCCGGTGTTTTTTCATTTCTCTCTTGGACACACAGGATATCCACCCGCCTTCTATTCATCATCTCTTCCAGCTCGTAACTTCGACCGGTCATGCTTCCAACGTTTCAAATCGCAACCCTCAAATTCCTTCCAAACTGTTTCATTATTTTGCTAGCCCCCGGAATCCGTATAGCTCTGACCCGAACATTTCTGCTCGGTCCAGGATCAGTACCATGTACAGCAGTGGTAGTGCCTGGCGGGGTAGTGCCTTTCCTTTTAGCAAGTATTACCATAATGATACAGTTTTGCAATATTACCGTATTGCAATGGTGTTTTTTGTTTGACACGTGCATGCTCTTGTTTTAATATCGTTTGATCTTTCTTTTATGGCACAGGTAATCTCCAGTCGTGTCAACCCACAGACTCGCATGCACACTTGTGGGAGGGTTTTTAAGGTAGTATATATGTCGCTAGGCTCACTTCACATTTATCGTTCTCTGGAATTTTCAAAAGAAAAGGCCCGATGATTCCGTTCGTCGATAAAGCGCACTAAACATAAACTCTTAAGCAATGTAAAGGCCGCTGGTGTTTAAGTCGCAGATTACGTTTTCGTACAGCCCAGTAGCGACAGTTTTTTCTTATTTACCTGCCCATTCAGGTAGAAGTGGGCCTCGTCGTTCCAGAACATGCAATTTACAGTGCGAAATCTCTCCAACAGTATTTCACAAAGTTTGTGCGTAAATTATAGTAATTTTCTCTAAGTTCTTGCACCAATTGAATCTTTAAAGAGTAACATTTCAAGTTTTTCTCTAAATTTTCATGGACGATCGTTTCTGGGAGTCCTAAAGAAGTCGCTGCTTTCCGCACTGAGATTCTGGGATATCCACACAAGCTTCGTTCCACCTTCTGAATGTTTTCCATGGTCATTGATGTTCTGATGGGCCCTGGTCGAGGGGTATTCAGAGTTGAAGAATTTTCGCAGAACTAAACGCAGAATTAAATTTACACTTGGCCCATCGCTAAATCGTCCAATATTGTAACGTGAACAAAATTTTCAGAGCGCAGTCACGTATGAATCTGAACTTAAAAAAAAAACGCCTCGATATCGAATGTACGATGCTCTCCAACTACTGCGGCATTGTGACTGACAAATTCGCACTCTTTTTGATTCAAATGACGCCAACCTCTCCCCGCACAGTTTATAACCTTTTGAGATATTCACATTTTAAAACATGAATCTGCCTCTCTTTAAAACATGAAAGTACCTCTGTTTTGTCCCCAGTTAGATTATGCATCTTATACCTATTTTTTTTTTTTTTTTTTGTCGGGATAGGAAACACTCGACTGGAGCACTCAGACACAACTGGTCCATTGTACCGCCAGAGAGCAAACCCTGATTTACCCATTTTATTGGAATTTCCTTGACTTTCGAAGAAAGCCAAGCAAGCACTTCAGTGATGAGGAGCTTACAGTACCAGCACTCACCACATCCGCACCGAAGATCTGCCACCTGATACGAGCAAAGGCCGGACACTCACAGAGATAATGTTCCGCGGTGTCGTCGCTCTCTCCACAAGCGTCGCAGATTGAAGTGTCAATTAAGCCTAACACGTTAAGGTGCTTGGCAAAAGCGAAGTGGCCTGTCAAGACGCCGATAAGTTGTCTACAGTCTTTTCTGCTGAGAGACAGCAAGAATGCCGCTGATTTCTTACAGACGTCCGGGAGCATGCGTTTAGTCAACCTGCAACCTGGAGAGTCATGCCACACACAATTGTGCTCGTGAGAGACCCAATCGTCAATGGAAGCCCTAACCGAGGACGCTGGAAGACCCAACACGGGTTCAGGACCTGAGAAAGCCTCCTCTGAGCTTTGTCTAGCAATCTCATCGGAGATCTCGTTCCCCAAGATCCCAGTGTGACCTGGGACCCAGATAAGAGACAGAGAATTCAGCCTTGCGACCGAGTTCAAAGAGTTTTTGGTTTCACGAACTATTTTGGAAGTGGTTAAAGGGTTAAGCAAGGCCTTAAGCGCAGCCTGACTGTCACTACAGACACAAATGCTACGTCCCTTCCACCTGTTCTTCACAACATAGTTCATGGCCATTAGGATTGCATAAGTTTCCGCTTGGAAAACAGACGCATAATTGCCTAACTGGAAGTGAAGTCTAATGTTGTCGACTTCCACGAAGACCCCAACGCCAGACCCTTGACTGGTTTTGGAACCATCCGTGAAAATACGACTACATTCCATTCCCGGCTCAGACTCTGACCGAAGCCAGTCCTGGACACAAGGAAAGTCGACTCTGAATTTGCGCATCAGCTGGAGTTCTGGTGTCATTGCATCAGACGGCATATCCATAAGACAGGAGTCGTAAGATAAGTGTCGCGCAAGTTCATCAAAGTTCCAGTGTGGAGTATACCAAAAACCGCCTCGCCTAAGACGATGGATGGCTTTGATAGTGCAACCCATGATATAAGTATCAAGGGGAGGTAAGTTCAGCAAAGCGTCTAGAGCAGAGCCAGGCGTACTCGGGAAAGCTCCCGAGCAGCCGAGACAAGCCGTTCTTTGGAGTTTCGCACAAAAGGCAACCACATATTTACGCGAGAGCCCCAGCGCCGCCTGCGCGTTAGCACAGACCGTCGCCAGGCATGGCCCGACAGAAAGTACGGCGACATCATCCGCATATGCCTGAGCGTAGACGTTAGAACTATTTAGAGTGTTCAACAGAGAGTCGACCACCATGCACCATAACAATGGAGACAGAACGCCACCTTGCGGGCAGCCCCTTTTTACCCCTGTCATAACATATTGGCCACAATCCGCATCCACTACCAAAGTTCTATTCATTAGCATTGCTTTAATCCACAACACTAATGTTTCATCTACCCCGTGTTGTCTGGCAGAGTCGCACATGCAGTCAAAAGTCGCGTTGTCAAAAGCACCCTCAATGTCGATGAAGATACCCATCGCGTATTCTCTCCTATCAAGCGCGCATTCAATTCTGGCCACTAGATTTTGAAGTGCGGTCTCATAGGATTTCCCACGCTGATAGGCATGCTGCATCTCCGATAGTGGATGCAGTTTCAAAGCAACTTTGCGCACGTGAAATTCTACTAGTCTCTCCATACTTTTCAGTAAGAAGGATGTCAAACTTATAGGTCTGAAACTCTTGGGGAGCGAATAGTCTTCCTTACCAATTTTCGGTATGAAAGCTACTCTGACTGTCCGCCAAGGTGTAGGAATATATGCCAGCGCCAAGCCAGCGGTGAAAATTATTTTCAGAGTTGGCAATAGCTGATCTATACCCTGTTGCAGCATAGCCGGATATATTCCATCGGTGCCAGGCGATTTGAAACCATCAAAAGATGCCACAGCATATTTGATGGCCTCATCTGTTACCACGGCTGATGCAATATACCAGCTGCGCCGAGTTTTCTGACGTAGATCAAGCTCAGCCTGGGTAAGCGGGCCAAGCTGCGACCTAGTGATTATCCGATTGCCAGGAAAGTGAGTCTCCAGCAGAAGACTAAAAGTTTCCGCTTTCGTCTCAGTAAACTTGCCATCAGATTTTCTCAGTGACTCCGGTTTGGTCGGCTTGCCCCTTTTGAGAACCTTAACCAACCTGCTGGTTTCACCGAGTGTCTCGATCTTTTCAAAAAAATCTCTATAAGAAGCACTTTTCGACAACCGAATTAACTTCTTGTATTCTTTTTGCTTCGATCTAAAATGATCCCAGTCACCTTCTAAATTTGTCTTGAGTGACCTATTTAGAAGTTTTCTGGATTCCTTCCTAAGTCGCTGCAGTTCTGGGATCCACCAGGGAACCAGAGTTCTGCAGGGGGTTTTTGTCAATGGGCACGTCAGTTCAAAACAGCTGGTAAGGACACTAGTCAGGTTTTGAACAGCATCCTCAACCTTTCGTTTCGTTCTGAGTTTAGTTAGAGTTTCGACAGATCTGTCTAGCTCTTCCCTAAACCGCACCCAGTTGGTTTTTCCTCGGATTCCTCCTCTCCTGCAAAGTTATGGCCTCGCATTCGATTTGGAAAGCGATGTATCTATGGTCTGACAAGGACACCTCCTTCAGTACCCTCCAGTTAGTAATTGACTTGAATTACCTATTAGATAAAGTCAAATCAATTACCTCCTGCCTCCTTGCCGTAACAAAAGTTGGCTGGGAGCCAACATTGTTAATTACCATGCCAGACGATAGTATAAAGTCTAGGAGATGGTTTCCTCGTATGTTACATTTGCTGCTGCCCCAGACTGTATTCTGAGCATTCGCGTCGCAACACATGACTAGTCCCATCTCCCGAGTGTCACAGTACTTTATGAGTTCGGCAACCGCCTTCGGTGGTGGAGGCATTACCGAATCATAAGGGAATTAAGCCGACGCAACGACGACCTATTTGGTCTCCGTTGTACTTATTAATTGTATTAAATCTGTACAGCGAAAGCTTGTCTAATTTGCACTGGAATGACACTAGACGTCTTCCACCATATTGCGACCGCCTTCTTCTCTTAAATCTTCATTCTTGGGAGAAATTTTGGAAAGTATGTACTCGTAATGCAACATTTTTACACTAACTGGTTGGTTTGTTCACTAGCCGGATCTTCTAAGAATAGCAATATTTCGCAGATCTCGACGGTGTTATCAATAGAAATAGCTGCCAAAGAAGAAATACATATATCTGGGAACATACGCAATGTTCCGATATTTGTATTCTAAATCTATTTCTCCATAAGGAAAGAAAAATCACTTAAAATACCTCGGGTCAATTTAAATGTGCGCCGACCATTCGAGCTTGTTCGTCATAGTCGACTGCACTGCGTAACTTTCCTTCAATTTCCACCAGAATACATTTCTACGAGTGCCGGTAATTTAAAGATGTTTTCTTTTCCTTTTCGTGTAACACAATTTACTACAACAACCGGAGCTAACACACATTTCTATTCAAAGGGAAAAAAAGGAAAAACGTAACAGCCAAGAGTCTGCAGACATGTTTAACCTCTGGCCGTGTTCAGATGTTAAATTCCTCGAGGAGAACGGTACAGCAATTTCTAATAGAATCTTTGGGCCAAAAACTGGAAGAGATAGTACATCAGCGCCTAACTGCTTTTATACTCTTTTCTGGAAAATTAAAAAGAAAATGAACAAGTAACAAGAGAAGCCAAGGGAAGTCGAATCTGGACGTCGAATAGTCAAGACAAGTGGGGTGAACGGCAAGCTTGTAGTGAATTACTATCACCTTGCCTTGTACTGATTATTACAAAAAAAAAAAAAAAAACCCTCAAGCCCTATAATAAGTTGTATACCTTCATGCGATGGAGTGAACGTAACTTGAAATAAATTGTACTTATCCGAATGCTTTAAGCTGAATCCTTATGAATACGTTTGAACATAGCAATCGCACTGTTTGTGCTTTTCAATAAACTGGTTTGGATTTTTTGCCAAAGGCGGTATACTTTGACAGCTTATCTCTTGAGTCCATATGCCTCATCTGTCACCTTACGTGTTTATGAGCCATAAAAATGATATTCCAAAGCAAATGTGTTTACCAATAACTTAATTTAATAGTTTACTTTCAGGTAGATCTTGCAGATTATGTAGAATAGATGATTAACGCTTTGTTTGAAGTTCAATTGAAATTCTGTGCTTCCTACTGTCCGTTCTATTCGAATGGATTTGTTCCAGATATTCGCCAACGCAAATTCTATTTTAACTTTCAATTCATGTTCGGCTCACCTGTTTGCATGTGCGATTAACAAAAATGGAAATCCAGACCGTGGGCTGAAACATGATTAGATACAAAAAAAACTGATGGAACGGTTTTATTTGTTTTACCAATCTAGTCGATTACTTCGTGAGAAACAGTCAAGTTGTTATTTGCGATAAAAAAGTTTTGATTGACACACGTGTACATTTACCCTATAGCAGGATTATGAAAGACCTTGCTAGGGGTTCTCATTCGCATACAATTGGACTTAATATTTTCGTATGAGGTCCGCAGGTGTTTGATATTTTGTTCTTTCTACTACAGACTTACTCATCAAGCCTTCTGCCTAAGAATTGTGTCTAGTTAAGACTCCGTAGACTTTTATCCTGGTTGGGGCAGAGCACGTTGCTTCCAATGTTTAAGATAAAGCATTTGGTTAACCACATGCCGACATGCGGATTATGCCGAATATTGGTAAGAATACTCATTAAGGTATATAAAATGCGTTGGTTAGGTTAGCCGGGATTGGTGCCTAAGCTATGGCCTTACCTGTATGTACCCGGAACAGGGATATGTCGCAAAACTCATTGATCTCGTTAACCGAGCTTAGATTATCAACATTGCTCTTATCGTTGACGATTTCAAGGCTTTGGCTACTGTTCCATGAAAGTCTCTGCTACCGTGCACAGCAGAATTTATCTTTTTGTGGACTTACTTTGCCAGAGCAAAAAAAGATAATCACAGTTTAGAAGGCAATCTTTGACCGAATACAGTAGGAAGGAGGTAGTGGATAGCAAAAGTTAGGCTAAAAGTTATACAGCCACGGATATTTTACACAATATAATAGATGTGTTCTTAATACAGAAATCCTGTCTATGACCTAATCGCGATCTGTGCGGCAATTGATTTACAAATCAATGATAAGACGATACTTTCAGGTGCAAGTAGAATGGGGAATGATGACCCGCAGGTAATGGAACTCCATCTTGAGCCAACAGATCAAAGATGATTTACTTTTGTCAACTTTCGGAACTCATGTAAGTACTCGAATCCGCAGAGAATCTATATAAATATAAATGAAATGCTGTTCGTTGGTCATCGCATCACTTGAGAACGACTGGACCGATTTGGCTCATCTTTCTTTTAAAATGTTCGCAATAGTCCAAGTAAAATAAGGTTTTCACTAAAAGAAAAATTGGAAAAGTTGCCCGGAAAATTTGAAAATTTGGGTTAAACTGAAAGTGCTTTTTTTCATGGAAAAAATCGGTGTACCTATGTATGTTTGTATGCTATGGACTCGAAAACCACAGAACCGATTGAGCTCAAATTATCAGCAATCTTCGTTATTGGCCCGAAAGTATTCCTGTGAAAATCGGTCCACTACTTTAGTATAATAGTAATTTATTAGTAAAAATAGGGAGCGGGTCGAAATTCTGCTTTCAAAATTCTGGTTTGCAAAATTCGTTACTCTCACACAAAAATTCTGCTTTTCAAAATTCTAGCAATTAATATTTTAGACAGTCAAATTCTCTCCATTCTGTTTTTTTCCAACCAACGAATGTAAAGGAAAAATGTTTTTATAAGTTTGTCAACAAATTATAATACCATACGTATATATAATTTATATTTAAAGAAAGTACAATACAGTAATTGAAGAAAGAAAACCAGCCTTTCAACTTTAAATTTATGAGTTTTTTTGAAAGAAGAGAGTACCGGCTATGTTCAGGGGTCTCAACAACAGATTGCTGCACTATTTGGCTAATGGCTTTAGCTTTTGGGGCTCTTTAAACTTTGATGTTGCGTTGATGCAACATTGGGCAACCGCGAATATATTAAGTTGGTTTTATTTTTGTTAGGATAATAATTGCTTCACGTAAGGGGTTAACGGTTGACGAAATAAAGATGATGATGGAATTCAATTGGGATGATTCGGCGGATGAAGTGGAAGATATGGACAATGATGAGTTATTGGAGCCTCTGACCAATCTACAAGACTCTGAAAGTCCTATTACTGAAGACATCGGCGAAATTCTTGAAGAAGAACCTAGCAGTAGCCAGCGAGTTGATGCCGAAACATCACAAGGGATATGCAGCCTCTCGATATTACTTACCACAAATTCGAATGCCATGGGCGAAGGAATTGCGACTCCCGTTAGTGGCGGACGCTATGGCCCGCAATCGTTTCGAAAAAATAAAACAGTTTGTCCATGTAAATGGTAACAGCAATAGCAGCAACTGAGCTATATGTTGGAGAAGGAACGTGTCGCAGTTACGGATTTGGAATCTCTTCAGATATTGTCCCACAACTTTCGTCTTCTTTGCCTAAAGGAAAGAACTTCTAGCTATTTTTCGACAACTGGTTTTGTTCGATAAGCCTAATGGTGGCTTTGAAGGAAGTTGGCATACTCTCTGTGGGAACTGTTCATGCTAATAGATTATGGAACTGCAATTTACGCACAGAAAGGAACTGGCTTCATCAGGAGGAGGCTCTTATGATTATAGAGTTGAGCTAGGATAAAATATTGGAGCCGTTCGCTGGTATGATAACAAAAGTGTCCAGCTCATTTCCAATGGCAGAGCCATTGGGGAAATATCGACGATGGAATGCAAAATCAAACGAGTACTGCGAGACCGATCGTCCAGAAATAGTCGAAGCATACAATAAGTATATAAGCGGCGTAGATCTGGCCGACATGCTAATTGAACTCAGTCACAATTCCAGTAAGTATTATACACGCATTATCTACTGGGGCCTTGGCACTGCAATCACAAATGGTTGGCTTTTATATAGAAGAGATTTGAAATCGCGCGTTCCAATCCAAAAGCATATGCCTGTAATTCAGTTCCAAACACAAATAGCTAATGGACTCCTGTATAAAATAAAAAAACCAATAACGAAAGCTAAAAGCGGCCGTCCTTCATATTCCTCGCAAGTATCTTTTGAGGCTACATCAGATATTCATCCAGCTAGTCCACAAACACCAACATCATCAAGCATCTCAGGCACACCGGAGCCGCAAGTATCCAAAAAACGGCGATACGATAACAGCACCCATTGAAAATATAAGATTTGACCAACATAATCATCGGGTAGAACGGACTACTACGGGTCGATGTCGACATTGCAAAAATGAATTTTTAAACTCCAAGTCTACAAAATGTGATGTGCATTTATGCTACAATGCACAAAGAAACAGTTTCAGTGAATATCACAGTAAATAAAGCGTTAAAGAATTAAGTTTGAAAACAATGGTTTCATTTCAATTTTATTCTTAAGAATTTTTATACTCCTTGTTTCCCAATGGGAAACGTATACGCATGGATTCTCCTCTTTTTTCGAAAGTAGTATACATACAAATTTGGTATTAAACCACACTAATAGAACATCTTTGTATCTTCAACGATAAAAACAGTTCGATTGTGATATCTTCCACAGCTTAATAGGTATTTTATTTATGTCATTAGATTGGTTTTTGTATTCTGTTAACTGTTCTGGAGAAGCAATCAAGAAAAGAAAATCGCAATACTTTCTAGAATCGTCTTCAGGTCAATAAAATAAATTTCACCACAACCGTCGAATAATTCAGAGCCTGCAGCTAAACTTGGCCGGCAAAACAGTGTCTTCGTATCTAAGAGTAGATTGAGAAAAATAAATCTCCTCAGATCCCTAGTTTTATCCAGAAACCTTACGGGGACTGGACCATGGAAACACCCCCCCCTCATGGAAACGCATTTCCCTGGAAACTCTATTGATACTAACATATCTACACCTCAACACCACTCAATCATGGACGTTCCGGCTGGAATAATAAACACACATACAATTTATTGGGCTATTAATAGTTTCCTCCCATACAAATCTCCAGGATTAGATGGTATCACACCAGTAGAACTGCAAGAGGGCATAAAACTCTTACCCCCCTGGCCCTATGTAATTTTCAATAGCTGCTTTAAATTCGGCTAAGCCCCATCCTCATGGAAAAGAGTTAAGGTTGTCTTCATCCCGAAATGCGGTAAGACCTCACACTACACTCCGAAAGATTTCAGACCAATTAGTCACTCCTCTTTCTTTCTAAAAACGTTGAAAAGGCTAATTGATAACTATATTCGTTCTAAACCCAAGGTACAAACCTTATCTTACTCCCAGCATGCTTACTGGAAATGCTTTTCAGTGGAAACAGCTCTACACTCGTTAGTAGGCATCGTTGAAAAATCTCTTGCCGTTAAAGAATATACTATGGTATCTGCCCTTGACATAGAAGGCGCCTTAATAACGTCAATACAGAATCCATCATAAAAGCGCTCGCTGACTTGGAGATTGATCGCCGCCTACGCTTCTGGACAGAACGTATGTTGAACAGCAAACCAATTCTGTCCGAGCTCGGGTACTGCTCAACCAAAAGGTTAGCACACAGAGACACACCCCAGGGGGGTGTTCTCTCTCCGCTACTTTGGATATTAGTAGTAAATAAGCTACTCATTTCACAAGAAAATAAAGGCTACAAGGTCGTAGCATATGCTGACGACATCGCCATAGCCATTTCAGGTAAATTCCCCCAAACCCTAAGAGATCTAATGAATTCGGCAGTAAATTTAGTAACGAAATTGACGGACAGCGTTGGGCTTAACGCAAATCCGTCCAAAACTGAACTAGTACTTTTCACTAGGAAATACAAAATCCCGATCATAGCTCAACCTAAGCTTAAAAAAAAAAACGGAACTTAGGTTTACAAATAAAGCAAAATACTTGGGGTTAACTCTTGATAGTAAACTTAACTGGAAACAGAACATTCTAGACCGAACCAAGAAAGCAGAAATCGCGATCTACACCTGTAAAAAGGCTATGGGTCCTAAATGGGGTCTTCAACCAAATATAGTCCACTGGTTGTACCTGGCGGTGGTCAGACCCATCCTGCTCTATGGCGTTCTCCTCTGGTGGCCCACACGCGAAACAAGGTGCAACACAAACTCTATCAAAAGAGTACAGCGATTAGCACGCAGGTGCATCACAGAGGTCCACTCCCACAGCCGCCTTAGAAACTCTACTTAACATTTTTCCCATTGATATCTTTGGGAAAATGGCAGCATCTAAAGCAGCCCTACTTCCCAATCTCACAAATAGGACACATGAAAATTCTACAAAACTCTAATCTCAGAGAAACAGATTACATATCCCCATTTATCGATTTCAACATCAAATATAACATCAGCATCCCTGACAGATCCGCATGGGATGACGGTATCATTCTAAATGACGCCGCAATTGAAATCTATACAGATGGCTCCAAAACATCGGAGGGCACAGGCTTGGGTATATTTTCGGAAGTACCTCTGATAAACGTAGCTCTCCGACGTCCGGACCAAAAATATAAATACAAATATTTGGCGCAAGAGCTCTTTAAAGTGCCAGGGCCTAGCTTCTCGCAACCACTCATGTTGGGTGCATTATATTTTTCACACAAATAGAAGGGACCTACTGTTTAATGCCGAATCCGAACGGCGATTTGAGAAGCTTTTTCGTGACAACAATACTCTCGGGTGTTTGTCAGACGCTCGCGAAAGGTGGGACCGTGAAAAACTTTTTCGTATTTTCTGGGATTCGAACTTGGAACCTCATGCGTAGTGATCCAACACAATAACCACTTACGCCACGGCGCCGACTTCCGGACCACTGCTGCATTTTTCAAGCGGAAATATCGGCTGTTCGTAAAGAAGCGCGCAGACTCTCTATGTAAGCGATAGATGGTAGGTCTATCGTCTTTTACATAGACACTCAGTCAGCGAATAATGCTCTGGAAATGGCAACAATAAAATCTAAGTTGGTCAAACATTGCCCCGAATCTCTTAACGAGATTGCGGACAGATGCAATATCACTCTGTGCTGGATCCTTGGACACAGAGACATTCCAGGCAATTGTAAGGCATATCGCTCATTTACTGGAAGACTGTCATAACTCATAAAACGCTATTTTTGAGTTAATGATGCAGAATTATTCATTTTACCATGCTTCATATTGTGTACAATTTTCATATTAATATCTTGTATACTCTCCGCGTTAGAATTATAAGATGTCTTCTTTCTTCTGCAAGGTGGTAGTCAATTGAAAACTTTAAACGCATTTTCTGCAAAATCCCTTTTTTTGAGTTATGACAGTCTTCAAGTAAATGAGCGATATGAATTAGCTAATCAATGCACCGTACTACCTCTAGCTGTCAACAGAGGGGTACCGGCGCCCCCAATACAAACGACGAAACTTCGTATGTTTAACGAAGCGCAAGCCACTAGAATGGGAGTCCCAGCAACTGATTACTGTAGAAGCTGCAGAGATGAAGAGGAAGAGGAGGACAATCTCCCCTCCTCGGCACATGTGACCACCTGATTAACATAGACATTATAAACTTATACAGATTCATAGAGAAATCCAACTGGTTTAGTTGAAATACCACACTCCCCCACTGCACCAGACACCAACCCTACCCTCCCTTATTGGTTACTTTCGATCCTCATGAGGTACTGTAACAAACACCCCCAAGATCGATGGGCAACCCTCGAATATCACTAGACTATGCACTCCACTATTTCCACGGTCCACCTAGGTACGGGTTTGATTGGAACAGTCACCCTACGTAGTCAACACCTTATGCACAGTAATACTTAGAGTTCGATTGAATCAGTCACTCTACTACACGTATGCATCTCTACACCTACACGGTTTACTCAGACCTTCCAATACAACTTACAAAACAGTACAGGGGCTTCGATTGAATCAGCCACCCCCAATACTTGCTTGTACACTATAGCTTCCCGGTATACACCGACTTACTTACTTTACTTATGTCCTGTATCCCCTTGTGGGTCCTAGGGCCTCTACTACGCCTACGCGCCATCGTGCACGGTTTCTGGCAATGTGTCTGAGTTCCTCCTCTGAGCCTCCTTTTCGACTGTTCTGCGCCATGTTCTCTTCGGGCCGCCAGGTCTTCTGCCATCCTGAGTTAGAGGGTTCCATTGCATAGCATGGTTCGCTATGGAGCTGTCACCCTTTCGGAACGTGTGACCAATCCACTGCCACTTCCGCCGTTGGATAGTTGTGCCTATTGGTGCCTGACCCGTTCTCTCGTAAAGGTGTTCGTTAGAGATACGATTGGGCCAGAAAATCCTTAAGATATTACGCAGGCACCTATAAACGAACGTTTGCAGCTTTCTGGTGATAGTAGTGGTCACTCTCCACGTGCTGCAACCATATAGTAGCACGGATTCAACGTTGGAGTGGAACAGTCTTATTTTGGTGCTCAAACTGATTGCATTGCTTCGCCATATTTTGGACAACATACCGAACGCGGACTTTGCTTTGGCGATCCTGTTGGCTATATCCAGTTCGGTTCCACCGTCGGTCGAGACAATACTCCCAAGATACTGGAAATCCTCTACTCTCTCTATCGGTTGTCCAGCAATGCATATTTGAGCCGATGAGTTTGTTCCAAGGCTGATAATTTTAGTTTCTGCCGTATTAATTTTTAGCCCGACGACACCTGCATCCCTCTCCACATCTGCTGTCACTTGGTGGAGGTCCATAATTCTGTGGGAGAGTAAGCATACATCGTCTGCGTAGTCAAGATGTTTCAGTTGAGATGTAAGAGTCCATCGAATTCCTCCGTTTCCCGTCGACAAAGCTGCATGAAGCACATCGCTAATCACCAATAGGAATAATATTGGTGAAAGGATACAGCCTTGTCTTACCCCACTTTGGATCTCAAATTCCTCAGACAACCTTTCCCTGTGCAGAACGTGACATTTGGAGCCTTCATATGTAGCTTTGATAATAGCAATTAGTTTATCGGGAATGCCTCTTCTGCGTAAGGCACGCCAAATAAACTCCCTGTTGACACTATCGAACGCCTTCTCAAAATCGATGAACAGCAGGTGCAGTGGCGATCGATATTCAATGCACTGCTCGATGATAATCCGCAGGGTGTTGATGTGGTCGACACAGGAGGACCCAGAGCGGAAACCTGCTTGTTCGGCATCGAGTGCCGAAGACATCTCGAAGACACACTCGATGCCGAACAATACACCGACTTAGGGTTGATTGAATCAGTCACCCTCTCTTGCCACTTCACGCATAGTTATTCTCACCCAACACCCTCCTGAGAAAGCTTAAGGTTCCCCCTGTGATTCTCCGGTCCCAACTCTATGTGGTATCACAATGGACCCAAGTGGTCTAAGTGTGTCTTGACCCTGTCAGGACAGCCACCTTACCTAACCTAACCTAACCTATCTAAGAGTAATATTTTCTAACCCAACCTCCTCTCTGTGCGAACAAACTTGTACTTGACGAACTTTTTTTAAACGTTTTTTCACCAATTCAATATTTGGCACAAATGGAGCAATCAGGTATATGGAAAATACGGTCGTTAGAGCCACGTGTGAGGTTTTCATCTCATTTAATTCGGGGCATCTTATAAGCGCCGTCTGCATAGACGGTGAATGGAGGAGAAGGTACAATGCCGAACTATACGGCATAAATAAGGACATCGACTTAGCCAGAAGAGTTCACATACAGCGACTAAGATGGCTGGGTCATGTAGAGCGGATGGAGCCCAACTTTCTCGCCAAGAAAGTCTTCGAATCCACACCGGATGGACGGCGCAGTAGAGGACGACCTCGTGGTAGTTGGCGCAAATAAGTGGAGGGGGACCTGAACCAACTTGGCGTGCGGAACTGGAGCTGGTGAGTACGTAAGGTGCGGTGAATTGTAATCTTTATACATTATATAAAACTAAGTGGCAAAATGCGTATGTGTTCCTCTACCGCCCGTAATTTTCAACCAATTTTGTTGTTTTTTTGTTTTTTTTAATGTAGATAATTACGGTACAAAGGTGAAAAGCAAAAGAAAAAAATTACAAAAACATTCAAAAACATGAAAAAACAAAATTTTACATTTATGTGTGCGATACCGATGTGGTACATACGAGTACAACAAAAAAAATGCCTGGCGAAGCGGGCGGTGTTTAAGCTAGTATCGTATAAAATTGATTAAGCAATTAACTAAAGACCTGGCGCCAATACTTTTCTCCACAATTTATGGTACAGATTATTATTAAATAGTCATTCGTCTTTACCAATAACTTTATAGGCAAAAGCAGAAACAATTACCTACTGTCCTACGTTTAAGCCGTCTTTGTTTCACTTTCTTCCAGCAGCCATTCTCGTGGATACAAACATCCCGTCTCTGCCGTGAAATCCATTAATTACTCAAGCATAGTCCAGTTTATTCACATAAAGATTTATTGCATATCATACTAGTCCATGTTATTAAGAACTGCATTTCAAATTACCCTCCTGAAAGTACATTCACGGTTTTAATATACCGAACATTGTTCCACGCCAAGCCCAAATGATTGGTACAATGACGGCGCCCTGTCCGTCCACCATCGAGAATCTGCTGAGATTTCCGGCTTCTTCTTGTCTGTCATCACAAGTACACAATTTACCTTTGTGTATTTTGTATAATGGTTTTGGACTCACATATGCAATGTGATGATGGCCACTCCTTTCCACTGCAACGAGCGCAACAGGCCAAACAACATTACAAATAACTGTTGAACACTTCTCCTCAGGATGTTTATGAAATGGGCTTCGGACGGCCGGCAGTAAGGATAATGTCTTTTTGTGCAAGTTATAATCACAGGTTCCGTAATGAATGCTTTTTATCATGCTATCTTGAATCTACTGCCTATGCAACGATATGCATCTAAGTGTCTTCAAACGTTGTTGGGTACTAAAGGTGCCGATTAGATCGTCACTTACCGTCGTTGCACGTGCGTGCAAATTGTTTTTAGAAACAGGGTTCTGATGGTAATTTGTTTCACCCACAGATTTGAAATGTGCATACGTTATACTATATATACATACTACCATTTGAACAACTCATTTGAGACGAGAGCCTAGTTATTCTTAATGTATCGTCCAATAATACACAGTTGTGTGGAAAATTTAAAATGTTACTGCAACAATTCTTACAGGGTCAAGGTGGTCTTCGTATCAAATTCGTAGATATTCTGTCAGAGTTAGAGCCATAAATTTCTTAGCTTGGAATGCCTTTCTTAAGCACTGTACTATCACAGACGCCGCAAGTGTTGAGTCGTTCTAGGACAAGTTGAATCTGGAGAAAAGGATTTTCAATTTGAATATAATGTACTAGTTTATATTATACACTTGCAGACAAATCCAAATATTTGGGTCTCATTTTGGACAAACAACTTAGCTGAAAACCCAATATCCTAGAATGAATGAAGAACGCCACTACGCTCTGAACTGCTGTATGAAAGTGGGGACAAAAGGCGCGAATTACATACTGGCTCTGTGCATCCGTAATAAGACCCATACTAACGTATGGCGTGATCATGTGGTGGACTGCTTTAGAGAAAGCTCTACACCTAACCTCACTTGGCCGTGAGCAAAGGTCGGCCTACCTGTGTATCAGCGGAGCAATAACAACAACTATAACAGCGGTCGTGGGCGCCGTGGCGTAAGTGGTTAGTGTGTCGGATCACTACGCGTGAGGTTCCGAGCTCGAATCCTACAAAACACCAAAAAGTTTTTTCACGGTCCCACCTCTCGCGAGCGTCTGACAAACATCCGAGAGTATTGTTGTCTCGAAAAAGCTTCTCAAATCGCCGTTCGGATACGGAACTAAACTGTAGGTCCCTTCCATTCGTGTGAAAAATATAACGCACACAACATGAGTGGTTGCGAGAAGCTAGGCCCTGGCACTTAAAGAGCTGTTGCGCCAAATATTTATTTTATTTTATTTAACAGCGGCTCTAGACATTCTTTTGCACCTGCCTCCTCTAGATACCTATAGTAAACAAGTGGCAGCATGTGCAGCCACTCGCATGAAGGCCATATGTCAGTGGTAAAGTCTAGGTACATCTAGGAAATTCCTCCATTCTTAATAATCCAGAATTTCTTGCACAAGACACCGACTTTGTACGTCCACAACTTCTGTTTGAAGTCGCTTGTCTCTTAACGAAATGGCCAAATAGTTCAACATTCACCTAATTTGGGTGGCAGGGCACAGGGACATTTCAGGGAACTGCTTGGCCGACGAACTCGACAAACAGGGCACTTGTCTACCAATCTCGTCGAGTAAGCGAACCTCGGCATGCTTCACGATACAGTGTAATTAATACTTAAACTCAACACCATTAGGACGACCAATCGCCGGTGGGCTAGCGACACTAAGTGCCTCATTACTAGACAGATCTAGCCTGAGCTCGATCAGAAACTCTCCAACTGCCATATCGAGCAACTGCCCCGAACAGTAGGTTTCATTACGCGGCACTGCATCATCAATAGGCATGCAATTAAGCTGGCCATTTTAGCAAATGATTTCTGCAGAAGTTGCATCGACGAGGAGCAGAAGCAAACCATACTACACCTTCTTTGTACGTGTCAGGCCCTCTCCGCTCATAGAAGACGACACCTAGGAGCCTACTTCTTCGACAATTTAGGCGAGCTATTTAACGTCAGCATCGGCGAGCTCCAGCGCTTCGTAACAAGCTCTAAATGACTCCAGGGGTATTTTTTCCTATCTCGCAGGATTTCCCACGCTGATAAGCATGCTGCATCTCCAATAGTGGATGCGGCTTCAAAGCAACTTTGCGTACGTGAAATTCTACCAATCTCTCCATACTTTTCAGTAAGAAGGAGGTCACACTTATATGTAGGTCTGAAACTCTTGGGGAGCGAATAGCCCTCCTTATCAATTTTTGGTATGAAAGCTACTCTGACTGCCCGCCAAGGTGTAGGAATATACATATGTCAGCACCAAGCCAGCGGTGAAAGTTCTTTTCAGAGTTAGCAGCAGCTGATCTATAACCTGTTGCAGCATAGCTGGGTATATTCCATCGGTGTCAGGCGATTTGACACTATCAAAAGATGCCACAGCATATTCGATGGCCTCATCTGTTACCACGGCTGATGCAATATAACAGTTGCACCGAGTTCCCTGACTTAGATCAAGCTCAGCCTGTGTAAGCGAGCCAAGCTGAGACCTAGTAGTTATCTTATTGCCTGTAAAATTCGTCTCCAGCAGAAGACTAAAAGTTTCTGCTTTCGTTTCAGAAAATTTGCCATCAGACTTTCTGAGTGATTCCGGTTTGGTCAGCTTGTCCCATTTGAGGACCTGCTGGTTTCACCGAATGTCTGGATCTTTCCACAAAAATCTCTGTAAAAAGCACTTTTCGATAACCGAGTTAACTACTTATAGTCTTTTTACTTCGATCTAAAAATATCCCAGTCACGATCTAAATTTGTCTTTAGTGACCTACTTAGAAGTTTTCTGGATTCTTTCCTAGGCCGCTGCAGTTCTGGCGGTCTGCAGGGTTTTTTTTATCATTGGGCACGTCAGTTCAATACAGCTGGTAAGGACGCTAGTTGGTTGGTTGGTAGTTGGTTTACCTCGGATTCCTCCTCTCCTGCAAAGTTATAGCCTCGCATTAGATTTGGGAAACGATGTATCTATGGTCTAACAAGGACACCTCCAGCAGTATCTTCCAGTTAGTTATTGACTTGAAATACCTATTAGACAGAGTCATGTCAATTACATCCTACCTCCTTGCCGTAACAGATGTTGGCTAGGAGCCAACATTGTTAATTACTATGCCAGATGATAGTATAAAGCCTAGGAGATGGTTTCCTCGTACTCGTATGTTATATTTGCTGCTGCCCCAGACTGTATTCTGAGCTTTAGCGTCGCAGCACATGACTAGTCCCATTTCCCGAGTGTCACAGTACTATATGAGGTCGGCAACCGCCTTCGGTGATGGAGGCATTACCGAATCATAAGGGAAATAAGCCAACGCCGTTTCGTAGCTTACAGCCGCAGCAACCAGGTCCTGTCTACAGAATCGTCCAAGCTTGGTTACTGAGAGGAAATTCGGTACAATTAGACAAGCTCTCGGTCTTTCAGATCGGTCGATATATAGCACTGTTACTCCACGCGCATCCAAAGCCACATATGCGCTTGTTCCGCACGTATGGCTCCTGGATAGATGTTATGTGGGGTTTTGTACGCACCACGGAAAGTCTACTACTTAAGAGAGCGGTAGCAGCCCTTGAGTGATGGAGGTTAATCTGCAAAAATAACAAAGATATAGTCGGTGTTTTATTAGTAGAAAGACGTGCACGCATACCCGTAGCTTTGCCTGCGTCAGCCATTTGCTGTCCGGTAGTGCTGGGACCTTGGTGGGCAAAATCGCATCATCACCTCCACGCGGTGCCCGCTGGATAGCTATCTGATAGTGAACTAACGATGAGCGTATGCTGAGTCTGACGATATATGTGCAGCTGAACACTCAGACCTGCATAAGCACATCTGGGTGAACTTCAGCGCGCATATGTCTAACCGGACGAGGCATCTCTTGTTGACCTGATCGGCTGAAATATGCGTCTCAGAAGTCTAGCAAGAGGTCCTCAGAAGGAGGACGTGCCGCGGACGAATTCTCTCGATGGAATCAACGGTGACGTCTACAGACCAGCGGATACCTTACCGGAGCTACTTCAACATATTTGGAGCTGAGGTCTGTAAGGATTTTCAATACTACGTCAGGGTATTGAAAAAGAGATGGTGGCGGATGAACCCTTAATGGGCCAACGGCAGCGCTCATATCCCCGAAGTGGGTTACTGACATCGGTGTATCCGGCCTCTTGTCCTAGGGGTACAAAAAAAAAAGGATCTGGCCCTCCAGGTTGGGGGTTGTGCCGTCGGGTTAACTTCCCTACCACGTAAAAAACCTTTGGTTACGAAGCAACCAACAGCCTCGGATACGGATGATCTTACTGTTGACGACCCATGCAAACGTAAAAAGGACAACGATCTTCGTGTCTGCACGTGGAATGTTAGGTCCCTCTACAAACCACGTGCAGCCGAACAACTTGCGGAGGCCCTAGAGTGTCTCAAAGCAGACATTACCGCCATCCAAGAAGTGCGATGGGATGGGCCGGGCAAAAGGAGTATGAAAAACTGCGACATCTACTACGGCGATTGCTACAGACAAAAAGGACAGCGTCTATTCGGGTGCGGATTTGTCATTGGAGACAGACTTAGGCAAGAAGTCTTGAGTTTCCGGCATGTGAACGAGCGCCTCATGACTATCCGTATCAAGGCTAAATTTGCCAACATTAGCCTAATATGCGTTCACGCCTCTCACGAGGAGAAGGACGACGCGACAAAGGATGACTTCTACCAGCTCTTGGACAAGACGTATGAGCAATGCCCTAGCCACGACGTTAAAATTATCCTAGGCGACTTAAACGCAAAGCTAGGAAGAGAGGAATACTTTAGTAGCGTGGTCGGAAAGCACAGCCTGCACGACAACACTTCCGGCAACGGACTCAGGCTAATCGACTTTGCGGCGGGGCGAAACTTTGTTGTAGCTAGTACGCGGTTCCCACGTCTCGATATTCACAAAGGAACATGGCTCTCCTTTGATCGAAAAATCGTCAACCAAATCGATCACATTGCGATCGACGCAAGGCACTCTTCCAGTATTCTGGGTGTCCGGACTTTCCGAGGAGCCAACGTGGACTCGGATCACTACCTAGTTGTAGCCAAGGTACGGATGCGGATATCCACAACGGAGCGAAATCAACGAAATGCTGTGAGGAAATTTGACGTCGAAAAGCTACAATCGCAAGAGACCGCCCGAACCTTTGCCGATCGTGTTTCTTCTAATCTCAATCTTAGTCCTATACTGCCAGCAGCAAATGCGGAAGACCAGTGGCAGCGTTGCCAAAAAGCCATCAGAGATGCCGCCTCTGATGTACTGGGTTTCTCTCGCCCACCACAACGAAACCCCTGGTTTGATGAGGAATGCCGGCAAGCACATGCAGCAAAACAAGAGGCGTACAAAGCGGCGCTGCATAGAAGGACTAGAGCTGCTTACGAGCTCTACGTGCGCAGGAGAAAAGAGGAACATCGACTTCTCAGAAAGAAGAAAAAGGAGCATGAGAAGCGCTCGATCGAGGAGATTGAGAGACTTTATTGCAGGAATAATGTTCGAAAATTTTACCAAAGGGTAAAAAGAGCATGCCAGGGTTTCAAAGCCAGAACAGAAGCCTGCAGGGACGAAAATGGCAACATAGTAGTAGAATCGCAGTCGGTGCTGAGGATATGGAAGGAACACTTCTGCAGACTGTTAAACGGCTATGATGACCAATATTCCGCTGTCAGGCAGAATGAGCCGTTCAACAGTGGCGATGGCAGTCAAAATTCCCGTCAACCCGATCATAATGAAGTGAGGATAGCGATATCTAAACTCAAATCCAACAAAGCTGCTGGAGCCGACGGCCTTGCCGCTGAACTCTTCAAGGCAGGAGGAGATGAGTTGGTAAGGAGCATGCACCAGCTCATCTGTAAAATCTGGTCGGACGAAAGTATGCCCGATGAATGGAACCTCAGCATCGTTTGCCCGATCCTGAAGAAAGGAGACCCTCTGAACTGCGCCAACTACAGAGGTATATGTCTCCTAAATATCGCATATAAGATCCTGTCGGCCGTACTATGTGAACGCCTAAAACCGATCGTCAACAACCTGATAGGTCCTTATCAGTGCGGTTTCAGGCCTGGAAAGTCCACCATTGACCAAATATTCACACTACGGCAGATCTTGGAAAAAACCCATGAATATAAAATCGATACGCACCACCTTTTCATCGATTTCAAAGTTGCCTATGATAGCGTGTATAGAGACGAGTTATACAGAGCCATGTCTAGTCTTGGCATCCCTGCCAAGCTCGTCCGTTTGTGCAGAATGACGATGGAGAACTCTCGCTGCTCCATCAAAGTCGGTAAGAACATCACCGAACCGTTCGATGTCAGGAAAGGTCTTAGACAAGGCGACGCGCTATCATGCGATCTCTTTAACATAATACTTGAGAGAATTGTACGAAACTCACAAGCCAACCCCGGAGGTACAATCTTCTTCAAGTCTTTACAGCTACTCGCTTATGCCGATGACATTGACATAATCGGAAGAACTCAGCGGGCCGTCAATGGGGCATTTACGAGTATTGAGATCGAGGCAGCAAAGATGGGTCTAGCGGTCAATGAAAGCAAAACAAAATATATGCTGTCTACAAAAAAGGACACCCAACATCGGCGTCTTGGACAGAACGCCACAATAGACAGATACAATTTTGAGGTAGTAAAGGATTTTGTCTACCTAGGCTCTATGGTCAGCTCCGCAAATGACATGAGTGGAGAGATCACACGGAGAATTACTCTTGCCAATCGTTGTTTCTATGGGCTAAAACGGCAATTGAGTAGCAAAGCCCTATCTCGAACTACTAAGGTAAATCTTTATAAGACATTAATCATCCCAGTCCTGCTGTATGGCGCAGAGGCATGGGCTTTGAAAAAACCGGATGAGGATGCCCTTGGTTATTTCGAGAGAAAAGTTCTTCGAGCGATCTTTGGTCCCGTCTGCATAGACGGTGAGTGGAGGAGAAGGTACAATGCCGAACTATACGGCCCGTTCAAGGACATCGACTTAGCCAGAAGAGTTCACATACAGCGACTAAGATGGCTGGGTCATTTAGAGCGGATGGAGCCCAACCTTCCCGCTAAGAAAGTCTTCGAATCCAACCCGGACGGACGGCGCAGTATAGGACGACCTCGCGGTAGGTGGCGCAAACAAGTGGAGAGGGACCTCAACCAACTTGGCGTGCGCAACTGGAGGCAGCTGGCTCGTAACCGTGCTGGCTGGAGAGGTTTGTTGGTTGAGGCCCAGGTCCACCCCGGACTGTAGCGCCATCTAAGTAAGTAAGTAAGTGCTGGGACCTTTAGGGGTAACAGCACCAGCATTTACGAGGTTTTGTGCGCCACCGTTTAGAGTGTGCCCAGCAGAAGAGCGCACACACATGCACACAGGCTTCCGAAACTTGCTCCGTCAGATTGGACCTATTCGAGCCGACTGAAAAGGAGTCAGCGTTGGGGCTGACAGATAAATCGGCTCCAGTTAGAGTACTTCTGCCGACCTAGGCTTCTTTCCCATCGCCATTGAAGGATGACTACTTGCGCCATCAGCTGACTCGCCAGCCACTTTGCGCCGCGCCATCGCCGCCTTCTTCTCCCTTTCAGTTGACTCTTAGTCAGGAACTTATCGGAGTGCGCCGCTTCAGGACATCGTTCAGCCTTATTGGCTTCCCGAGTCAAACCGTCTCCAAAACAATTTCGACGTTCCAGCCGAAGCCTTTGCGCTACTTTCTTTTTCATTCCAGCCCAGTCTACCAAACGAGTCGGTGACAGAGCTGCAGGAGTCTTCGGAAGCAAGCACCGCTACTACTTCCGGGTCAACGCCAAAGGCAGTTGGTAAGAATATGTTGGTTGGGACCTCCAAAATCTTCATCCCGACCGTAGTCGAAAAGACCACGGTCGTTTTTAGAAGTACCACCTGGAGTGGATATATCATTTGTTTTCTCTATCCTACTGTATAACAAGTTTTACGTCACAGTCAAGACGTCTTTAACCTTTAGTTCGATGTCTCACATGGCGTCCTTTAAGACCCTTGTGGTCATTGACTCTTAAGCCGTTTCGCCACGTGAAGGCAGCTGAAGAATGGAAATGGTAATGAATGCCACTTCACCTGCTATTCATCGGTTTTGAGAAGGCGTTCGATACAGGCAATTTATTTGGCGTGCTTAACGCAGGAGAGGTATTCCCGACTAATTGATTGCTATTATCAAAGCTACATATGAAGGGACCAAATGTCATGTTCTGCACAGAGGGAGGTTGTCTGAAGAATTTGAGATCCAAACTGGGATAAGACAAGGCTGTATTTTTTTTCTAATACTATTCCTATTGGTGATGAGCGATGTGCTTCGTGCACCTTCGTCGATGAAAAACGGAGAAATTCGATGGACTTTGAAACATCTTGATTACGCTGACGATGTATGCTTACTCTCTTACAGAATTATGAATCTCCACCAAATGAAAGCAGATGTGGAGAGGTAGGCAGGCGTCGTCGTATTATTGCAGAATACCTGGCGGTCAGAGAAGAACAATCGAGAAGGACGCACGGCAGTTGGGGAAAAGTTCGAGAGAGCTGAGGCACGCTGCCAGAAACTGTACAAAATGGCGCATAGGTGTAGCAGAGGCCTTAGGACCTACAAGGGGATACAGGACATAACCAACCATGTAAGGTCCTGATCATGCTTTACGGGGCTGAAACATGGACTTTATTGAAAGCGGATGAAGAAAAATCCTTCGTAAGTTATTCGGTCCTGCTTGCGTTCCCGGGTTTTGGAGGAGAAGATTCAACGACGAACTATTCGAGCTGTACAGACATATCGACCTAGTCAAAAAATTGAACGTGCGCTACTGGAGGTAATTAGTTTAAGACCGATCTAAATGAAGATACTTGTTGGTTGAGGCCCAGACTCACACTGAACTGTGGCGCCACTTAAGTAAGTAGCCAACGTTTTATGACTGAAGTCTAACTTAAATTTAGAAAAGGTACCAGTAGAAATGAGTTTTGTTCAAACATTAAAAACACATTTCCATAGATGTGCCTAAACACCCATGAAAAGTGCATGACTTAATGTATACGTAAGATGGCATGCACAACATTTTAGCAATAATTCCACACAAGAAATTCAAATTAAAATGCAAATAAGAAACACTGATTTTACGAATGTGCAAGTGCCATAACTTTTAGTATCACTAATGAACGGTATGAAGACGGATAAAACATTCAAGCCTATCTGCTTCTACCAAGCCAGCAAGTTGCACAAAGGAGATGCGCCCATAATAAAATTTTACTACGAACAAAAAAAAATCTATTGAACTACGAGACACGCTTTATGAATGCGAATCGGAAAGTGCATGGTTATTGCTTGCGCACTAAAATACAATATCGTCTGCAGATTCATTAACCACGGAGTAGGTAACCTTTCACATTCTATGCAAAGAAGTGCAATAAAGATGATAATTTGAAATATTTTCACAAACTTTCTAATGTCGTTTCAGGTATAGTATCTCGGGTTGATGGTTTCTTCATGATGTTGAGAACTTCTTGGGGTATGGGTAAAAATTGCTGGTCTTGACCTAATAATCTGATTTGATATCCGAAGCATTAGTCACGAGGATTTTTGATGTAGATCTCCTATGTATAATCGGCTTGAAGTATTCTTACAATAAATCAGCGCAACATTGTAACCAACAAAGGGAATACCTTTATACCTCCATGCTCTGTACTAAAAATAAATATATCACGAAATCCGCTTAACACCTCCTCCGATTTGATCCGAAAGTGATTAATGGACACAGTTTGCTTGCATCAACTGCGGGTTGCCTGTGTTTCTGTCTGCCCCCCAATAGGGTAGTCATAATTATTATCCTCTTTAAAACAGCACTCTCAGTGCGCTTCTTCGATCTTAAAAGATACCACCAGGATTGGCGGTGGCTCCGTTAAAGTCAATGGGAGTCATGTTTCATTAAAATGGAAAACCTGATTTTGAATCCACAGACGAATTTTACATGACATCGTGTAAAAAAAAAAACTGCAACAGGCAAACCCGGGAAGAGGAATCTTGATCGCGGGCATCCTGATAAAAAAAAATCGTACATCCTCTCAGCTAGCTGCTTCATAGGAATGCGTGTCCTGATCTCGTGATTAAATTTTACATCATGTATAATAACTCGTAGAGATCGTTGTTGGAACTAATGTTCTGATTAAGTTGGCTCTTAGATCTCCAGGTAATCCTCATTGGTATACACGTGTGCGTATGTTGGAGGTTTGTATCACATAGACCCTAGAATCTTGGAACGTTAATCATTTTGCAAAAAAAAAAAAAAAACAGGACAGGACCATAAAGACACTTTCGCCTAAGCCACGGTGTGCTCTTGTAATTACAATATGTTCATGAGCATAATTTTCTGTAGTGTACTGTGGTAACGATTTTAATTGTATGCATCATGCGAAGGTTTCTGCAAATTGCTAATATTGCGAGCATATCAATGCGTAATTTAAGTTTAAGATTAGATATCGCTATCCTCACTTCATTCTGATCGGGTTGACGGAGATCTTGACTATCCTCGTCACTGTTGAATGCCTCATTCTGCCTGACAGCGGAATATTGGTCATCGCTGCCGTTATACAGCCTGCGGAAGTGTTCCTTCCATATCCCCAGGACCGACCCGCAATAAAGTCTCTCAGTCTCCTCGATCGAACGCTTTTCATGCTCCTTTTTCTTCTTTCTGAGAAGTTCCTGTTCCTCCTTTCTCCTCCGCTCGTAGACCTCATGTTAAAGCTTCTCACTTATAAGCAATTAAAAAAAAAGAAACCAAAATCGATCTTAATTTTGTCAATGAGTGGTTTAATCGACGTCTCAATTTAGACTAACTTGCAAACTACTTAATAAAGCGAAAGGTAGCATGAGGAAAAAGAGATGAATTCATTATGCTAAAATAAGGATAGACTTAGTTAACTACCGCTTAACAAACGGAGTAGCTAACCATTTGATTGACCAGACGCAATTATGTTGGCAAAGCTTCGCATTGATTATGTTGCTATGCTAAGCTGTTATTGATGGTGTTGTTTACTGCCTTCGCTGTGCTGCTTAAAGGGGCCTGTAGATACTACAACATGGTACGCGTACGCGAGTAACGTTGTGGCTGTGTGCGGTTTAAATGTAATGAAAATCTTTCCTTTGACCTGCCAGAGTGCAGGCAGATCTTTCAGAGATACAAAAAATTCTCTCCAACCCTCGGTATTTGGGATAGACGCCATATAGCCGTATTTTTTTTTTTTTTGTTTTTTATGGATTTATTTTACTGGAAAAGATAGATGCTATCCCGTTGGAAATCTGCACTCAAATGATGTTCCACTAAAATGTCCGCCAACTTCTATACACACGCACAGACATGGCTGGGAAACCATTGGCCCCGCCTCAAAAATCAAATCACATTTGATTTTTACTCCTACCAGACACCAACCGTCACACTGGTTTGTCAACTTGGTTGAAATTGCCTACAGACGGGCAACATTCACTCAGACCGTACGATATTTTATATATTATATATTATATATATTTTTTATTCTCATGCATTTATTCATAATTTGTACAAAATTCTTACAATTCTTACAATATATCTAAATTACAAATGAGAATAGTTAGTGACATTTTTATTCAGTGAAATAAATAGAGATAAATGTCACTTCAGATAAATACAATGTGGGGTGAACAAGTGTATATAGTATATTAAAAATGCATTCCAAATTCAAAATTAATATAAAAAGAAAAAAAATAGAACAAAGGCATAGTTTCATCAAATATTGAAGCGCAATAAAGTAGCTATATCATTGTGATTAATATCAAGAAGCCACACTTTTACTTTTTTTTAAAATCCGGGTAGAGTTCTAACGTTCTATATTAGCGGGAAGATCATTAAATAATTTGCAAGAAACAATCGAATAGAAGTTCCTGAAGCTGGAGGTATGAAAAGAGGGAATACAGACGAAGGATCCGGTGTTGCTTCGTAGGTTATGGTAGTCAGAGTTCGGGCTTTGCAAATAGCCACCTCTTATGAAGAAAATTTTGAGGACTTTAAAATAGTAGAGATGCCTTACAGGCAGAACTTCCATTTTTCTAAATAACTCCATGTAGTTAGCTAAACGAGCCGATTTAAATACCTTCCTAATAGCACTTTTTTGTAGGACAACCAGCTGTAAGCGTTTATTGAGGTTAGTACCTCCCCAGCAGCTTATTCCGTACTGTAATCTAGAGTGGAAGATCCCAAAGTAAATAGTTTTTAAAAGCTCCGTAGAGCAGTATTTCCCAAGACAGTAGAGACTACGTAGAGACGATAGTAGGTATTGCTTCAAAATTGAAACGTGTTCGCGCCAGCTCAAAGTATTGTCAATAATGACACCTAAGGATTTGTAGTGTTCAACTACTTCAATTTTAAAGCAATTCACATTACAGCCAATATTTGCATCATATAAGCCATTGGTGCTTTGAATATCGTAAGCACAGTTTCGCAAGATATGTCTGCTCCAATTAGAAGCATGGAATACAATGTCAATGTCTGGGGATTTTTGCACGGTAAGACTGAAATACATAAGCTTAGTTTTATTGCTTACAACTAACTTGTGTTCGGCGAACCAAAGTCTTAGCAAATGGATATCATGATTGATGTCAGCAACTAAATTTAGGGGGTTAGTTGAGCCATCTGCAAAAGCCAAGTCGTCGGCAAAAGCCTTAACTTCACCAGAAAACGGGAGTGCAAATAGCGAATTGACATAAATCAAGAACAAAATGGGACCAAGGACAGATCCTTGGGGAACACCTAGATTGATTTTCTTGGAACTACTTACACTATGTCCATTTTTGACTTTTTGTGATCTATTCTTAAGATAAGAAGCAAACCAATCTAATATGAATCCACGAAATCCCACGCTATGCAATTTCTTCAAGAGAATGCTATGGTCAACCATATCTAAGGCTTTTGTAACGTCTACAAAAAACCCGGCACAGCATTTCTTAACATCAAGTCCCTTGTAAATAAATGTACAAAAATCCAGGAGCGCATCTTCCATAGAGCGGTTTTCACTAAACCCAAACTGCTTTTCACTGAAATATTTTATTCTGGTAAGATATTTCAGAACTCTGCTTTTGATTGCTTTCTCGAACACTTTCGATATTCCAGAAAGTAAGGAAATCGGCCTGTAATTACTTTTTTCATTCCGGTTACCCTTTAAAAATAGGTATTACATTGGCGCATTTCAAGAGATGAGGAAAAAGGACCCGAGAAAACACTCAAATTAAAAATATGTGCTAAAATATCAACAATATTGAAGGCTATTTTTTTCAAGACGACGTTGGAAAATCCATCGTTGCTACATGAATTCGAATTGTTGAGAAAGTTTATTATTTTCAAAAGCTCAAGTCCTGTAATGGGTTCAAAAAAGAAGCTGTTATTTACATGGGACAATACAGCAAGAGCTGTTGTATCACAACAACTGCATGATTTTGGAGGATCATTAGAAAAAGATGTTTGCCCCACCGATGCAACGTATTTATTGAACTGTACGCGTACCATGTTGTAGTGTCTATAGGCCCCTTTTCAATGTCTATGGTATACATATGCAGACTGTACATTATCAATCAAAAAACCTGTTTAGTCGAGTTGTTGTTGACACAGGTTCGATTCAAACTAGCTCATTGCTAGGCTATTGTGCGTGATAACAAATATTACTAGTAATGCCGTGTTGTGCATATAACTCTCGCGAAAAGCTCTAGTCCTTCTATGCAGCGCCGCCTTGTACGCATCTTGTTTTACTTACTTACTTAGGTGGTGCTACAGTTCGGGCTGAACCTGGGCCTCAACCAACAAACCTCTCCATTTAGCTCCGTCTTTAGCTAATTGCCTCCAGTTGCACATTCCAAGTTGGTCGAGGTCCCCTTGAACTTGTGCATGCCACCTACGGCGAGGAGGTCCACTACTGCGTCGTCCCTCGGGGTTGGATTCGAAGACTTTGCGGACAGGAGCGCTGGTGTCCATTCGCTCTACATGTGCTAGCCATCTCAGACGTCCAATACGCAGTTTTTTGACTAGGTCGATGTCGCTGTACCGCTCGTATAGTTCGTGACTGAACCTTCTCCTCCAAAACCCGTCAACGAAACCGGGACCGATTATCTTACGAAGAACGTTTCTCTCGAAGCGACCAATAATATCTTCATCCTCTTTTAATAAAGTCTATGTTTCAGCGCCGTAAAGCAGGATTGGAATGATCAGGGTCTTATACCGAGTCTCCTTAGTTGTTCGAGATAGGGGTTTACTGTTGAATTGCCTTATAAGCCTAAAAAATAGCGATTGGCAAGAGTTATTCTTCGCTCGATTTCTGCGCTGATCTTGTTTTTTAAGTTTACCATATAGCAGACCCAAGGTAGACAAAGTTCCTTACTACCTCGAAGTTATAGCTGACCACTGTGCCGTTCTGTCCAATTCGTCAGTATTAGTTGTTCCTCCTTGTTGACAGCATATACTTGGTTTTGCCCACGATTATCGCTACACCCATTTTGGCCGCTTCCGCAATAATGCTTGCAAACGCACCGGTGACAGCCCGCTGAGTTCCTCCAATAATGTCAATATCGTCGGCGTACGCAAGCAGTTGTACAGACTTGTGATAGATTGATTTTCCACAGAATCCGTCCAAGTACAATATTAAAGAAGTCACATGACAGCGCGTCACCTTGTCTAAAACGTTTTTTGACATCAAAGGTCTCGGTGAGGTCATTACCGACCTTGATGGAGCAGCGAGCGTTCTCCATCGTCATCCTGCACAGACGAACAAGTTTGGCAGGGATGTCAAAACTAGACATTGCTCTATAAAGCTTCTTGTTTTGCTGCATGTGCTTTCCAGCATTGCTCATCAAACCAACCAGGAGTTTCGCTTTGGTGGCCGAAAGAAACGCAGTACATCAGAGGCAGTGTCCCTGGTGGCTTGTTCGCAACGGTGCGACTGGTCTTCCGCATTTGTTGCTGGCGGCATAGAACTTAGATTGAGATTAAAGGAGACTTGATCGGCAAAGGCTCTGGCAGTCTCTTGCGATTGTAGCCGCCCGACGTCAAACTTCCTCACAGTATTTCATTGATTTCGCTCCGTAAGTAATTGAAGTACATAATTTTTCAAAATTCAGAATTTAATAAATTTTTTCTTGATCATGATCTCGAATCTGCACTCAGTGGAGGTATTTTTTTTTTATCTTTATTTTCCTTTCGCTGTCCCTTTGCATTTTTTAAGATTTTTGTTGCAGATTTTTAAGAACCGACTGGCTGACGGAAAGGGGGTGGTACCTGTTTCCTTATATTCTTTGGTTTCCTTTTTTTTCTACCTGCTTGAATTGTTGTGTGGCGTGTGCTCTGGTGGGGAAGTTATAATTAAGATTTAGTATTACCTATATATTCAGTTGGTAATTATATTTTAACAGTTGTATCAGTGCTAACCAAAATGCGGGCAAAGCAAGGCGAACACGGGTCAGCTAGTTATGAATATATAAATTATTTCATAATAGGCACACGAACCCGGGCACAATGGCGAGCACTATACCCATCAAGGCTTTCACCATTCAGGAACATACGACTACATACATAGATATCTAAAATACATATGGAAAATGTTAACATAAGAACTTTGGGCGGCAGTTCACTTTGATTCTTGTGTCTACCCTGTGCTGTAGGCTCTCGGCTATCGACTATATTTGGGTGACTCTCTAATGGTGTGACTCGGCAATTTTTTTTTACGACACATGGTGTTTTTGATGCTAACTTGCTTTAATAGTGATGTGTTGCTTCACTTGGCACAGTGTACCACTTTTAATGGACTCACTCATATGGCATATACTTACTTACTTACTTACTTAGATGGTGCTACAGTCCGGGGTGGTGTGGCGCATGCAATCGAGTTGCGCACACTCTAGAAGAGAGCCAAATCAAACTCCTCCGTGATCTCCGTTTCCGTAGTAAGTGGAACAACTAAAACGGAGCTGAACTAAACCATTCTTGCGAACCAACTGCACACGTCCACAGTTGTGAAATAGTTTCGACTCTCGTTCAGCTCAACACAACTGACTTCGACTTTTGTTCGTCTCAAGAGCAACCATCTCGTCATCCAATCATTCTTCGATCATCGTTCACCGCCATCGGACGGACGGACTCGTTGAATCATCCTACATCTTTTGTCATTTGTCTTTCCCCTTTGAACTTTTTATAATAAAGTAATTGTTTTTTTGGTAGTGGCATTTGTTGTCTCTTTGGATAGTTCCCGCGACAAACGAACCTCAACAATTGGCGACCCATCGCTCGCTATATTGGGCCACCCCAACGCGAGTACGTCGACGCCACATACTGGTCACCCGACCGTCGCCACATTCTGGTTCCTCCAACGCGGACACGACCGTCGCCGACATCCACGCGACATCTAAATCCCTACAGTGGACCTGGGCCTCAACCAACAAAATATACTTAACTCAATATCATGGGCCAAGAAGCTACGACGTCTCGGCCTTTGTTAGTCTCCATAGATATAATTAGAATTGCCTCAAGAAGTAGACAAAATAATAGAGACTTTACTCTTTCCCCGACTAAAGTTTAATTACTTTACAAACAGCTTCTTTATACTTGATACTTACCTCAGTTCATTATATTTTTCATCAGTTTCATAACTATATAATAATTAATCTCTTAATCTTTGATGCTCATCGTCCATCATTACGAATATTCCTATATCCCTCGCAGTTTTGCAAACAGAATTCTTCTCAAAACATCTTGTAAACCTACAAATTGGGATCAAAGATTAATATCCAATAGCCCATTAGTTTTAATTTGTCCTCCTATCATCCCATAACACAATTTGTTAAATTGTCCACAGGAGGTCTTATGCAAACTACCGCAGCACACTCTTAATCGTTCTCATCTTAGGCCAGAAGTATTAGCAAAGTCCATTTCATCGCAACCATCCTCTGCAAAGGATTTAATTCACAAATCTCCAACAATCAATCGTAATGCAAAGCAAAGGCGTTTGTATCCGTAGATTGGCTATCTACCTGCAAACCCTCGAGAAACGGTACCATACCACTGGGAATTCTAATCATCCTGCAGTCGACCAACGTTCGATTAACATGACTTCCATTTACGTACATACGGATTCAGTTTCAAGTTTAAATGGTAGGCAATCTGCGGTTATCAAGTGGCGCAGCAAGAGTAGATGGTCGATGTCTTTAGCCAAACATGAGAATTGTAGATTGGAGGAATATCTATTGAAAGGTTCTATCTTTTACTAAATTCACTAAGGAGAACAGCGTCATTTGGATAATCTCAACGCGAAGTGTGTGTATGTAAGATATTATATGAGCGACCAGCAAGAAACTTTTTCATTGGGTGCCACTTGTTAGTTTATGAAATATTGGCAGCTATAGCTGTAATATGGTATATTTCTTATATACAGGGTGTCCGCCGGGAACGTATACTACTTTGTTTTGCCGCCATTTTGGTAAACATTAGTCTTGACAGTTCATATTTGGCAGTCGTGAAGTAGACACGTGGCAAATTTATTATGGAAAAATATTCGATAAACCAACGTGCTTTAATCGTTAAAACATTTTATCAAAATCAATCATCGATTACTGTGACGATGAGAAAGTTACGTGACATTTTTGGGAGAAACAACGTGCCAACAAAACGCACTATTTATCGTGTAGTGAATGATTTCGAAGAAAGAGGGTCTGTAGGTGATAGGCCCAAGCATGGGCCACAGTGTACTGCAAGATCGGCTGAAAACATTACTGCTGTTCAAGGAAGTGTTCAAAACAATCCATCAAAACGGCGTAACGGTAACTGTGAATGGGGAGCGATATCGTGATATGATTGAAAACTTTTTAACGCCACAACTGCATGCGTTGGGCTTGATTAACATGTGGTATCAACAAGACGGTGCCACATCGCATACAGCCAGGATTACAATGGAATTACTGCGAGACCTCTTTCCACAACAAGTTATTTAAAAAAATGGTGATGTTGATTGGCCTCCACGGTCGCCTGATTTGACTGCTCCTGACTTCTTTTTGTGGGGATATCTGAAAAGCAAGGTTTATGCAAACAAACCAGAAACGCTTGAGCAACTCAAACAAAATATTCGTGATGAAATTAATGAAATACCGCGTGAAATGTGTGAGAATGTAATGAAAAATGTGCTCAAAAGGGCTCGCATTTGTGAGACTAGCAGAGGCGGACATTTACCTGATATTGTATTCCATACATAATTGCCGACATTTAATAAAACATTTATCAATATAAGATCCATTCTCTTTCATTTAATCAAAAATTATAAACAAACAAAGTAGTATACCTTCCCGGCGGACACCCGGTACATACAGGGTGCGCCATCTTTTATGTCGGTATGTGAATATTGAATAACTTTAAAAAAGGACAACCGATTTGCATATATGCGGTATTTTTATTTAACTTGGTCCTTTACTATAATGAACTTATTTTACAACTTATAAATTAGTTCCTTATATTAATGTACAAACTTGCTTCTCCCATTTCGTTAACTAGTTCTAAGTGTTGTTTAGTTATAAGAGTCAAATAAGGGTTTTTGTTTTGTAGCATTTTCCCTTATCTTGATATTATTATTGATATTAATTTATTATTATATAGGTACATTACGTATCACAGTTATAAAGAAATGGAAAATGCTAAGGTGCTAGAAACGCGTTACAGAGCTGTAGTTGAGGACAGTTTGGGGGATGAGCAGTGTGGTTTTAATCCCAGTAGAAGCACAACTAACCAGTTATTCACTCTCAGAAAGGTTCTTGAGAAGGCCTGAGAGTTTGCTTGACCTGTCTATACCTGTTTTGTGGATTTGGAAAAGCATACGATAGGGTTCCTCGAGGCAAACTCTGGAGTGTTCTGCAGGACTACGAGATTGGTGGTTCCCTGTTAAGGCCGATTCAGTCTTTATATTGTTACAAAAATTGCCGGACAAGCCGAATACTTTCAAAGTTGCGACGGATGATGGAGACAAAAAAAAAAAAAAAAAACAGAATAAGTCTGGTTCCAGAGAGGGTTTTTTTAACTTTTTTTTATTTAACTGAAATTTACTTTTAACAAAAAAAATACAATCTAGTACAACTACCCCCTTCGGGTAGGGGTTAGAATATACCCGAGGTAGGCATGCCTGTCGTAAGAGGCGACTAAAATCCACCCTCCGTATACCGAGTATGGCGTATACAAAAAACATGCAATGAACAAAACAAAAGATTTAAATACCCCAGGTGGCAGTCCAGGTAAACTGGAAAATCCACCCTCTTCGGAGGTCGGCTCTACGGATTCTGGGGAGAGCCATTTATTGCACCTTATAAATCCCTTCTCAAAAAGTACAAGGGTATCTCGATCTCCACCAACAAGATCGAACGTCTCCGGAAAAAGAAGTCCGCCGGAAGCGCAAACGCGTGAAAAACGGGACTCAGCGAAATCTAAAAGCATTGAGGAGGAAAACGACGTACTCCGTACCCAGCTTAGCGAAATGGAGCTACTCTATCGTGAGCTCAAGAAAGAGGTAGATTTACTCAGGCAAGAAAATAATGCCCTAAAAAACACGTACCTACAAAAAGAAAATACAGTCAGCTCACATCGCTCACCTAGTCGCGAATACCAGACGGATGAAGAAGAGCTAACACGCGAAACGAATTGGGTCGAAAAGAAACGACCTAGCAAAAAACGAAAAGCTGGTTCCTCACCGGAAGTCGAGCCACAAAAAGATGAAAAGCGCAAGGAGATGCAAGAAAAGCAACAACAACAAAAATTACGTCCTCCGCCACCGATAAACGTCGTTGGAATAACGGACTATAATAAGTTGCATTGCCTCATTAAAGGAACCCTGCCATCGAAGTTTAAGGTGACATCTCTGCGAAACAATTCGTGGAAAATCAATGTCGATGATGCCGACGGTTACCGATCATTATCCCAAAAATTGAATGCCGAAAAGAATCAGTGGTATACTTACCAAAATAAGTTAGAAAGACCACTGCGTGTTGTAGCAAGGGTACTCCACCCCTCGTGCACTAAAGAAGATGTAATGCACGACCTTCAAGAGAAAGGCTTTAAAATTCTTCATGCCGTCAATATTATCAAGAAGGAAAAGCAACAGTCGGACGGAGATCATGAAAAATTGGTAAGGCGTGGACTTCCACTATTCATGCTTAGTTTCGATAAAGATGAAAATAAAGATGCTATATATGGTATTAAGACTATTCTAAACATCGTGGTCAAAATCGAACCCATGCGTAAGACCTCCAGATCGATCCCGCAGTGTAAGCGCTGTCAAGGCTTCAATCATACGCAGACTTACTGCCAGAAAGAGCCGCGATGCGTCAAATGCGCAGGTAAGCATCTCTCGGAAGAATGTCACCTAAACAAGCAAACCCCAGCCACTTGTATAAATTGCAAAGGAAAACATCCTGCGAACTATCGAGGTTGCGAAGTGGCGAAAGAGCTCCAAAAACGCCGCGATACGCTAAAAAATTCGATGCGTCCGAATATGAAACCAATCAAGAACAGGCCCAAAATAGCTACGAAAAAGCAGCGAAAGACAGAAAGTCCGTCAGTATTAACTTAAGATCGGTTAATGATAAAAAATCCGAAAGTAATAGAGATAAGGTAACAGAAGCAAAATCTCCGAATATTGGCGTGCAGTCTTATGCTCAAGCGGCGAAGACAGTTAAGGGTACGTACACGACCGACAACTTACGGGAGATCAAAGCAAGAAACCGTCCAAACTTTAATGTAAAGACTCCTGCTCAAGTTGCGACATTGAAAAATGGTGATAGAGGTAGTTCAGAAGATCATGTATCCAATGTTTTTTCCCTAATTCTTGCGAAACTTGAAGAGCAGTGCAAAACAAATAAATTAATTTTCGTGAGACTAGTTGAACTAGAAAACAACATTCATAACACGCGCACTTCAACCCGAACATGAAAGAAACGCTTAAAATTCTTACTTGGAACGCCAACGGGCTCATACGAAGACTCGACGAGTTAGAAATATTTATACGAGAAAAAGATATTGATATATGCTTGGTCTGTGAAACTCATCTGACAAAACAAACGAACGTTAAGATAAGAGGATATAGCGTGTATCACGCCTTCCACCCATCGGAAAGAGCAAGAGGCGGATCATCCTTGTTTATAAAAGAATGTATCGAACACTTAGCGAAAGTAAAGATGGAATTAGAAGCAATGCAAGTAAGCACGGTACGTGTTAGAAATAGACATATTGCTTTCAACATTTCGTCTATATATTGTCCACTGCGATGTAAACTTGAAGAAAGTGATTTCACAAACATCTTCAACTTCCTTAAACCAAATTTTATTATTGGTGGCGACTTCAACGCGAAACACCCATTCTGGGGTTCAAGGTACGCCTCACAGAAAGGTAGAAGGCTTTATAATGCGGGTATGCAATACAGTTGTGATTTTTACTCGACGGGTAAACCAACATATTGGCCGACTGATAGAAATAAGATACCAGATCTGATCGATTTCTTTGTTGTTAAAGGAATATCTGGCAACTGTATACAAGTTGAAGAAAGCTTTGATCTCTCCTCCGATCATTCTCCAATCATTATGACGATAAGCGATGCTCTGATTAAAAAAGTAGGACCGGTCAGATTAACTGGCGCGAAAACTAATTGGGATGGCTTTAAAAAAGATATTGAAACAAATACTGAGCTGAGCGTATCACTTAAAACGCCATATGAACTTGAAGTTGAAGTTGATCGCTTCGTCGAAATCTTACAGGATGCCGCGTGGAAGAATACTCCCAAACTAAAGAGAACCCCGGCCAGTTACATTAAAATTTATCCGCAGGAAATAAAAGAGATGATTAAGGAGAAGAGAAAAGCGCGTAAAAGATGGCAACAAACTTAAGAATAATGAAATACAAACTTACCTAGAAAGCTTAACGGCAGAAAAAGATTCTAACTATTCGCTTTGGAAGGCCATAAAAGGTATTAAAAAACCTCAAATTCAAGCCGCGCCAATTAGGAAAAATCAAGACGAATGGGCGAGGCATGATAAAGAGAAAGCGCAAGTTTTTGCCGCCCACCTGGAAGAAACGTTCAAACCGTTTGATGGACAAGCTCTTATTGAAAATATAAATACGTCGTATATAGACAATAGCGTAATAAGAAATGCAACGCTTACCGAACTTAAGGAAGAAATAAAGAAACTTAAACCTAAGAAAGCTCCTGGATACGACCTAATTACGGGAGAGGTTCTTAAAGCACTACCAAGAAAAGCTCTAATTAAGCTTCTGTTCATTATAAACGCCGCGATTAGACTAGAATATGTTCCCAGTCAATGGAAAGTCGCCGAAGTTATAATGGTCCTTAAGCCTGGAAAACCGCCGAATGAAAAAAACCTCTTATAGACCGATTTCGCTTCTTCCAATTATATCCAAAGTGTTCGAGAGAATATTGGTTAGGCGAATACAGCCGGTTATAGAAGAAGGGCATCTCATCCCTGATCATCAATTCGGATTTAGAAGTAAGCATTCTACAGTTGAACAAGTACATAGAATAACACATGTAATCGAAAAATCACTTGAAGAAAAAAAGATTTGTTCAAGCGTATTCCTTGACGTCTCTCAAGCCTTTGACAAGGTCTGGCATGAAGGCTTAAAGTTTAAATTACGACAAGTTCTGCCAGAGCACCTATATAATATTTTGAAGAACTACCTTACGAATAGGCTATTCCGCGTTAAATGTGGAAATGAATATTCAGATTTTAAGGAAATAATGGCTAGGGTGCCGCAAGGAAGCGTTCTTGGTCCAGTCTTATATCTATTATACACTCGTGATATACCGCAAGTAGAAGGCACTGAGCTAGCTACATTTGCCGACGACACTGCTATCTTGACAGTAGGTAAAACGGTCGAAGATACTACAGAAAAACTGCAAGAAGCTTTGAATAGAGTAAATGAATGGACAAAGATTTGGCGAATCGCACTCAACGAGACCAAATCTGTTCATGTAAATTTTACTTATAAAAAAATAAATAATTTGCCGATCTTTTCAAACTCGGTTCAAATCCCGTTTGCAAACGAAGCTAAGTATCTTGGAATGACACTTGATACAAAGCTGAAATGGAAAACGCACGTTAAGAAAAAACGCAAAGAACTAGATAATAAATATAGAGAAATGTATTGGTTACTTGGAAAATATTCCAAGCTTAATATATATAACAAACTGCTTTTATATAAGCAAGTGCTAAAGCCTGTATGGACATATGGTATACAACTCTGGGGTTGTACCAAAATAAGTAATATTAAAATTTTACAAACTTTTGAAAACAAAGTGCTAAGAGGTATTGTAAATGCGCCATGGTATATCAGAAATAGCGATATCCACAGAGACCTTGGCATTAAAACAATCGAAGACGAAATTCAAACCTACGCGAGAAAGCATAGAAGTCGACTAGAAAGTCACGTAAATATTACAGTCCTCCAACTTTTGGAAGAAAGAAATTTACTGCGCCGTCTACAAAGAACCAAACCTTTAGACCTAGCGCGATAAGTAACCGCGTCTAAACTGCGGAGCTGGCAGGAACTTCTAATGGGAAGGTGCCTGCAAAACGTCATTATTTCGCGAAACGAAAACTACTTGATAAGTCGAATACTTAGTTGTAGTAAAAATAAAAACAAGTCTGTTTTGAAGGGAGGTTTTTTAGTGGGTAAGAATCCCACACTACTATGAGCACGAGCTGTCGATCCTCATAGTGTCTTGTTGAAGATTTTCACCTACCCTCGGAAGAAAAAAAAAAAAAAAAAAAAAAAATCTAGTACAACTGCGCGTCTCTAGCAATTAAAATCTGTAACTGCTGTCAACAAAGAACTCATCCCCGTCGATGTACGCTAGGGTAACAATGTACAAGCTGTAGAAGCTGTGTTTGGGTAAATGATAATGACTGTGGGCGTTGGACTCATTATGTATATGAACTAGATGGTGCAGCGCAGCCGTGGCGGAGAATGTTTCAAAGTGGGAGACTTCAAGATTAGTCATTTGCTCTTTGCGGATGATTTGGTCATCTTTGGGTCCTCTCAAACCGAACTTTAGAGCGCACTCGAAAGGTTTGTATCCGTTTGTGATGATGCTGGAATGAAGATTAAGGTGAACAAATCGGAAGTAATGGTCGTTTCCAGAATACCTTTTTAGTGCACTCTGCATGTTAGTGGAGTCCCACTGAAGCAGGTGGATACGTTTAAGTACCTCGGGGTCTTATTCACGAGTGATGGGAAGAGCAATACCGAGTCATCTTGTAGATTTGGTCAGGCTGGATCAATTTTGAGAGAGCTTGGCCAAACTTAGTGTTCAAGCTAAGCTATCGGTTTTTAACTCGGTGAATGTTCCAACTCTCACATATGGTCATGAAATGTGGGTAGTGACCGAAAGAATAAGATCACGGATACAAAATGCCAAAATGAGGTTCCTTCGCGGTGTTGCTGCAATAACTCATAGAGATCGAGTGGGTAACATAAGAGTACGCGAAGCGCTCAATGTTGAGCAGCACATTTTGAACTGAAAGGTAAGAAAATATATCTTTTCTCGCCGGAAGAATTAAAAATGAGTATAATTTTCATTTGTAAAATAGAAAATTAATTTACCATCCACATCAGAAGAAGATGTTTTAGAGGAAGGCCGTGGATTCTGAAACCAATGATTCATTGCCCTCTTCAACACCCAAGTGAAGGCGAATATCGCAGCAAAGTGAATCCAACCCATTGGGACGGAGTGCAATGAGCAAAATGATGACAAATGCGTACCTACGATTTGCTAATAAAAACTTTCCAAAGTCCAAATAGTGACGAATGGGAAGCGTTGGGCAATATGATTGCTTCTAACGCACGCACTTGGTCGCTAGAAAATTTAGCATTTGCTAGGCGATACAAGGCTGCTCTGAGCGCAAACAATGCTAAATTTCAGGTGGAACCGGCAGAATCCACGAGTAGTTTACAGTGTACAGAATCTGCACAATATTAACAAAATGTTTTTTACCTTAAGAAACTCGTCTTTTAATGTATCATATATGATCGAGCAAGTCTCATGGATAATCCGATACACTGTCGTAGGTGATAGGCTAAAAATATCCGACATGACTTGCATACTAGCTCCCGTTGCCAAATAGCGAATTGTTACGGACAATCATTTGGCTGGCCCCACGGCTTTTCGCATGAATGTGACCTTTCTTGTGAAGTACGGTTTAGCCCTTGCCAAAATGAACTCAAATCAGTTCTATTCATACGCATTTTGCGGCTCCATATTGCAAAGTTTGCGTAATATCCACAAGACTCTCGATCTAGAAACGAATGGTGGTTTCAGGTTTCTTTCTTCTTCTGCTTGCATCGTCTTCTGCCTGCAGCTTCAACTCGGATCCGACCAACACAACAAAAGAAGCAAGAGCGATTCGCTCCTTTTTAACATTGTTGAACTGAAAAAATGGAAATTTTATTTGTTTTTCTTTAACATATACAATATAAAATTAAATACTTACGTTTCCATTTCCACTTGCACGAAAATTTTGCGGAAAATATTTTTTTTTGATCACGTCAATGTCACAGTTCCCAATCGACAATGAGATGACTATTTCAAGTTGGCAATACAAGTGGAAATAGCTTTTAGCGAACTGACGAAGATATTTGTCAAAATTTTTTGCAAAGGACTTAAAACGCTTCCCTGGTCCACCCCGATTTTATTTGGGAACTCTTCGGTTACTCCAGCGGGGCATCGTACTCTTGTCCTTGCTCCTTCATACATGTCCATGATCATCTGTACATAGGTTTCTGAAACCCCTCGATGTCTTAGCGCCACCCATATCAAATCTCGTGGTTGTCTGTCGAATGCCTTTTCAAAGTCAACCAATACAATATGCAAATCCCTTAAGGAATCACGATGTTTTGCAATTATGATCCTTATACTTTGGATTGCATCTGTGGTTGATTTACCCGAGACAAACCCGCACTGATCATCAGATAGCCGTATTATATTTCACAGTCGGCCACCTAATACCCGCTCAACGATCTTCATGGTGTGTGACATCAGCTTGATCGAACGGTAGCTATCACAGTTTCGCGTATCACACTTCCCTTTGTATACAGGGAGAAGGTAACTTTCCCTCCATTGATTCGGCATTTGATCACCTCTCACGAATTTGGAGATGAGAATTCTGAACCATCTGAACCCGACGTCTCCCATCTTTTTCCAGAACTCAGAGGGTATCTCGTCTGGCCCAACCGCTTTTCGTTTTTTTTAGTATTGGACCGCCTCACTAACTTCTTCGATTGTAATGTCGGGTATTTCTTCACAGTTAGGGGTGACTCTTAGAAAGTATAGCCGGGGAAACTGTTCATTTAAAAGCTCTTCACAATACTGCCGCCACCTCTGCAGAATTTTGTCGTCATCCACAAGAAGCTGGCCATGAGCATTGCTAATGAACTTTGGCGAACGAATCTCCTGAACGTTCCTCCTTCTTTGGGCGGCTATTTTGAAGATAGTGGCGCTCTTGTTCATATTGTGTCTTCGCAGCTCCTGGATAGCCTGGTTTGCATCAGCAACCGGGGAAGATATTTTCTCCAACTCCCGATACAGGCCCTCCGTACTCTCTGCTTGAAGCTGGGCGCCCTTTTTCTTCGCTTTTTTCTTGCAGCATCTGTATTCCATTTCGAGGCGAACTTTTTCGTAATTATTATTAGAGGGGCACTTTGACCAAGCTTTGAAGCTCCTAGCAGTGATTTGGCCTTCTTTAAGCAAGTTCGCTGTAGGGAATCCCACATATAAGTAAATATATTGTAAGCATTATATTTTTTGAAATGTAATATTCTAATAAATAAATAAATAACAAATGATATAATTCAGAGCAGAGTTTTGAAAAATGCAGGTAATTCCATGTATGAGAGATTTGTAGCTGAAGCACATTCATCGCAACATAGGCTGATCTACAGTAGGCTGAATTATAACCACATTGAAAGCGACTCAACGTACTTCCTCAATCGTTACTCTCTGCATATGATAAGCACAATATTCAAACTTAGAGGTGAACTAACAAGTCTTTATTTTATTCCACATCGACCCGATCTGCCAATTTTATGTGACCTGTGCAACCTTAAAGAGAGGGAGGATGTTTACCATTTCATCGGAAGATGTCCCATTTTAGGAGAATTTCGCGCGAGATACTTCGGAGTAATTTCGCTAGACTTGGATGAGGTGATCAACGTACTGAACGGAAGTCATGGTTGGGATGTTTTGTACAACTATGCTACAGCTGCAATCCGCTACAGAGCCCGTATTTTGGAAGGCGATTTTTAAACAGAAATAGCAACCATATTGTCAATCTGGTAGACGGCCTTAAGCCAAACCATAAACGACTATGTATATACTGTTCGTGAAAATTATATGAAGTTAATAAAAAGTCTAACTAACTAAAAAAAAAACTAACTAAAAAACTAATTCAGAGCTAAGACTTCCGTTCTTATTTTAAACATTGAGGTTATTTGATTGGCGGTTAACTCCCTGCAAAAATAGTTGCTTGTACCTACCTACAGAATGGCAAAGTTCCTTATAATCAAGTCTGCTTGTTGACTCCCGTGTTCTGCTCAGACCTTTGCTATGCTGCGATAAAACATATCTTGCCAATCTCACTCAGGTCGAAGCCAATGCCGCGCTGCATTCGTTTCCTATATCATACCATTCTTTAAACGGTGCTGGGCGGCCGGGATTAAAGGTTCAAGTCCTCGACTTGACTTTTTTCTCGACGAAAAAAAGATGACCCCACTACGTGCATCGTGGTAAATTTCGTTATTTTTTCGATTTTTGACTTGATAATTTTTTTTACATATTTTTGAAAATATGTCATCTTAAAAAATGCAGTAAAACAATTTCGAATTTGTTCAATCCTTCACAGCGGTGTTCCTTCTTAACTTACCGTGCAAAGATCTCATAATAAAGACAAAAACTAGATTTGTTGTTTCAGCATAAACGTCTTACAAAAAAATGTGTATCCATATGTTCCCATTATTTTCACTTAAATTAATGTTCTACTGCACGTGTGTACATACAGTTTTTCAAAAGCTAAGACACTTTATTATTTCATACTTTTTGAAAATATAAATATCTTTATACAATAACTAAAAATAAAAGAAGCACTTTGTCTTAATTTTAAAGTCCGAGATTATTTTGGGAGATTCTTTTGGTAAAAAAGGAAAATTACGTATAAAAATGTTTTTGTACTTATAATAACGATTCTAAAAGCTAAAAGTATTCCGTTATACACGTTTCCTGGTAAATATTTGAGTGAGCGAGATCGTCCACACTGGAACTTGCTGAAAGAAAAATAGAATAAAATAGATTATAAGGTTGTCGACAAAACTGAACCATAAAAACTGAATAATAAACTAATATTAGAACTAATAAAAATAATAACTTATTATTAAGCTCATTTTCTAAATGGAAGCTAGACCCTCGCACTTAAAGAGCTGTTGCGCCAAATACTTACTTCTAAATAGAAGACATTTTAGAAGTAGTCAAATATGAAATCAAAATGCGTTGAGTACCATGCATAAGTTATAATGGGGGTTTTCCTGTATGTATACAGGATGACCAGATAAGAACGACAGGAAACAAAATTGAAATAAAACAACGGGGTGAGATATAAAATTGACTCTGGATTTATTTTGAAGTCACATTCATGCCATTATGTGTGCAATAGCACATTATTAAAATAGCCGCTTCGGCTTCACTGGAAGTGCTTCAAGCCGTCGGTCCAATTTATACGGGGTACGGGGTTATTCTGGCAATAGCGTCTCGAATGTTGGCCTCGAGCTCGTTCAAAGTGGTTGGCTTTTTAGCCTAGACTAAGGACTTAACGTAGCCCCAGAGAAAATAATTGAGTGGTGTTGACAGCTGCTGAAACATAACAATTATATGTTTAGTTAATTTTCCCGAGTTTATGAATAACGTAAGGGAGATACTCATCATAATTGAACAAGGAACCAGAATATGAGGGTTTCCCGGTAATTATTTAGAATGTGGCTGCACTAATTTTTTTTATAATTTTAAATGTGGTCTAGCTCAAAGACTAATTGGATGAAGTATCATCTAATGCTACAATTTATAATTTGTTTGCAGAATTAAAACGCGGTCGTGAAGGTCATCCTTGCAGTGCTGTTTTTCCAGAAAACATTAGCTGTACGCGCCATGATTGAAACCGATCGCCATGTTACATACCGTGAGATATAAGCAATCTTGAGCATTTGTAAGACCGGAATTCAATCAATATTTCATGAACATTTGGCTGTAAAGAAGCTCTGTGCCATTCGGATTCCACACAAGCTGACGGATGCTCAAAACAAAGCTGTGTCCATTTGAGCAAAGACGTGCATAAGCCCGAATCTAAGTGAAAATCCGCTATTGGATTTAGAAAGGTAAGCAAAAAGCGACAATAGTGACTCGTTTTCGAAGCACTTCGAAAAAATGATCGCATGTTTTTTCGATAAATTGGGACATGTTACTACTAGAGGATCGAATAACTGTTAATATCGATTAGTATACTTCAACTTATTTTAGGAGGTGGCAATGGTGTAGTGGTAACGTCGTCAATTGCCACGCTAATGGTTCATGGTTCAAATCCTGATATCAGCAAGCATTTATTTATTTCTCCTGAAATATATAGTCAGTCCGATCATTTGCAAAAGCTTCTGTGAACACTACTGCGAAGGCATAACACTGGCAGTAGATTGGTCATGTGGCTGAAAAATTTGTTCGCTCTGTTGACGATAGTTTGCCTTTGACATCTGTTATCGGGGAAAAAGTACTGTGAATCAGAAGCAAAGACAATAATAACAAAAATCTCCCCAGTTATCTGGACGCCACCCCCAGAGAATAACATGACCTGATTTATTTAACGTTTGATGTTCAAAATGCTTGCAGTGAGTCAACGTTTCAATATAGAGCCTACTGTAGTATAAAATATGCTGATTTACGTCATGACATTTGTCAGACTTGCTGGGATCGTATCTATCATATGCCTTCCGTTGATAAACAGGTAATGTTTCTTCAGCAGCAAATTCTTTTCTTATATGACAAGCACGTTCCCTTGAAGACAAAAAGGAATAATCCTCGGTCACCTCAATGGTTGAACTCAGACATCCTTTGTCTCATTTTACCCCTTCGGGTAGGGGTCAGAATATACCCGAGGTAGGCATGCCTGTCGTAAGAGGCGACTAAAATCCACCCTCCGTATACCGAGTATGGCGTATACAAAAACATGCAATGATCAAAACAAAAGATTTTAATACCCCAGGTGGCAGTCCAGGTACACTGGAAAATCCACTCTCTTCGGAGGTCGGCTCTACGGATTCTGGGGAGAGCCATTTATTGCACCTAATAAATCCCTTCTCAAAAAGTACAAGGGTATCTCGATCTCCACCAACAAGATCGAACGTCTCCGGAAAAAGAAGTCCGCCAGAAGCGCAAGCGCGTGAAAAACGGGACTCAGCGAAATCAAAAAGCATTGAGGAGGAAAACGACATACCTACTCCGTACAAAGCTTAGCGAAATGGAGCTACTCTATCGTGAGCTTAAGAAAGAAGTAGATCTACTCAGGCAAGAAAATAATGCCCTAAAAAACACGTATCTACAAAAAGAAAGTACAGTTAGCCCACATCGCTCACCTAGTCACGAATACCAGACGGACGAAGAAGAGCTAACACGCGAAACTAATTGGATCGAAAACAAACGACCTAGCAAAAAACGCAAAGCTGGTTCGTCACCGGAAGTCGAACCACAAAAACATGAAAAGCGCAAGGGGTTGCAAGAAAAGCAACAACAACAAAAATTAAGTCCTCCGCCACCGATAAACGTCGTTGGAATAACGGACTATAATAAGTTGCATTGCCTCATTAAAGGAACCCTGCCATCGAAGTTTAAGGTGACATCTCTGCGAAACAATTCGTGGAAAATCAATGTCGATGATGCCGACGGTTACCGATCATTATCCCAAAAATTGAATGCCGAAAAGATTCAGTGGTATACTTACCAAAATAAGTTAGAAAGACCACTGCGTGTTGTAGCAAGGGGACTCCACCCCTCGTGCACTAAAGAAGATGTAATGCACGACCCTCAAGAGAAAGGCTTTAAAATTCTTCATGCCGTCAATATTATCAAGAAGGAAAAGCAACAGTCGGACGGAGATCATGAAAAATTGGTAAGGCGTGGACTTCCACTATTCATGCTTAGTTTCGATAAAGATGAAAATAAAGATGCTATATATGGTATTAAGACTATTCTAAACATCGTGGTCAAAACCGAACCCATGCGTAAGACCTCCAGATCGATCCCGCAGTGTAAGCGCTGTCAAGGCTTCAATCATACGCAGACTTACTGCCAGAAAGAGCCGCGATGCGTCAAATGCGCAGGCAAACATCTCTCGGAAGAGTGTTACCTAAACAAGCAAACCCCAGCCACTTGTATAAATTGCAAAGGAAAACATCCTGCGAACTATCGAGGTTGCGAAGTGGCGAAAGAGCTTCAAAAACGCCGCGATACGCTAAAAAATTCGATGCGTCCGAATATGAAACCAATCAAGAACAGGCCCAAAATAGCTACGAAAAAAGCAGCGAAAGATAGAAAGTCCGTCAGTATTAACTTAAGATCGGTTAATGATAAAAAATCCGAAAGTAATAGAGATAAGGTAACAGAAGCAAAATCTCCGAATATTGGCGTGCAGTCTTATGCTCAAGCGGCGAAGACAGTTAAGGGTACGTACACGACCGACAACTTACGGGAGATCAAAGCAAGAAACCGTCCAAACTTTAATGTAAAGACTCCTGCTCAAGTTGCGACATTGAAAAATGGTGATAGAGGTAGTTCAGAAGATCATGTATCCAATGTTTTTTCCCTAATTCTTGCGAAACTTGAAGAGCAGTGCAAAACAAATAAATTAATTTTCGTGAGACTACTTCTTCTTCTTCTTCCTTTTATCAGCGAGGTTATGATCCGAAAACTAGGGATCACAACCCTCCCACTTCACCGCATTTCTACTGATCCGCCTGTGGGGTTCGCCTATTTGACCTCAGAAAATATCGGCAGGCGTGCCGATTTTGGATCACTCGGTTACTGAGGCCAATGAAATGCCGATGTCGTCGCATTTGTCTGATCCAGGCGTTTATAGGCCTGCCTTTCCTACATCGCGATGTCTTTGGAACGTGCATAGATATTGCCTTTTTTACAGGGTTCAAATGATCTCTTCTTTGAACGTGGCAATACCAGCTGAGCCGGTCGCGCTCTATTTTTTGTACGATGGTTTCCTTGATGTGAAAGCTTCCACGGATCTTCGAACTTCTTATTCGATCAAGCTTGGTCACTCCTGCTGTCATGCGAAGCATCTTCATCTCAGCTGCCGTTAATTTGCTCTCATACTTTTTGTACATCGTCCAACATTGTGAACCGTATGTGAGCGCTGGACGTACAACTGCGGTGTAGAGCCTTTCTTTCAACTTAGGGGGCATTTTTCTGTCACAGAAGATAGCGGAATTTTCTCGCCACTTCATCCACCCTACGCTTACACGATGATTGATGTCGTCATCACAAGTTGCTTTACTATTGATCATAGATCCCAGATATTTGAACTTTTCGCACTTGGGAAGCACTGTTCCATTCAAATAAATGTCTGGAATAGGCCTGAGTGGATCAGAGAACGGGCAGCACAAGTACTCTGTCTTTTTTGAACTAATGCGATACCCATTTCCCTCCAAAACGTCCACCCACACATCAAGTGCTCGTTGCAGGGATGTAGGATCCTCACTTATGATGGCTCCATCGTCAGCAAAGAATAACTGATGTACCTTGGGGTCCATCACTTTACCTTCAAGCAGATAATCAAGGACTGTAATAAAGAGCAAAGGACTTAAAACGCTTCCCTGGTGCACCCCGACTTTGATTCGGAACTCTTCGGTTACTCCAGCGGGGCATCTTACTTTTGTCTTTGCTCCTTCGTACATGTCCATAATCATCTGTACATAGGTTTCTGGAACCCCTCGATGTCTTAGCGCCACCCATATCAGATCTCGTGGTTGTCTGTCGAATGCCTTTTCAAAGTCAACCAATACAATATGCAAATCCCTTAAGGAATCACGATGTTTTTCCATTATGATCCTTATACTTTGGATTGCATCTGTGGTTGATTTACCCGAGACAAACCCGCACTGATCATCAGATAGCCGTATTATTTTTCGCAGTCGGCCACCTAATACCCGCTCAACGATTTTCATGGTGTGTGACATCAGCTTGATCGAACGGTAGTTATCACAGTTTCGCGTATCACCCTTCCCTTTGTATACAGGGAGAAGGTAACTTTCCCTCCATTCATTCGGCATTGGATCACCTCTCACGAATTTGGAGATGAGAATTCTGAGCCATCTGAACCCGATGTCTCCCATTTTTTTCCAGAACTCAGAGGGTATCTCGTCTGGCCCAACCGCTTTTCGTTTTTTGGAGTACTTGACCGCCTCACTAACTTCTTCGACTGTAATGTCGGGTATTTGTTCACAGTTAGGGGTGGCTCTTGGAAAGTATAGCCGGGGAAACTGTTCATTCAAAAGCTCTTCACAATACTGCCGCCACCTCTGCAGAATTTTGTCGTCATCCACAAGAAGCTGGCCATGAGCATTGCTAATGAACTTTGGCGAACGAATCTCCTGAGCATTCTTCCTTCTTTGGGCGGCTATTTTGAAGATAGTGGCACTCTTGTTCATATTGTGTCTTCGCAGCTCCTGGATAGCCTGGTTTGCATCAGCAACCGGGGAAAATATTTTATCCAGCTCCCGATACAGGCCCTTCGTACTCTCTGCTTGAAGCTGAGCGCACTTCTTCTTCGCTTTTTTCTTGCAGCATCTGTATTCCATTTCGAGGCGAGCTTTTTCGTCACTATTATTAGAGGGGCACTTTGACCAAGCTTTGAAAGCCGCTTTCTTCTCATTTATCACTTTCTTAGCTTCATCACTCCACCGCCATGTTTCTTTGGCGTGTTGATGGTGGCCTTTTGAAGCTCCTAGCAGTGATTTGGCCTTCTTTAAGCAAGTTCGCTGTAGGGAATCCCACATATTTTGTGCTCTGCACTCTTCATCCTCAGCTCCGTTGATGGTGTGAGAGAGGTAATTTTTCATTACGAAAACAAAAGCATCGCCTTTTTCTTTGTCCAGATTGTACCACTTGATTTTCTCAGAGACCCCTGTTTGTTTGCTTTTCTTTGGTGTTTTCATAAAAATTTCTGTTAGCAGGAGACGGTGTTGACGAGCGATTGCCTCTCCCAGGATCACTTTGCAATCTTTTACCCGAGGCTTCATGAAACTGGCTACCAAATGGTAGTCAATCTGAGTTTCATCTCCACCACTGCTGTAAGTGATCAGGTGTCGGCTTTGTTTGATGAACATGGTGTTTAACACGATAAGACTGCGTGATTTGCACATGCTTAGGATGTCTTCACCAGGAAGGTTCCTGGTGCCATATCCTAGTCCTCCATGGCAGTCTTCATAGTCTTCGTTTGATTTCCCGACATGTCCATTCAAATCTCCTCCCACAAACAGAAATTCTTCCTTTGGGATGTTCTTAAGGAGATTGTGGAAATCTAGCCAAAATGCATCCTTATCTATCTGATTGCACCCATTGTGGGGAGCATATGCACTGACAATTCGTGAGACTAGTTGAACTAGAAAACAACATTCATAACACGCGCACTTCAACCCGAATATGAAAGAAACGCTTAAAATTCTTACTTGGAACGCCAACGGGCTCATACGAAGACTCGACGAGTTAGAAATATTTATACGAGAAAAAGATATTGATATATGCTTGGTCTGTGAAACTCATCTGACAAAACAAACGAACGTTAAGATAAGAGGATATAGCGTGTATCACGCCTTCCACCCATCGGAAAGAGCAAGAGGCGGATCATCCTTGTTTATAAAAGAATGTATCGAACACTTAGCGGAAGTAAAGATGGAATTAGAAGCAATGCAAGTAAGCACGGTACGTGTTAGAAATTGACATATTGCTTTCAACATTTCGTCTATATATTGTCCACTGCGATGTAAACTTGAAGAAAGTGATTTCACAAACATCTTGAACTTCCTTAAACCAAATTTTATTATTGGTGGCGACTTCAACGCGAAACACCCATTCTGGGGTTCAAGGTACGCCTCACAGAAAAGTAGAAAACTTTATAATGCGGGTATGCAATACAGTTGTGATTTTCACTCGACGGGTAAACCAACATATTGGCCGACTGATAGAAATAAGATCTGATCGATTTCTTTGTTGTTAAAGGAATATCTGGCAACTGTATACAAGTTGAAGAAAGCTTTGATCTCTCCTCCGATCATTCTCCAATCATTATGACGATAAGCGATGCTCTGATTAAAAAAGTAGGACCGGTCAGATTAACTGGCGCGAAAACTAATTGGGATGGCTTTAAAAAAGATATTGAAGCAAATACTGAGCTGAGCGTATCACTTAAAACGCCATATGAACTTGAAGTTGAAGTTGATCGCTTCGTCGAAATCCTACAGAATGCCGCGTGGAAGAATACTCACAAACCAAAGAAAACGCCGGCAACCTACATTCAAACTTATCCGCAGGAAATAAAAGAGATGATTAAGGAGAAGAGAAAAGCACGCAAAAAATGGCAACAAACTCGGGCTCCGCAACATAAAGCATATCTTAACCGTTTGTGCAACTCACTAAAAGTTCTATTAAAAACTTTAAGAATAATGAAATGCAAACTTACCTAGAAAGCTTAACGGCAGAAAAAGATTCTAATTACTCGCTTTGGAAGGCTATAAAAGGTATTAAAAAACCTCAAATTCAAGCCGCACCAATTAGGAAAAATCAAGGCGAATGGGCCAGGCATGATAAAGAGAAAGCGCAAGTTTTTGCCACCCACCTGAAAGAAACTTTCAAACCGTTTGATGGACAAGCTCTTATTGAAAATATAAATACGTCTTATATAACCAATAGCGTAATAAGAAATGTAACACTTACCGAACTTAAGGTAGAAATAAAGAAAGTTAAACCTAAGAAGGCTCCTGGATACGACCTAATTACGGGAGAGGTTCTTAAAGCCCTACCAAGAAAAGCTCTAATTAAGCTTCTGTTCATTATAAACGCCGCACTTAGACTAGAATATGTTCCCAGTCATTGGAAAGTCGCCGAAATCATAATGGTCCTTAAGCCCGGAAAACCGCCGAATGAAAAAACGTCTTATAGACAGATTTCGCTTCATCCAATTATATCCAAGGTGAGAGAATATTGATTAGGCGAATACAGCCGGTAATAGCAGAAAGGCATCTTGGAATGACACTTGATACAAAGCTGAAATGGAAAACGCACGTTAAGAAAAAACGCAAAGAACTAGATAATAAATATAGAGAAATGTATTGGTTACTTGGAAAATATTCCAAGCTTAATATAGAGAACAAACTGCTTTTATATGAGCAAGTGCTAAAGCCCGTATGGACATATGGTATACAACTCTGGGGTTGTACCAAAATAACTAATATTAAAATTTTACAAACTTTTGAAAACAAAGTGCTAAGAGGTATTGTTAATGCGCCATGGTATAACAGAAATAGCGATATCCATAGAGATCTTGGCATTAAAACAAACGAAGACGAAATTCAAACCTACGCGAGAAAGCATAGAAGTCGACTAGAAAGTCACATAAATATTACAGTCCTCCAAGTTTTGGAAGAAAGAAATTTACTGCGCCGTCTACAAAGAACCAAACCTTTAGACTTAGCGCGATAAGTAACCGCGTCTAAACTGCGGAGCTGGCAGGAACTTCTAATGGGAAGGTCCCTGCAAAACGTCCTTATTACGTGAAATGAAAACTACTTGATAAGTCGAATACTTAGTTGTAGTAAAAAATAAAAACAAGTCTGTTTTGAAGGGAGGTTTTTTAGTGGGTAAGAATCCCACACTACTATGAGCACGCGCTGTCGAACCTCATAGTGTCTTGTTGAAGATTTTCACCTACCCTCGGAAAAAAAAAAAAAAAAAAAAATTCTTTGTCTCATAGAAAAACGAAATACGGCCTACAGGAAATGGAAAAAGTATCATCTTGAAGGGTTCCTAATTAGCTATCGTTTTCTACGAAACAAAACTGTGCTAATTAGGGAAGCTAAGCTTGCCTATTACAGTAGCAAACTTGACTGTTCCGCATCCGGGAAAACTCTGTGGAAACAGCTTCGTCAAGTCGGCATTGGTAGGCAAAGTTCAGAACTTCCTGATGATATTGATTGCGACAAGTTAAATGAAGAATTCATTTCCTCCTCTGGCACTCCATCGATAGGAACTGATGTCCTTGAGCAAAACTCATAAATTGAAAGCGGTGGTTATATCTGGTTTTGCAGAGTTTTTGAAGAGGATGTTGCCGAAGCGTTTCTATCAAGTAAGTCCAATGCTATGGGTCTTGACGGCTTAAATCCGAAATTTTTAAAACTTCTGCTGCCTTTCATCTTGCCTTTTGTAACCTACATCTTTAATTGCATTTTGACTAAGTCTTCTTTTTCTACTAAGTGGAAAAAAGTTAAGGTAGTCCCGGTTCCAAAAAATCGAACGAAAAATCCTGTTGAATATAGGCCCATAGCTATTCTACCCTACTTGTCAAAGGTTTTTGAGAAATTGATGATGTTACAAATGCGAAAATATTTAAATAGGTATCACTTACTCTGTGAAAACCAGTTCGGTTTTCGCCCGAAAAGAAGCTGTAAAACAGCCTTATTGTTTGTAGTTGAAGAGTGTCGGAATGCAATGGATCAAAACTGCCCCACTTTACTAACACTTCTTGATTTCTCAAAGGCCCTTGACACAGTTAATCATTCGATTCTATGCAGCAAACTCAGAAGTGAATTTAAGTTTTCGATACCATCAACTAAATTTATGATGTTCTATTTGCGTGACAGACTCCAAAAAGTAGTTGCTGGTAAAAAGCCCTCTCGCTTTATGAACGTGCTAAGTGGAGTACCGCAAGGATCTTTTCTTGTCCCCACTCTGTTCTCGTTTTATGTGAACGAATTACCTAAGGTAATAAAGCATTGCAAAACTCACGTGTACGCTGATGACGTCCAACTCCTCTTAAATTATCCCTTATATAAATTGAATAAATCAATAGATCTTTTAAACGAAGATCTTTCAAGTATATACATATGGTCAATTGAACATGATCTAAAACTGAATGCTAACAAGTCCAAAGTGCTTGTCATACACCGTAGAGCTATTGATCTTTCAGATGTTCAACCTGTTATTCTCAATCAAATGCCCATAGAGTGGGTTGCCTCTGCCAGAAATCTTGGTGTGGTCTTTAATCGTACCCTTTCTTGGGATACACATATTAATGTAACTATCGGCAAGGTTTATGGTGGACTGCGTACTCTATGGGCCACTCAGCACATTCTGCCCACTAAAAATTGGCAAAGACGCTTCTTTTGCCAGTACTTATGTATGGTTGTGAGATTTTTTGTAAACCAGACTATTCTAGTCATAGAAAACTTAATGTTTTGTACAACAACATCGCCTGATACATCTTCAATCTTAAGAGACGTGACCATGTTTCTCGTTTCTCAAAACTAATAACAGGTTGCACCTTTAATAGCCTGATTAAACATCGATCCCTTTGTCTCCTGAAAAATGTAGTCACCACCCGAGAACCTCATTATTTGCTTAACAAAATTCAATTTCTTCAATCTCGGAGATCACTAATGCTTGTTCAACCTAGATACTCATGCCTTGCGTCTGAACGTCAATTCTTTGTGCAAGTAGCTCGGCTGTGGATCTCTCTGCCACCTGACCTGAGAAGAATCGAAAACATAAACAAATTCAAATCGGTCCTTTTCAATTACTTGGCTTCCGAATAAGCGTAGTCAAATTAGTCTAAACATCAAATTATTCTTTTAAACTCATTTTAAATGTATATGCATCTTTTTTTATATTCCTTTTTTCTATTTCTGTGAATTCATTCGCATTTAAATCTATGTTTCTATTCTCTATTTCTTTCTGTTTTTGTTTTTTTTTTCTGTTTTCTTTTTCTATGCTAATAACTTTTTGCCTTGCAATCTTGTATAAGAGTTTGAATCTTTTTATTGTAACTGAATTGAATAAATAAAATATGAAAATATGAAAATATGAAATAGCTGAAGCATAAACAACTGAGCTTCAAGAACCACTACACCAAAATATTTCTCTCTCTCTCTCACTATCCATCCTTTCCAACGCCCGCACTGTGTATAAACATGTTAAATGTATTCATAACCCTTTAAGTGTGCGCAAATTATAAAAAAAAAAAAAATTTCCCGGAAGTCATCAATGCGTTGTGTAAAACGAACAAAAGTCAAAGCGCCACTCAAAACAGTTTTGCAAATTCAAAACGTCGTATTAATGACTCATTATCCATATTCTCATGATTCATCGTCTAATGAACCCCTTTTGATCGCAATCATCAAATATTATATGCATGGTCAACGTTTTTCAAGGCCAGCAGTTGCTATAGAGGCGTTCAAAGAGGGTGTTTCTAGAGTGTCAGCTTCTGAGTGAAACAAATGTTTCGAAAACTGGTTTTATCAAATGAAGAGGTACACGTATAAATCTTGAAGGAGAATACTTTGAAAAACAACAAGCCCGTTGAAACTAGTCAATTAATGTGTTTTTATAAAAACTTATCGGATAACATGCGTAATAGAATTACATAAAAAGAAAAGAAAATGCATTTACTTAAAATTCCAGGATCATTTTTCATTTCATTTCATTTATTTATTTACTTTCAAACTTAAAGATAATTAACAAAAAAATGCTTAACAATAGCGGAATTAAATAATAGTGAACATTCTGTAACTTAAAAAGTTAGTGTGGAATGACAGAAGAATTCATATTTTATAAAAACTTAAAAATCTGATGTGAGGTAACAATCAGTTCTACATTATTAATAATTCAATTTCAGAAATAATATATATTATAATTTCAAAATTCAAGCGAAAAGATAAAGAAAAACAATTCAAAGTAATAGATATAGCAATTCAGACAATAAGATACATACATACATTTGTGCTGATGATTAAGATACACTTCTCAAAAAAGATTCAATATTAGCATAGTCAGTCGTGAATAACCGGACTTTTACTCGGTTTAGAAAAGAATGGAAATTTAAAGTTGTCCGGACAAATAAAGGCAGCTTATTGAAAATTGTAGGGGCTGTAACGGTGTAGAAATGTGAAAAATGGGTTTTGTAAGCCATAGGTACGATGGCAAGATTCATGTCATTTATACGTAGACTGTAAAACTGGGAGTTTCTGCTAGGACTATTACCACTTTGCTTAAAGAATTTTCTCAGTACCTTAAAAACGTAAAGATGTCTCATTGGTAAAATGCGCAGGTTTCTAAATAGAGGCCAGCTATGGGTAACACGATTTTTATTGCAAATAATACGAATCAAGTGTTTTTGAGCTATCAGCAAAGGTCTAAAGGAGTTTGTATATGAGCCACCCCAACTTGTGATGCCATATTGTAACTTAGAGTGAGCAAGACCTTAATAAATTAACTTCAGAACTTTTTGGGAGCAATATTGTTTAATAAAATACATTTTTCGCGTCACCAACAACATACGAGACTTAATGGTTCGGATATGCTCTCTCCAAATGCAAATTGTGATCGATTAGGACTCCAAGGTATTTATAGTGTTGCACTGACTCACTTATAAAACAATTAGCAGAACAATGAGAGCTATATATAAAATTACTTCTCCCGCAACTATGAACAGGTAAGCAAAACTTTTTACAATCATGTGCGTGAAAACAGAGATTAAAATCATATGAGATGTTACCGGATATTTTAAATGACATGAGTTTTGTTTTCTCGCTGATGATTAATTTATGCGCAGTAAACCAAAGCCTTAAGGTTTCAAGGTCTTCAGAAATCCTTGCAATACACTCGAATCCTGTATGAGATTGTTAGGTGAAAGCTTTGTCGTCCGCAAAAGCAGTAGATGTTCCATTTAAATTTAGTTTAAATATAGAGTTTATATAAATTAAAAATAACAACGGACCGAGAACCAAACCGCCATTTTTTTTAAAAACGGACCGAGGTACGCCATTTTTTTTAAAAACGGGAGTTACTAAAATTTCCGTTTATATTAACTTTCTGCTCTCTGCATTTTAAATAAGAGGTGAACCATTTGTCAATTACACCCCTAAAACCAGCAGCATATAATTTATCTAGTAGTATGTCATGGTCAACCATATCAAATGCTTTTGTCATATGAACAAAGAGAGCCATTGTAGATACAGTTAATATTCTCATACAACTGACTACATAGTCTAAGAATAGAATCCTCAGTTGACACTCCCCGTCTGAATCCAAACTGACTACTACTGAAAAAGTTATTTTTATCTAAAAATGACACAATGCGTGACTTAGAAGTTTTTCGAAAATCTTGGAGAAGGTTGGTAGCAGTGAAATGGGTCTGTAATTAGATATACTCTTTCTGTTACCTTTTTTAAAAAGTGATATAATCTCTGCGCATTTTAGGTGCCGAGGAAAACAGCCACATTGAACATTAAGATTAAACAAGTAACTTAACACGTCAACCACATATAAGCAAATTTTTTTCAGAAACACGCTTGATATACCATTACTTGTACAAGAGATTTTATTTTTTAAGGTCAATATAGCTCTGTAGATTTCACCTGAAGAAAACGACTGAAAAGCAAAGCTATTTGATTGCATGTTTTCTGCAGTCATGTACGAGAAAAGGGGGCAATTGCATCTGAAAGAAGGTTCAAGAGATGGCTTTAGTTTTTCCGAAATTTCAGTGAAGTACTCGTTAAACCTATTTGAAATACAAGATGAATCAGTGAAATTCACACCATCCATTTCTAAACAGTCAATTTCGGTAAGCTGTTTACTTTTACCCAAAATACTATCAATTACTTTCCATTCTTCTCGTACATTACCACTAGCTCGCTCGAAAGAATCAGAATAAAACTTATTACGGGTTTCCTCAATATTTCTACAAACTTATTTATAGATATTTATATAGATAATATATAGATAATATATATAGATATAATTACAGATCATATTTTTGAAGTTTTATGTTTTGAGAGTGTTTTCTACATTTCACTGCAATTAGCTTTGCGGCCATTTGGGGTCAAATTGACCCTTTTTTGATGGCACGGACCGCTGGACACATATTACCCTTTATTGACCCTTTTTGCAAATTGGAAGAGAATTGACACATTCAATAGAAATATCCATTGACAACAATCTCGCTTTTTCATTTACCCTATTTGTGGCAATGCCAAATAAATACACATTTCCCCCAAATCATCACCTCAACCACACTATTCCACGGATTTGTTTGCTGAAGATGAGATCGAAGCCTCAGACTCGGGCTCAGATTCTGATGGGTCCTTTCATCCGAAAGCCATTAGTTTACGAAAAGATTTCAATTATTTCGCATTAGTTTCACCTTAGTTTGGGTTTGGGCATTTTATATCAAACTCCGAAGCTATAATATAAGAATATATGGTAAATTACTTGATATGAAAGCAAAAAATAAAAGTTTGCATTATGCTTTTAAAGACTTTAAGGTCGGGAATTCAAAAAAACACTTAAGCCAATATTTGTTTAAACATTTTTACGACTTTTTTCCGTTAAAATTCTTATATTGCCCCAAAGTAGCGCTTGCGCTGAATGAATATATTCCAAACTCACTCGTCAAAAAATAGACTAACAAATAAACTGAAAATAAAGACTGCTAATCTATGCTCGCCGCATTGAATGTTTTGGAAGAGGATGAATTAGAAGAGTGAGTCCCTCACTCCAGTTTAATCCAGAAGTTTATTGCTTTGATTCCCAAAAATTAATTGGGTACAAAGTACATAAGTATTTGAAATCGCAACTTTTTGTTTTGTTCCTGTTTTTTTTATTATTTACTTTAAAAAAAAAAATTAACTCATTTTTTTTTGTAAGCGTTTATTAATTAAGCTTTATTTCATTATTAATAAACAAATTACGTTGCAATAAGGAAAATATTACTTGTCCTACCAAATGTTTTCCTTTAATTTCATATGGAACCCTTTTCAGGACCCTTTCCGAAAAAATTCAGAGGTAACCCTGGGTGTTTAGTTAAAGTTTAGCTTAAATTCTTTATTCTCATTGATAATAATCTTTATGTACATTTTTTTATCCAAAACTTAATTAATAACATTAAAGAGAATACTTAGTGGCATTTATATTTCATAAAAATAGTGCTAATGCCACTTCAAAAGTTAATAATTCGTTGTGGGGTGAGCAAATGTAATGAAAATTCAAGAACTATCAAACAGTAATTAAGAGCAAAAGTGAAGAAATAAGAAATTAGAAATTAATCATTTATTGCAAATTTCATGACAAAAAAAGAAGAAGAAAAATAAAAAATGAATAAATAAATAGCTAAACAATATAGCGCAGCAAAACTTCAATACCATTATGTTCGAAACCAAGAAGCCAACATTTTACATTTTTTAAAAAAGAGGGCAGAGTTGTTATGATTCGTATTTCAACAGGGAGTTGGCTAAACAACTTGCATGATACAATGGAGTACGAATTTCTAAAGTTTGTTGTGCGAAAAGCAGGGATTGGGACATAAGACTGGGAATTGCTTCGTAAAATATATGTGTCAGAGATTGGACTTTGCAAGTGTCCACCTCTCATAAAGAAAATTCTAAATACCTTATAATAAAAAAGATGTCTTACTGGAAGAATTCTCGTAAGCCTAAATAACTCCATGGTATGAGATAGATGCGAAGCGCTACAAACTTTCCTAATTGCATATTTTTGTAAAACAATTAACTGTTGGAGTTTATTAAGGTATGCGCTCCCCCAACAGCTTATTCCGTATTGTAATTTCGAATGAAAAATCCCATGGCATATTGTTTTTAAAATATTGTTGGAACAAAACATTCTAAGACGATAAAAACAACGAATGATCGAAAGAAAATATTGCTTCAAACTTAATATATGCTCAGACCAATTGAAATTTCGGTCAGTTATAACGCCTATGTAATGCAATTAACGTTACAAGCCACGTTAGCATCAAAAGAGTACTTCGAGTTTAGAACAGCAGAGGCATTGCTATCCAAGTTATACCTTCCGCAATTTGATGCATGAAATATAACATTAACATCCGGGGCGACTTCTGTACTAAGGCTAAAAAAATGAAAGTTTGGTTTTATTACTAACCAATAGTTTATGCCCAGCAAACCAAATTCTTAGTAAATGGACGTCGTGATTTATATCAGCCACTAAGTTCAAGGGGCTAACTGATGTATAAGCGATTCCTAAATCATCAGCGAAGGCCTTAACTTTACCAGCAAATGGTTGTTCAAATATAGAATTAATATAAACTTAAAACAGAATGGGACACTTTTTTTCTTCGGATAATTATTTGCCCTATCCTAATCGAGTTTCCCTAAACGAACCCACCCTAACTGAGCAGCCGGTAGCGAACAGCACTAAACGTGCTGTGCTGTTGCACTTCTTTTCGCCGGGTATTTTTGACACTTGTCATTTCGTTTTCCGATCGCAAAAGCGATCGGTCGGGCTTTTTCTTTCTTTGGTTTTTTTTTTTTTTTTGTTTCGTATTATTTATTAATCAGTAGCAAGTTGGCTACGTTTTTTTCCTTTTTGCTAATTAACCCGCGAATTATTTAAGTAATATTCCCCCCGCGAAAAAGTGCAACAATTGACCCTTGGGGAACCCCAAGACTAATAGTTTTAGGGTAAGTGAGAGTCGTTCCTATTTTAACTTTTTGCTTTCTGTCCTTCAAATAAGAAGTGAACCAATCATAGATACAACCCCGGAAGCCCACATTGTACAATTTGTGCAAAATAATGCTGTGATCGACCATGTCGAAAGCCTTTGTTATATCTACAAAAAGCCCACTGCAAAATTTTTTATCAGCTAACCCTTTGTGTATTAAGGAGCAAAATTCCAAGAGAGCGTCCTCAGTAGAGATGCCTGATCTGAATCTAAATTGGCATGGACTAAAAAAGTTTGCATGTTTGAGATATTCCAAAACCCTACACTTTACTATTTTTTCAAATGTTTTTGAAATAGAAGGTAACAACGAGATCGGTTGTAATTATTTTTTTCTTTTTTACTTCCCTTTTTGAAAAGTGGTATGACATTGGCACATTTCAGTTTTTCAGGAAATTTGCCAGTGATAATACTCAAATTAAAAAGGTATGTTAAAATATCAACTATGTTTAGGGCAATTTTTTTAAGCATGAGGCTAGAAATATCTTCATTACCACAAGAATTGGAATTTTTTAAAGAATTTATAGATTTTAGTAACTCAAGATCAGAAATTGGTTCAAAATAAAAACTGTTGCTGTGTAGAACACTATCCACAGAGCACCGTCCAGAATCACCGTGACGATTGTTAGAAAAAACACTTGGAAATGCCATTTGCCTGACTGAAGCAAAGAACTCATTGAATTCGTTTGCTACATCTGAAGGCTCCGATATAACTTAACTATAGTAGTATCTTATTTCCTAATATTTCGATTAATAATATTGTTAATGACTTTCCATTCTTTTTTCAGGTTTCCTTGGGAATTTCTTATTTGGTTATGGTAGTAACTTTCCTTACACAAACGGATTTCCTTATTAATCTTACGGCACAAGTGATCATAGCGATTTTTTAAACGGACATTTAATGGATGTTTGCTACATCTTGTTCGCAGTGTATGTTTCTGTTTGATTTCACAGGAGAAGTTGGGTTATCCAGGGCTTAAGCCTTATTTCATATTTTTTCAAAAGTGTGACGTTACTGGAAGGGGCTATGGAGTTTTTTAAATTTGTTATAAATAAATCATAAGCCTTAGAAGCATTTTCATCAGCATACACCTCCTCCCAGTTATTAAAGCGTAATAAACTATTCAGGTGATCAAAGTTCATTTTTGTTACTCTAGGCAAAGTATGTTTTTTACTATTCTTTCTTTGCAAGATAGGAAACGAAATACCAGTCATACAGTGATCAGAAACGTTAAGGTCAAAATTAGCAGGAACACATTGATTTGTCTGAATTTTTGAGAAACGACCAAATACGTGATCAAGACAGGTACCAGCAATTGGTCTTGTAATCTCATTAATAAAAGAAATTAACCCATGTTCGGCGATAATTGCAAGGTAACAATCTAACGAATGGGATGAGTTTAACAAGTCCAAGTTGAAGTCACCTAAAACTACAAGATTAGCTGCTCTCACATTGGACAAGAAATTAGAGAATTCATCAAGAAACACATTTAAAGATTGTGAATTAAATCTATAAGCACAAACAAAGGTAAAGAAATCATTGCATATGAAACAAGATATTTTTATAATGTCAGCACTGGACAAACTATAATGCTTTATGTCACACTCATCATACAAATCTCTCACAAAAGCACCCACTCCACCTGCAGAATATGAATCATTGGTATTTGCGTAGAAATTATAGCCAGGGATACTATAATCATTGATCTCGTAAGAATAAATCCAAATTTCGGATACAAAAATAATGTCAGGCAAGTTTTGAAGTGCTCCAAACTAATATATCAAAATTTCGGCGAAGACTTCTAATATTTTGGTGCATTACGAAAAAAGTTTCTTTGTTTATATTGCCATGAAAATTGCTATTATTACATCTAGTTATGAAACTTGGGGTAAGGATGTTTTTTACAAGATCAGAGCTTTGGTACATATTTGATAACAATTAAAGATAAATCATTAAATGATATTATAACAACAACCCTTCCTCCATCAACTTTGCTTAACAAAATTTGGGAATTTCTATACCATAAGTATTTTAATTTATTCTCTACCTTTAACTTTTTAGCTGCCATAAAAAGACTACGAGTATATTTCGTGAAACAATTGTTGACATACATATATACTGGAACCATTTTCATGGGTATCGCCAAATATTTTTGTATTAAGGTTTTTCCGTCCAATTTTTTTGGTTTTCATAATTTTTTTCTTAACATCAGTCGACGACAGATGAACGCAGAGAATATATTTTGCCTTGTGTTTCGTAGCGTAGCTTTTCACGTAGCATTTTTTTATGTCTTCCGAAGATACAGAAACGTTCAGTGCATTGCAAAAAATTGTTCGTGCGCACACTTCTGCATTATCGCTGTTTACCTGTGGTACACCAACAATTTCGATGACGTTATCTACTTGCTTCTGTTCGTAAAAATTCAATTTGCTCTCAAGTTCGTTGACCTTTAATTTCAGAGACACATTTTCCTCCTTCAGCTGCTTGACATTGCTTAGAATTTCAAAGTTTACTTTCTTCATATTTAAAATCTCTTCGTATAGCTGTTGAATTGTGATAATGCTGCTACACGGTTGTGATTGATCTCTTAACATCGTACTAGGCACTCGTTCTCTTGTGGGATCGTACAGTGTTAATTGTTGTTGCTTGCCTTAGTTTAGCTTGCTCTTCCGCAGACTGTTGTTGTTGGTCTAATGTAGTCGCTCGTACGGCTGCAGCATTAGTTGGGGCTACTGGTTGTGGTTGTAACGATTTTCAGCGCAGAGATGTACACTTGTCGCAACGATATTTAATATTGCTTGAGTTCATGTACTCTATATCGTTTGGATTAATGTTCGCACACGCGCAATGAAATATACAATTGCAGTCGCCACAAGCAATTTTAGATGGATCACTCCGACCAAATTTTTGATCACAAATTAAGCAATGCATTTTGCAATAGAGATTATAAGTTATTGGACTGAAGTACTTTATAAAATGACTAAAAAGCGCGCACCCCATGACACTTTAAAAAAATACGTCCGCACTTGACCTTGGTCAAACTCTCTCTGTGTGTGACATTACATCTACTCGTAAGAGTAAGTCACTGGAGAGCGGTATCGGCTCATGATTGAACATTTTTTACATTCTTTTAAAACGTATCCTGAAATATGATTTCAGTAGGATGGAACCACTGCCCATATTACTCGGGCCACATGTCACATTTAAGGCAAATTTTTGGAGAGCGAATAATTTCCGAAAATTCGCATGTATCGAAGGAAGCCAGAAATCCCTCAGAGTCAACACTGACACAGAAATTTGAGCGCTTCAGCGAGAAATTTTAATAAATGTTGTTATAATTGCGAGACGTAAATGACCGTCATTTACCAAACATTATTTTTTTGTAATAAGTGCCAAAAACAAAAATTAATTTTTTTTGTTTTATATATATAAGAAAAAAACTTGAGTCGAAACCTTAAGGATGAGGAAAACTACTCAAGCCAAAAAAAATTGTGAGTTTGGTAGAAAAAATTAATAAAAAGGCAACGAGGCAACCAAGGAAAATTTGTGATCTAAAAAATGCAGCCCTTCTAGATTTTGAAGATTTTGCTGCCCACATTGGCTTTGGGTGAATGGTGTTCAATATTGTCGACCTAGTGGCAAAAAAAAAAAACGGAAAAATAATACAAAATTTCGGTTCACACTTCAGCTGCAGACTACCAAAGAAGTCATTTATGGAAGCTAAGGTTCCAATAAGGTTCCTTTAACGTATAAGGCATATACTGCATCTACCACATAATGCCCTACAGACCATCGAGCCATGCATCGATTAGGTATAGATGTCCAGTGCATCTCACCTCAAGAAGGCAGTGGAACAAGAACCCTGCGGCTGATTCCATACCCCTCTCAGTTGAAATCCAATCGTCTGTAGTACTCTTTAGGTGCCTATTATATCTGACTTTTACAATCGCACTCTTCTTCTCCCACCCGAATAATGTACCTAATGTAGATACCCAGACATTCGGATCATAACGAAGCACGACGGCATTTCGCATATGTTACTACTTACCCATGGAGATCACTTGATGACTGATCAACGTTTTATTACGAATCCACCTAGAACTAAACCTATTTCAATTCACTCAATTTATGTGCTGCCTCCTATCAGTGGTAACGAGAAAATATTTAATCGTATCTATTCTAGGTTAGAGTGGCACTTCAACTTAATCAATTCGCTAAGGTGTCTCTGCCTTGACGAAGTCAGTTCACATACCTATATGGGCCCCTGCAGAAGCTGTCCTTAACAAAACTTTTACTGTGCAGTGCACTATTGGTATCCATATGGACTCCCTCGGGGTAATCCACAATACGTGCTGAAAGAGCCACAGGAATGAACATTAAATTGAATTTATTCAATACTGTTTCGCGAATGCCCTGGTCTGGCGAGGAGTTAGGGGAACTGGACTAGGACATGCAGATACTTCTATAACTCAGCTGTGAGTTTAAAAGTTCCCAAGGCGATCTAAAATGGTACAATGCATCTACATGACCAATGCTCGACAGCACAGGATATTCATACACTTGCCTTAGCTGTTGCTCATCCTCCTTGTCCTCCAAATGCTGGAGATGTGTCAGTATCACATAACTGACATACATATATGTATTACAAGTCATTCAATTGGTGTATATTTTCTGCCTTTCGGCAAGAGATCGACTGCATTTGATGGGAATGAGGAACAATGGATGTGTTACAGAAAAGAAGATATGTGCTTTCTACTGTGCAAGCCAACCAAAAAGCGTAAAAAGTTGCATTTATTTCACTGAGTACCATCTTGGTCTTATGTGCTCCAATTTAGCCCTCCACCGTTCCTATAAAACCTGCCGTTAGAACAACTCCGCCAAAGTCATTGCACCTTCAAAGAGCATGATATTTCGGTTTTTCATTTGAAATGTAACACCACTTCAACCTACGCCGAAGGGTAAGGCTACAAAAATGTATAATAGCTAAGCTCTTTGACAGTGCTACAGTGTTCCTAACAAATTCTCCAACGAGGTCGTAAACAACGTCTATTATTACCATAAATCAGATCGCTTCGCTCAGCATAATTACTTGCAGGTGCAAGCACAATCCCCACCAACCTACGAAGGTACCTAATCTATTCTAAACTTCCTCACCGATTAAATTATATTTTTTAAAAATATTCATCGTACTTTTCATCACCTCGTCTCAGTGTCTGGTGGAAAAGGTACATTGCACAACTACCGAACGAGATCGTTATTCACACCGTACAAGTGAAAACTTACCTCTAAGTAGACTGTATCATCACGATCTCCAATTTCTGGGAAAGCAAAAAAAGCAAACCGCGTCGAAATTACACAGACGAGCGCTGGAAAACGTATGTGGGATATGAGTTCCTAAGGATTTATGTTCCACGGAGTAAGTTGATAAATAAAGTAAAAACTAGTATAAGCGTGCAGTTGTAAAAGTGGATGACGATGACGATATACGACGATGGTGAAGATGAAGAACAAGTTGTTGAGCCTACACATTCGGCGGATGAAACATACACGAACCTCATCCATTGGTATGTCCGTCCGCGTGTCTGAACGATTTATTGGCGTTCTGTGGAAAGTGGAGACAGTAGGGAAACGGACGACGACATACTGCGGTTGGTATCTTGTATATCGGGTCCTACACCGGCATGAGTATGGATTTACCGTCAATAAGTAATATTCTCCATTAGGAGAACTTGTTCTTCGTTCTAAGAAGAAAAGGTCTTCATTTGAGTTATGAAGAAGGAAAAAGGATATTTACTCGTTTTGGTTCGATTTCCGTGAGATAATCTACAATAACATCCTAGTGGGATGGGTAACATTTTCCAGAAGCGTTTATGCAGCTGCGCCTGTGATATGCTCGAACCAAGCATCATAACGACAGATGGCCAAGGATCATCATCGCGAAAGATTGTGCCACCGGTAAAGTAGTCGAATATCTGCATTTCATATCTGTAGACTAAATTGGAACATTTGCGTTAAGACTGTGTAATCATCATGACCATAAAAGTTCGACAACATTTAGGAATGAAAGTAGGAGTAAGGTTTTACAATGCGCTTGGTTGGCAAGAGTAAAAGAAGCTCTCATTCCGTTTAGCTCTCATTCAGTTTAGACCTTGTAGTGCATAGCAAATCAAGAATCAAATCAAAGAATACCGAATTTTGTTTATCTTAACAATTTTAAAATGCTGCTACTTAGAGTTGAATATGCTTTTTACGGCACAGAATGCCTGTTCTCGTTAGATTGCAGTTTACTACTAGAGCATTTCTGAAAATTTTAAAAATTCCTTCAAGGAAGTTGTCTCCTTTCTTAGGAAGACCCAATTTCAATGAATATCTGATATACCTTTACCGAAACTCACAATAGCTAAGTACAATACCTTAAAGTACTGGTAGATTAAGCAGAAACAGTGATGTTTGGAACTTAAAAAGAATATGCCACGGCAAAAAAGGCCAAACAGAAACCTGTAGTGATGAGGAAGAAAATCGTGGAGTCACAGTCGGTGCTGAGAATATGTGTTTAGCGGAAACAAAGAGTAATATTCCGCTGTCCAGCAGAATGAACGCTTCAACGGTGATAGCGAAAACTTCTGTCAATCCGTCGAAAATAAAGTGAGGATACCAATATCCAAGCTCTAGTCTATCGCGGCTACTGAACTGAATGTTTATATGATGGGGAGTTGTAAGCAGCTGTAAATAATCTGGTAGGGAGTACTCGTTTTAGAAATTTTATCAGATGGTCAGTTGAGTGGGATACCAACATTGTTTGGGCAATCCACAAGAAAGGAGACCTCCTCAACTGCCACATTGTGCAAACCCTTGAAACCATTCGGCAACAATGTAATCGACCCTTTCAGTACGGTTTTAAGCAGAGAAAGTTAACAATTGTTCAAGAGGGTGAAACTTTGTCCAAATCAATAACCGTCATCTTTTTATAGATTTTAACCTCGCCACAGTATGCATAGAGGCAAGGGTCATGTTTAGTTTAGGCCCTACGAAATTCGTCTTCGAATCTAGCCTAAAGGAACAACACAGTAGAGAAGGGCCTCACCTTAGGTGGCGTGTGCAAGTAGAAGGGGACCAAATTGGAGCAACTGGAAGCAATTAGCTATGGACGGGGATAGCTGGAGAGGCTTGTTTGAGGCCCAGGTTCACCCCAAACTCTAGCGCCACCTAAGCAATCAAGAGTGAGCAGATGGAACTGGGCCAAAGCATCTAGCATCTATGCATTGCGAAAATGAAAATAAGTCACCACCAATAGCAATAATTCGATGCGTCTTGACACTTGAGTCAGTACAAAGTTCTTAGGGAAGAGCTATCCCCATTTATCACAGCTTCACGTCAGCTTTATAGATTAAAATTCTGAAAACCAAAGGAAAAAAAAAACAGTTGCATATGCAGACAACAGTCGGGAATCCTTACCGACCATCAGTAATCTCATGGAAGCTACACTAAAAGAATTGTCCTCATGGGGATAACAAAACGGCCTATATATAGATCCGACAAAGACCGTACTGGTTCTGTTTACTATACGAAGGAAAATAGATGAATTTGACCTCCCAAAACTGAATGGAACTCCTCTAAAACTCTCTCCAACCGCAAAATATCTCCGAACTATCCTGGATTCGAAGCTTACTTGGAAGAAGAACACAGAAGAAAGAATAAAGAAAGAACTACGAGTATGTGCAGTCCATGCTTGTAAGAAAACCTTTGGCAAACGATGGAGCCTGTGCCCATCCACAATAAACTGGATGTACGGTATCATTGTATGGTGAATGTAACGGACAAGACCAGCTATCAAGTAAATCTAAGAAAGGTATAACGACGGGCATGCCTCAAACAATCGGGCGCCTGGAAGCAAAGCTCCTATGGACATGGTTTGCTACACAGGTATAGAACAGATCTCCATATCACAACTTACTATGTCACACCCTATATAGACTTCTATAAGAATTACTCCACGTTAATTCCCGAAGAACAAGAGTGGGACTCCAACACAATAACCAATGAACGGGTCATTCAGCTCTACACAGACGGGTCTAAAATGGATAATATATATAACTGGTTCTGGAGTTTTCTGTGAGCCATTCAAAATTAACAACTTTTACAAACTCCCAGACGACTGTAGTACCTTTCATGCCGAAGTCTTCGCTATTGAAAGAGCAGCACAGACCATTCACTAAAAGAAACCCAATCCTTCCAAGGTTACTATCTTCGTGGATAGTCAAGCGGGAATCAAAGCACTAGACTAGAAGTTAGATCAAAAGCACTTTCCATATACCGAAATTCACTGAAAAATATATGCAATAACCCTGCTGGGTTCCCGGACATAGCAATATACTCCTAGAAGGGAATGAGATAGCAGATGAACTAGCCAGAAAGAATAGAATAGAATATACTCCGACACCAGTAGGCGTTACTATTGGTGTACTAACAACAAAAATCGATTTTGAAACAAGAGAGCTGATCAACTCCGCATGGACTATCAGAGGAGACTGTATCATATCTCGCAGTTTATGGCCTGGAAGAATAAATAAGAAGTCCGTATTTTGATAGGTGCACTCACAGGACACTGCGCGATAGGGGAAATAGCCGTAGGACTAGGGATTACCTCACCCGACCACTGCAGGAGCTGTCAAGATGCGAAAGAGATAGAAAGTATCAAACTCTTGCTATGTGACTGCCCACATATACAAAGCCACCGCCTATACTACAACAGGTAACAGGTTTTTCGGCGAACTGAGTGATCTTGTGCAAGTTCCACTAAAGGACATGATACGATTCATAAAGAGCTCAGGTTGATCCGCTACTGGACCGACCGAAAGATAAAGAGTTTTTACAGTTTCGACAAACAAAAAGGGAAACACAATGCGCCGTTTTGCCCCTGTGAGAAGCGCTTAGGTGCACTTCCTTCTAACCTAACCCAACCTTAACTCCCTGACCGTCATACTAACAAATCATTACGCATTGGATAGATACTCTGCAGGACTAAGGATTCCGGCCAATGACTTCTGTCGCAGCTATATGGATGAAAAGGAGGAGAAATCGCCATATTATCTTGTCTAACAGGCGCGCCATCTTTTATGTCGGTATGTAAAAATTGAATAACTTTAACATTTATTAACCGATTCACTTGAGTAGACATGTTTTTGAAACGTCAATTTAGTACAATTGTAACCATGAATCGCTCCACATGGAAACAATGAGCTGACTGAAATAGTGACGCTGTACATTGAAAATAGTCGTTCAGTTGTGTTAACTAAACGTGCATATCGTCGAAAATATCGTGGCCAACAAGCACCGTCTGATAACACTATTCGTCGTTTGGTGTCGAATTTTGTTGAACACGGGACAGTAAGAGATCGTTGACATGCCGTCCATAAACGCTTAAGACGTTTCAATGAACTGGTTGAAGCGGTAAGAGAGAGTGTTACCGAGAACCCACATGTGTCTTATCGTCACCGCGCTCAGAATTTTGGCGCCAGTGGAACCAACTTGCGGCGCATTTTGAAGGATGATTTGCATTTGTTTCCATATTAAGTGCAATTGACTGAAAGAACATTGCCGACAGACCATCCACGTCGCTTGGAATACGGCCAAACAGTCGCTCGAATGGTTGACACTGAACCTGATTTTTAGAAGCAAATTTTGATGACCGACGAGGCCCATTTCACACACTCTGGCGCCGTTAACAAGCAAAATTGCCGTATTTGGGGAACGAAGAATCTACACGAGATCCATGAAACACCATTGCGTGACAAAAAAGTGACTGTTTGGGCCGGTGTTTGCGCCAAAACCATCATTGGGCCATTTGCATCAATGGGAATCGATATCTGTGGATGTTGGCTCATTATGTCTAAAAAAGGTCTGGACGGTTACTGGTTTCAACATGACGCTGCGCCATGCCACACTGAAAGTCAAACAATGCAATTTCTGCAACGAAAATTCCCTGGACGTGTGCTTTCAAAAAATGGCCACATTGACTGGCCACCCAGATCTCCAGATTTGACCCCTCCGGAATTCTTTTGTGGGGTTATCTAAAAAGTAAAGTGTACGCCAGCAAGCCTGAGACCATTGACGAGCTCGAGGCAACTATTCGTGTCGAAATCATCGATATACCGCCCGAGATGCTCGAAAAAGTGATGGAAAACGCAGCAAAAAGGGAACATTTTGCTTTGGTTAATAGAGGCTGCCACTTGACTGATGTTGTATTCAAAAACTAGTCCAAATAAATTGTAAAGGACCAAATTAGATAAAACTACCTCATATATGGAAATCGTTTGTTATTTTGTTAAGTTATTCAATATTTACATATCGACATAAAAGATGGCGCAACCTACTGTAATTACTATATTTGTCAACAAAGCGGATTCTACTTCCTCTACTTCTTCTTCGAGGAATTTACAGACATTGCTAGCTCGGATATCAATAAAATCTGACAACTAATCCACAAATGCAAATATTTCCAAGGGTAAGGGAAATGAGCCATTCATGTGGTGAAGCAATGGACCTTCCCTGGTTTAAGTGACTCTTATCGATTACGGAAGATAGCCGCCACCTTACCTAAGATAATCTTATGTAGACTTTCCTAGAGCAGACAACCCAACATCCAATGAATATAGAGCGTTAGAAGCCTTCTTTATACGCTATTCTACATTCGCCTTTTTGAAGTTTAGAAACACTCTGTATTGCGTATTGTATACATACATATGCACTACGGTTCGAATTTTAGAGGAGTGTTTGTCTTAGGAACACAGCTGTTAGGAACTTGTCTACGAAAATTATTATAAAGTTTATTTTCAGCTTGCAAGCATCTGAATTCGAAGTATTCTTATAGAAATTGTTATTTCAGATTCGAAAGAAATAGCTCCTGAACCGCATGTGGGCAACATTCTTTAGAACTGTTTCGGTACCTGCCACCGCCCTGCAGATTTTATTTTCCAGCGCAAAAAGAACACTTTTCAGTACAATTCCCTGAGGGGTATGTCACTGACAGGCATTCTAAGTTCGATCTTCGTTATTTCTTTATATTGCAAGCTATGTATCGAAAATAACAAATACCCTATGGGTGGAGGAACAATGATACGCAAACATACGATACTAACCACAGATACCACCCATATCCTCCACACCTTTATCTTTTGCGTTAAACTAACTTACACAAAGAAACAGGCGCGGTCCATACTAATCCTTTGCAAAACCAATATAACATACGTTGATGCAAGACGAAGATTCTGTCTTTTTGTTTCTTGCGTATATATAAAATACATAATTCAACTAACCCCGGGCTATGGTCATAAAAACCGAAAATCGATTTGGCCTCACCGGAGTTCTTGAGTTGAAAGATCCCTGTGTGATTATGCGCACTACCTTAATTACACGTAGATTTGCAAACTCGTAATGGTATACCTACTTAAAGTCAAGCGTTGTAATGACCACTACCGCCATTGAAGATGCGCACGGATGAATGTATTTAGCTGTAGAATCGTAAAATCTCTGGGTTTACCTTTCGATTGCGATGGGCGGTAGTGCGAATATGTTTTAAGCTGCATATACAATTTTTTAAGCAAATCATCAACGGAGAAGTGCAAGCTGACTGGCTTAAGATATTATGAGAGGTTTGGAGTTCAATTATTTAGAAAGGAAAAAATCACTCTAAATGCTAATGAGTAATTCCATTTGAAATAATCAGATTACCTCAATAATGATTGAATGAAATACCCTTAGGTTTGCTTTAGATAGGTTTATGATTTTTTTTTTTCTGCAGTTCATTTTAGCAACCAAGAATGAATTCGAATGGTGTGGCTTGGAGCTGCATGCTCTTTTACTTAGAAGTGCATATTTAGCTGTCAGTCAGCTGACAAGAATAAATAAAGATACTTTCCATTCCAACAAAACACCTCGATAACAAGAACAATCAGTTGTAGAGGAGTCGAAAATTCGATCAGGAGATGGATAAGGGAAATATTGAAAAGTCCAAAAAGAACTTCTTCTGAAAGATTTTCTGAAGCAGATTTTCTGGAATCTGTCCAAATATTTTCCAGAGTGAAATCTACAATCTACGATCTGTATATAATGGCTGGGTTGCAGCTTCATTAAGAGAAATGAAATTGCCAATGAATTGAAATTGGCTGAATCAGCTACCACATTCTGAGGCATTGAGCCTTTTTGTGGAAAATTGGCAGTCGCGGGAGCTATCACCTATTCCACTGAAAAAACTTGTGAATCTTAGGCAATTAAAAGTTAAATCGTGAGCGCCGTGGCGCAAGTGGTTAGTGTGTCGGACCCCTTCGCGTCAGGTTTCAAGTTCGAATTCCAGAAAACATCAACAAGTTTTTTCACGGACCCACCTCTCGCGAACGTCTGACAAACATCCCAGAGTATTGTTACAGCTTCTCAAAACAAATTGCCGTTCGGATATTGCACTAAACTATAGGTGCCTTCAATTCGTTTACAAAATATAACGCACACAATACGAGTGATTGCGAGAAGCTAGGCCCAGGAACGTAAGGAGCTGTCGCGCCAAATATGCCTTTAAAATAATATTTGCCACATTAAATAATGAAGCTGGGAAACTTCCTTATTTTCTTTTTGGTATCTAAGATACAATCTAGACACACTTAACTTTTCTACCAAAATAGAGAACGGCTCTGCTTGAATTAGTGGGAAACCATCTTGTACGCCCTAAGTCGCGGTTGAAATCTGAAATCTTCTTCTAACCGAATGCTCGCCTTTACAAGAGACGTGGTATGTTTCCAAGGGTGATAGCATTCCAGATGTTATAGAGATTTAAGATCGCAGTGTCAACTTATCAAAAGACATACGAGTACAGAAAAGTTAAAATCCACCTGGATCGTCTCGTATGGTGTCTTATGGGGACCTGCATTGCGATTGATCGGGAAACTATTGACTGCTCAAAACTTGGCTTGGGCCAGTAGTGCAACAATCAAGTTGATGATGAAGTGCTTGCTTTACCTCCTAGTGGTGGTCCCCGGGCAACTATATGTATAAACCCTTATACGTAGGCTCAAATTGCAAGTGCGGGTTGTCTAGGGGCTTAATTCTAGACTAGGTAACGTGGGCCAGCAAACCAGCCCGCTACAGAAACATGTTGATCATATGTTGACGATATCTGGCTATTGTATCCAGAATCCTTCAATTGGGAAAAGAATTCATGCGATATAAACTGAACATTTTGGGGGTAAGTGAAATAAGATGGTTAGAAGCGCCAGAGTACCAGTCCCCAACGCGTAACACTGTACTACTCTATTCTGGAAGACCATCCGGAAGTCGGCGGGACAACAGTACGCGAGGGCCTAATTTTCTGGCAGCCTCATGGTGATGGGATTATGATGGCCAAATTCCGGACTAGAGTACGACACGTCACCATCATACAGTGTTACGCCCCACGAATGGTTCGTCTGAGGACGAAAAGGAGAGCTCCTAAAATCACGCTTCTTCAACACAACACCAAATGGAGATATTGTTATAGTAATGGGGGATTTGAGTGCCAAGGTAGGCAACGACAACGAAGGGCTCGAACATGTAATCGGGAAGCATGGACTAGGCAACCGCAATGACTACAGCGAAAGGTTTGTTGATTTCCGCAATGCCAACCGCCTTGTGATAGGTGGCACCATGTTTGAGCACAAGACCTGCCACAAAGTCAGCTGGGTTTCCAATGACAGGCAAGCAACCTCCAACCAAATTGACCATTTTGCCATCAGCCGCCGCTTTAGAAGTAGTCTCCTGGACGTCCGAAACAGGCGAGGGGCAGATGTGGGGATAGTACGAGATCACCATCTTATGATAGCAACTCTCCAACTGCGCACTGCTGCAGTTCGCAGATCCCACGACAACAGAAGAATGCCCAGGTTTAACATCGATAGACTTAGTGATCCCTCAGTGCGCCAACAATTAAGGGAGCACCTGTCGCAAGGTGTGAAAGCAATCAGCTGCTCATTGCCCGCAACCATCCAAGACCATTGGTGTGCTGTGAAAAATGTTTTTACATCTGGTGCTGAAAGATTTGTCGGTCGATCGCAGGGAAGGCATTGGGCGAGGATACCTGGAGACGGATTGATGAACGAAAACAGCTGAAACCTCGCGTTGCAGTTACTCCAGCAGCAGGGAGAAGCGAGCTAGAGTCCCTATATCGCATGAAAGTGAGAGAAGTTCAGCGTAGCGTGCGACGTGACAGGCGCCACTACATCAACGCCCTGGCTACAGAAGCAGAAGAATCTGCACGGAGGTGCGACAGCAGGACCGTTTACAGAATCACGAAAGGCCTGGCAGGTGGTCGCAGCTCCAGCCAATACCCAGTGAAAAGCCTAGACGGTTCCTTGCTCATTTCGGATGAGGACCAACTCAAGAGATGGAAAGAGCATTTTGCTACGGTTTTGAACCGTGTATTCGCTAGCGATATGCTCCCAAATCAGACTGAGATGCCCGAGGTGAGAAGTTCCCGAATACGCACCACGACTCCCAGTAAAGATGAGATTATTACCGGGATCAAAGCACTTAAAACTAACAAGGCGGTAGGACTTGACGGTATTCCAGCAGAGCTCTTACGAGCAGCGCCCACAACATCGGCTGAACTTCTGCTTCCACTTATAGAGAGAGCTTGGGAAGTTAAGAGCTTTCCTAACGAGTGGAAAAAGGGAATGATCGTCAAGCTTCCTAAGAAAGGAAATTTAATGGAGTACGGAAACTGGAGGGGTATCTGATGCGGCTTGCTGTAGCTAAGATAATAGCTAAAATCATCCTGGAGCGAATCAAACAACATCTCGAAGACACACTCGATGCCGAACAAGCTGATTTTCGCTCTGTTATATGGATGCAGCACGTCGAGAGTGACCACTACTATTACCAGAACGCTGCAAACGTTCGTTAATAGGTGACTGCAGAATATCTTAAAGATTTTCTGGCCCAATCGTATCTCTAACGGACACCTTTACGAGAGAACGGGTCAGGAACCAATAGGCATAACCATCCAACGGCGGAAGTGACAGTGGATTGGTTACACGTTCCGAAAGGGTGACAGTTCCATAGCGAACCATGCTATGCAATGGAACCCTTAAACTCAGGATGGCAGAAGACCTGGTGGTCTGAGGAGAACATGGCGCAGAACAGTCGAGAAGGAGGCACGGCTGTTGGGGAAAAGTTGTGGAGAACTCAGACACATTGCCAGAAACCGTACACGATGGCGCGTAGGCGTAGTAGAGCCCGTAGGACCCACAAGACGATACAGGTCATAAGTAAGGTATTTTAACATAGTCCTGACAATGGCTTGGCATTCACGAGTAGATGTTTTATATACTCTGAGACGTGTAGGTCATTGCGTGTAGTTGGTATCGCAAACGGTGCTACCGAAGGGGAAAGATTGCTCTACCGCCCAAATGAGTACTGTGCAGTAGTAACGCCGTTAAAGCTGGACAACGAACTGCAGTTCAAAGCACACGTGGATTATTAACCAAGAAAGCATCGCATATGCAGGGAGCTCTCTCGTGCATATTGCCCAACATTGGTGGACCTGGATACGCAAAACAGGATCCTACTCTCCAGAGTTGTCACATCAGTTCATCAGCGCAAACATTAAGGATACCAAAAGGAGACTATCGTCAACATACAGACTCTGCGCGTTGCGGACTATCAGCGGCTTTTGTACTATCTCAGATGAAGCCGCCTTTGTTATAGATGGAATGGTCCCCATCAACATTCTTGCAGATGAAATGCTGAGGATGTATAATAGAGAGCGTTAAGACAACACGATGCCAATGAAATCAAGATGACTAAGACTGAAGAAAAAGCAACGTCAACAGCTATGTGGCAAGCTCGTTGGGATAAAACATTGAAAGGCAGATGGGCACACAAAGTTATACCGAAAATCCAGGACTGGATACGTCATAAACGTGGAGACTGCAACTAAAGCCTAACGCAGTTCCTGTCTGGCCATGTGAGTAACCGCAAGTATCTCCACCGGTTTGGACGAGACAGCTCACCATTTTGTTCAGAACGCCCAAATAAAGATGAAGATACGGAGCACGCAGTATTTTATTGGCCATGCTTCACGATATTGAGAACTACTCTGCCCAGTCCGACGCTAATCCTCGATCACATGTTACAGTGGGAGGAGAATTGGACGGAAATATGTGTTTTTATAACAATTGTACAAAATAAGGAGAATAGAAAGGCTAAGACGAACAACAGAAGCAGCGCAAGTAGCTAACACAAGAAGCATAGCATAAGCTGCTAACCAGCCCCGCGAAGTAATACCTAACGGCAGTCCCGCAGGGGGTGGATTAGTACTTAGGCGCATTCTTGGCATCGATTATTCGGGTTTGCGAATCCTGCATGCTAGTAGCTGGGCGACTAGTACCTTTCGAAGATTACCACATCCATTGGCGCTACCAAAAAAAAAAGCCCCATCATTCATCCATATTCGGTAATCTTAATTTCAAAGAGTATCCGTCTCGCTGTTGTTAACCGTCATCTGCCCAGTTTTATAATCTCCCCAAATTTCTTGCGATCTAACACAGACCACAAAGCCTTGGACACCCTATTCCCTTTTAAGTTGGACTATCTCAGGTTAACCATGTTTATGATTCTGTCGAGAATAATTCTCTTAGCCACGCACATTGGTGGTTTTATAACAAAAATTAAGTCACCATTTGGAAGCTCTGCTCCTCTTGGGACCAGTGCAGATATTAATCCCACTTCAAGTAATTCCACAGCTGTAAGCATAGCTAGAACCACTGCTTGAAACACACCGCATATGTCCGGAAGTCTCAGAGCCACCTGTAGATTAATATCTCTCGAGTACATACCTGACCCTTACTGGCCCTGAAACCATCTGTATACACTGCAATTTTATTGTGGACGAAGACTACCTTCCTTTGTAAATCTTCCCTAACTTGGTACATTACTTCGTATGGTGTGTCGAAGTCTAAAGCACCAAGGATATCGTCCGATTTATCAGGGTTATATGATTTCCTAAGAGCGGAGATATGACTTACATTACTGGTTTAGAAGAGAACTACGTTAGTGGCCGAGGCGCACTTGTAATTTTATTTGTAGGTCTAATGGTAAAAGATATAAAAGAAAAGCCTCGGTTGAAGTCGTGTAGGGAATATCAGTGTCTACATATCTATACTTTCATTCTCCCTTTCTACAATTCTACTACTTTGGATTCCCAAAGCTCATTTACCAAGTTTAACCTTCTACTTTCAAAAAAACTGACATACAGACGAAGGAGCGACTATGGCATAAGGGGTCAAGTCTCATTATTAAGTTACAGTCTATGTGCCAAATACAGTAAAGGGCTAGAGTATAATAATGTTGTGGAATGCTCATTTGGCAACACATATGAGTATTCTCACCAACAATTATGTCTATGGGAGAGTCAAAAATGTTTCAACCCACTCGGTTACAATTTGCACAGAACTCTGACAACTTACTCTGTCCAAACCTAGAATATTTGGTAATAAATTGGCTTCAAATCAGATTTACGATTCGCCCACTGAGAAATGTATTTTTGTTTTGCATGTGCAAATAAAACCGTTCCACCTGTCGTATCTCAAATCGCATTTCCAGGTTTAAACTACATCCTACGCAGATTACCTGCGATATTATTATGAACAAGAAGCAAGTATATTTGCAAATTATTTGTGCAACTACCCATGCAGGATCTAGGGTTGAGCTTCTCGCAGCGATTCGCGTTGTGCGTGTTATATGCGTCGGCTGAATGGAAAGTATCTACAGTTTTATTGTGATAAAGTTTTCTCATGATAATGATTCTGACGGATGTATGTCAGGCGTTCGACTGCGGTAAATCTTCTTAATACTACCCGGAACCGAACCTTGAATCCACCGCTCACTAGACTAGCTAACTACCCTCTGAGCTCAGCAGTAACACACATGAACTAGCCAGGCATCAGAATATGAAAAATAAGTTTCACTGGTTGTATCCCAGAAAGTCGACGGATACCTGATTTCGGATTGCGAAACAAGAATATCTTTATTCATTTTTATTTTCATTCACCGTTTATTTACAAGATCGACTTCATCGTAAGATAACATTTAAACGAATTCGCGTGTGTGTATGATTATTATTACCTGCCGGTCACTGCCGCCGGCCTACGCACTAGATGACAAAAACTGTGTTCGGTTTGAACGAGTTGATCCAAACAAGTAGACCCAGTCTGGCTCCCAGAAGGTGACAGGTTGGCTTTGACAAAGCCACTTTGCAGAATGGCGACCAAATGAACTTATTAGGTGTGGTGGCTAGAAGTAAATGTTTTTATAATTTCAACTAATGATTCTAATTGAACAATATTACGCAGCTTAATTTATGGTTTTCTAGTTCGAAAGTGGGTGCGTGGAATAAGGTGGATTAAATGAAATGTAATTTGTGAATGGATTCACGAGTATGGTGATGGCTTACCGCCTTCGGGATGGGAAATAAGTTTATCGGATGAAGCTGCATCTGTAACGAAGCTCTATCTGCATTGATATCTTCGACTGGTGAATACAATTAGATGTAGATTCAATTTCAATCGCCTTAAATACTCATTTAAAAAAAAAGAGAGTTTTGCTAACGCCGTTATTTTATTTTATTTTTTTTTTGCGACTTGAAATAAAGTCTGTGACAATAGACTCGAATTAATATTATTGCCATACTACTGTAGCATCCACAGGCAGTACTTTTCACACTGCATTACCAAAGAGCATGGTGTGGCAACACTAATGCCATCTGTTAAAACTCCCATCATGCACATCAGTCTGTTCCACATTTCAGATTCCACAATTCACCCGAAGTGACATCTAGCATATTTGAAAATGTTCTAGAGGTTCTTGTATTTGGTATAAATACACCAACTACCAGAAGAGACGACACAGTCGATAGAGATGAAAATAGCGATGAACCAGTGTGATTACTGTGAGAGTTAATTATTTCTAAATCCCTTCCAGTAGCATCCCGTCTCTGAAAGGCTCTCCCTAAGGAACATTTCTATGGGGTGGGATTGCTTATTAAAGCTGATAGCACCTAAACAGCCATTCGAAGGGAAACCCTTTGCTCGAGGTACACTTCCCAGGTTCGACAATATTAAGTGATTACACACTTGTTGCTCCTGAAGGCCCCACATGTGGCACCTCCAGAAGAGTCAACCGCTTATCTGGAGGATTGGTCCTTGACTGATTTGCATATAATATTGGTTGATTTTGAAAAAGCATTCGACAGACAACCATGAGATCTGATATGGGTGGCGGGTGGCGTTAAGACATTGAGGGGTTCTAGAAACCTATGTACAGATGATCGCGAAAGGGTACAGAAGAGTAAGGACAAGAGTAAGATGACAAGATGTAAGATGCGAAGACAAAAAAACTCCTGGACCATACAAATATAACGACAACAGGATTTAGTTTGCCTCGGTAATGAAGTGGTTCAAAATCGGGAAGCCTGTCGTTAGAGGTTTTTCAGAGGTTCAAACAAGCGGATCAGTGAAAACGCAGTGATGGGGAGAGCTAAGATCCCTTAAGTTCAGACAAAAACTTCGCCGATCTGCTTAGTAGGTTCTGAAATATTTAAGGAAGTATGAATTGTTGATACAGGTACTTGAAAAAAGACAAGTATTAGTATTTTTCAGGTGTCTAAGTACCAAGGACCGTACAAATATTCTTAAACACTTCAAGCACTTTCAAATACAACACATAAATTCAAATGCTTTGAGTACCGTTTATTTAAAACGTCGTTTTGAAATCAATTTGCTGGAAAAGCAAAACCAAGTTGATTAAGAGTGTCTTCGCGAATTTTCATTTTGTGTATAAAGTTGCACTCGGCTGAATTGGGGGCAAGTTTTTTTTTGCATTGGAAGGTGGGAATCTTTCAAAGACGAAACTGAGCCCGTACTTCGCAACTGTGGGAGTGTGGGACCCACTAAACCCACGTCTCCTCCTATCCCTGGTCCTCGCAGCACTGCCGTCAAGCATTTCATCGCGAGGGGGCCTTTAACCTTACATACTCGGCTCGTTCGTGTTTGCAGCCGCCTGCCGCGTTTCGTTGTCGGGCCTGTCTTCGTCGTTCTTTCATGATAGTGGCCACAGTGTCACTTACTGCTTCCCAAGCTTCTTGCGTTCTCCTCTGTCTGCTGATGTTCTCTGGTGTTAAGTCCACACCCAGTCTGTTCGCCAGCAAGTTTCGTTCTTCGTGATATCGTGCACAGTGGAACATGATGTGTTCCGCATCCTCGACTGCTTTTGTGTACGTTGGGCAATAAGAGTTGTCTTCGTGTCCAAATCTGTGGAGGTAGGCTTTGAAACATCCATGACCAGTAAAAATTAGCGTCAGATAGAAGTTCAGCTCTCCATGCTTCCTATTGATCCAAGGGTCTATATTGGGGATCAATCTCTGCGTCCATCTGACTTTTTCAGAAAAGTTCCATCTCTCTTGCCATTCTTCGAGGCTTGTTCTTGGTGGGAATTCAGTGTCACTTCGACTCATCGCTGTTGACACCATTGTCCTGCTGGCACGATATTTCCGTTCAGCTTCTTTAACGAGGAGGTCTGGCAACATTTCAGCCACTACGCATACCGCGTCGTGATTTTGTCTTCATGGCACTTGCCCATATTTGGGAGACGTAAAGCATCATCGACGCGCAACACTTGCTAAGATCAGTCTCTTCCTCTGTTTTATTCCTCCAATATTTGGTCAGTAAAATATGATGCCGATTAAGAAAGTAAAATTACCCTTCCTCAATTGCTGCTGAATGAAACAGAGGTACTCGGACTAGATGAAGTGATAAGCATCTTAAGAAGTGTCCAAAGATGGGATTTGCTGTACAGCTATACGGAGAATGCACTATGCTACAGTAATTGCGTAATCGAAGAAAATTTCTGGAATCATACATCAATTTTGAAAAATTTAATTTTCTATTTTATTCTACTTCTTTCTATTTCGTCGAGGTTATGATCATAACGATCATAACTCTCCCAAACTTCACTGCATTTCTACTGATCCGCCTTTGCGGTTAGCCTACGATGGCCTTTGACACGTGCATGCTTCTGTTTTCTTATGACACCGGTGATCTCCAGTCGTATCAACACACGGACTCGCATACACCATTGTGGGAAGGTTTTTAGGATATTGTATTGTCGCTGGGCTCACTTGGGTATTATCGTACCTAGATCTGATTTGACCCCTTAGTCCACTTTTACGATAAGCGCTATTTGTTAGAAGGCGCAGCAATAATATTCTTAACCCGTCCCTGCACGGGGAATTTCTATTTTATTCTATTTTAAGGAAATCGAATACTAGTTTGCTAATGTGCTAGAAGGCACAAGATAGTAAGTGTAGGCTGAAGATAGTAAGTTATAAGAACGAAATAACTTGTTCCGACTAACACCCACGGTACACATCCGCGTTATGTTCGTCACCACATACTCCATCGATGTGACACTCTGTCTACCATGTCACTGGAAAACCAGTTGATTAGCATGTTATGCCCACAAGCAATAGATAGATAGCCAAGCCACGAACATGCGCTATACATTGATTTATGTATTGTTTCAATTGCAAAACAACGAACAAAGCAAATCAAAGATCCACTTCTTATCGTCTCTGTCAAAGCAATTAAGGCTATCTTATTCCAAGTTACTCATTATTTGCATAATGTTACTTATTAAAGCGACTGCTGAAGTATTTCATTCACATCTCAATCTAATACAGAATGACATTCTAGTGCACGTGTGCATATCTAAGTTTAGCACGTTATCTGATCGATCAAACCTTTAAATATTCGATTTGAGCTAACTAGACACTCTGTCATTTTAGCCGTAAAATTTAAAAACGAGTAAATAAGTTTTATTGACAGTGCAGGTGTGAATTAAACTATTTGTAATGCATAACCTATGAAAAGCCATAAGAGTCGTATGCAAAAGGCTAGAATTCTACTAGATGGGATACACATACGAGTATATGTATATATACTTACAAACACAAAGATACATATTCAGAAGGCACACTTTTTAAGGTGAAGCTTAATAAAAGAATGAAAGAGAAGAGATGAGGAGAAGCAGTCAGACGAGCTGCATTAGCCTTATTCAAGATAGGCTAAGCGCGAAATCCAAGTCAAAGATGGTCAGTGGTGTCGATCGCTGCAACGAAGCTTTGAATGTATTCGACTGTCTTCTAGAACTTTTTTTTAAATTAAAAAATTCAAATAGGCTTTATGAGTCTATGAATCAGATCGCAAGTTCCAGGCGCAAAATGGCGGTGATTATGTGAGGCAATTTTGTTGAGTTGAAATTCGTTCTCACAACAGATCAACCTTAACAAATCCTTTCAACAATCTTAAGCACGAGTTCCAAGTAGCTTCTTAGCCTTACAATAGTTGTGGTTGATAACATTTGTGGCGCCTCTTCTCGCTAAGCAGTCCACCCGTTCATTGCCCTTGAAGCCTTCGTGTACTGGTATCCAGGCCACAGTGACGGTGTTTTTCGATGCGAGATCATCGAGTAGGTTCAGACAGTCCCATACAGGTTTTGATCCTACCGTGTAGGATTTCAGAGCCATAACTGCTGCCTGAATGTCCGAGATGATGTAAATACGGGTGCCCTCGTACACAGAGTTCGATTGCATGGACGTCCGCCTGAAATACACTGTTGGTGATTTCCCAAGAGCTGCTGCACATTGCAATGTGGGTCCATAAACACATGCGCCAGTGCTACCATTTTCTGATTTGGAACCATTTGTGTACTAAGTTTGAGAGTTTGGGGACCTGCATTGCGATTGATCGGGAAACTACTGACTGCCCTAAACTTGGCTTGGGCCAGTAGCGCAACAATCAAGTTCGTGATGAAGTGCTTACTATACCTCCCATTGGTGGTCCCCGTGCAACAATACGTATAAACCCTTATACGTGTAGGCTAAAATTGTAAGTGCGGGTTGTCTAGGGCCTTGATTCTAGACTAGGTAACGTGGGCCAGCAACCTACGTTACCGAATATTGCCCGCTATAGAGACCGACACTATGCCTCGGATAAGGAATGATCACATGTTGAAGACTTTGGATATTGTACCCGGACAAAGATAGGTTTCTGGAATGCAAAGACGCTCCTCGACTCGGGAAGCGAAGGTCCTTACAATGCCAGATTCCTCCAATTGGAAAACGAATTCAAGCGATATAAACTAGACATTTTGGGGGTAAGTGAAATAAGATGGTTAGAAGCGGGTGAGTACCAGTCTCCAATGCGTAACACTGTACTACTCCATTCTGGAAGACCATCCGGAAGTCCGCGGAAATATGGAGTCGGACTACTACTAAAAACAACAGCACGCAAGGGCCTAATTTCCTGGCAGCTTCATGGTCATAGGATTTTGACGGCCAGATTCCGGACTAGAGTACGACGCGTCACCATCATACAGTGTTACGCCCCAACGAATAGTTCGTCTGAGGACGAAAAGGAGAGCTTCTACAATCTCTTAAGTGCCGTCTTTAACACAACACCAAATGGAGACATTGTCATAGTGATGGGGGATTTGAATGCCAAGGTAGGCAACGACAACGAAGGGCTCAAACATGTAATCGGGAAGCATGGACTAGGCAACCGTAATGACAACGGAGAAAGGTTTGTGGATTTCTGCAATGCCAACCGCCTTGTGATAGATTGCACCATGTTTGAGCACAAGACCTGCCACAAAGTCAGCTGGGTTTCCAATGACAGGCAAGCAACCTTCAACGAAATTGACCATTTTGCCATCAGCCGCCGCTTTAGAAGTAGTCTCCTGGACGTCCGAAAGAGGCGAGGGGCAGATGTGGGGATAGTACATGATCACCATCTTATGATAGCTACTCTCCAACTACGCACTGCTGCAGTTCGAAGATCCCACAACAACACAAGAATTCCTAGGCTCAACATCGATAGACTTAGTGATCCCTCAGTGCGCCAACAATTAAGGGAGCACTTTTCGCAAGGTTTGTAAGCAATCAGCTGCTCTATGCCCGCAACCATCCAAGACCATTGGTATGCTGTGAAAAATGTTTTCACATCTGGTGCTGAAGGAATTGTCGGCCGATCGCAGGGGCGTGGCTTTCCGAGGATACCTGGAGACGGATTGATGAACGAAAACAGCTGAAAGCTCCCCAGCAGCAGGAAGAAGCGAGCTAGAGTCCCTATATAGCATGAAGATGAGAGAAGTTCAGCGTAGCGTGCGACGTGACAAGCGCAACTACATCAACGCGCTGCCTACAGAAGCAGAAGAAGCTGCACGGAGGTGCGACAGCAGGACCGTCTACAGAATCACGAAAGAGCTGACAGGTGGTCGCAGCTCCAGCCAACACCCAGTGAAAAGCCTAGACGGTTCCTTGCTCACTTCGGATGAGGACCAGCTCAAGAAATGGAAAGAGCATTTTGCTACGGTTTTGAACCGTGTATTCGCTACCGATGTGGTCCCAAATAAGACTGAGATGCCCGAGGTGAGAAGTTCCCGAATACGCACCACGACTCCCAGTAAAGATGAGATCATTACCGCGATCAAGGCACTCAAAACCAACAAGGTAGTAGGACTTGACAATATTCCAGCAGAGCTCTTACGAGGAGCGCCCACAACATCGGCTGAGCTTCTGCTTCCACTTATAGAGAGAGCTTGGGAAGCTGAGAGCTTTCCTAACGAGTGGAAAAGGGGAATGATCGTCAAGCTTCCTAAGAAAGGAAATTTAATGGAGTGCGGAAACTGGAGGGGTATCTGCGTGCTGCCTGCTGTAGCTAAGATAATAGCTAAAATCACCCTGGAGCGAAGACACACCCGATGCCCAACAAGCAGGTTTCCGCTCTGGAACCTCCTGTGCCGATCACATCAACACCCTGCGGATTATCATCGAACAGTGTGTTGAATATCGATCGCCACTGCACCTGCTGTTCATCGATTTTGAGAAGGCGTTCGATAGTGTCACCAGGGAGTTTATTTGGCGTGCCTTACGCAGGAGAGGTATTCCCGATAAACTAGTTGCTATTATCAAAGCTACATATGAAGGCTCCAAATATCACGTTCTGCACAGTGGGAGGTTGTCTGAGGAATTTGAGATCCAAAGTGGGGTAAAACAAGGCTGTATCCTTTCACCAATATTATTCCTATTGGTGATTAGCAATGTGCTTCATGCAGCTTTGTCGACGGAAAACGGAGGAATTCGATGGACTTTTACATCTCAACTGAAACATCTTGACTACGATGACGATGTATGCTTACTCTCCCACAGAATTATGGACCTCCACCAAATGACAGCAGATGTGGAGAGGGAGGCTGGTGTCGTCGGGCTGAAAATTAATACGGCAAGAACTAAAATTATCAACCTTGGAACTAACTCATCGGCTCAAATTTGCATTGCTGGACAACCGGTAGAGCGAGTAGAGGATTTCCAGTATCTTGGGAGTATTGTCTCGACCGATGGTGGAACCGAACTGGATATAGCCAACAGGATTGCCAAAGCAAAGTCCGCGTTCGGGATGCTGTCCAAAATATGGCGAAGCAATGCAATCAGTTTGAGCACCAAGATAAGACTGTTCCGCTCCAACGTTGAATCCGTGCTGCTATATTGTTGCAGCACGTGGAGAGTGGCCACTACTATCACCAGAAAGCGGCAAACGTTTGTTAATAGGTGCCTGCGCAATATCTTAAGGATTTTCTGGCTCAATCGAATCTCTAACGAACACCTTTACGAGAGAACGGGTCAGGAACCAATAGTCACCACCATCCAACGGCGGAAGTGGCAGTGAATTGGTCACACGTTCCGAAAGGGTGACAGTTCCATAGCGAACCATGCTATGCAATGGAACCCTCTAACTCAGGATGGCAGAAGACCTGCTGGTCCGAGGAAAACATGGCGTCGAACAGTCGAAAAGGAGGCACGGCAGTTAGGGAAAAGTTGGGGAGAACTCAGACACATTGCCAGAAACCGTACAGGATAGCGCGTAGGCGTAATAGAGGCCCTAGGACTCACAAGGGGATACAGGACATAAGTAAGTGTAAAAGTGAGTCTTGACGTGTAAGGGCTTCGGCTTCCAAGCCGACGTTGCACAAGTGACTATGGGTTTGATAATAGTGCTGTACTTTCAGTGTATTATCTTGGCACTTACTCCCCAAGTTTTACCATGTAGGCACTGGCACATAAACATTGCTCTTGTCGCTTTGTCGGCAACCTTCTTCAGGTGTGAATTCCAGATGAGGGTTTTGTCAAGAATAACCCGTAGGTATTATATTTTGCTTCCCCAAATATGCCGAGTGATACCTTTTCCTGAAAAAGAGTACAAGTAACATTTTTCCGGGATTGACGGAAAATCCCTTGGTCCTGCACCAATCAGAAGTTAAATTGAGGGGACGATGATGAAAATGTTGTCTACAGATCCTTGTACTTTGTAACCCGATTTTTGAGGTAGTTCTAGGAGTTCCTCAATAACAAATCTCTACGATTTCGCACCTGAAGCAGTGAAATTATTTTGTTCATATCTATCCGGTCGAAAGCAAGCTGTAGCAATTGGAGAATAAACATCAACCTTATTAAGCTTAAGGCAAGGTGTCCTACAGGGCAATATTAGGGACACTTCTTTTCTCTTTATACATAAATGAAATTTCTGAAATTGCTGTTCAATTTCTCATATATATGTACGCCGATGATGTCCAGTTATATAAAAGTTGTCCTCTGAGACTCATCGAACACTGTGCGCAGACCTTTAACGAGGACTTCCAAAATATTTGTAACTGGTCGCAAGTCAATAGTTTAGTACTAAATCCTGAAAAATCTGAAGTCATTGTGACATCTAGGAAATCGGTAGACTTATCGTACTTCCCTCGAGTCTACCTAAATAATGCTCCTATAGAATTGGTTGACAATGCAAAAAACTTGGGAATTATATTTAATAGAAATTTAACCTGGAAGGACCACGTTGATTCCATTGTCGGCAAAGTTTATGCTGCTCTTCGATCGCTTTGGGTCACAAAAGATTTCACTCCTCGAAAAACACGCAAAATGCTCGCTAAGACATAAGTTATACCTATCCTTACTTACGGACGTAAAATCTATACGCAGTGATATACTTGTATGTACGTTTTCTTCCCAACAAATTCTCATGCTTTGTTACTCTTTAAATCAACCAGAAACCAACAACAATAAAACACACAAGATCAGAAAGCTATGAGGTCATACTAGTAGTTTTATAAAGTCTATTCAATGGAACCCTGAATTCCATTACAATTCTCTGAATCTGTAATTAGTCAAATTATTTCTAGAAGTGCTCTAGAAAATTCACCTAACCAATTCAATTAATATAAATCCTCAATATACTTATGTACGAGTATGCTGTACAACGCCTACAAATTATTCCAAAAGAACTGCCTACGTACATTATGTTATGTACCAAAAAATACTGAACACCAATTTCCTCTTATTTTCTAATGTCGACTTCTGTTACAATTCTTTTTTTCAGTAGTACTAAATTAAACAACATACTACCTCAAACTCTAAAGTGTATATGACCAATTACAAAATCGTGAATGGTAGCCATCAAGACTGTACAACTCCCGCAACCTGAACTCGTTCAAATTTTTGTAACAAATCTAGAGACTTACGTAGAATTCGCACAGCAAAAGATTTGCTTTGTCAGCAAGTATTTCATGGTATTCAACTTTTGAGGGTTCAGTAAGATTAATCCAACCTTGTACTATAGCCAAGCAAGTGGTAGGAAGAGATACAGGTCGCAGATAATTTGTACACTTCACTAGAAAATCCATTTAGCTGGCTGCTGGCAATTAATTTGTATATTAAAACAATTTTCGTGCTATAGTACAATTTGGAAGACTTGTTTTGCGCTTAAGACGAAAAAAGATTGGCACAGCATTGGACCAGACAGGCAGCAGATATATCATATTTACGTATGCTAATTAAATTATTTTATTTGTTTACTTTTGTTATATTTTTTTTTTAATATTTAAGGTTTTCAAACTGTTAACTTGTATGTATTAAAAGCCTGTTTGGATAAAGTTTTAAAGTTTTAAATAACTTTTAGATAACAAGACAGTCATTGCCAGCAGATGGCCTTAGGTGTGATACATAGTATAGGCATATAGTTCTGATTGAAACTGGAAATGTATTATGTAACTTGATAGTTAACAGCTGAAGCTTGCTTAAAAAAACTACGCGATCTGGTTAAAATGTGTTGCTTAGAATCAAGTTGAAAAAGAATAATTAAAACGATCATTTTCGCCATATATTTCTTTCTTACTTCCGAAAAGGGAAAACATCGCTGTGCAAGCTCATAAAAACCTGTGTGATAGGTAGATGCGGATGCCTTATAAGACTAATTGGTTTGCTAAGTTTCGTTTTGGAGATTTTGATGTGAAAGATGCAAAGCATATCATTATTACACGATACAAGAGATTGCAAGCATTTTTGAAATTAATTATATCAGGCGATGAAATGTGGATCGTCTTCAAAAAGAGATATGCGTCAAAAGATGGTTATGCCTTCAGTTTGGTGGTACGTTAAGCAAATTGTATTTTTTGAGCTACTTCCAAGAACTCAAACGACCGATTCGAACGTATACTGTCGTCAAATGGACAAATTGAATTATGCCTTCAAGCATATCCGTCCTGACTTCGTGAATCTTAAGGGTCTTATTTCCATCATCACAACGCTATACCAAATACATATACATGCATTTAATTCATCTTTGGTCATTCGTCAAAAACTGCCGCAGCTTGTATGGTAAACTCTGCCACCCCCACTATATTCACCAGACCTTATACCATTTGACTATACAAAATACAAATATTTGGCGCAGCAGCTCTTTAAAGTGCCAGGGCCTAGCTTCTCGCAACCAGTCATGTTGTGTGCGTTATATTCTTCACACGAATGGAAGGGACCTACACTTTAATGCCGACTCCGAACGGCGATTTGAGAAGCTTTTTCATGACAACAATACTCTCGGATGTTTGTCAGACGCTCGCGAGAGGTGGGACCGTGAAAAAACTTTTTGGTGTTTTCTGGGATTCGAACTTGGAACCTCATGCGTAGTAATCCGACACACTAACCACTTACGCCACGGCGCCCACCATTTGACTATGATTGGTTTAAATCTTTACAAAACTCATCAAATGGAAAAGATTTTTTTACTGAAAGATCAAATGCTACTTGGATGAGTTTTTTACCAAAGAAGATCTTTTTTTTTTCGATCCAGACGGCAGAGGAAATCATCACCAAATACTGCCTTACATTCAGAGCTTAGGTTTGAAGGACATTCCAAAACTAATTCAGCATTTTAAACGAAAAACAGTGCCGGCTATGAGATGCCTCCCTTCGGATTTGAATGTGTTTTTATCGAAAGCACTTTGTAGATTTAGAACTTTCCTGGAAGGTGACAGAAGCAATTGATTCAGCACTTTAACGATCATCGTCAAACAATCCTTCAAATACAGGGCTGCACACTGGGCGCCCTGGCGCAAGTGGTTAGTGTGTCGGATCACTACGCATGAGGTTCCAAGTTCGAATCCTACAAAACACCAAAAAGTTTTTTCACGGTCCCACCTCTCGCGAGCGTCTGACAAACATCCGAGAGTATTGTTGTCTCGAAAAAGCTACTCAAATTGCCGTTCGGATACGGCACTAAACTGTAGGTCCCTTCCATTCATGTGAAAAATATAACGCACACAACATGAGTGGCTGCGAGAAGCTAGGCCCTGGCACTTAATGAGCTGTTGCGCCAAATATTTTTTTTTTTTTTTTACACTACACATCATACAAGATTCGATCAATAAGTACCCGTTTTGAAGGCAGGTGGCGTTGCTGAGAGAAGTTGACATTACCGTCGTGTACTTACTTACTTACTTATTTAGATGGCGCTACAGTCCGGAGTGGACCTGGGCCTCAACCAACAAACCTCTCCAGCCAGCACGGTTACGAGCCAGCTGCCTCCAGTTGCGCACGCCAAGTTGGTTGAGGTCCCCCTCCACTTGTTTGCGCCACCTACCGCGAGGTCGTCCTCTAATGCGTCGTCCATCCGGGGTGGATTCACAGACTTTCTTAGCGGGAACGTTGGGCTCTTTATATGCTTTTCCAAGATCTGCCGTAGTGTTAATATTTGGTCAATGGTGGACTTTCCCGGCCTGAAACCGCACTGATAAGGACCTATCAGGTTGTTGACGATCGGTTTTAGGCGTTCACATAGTACGGCAGACAGGATCTTATATGCGATGTTGAGGAGACTTATACCTCTGTAGTCGGCGCAGTTCAGAGGGTCTCCTTTCTTCAGGATTGGGCAAACGATGCTGAGGTTCCATTCATCGGGCATACTTTCATCTGATCAGATTTTACAGATGAGCTGGTGCATGCTCATTACCAACTCATCTCCTCCTGCCTTGGAAAGTTCAGCGGCAAGGCCGTCGGCTTCAGCAGCTTTGTTGGATTTGAGTTTAGATATCGCTATCCTCACTTCATTCTGATCGGGTTGACGGGAATCTTGACTGTTATCGTCACTGTTGAATGGCTCATTTTGCCTCACAGCGGAATATTGGTCGTCATCGCCGTTTAACAGTCTGCAGAAGTGTTCCTTCCATATCCTCAGCACCGACTGCGATTCTACTACTATATTACCATTTTCGTCCCTGCAGCCTTCTGTTCTGGCTTTGAAACCCTACCATGTTCTTTTTACCTTTAGGTAAAATTTTCGAACATCATTCCTGCAATAAAGTCTCTCAATATCCTCGATCGAGCGCGTCTCATGCTCCTTTTTCTTCTTCCTGAGAAGACGATGTTCCTCTATTTTCCCGCGCACGTAGAGCTCGTAAGCAGCTCTAGTCCTTCTATGCAGCGCCGCCTTGTACGCCTCTTGTTTAGCTGCATGTGCTTGCCGGTATTCCTCATCAAACCATGGGTTTCATTGTGGTGGCCGAGAGAAACCCAGTACATCAGAGGCGGCATATCTGATGGCTTGTTGGCAACGCTGCCACTGGTCTTCCGCATTTGCTGCTGGCGGCAAAGGACTTAGATTGAGATTAGAAGAAACACGATCGGCAAAGGTTCGGGCGGTCTCTTGCGATTGTAGCCGCCCAACGTCAAATTTCCTCACAGTATTTCGTTGATTTCGCTCCGTTCTGGATATCCGCATCCGTACTTTGGCTACAACTAGGTAGTGATCTGAGTCCACGTTGGCTCCTCGGAAAGTCCGGACACCCAGAATACTGGAAGAGTGCCTTGCATCGATCGCAATGTGATCGATTTGGTTGACAGTTTTTCGATCAAAGGAGAGCCATGTTCCTTTGTGAATGTCGAGACGTGGGAACCGCGTACTAGCTACGACAAAGTTTCTCCCCGCCGCAAAGTCGATTAGCCTGAGTCCGTTGTCGGATGTGATGTCGTGCAAGCTGTGCTTTCCGACAACGCTACTAAAGACGTCCTCTCTTCCTAGCTTTGCGTTAAAATCACATAGGATAATTTTAACGTCGTGGCTAGGGCATTGCTCATACGTCTTGTCCAAGAGCTGGTAGAAGTCATCCTTTGTCGCGTCGTCCTTTTCCTTGTGGGGGGCGTGAACGCATATTAGGCTAATGTTGGCAAATTTTGCCTTGATACGGATAGTCATAAGGCGCTCGTTCACATGCCGGAAACTTAAGACTTCTTGCCTAAGTCTGCCTCCAATGACAAATCCCCACACGAATAGACGCTGTCCTTTATATCTGTAGCAATCGCCGTAGTAGATGTCACAGTTTTTCATCTTCCTTTTGCCCGGCCCATCCCATCGCACTTCTTGGATGGGGGTAATGTCTGCTTTGAGACACTCTAGGGCTTCCGCAAGTTGTTCGGCTGCACGTGGTTTGTAGAGGGACCTAACGTTACACGTGCAGACACGAAGATCGTTATCCTTTTTACGTTTGCTTGGGTCGTCAACAGTAAATTCATCAGTATCCGAGGCTGTTGGTTGCTTCGAAAATCCTTACGGACCTCAGCTTCAAATATGTGGAAGTAGCTCCGGTAAGGTATCCGCTTGTCTGTAGACGTCACCGTTGATTTCATCGGGAGAATTCATCCGCCGCACGTCCTCCTTCTGAGGACCTCTTGTTAGACTTCTGAGACGCATATTTCAGCCGATCAGGTCAACAAGAGATGCAGCGTCCGGTTAAGCATATGCGCGCTGAAGTACACCCAGATGTGCTTACGCAGGTCCGAGTGTTCAGCTACACATATATCGTCAGACTCAGCATAAGCTCATCGTTAGTTCACTATCAGATAGCTATCCAGCGGGCACCACGGGGAGGTGATGACGGGATTTTGCCCACTGGAGAAGGTTACCTTTATTTAAAAACTGTGTTCCTCAGATTGAGCTAAATTAAAGAAGGCATTTTATAGGGCCAGATATAAGAAAGGTCATGAAGGACTCCAATTTTATTGACAAATTAAATATACAGAAAAAAAAATGCATGGCTTTCTTTTGTTGAAGTGACTCAATATTTTTAAGGCAATACAAAGTCACCAAACTACAAGAAAATCATTTCTAAGCTATTACAAAACTACAAAAGCTTGGGAAGCAAAATGTCCTTAAAGATTAATTTCCTTGATTCCCATTTGGAGTTTTTCCCTGAAAACTTAGGTGCCGTAAGCGACGAGCATGGGGAGAGATTTCAGGAAGACATAATGGCGTTGGAAAAGCGATATCAAGGAAAATGGTCGTCGAAAATGCTCGCACTTTTGTTGGACCTTGAAACGAGATCATCCATCATACTTGTATAAAAGACAACCAAAACGCATAAAAAATTCTTCAGAATAATAAAAAAAAAAATTAATATCTACAAATTTTCATGCACTTTCTAAAAATATGGATGTTTCATACATTTTTTATAGACGTATTTTAAACAATTTCATGTCAAGGTATAAAAAAAAAAACATTTTGGAGGAACGCCAAAAATATATTTTATTTGTTGTCCAGTGTTATTTTGGTCCCACATAAAGACGTGTTCCGGTTACAGTTTCTCTCTTATCTAGGTACATATATCAGGTGTTTTTCTTTACTTAAGGAGGTGTCAACGCGCAGGTTGAAAACGGAACAAAACGACTTTATGAGGCTTGAGACGGCATATGCAACAATTTCCGAGGAAAATAGTATGTATGTCAATATTTATGACTTAACCAGGATCTCCTGGTTATACTCCTTAAGTCGTCTGGCAATAGTGTATGTATTATATTACTCATATTACTTTGGGCTGTATATCAATAATATCCATTTTTACTACCGACAGAAACTTCTTCTTCTCGGGCTTCTACATTTTACAGTTTCTCGGAGATCCATTCGGAGTTGTGATCGCTGCAAAAGTTCTCGTCATGGAAAAAGTTCTCTCGTGGAAACATCTAGTTAAGCATTATTGTGATGTCAGATATTTCTGACAAAATTTTGTCTTGAATTAGAAGCAAAAGAAAGTTGCGAAAATCGAGAACTTTTTTTTGGATTTGTTTCAAAAATTTAAAAAAGTATATTCAATACGTGGGTTGCAAATATCGAGGTTTGCAAAAATCAAGAGTGCACTGTATTGTATTAATTTTGAACCAAATCACCGAGGAAAACCAGGCAATAAGTAAAAACCATCTGGCAGCATTAATATGTGAAACGTATAGTTGAAATGAAAAATTTAAAAAATACATTTTTGAGCCCTTTTCGAGAAATTTTTTTTCTTTTAATCGGCTTTAACATAAGTAAAATATTGTCGCTTTTTAGTTATGAATCAAAATTCCGATTGCACATCCAACTGTCAACCCATAGACCCCAGATATGCAGCCTTAACCAATTTGGTTCAGCCTTTCAGACTGTAGTCTAGCGTACAGAGAGGCAGGCAGATGAAATCGAGAAACCGACTTTTCCGAATGTAGAAATTGATCAATATTTGGAGATCGATATTTTTCACGAAATCAATAGGTCTATTGGTGTATACAATCTAAAGCACTTTAAGGTGCTCTAAACTGCTTGAAATTTATTCAGGTATTGAGCAAACATAAATAAGACAGATAAAGAGAAAAATTAAGAAGTAACGAGTAGCGAGTATTTCCTCTCTGTGGTTGAATATGCTCGAAGAATTTCTGCCGGCACGAAAGTACAAACTGCCAAGTGGAATCAGCTGATTGCTAAATGAGTTAAAGAGTTTTTGATTCCATTTCAAATAGTCAATAGTTATAAAAAAATGGAAGCAAAATATCTTAAAGAAAATGCTGTGATGTGTGAATGTTCTCCCAAAACATTAATTTTTAACTTAATTGGTTTTCACACGAGTTTATTATGTTCATTATAATTTTTTTTTTAATGACAGTTGGCTCGAACCGCATCTCCAACGAACAACTTTATCTGAGAACGGACCAAGAACCTATAAGCATTACTATACGTAGAAGAAAGTGGAAATGGATTGGCTCGCTTTTGATTCGAGTACTTTTGCTTAGATTTTCCGCTTTCTGAGAGTTTTAACTCTCATCATGGGGTGTGGCATGGTGTAGTGGTAATGTCGTCAATTGTCACATTAATGGATCGTGGTTCGAATTCTGACATCAGCAAGCATTTATTTATTTCTCATGAAATATATAAAAAGTCAGTACGATCAATTGCGAAAGCGTGTGTGAACACTACTGCGAAGGCATAACACTGGCAATTGTTCGTTGTGTTGGATGATTGATTTGCCTATTAAGTCGGTAATCGCGAAAAAAAATACTGTGAATCAGAAGCAAAAGCAAAAAAATAACAAAAATCTTCCAGTTATCTGGATGCCAGCCCCGGAGTTGTTTATGCAACCTCTGGAGGATAAACAACTGAGCTTCAAACCACTACACCAAATCTTTCTCTCTCTCCCTATCTATCCTTTCCAACGCCCGAACTGTGTAAAAACATATTAAGGTCTTCACAACCCCTTGAGTGCGTGTAAATTATAAAAACTAGTTTTTGTCTCGGAAAGTACGGACCTAATAATTTTCCTATAATTAATAGCGGACAGAATCCATGAATATAAGGCAACAGTTTCAGTTCAGCAGCTATAAAATTAAGTTGAGGCAGAGAGAGAGTGACAGGTCAATCACAGAAATAATAGGCAGTCAATGACGAGGTAGTCTCCGATCCCAGTATATAAAAGATTGGCGGAGCTTCAAGAAGCTGAAAACCGCCTACTCTAGGGACCTGCCAAAGGAAAATTTATACGGAGATAGTGTTGTAGTAGGGTACTTGCCCTTAATCATCAACCAAGTATTAATTGAATTAAGCACGTCCGATAATTGGGGTATACTGCCAAATCATATCTCTGCAAAGTACCGGGAATTTTATTTAATTATTTTCAGTTGTAAATCAAGAAGTGCTTTCTTATCTTACATCTTCATATGACTTAAATTATCTTTAGAGCGAATCGTCTCAGATTGTACGCTTGAGTGATTTATGCATTTGACTAAACTTTGTAGTGTATATTATCAGATCATGGGTCTCAAGTGTGAGGGAGTGTCACTAACATATTTAATTCAATTAAATGGGGTTTGTCCATGAACTGTTAATTATAATTCAATTAATTAAAAGATAAATAAAAAGATAAAATCTATAAATGCTGTGAACGCCATTATAAATAGATATGCAATATTTTTCCTTAAGTTTGTTTTCCCATATACATGCCGTTAGTATTGCTTTTCCCTTATATTTGACGAATAGTTTAGACAGCAATCGCACAATTTCTGTTGCATGCAGACACATAACGCCATAAGTTTCTGAGATGAAATTTAATAATTAATTAATTAGGTGTTCGGAGTGAACATGGGTCTCAACCAACAAGCCTCTCCATTTAGTACGGTCTTTAGCTAATTGCTAATTGCCTCCAGTTGCGCACTTCAAGTTGATCGAGATTCCCTTGTACTTGTGCGCGATACCTACGGCGAGGAGGTGCTCTACTGCGTCGTCTCTCCGGTTAAGATTCGAAGACTCTGCGGGCCGAAGCATCGGTGTCTATCAGCTCATGTCCTAGCCATCTCAAACTAATACGTAAGTTTTTGACTAAGTTAATGTCGCTGTACAACTCGTATAGTTCGTCATTGAATCTTCTCCTCCACAGCCCTGTTATCATAGGCGGCCTTGAAATCGATAAGGAGATGATGAATAACGATTTGGATATTCATTTGGTTTTTCTCCGGGATCTTCCAAAGCGTGAAATTTTGATCGATGATGGACTTCCCGGCCTGAAACAGCGCTAACAGGGGCCAATCAGGCTGTTGATAAAAGGTTTCAGGCGTTCACACAATATCGCAGAAAAGATCTTACATGTTATGTTGAGGAGACTGATGCCTCTTTAATTGGCGCAGTTGAGTGAGTCTCCTTTCTTGTGGATCGGGCAACCGATGCTCAGATTCCATTCATCAAGCATACGTTCGTCTGAGCAAATCTTAGAGATGATTTGATATGTGCTCTCTACCGAGTCATCACCAGGTGCCTTGAAAACTTCGGCCGATAAGCAGTCAAGTTGCCAGCACGCCAACAGATCAGTTGCGGCATTTCTAATGGTATAGTGGCAGCGTTATCACATTATCTTCGCCCTACGCTGGCGGCATAGGAATGATTCAGAGATTTCGGGTTCCCCGTTTCACCGAAGACTCTGGCGGTCTCTTGCGATTGTAGCTTTTCAACATTAAATTTTCTTACAGTGATTCTTCTTTGTTGCTCAGTTTGGGATATCCACTTTCGTACTATCCAGAATATTGGAGGCATGTCTTGCGTCGATCACGATAAAATCGATTTGGTTGATCGTTACATGATCATTGGACCGCCATGTCTGCTTACGAATATTGAGGTGAGGAAATCATGTGCTTCACATAGTGACGTTTCGCTCCACAGCGAAGGCAGGGAGGCACGAGCGCATATCAGGCTTGTGTTAGCGAATTTAATCTTGATCGGGATTGAACCTCTACGTAGTGTGAATCACTATCGACAGCAATTGAATACAAAATTTACAGCAGATATGACGCGACTAGTTCTGACATCACCCAGCGAGAAGGAAGGAATATTCCACAACCTAATATCACGTAAGTTGCAAACGCCTTGACCAAATATACCTACATACTTATGTATCTCCTTTCTATTTCCGATCTCTCACTTTAGGAGTGTTCACGGCTGGCGAATTGCAAATTGCCAGCGAGCGAATATTCGAAAATTGCGACATTTCAATGTCTGCTCAAATCCATGCGAAACGCGCGAGCGAAAATGAAGCGAATTTAATGCGGGAAAGTTGTAGAGTCGGAAATCGTCTTTCCATTCACCTCAAATGCGAAGAGGCAGCGAACCTTTTCTCTATTTAAAGCCTGCTCAAGCCAGTGCGAAATGCAAAAAGTCGAGCGGGAGCGAATTTCGCGTGGAAAATAAATACAAATGGATATGGAACCATGCACATAGCTGCATCCGCTTCCGACAGAAGCAATAGTAGAAATGTAGGGTTTTTTGTTTTGGTTCGCTGCATGCACGATTTTTAGCTATCCTGTGTGTGTGTGAAATGGAAATGTGAATTTAGCATTGACAAAAATTGGGGCTGTGCTTTTGAATATGGAATACTTCTGTTGATTTTAGGTGTTGTCATGGTAATAAGGCCAGACAGTTTTTTTGTTAATTTCCAACTTCCAACTTCCGTCTTCTATTGCATTTGTCGTTCCCAGCTAAGTCAGCAAAGATAAATGTACACAAATTTGTAATTGCTGACTTAGTAAGAAATATTTTTGTAATTTAAATGTTGTATGTATTTGTAAAGGAAGCAATATTTTAGTATATAAGGTAGTGAATAAAACGCAATGACACAGTCGTCAAACACATTTTAAGAGTTTTAGTTTAGACTTCCCCCCACCAGTAGTAAGGAGTCTTTTAGGTTATGTTAGGTTGAGTGGCTATCCTCCGGAATTATAAGGATTCATTTAGACCAACTGAGGTACATTGTGCTACCACGTGAGCCGGTTACATCCGTTACTCTTGAAACCATTTTGATTTTCGGATTAATTTCCAGATGATTTTAATATCCGAGTCGGCGATATCTGTGAGTTCCTCAAAGAGGTATTTCCGAACGGTTTCTTTCTAGCTGATGATAGTGCAGGGTAGCCGCAGACCAAATGAAAGAGGGATTCATCTTCTATTTCGTCCATACAGCTGCGACAAAAGTCATTGGCCGGAATTCCAAGCTTCATGGCGTGCCTGCATAGTGCACACTGACTAGTAAACAGTCCAACAAGGATACTTATGCGTGGTCTGCTGATCAGTAGCAGGCATTTTGATTTTATTTTATTCGATTGTAGCCATGTTTGCCTCGCATGGTTATATGTGTTAAGATTGCGCCATATCTCATTGACCTGATTCGGTGCCGCTATAGAGATTTTGTATCTTGCCGTTTCTATGGATAGATGCAGCCCCCCTTTCGCAGTAGAGAGCTTATTTTTCGTGCCATTTTTAGCTAATTCGTTTACTATGCAATTACCTGAAATGTCCAAATGAGCAGCAACCCAGCACAAAGTGAGATTGGAATGATTCGATACCCTATTTAGGGATGCGCGTCATTGCTTTACCAATTTGAATCTTTTTATTGGTGATTAGAGTGCCTTTAAAGCTGGCTGGCTGTCGGTGTCAATAACGATGTCTGTTTTCGATACCGATCTCATCGACAGCCATTCAGCCGCTTCATGAATAGCCTTAACCTCCGCTTTGAATACACTGCACGAAAATCTTCATACACTTTTGAAAAGTGCGGAATATAAAAACCAGCGTAAAATTCAATATCAATTACTTTATTATATAATATATTGCTTCACAAAAAAACATTCAAAATAAAAAACTAATGGAAAAAACCGGCTTCCAAGACCAGGTGCCATGATTGCCGTGCCATTAGGTACCCGGCAAGCCTAGATGATTGAATCAAAACCGACATCTCTCCTGGAGCCGTCTAGGGATTTCTCCTGACGAGTTGGAGTCAATGGCGGAAGATCGAGGAGGATGGAGGGTCCACCTGAGCATCCTAACCCCGCGACCCTCATGAATGATTAGCGGGCCATTTGAAAATGTATGTATGTATGTATGGAAAAAACAACAATAGAAGGAGAAAATAAAATAAACAAATAAATTGACGGGAAGTCTACATACAGTACAAGAAAGCATGAAAAATATTATTTTAAAAATCTGCAAATTGCACTTCATATTTTGTCGGCCCTCTACTGCTTGCAATCTTCTAAGCATCGAAAGAATGAGACTTTGGGTAATATCCGGTGTTATTTCGGACCGTGCCTTCGATAAAGCGCTCTTTAGGGAACCCTCTGTTGCTAATTGTGCATTTACGGATTCTGCGTTTAAATTTATCCCAAATGTGCTCGATAGCATTAAGGTCTGGTCATTGGAGGTGGATGCAGCTATTTAGGCCTTAAGTGCTTTTTGCCGTCTGCTTTGGTTCATTGTCTTGGTGTCACACTCCGTTATTTCCTAAGCCTAGACATTCCGCAGGCGCGTGCAAATTATTTCGCAATATGTACAAATATCATATTTCTGATGATTCACAACACCCCTAATAAATACTAATTTACACAATCCGGCGGCCAGTATTGACCCTCGAACCATGACATTGCCTCCCCAATGTTTCACTGCTGGCACCAAATTTTACACAGCCATTTTCTGGTTTGGTCGAAGCCATATTTTTTCCCGGCCATCGGATCTGAAAATATTCTACTTACTTTCTTCCGTAAATAGTGCCGTTCTTCGAAACTCGTGACCTTCAGAAATACAGCGTTTGTCAACCTCGATGTTTTTGTTGGTTGACATTGCCTTTTTCGGGGATATTTTCCATAAAATCCTTCGGATCTTAAGACATTTCGAACCATTTCAAGATGACCTCCTTTGCCGGTCATATTTCTGATATCTTGAGCCAATTTTGGAGCGCATATATATTATTTTAATCCCAATTTCAGTATCTCGCTAGTCTAGACAGTGCGTAGTAGTATTTACAACGTTAACCGCAAGTTTCGAAAATCGAATCTTGTGCGTAGTTATTAATTATGTGTGCTTAACTTTTTTGTTTTTTTATAATTTGCACGCACTCAATTGGTTATGAATACCCTTAACATGTTTACACACAATGCGGGCGTCGGAAAATATAGTTAGAGAGAAAGAGAGAAAGATTTGGTGTGGTAGTACGAAGTTCAGTTTTTATGCTTCACAGAAACTCCGGAGGTGGCGTCTACATAGCTGGGGAGATTCTTGTTGTTTTTGCTTCTGATTCACAGTATTTTTTTTCCCGATAACCGATGTCATCAACAGAGCGAACAATTTTTTCCAGCCATATGACCAAGCTACTGCCAGTGTTGTTCATTGGCAGTAGGGTTCACACAAGCTTTCGCAATTGATCAGACTGACTTTATATAAGTAGTTCATTAGAAATAAATAAATGTTTGCTGACATCAGGATTAGAACCATGAACCATTAGCGTGGCACTTGACGACGATACCACTACACCATTGCCACCCCACTAATGATATTTCAATGAAACCCAAGTAATTAATTTATTTACATGTTTATATGTAGTTTGACCGGCTTTTGTAAGCAATAGTATTTAATTTGAATTAAATGTTGCATTTCAAAAAAAATTATTCTCTATATTTAAAAAATTAATAGTTATATCATGATGATGTAAGATTTTTCTTGGACGGATGTATTGTATAAATAAATCTTTCCTGATAAAGACATGAACTTACCGCCATTGGCATTTCATTTTTCTTGTTTTCCCATCTTCGTCTGCTTTAAATGAATTAATGGACATTTTGAAATCAAATGACATTAATCCACTAAGCAACAGCTAAAGCATAAACCACATTCGTCTCCTGAACAGCATCCATCAGAACAGCATCCATCAGAACAGCATCCATCCGAACAGCATACATCTGGACAGCATCCATCTGCACAGCATTCAGAAGTCTCAATAAAACAATCTATCCAAAAAAACAAACATGACAAGAAGCACGAATCGTCTTTTTCCTCTCTTCTGTTTCCATTTTCCTTTCTCTTGCATTCATCTACCCGGCTCTTGTATTCATCTTCCCTCTTCTTGCATTCTCCTTCCAGTTTCATGACTTCCTCTTCCCCCCCTTTGTCTTCTTCTCCCTCCTCCATGCCTTCTACCTCCTCCATATTGTTTACCTTTTGTTGCATTTGATCCATTGGAAATGAAAATACACTGTCTATACTAGAGATGAGCAAAAAATCGCAACCTGCTAATCATTCACTGCTAATGAAAATTCGCATTCGCAACCTGTTAACAACTTATAAATAAGCTACTATTGCTAATGATAATTTGTCTGGCTTCTATTCACGAGTCACAATTTCATTTTTCATACATTACACACAAATGTGTGTTTGTCTCATACGAAAAACTTGAAGAAGAGGTATAATAAAATTGTAAAATTGCTGAACGTCTCCATCCCATTTTCTTTTCGAACATGTGCTATTGTGTGTGCGAAGCTTTTTATGATACGGCACAAGCAGAAAATCAGCTCGTAAGGTTGCATATCGCAGTCGTTTGCTAGTTCGAAAGTTTGGTTGGTTGTTATATAGCAACACAAGTTATACTTGCGTTGCGACTGCTGCTGTCGCAGTCGCAGCTGGTATGTAAGTTTGGTTGATTGGTATATCAACGCTGGTTATACTTGCGTTGCTATTTCTGTTGTCGCAGTCGCAACTGGCTTTTAAGTTTGGTTGGTTGCTATATAGCAGCACAGAGGTTAACTTGCTATCTTGCTGTTGCTGCTATCGCAGTCATAGCTGGTTTGTTAGTTTGATTGATTAGTATACAGCAGCACAGGGGTCATACTTGCTAAGTCGGTGTTGCTGATATTGTGCGAATTATATACAAAAATAGAATTTTCTAGCGGGAGGGTATACTTTGAATGAGCATAACATTGCGATTTACCAACAAGTTCCCAAGTTGCACTTTGTCCTCGACGCAATTTCAAATGTTTGGCTGTTGAGTTTGATTGAGTAACCTATATGCGAATCGAGAGTTAGTTGAATTGAAATACATGCACGCAGTAGTTACAGAAAAAAGGTATATCTAGACCTACATTTACTGATTACAAAACTATTATGGTTATTTATTGACTGATATATCGCGAAAACGTAAACAATTAAAAACTAAGCCATTCCACGTTTAATTTTTTCACAATAATAGCACATTTTCGCAATAAGAATTATACAATACAGCTCGATTGCGAATTCACATTAGCAGTTTACAGTAGCAGTTTACATTCACAGTGAATAAGAAATCCCATTTACAGCTATAACTGTGAATGCAAATTCAGGACTTAGCCCATCTCTTGTCTATACCGGTGTGTACATATATGTTCAGATATTTTCTTCTGCACTATTCTTTATTATTCTAAAAATAAACAATAACGAGTCATCAAACAATACAGCTTATAATCATCTTATAATACTTTTTATTGGAATTGCTCCATTGAATACAAAGTGCACTGTCTATACCGGTGTGTATGTGTTGATACTTTTCTTCTACGCTATTCTTTATTAATCTAAAAATGAACAATGACGTCACCAGTCATCAATCACAGCGCGAAGCGGGTGTCATCCACTAAAATACTCGTATCTATGTATTTTATGTCACAGAACATACATATGTATGTTGTTCCTTAAAACTTAATTTTATTGTGCCGTATTATTAATATCGTGCACGCAATTAACATTGTTTACATAAAATATAAACAAAACAAATAGTACGAATGCAAACTCTGATACAATCCGCTTAACCACGACAAGAGTTTGCAGTAAACTGACTATAGACTGTAGAGTTCGAGTCCTACAGCTCGCTTCTGAGCTCATTGACGTCAGATATGAATATGAACTGAAATGAAACTAACTGGACGAACACAATGGTGAAGCTGAAGCTATACGCCTGTAGCGCAGTCAAAAAATCGCGCACTGATGAAGCTGAGTACGAATACAATGGTGAAGCGCTGCACGGGTGTTTGTTGTTGGTAATCCAAATGCTTCGGAATTTTGTTTTTCACACCTTGGGTTTTTTTGTTATATTTTTATAGTAAGGATTACTCAAATCGCATAGAATATTGTTCCTTTTTACAAGATCAATTCATTTTTCTGTTTACTGATGTGCCATATCTCTTCTTTTTTTTTTTTGTTTTGTAGATTTTCTTAGATTAGATTAGATTTAGATTTTATTAATTCACAATTTTTGTTTTGTAAGGAAATGTAAAAAAACGCGTTGCAGTGAAGCGGCAAGCTTCAGCTTCACATTGTGTTCGCAGTATTGGATGCATGTGTATTTAACTTTGACAGCACGACGTACTTCAGCTTCAGCTTCATCATTGTGTTCGGGTAGTAAGCAGCAAAAGACCTGTTGGATATTTGCCAACTGCGGTCAATACTGAGAAGAGAACACATTAAAAGAGAACCAAAAAAAACAGCAGATAAAAGGTGGAAAGCGAAAATATATAAAAAAAAAAATAAAAAATACGATCAATTTGTATGTGGTGTGAAGCTTCTACCATGATGTATTTAAATTGTGTGCAGTTTTGTACGAGTATCTACTTACTATATGTGCCAGCGGCTCCGCTCACTGAAAGATAAAAGCATTTGCCTCTGATTTGATCCACTCACGTTCATTCGCACCCAAAACTTCAATTCATGCTCCAGTTGATTAAAGTGCCTGCAACTTCTTCAAAAGGGCCCTTAAATTAAAAAATGCACCCCTCAGTTTTCATTTCCCCAGGGGTAAAACTGACTTTATAGAAGAGGGAGATGAAGTGTACAATGAGAAACGGGGTAAAATGTTAATCCGCTGAAGTGGTTGAACTTCAGACGAAAACTAATATATAATACATATAAGCAAAGAAATTTCACTACACTCATCCAGTGTACAGATTGAAGTAAAGATACCCCGTTCTTACCCCGGGGAATGAACCCTACCAAAACCACTGTGATACCCTTCACCAAGAAAACACAGTTAAAGCGTATGCAACCCATCCTGTTGGAAGGGATCAGAGTTGACCCACAGAAACAGGTCAAGTATCTAGGTCTAACACTAGACAGCAAACTCCTCTGGAGAGAACATGTAGAAACTGTGGTAACCAAAGCCACGAGAGCACTTATGGTGTGCAAAAACATTTCAGGAAAGACCTGGGGTTGTAGCCCAGCCACACTGAGATGGATGTATCTGATGATAGTAAGACCCATCATCACATACGGGGCAGCGGCAACAAAGTGCAAAGATTAGCCTGTATATGTATAATAGGAGCCATGCGAACCTCTCCCACAGCAGCTCTAGAAGTGATCGTAGGGATACCTCCACTACACATAGTGCTAGAGCGAATCGCCAAGGAGACCATTTTAAGAATCAGCAAAGAGGGCATCGGGAAAGGAACATGCATCGCAAATAAAGAGCGAGTTCTGGACTGGCCCAGAGATGATATGGTCAAGAAATACTGCTTTGAAAGGAAATTTGACTCAAAGCTGAGCAACAAAAGAGATTGGAGCAGCGAATCCGATAAATACCAACTCAAACAACACACAATTAAATGGTACACAGACGGATCGAAAACATCTACTGGCACTGGGGCAGGAGTGTACGGGCCCAGGACTAGATACTCAGAATCACTGGGAACATTCCCCAGCATATTTCAAGCAGAAGTTCACGCGATCGAAAGATGCGCGCAATTCAACTTAGACAGGAAATATCGCGGGCAGGACATCGCGATACTATCAGACAGCCAAGCCGCTATTAAAGCACTGACCTCGCATGAGATCAGATCCAAACTGGTATGGGAGTGTCTCACCAGGATCACCAAACTGGGAGAAACAAACAAAGTAACTCTCTACTGGGTACCAGGACATGTAGGAGTAGAGGGGAACGAAGCAGCTGATGAGCTAGCTAGAAACGGATCAGACACGCCATTCCTTGGACCAGAACCCTTCTGTGGGATAGGACCCCACAAAATAAGGGAAGACTTAAGGAAAGAAGAAGAGAACAAATGGGCCAAACATTGGGACGATATCCCCCAAATAAGACAGGCAAAGGAACTTCTGGGGAAATACAACCAGAAAAGAAGCAGAGCCTGCCTAAGAGTTAGTAAGAATCGGCTTCGCATCTTGGCGGGCATGTTAACAAGTCACTGCAGACTTAAGGAGCACCTTAGGAAACTGGGAATAGAGGGAGACGGACACTGCAGATTCTGCAGGGACTTCGCAGAAACACCAGCGCACCTTCTTATGGAATGCGAAGCACTGATCCACAAAACAAGGAATCACCTTGGTGCCTACCTCCTATCAGAAACGGATTTGCCTTCGCTGGATCCACTGAAGATACTCCGGTTTGCTGTAGCAGCTGGACTGGAGGAAGTGCTCTAGACCGAGTATATCATCGGCTAGAACCTTAGTAAGGGGGGCACAATAGATCTTTTATAGGTCGCAGTGCACTTGCACCTCTCAACAATATAAATCTAATCTAATCTCTACCCCGGGGAAAAATGATGGACTGTTCGCTGGCCTATACATACAAAGACATCTCATTTGTTCGAGTCAAACACAAACACCTAAAACATTGTTTTCCAATCAGAAGAAACACTTATCTTCCGTTTATTTCAAGAATGCTATCGCACTTCTCAGAAAAAGAAAAAAACAAAGAAAGAAAAACATCCCTTAAATGAACATAAACACGTATATACACTGAGACCAAAATGTCGCTGTACAGATACCAGGTTGGGATAGCTTCAAAAAAGATATTGAAGCAAATATTGAGCTGAGCGTATCACTTAAAACGCCATATGAACTTGAAGTTGAAGTTGATCGCTTCATCGAAATCCGGCTAAGAAAACGCCGGCAAGTTACATTCAAACTTATCCGCAGGAAATAAGAGAGATGATTAAGGAGAAGAGAAAAGCGCGCAAAAAATGGCAACAAACTCGGGCTCTGCAACATAAAGCACATCTTAACCGTTTGTGCAACTCACTAAAAAGATCTATTAAAGACCTTAAGAATAATGAAATGCAAACTTACCTAGAAAGCTTAACGGCAGAAAAAGATTCTAATCATTCGCTTTGGAAGGCTATAAAAGGTATTAAAAAACCTCAAATTCAAGCCGCGCCAATTAGGAAAAATCAAGACGAATGGGCCAGGCATGATAAAGAGAAAGCGCAAGTTTTTGCCGCCCACCTAGAAGAAACTTTCAAACCGTTTGATGGACAAGCTCTTATTGAAAATATAAACACGTCGTATATAGACAATAGCGTAATAAGAAATGCAACACCTAACTTAAGGAAGAAATAAAGAAACTTAAACCTAAGAAAGCTCCTGGATACGACCTAATTACGGGAGAGGTTCTTAAAGCACTACCAAGAAAAGCTCTAACTAAGCTTCTGTTCATTATAAAGACCACACTTAGACTAGAATATGTTCCCAGTCAATGGAAAGTCGTCGAAATCATAATGGTCCTTAAGCCCGGAAAACCGCCGAATGAAAAAACGTCTTATAGACCGATTTCGTATGTATTCCTTGACGTCTCTCAAGCCTTTGACAGGGTCTGGCACGACGGCTTAAAGTTTAAATTACGACAAGTTCTGCCAGAGCACCTATAAAATATTTTGAAGAACTACCTTACGAATAGACTATTCCGCGTCAAATGTGGAAATGAATATTCAGATTTCAAGGAAATAATGGCTGGGATGCCGCAAGGAAGCGTTCTTGGTCCAGTCTTGTATCTATTATACACCCGTGATATACCGCAAGTAGAAGGCACTGAGCTAGCTACATTTGCCGACGACACTGCTATCTTGGCAGTAGGTAAAACGGTCGAAGATACTACAGAAAAACTGCAAGAAGCTTTGGATAGAGTAAATGAATGGACAAAGGTTTGACGAATCGCACTTAACGAGACCAAATCTGTTCATCTTAATTTTACTTATAAGAAAATAAATAATTTGACGATTTTTTCAAACTCGGTTCAAATTCCGTTTGCAAACGAGGCTAAGTATCTTGGAATGACCTTGATGCAAAGCTGAAATGGAAAACGCACGTTAAGAAAAAACGCAAAGAACTGGATAATAAATATAGAGAAATGTATTGGTTACTTGGCAAATATTCCAAGCTTAATATAGAGAGCAAACTGCTTTTATATAAGCAAGTGCTAAAGCTAATATTAAAATTTTACAAACTTTTGAAAACAAAGTGCTAAGAGGTATTGTTAATGCACCATGGTATATCAGAAATAGCGATATCCATAGAGATCTTGGCATTAAAACTATAGAAGAGGAAATTCAAACCTACGCGAGGAAGCATAGAAGTCGACTAGAAAGTCACGGAAATATTACAGTCCTCCAAGTTTTGGAAGAAAGAAATGTACTGCGCCGTCTACAAAGAACCAAACCTTTAGACTTAGCGCGATAAGTAACCGCGTCTAAACTGCGGAGCTGGCAGGAACTTCTAATGGGAAGGTCCCTGCAAAACGTCCTTATTACGTGAAATGAAAACTACTTGATAAGCCGAATACTTAGTTGTAGTAAAAATGAAAACAAGTCTGTTTTGAAGGGAGGTTTTTTAGTGGGTAAGAATCCCACACTACTATGAGCACGCGCTGTCGATCCTCATAGTGTCTTGCTGAAGATTTTCACCTGACCTCGGAAAAAAATATACCAGGTTTTAGTACTTACATTGAAAATTTCACAATTGTTATACCTGGAAACACTTTATCAATTAATTAAAAGACCAGCAACTAATTTAAAGACCGAAACAACCAAATAAAACACCACTCTCTTTGAGTTTTCTGAATAAACTTTCTTTATTTAAAACCTTAAATCTATTTACAACCAAAAGTGACGAATATGACATTCTACTCTCAAGATAAGAACAAAAGTCAATCTATTGCTTTGGTGTGTTAAAATGACATCCATGCAGAAGCAGTCGTAATTGCGTCATGCAAATATCAACATACACTTAAGAACATTCAGTTTCGTACGAAACAAATTGTTCGTTATTTTGAAAAAAAAAAATAAAATTTGTTCTAGCTTTATTGCTATTTTTTATTGAATAATATATTGAATATAAATACCAGGATTAATCAAAAATAAAATGGTAATTCAATAAAATAGAGAAAACTTAAGAATTAGTTTACATAAAGTAGAGGTTTTAAGGTGCATTCAGTTTCGTACGAATTCTAAAAGTTAAGATTATTGCCTCAAAAGACAAAAATTATTAAAATTAATAGGGAGTTGGATTTCCATCGTCCTTTATAATAGCTGTAAGCCTATTTGAAATTGATATAACCAGCTTTTTTGTAACATCCGATGAAATTTTATTCCACTCTGTCGAAATTACCGCTTTAAGTTCCTTTTTGATTCTAACGGCATTTGTTTTCCTAATTTGTCTTTCCAAGTGATCTCACAGATGCTCTATTGGATTGATATCTGGGTTATGGGGGGTGTTTCAATGCATTTTGGTCAGTTATATAGGAGCCAAAGACGAACGTCCAAAGCCTTGTGCTTGGGTCGTTGTCTTGGTACAAGTGAAATGAGTTCTTAATGCCTAATTCCTCAGCTGAGGCTTGTTGATTCTCTTAACTCTAGAAAGGTAATCATATTTTTTTGTACGTTAAATGTCATTTTTCTTTAGATGAAAAGAAACAGTTTTAATTTTTTTATATTATAATTCTTATTTTCGAAAAAGTTCCCTGAATAGATGTTTTTTTAACAGCATTTAAGTTATTTTGTTAAATAAAAAAAGGGAACCCTTATATTCCATAAAAATTTAGGAACTTAAAAATGAATACATTAACAAACGTAAAAAAGTAAAAATTACAAAAAACAAAAATCATTTTGAGCTTTTGTTACAAGGCTGAACTTTATGCTTTCCGCATATGCTCGCCTTGCACTTATCGCATGTTGACTATTGATCGTATTTTATCTGCGCAATATTTGCAATTTTTTGTTTTTGTTTTTATTGCTTCTCTATTTCCTCATTCTAAATAACTAATCGTGAAGCCATTTGAAAACTAAAAAAAAATGAATGCACTTAAGACATTTTACTGAACACAAAAAGTTACATAGAAGGTAATCTTCGTCGTTTCGACGAACATTGGCACAAATTTCTTTAAAAAAAGCACTTTCCCAAGCACGTACGCTACCGAAATTTTGCTCAATACAAGAACTTGGTGATGATTAAGGTGACACGAAAAGAAAATGTGATCGGAAAGAAGAGTAAAGAGATAACTCAAAAAAAAAAAAATTGATGTTCGTCGAATGGACGAAGATTACCTTTTTAGGGTTAAGAATATTAAAATAAATTATTTTGCTCATATTTCCTTGAATAAAATTTAAAATTAACAACACCTGCATATCCCATAGCAACCCAAACCATTACTCTTTGTACACCGTGTTTTACAGTCGCCGACATGTTTTCAAAAGGTAAGCCTCGTTACGTCTGCGGTATCCTTTTTCTTTATTTTTGTCCTTTCGGAAGAGTGAAAATTTATTTTCATCAACGAATATAACATTTTTCTAATAATACAATGGTATGCTTTGGCGAAATTAAGCCCTTTTTTTAACTTCGTTGACCAAAGGTTTTCTGCGCCAAAATCGTGAGATTTTAATAATTTTTTTAAGCGTAAGTCTAATAGTGATTGGCTGTACATCAGTTCCGTTAAAATCAGCAAGCATATAATTATTTGACTGAAAACAACTTTAGATTTCTCTTTATTTCACGCAAAATAGATTTTTCAGAAGACATATTCATTCTTCTGGGACCTTTGTTACTACACACATTCTCAATTCTTCCTTCCTCAAGGTAACGCTTATAAATATATTGTTCCGTAGACTTCTATAATCTGTAACATTTTAGCTATTACGCCCAAAGATAGTCCTTTTTTTCGATCAAAAATGACCAAAGATCGTATATCTTCCGATATGTTTTTACCCAATCTAAAAAAATTAAATAATTTCAAATTCTGAACAGAAAAAGTACCTCGAATCTTATCAAAATAGTATCTTTTAAATAAAAACAAACAATTTCAGTTCTAAAATGTTAACACTCTGAACTGAACAGGAGCTTAATTGCTTCGTACGAAACTGAATGTTTGGTCTGCATTCGAAGGATCGCACATAACATAGACAAAATTTTTAGTTTGAATTTTTTTTTTCATTTTTTATCTTCATTACCATAAAGAACATAAGAAAAAATGTGATTTTAAGAACATCTATGAACGCATTTGAAATCCGTTTGTCAGGATTAAGTGTCTTTAAGTAAAAACATGGTCCGTACGAAACTGAATGTTTCTAAGTGTATTTGGTATTGTAATCTCGTGTGGGAACACAACCCAGACTGTTGATGACTCATTCTTATCATTGATGTGGTGTAGTCTAACAATAGTTTTAACTTATAAAAAAACACTCATAACACAATATACAGTCATCCACAAAAGTCTGCGTACAGCGACGAAACTTTGGAAAACAGAGGCGTTGTGGCCAAATAGTAAATAATATATCTTTCAAATTGCAATATTTCGGTAAAAGAGCATTAAACCCATTCATTTTGAACAATATTTTCATATTTTTTTTTATTTTCTTAAGAAAAAATTAACAAAAACCAAAAAAAGTCATTAAATACATTCCACAAAAGTTTGCGTATAGCATAGAAATAAAATGGAAAACATTAGTTCAATTGAATAAAAAGTAATTATTTCTTTTTACTTTTATGGTTAATATTTTGTCGGATATCCCTTCTTTTTAATTACCTCCTTCAAACGGTTTTGCATAGAAGAAACTAGTTTTTCTGTACACGAACTAGTAATATTTCTCCATTCTGCTAGTAAGGCTTCCTTAAGTTGCATTTTATTCCGAATCTCACGCGTTCTAATTCATCCCACAGGTGCTCAACGGCTTGAGGTCTGGACTCTGCGGGGGCGTTCGCAGCATGTGGGGAACGTTGAACAAAAGCCACATACGCACATTATGGGCCGTATGTTTTGGGTCATTATCTTGCTGGAAGTAAAAATCATCCGAGACTCCCAGTATTTCAGCACTGTCTCTTAAATTTCTTTTGAGGATATCAATGTAGTTGAATTGGTCCATGATTCCTTCGATTATTTCCAACTTTCCGACTCCCGATGCAGACATACAGCCCCATACGATCAAACCTCCACCTCCATGTTTCACTGTCTTGACGGTATACTTGGGATTTAGTGCATTGTTTTGACGTCGCCAGACTCTCAAGCGGCCATCCGAACCAAAAATGTTATATTTTGACTCGTCCGAAAATATTACCTTGCGCCAGAAGTCTGCAGATTTGTTCACATATTCCTTTGCGAACATGAGACGTTTCTGACGGTTAATTTTATTCACCAAAGGTTTTTTTTCTGGGTGTGCACGACTTAAATCCCATATCGACGATGACCCTTCGTACTGTTTCTGGATGCACTGTGGTGTTATTGTAAATTTCGAGATGCGAACTTATCTTTTGAGCGCTAATGAAGGGCTCCTGCTCCACAATCCGCTTGATCGCCCGCTTATCCCTCAGAGTTAGCTTCGGTGGTCTCCCAGATCTTGGCTTTGACTCAACTTCACCTTCATCCCTAAAGCGACTTATTGTTCTCTGGATCGTTGACCGGGGTCTTAAAGTTATTTCAAATATTTGAGAGTACGACTTTTGCTGCTGTATGTATAAATTCAAAATCAACTGCCTTTCAGACACACTTAATTCTTTTTTCCCATTTTCTGAATTAATTTTAACCGAATTTCAAAAAAAACTATTCTCTCTACAAGCACTACAAGCAGACAACCACGCAACATATTCATATCCTGCAAAAAGAAATGTCCCGTTACTTAAACGGAATTCTGGGAAGGAAAATCTGTAGCTGTACGCAAACTTTTGTGGAATGAATTTAATGACTTTTTTTTGTTTTTGTTAACTTTTTCTTAAGAAAGTAAAAAAAAATATATAAATATTGTTCAAAATGAATGGGTTTAATCCTCTTTTACTGAAATATTGCAATTTGAAAGATATATTATTTACTATTTGGCCACAACACCTCTGTTTTCCAAAGTTTCATCGCTGTACGCAGACTTTTGTGGATAACTGTAGGTGCCATTCCTTCACTAATCTTGAAGTGTGCTTGGAGTCGTTGTCTTGTAGGAACGAAAGTCGTTGGCCTTACCCGATTTATATGCGCTCAAACTAAGATTCTACATCAGAATAGTTAGATACCCAAATCTGTCCATTTTGGTTTTAATGAAAACCGAATTACCCACGTCAGAAGAAGGCATACATCCCCAGCCTCCCCCATGTTTCACTGTTGGCACCAAATTTTGCACACCCATTTCTTGGTTTGGTCGAAGCCATATTTTTGCACGGCCAATGGATCTGAAAATATTCTATTAACTTTCTTCCGTAAATTGTGCCGTTCAGATCACTGCAAAAATTAACTTTACTTAATTTGTTTTCGTTGCGAGTTTCTATGAAAATGCTGAATTTTGTGCGGCGAGTTTTCTTGTTTATTTTGCTTTTCTTTGTAATTTTCGAGATTACAGTTAACTTTGTTTTTCTGAAAGTGTTAACTGGGTAATAAGAAGATATTGTTGTATCCAGCATTCGCCACTGAACGCCGAGGAAGAGTTCAAAAAATATACGTCGAAGGTTGCCGTGCTGTATCCAGCCTTCGCCGCTGAACGCCGAGAAAGAGTTCGAAGAATATACCTACGTGGAAGAAAAAGTTGGTGAAAATTCTAAAATGGCGCCAAAGTCGAAGTTTCCAATGTTCGACAGATGGAGAGTGGAAATTAACTGGAAGCGGGAGATGGGATATAAAAATTAGTTGTTAAAAAAAACTATTTCTCTTTCAATAAAATTTCAAAACCCTCTCGAGAACCAACCTAATTCTTTTATTTTTGCATTTCTTTCCCGTTGCTCTTGCATATTGGCGATCGAGCTTTTCCCCAAACAGTCAAGCAGTCAAGGCCTAATTTTCATTTTCTGGCGATCTTCGAAGGCTAGCAGCAGCAGAGAATTACAACAATACGAGTATATAATGACTGCCTAATACCCGAATTATCTCCTGGTTCTTAGTTCCCATACTTTTAGCCTCTTAGGGCTGTATGTAGACTTTTGTGCTTTAGTGTACGTATATGCAAAACAATGTATACATTATTTTAATCCCAATTTAAGTATCTCGCTAGTCTAGACATGGCGTAGTAGTATTTACAATGTTAACCGCAAGTTTTGAAAAATCAAATCTAGTACGTAGTTAATACTTCTGTGGGCTTAGCTTCTTTTTTTTTATAATTTGGGCGCACTCAAGTTTTATGAATACCCTTAAAATACACGCAGTGCGGGCGTTGGAAAGAATAGATAGAGACAGAGAGAGACAGTTTGGGCCTCAAGACTCAGTTGTTTTTGCTTCACAGAAACTTCGGGGATGGCGTCTAGATAACTGGGGAGATTTTTGTTATTTTTTTTTGTCCTTGCTTCTTATTCACAGCATTTTTTTTTACCGATAACCGATGTCATAGGAAAATCATCATCGACAGAGCGAACAGTTTTTCCAGCCATATGACCAAGCTACTGCCAGTGTTAGGCCTTCGCAGTAGTGTTCACACAAGCTTTCGCGATTGATCGGACTGACATATGTATGTATATTATTATATATTTCATTAGAGATAAATAAAAGCAAGCTGACATCAGGATTTGAACCATGAGCCATTAGTGTGGCAATAGACGACGTTATCACTACACCATTGCCACCCCCACTAATAATATTTCGATGAAACACAAGTAATTAATTTGTTTACATGTTTACAGTCGAGAACGGATAAGTGCACAACGTCCGGGCATCGATTTGTTGTGCACTTACCCATAAGTGCAAATTATTGCACTTATCCGCAACTGGGCATTATTTCACTTATATGTACTTACTTAGTAAAGTGCACCGTATTTACACACTCAAAAAAAGAAACTACATGTACAGGGTGTCCGCCGGGAAGGTATACTACTTTGTTTGTTTATAATTTTTGATTAAATGAAAGAGAATGGATCTTATATTGATAAATGTTTTATTTAATGTCGGCAATTATGTATGGAAAACAATATCAGGTAAATGTCCGCCTCTGCTAGTCTCACAAATGCGAGCCCTTTTGAGCACATTTTTCATTACATTCTCACACATTTCACGCGGTATTTCATTAATTTCATCACGAATATTTTGTTTGAGTTGCTCAAGCGTTTCTGGTTTGTTTGCATAAACCTTGATTTGAGGGTTTTCCATTGCCCAGAACCGACTATTCTGTTTATTCACATATCCATTCAAATGAAAATGTGCCTCGTCACTCATTATGATTTTTTCATGAAAATCGGGGTTGTCATGGGCTAGCTGTAACATCGTATTGGCATATGTACGGCGGCGTAAATGGTCTTCTTGAAGAAGCTCTTGTGTCAACTGAATCTTAAATGGAAACAAATGCAAATCCTTGTGCAAAATTGTGGCCAAAGTTGTTCTTTGAAGACCAAGCTCCTGAGCACGGCGTCGAATTGAGGTTGATGGATTGTTTTGAACACTTCCTTGAACAGCAGTAATGTTTTCGGCCGATCTTGCAGTACGTTGTGGCCCATGCTTGGGCCTATCACCTACAGGCCCTCTTTCTTCGAAATCAGTCACTACACGATAAATAGTGCGTTTTGTTGGCACGTTGTTTCTCCCAAAAATTTCACGTAACTTTCTCATCGTCACAGTAATCGATGATTGATTTTGATAAAATGTTTTAACGATTAAAACACGTTGGTTTATCGAATATTTTTCCATAATAAATTTGCCACGTGTCTAATTCACGACTGCCAAATATGAACTGTCAAGACTAATGTTTACCAAAATGGCGGCAAAACAAAGTAGTATACGCTCCCGGCGGACACCCTGTATTTATGCTACATAGCTATTTGAAATTCTTTTATGAAAAAAAAAGTAAAAACTAATAAAATTAACAAAAACAACACAAAGTCAAAAAATCAAATTCCATTTTTAGTTAAGTATATAATTGCACTTCTGTATATGTATGTACATTTGTACATAGGTCCATGTAGATATTATATCCAAAATAACATTAATACATTCTACAACTAGCGGGGAACAGTGGCGTAATTGGGTAGTGTGTCGGACCACTGCGCGTGTGGTTCCAAGTTCGAATCCCAGAAAACACTAAATGTTTTTCACGGTCCCACCTCTTGCGAACGTCTGACAAACATCAGAATATTGTTGTCTCAAGAATGTTTCTCAAAACAAATCGCCCTTCGGATACGGCACTAAACTGTAGGTCCCTTCCATTCGTGTGAACAATATAACACACACAACATGAGTGCTTGCGAGAAGCTATTCCCTAGCACTTAAAGAGCTGTTGCGCCAAATATTTATTTATTTGTACATACTATGTACAAGACGTGCCATGATTGCCGTGAGGCGACTCCCCGGTAGGCCTAGAAATACAGTCAACTCCGCTTATCTGAACTTCTCTCTTGAAAAAATCGGTTAACTGAAACACAAAATTTGTCACGGAGCGTTTTTTCACAATCTTCATACAAATTACTCCGCTTTACTAAAATCCGCTTAACTGAAAAGCCTGGTTAACTGAAAAAAACTTTTACAACAGAAACTATTAATTTATACTCGAACTACTCCGCATAACTGAAATCGAATAACATTCATAAAATCGTTTCGTTTTTCCTTTCTTTAGCGAAAAAACCAAATTTTCCACCAAATCTATCTTTCAGTTTTGACACCACAATATCACTTCGTAGTCGGCTTTGGAGAAAAAAATGATGTTAAATGTTTTTTTTTTTAATAAAATATTGACATTATTAAAAATGATGTTGGTATTTTTTTGATTTTCAGGTTGGATAAGTGAAATTGTTTTTCACTTGTCCGAACTCCGGTTAAATGAATTTTTTTTTTCAGTTATCCGAAGTTCGCTTAAGAGAAAATATCGCTTAAGTGACCCTCATGAAGGATTAGCCGGCCATTGAAAATGTATGTATGTAGCCTTAAATGTTGCCACTTAATTTTTTATTAAAGTAAAAAAAATAAAAAATTGCATTTGCACTTATCAGTTTTAAAAACAGTGGAAATCTTTATTCGGGGTTTTGAAAAGTTGTTCACTTATGAGGAAATAGCACTTAAACGTTTTGCACTTATGCGAACAAATTTGTATAGAAATCGCGTGAAATGGCTAGGGGCATCTAAAGTTGTTGCCCTTATGGGATTTTCGATTCGACTTATACGTTTCCCGCTTATCCGTTCTCGACTATATATGTATGTAGTTTGACCGGCTTTTGTAAGCATTAGTATTTAATTTGAATTAAGTGTTGCATTTCAAAAAATAATCTTCTCTCTATATTAAAGAAATTAATAATTACATATATCATGATGATGTAAGAATTTTTTGGTACGGATGTATTGTAGGTAGGTATAAATAAATCTTAACTGATAAAGACATAAACTTACCGCCATTGGCATTTCATTTTTCTAGTTTTCCCATCTTCGTCTGCTTTAAATGAATGAATGGATATTTTGAAATCAAATGACATTAGTCAACTGAGCAACAGCAATCGCATGAACCAAATTCGTCCCCTGAACAGCATCCATCTGGGCAGCATCCATCTGGACAACACCCATCCGAACAGCATCCATCTGGACAGCATCCATCTGTACAGCATCCATCTGAGCAGCACCACTTCGGGCAACACCCGTCTGAACGACAACCCGAACATAGTGCTGTACAGCCAGTATGGGTCAAAACCGCATCAGAAGTCTCAAAAAAACAATCTAACAAAAAATTCAAACATGACGAGAAGCACGATTTGTCTTTTTTCTCTCTTCTGTTCCCATCTTCCTCTCTCTTGCATTCATCTACTCTCGTCTTGTATTCTTCTTCCCTCTTCTTGCATTCTCCTTCCAGTTTCATGACTTCTTCTTCCTCCCTCTTGCCTTCTTCTTCCTCCCCTTTATCATCTTCCCCCTCCACTATGCGCTCTTCTTCCTCCTTTTTGTTTACATTTTGTTGCAATTGATCCATTGAAAAAGAAAATACACTCTCTATACCGGTGTGTGTTCAGATACTTTTCCTCTACGCTATTCTTTATTAATCTAAAAATGAACAATGACGTCATCGGTCATCAAACACAACACGAAGCGGGTTTCATCCACTAAAATACTCGTATCTATGTATTTTATATCACAGAACATATTAAGGAGGATACTCTATCTAGTGCCTTAAAACTTAGTTTTATTGTGCCATATTATCAGTAAGGAGCACGCAATTAACATTGTTTACATAAAATATAAACAGAAACAAATAATACGAACGCAAACACTGATACAATTCTACCTAAGCACGGCAAGAGTTCGCAGTACACTGACTATAGACTACAGAGTGTAGAGTACGAGTCGTACAGCACGTTGGTGAGCTCATTTGATGTAAGATATGAATATGACCTGAACTGAAACTGCGCATCAAAAGACCTGTTGGGTGTTTGCCAACTGCTTCAAAACGGTTTATGCTGTTGGATACTTTTTTTCCGGATGAAGATTTTTGATTGTTTGATTAAACATTATTTATAGCATAAGTATACATCTAATAGTTGGTGCGTTTTGGTGAAACGTCGCTTCTCAGCGAAGTAAGATTAGTACATATTACTTGAGTAAATCGACACTACTGCCTCTAGCGAGAACTTGAATCTACATTCAATGAATATATGCACTCTCCCAAATATCAGACAGTGAGAAGAGAACAAATTAAAAGAGAACCAAAACAAATAGCCATTAAAAGGTGGAAAGTGAAAATACCTATGTATAAAAAAAATAATTTTTACGATTAGTGTGTATGTACTGTGATGTTTCTACCATGATGTATTTGTATTGTGTGCAGCTTTGTATGTATTTCAGCATTGCCATATTATTTCTGCGGAAAACTGTCCACAACAGAAAATAAAACTGTTTTCTTAATAAAAAAAACTGACACTTCTAAAAGAAAGAAAATGTTTATTTTTTGTTTAAACATAAAGAATTCAATTCATTAACAAAATATTATATGCCACAATAAAAAAAGTAACAAATAAATGAACAAAGTCTGAGTTAAGGATGTCCTTTAGTAGGACTCCAAAAAAAACAGCGAACGCCAACCTTGGGGTTGGCCCAACCGTTCGACTGACAAGAAACAAGGTTTTATTTTAAGCGAATTTATTATTATATATTATGATTAATAAAATATACAGTTTGTCAAGAAAATGTTTGCAAAACCAACAAAATACAGTACAAACTCGATTTACGCAACTAATAGAAATTAAGGCAGTTGCAATAACCGAGGTTATTGCACTTACTGGGTTATATTTTTTTAAATAAAAAATTATAGTTGAAATGTCTTATTTCTTTAGAGATAACGACTGTTATAAAAAAAACATTATTGAAACCAAAAAAAATGGTTATTGTTGAACATATTTTTGCTTAATAAGAAAACGAAAGGTTAGAAACATATACAAAAATTAATATAGATATGTGATACATAGAGTAAAAATATTGTGGGTTTTTTTTAAAGAAGTTAGATATTTTAGACTGAGATTTTTGCGATTCAATATTTTTCAAAACTGCCCTCTCTTTTATTTTTTGTAGAGTTAAAATGTCTTCTACTGGAATGTTGTTCTCTTCGGCCTATTGTAAACATATGTTAAAGGATCGAACTGCAACTTCTGTTTTAACTTTCGATAAAGGGGGCCCGCGGCAGCTTCACCTTCACTTTCATTTGTGCTCTCAATTTCTGCCGGATCCTCACAATTTTCAGAGGACTCAACGTTTTCGTGAAGCCAATCAATGATTTCACCATTCGAGATGCTAATATTGGGAACAATTTCAGCAAGCAGATTGGAAACGGATGAAATCAATTCTCTTTCCCTTAAGATATTAGTAGACAGTGCAGATAATGGAAGCTCGTCCTCCTCATCCCAATTACTCTTGGTAGACATTAAAATATTTCAACATTTCTTGATAGTATAAGGGTCTATTTTTTTCCATGCATTTGCTAGTAAACAAATTGCATCCCTTAAGTTGAACGCTTTTATTTTTGTTTCCAATTCCATGCCCTCACTGGCAACTAAGTGCGCCAATAAACTTTTTTTTGTAATGGAGCTTTGTAATGTTAATAACATTTTGATCCATAGGCTGAAGAATTGCGGTGCAATTTGCAGGAAACATCATAACAATTATCAGCCCATCATCGCTTTGCAATTCATTTTCTTTAGGATGACACGGGGCATTGTCCAAAAGCAGCAGTGCCTTCTTTTCAAGTCTCTTTGATTCGAGAAAATTTCTTACCTGAAAAGAAAAACTCATCAACACAAACACTACAATTTGTATTCTTTTTTTTTACATCGAGAACAAACACGTTGTGGAACCATTGTTCGAATAAAAGAAATGTCATCCATGTATTTTTATTTGCTTTATAAGTAACAGGCTTATTCTCAAAATGTTTAAATGCTCTTGGATTGGCTGCTTTACCAATGACAAACAGCCTTACCTTGTGCATCCCTGATGCATTTGTGCACGCAAAGAATGTTACTTTTTCCTTGCTTACTTTTCTACCTGGCGCTGACGATTCATTAAAAGTAACAAGTGTTCTGTTTGGCAACATCCTGTAGAACAACCCAGATTCGTCCGCATTGTAGATTTGATCTGCGGTCAAATTAAGTTCCTTTATTTTTTGTTGAAATTTCTTTACGAACGGTTCGATAAGTTCAGATTTATTGGATAACTTTTCACCACAAATTTTTAACATTCGAATACCATGTCATTTTTTAAATTTCGCAATCCATCCGTTGCTAGCGTCAAATTATGGTCTTTCCCTTATTTTGTTGTGCAATTGAATTGCCTTTGATTTTACAATGTCATTAGAAAGCGGAATATGATTAGCTCTTTGCTTTTGAAACCATCCATATGAAGCCTTTCCATCTGTGGGTATTCAGAAGCCTTAAGTGTAACGCGTTTTCCTGGTCCAGATTCAACTCTCGCCACAAATTGTCAAAGAGCGCTTCCCTTTGCTTTTAGCCGGCTTATTGTTGACTTGTGAACATTATATTTTTCACAAAGTACCTTTACTGAAATGCCCTTATCCACTTCGGATAAAATTTCACTTCTTTTTTTAATAGATAATTTTGTAATATTTTTTGAAACACCCATCCTGAAAGAATTTCCCGTAGGTACTAATGAGAGCGCAACCCATCTAAAGAAAGACACTTGCATATGTAGTTATGTATGTTTTTACAAAGAATTTTGTCCAGATCCAAACAAAACTAAATAACTGTAAAATAACGGCACAAATAACGAACGAAAAGGAGAACATGCAAATAAAAAACAGATGAATAAACACAAGAAGTTGCACTAATCGAGGTAACATTTTTGAAAAGTTGCACTTATAGAGTCAAGACGTGCTACGACTTTAGTGTTGCGAAAATCGAGGACTTGCGCGAATCGAGAGTTGCGTTAACCGAGTTCGTACTGTATACAGAAAATAGATTTATAAGTATGTTTTTATTAAGAAAAATATGATTTTTTAAATTTTTTTTTTTTATAATTTAATTTTTGTATTAACTGTTTACTGTAATTTACAAAAAGAAAAGAAAAATCAGGCTAAAACTAAAAGATATCTAACAAAATAGCTAGCAATATTAGTTTTATCAATGTCAAACAATTCTTTGAAAAATTCTGTACACCGTTAAATTTCATGTATAAAAAACTAAATAAAATACATCTTTTTAAGTTTTAATATTTGGTATGTCCGCCGTTAGCTTTTATGACGTCCTGTAACCTACTCCTCATGGACTCTATGAGCTTCTGAAGGTCGTATTCCTCAAGAATCTTTAGCCGCTCCTCGTTGATGAACTTAATTAAGTCCTTTTTCGACTTTGGGCCCCTTTTTGCCACCATATTTTTTAGATAAGCCCACAAATTTTCAATTGGGTTTAAGTCGGGACTTTGGGCAGGGGTGTCAATTATATTGCTGCAGTTATAAAGCAACCACTCTTTACATAAATAGGATTTATGTTTTGGGTCGTTGTCCTGGTAAAACTTAAAACGCAATTTGTTTCCGTTTTCTGGGTCAACAAAGTCGAATTTTTGTACACTTCTTTTCAAATTTTCTCTCAAAATATCTAAATACCCTTCCTTAGTCATAGTTTCATCAATCATTCTTAGTCCACCAACGCCTTTGCTTGAAAAACATCCCCATATCATCACCGGCAATTTTTCAAATTTAACTGTTGGAATGATGTTCTTGTTTTCGAGGGCTGTTAGCGGTTTTCTACAGACTCTCGGTGGTCCTGCATGGTAGTATAACCTTACCTTGGACTCGTCACAAAAAACAACATCGTTCCCAAACTCCATCGGAAGTCGAATGTGCTCCATTGCAAATGTTAGTCTTTTGCAAATATTCAGCGCCGAGAACAATGGTTTTTTTCTGGCGACTCGCGATTTGTATTTGTTTTTCAATATAACTTTTCTGACGGTCTCATGGGAAACTTCAACTCCGCAATCCTTTTTTAAGTCCGTGGCTAACATTCTTGTGCTGACATGAGGGTTTTCGTTTATGGTTCTTATTATTTTTCTTTCATCCCTCCATCTAAGCTTTTTTGGTCTACCTGTTGACTGCTTTAGCTCTAGCCTGCCTTCTTTTTCGGCATGGTGTATTATGTTGTAAATAGTTCTTAATTTAATAGAAAACATTTCAGCCAATTCTTTAGCAGATTTACCCTTAAAATAATTATAATACACTAAGTGTATCAATTTCTCACTCGAGTCGTTTACCTGGTATATTTAATATGTTTTTTTTTTTTTTTTTAAATATCTTTGTGCCGATTCAAACGTTTAATTACTTAATAACTTGAACACAAATGTAACGAAATTACAGCTAATTTACCTGTTCTTCTTTCCCTTACTATTATTCGTGTGATTCCCCTAATAGTATATAGTCTTTTGCAAAGAATTGTTTGACACTGAAAGAAATACCGTTGAATGTATTTCGTTGTTTTTCTCTTAGTTTTCGGTTGAATTTTCTATTTTCTGTTTTACATTACGGCAAAGAATTCATATGAAAGCGGAGTTACGAAGAAAAAGTGGAAAATTTGATGTATTTCTTAGTAAATATATACTTTTTAATCTCTTTTTGTGTAATTTTTTGGTTTTGCAAACATTTTCTTGACAAACTGTATGTTTGCTACTGCAAGCTTCCACGTCCAACTTAAGACTAAACTCCAGCACGTCCAGAGTTTCCCCGATGAGTTTGCGTGTCTTCTACGTGTGCGGCGTCTGATATTCGACGGATGCGCGTGCACGGTGTCAGCATAACCGCAATCTGGCGTGTGAAGGAAAAGTTCTGATATAGGTGAAATGCAGTGCAGGCAGGTGGCGTGCGGTGAACCCGTGAACTTGCTGGAATGTGCTGTGCCGTGTTAACTTCTGTGTTGTCCATTCCATGCATCATAGAAAATAAGTATGTAAATTTACTCATTCAATTAAGTATAAAACCTTATACATTTATTTTGTATATGTACATTTCTTGTGTAAATTTCTGAAACATTTCCTTTGTATGAAGAAAATTTGTACAATCTGTATTAAAAATTAAGAAAAGTATGTTTTGTATTAGGTATGCGGTAATCTAGTACAATATCATGGAAAACCGACTTTATTTGAAGAAAAATATAAGCAACAATAATTAAGACTTGCTAAATCTGCTAAAATTTAGAAAACAACTTTAATTTTGGAGAAAAAACTAAGACAATTTCACTTATCCAACATGAAAATCAAAAAAATACCAACAACATAATTTTTAATAGGTATGTCAATATTTTATCAGAAAAAAACTCGAAACAAAACAAAATTTCGATAACGTGTAAATAAAGAAATACAAAAATAGGAAAAATAAATATTTTTATGCTGATTTGCAGGTCACTTTTAGGGATGGGCGCATTCAGTTATTTGATTTCAGTTATGCGGAGTGGTTTGGGTATAAATTAATAATACTTATCTGTTGTAAAAGTTTTTTCAGTTAACCAGGTTTTTCAGTTAAGTGGAGTAATTTGTATGAAGATTGTGAAAAAATGCTCCGTGACAAAGTTTTTGTTTTAGTTAACCGATTTTTTCAGTAAAGCGTAGTTCAGATAAGCGAGTTGACTGTACAAATATAAGTTGTCAATTCGAAATGCAAAGAAATTCACTACAATGAAAGTTGGTTCATGTACGATTATACAAATTACTCACCCAGTGTGCGATTGAAGTAAAGATACCCCGATCCTACCCCGGGGGAAAATTGATGGACTCTGCGCTGGCCCATACATATGTACATAGACATCTCATTTGTTCGAGTCAAACACAAACACCTAAAACAATTTTTTTCAATCAGAAGAAGCACTTGTCTCCAATTTATTTCAAGAATGCAATCGCACTTCTCAGTAGCTAAACCAAAGTGAAAAAGAAAAAAAAAACAAAGAAAGAAAAACATCCCTTAAATGAACATAAACACGTATATACCACTGAGACCAAAAAGTCTCCGTACAGATACCAGGTTTTAGTACTTACATTGAAAATTTCATTATATAGCGGCCATTCCTTTACCAAGCTTGCTTGAAGTGTGCTTGGAGTCGTTGGCCAAATCTAATTTATTTGCGCTCGAACTAAGATTCTACATCAGAATGGTTAGATACCCCAATTTGTCCATTTTGGTTTCAATGAAAACCGGATTACCCACGTCAGAAGAAGCCATTCATCCCCAGTCCATGACATTTCCTCCTCCATGCTTGACGGTCGGTTCTTGCTATTAATTTCGGTATTCGGCATTTTCCATACCATACCGCGTTCATAAGACCCGAAAATGTTAAACTTACTTTCGTCGCTGAATTTGTCCTTATCCCAAAACAAATTGTCATTGTCAATGTGTTCAATGGCGTACTGTAGCCTAGGTTTCTTGTTCGGTTTTCTGATGTAAGGCTTCTTCCAGCTCACCCGACCGCTATACCCAGTTCTCTTGAACAAATTTCGAACAGTTTGTGCACAAACATCAACATTGTCATTGGTTTTCAATTTAGCAGCTTTCGCACATACACTAGTCTTAGGATTTTCGATCTGAGTTCTGATGAACCTCTTCTCTAAGCGACGATACATTTTTTTCGGTTGCCTAGATCTCGGTTTATTTACCACTGCTTTATTTTTCCTGAGCTGTTCCACGATTGCACATTGCAGTGATGATCTCGGTCTTTTCACAATTTCAGAGGTTTCAGCTAAAGATTTGCCTTCTTCTTTCAACTGAACCATAATTTTCTTCGTCGCCATCATTGCTGTCATGTTATTCAGTAATAGTGTTGCAAATTTTGTAATCTTAAAGAGGATTGTATTCCATGGAACGGTTAAATGTTCGTTTTTTCGCATGAACTTATTGACTCACTACTCCGGTTCTAGAAAGCACAGATTAATGACTGATATCTCAATCTCTTAACTTTTTATTATCTGTTTAGCTATTTTTAAGTTAGAAGCGTGGAAAGTGAAAAAAAGTGTTAAGAATGTGTTTTTTCTTAGTTGATTCATTCTTATCGTTACTCCCTATTCCTTATGTTACCTAATGTAACAAATATATAATAAAACCTGTCCAGAGAACATATGAATAGGATAAGTACTTCTCGAGTTATTAGCGCACTAACAGAAAAACATTTTGCATTTGATATACATGAATGTATGTGTATAGTATATAGAGATTTATATTATACTAGCTGGACCCGTGCTCGCCTTGCTTCGCCCTCTAAAGGCTCCTCATGCGAACAAATGTTTAATATCAGAGCGAGTGAAGAAACATCAAAGTATTTATCTAAGTCCATAAAATTGTTGTGTACAATAAATTTTGTGGATTAATTGCATTTTATCAATGTCGTTCGAATGGGTAACTTTCAGCACCTAAGTGCAGATTTCATAGTTCTCAAAAACCGACATTCTTTAAAATGTTATCAGACGTAATAAAAAATATAGTTCTATAAATAATCGACAATATTATGTTTTACAAAGCTTCTTCGTAAACAATGTTTGAGGTTGTTTGCTTGTGGTGCGCGATTCGTAGTAAGACGTTCATCTTCAGTACCTGACCTACTGTAACGTTCTTCATTTGTTTGATGTGATCGAACTTGACGAATTGTCTTAGCACGTTTTGAGGTTCGAGAAAGATTAGATTTTTTCCACAAAGGCATATTTTATAAAATAAACAGCGTTACCTAAAACAAAACGGTAAGCCCTGTATCAAGCAATAAATAAAAAATATTAACTCATCTAAAAGAAAAGCCAATGTAAAAAAAGAAACTGGGAAATTGTGGTGGTGGTTGGAGAAAAAATAACATTCCACGTAGATTCTATTGAGGACAGTGCAAGAAGATACATATGTACATTCACTAAGGGGAAACGCCAACATAAAGTTTCAACATTATGTGAGTGAGTAACAGATTTTCATTAAACTTGACGAAAACAGTTTTTACTCAGACTAAATGGAGAGGGAATACACTTGCACTCAATTTGTATTTATACCACACGTGCGCTTACTTCTCTTTCTTTCTGATACAACAGAGAAAACGACACACCGTATTTGTTGAATTGAATGTGCTTTCGATGTGCGCCCACCACCCCAAAGCAGAACAACGATCAGGAACAATCGTTGTTAATTTCTTTAGATTTGAGAAAGTAAATTTAATTTGATCATGTTAGATTTCGGTCTGTAGCTCAACTTCTAGATGAATCAGAAAGCTGATGGATAGCTTAAAATAATAAGGAAAGTGTTGACCCCATTATGTATTCTTGTTTTTTGTATTAATTATGAATTACCCGAGTTATAGGAGGTTAAAGGCAGTAAAGTCAGTAAAAACGAACAAACACTACAAAAACGCTGCCAAAAATCGGCGTAGCCTATGTCCTTCCCGGAGCCTTAAGAAACATTTCAAAAAAAGTTTCATCCAAATCTGTCCAGCGGTTCTCACGCCATTAGGTAACAAAAGAAAAACCCTACAGTTTTATTATATGTATAGATTTACAGGGTAAAGAAGACCAGAAGAAGAAGATGTATGTTCCTGTATGTTTAGTTCTTTTCGCCGTTCTGACGCCTGAAATATTTTTTTTTTATGATTCACTCGAGACTTCCCCTTTTTACGTATTGTTTCCTTTTACCGTTTCCATTCTTCAGCTGCCTTGACGTGGGGAAACGGCTTAAGAGTCAACGACCCCAAGGATCTGAAAGGACCCCAGTTGAGACATCGAACTAAATGTTGAAGACGCATTGACTGTGACGTAGAACTTGTTATACAGTATGATGGAGAAAACAAATGAGATGTCCACTCCAGGTGGTACTCGTGAAAACGATAATCCACCCGTGGTCTTTCCGACTACGGCCGGGACAAGGATTCTGAAGGTCCCAACCACCATACTTTTACCCCCGCCTCTTGCTTTGAATCGGAAGTAGTAGCGATGCTTGCTTCAAAAGACTCCTGCAGATCTGTCTCCGACTCGTTTGGTAGACTGGGCTGGAATGACAAAGAAAGTGGCGGAAAGGCTTCGGCTGGAACGTCTAATGTCTGTCTCAATAAACAGGCAACTGATTGAAGTTGTTTCGGTGACGGTATGACTCGGGAAACTAATAAGGCTGAACGAGCTCCTGAAGCGGCGCACTCCGATAAGCTCCTGACCAAGAGTCAACTGAAAAGGAGAAGAAGGAAGGCGGCGATGGCGCGGTGCAGAGAGGCTGCGAAGTCAGCTGAAGGCGCAAGCGCCGAAAGCAGTCTTCCTTCAGTAGCGACAGGAAAGAAGCTTAGGCCTGCAGAAAGTACTCCAACCGGACCCAACGCGGGCTCCTTTTCGGTCCGTTCGAAAAGGTCCAATCTGACGATGCAAGTTTCGCCTGTTCTCCTTGGTGGAAGCGTGTGCGCATCTGATGTGCGCTCTTCTGCTGGGCACACTCTTACCGGTGGCGTTATCTGCGCACAAAATCTGATGGAAGGTGGTGCTGTTACCCCTAAAGGTCCCAGTACTGGTGTACAGAAAATGGCTGACGCAGGGCAGCTATGGGTAGGGGCATTCGTCTCGTCGGAAGCATTGGCGCATCTGATGCGCGCCCTTCTACTAATATAACTCCGACTATATCTTTTGATATTTTCGCAGATAAACCTCCATCACTCAAAGGCTGCTACTGCTCTCTTAAGTAGCAGACTTTCCCTTGTGCGTACAAAACCCCACATAACATCTACCCAGGAGCCATACGTGCGGAACAAGCGCATATGTGGCTTTGGAGGTGTTCGTGGAGTAACGGTGCTATGTCCCGAGCGATCTGAAAGACCGAGAGCTTCTCTAATTGTACCGAATTTCCTCGCAGTAACCAAGCGTGGACAATTCTGTGGACAGGACCTGGTTGCTGCATCTGTAAACTACGAAACGACCGAAGTTGGAAAACCTTCGTCGCTGCATCGGCTTACTTCCCTTATGATTCGGTAATGCCTCCACCACCGAAGGCGGTTGCCGAACTCATAAAGTACTATGACACTCGGGAGATGCGACTAATCATGTGTTGCCACGCTAATGCTCAGAATACAGTCTGGGGCAGCAGCAAATGCAACATGAGAGGAAATCATCTCCTAGACTTTATACTATCGTATGACATGGTAATTAACAATGTTGGCTCCCAGCCAACATTTGTTACGGCAAGGAGGCAGGAGGTAATTGATTTGACTGTATCTAATAGGTAATTCAAGTCAATTACTAACTGGAGGGTACTGCCGGAGGAGTCCTTGTCAGACCATAGATACATCGCTTTCCAAATCGAATACGAGGCCATAACTTTGCAGAAGAGGGGGAATTCGAGGAAAACGGCCTGGGTGCGGTTTAGGGAAGAGCTAGACAGATATTTCAAAACTCCAACTAAACTCAGAACGAAACGAAAGGTCGAGGATGCTGTTCAAAACCTGACTAGCGTCCTTACCAGCTGTTTTGAACCGACGTGCCCATTGACAAAAACCCCTGCAGAACGGCGGTTCCTTGATGGAACCCAGAATTGCAGCGACTTAGGAAAGAATCCAGAAAACTTCTAAATAGGTCACTCAAGACAAATTTCGAAGGTGACTGGGATCTTTTTAGATCGAAGCAAAAAGACGATAAGAAGTTAATTCGGTTGTCGAAAAGTGCTTCTTATAGAGATTTTTACGAAAAGATCGAGGCACTCGGTGAAACCAGCAGGTTGATTAAGGTCCTCAAAATGGCAAGCCGACCGAACCGGAGTCACTGAGAAAGTCTGGTGGCAAGTTTACTTAAACAACAGCGTAAACTTTTAGTCTTCTGCTGGAGACTCACTTTCTTGGCAATGAGATAACCAACAGGTCGCAGATTGGCCCGCTTACCCAGGCTGAGCTTGATCTACGTCAGAAAACTCGGCGCAGCTGGTATATTGCATCAGCCGTGATAACAGTAGAGGCCATCAAATATGCTATGGCATCTTTTGATGGTTTCAAATCGCCTGGCACCCATGGAATATATCCAATTATGCTGCAACAGGGTATAGTTCAGCTATTGCCAACTCTGAAAAGAATTTTCACCGCTGGCTCGGCACTGGCATGTATGGCGGATAGTCAGAGTAGCTTTCATACCCAAAATTGGGGGTAAACAGGGGCTGTCCGCCATGGCCTTCTGTCTCAATTGTTATGGTGCAATGAGGCCAATGAAATGCCGATGTCGTCGCATTTGTCTGATCCAGGCGTTTATAGGTCTGCCTTTCCTACATCGCGATGTCTTTGGAACGTGCATAGATATTGCCTTTTTAACAGGGTTCAAATGATCTCTTCTTTGAACGTGGCAATACCAGCTGAGCCGGTCGCGCTCTATTTTTTCTACGGTGGTTTCCTTGATGTGAAAGCTTCCACGGATCTTCGAACTTCTTATTCGATCAAGCTTTGTCACTCCTGCTGTCATGCGAAGCATCTTCATCTCAGCTGCCGTTAATTTACTCTGATACCTTTTCTATATCGTCCAACATTGTGAACCGTATGTGAGCGCTGAACGCACAACTGCGGTGTAGAGCCTTCCTTTCAACTTAGGTGACATTTTTCTGTCACAGAAGATAGCGGAATTTTCTCGCCACTTCATCCACCCTACGCTTACACGATGATTGATGTCGTCATCACAAGTTGCTTTGCTATGGATCATAGATCCCAGATATTTGAACTTTTCGCACTTGGGAAGCACTGTTCCATTTAAATAAATGTCTGGAATAGGCCTGAGTGGATCAGAGAACGGGCAGCACAAGTACTCTGTTTTTTTTGAACTAATACGATACCCATTCCCCTCCAGAGCGTTCACCCACACATCAAGTGCTCGTTGAAGAGATGTAGGATCCTCACTTATGATGGCTCCATCATCAGCAAAGAATAACTGATGTACCTTGGGGTCCATCACTTTACCTTCAAGCAGATAATCAAGGACTATAATAAAGAGCAAAGGACCTAAGACGCTTCCCTGTTGCGCCCCGACTTTGATTGGGAACTCTTGGGTTACTCCAGCGGGGCATCTTACTCTTGTTACATGTCCATGATCATCTGTACATAGGTTTCTGGAACCCCTCGAAGTCTTGGCGCCACCCATATCAGATCTCGTGGTTGTCTGTCGAATGCCTTTTCAAAGTCAACCAATACAATATGCAAGTCCCTTAAGGAATCACGATGTTTTTCCATTATGATCCTTATACTTTGGATTGTATCTGTAGTTGATTTACCCGAGACAAACCCGCACTGATCATCAGATAGCCGTATTATTTTTCGCAGTCGGCCACCTAATACCCGCTCAACGATCTTCAGGGTGTGTGACATCAGCTTGATCGAACGGTAGTTATCACAGTTTCGCGTATCACCCTTCGCTTTGTATACAGGGAGAAGGTAACTTTCCCTCCATTCATTCGGCATTGGGTCACCTCTCACAAATTTGGAGATGAGAATTCTGAGCCAACTGAACCCAATGTCTCCCATCTTTTTCCAGAACTCAGAGGGCATCTCGTCTGGCCTAACCGCCTCACTAACTTCTTCGACTGTAATGTCGGGTATTTCTTCACAGTTAGGGGTGGCTCTTGGAAAGTATAGCCGGGGAAACTGCTCATTTAAAAGTTCTTTACAATACTGCCGCCACCTCTGCAGAATTTTGTCGTCATCCACAAGAAGCTGGCCATGAGCATTGTTATTGAACTTTGGCGAACGAATCTCCTGAGCATTGAGCATTGAGCATTCCTCCTTCTTTGGGTGGCTATTTTGAGAATGGTTGCGCTCTTAAGGAAACCATTCGTTATGCGCCACATATAACCGCTGGGAAGCTACTTGCCCAACGTGAATATATTTTGAAACTTAAACTACTTGATAAGGTAACTTAGTTCTAGTCCACCAGAACTGTTTTTTAGTCGGTAAGTATTTTACACTACTCTGAGCATTGTGCTTCATGGTGTCTATAAAGGTTTCATACTTAGTCACGACAAGAAAAAAAAAATCATTTGTAGCCCCTTGTTGAAAACTATTTCGTCAACAAGATACGCTCATTCTTCAACAAATTCTGAACAAATTTGTATGCAAAATATCGAGCATCTGTTTCATTATGCCTTCGACTTTGATTAATGAACCGATATTCCACCACGTAAAGCAGCTGATTGTTCACCTTCATAAAGAAGGTATTTATTCTACTAGGAACTACTTATGTATAATACCTATGCATATCTTGTTTTTGTAAAAGTATTCAATTCCGGGATTCTCATCAACGTTAATCTTACTTATTTAATTCAGAAAAAGGGGCCCCTTAGTCTGTCTGCCTGTCTCTCCGTCGGTATGTGTTCTTTTCTCTGTCTGTCCATCTCTATGTAAGGCTCACTGCTACCTAAACTAGTTGGCGGATTTAGTTCATACTTCATATGGTCTGTGGGGTTTGGAACAAAATTTAAATCTTCATTCTAACCCTATACTCCAGGCCGATTTAGGGAAAATCGGTTTCCTCAAAACCCAAGCTTTGGAAAGAAAATTCACCTTTATTTGGGAGTTAAATGTTTACAAACGTTTCTTTAGCAACGCAGCGGTTTTCTTTGCTAACAATGTTTTATACTTAACAATTAAATCTGCTTACCTTAACATACCTTATGGCTCAGAGCCCTCATGTTTAATGGTCCGCTTTAGGGCAATCCTGACTTCGGCTCTATTTTATATCCAGGTATACAAGACCACTTCAAGCGCGGTCTCGGATAAAGCGTCCACTTAAAGGGCTGTCTAGGTTCACGGGTCCACTTTACAGGTCCACTTTAAGGGCGAACCTGGATCACAGGTCCACTTTAAGGGCGGTCTTAGATCAAGCCACCCAAGAAATCCCGGAAAGTGATATTCGCCGAAATTAAAAGCCTATCGAAAATTGATCGGGGGATAAACTTCCAAAGGACCTATTATACAGATTTCTAATTTTCTTCTTATCCACCAAAACATTAGAAGTATGCGCAAAAATGTTGATAACCTCCTTGTGCATTTGAATGCTTTTCTGAATAAGCCCGATTTAATTTTTTTGTCAGAAACGTGGATTTATGATGAAGAAAAGTCGCTTTTTGCGATTGAGGGGTATGCATTTATTCCTTGCTGCAATAATACATATGCAGCCGGCGGTGTTGCAGCTTTTATTAAAAGTTCTTTTTTGAAAGATACGACTGATGTTGATGCTTCCTGTTTAAACTTGTATAGCTGTGATGCTTTAAAAATTAAGATAAAAAGCAGTAAGTTAACTTTATTATGTATTTATAGATTTAATGAGCTATCTCTTTCTAATAATGTGCTTTATGAAGAATTAGAAAATTTGTTATCAAGTGAGTCATCTAACGATATTATTTTACTAGGTGATATCAATTTAGATATTCTACAAAACTCTATGCTGGTAGACAATTATTTATTTTTACTGTCTTCTTACCATTTGGAGCAATGTATAAATAAACCAACTCGTATTTCAGACTCTTCCAGCACATGCATTGATCACATAATGGTTCGCTTGCGTAACTCCGACAATCTCCTTCTAAGTAGCTCTGTTCTTGATCTGCAGTTAACTGATCATTGCATGACGTGTTTGAGCTTAGAAAATGTGTCTGCTTCAACTTGTAACAAAAATCCTTCGTACTTTTCTTTCGTTAAAACTGATTACGAGGCACTCAATAGTCTACCTTGTTTTGAATGCTAGGATAATATACGTAATGAAGATGATCCTTCCAAAGCATACTCCAGTTTTATTGATACTTTAAATAAGTATTTAGAACTATGTTCGAGTTTTGTAAAAAAACGTGAGGGTAAATTTAAAAAAAACTAAAACCTTGGATATCTTTTTAATGATTATTTGTCAGATAATTGTTCTGGCCATTCTTATTGCGACTGCTTAGCTTATGAGGAGTTTTCCTCTCAGAGCTTTTTTTTTTTATTCCCATCACGTCTTTTGAGCTGTACAAAATTATTAAGTCTCTTAAAAATTCGAATTCTGACACAACTGAGTGCTTTTCAAATAACTTCGTTAAGAAAATTGATCTGAACATCTGTGATGTTTTATCTTATTTACATAACAATAGCATTTTAAAGGGTGTTTTTCCTGACTAATTAAAACAAGCCGAAGTGATACCTCTATTTAAGAAAGGTGATAAAACTTCAATTAATAATTACAGGCCAATTTCTTTACTTCCAGTAATTACAAAAATTTTCCAAAAAGCTATAAAAAATAGAATGGTTAAGTTTTTAGAACAAAACAATTTTTTTAATGAGGGTCAATTTGGCTTTCGTTCCGGTTTGTCTACTGAGGGAGCCCTCCTGAATTTCTGTTCAAATATATACAATGGTTTCAATAACAGAAATTTAACTGCGGGTCTCTTCGTTGATATAACCAAAGCTTTTGATACCATTGATCATAAACTACTTTTGGACAAGCTGTACAAATGTGGTTTTAGAGGAGTAATGTATACCTGGCTATGTTCTTATTTATCTAGCAGAGTACAAAGGGTCAAAATTAATGGTCAACTAAGCTCTAGTTGTTTTATCTCTGTAGGAGTTCCCCAAGGTCATGTGCTTGGTCCTATACTTTTTTTAGTTTTCATCAACTCACTTCTTTCACAAAAATATGGCAGCAAAGTAATTGCGTTCGCTGACGATATAGCTTGTGCTTTTCAAAGTGATTCTGTTCTAAATCTTTCCGCTGATATCAATCATGACCTGGAAGTCTTAAGCCATTAGTTTAAAATGCATAAAATGGTTATAAGCGATAAAACCAAGATTATGTTTTTTAGTCCAAGTGGTAAGGAAGCTGACTTTGGACCATTCCTTTTTCACTGTGCAAAATGCTACAAATTTAAACATTCTAAAGATATCTGCTACTCGGAAGTAGAAGCACAGACATTTTTTGAGTTACGTTTGTGCTCTGCCAAATGTTTTAATATTGAGAGTGTTAAATCCTTTAAGTATCTTGGTGTTTTGCTGGACCGAAAGATGAGCTGATCGGCTATCGTCTCAGAATAAATAATCTAAATCTCGCTTTAGTGCCTTATCACAATCTGCAAATTTTCTTTAATTTCTTTACGTCATCTGCTCCGTGAATTTTTAATAAGTTACCCTATCATATTAGAAGCTTAAGAAATAAATCCACTTTCCTCAAAAAAGTAAAATGATGGCTTTTAGACCTCAACTATAAGGAGATTTGTGATCTACTTGGTGTAATTGTTTAAATTGTTTTATTCTCTTTTTTTCTTAAAAATTGGCACTAAGTCTTGTTATGACCCCATTACATTCTGTACTAAATCTTTTATTGTTATTATAGTGTTGTTATTATTGCTGCTTTTGCCTCTAGTTCCCTTAGAACTATAGATTGCAGCTACTTTATTAATTCTAAGTTAATTTTGTTAAATTTTGTTACATCTGAATTAATATTGAAATAAATTGAAATTGAAATTGAAGTTGAAATTAAAAAGATAGTATACAAGATTCGTACTTAACCACATGGAACCGACTCTGACGACCACATCTCTCAATCTCCGTCTAGTGCAATTCTTTGCAAAAAGTCACCGCGAATTATAAGACAATTTATTTTTGTAAACATCCTTGTTTACTTTAAATCGCGGTGACCATGGGAAAGGAGAGAAAGAAAAGAGGTCACGTTCGGATGGAGTGATAAAAACAGATGTATTTATTTTAAACAACTGTGATGAACACACAGTGGTGCCTGCCAAGACGTTCTCACAAGCGTAACATTTCGCTACAACCCTTCGGCCTACTTTCAAAAAAAAAAAAGTCATGACATCTAGCCTATGTTATTCCAGATATAATTTCTGGTATACCGGTACAAATTTCAACGCAGTTAGATAATTTCTTTCTGAATAGAAATTTTCCTCTCCATATAGTATTGTAGTAATAATATATCGACTGCGCGGCGGGATCAACTTTAGCAAAAAGATTGAAATTTACTGAATATATGTACGAATACATCAGCGATTAATCTCGAAGAATTACAGTATCCCTGCTGCAGAGAAAATGTGAAGGTAAATAGCTCTTTATAGGTGACTTGCGCAAGCGCAAGGGCAACTCGAGCGTTTGCCGCCACCTTTTAGTTAATTGACTTTGTTGTTTAATACATGAATAACCATGTATTTAAAGCCATGCGCATAAACTTTTAATAACTTTTGCGGTACCTAATCTGCCGATAGTTCCTCATGCATCACTGCTCGGAATGTCTGATCTTTCATCCATAAAGAAATCTTAAAGAGGATTGGTTAGTTGTGAAAAACCCATGAAAATAGCAGCTGACGTAGTACAAAATTTCATTGTTTAATGTAGTTTTGCAGAAAGATTCCAATTGACTTACAGAAAAGTCATAAAACTTGACTTTAGTACTTCAAGATTGTTGCTTTCGTACGGTTGTCACGACTTGTTTTTACCTCTGATTAAGTCATTAAAAATCCGCTTAAGAAGAAAGGAGTATTTTGTGCCTGAATGGTGTCTGTTTAAGTGTTTCCAATTTAAGCGAAGGCATTAATTATTGCCCGTGCGGCATAAATCAGAAAAACTTGACTACCCTTTGTCTGTAAATTATTTTTTAGTAATGAAATTTAGTAATTTCCCACTAATGGCAGAAAAAAAACTGAAAAGCTACATACATTGCGTAATAGCTCAGGTAGCACCTGTACTTTATTGCTTTAGAACAAAGGACGAAAAGGAATAAATGGCACTACTGAGTTGTACATAACCTTCATAAGCATTTTGCAAACTATTCAGATTAGGAATCTAAGAAAAAGCGTTTATAAGTTTATAGATTTTTTAAAAGAAAAGAGAGAAAAATATTCTTACTATCTTAAAAAGAAATCAGCCAAAGCCTACAAACTGTCAATTTAGAAATGCGGGGTATTAAAAGAAAACTATATCGGACTCGAACCTGCATTATCGGGTCGCAAGCAAACGCAGTTCCCAATATACCATACGATTGATGTGGAACATTTCTTTGATGAGGTGGATGGCGTCGATATTGTCCGATTAAAAACAAGAACACTTAATTTTACAATAGTACCGCTTTACATCCGCGGTGCAAACTGGAACGAGGAATTCAATGTGGTGAAGAATTTATTCGGCGGATGAGATATAATCAATCCAATGTTAATTGGGGATATTAATGTACGAATTAGTCAACTACAACAAAACATTGAAGAATGTTACAAAGCTTTGTTTGCCGCAGGTACAGAAACGAGATTTTCGCACGATGCGACAATAAACGCGAAAGGCAGAGAATTTCTCGATTTCTGCGATGACTATGGTTTAATAGTTTTGAAGGGAAGGACAATTGGAGATACTGAAGGAAACCTTACATTTATGTCTAACGTAGAAAAATCTGTTAATGACGTATGTGCCACATCGCAAGAAATCCTGGACCTGATAAAAAAATTCGAAGTTGCGGAGAAAATTTGGTCTGATCACCTCCCAATTCAACATAGCCTTAACTTAAGGTCCGCGGCAAATACTAGGAAAAGGCTTAGTCTTTTACCTAAACTGTTATGGAGACCCATAGCTAAAGAGCGCTATGTCACTAATTTGAACGAGAACATAGAAATGTTAGCACAACATAAATCTGAATTTGATTTGAAAGATTTAGAATTAATAATAAAGCTGTCTACGCCATTGCAAGTAAAATCAAATAGAAAAACAAATTTTAGAAGCGAATGGTTTTATAATCAATGTGAGGAATACCATATAGGAAAAATCATTTAGCGCATTAAAGGAATTTCGAAAAACGCATAGCCTTGAAGATAGAAGAAAATATATTGAAGCCAAAAATAGTTACAATGTTATCTGCACCAGGAAGAAAGAGTATTATTACCAGGATATTGAAAGAAAAATGAATAGTATAAAAGACAGTAAAGAATGGTGGTCACTGGCGAAAAAAATTAGGCGCCAACAATTTCAAACTGGGAAGGTTATTGGAGCCCAAGAATTCAGGAGCTACTTCAAATAGCTTTTAAACCCATCCAACAATGTTGTAGACATAATGTACGCCCCAAGATTGAATGTAGATGTAGACCTAGATCGACCAATAACAGCAGCATAAATGAAGGGTGTGTTATCTAAGGTGAAACTGAACAAAGCAGCGGGTGTTGACAGAATACCTTATGAATTTTTTATCAACGCCTCGGATGAGTTCATAAAAAAGAAAAAGAAAGCTTCAGCGTATGACCTGGCCCTAATTAGAAGCGGTGCAGATGAGACCTTTGGCGTAAGCATTGTCTTTCCTATATTTAGAAAGGAAGATGCTAATCAACCTTGTAACTACAAAGGCATATCCTTTATGAACTGTATAGCTAAAACCATGATGGGTATTATAAAGGAGCGGTTGTCAGTATGGGTTGAAGAACAGAGCAAACTAAACGAATACCAAGCTGGAATTCGCAAACAGTACTCGACAACAGACAACATCTACAACCTAACGGCAATAATCCAACTAAAATTCGCAGAAAACAAGAAAGTGTATGCTTATTTTGTAGATTTCAAGGCAGCGTTCGACAAAGTGGCAAGAAAGCTCCTAATGTACAAACTTCTCGAAATGGGTGTGTCTTCAAAAATAGTTTGTTTTTTACAAAGTGTGTATAAAAACACAAACTCAGTGGTGTGGACTGGATGTGAACTCTCAGACTCTTTTGAAACACATACTGGCGTGAAACAAGAATGCTTGCTATCACCATTACTTTTTGCGTTGTATCTTAATGATCTGCATGAACATTTGGGAGGAGGACTATATTTAGGCTCGCTAAACATAAGGCTACTACTGTATGCCGATGATATGGTGATTTTGGCCGATGATGTCAAAACTTTGCAAAGGATGATCAATAAATTAGATACATACTGCGATACCTGGGGTATGGAAGTTAATATGAACAAGAGCGAAATGATGGTTTTCAGAAGAGGCGGGAGACTAGGCAGACAAGAGAAGTGGACGTGCAAGGGTGAACCAGTGAAAATTGCTGCTGAGTATAAGTATTTAGGAGTAATACTAACACCAGGAATGTCCTTTTCAAAGCATGTTAATAGTATAAACGCTGAAGCAAACTTACTTACTTACTTATATCCTTTAACCACTCGGGGGGCATAGGGCGTCAACCACGCCTGCGCGCCATCGTGTTCGGAGTTCTGCAACGCGTTTGAGCTGCCTCCAACTCATTCCTAAAGAGCTCGATTCCTCCTCAACTGTTCTGCGCCACGTTTGCCTAGGGCGTCCCGCTATTCTGCCTGCCTGGGTGAGTGGATTCCACTGCATAGCGTATTTCGCAATGGAGTTGTCTTCGCGCCGTAGGGTGTGTCCAATCCATTGCCACTTTCTTCTTCGTATAGTAATGCTTATAGGTTCTTGGCCCGTTCTCAGATAAAGTTGTTCGTTGGAGATGCGGTTCGGCCAAAAAATCCTCAAGATGATTCTTAAGCATTTGTTTACGAAGACTTGCAGCTTGCGTGTGTTAATGGTATCCACCTTCCAGGTACTGCACCCATAAAGCAGTACTGATTCTACTTTGGAGCGGAACAGTCGTAGCTTGGTTCTTAAGCTAATAACATTGCTTCTCCAGATTTTGGACAGCATTCCGAACGCAGCTTTAGCCTTCCCGATTCTGCTGCACACATCCAGTTCGGTGCCACCGCGATTAGCCGAGACCACACTTCCTAAATAAAGAAAGTTATCAACTTTCTCGACTTCCTGTCCGGCAATGTTAAGTTGAGCGCGGTTGTTAGAAGAAGTGCTCAGGGCTTTTGTTTTGGCTGTGTTTATTTTTAACCCCACTTTGTTTGCCTCAGCTTCTAGATTTTGGGCCATCAAATGAAGATCCAGTATCCGATGTGAAAGAAGACAAACGTCGTCAGCGTAATCTAGGTGTTTAAGGTAAGATGTCATAGTCCAACGAATTCCAGAATTAGCTTCCGTCAATGCTGCACGGAGTACATCGCTGATAACCACCAAGAACAATAGTGGGGACAGTATGCACCCTTGACGTACTCCACTTTGGACTTCAAAGTCCTCCGACACTTTATCATTGTGCACGACGTAACACTTGCCGCCCTCATATGTAGCCTTGATATAGCTATAAGCTTTTCTGGAATGCCTCTCCTGCGCAAGGCCAACCAGATAGCATCTCGATTCAAGCTGTCGAAAGCCTTCTCGAAGTCGATAAACAGTAAATGTAGCGGAGACCTATACTCAACGCATTGTTCGATTATGATCCGTAAGGTGTTTATGTGGTCGATGCAGGAGGATCCAGCGCGAAAGCCTGCCTGTTCGACATCGAGAGTTGAATCTAAATGATCTTTAATTCGTTCTAGAATTATTCTAGCTATTATTTTGGCTACAGCTGGAAGAACACATATACCTCTCCAGTTACCGCACTCCATCAAGTTACCCTTCTTTGTAAGGTTAATGATCATCCCCCTTTTCCACTCCTGTGAAAATTGTTCACTATCCCAAGCTCTCCATATTAGCAGATGCAGCAAATCTGCCGATGTATTTGGCGCAGCTTGAAATAGCTCGGCAGAGATGCCATCAATACCCACCGCTTTGTTTTTCTTGAGGGACTTGATTGCTGTTATTATTTCAGCTTTACTGGGAGGTACGGTGCGAATTCGGGAATTTGTTGCTTCGAACTGCTCATTCGAATTCAAGATCATACCGCCATCGTCTATGTGATTTAGCACTGCAGCAAAATGTTCTCTCCATCTAGTGAGCTGATCCTCATCCGAAATCAGAAGGTTACCGTATAGACTCTTCACTGGATGTTGTTTGGAGTTTCGACTACCAATGAGCTCCTTAGTGATGTTGTAAACAGTCCTACTGTCGCACCTACTCGCTGCTTCTTCAGCCCTTGAGGCCAGTGAGTTGGCATGTTGACGTTTATCACGTCTCACACTACGCTGCACTTCTTTCTTCTTCGCAAGGTATTGGGCTTCAAGCTCGGTTCTCTCTACTGCTGAGGCCGCTGCAATCCGAGCCTTGATTACTGTACGCTCATCGATCCATCTCCAGGTGTCTGTAGAAAGCCATGTGCGGTGGTGTTTCTGCTTTTTACCGACATAAGTGCGTGCCCCAGTCGCAAAAGCATTTTTCACAGCACTCCAGTGGTCATCCATGTTCTCTATGCTGCTGATTGCTTCTGCTTCTAAGGTAAGATGGTCCCTGAACTGTTGGCGCACTTGGGGAACCTTGAGCCTGTCGATATTAAACCTGGTGATGTTAAGTAGGTTCGAGCTAGGTAGCTACCATAAGATGGTGATCTCGTTCTTGTCCGACGTCAGCTCCACGTCTGTTTCGGACGTCCAGGAGACAATTTCTAAAGCGGCGACTGATCGCAATGTGGTCGATCTGGTTGGATGTTCGTTGCCTATCAGTAAAGACCCAACTGATCTTATGGCAAGTGTTATGTTTAAACATCGTACATCCGATGACTAGGCGGTTGGTATTGCAGAAGTCCACAAACCGCTCACCATTGTCATTACGGTCTCCCACGCCGTGAACTCCCATCACGTGCTTAAGCATGGTGTTGTCGCTACCCACCTTGGCATTGAGATCTCCCACTACCATTACGATGTCCCCATTAGGCGTTTGGTTGTAGGTGGCGCCTAAGTGGCTATAAAAATTATCCTTTTCATCCTCAGTCGCGTCTAGAGTCGGAGCATAACACTGTATGGTGGTGATTTTTCTAACTCTACTCTGGAACCTAGCCGTCAATATCCGGTCACTATGGGGTTTCCAGGATATGAGGCTACTACGTGCTGCTGGAGTTAGCATGAGTCCTACGCCAGACCTCCGTGCACTTCCAGCTGGTTTACCAGAGTAGAGCATCACAGTGCTTTTTGTTGGGGAGATGTATTCCCCAGCATCGTACCATCTTATCTCGCTCAGCCCTAAGATGTCGATTTTATACCGTGCGAATCCGTGCTCCAATTGGAGGAATCTGGCAATATAAGGCCCTTCCTTGAGTGAGTCCAGGAGGGTCTTAATGTTCCAGAATCCGATCGTTGTCCGTGTCCGATAGCCAAAGGTCATCAACAAATTATCCGTCCTTATCCGAGGCGATTGTTTCCGTTTCGGAGCAAGATTTGTTTTACGGTTGCGGCTCGCTGGGCCACAGACCAACCGGCACTTATCCTGTTTTTTGGCGCAGGAAGCTCTCCATTCGTCCTCTCCCGTTAGCAATTTCCGAAGAAATTCCCAGATGACACCACGAGGAGGTGGGAGTACGGCTTACTAACAGAGCTGCTAGGTTTTCGGCTGCAGTGGCTCCTACTCGTTACTTAGCGGACCAGCACCTATCGGGAGATGCTGCAGCTAAAGCTAGCATAAATGCTACATGGAAAGACTTCTTTAGAAAGAAACAGGTCACGCTTAGATCGAAATGGAAGTTGTTTCTAGCTGCCTGCAGAGCAGTACAAACATATGCAGCGCAAGTATGGGGGTATTCTTGTTTCGAGGAGGTAGATAAATTGCAACGATATTTTGTAAAACGTATATTAGAACTACCTGAGTTTACTCCAAACTATGTGATAGCGCTAGAAACTGGAGCGGAAGAAGGCCATATTTACACCTTGAATCTACATATGCGTTATATTGCAAAGACGCTTTTTGAATACGGTGTAGAGAAGAAACAATCCAGCATTTTGTGGGTAGAAGCCAAGTGCTTAGGGAGTTTAGATAATATATATATATAGATATATATAGATAGACAATACTTTAATAAAAATATGCTCTCAGAAGATTAATATTTTAAATGGAGGCTTAGATGAAAATTGGAAAAATGTTGTTAAATATATATGTAACTTCCGGTTTAAATTATAGAAAGCTAATAACAGAAGAATTTGATTAAATTACAGAAGAATGAATTAAAAGTAAACAGACTTCTCTACCGACAGACGGTTGAATCCATGTCGTATGCTCTTTAATACTATGTAACTTATAATTTTGAAGCAGAAGCATTTTTTTGTAAAATATTATTTCAAAATAAAGAACTTATTATTATTATTATTATCCCAAGCCTCTTCCCCCTCCCCATACCGCACGAGGGGGAGTCCATTTGAACTGAACATGGCGGCAGTTTCGACTTGCAAGCCACTTCAGTACTGTTATATTTTATTGTATTTGTTTATATGTGTGTTTTTATGAATAATTATTAAGGAAGGTCCTCACTATATTGCAAGTGTCTAAGGTAACCGCCTTTTGCATCACTTCCAGCTGTTCTTCTTCAATGTTGTGCTTTTTTAGCTGTTGGATAAGGCTTTTAGGTACCAAGCCAGTTGCTAACATGATTATAGGAGCTATGTTGACTCTTTGAGCTTCATAAATCCTCTGCATTTCAATAGCTAGACTGGTGTATTTGTCTAGCTTTGTGCTGTAGGTGGTCTGAACATTTTGGCTAAGCGGGATAGCTACGTCGTCGATGTTGATGACCTTCAACACCTTATCAAAAAGTACGATATCGGGCCTTTTTGCTGGAGTTATCCGATCTGTTGTAATGGGCCTGTCCCAATAGAGTTTATATCTATTGTTCTCCATTACGGCATAAGGTGTATACTTATAATAAGGTACTATATTTGTAAGGAGTTTGCAATTAGCTGCTAACCGCTGGTGCACAATTTTCGCCAATTGGTTGTGTCTCCATATGTAGTGAGTAGCTACTAAACTGGGGCATCCTCCAATTATGTGGTCGATGGTTTTCACACTACTGCTGCATCTTCGGCACATTTCGTTTTAAATATTTTCTTTCATGAATAGCAATCATGAATTCCTCCGTTTCTGGGAATAGGTTTCCGTGTTTAAGCCATAGGTTAGAGGCTACTTTGTCAATATGGGCTTGGTGCAGCTGGTTTGGATGGACTCCATGAAGAGACTTCGCTTTCCCGTTCTCTTTCAGCTGTTCTATTGTAAGGGCATTCGGTGGTTTTGAAAATGGTGCTGATCTCAAATTAAGTGGGGTGTAACTGTGGTCTGCCATGCATATATCTCTGATAAAATTTGACTTTTGGATTTGGTTTCTAAAATAGTCCCTCAATCTGGTGATCTGATTGTGTTGGAGATTTGGAATATCTACTAGGTCTCTTCCACCCTCCTCCCGCGGTAGTGCGCACCTTTCAATGGCACTCTTCAGGTGGTGGCAGTTGAATTTTGTCATTTTCTGCCTGAGCTTAGTGGAGATTGCATCTAGGTCTGAGCAAAGGAATAAGTGAATACCGCTATTGCCCAGTTGTTAATGGCCTCTGTTTTATTTCCTGCATAAAGGATCCGCACTGCTCTCCGTGCGAACTCCATACGTAATTTTTCCTTAACTACAGTTTCAGTTATTCCTCTCAGTTGCAATAAGCCGAGATACTTATAGTTTTCTCCATGGATCAAATTGGAGATAATGTTCACTTCGCCTACCATGCAAGCATTTTGCATTTCTCGAGACCGAGTTCCATGCCGATGTCACTACTGAAAGCTTCGACTATCTTCTCTATCTTTATCATTCTGTGCATCTTCTCTTTTTCATTCGCATACAACTTAAGGTCGTCCATGAACAGCAGGTGGTTGATTGTGACTAGTCCTGTTTCGACATTGATTTTGAAGCCAAAGTTAAGTCGTCCGAGGATTTTACCCAATGGTTTCAACGCAATGCAAAAAAAAAAATACCACATTTAATAAGGAGAGATACGCTAGTGTTACCATCCAGATGGAGTCAGACTTTCCATTTCGTCATTAGGTGCCTCAAGAGCTCAACTATTTTCTTATCAATCCTGTACACTTCCAGTACCCTCAACAAGTATTGATGCTGTATACTGTCAAAAGCTTTCTTATAGTCGATGAAGCCCATGCTGATCTTACGTTGCTTTTTTCTGGCCTGGTGGACTACAACTGCATCGATAGTTAGTTGTTCTTTACGTCCCATGGAATTCTTTTCACAGCCTTTTTGCTCTTGGGTAATGATGTTATTAACCTTACAGTGCTCGTAGATTCGGTTGCCTAGAATTTTTGTTAGTAGCTTTTAGGTGGTAGATAAACAGGTGATGGGTCTGTAGTTCGCTGGATTTGTTGCATCGCTGCCTTTTGTTAGAAGGTATGTGTTTCCTACCATTAAGAACTCGGGGGCTTTTTTGGGATCCCGCATCATCTCGTTGAGGAAATTGGCAAGCAATTCATGTACTGCAGTGAACTTTCTAATGCAGATGTTATGGATTTTATCTGGGCCTGGCGACTTCCAGCTCCCACACTGTTTAATTGCATTGAAAATTTCAATGTCTGTGATGTTTATCCTCTTCATCTCTCTATATTCGTTGCTCCTCTCCTGCTCTTCCTGGATCCAGGTAGCTTCAGAATTGTAGGGTTTCGCTTTCCCCCAGACCTGTCTCCAGAAGTTGACAGTTTCCTTCATTGTTGGTGGCTCTCCATTGCTTGTGTCTGAAGCTAGGTTTTCAATTTGCCTATAAAACCTCCTCTGATCCCTTTGGAAGAGTATATTGTTGAGCTTACGATCTCTGCTAGCTTTGTACCTCCTCAGACGGGTAGAACGCGCTTTTAATTCTTGAATTTTGCGATCCTTGATGTCATTGAGGACGCTCTGTGTTAGTTGCGCTAACGGTACTGGGGCTATTATTATTATTATTATTATTATTATACCATACCCCCTCGCGTCATAGTATTGCAGTTTATTATTTTATCTGCTTCCTATTTTTTTTTACTTATTTAAGGAAGAGCTTACATGTAGTCATATCTGAAGGTGTGCATTTTTTTTTTCCTGATTTACGAGTAAATGTACATAGGTTTGAAAGTACGATTTCCATTTGTCCAGATTTCCCAATAGGGATCGATTTTTTTAATTTTTCTAGACATGTTAAAGATTTTTGGTTCATTAAGTCGTGCCGTTGCGGTGCAGCTGCGATGTCGGTTTGTTGAAGTTGCGGTGTCGTTACGGTGCCGTTGCGGTGCAGTTGCAATGTCGTTGCGGAGTAGCTGCGGTGCAGTTGTGCGACACCGAAGAGACTTCAAACTACATTTTGAGGAACTGCATGGCACGCATCAGAGTAAAATATCTCGGTTTTAGGGGACAAATATATTCCATCTCTAGATCCGATGAACCCCTTCAAGTTTCTGGTAAGAACTAAGTTGAATAAGATACTTACGATAGCGAATCACTTCAATTAATAACAGAAAGGGGGCAGATCTCTGAGGTCGCAATGCACATCATTTGGCGCAACAGCTCTTTAAGTGCCAGGGCCGAGCTTCGCACAACCATTCATGTTGTGTATGGTATAGTTCTCACACGACAGGGACCTACAATTCAGTGCCGTATCCGAAGAATTTGTTTTGAGAAGCTTTCGCATGACAACATTACTCTCGGATGTTTGCCAGACGTTCGCAAAAGGTGGGACCGTGAAAAACTTGTTGCTATTTTCTGGGATTCAAACTCGGAAGCTCACGCGCAATGGTCCGAAACACTAACCACTTGCTCCACGGCGCCTACGCTAACGACCGAAAGTAATGAAAAATAGTATGAGCTTTCAGACACTTCTTCCACTCAAAAGTAGGTACTGACTCAACTTTCTAACGAATTAACCAAACAAGTTTGCCTTCATTTGTTTTCTGTGCTGAAACACAATACAGTAAGTAGAGCTGAATACCTCTACCCCTCCAAGAGCATAGTTTTAACCTCAATCAACCTAAGATAATTGAAAATCTTCATCCTCTCCCCTTTTCAATCAGCGATTTTCATGGGTCGCCTATTAAATCGCTCAATACTCTAATTAATTCATCAATCTACTCCATCTTACTAATGCTACAATAATGAAGTTAAGTTCAATTTTTCTTTAAGCAACAACCAACTTTTAATTAGTACATAAAAGTCTGTAAGACAAAACCCTTGCCTTGCGCACCGCAGATTATGCAACTCTTGTCGGTAGAGCTAATGCAGAACCACACCGCTAAGTGCTGCATTACTCGTGGGAAATTAAAACCACCAGCGCAACGCAACATGACCACAACCATAAAGCTAACCTTTCACTTGCCAGACAGACATACCTCACCTACTAGCATGGCCACTAATGCCACCAGTAACGGTAACGAACACAGGCATCCATCAGTAATGATGCAGAAAATATGAGTTGTAAGATGGCCTATGGTTATGAGCGCGTACCAATAAATCGAAAGGACATGCACCGAGGCTATGTGTAGCATGGCCACGGGGCGGCATCCGTCGACCATCTTTCATCCAACTCAGGCGAAGTGTCTTATCCGAAATTATGATTTTAAATGTGTAACGTATTTAGTAATTAAATTGATTGATTTACAACTCAATTAAAACGTCTAGCTCCTAAGTGATTGTGTGATGTTCAATAAAATAGATTTGATTGGAAAGAGAATCACAAATGTTGTGTTACAATTTCCCAGCTTGATGTCTTACCATTTTCGGATTCGTAATAAATATCTAAATTAAAGTCAAATCTAAGCGGACTACATGCGATCGTGACAGGATGCAATGCAATGGCAGAAAGTAGCTGGTGTTAATAGAAACAGAAAATGTATTTTATAACTGCGGGCTTTTAGACCTTTTAAGGATGTGTGCAGATCTTTAAGTGGGACACTTTGGAAAGTAGTTTTCGATTTGATTGACATTGGCGCGGAGTTTTTTTATTTTTATTATTTTTGTCTGTTTATTCTTGCAAATGACAAGCTACGTGGGAATTGCAGATTTGGTTTTAAAGTTAATACAATTAGAAATAACATTCCACATGTTTTGATAAGGAGTTGACACATCTGGCGAGAGGTTTGCCGGATAAGTATGCTGCTGTCCAATGGGACTAGGTTTGAGCAGCATCTTAATTGCTGCTGAGTTGAGGCTAAATTTGATCTGGAAGTTTGAAGAATAGAAAACCGCTAATGGAACGAAGCATTTGGTAGTCATATGCACTTATTTTACACGTGTGTTATGATTGAATACACAGACTGGTGGGATACAACTACGAGGGCAAGCTGAAAAGTTCTGGCCTGACGCAGAGATAGAGTTCCAATCAGCAAAAATTTATGTTTTCTGCCTGGGTACACTTCTCATTAGTTCATATGACAAGTTTCAACTTGTTATAAAGGTAGTTCGCTTACGCGAATTTTTGCAGTAGACGTCTTACGTGTTTTTCGTTAAAATGGATAAACTTGAATATCGTGCGGTCATATAATTCTTCGTTTTGGATGGGAAATTCCCCCTAAGGAAATTCGTCCAAAGTTGACAAAAGTTTACGGAGACTCTGCTCCTTCCATGTCAACCGTTAAAAAGTGGGCAGCTGAATTTAAACGTGGTCGCACGTCCCTCGAAGATGACCCACGTGAAGGACGGCCAAAAACCGCAACCACACCCGAAACCATCGAAAAAGTGCATGCATCGTGTTGGACGATAAGCGAGTGAAGGTGAGTGAGATAGCTGAGGCTGTGTGTATATCGGAAGAGAGGGTGCGAAACACCTTGCACACAAACTTAGGGATGCGAAAGCTCTGTGCAAGATGGGTGCTGCATTTGCTGAATGCTGATCAAAAGCAAATGCGCAAACGATTTTCGCGGCAATCTTTTGACCGATTCAATAGGGATCCGACCGATTTTGTGCGGCGATTTGTCACTATGGATGAGACATGGGTCCACCACTACACGCCAGAAACGAAACAGCAGTCGAAGCAGTGGGTGGAAGCCGGTGGTTCAGCGCCAAAGAAAGCGAAGTCAATCGTATCTGCCGGAAAGGTCATGGCCAGTGTGTTTTGGAATGCGAAAGGGATTCTGCTAATTGATTACCTTGAGAAAGGCAGAACAATTACAGGCGAATATTACTCCAACCTTCTTGGCCAGCTGGATGTCAAAGTTCGCGAGAAGAGGCCTGGCTTGAAGAAGAAAAAATCATCTTTTAAAAGGACAATGCACCTGTACACACGTGTGCGTTGGCGATGGGAAAACTGCGGGATTTGGGGTACGATTTGGTCAGCCACCCTCCCTATTCACCTGATTTGGCACCCTCAGACTTCCATCTGTTCCTAAACTTGAAGAAATTTGTTTCTGGGAAGCGCTTCGCATCATAATGCAGAAGTTGAGAGGGCCGTAGATGAATATTTTCACAGCCTTCGAATCTCTCACTTCCCAGTAGGAATACAGTTTTTTCAGTTTTTATTCTTTACTTTTCTAAATTAAATAAACGCTGGACTAAGTGTGTTGAAGTCAAGGGAGATTATGTGGAAAAATAAAATCATTTTTTAACTGAAAATCGCGGTCTTTCATTGTCAGGCCGAGAACTTTTCACCTCGCCCTCGTATATACCAGTGTTTCATTTGAATATAAAAGCATCTAGCATTGCGGCTGTGACTGATCAGCAATCACCCTAAACGCTTGACGCTGAACACGTTTAAGTAAACTTAATTATGAGGTTGGAATTCCATCTGAAAAGTTCCATTTCGGGTACGATTGGTGAAAGATCGTCACGCTAGTGGTTCATGGTTCAAATTCTGATGTCAACAAGCATTTATTTATTTATTTCTCATGAAATATATAAAGAGTAACTTTGGTCAATTGCTTATGTTAACCCTATTGCAAAGGTTTAACATTGGTAGTAGGTTGGTCATATGGCTGGAAAAATTATTCGCTGTGTTGGATGATTGACTTGCCTAGGACAGAAGCAAAGACAAAAGAGAAAACAAAATCTCCTCAGTTATCTGGACCCACAATCGGAGTTTTTCTGAAACCCAATACCTGTGTTTCACACCACTACAACAATCTTTCTCCCTGTGTCTACCCTTTTCAACATTCATAACCCCTAGAGCCCGCGCAATATTTAAAGAAAGGCGAAGCGATCCCATCTGGACTTCTTGGCGTTCAGCTAACTACATGAGGGAAAAGCAAAATTTACTAACACGCATACTTGAGCAACAAAATTGCGCGATAATGATTTCTCAACTGTGAAAAGGTCCTAGAGTTTTATGCTGCTATAAGTGCAGTGTTGGGAAACATTCTGGGATGATTTAAGACGTTCTCGAAAGGTATAAGTATCAAAAACTTGCTGTTTTCTGTAACTTGACCATGAACCTCCCGCTCATCAACCCATCACCATAACTACTGGGCTTTGGCGTTCAAACAAAAACTGCGATCTAGTCCAATTAAAATAAATTCCCTACAAAAGTAGATGGATAAGGACAAATACAAATGAATAAAAATGGCTTCATCTGCAGTGACCTATTTTCACTTCTTCTAATAGTATGGTCGAAGTAATTTGCATCCATTGTTGCACAATTCCGGGTGCAATTAATTATCCCCGAAAAATCGTTAATAAAAAACTAAAAACACACAAAAGCCGGCCGCGCACGCGAAAGGGGTAAAATCGAAAGTGACAGATAGCTACAGATAATGCCAAGAGGATCGGGAAAGTGCAACAACAGCAGCCTGTAGGATTCCGCTCTCCCGGTTGCTCAGCTCGGGTGGGTTCACTTCGATTAGCGAAATTGGGTGTTTACACACGATATGGAAAATGGGCGCCACCAGATCTTTGAAAGGGATCGGGAAACCTTGGGAAAATGAATGGGGTGGGAATCCTGAAATTGTGCCAATAAAAAAAGAACAACGAACGTGCGTTATAACACTCTTTACGAGTACGGCCAATTTATTTAAAATTTCGAAAAGTCTTTTTCCACAAAAACGAAATGGCAAAAAAAGAACAAAGGTTGTATTCAACCGTATTTACGGAGGTGAAGCCGTTGGGGTGGGCCGCTATCACCGGTCCCGAAACTTCAAACGTTAAACGGAATTAGGTCGCGCGTCCCGCTTTCACCGGGAAATTACCGAAATGAAATCCTACCGGGGTTGAACAAAACAAAATCCTACACTAATCGCACAAAGAGAATTCAAAATAGAATTATATTTCCTGAGTGGGTAACCTGCTCCCTACTCCTCTCTCCAGAATGTTTCTCCTCAAAACCCTCTTCCTTCTATTCCTCCTTGAATCTTCCTGTTACTTCAGGCCATTCCTTTTCCGCTCTTATATTTTTTTCCTTGGTCCCTTCTGGACCGTTCCGCTCAAATATAACTCAGAACAAACTTGTTCACTAACTCACAACAAAAAAAACTCCTCGAACACTAGCGCTTGTTCGCACTCGCTCGTGGTCAACCAAGAAGTGCTGAACTCGCCTCAGCACTTTGCTTAACCGACCGAGAGTCTCTCTCTTCAAATTGGCCTACCGCTTATTCAGCCATTAAAAGTTCAAAGACGGCTTTATGTGCAGTACTCCGCTCTTTTGCTGAAGCATGCAGATATTCGTTCTTCATCGTTGCTCGTCTCACTCGTCGCTGAGCTGATTTACATCGTTGGCGGATGGTCCATCCGCATCAGAGGGTTGCCAACCGACCATTGGGCTCTGTCTCCCGGAGTACCTGCTTTTGTTGCCTCTTTGAAGCGTGTGGAAAAGTATAGGCATTGAATGGTGGAACCATCCAGGAACGCTTAACGAGACCAGTGCTTCAAGAAGACAACGGAATAAAATTGGATTGAAAGGCCAAAAATGGTGGACGGGTGAGAATTGGTAGGATGGAGGGGACCACGGATTTCGTGCGAGATTTGCACGTAACACCATCAGGTAGAGACTTAAATGATTTGTTTTGAGGGCAAGGTAAAGTACAGGGTGGGCTAAAGAGGTGTGACGTTTTTCACAGCTTATAGATTGTACACGGCTATTTAAAATTTGTTTATTTCTCACACGTATTAAGTATATAACGTTGTTTTTCAGCAAATAAAAAAAAAAGTTAAATCCAAGAAATGAACAGAAAATGACGACCCCAAGATGACGTCGGTTTTTGTCCCAGCACTCACGAAGACGACTTGAATAATTGTTCATGCACCTCTCTAGTATTACTGTTGGAATCGTAAGAATTTCTCTTGTGATAGCCGCTGATAATTCATCAAGTGTAGGGGGCTTTCTGTAAAAACTTTGGCTTTCAAGTAACCCTATAAATAATTAAACGGAGACAAATCCGGGTGTCGATGTGGTCACTCAAGGTCTCCTAGTAGAGAAATTAGGGGCTCGGCAAAATAACTAAAGCACCATGACAACAAAAAAGGGGAATATAACAAGGAGAACCTTTCCAAAAATATAAGCCCTCCACCCAGGGGCGGAGCTACAGCTGTTGCAATAACGTCACACTTTCTTGGCTCACCCTGTATTTGTGGGATTCATTCTAAAGATATTGAATTATCTGCATAAATTCTTTTTGGTTCACGGATGAAGACGAAAATAAAGATGAAGCATGAAGGTGAAGAATGAAGATGAATGATAAAAGAAGAAAGTATAGGATGGAGTTGAGGGATGCAAATGAATATTCATCATCTTCAAAATGCTTTTACATTCTTCACCATCGTCCTTTGTCCTCTGTCTTCATTCTTTATTCTTCCTTTGTAACCCTTACATATGATAATATAAGACTTTGGCTGCAGTACTCTTTATCCATTGTCCGAAGCTTACAAGTGTATTCTTTTTTAACTCAAGTAATGGAAATATCTAGCACTCTAAGTTTCGAAAATCAAATATTGGGCTCTCTGGGAGTGTGGGCGCCGTGGCGTAAGTGGTTAGTGTGTCGGATCACTACGCATGAGGTTCCAAGTTCGAATCCCAGAAAATACCAAAAAGTTTTTTCACGGTCCCACCTCTCGCGAGCGTCTGACAAACATCCGAGAGTATTGTTATCACGAAAATGCTTCTCAAATCGCCGTTCGGATTCGGCATTAAACTGTAGGTCCCTTCCATTCGTGTGAAAAATATAACGCACACAGCATGAGTGGCTGCGAGAAGCTAGGCCCTGGCACTTTAAAGAGCTGTTACGCCAAATATTTGTATTTTTTTTTGCTCTCTTGGAGTCTTGGGCACAAGGCATAGACTTGCCAAATCAAACAAAAGCTTCTACAGTTGTATGAAAAATATTACCTCTACCAAAAACTTAGAGAGAGATATGTCGTTGTAGCAACCTATCTTTTGGCAATCTATTATGTTCTTAACTGTGGGTTGTACTCTAAGAGTACAAGGGCTCAGGAAAACAATGTCAAGCTCAAAGAAAATTATGAGACTTTTAGCATGTTGGGCAGTCCATTATCTTAGCCTATTTGAAAAGCAGATAAAATGTAGTTTTAGGGAGTTAGAGGCCCTAAGAATTGACACGTTTCATGAGAGTGTTATAATCAATTAGGGGACAGGCCGGTTAAAGAATTTTTATAACTTCATCATAAAATGAAATCTGTTGGCTTGAGTCTTACCACACAAATTTTAACTTAACAGTTCCCAACATGCCTCGATTTGGGACCATCTTTGATATAGGCTGGCAAGGTTTCCGGGTTCTGATATTCATATTATAGATATCCTCTCCTACTTCCACTTTCGAAGAAATGTGAAGACTAAAACTTCAAGAAGTAGGATAGGTAGTAGTAATATGTGGCAGTGTCCGTCAGACTATAGCTCAATCTACTTAGGTAAGCTCATTTCACCTTTATTTCCGCCACGCCTTTCATATGATTGCGCTCGGATTATGATGAGTATTGGAATATTTTTAAATTTTGTTAGATGAGATGTTGTTGATCGTTGGATTTGTCCATATTTTGGAATGTTTTAATAGATTTAAAATAAATTAATTATTAACAGGGTGGCGTAGGCAGTATATTGCAAGTTGAATACTCATACTTTAAATCTATTTTTCTACCTTGTAGAAGATCTTTTTCGAGAAATACTTCAGGTAACTATTATATATGTGTTTTCAAATGTAATAAACACTTTCATTAAAACGTGACTGCATATCTGTAAATAAAATATTCTGGCAGGCCGTCCGCCGAATCAGAGGAAGAAAGTTGAATATCGTGAGAGGAGCCAAACCAAAGACGGTACACTGCTTTCCAATGAGCGATGGAGATGGAGCGAGCACTTTTCAGAATTGCTCAATCCCGAACAAGCTACGAGTCAGCATCAGGAAGATGACAGACCTATGCTCTAGACTTTGGCGATCAAATCGCTAAAAGTTGGCGATTCTACCGGTGTGGATGAAATCCGGCCAGAAATACTAAAAGCTTTTGATAAAGAGTAAGTGCAATGGCTCTCATGTGTCATTAAAGTGAATGCCGTGAAACACGTGGTGATTGGCAATTGGGAGTTATTGTCCCTCTTTGTAAACAAGGTGACAAAAAGGATTGCGCTAACTACAGGGGTATATTTCTTTTAAGTAGCTCTGGAAAAGTCTTTGCTAAGGTGTTAGAGACACGTGCCAGAGTTTTGGTTGAGGATAGTTTGGGGGATGAACAATGCGCTTTTCGTCCCCGTAGAAGCAGGACCGACCAGTTATTCACTCTCAGAATGATTCTTGAAAAGGCATGGGAGTATGTTGAACCTGTACCTGTTTTGTGTATTTGGCGAAAGCATGTGTTAGGATTCCTCGAGACAAACTCTGGAGTGTTCTACAAGAGTATGGTATTGATCATTTCCTATTAAGGGTAATGCAGTATTTATACACAAACTATAGAAGCTATGTTCGGGTAAATGGCGGTTAATAGATTCCCTTCACTGTGGGGGATGGACTCTGCCAAGGGTGTCTTTTGTCACCTCACCTCTTCATTGTATATATGGACTAGATGCTGCAGCGCAGCCGTGGCTGAGCATGTTGCAAAATGGGGGACTTAAGGATTAGTCATCCTCTCTTTGCGGATGATTTGGTCATCCTTGGGTCCTCTCAAACCGAACTTCAGCACGCACTCGAAAGGTTTGAAAGGAATGAAAGTAAACGTGAACAAATCGGAAGTAATAGTTGTTTCCAGAACGCCTATTCAGTACACTCTGCATATTTGTAGAGTCCCACTGAAGCAGGTGAATAAGTTTAAGCATTCATTTCATTTCATTTTCAATGCATTTTATTTAATTAATTCAGTATACCTTACATGCTAACAAAAACGCTTAAAACTAGCTTAATTAACTTAACTATTTTATTCTGACTTCGAAGCTCCATGTGGGCGCTCTAAGCTAATCCTAACACTTAATCTATGTCTTTCAACGTAACCTAAGTAAATTCATTTATTATAACTTAACTAATTGAGACATTAAAAACTAAGAAAAATGATTATTGTAGAAAAAAAAAAACTTTGAGTATGGACTGATATTTTCGGGTCTTAAGAGATAAAACTTATAAACTACCTTTTTTTTTGTCAGGATAGGAAACGCTCAACTGGATCACTCAGACGCAACTTTTCCATTGTACTACCAGAGAGCAAACCCTGATTTACCCATTTTATTGGAATTTCCTTGTCTTTCTAAGAAAGCCAAGCAAGCACTTCAGTGATGAGGAGCTTACAGTACCAGCACTCACCACATCCGCACCGAGGATCTGCCACCTAATACGAGCAAAGGCCGGACACTCACAGAGATAATGTTCCGCGGTGTCGTCGCTCTCTCCACAAGCGTCGCAGATTGTAGTATCACTTAAGCCTAACACGTTAAGGTGCTTGGCAAAAGCAAAGTGGCCTGTCAAGACGCCGATAAGTTGTCTACAGTCTTTTCTGCTGAGAGACAGCAAGAATGCCGCTGATTTCTTACAGACGTCCGGGAGCATGCGTTTAGTCAACCTGCAACCTGGAGAATCACGCCACACACAATTGTGCTCGTGCTCGACCCAATCGTCAATGGAAGCCCTAACCGAAGACGCTGGAAGACCCAACGCGAGTTCGGGACGTGAGAAAGCCTCCTCTGAGCCTTGTCTAGCAATCTCATCGGAGATCTCGTTCCCCAAGATCCCAGTGTGACCTGGGACTCAGATAAGAGACAGAGAATTCAGCCTTGCGACCGAGTTCAAAGAGTTTTTGGTTTCACGAACTATTTTGAAAGTGGTTAAAGGGTTAAGCAAGGCCTTAAGCGCAGCCTGACTGTCACTACAGACACAAATGCTACGTCCCTTCTACCTGTTCTTCACAACATAGTTCATGGCCATTAGGATTGCATAAGTTTCCGCTTGGAAAACAGACGCATAATTGCCTAACTGGAAGTGAAGTCTAATGTTGTCGACTTCCACGAAGACTCCAGCGCCAGACCCTTGACTGGTTTTGGAACCATCCGTGAAAATACGACTACATTCCATTGCCGGCTCAGACTCTGACCGAAGCCGTGTAGATCCAGAGAACCTCATTCGGTGATAAGCCCCAAGTCTTGCCACAAGCACCCTTACACTGCCAGAAGACTGAGAGCGCCTTGGATGTTTTCGACTCGGCGTGTTTAGACCAATGAAGTTTCTTATCTAAAATCACTCCCAGATATTTGGCTTCATTGGAAATGCGAATCGTGACGCCTTTTATTACTGGCTGAGTCAGACCGGTCAAAATCCTCCTTCTCGTAAAAAGAACAACCTCAGTCTTAAGAGGATTCACCGAAAGCCCACTCCTAATACACCATTCATCGATCATGTCCAGCGCCGCCTGCGCGTTAGCACAGACCGTCGCCAGGCATGGCCCGACAGAAAGTACGGCGACATCATCCGCATATGCCTGAGCGTAGACGATAGAACTATTTAGAGTGTTCAACAGAGAGTCGACCACCATGCACAATAACAATGGAGACAGAACGTCACCTTGCGGACAGCCGCTGTTTACCCCTGTCATAACATATTGGCCACAATCCGCATCCACTACCAAAGTTCTATTCATTAGCATTGCTTTAATCCACAACACTAATGTTTCATCTACCCCGTGTTGTCTGGCAGAGTTGCACATGCAGTCAAAAGTCGCATTGTCAAAAGCACCCTCAATGTCGATGAAGATACCCATCGCGTATTCTCTCCTATCAAGCGCGCATTCAATTCTGGCCACTAGATTTTGAAGTGCGGTCTCACAGGATTTCCCACGCTGGTAGGCATGCTGCATCTCCGATAGTGGATGCAGTTTCAAAGCAACTTTGCACGCGTGAAATTCTACCAGTCTCTCCATACTTTTCAGTAAGAAGGATGTCAAACTTACAGGTCTGAAACTCTTGGGGAGCGAATAGTCCTCCTTACCAATTTTCGGTATGAAAGCTACTCTGACAGTCCGCCAAGGTGTAGGAATATATGCCAGCGCCAAGCCAGCGGTGAAAATTATTTTCAGAGTTGGCAATAGCTGATCTATACCCTGTTGCAGCATAGCTGGATATATTCCATCGGTGCCAGGCGATTTGAAACCATCAAAAGATGCCACAGCATATTTGATGGCCTCATCTGTTGCCACGGCTGATGCAATATACCAGCTGCGCCGATTTTTCTGACTTGGATCAAGCTCAGCCTGGGTAAGCGGACCAAGCTCCGACCTAGTGATTATCTGATTGCCAGGAAAGTGAGTCTCCAGCAGTAGACTAAAAGTTTCCGCTTTCGTCTCAGTAAACTTGCCATCAGACTTTCTCAGTGACTCCGGTTTGGTCGGCTTGCCCCTTTTGAGAACCTTAACCAACCTGCTGGTTTCACCGAGTGTCTCGATCTTTTCACAAAAATCTCTATAAGAAGCACTTTTCGACAACCGAATTAACTTCTTGTATTCTTTTTGCTTCGATCTAAAATGATTCCAGTCACCTTCTAAATTTGTCTTGAGTGACCTATTTAGAAGTTTTCTGGATTCCTTCCTAAGTCGCTGCAGTTCTGGGATCCAATAGGGAACCAGAGTTCTGCAAGGGGTTTTTGTCAATGGGCACGTCAGTTCAAAACAGCTGGTAAGGACACTAGTCAGGTTTTGAACAGCATCCTCAACCTTTCGTTTCGTTCTGAGTTTAGTTGGAGTTTTGACAGATCTGTCTAGCTCTTCCCTAAACCGCACCCAGTTGGTTTTCCTCGGATTCCTCCTCTCCTGCAAAGTTATGGCCTCGCATTCGATTTGGAAAACGATGTATCTATAGTCTGACGAGGACACCTCCTTCAGTACCCTCCAGTTAGTAATTGACTTGAATTACCTATTAGATAAAGTCAAATCAATTACCTCCTGCCTCCTTGCCGTAACAAAAGTTGGCTGGGAGCCAACATTGTTAATTACCATGCCAGACGATAGTATAAAGTCTAGGATATGGTTTCCTCGTATGTTACATTTGCTGCTGCCCCAGACTGTATTCTGAGCATTCGCGTCGCAACATATGACTAGTCCCATCTCCCGAGTGTCACAGTACTTTATGAGTTCGGCAACCGCCTTCGGTGGTGGAGGCATTACCGAATCATAAGGGAAGTAAGCCGACGCAACGACGAAGGTTTTCCAACTTCCGGTCGTTTCGTAGCTTACAGCTGCAGCAACCAGGTCCTGTCCACAGAATTGTCGAAGCTTGGTTACTGAGAGGAAATTCGGTAAAATTAGACAAGCTCTCGGTCTTTCAGATCGCTCGTCACATAGAACCGTTACTCCACGAACACCTCCAAATCCACATATGCGCTTGTTCCGCTCGTATGGCTCCTGGATAGATGTTATGTGGGGTTTTATACGCACCACGGAAAGTCTACTACATAAGAGAGTGGTAGCAGCCTTTGAGTGATGGAGGTTTATCTGCGAAAATATCAAAGATATAGTCGGAGTTTTATTAGTAGAAGGGCGCGCACCAGGTGCGCACATGCTTCCGGCGATACGAGCGCCCCTATCCGTGGCTTTGCCTGTGTGAGCCATTTTCTGTCCGCTAGTGCCGGGACCTTTAGGGGTAACAGCACCAGTATCCATCAGATTTTGTGCGCAGATAACGGCAGCGGTAAGAGTGTGCCCGGCATAAGAGCGCGCGTCAGATGCGCACGCGCTTTTACCAAGAATAGCAGGCGAAACTTGCTCCGTCAGATTGGACCTGTTCGAGCCGACCGAAAAGGAGCCAGCGTTAGGTCTGAGGGATTGATCGGCTCCAGTTGGAGTACTTTCTGCCGACCTAGGCTTCTTTCCTGTCGCTACTGAAGGATGACTGCTTTCGGTGCTTGCGCCTTCAGCTGACTCTGCAGCCTCTTTGCACCCCGCCCTCGCCGCCTTCCTTCTTCTCCTTTTCAGTTGACTCTTAGTCAGGAGCCCATCGGAGTGCGCCGCTTCAGGAGCTCGTTCAGCCTTATTGGTTTCCCGAGTCAAACCGTCGCCGACACAACTTCGACCAGCTACCCTTCTATTGAGGCAGAGATTAAACGTTCTAGCCGAAGCCTTTCCGCCACTTTCTTTGCCATTCCAGCCCAACCTACCAAACGAGTCGGAGACAGAGCTGCAGGAGTCTTCTCAAACAAGCATCGCTACTACTTCTGATTCAACGCCAGAGGCGGGGGTTACAAGTATGGTGGTTGGGACCTCCAGAATCCTCGTCCCGGCCATAGTCAAAAAGACCACGGGTGGATTATCGTTTTCACGAGTACCACCTGGAGTAGATACCGTACAAGTTTCTTCCATCATACTGTCAACAGGTTTTGCGTCACAGTCAAGACTTCTTCAGCCTTTAGTTCGATGTCTCACCTGGGGTCCTTTCGGACCCTTAGGGTCATTGACTCTTAAGCCGTTCCGCTACGTCAAGGCAGCTGAAGAATGGGAACGGCTCTAAACTACCTTAAAATAATTAAATAAGTTTAAGCATCTCGGGGTCTTATTCAGGAGTGATGGAAAGAGCAATGTCGGATTATTCTGTATAATCAGTCAGGCTGGATCAATTTCGCGAGAGCTTGATCAATCTGTTATAAGGAATGCCGAACTTAGTGTTCAAGCTAAATTATCGGTTTTTAACTAGGTATATGTTCCAACTCTCACCTATAGTCGCGGATACAAGCTGCTGAAAGAGGTTCCTCGCAGTGTTGTTGGAATAACCCATAGGCATCGAGTGCGCAACGCCAGACAACGCGAGGCGCTCAATGATGAGCAGCTACTTCTTCGAGCTGAAGGATTTATGCTTTGACAGTCTGGTCACGTAGTGCGTATATCCTTAGTATGGCTTCCAAGACGTGTCATGATTGCCGTGTCATCAAGTTAGCGACCCCTGGGTAGGCCTAGAAATAGATGGTTGGATCAAGTCCGACATCTCTCCTGGAGCCGTCTAGGGATTCCTCCTGATGAGTTGGAATCGACGGCGGAGGATCAAGAATGTTGAAGAGTGTACTTAATCATCCTACCCCCGCGACCCTCATAAAGGATTAGCGGGTAAACTATTTCAATGACAAAACGGAAAGTGCTCTAATGAAGTATACTTGAAATCGCATATTCAAAAACCCAGCGAAGCGGGTACAACCAGCTAGTGATGACATATATTTTTGTTTCGGTTGCCAACATTTTTTCCATTCACAGTGCGGCTGTTACCTTATTGGCTTAGCAAGGTTTTTACGCATTTAACCGACTAGCTAATGCTCAAGTATAACAACTCAAAATCAACATCATCATTTTAATCAAAACTGTGGCATCTAGTATAACTACAGCCAATTGGACATGAATATATTCATCATCATTTTATTCATCTCCACACGCGACAAACGCACTAATTCGACACTGATCATATGTATATGTGTCTAATTAGCGAACCCAATGAAACGAGTTCCTCACAAGATACAATATCATTGTAAACTTAGTTACAAAAAAAAAGTGGGTTGTAAAACCTTATAACATAGTTTACAACCACCATGAGTGAAGGAAAAATCTACGGGTAATTAATAACGATGATCATTTGCATCTGTTTAAGATTCCATTTTCCCCTAGTTGTTAAAAAATAAAATAGTAGGTGATGTAAAGCTTATTGGTTGTTAAATTTGTTTATTTTCTAAGTCGTTTGCTTTGTTTTAGTTTACCGATTGCTAAGTAGAACATTCGAATTTTCCACTCAGTTAAGTTAATTAATGTCTTAATGATACTTTTAATATCCGTATCTGAGTGGGTGAAATCGGCCATATTAAGATATTCATGAATAAAAAAAACCAATGTGTAGGATGTGGATTTCTTAGGACACTATTCGTTTGGTTGATAGATAAGTGGGTGCACTTAATTCTTTAGTTTTTCATCGGAAGATGACCTGTTAATATCAAATGAAATAATTCAAAGGAGCATAATCAATTGCAGTGCAAAGTAGTTCTATTAATATATCCGTATAAAGTTGATTATCAGGATAAACCTTACAGCTCGGTATTGCTAGTAACTCTTTACACTATTACATATGTGCGGCTTTAGTATCTATGAACAGACATATCCTTAATCTGATCTTTTTAGTAATCTTTTCTCAGTAGAGATGAATCAATAATACTAACATAGCGCCCCGAGATGTAGATGCCTGTTAAAAAGCTGGTGAATGCAAGTCTATGAAAACATGCCTTTAACAAAATGATATTGATAGACATCGTACGGTGGTCAGATGAACAAGGAGCTGGTATGGTAGGTAGGTGTGGTGGTTCTACTTAGAAAAGAAGAATCCAATTAGGACTAGGTGCTGTTTTGATACCACAAACTCATGTAACCTGGATGTGAAGGTGTGTTGGTGGGGAGTCTCTAGATCCAACCTGTGGAGTTTAAGAAGATTATTAAATCTTTAATGTTTTTCTCTAAGTCTTCCACAAAGGAATTGAAAAAAGGATTTTCCTAAAGCTCGTTGTCTTGTCCTAGCTAGTGCCGGACAGGGTTTATTTTTCAGTTGCGACATTGCAACTGCGACAGTGCGTGGTGAGGGAGAACTAGTTTGACTGCATGATTTTCTATAGGCAAGTGACCCATGGTGATCGCTGTTATCCTTAGGCGTTATGTTTAGGAAGTCGGTTATTTTTGTTTTGTTTTATTATAGTTTGGCCAGAATTTTGAGGAGATTTATACTTTGAATCTGAACTGATGCCACAAGTGAGTGGTGAAGGGTTGAGCCTACCCCATTTCGGCATTCTAGCACCAGCTTGGAGGATGTAGTAAGCAAAGCAATGGCTTTGATGGCAGCATAGCTACATATATTTGCCTTGCAGTTATATTAGTGTGTATTTTGATCTAGCGACAGGCTTCTCGGACAGCAAGTAATTCTGCCTGAAACATACAAAATCCGGAAGTCTATATGATTTTGAGATGTTTAAGGATATTCTGCAGTGGAAGTGGCATCCTCTACGGCCTAACTGGTATAACATCGAAATGTCATGTTGCAGTTAGTAAGGGGTGTCCTAAAGACTGGTAGAACTTTAATTTTAAAGAAATAACGTAAGGCAATGTGGCCGTATGTCATGAATAATACTATTGTTGCTGGCTTATCAGCATAAAGCACAGGAAATGATCGAGAAGTGTCAAATCGCTTGATCTTTGTGATACGTCCATTTTTCGTAGTCAACTCATGGCCAAATTGTGATTTCAATAAGTCGATTGATTCCGTCGCAGTATGACACGTAGCGTCATCCTGTTGAACTCACGTCTCATCCGGATTATTGTCATCATTATTTGCAAAGAAATATTCATGGACCACAGTCCAGTAACTAATTTCATTGATTCTAATGCGAGCTCTGCCCTCATATTTGAAAAAATACGGTCCGATGATGCCACCGTCGTGAAAACGGCACCAAACACTTAATTTTGTAATGAGGTCTGCAGGGTCTCTTCTCGATTGGCTCCATATGCAACAATTTTGCTTATTGGCGAATATGGTATGTTACGCCGAAAATTATTTTCATTACTGAACACAATTTTGCGATAGAACAAAGCGTCAGCTTGCACCTGTTTTAAAACCCAATCAGAGGCAAAGCAGCGCGAATTATGGGCCCGTGGTTGTAACCCATTTTCGCCCAAATAAAAAGTAGTAGTTAGAGACTTATCTACTTGTAATATAAAGAAAAGAAAAAAAAACAAAAAATATTATTTTCTTAGAAAAAAACACTGTCCTTAAATGGGGCCTCTGGGCTCATGCGGTGCGGAACATTTCAAAACACTGCTTCTCAACACGTAGTGTTTTCAAGCACATTTTTAATTGCGAACGTGCTTTTTTGTGGCAAATTGCACATCGTAGCTGTTAAGCTAGCTTTTGTCGATAGTGACCAACACCATCGTACTGCAGACTTGGCACCATAGATGCTGAAGGGCGTACATTTTGAGCATTTTTGTGTCTCTATTAGTGACGAGCGATATTTCGGCGGAAGTGGAGCAGATCAAGCTTTGTATAATGGGTCAGGAGTTGTAAACGCCATGCATTAGAAACTGAAAGATCGAGCATGTAGGTGAATAGAACCCACCACCACTTTTTGCCTCGGATGGCAGAGCGATATTGAGAAATCGACTGATCAGCTTGATCTATCCCACTCATGCCTTTGTTATAACTCTGAAATACATGCGGTACACCCAGGTCGATTTTTTATTTATGTGCAGTACCCCATCGCTTTACTTAACCCAGAAAAAGAACAGTGTCATAGTTGAACCCATTGTGCAGACGCTGTTATTAAGCTAACAAACAAACAAGACTTGATTGACAGTATCAAATCGGTATTTAAAATCTGCACGATTTTTCTTCTTCATATTTTTTGCTGATACCAAGGGGCACTTCTTAGTTCGTCTTCTATGAACAGTGCCACTTGCTGGGTACCCAGATTGCTGCAGATCACGTAACAAATCATAATTCATTAAAAAATGATCAAAGAAGACGATATGATCATTAGGAGTGGTCCGTAATTTATCAATCAGATGCTTTAACACCCTTACACCTAATGGTTCAGTAGTATTTGTTGCTGTAGATTTTCCACAATAGGCATCAAATGCATAGCAATAACGATTACCGAATAAATCAACCTCGCAAATTACAACAAAAGTAGTTTTGTCCAATTCTTTATTTTTATCTTATAGCTAACAATATAAGCAATATAATATTGAAGAAAGATATCAGAATTATTTAAAAATACTACTATAAAAATTATACTTATTTCTTGGTGAAAACCACCAACCAACTCACTTTACAAAATGACCTGCACAACCACTTTTAAATGATGACAAAAATGTTTCCTCTTGACAACCGTAAAGAACCACTATTTAGCTTGGCACATTCACTATAGTAATGAGTACTAAATGTTAAAATGAATAAAATGAGATAGCTTTAAGAACCGTCCTCGTTTGGGCACGGTGGGTTTAAATGGGTTAATTCCTGCACCAGTTCTTTTTTTATAATTTACACGTGCACCCTTAATATATTAAGACACAGCGGGGGCTAAATCTTATACGAATGTCATCCAAGATCTTTACGCAGTTTTCCGCATGGCGGATGGACAGAGTCCCAATTGTTGCAACCGACGACGAATCGATGAATTTAGATCATTTCATTTACTCACATGGACCTATTGTATAAGTTTCGCGCTTCATAAACCGAGTTTCAAATAAATTTGAAAAATTTGATAGTGTTGTTCAAGCGTAAGTCTATTCATGATGATTTGCCAGACTGTACCAAACATAAATGTTTGATAGCTATCCTCATCGTAATTTACGAGTATACCTAAGCAAAACACACCCTGTATATGCACAAGTCCTTCCATTTTTTTAGTTTTAGTCGACGTGTGGAAGTCCTCAACCGATGTTTTCTGCTAAAAACTCTATCTATCATTTTAGAACGTTTTCAATAGTTTTCTGTGCTTATTATAAAGTCGGCAGTAGAGTGTTAATTGTTCACATATATTTGAAAATGCGATCATTAAAGTCAACTTATCTTGTACAGTAATTGCAGTTAAATGTTTTTTTTTTTTTTTTTCAATGTCTCCCGATAACTATTGGCGCAGTAGTTGCATTTTTATTTCAATAATGCCTTGATTTTATGAGCTAACTTGCGTCAAGTTTCTAATACTATGGAGGAAATATACCATTAGTATTCATATTCGCAGTATAAAACGATCCAATTAATAGGATCACATTTTTCACCGGGTAATAAAGAAAATTATTGTTAGCCGCAAATGGACAATTGCATGCTGCGTTTATAAAGTAGAACTCTGTGGGTGCAGTCTACTTTAAAATACATTCTCACCTTTAAGTTATGACATATTGATTGGGTGAGGTTCATAAATTATTGAAGATGATGTTGGCAATTTTAATATAATTTTATGGTCAATATAAAAGTTATGAACTGACACAGAGCAAACCGTTTATACTTACACCACCTACATATTATAGGGCAATTATTGGTTGTGTGAAGTATTTCGATCCCTTAATTTTAATAAAAAATTTAATAACGATTGTAGAGAAACTCAAAAAATTGCCTGTCTTACTTTTGTCTGTTTGCCTGTCTATCCGTCTGTTGGTCTGCCGATCTGTCAGTCTGCCCCTGTACCTACTCTTGACTGCAGCCTAAACGGCTGGACAAATTTTCCTATAACTTCAAAATTAGTGGTACTTTTGTTCAATTTCCATAAGGGGTCCCAACAAGAGCGGACAATTTAAATAAAACAGTTTTTTTTAGGAAATACCGAAATTTTATAAATTTTTTTTTTTATTCTTCACAGCTGTACCCAATGTGTTTAAAACTTGTATGCGCTACTCAATTCTCTTTCCAAAATGTATAAAACTATTTACCTATAATAGTTTAGAAGTTATAGTGTTTAAAGTGGTTACACCTCCAAGTAAGAGGTCACCCACTTTGATGGGCTATAATTTGAAATGTGGTGAGAATAGACCCCCCTGCCATACAATTTTTTGTTCGGCGGAAGTTCAGGTATCTCCTCTTAAAGGATTATACTGCTTAACTGGGACACACTGTATGGGTAGTATAGTACGAGCCCAAACGCAAAATAGTTGGTCTACCAAGCAATTGATATTTACACGTGCTCATCCTTTGCAGTTTTGAAGCAAATAACACTCTATTTAATGATTAACGTAGGTTTAATTCAGATTAAATAAAATAAGCAATAAATAAGGAAGTAACCGAAATAAATTCACGATAAGGAGTGATCTTATGGAAAAAAACATCTTTGCAGTACTTTTTTGAACGCAAACTAGTTGGTCTATGAGCCAAAATTTTAATTTTACCAGTCTGTTACGCCACCTTTTTTCTTAATTACTGCTGCTATTCTTCGTGGCATAGTATCAACTAGTTTTTCAAATTCTTCAGCAGTAAATGATTGCCAAATATTAGTAATTTTATTTTTTAAGTCCTGAAGAGTCCTAGCCGGCTCTTGTCTCAGTTTCTGCTTCATCTTGTGCCAAACAGTTTGGATTGGTGAAAGGTCAGGGCTGCTGGAAGGCCATTCCATTAAAGGAATACCTGCAGCAGATAACCATCGCGTTGTGGACCTAGCTGTATGACAAGAAGCGCCATCTTGCTGAAATATGTAACTTCCGTCACTTGATTTAAGCCGTGGTATTGATGGAAGAAGTTGCCCTTGCAGAATATGTTCGTACTTCACAGCATTAACCAATCCGTCAACAAAGTGTAAATTCCCAGCACCACGCCCAGACATGCACCCCCATACCATGAGAGATGCTGGGAACTTGACGGTTCGTTTTAAACAATCCTTTTGAAAGGGTTCTTTGGAGGTTCGAATCACATGTTTGCGTTCGTCGCCAACGCAAATCTCAAACCTGGATTCATCGCTCCAAATAACGGTCCGCCATTGACTTAATGTCCAGTTTTTACGTGGTTTCGCCCACTCAATCCGTCTTTTCTTATGTTTAGGCGTAAAAAGTGGCTTTTCTTTCGCCTGAGTTTTGCATGAATGAAGTTATTTTAAAATGTATGATATTAAATTATTTTAAAACAAACCTTATAAGAACGGTAAGCCATTTTTTCATTGTTCTTTTGCAAGTATCGACGGAAATGTTTTTCTTAATGTGACTTTTCTATTCTACAGTTAAGGCAGCGGCAGTTTGACGTCGGTTTTCTTTGATAATTTTTTTTTAACACACGACATTCACGAGGTTTTGCTTTCGTTGGACGTCCGGTTTTTTACATGTTTCCACACTTCCGGAATTTTTGTATTTTGTAATTATGTTTTGCACTGGTGATCGCGGCAAACTAACATTTTTAGCTATTTTATAGCTGGATAATCCCGTTTCGAATGCCTTAATTATCGACTCCCTAATATCTCGCGATAGTGCAACGCCACGCGCCATGTTTGACCAAAAACTGATACTAACTTTGCATAAACAAAATGGTCATGCAACAACAAAAATCATGTCTCTCAATTTGTTCGTAACGGTTTAACAAATCACTATTAAAATAATACTAGACCAACTATTATGCATCCAAAATAGAGCAGACTAACTATTATGCTCTTATCTTTGTTTCAGTAAAACTTACATTGCCACCGTATGCTTCATTTGTTTTGTTTCTCCTGCTCTAATTCTATTAAGAATAATTACTTTATTACTTTATTACTTTTTATAAATGACTGCTACCAACCAATTAATTTCAGCATAGGAAAGAATTTTTGTGTTAAGAATCTAAGTAGACCAACTATTTTGCTATTAAGCTTAAGAGCTCTTTTAAATCAATTGCTCGACGTAAGTTGGGCATCAATAGAAGAGATAGGAAAGAATTGTTTTTGCAATAGTGGTTTTAAGCACATGTTTATTCCTTGTGTGATATGCGAAGGAGACTTTGCTGTCGTTATTATTACTAAAATGGATAATGAGTGATACCTAAACCGAAAACCCACCTCTCAGTAACCGAAAACATTACACTACTACACTATGCCATCCACACAATACCAAACTAATAATAAATGTTGAAATTACCCAAAGGCCGAATGCTCACTATCTACACCAATCAGTATAGAAAAACTCCAGCAGTTCATTAAGAATTCTTTGTTATCGACAGGAAATGCACACATAAATTTAAAAATAAATAAAATCATTTCGTGTCAAATGTTGTGTCCATAAATTAATTAAAGCCTGGTTAGGTAAACGTTTTTAAATCATCAGTTCGGAGCACTTATTGCATATCAGACTGGTTTAATGTAATTTGTTATAATTTATGCCAACAAATTTGTATCATTTGTATAAGTATCTGCTAATTTATCAAAACACAACTCAATTTGCATTATTATCAATGCTTTCTTTCAAAAAATCGTCTTTATTACAATAACGTTTACAAGGCACTCTTGGCTTCCTTCTAATCAGCTTCATGGGAAATAAATTTTTCTTTAAAAAATTTGCATATGAGTATGTGGCACGATATTTACCTGTTTACTCGTATGGTTGGACTTAGGCTTAATTTAGTGTAGACATACGTGCATACATACAAGTATATGTATCTCAAAAAAAAACTTAGTTGAGGTATCGTCATTATGTGAGAGGTGACACTAATATAAATTTATCAATCAGTTTTATATCGACACTACTTTCTAATCACTCCAAATCATCAACAAAACGGTGTCTACTTGGATATTGGTATTTCAATTGTAACTTATAATTGTTGAGCCACTTCGATTTATTTGGAAGGTGGATGCTTTGGTGCATTCTATTCCCGACCTACAGAAAGTTTTCCTTATATCATATAACGCATTACCAACTCCAATTATCCAACGACTGAGTTTTGTCTTTTAGTTTTAATCATGATCTGATTCCAACAATCAGAACTAGATGTTAGAATTCACCAAAAAGTATAAGAGCCTAAATGAATTGAGAGCGATTAGCACAACGTTTCATATTAGGGAGGAAAAAACTGTACGTGTGCTTTATAGGCTTCCAAGAGCAATACGGTGGGTCGAAAGACTAACTGAGTGCTTCGAGGTTGGATTTGGGGTGAAACAAGGCTATCTGCTATCCTGTTTGCCTCGTTCTTAGATGATGTACCATCTTCATTGCCAGCTGGTATAATGGTGAGAAGTTTCAAGATTACAGCGTCGCGAACGACACGGTTATGCTTGCAGAATCACCAAATTCGCTCCAGCTGATGATTAATAATCTGCATATTGTGAGCTAAATAGTTTACGCATTACCATGGAAAAATCCAAGGTATTAGTGTTTAGAAGGTGTAATGGACGTCTGCAAGGATTGGGAGAAGGTTGCCTCGAAGTATTATGTGAACTTATGCTTGATGGAATCAAACCTCACGAACTTGTTGCGTCCAACTTTGTTTCAAAGTTCCTGATCCCCTCCATCCCTCCATTTCTCTTACCTCGTTCCCTTTTTGGCCTTACCTTTCTCTTTCCTCCGTTATCTTCAAAGAGCGATGGGATCGTTAAGCGTTCCTGAACTGGTTTCCAGTTCAGTGCTTACATTTTTCCAACTGCTCCGAGGGGATAACAAAGCAGGTACTCCCGGAACCAGAGTCCAGCGGACCGTTGGCAACACTCTGATGCGGGTGGACCGCCCGCCAACGAGAACGCACGATGAAGGAGACAAGAACGAGAAGACCAACCACGAAGAGGAACACAACGTCGCCCAAACCATTACGGGCACCCAAAATACACCCATACCAGAGAGAGAAGGGAACGAGATGGTCCAGTAACACTAAACACACAACATTATAAACAAACTACAACACAAATACGAACATTCAACACAACACCAGGCCAAACATAAGACGACCAGCACCAACAATGGCCGAGAGCCAACCCTAACCCATGACGTTTTGTATGGGGTGGCACGTCATCGGCTAGTCCCTATCCCCCAGACCTGCGTGAAATTCCACCGGGATAGCTAGCGTTCGCGGATTTAATAACGTAATAATAGGAATACGAGTTGGTACTCAGGTTTCTTCCTCCTCAGGAGTGTCCGACGCGAGGCGTTATTTGACACATTTATATTTTAGCTAGGTCCAACGCCAAGCGTTGTTTGACAAATTTCCTTTTGAGAGCTGCTAGATAGCGCCATTCAAGGAACGGTTGCATGCTTCAGCAAAAGAGCGGAGTACTGCACATAAGGCCGTCCTTCGGCTTGTAATGGCTGAATAAGCGGTAGACCAATTTGGAGAGAGAGGCTCTTGGTCGGTTGAACAAAGTACTGAGGGAAGTTCAGCACTTCTTGGTTGACCACGAGTGAGTGCAAACAAGCGCTAGTGTTTTTGAGGAGTTTTTTGAGAGTGGGTAAGTAGCGAGTTTACTTATATTTTTTTGAGTGATCGACTCTGGAAGGGGACTACAAAAGATACAATATAAAGAGAGGAAGGAACAAGAGAGGAAGAAAGAAAGGAGTAATAGGAAGAGTCGAGGGACATCATATTCTGAAGACGAGGAGTAGGAAGCCGAATACCAACTCAGGAAAAATAGATAAGTTGCATATCTTTACTAGAATTCTTGGTGCGATTAGTGAAGATTTATTTTGTGTGTGATAAATCCCGGTAGGGTTTCATTCCGTCCATTTCCCGGTGAAAGCGGGACACGCGACCGTTAGCGATACGTTAATCTTTCTGTTGTTCGGGACCGGTGGTAGCGGGCCACCCTAGCGCCTGTTTACCTTTGCTTTTTTTGTGTCATCCGGAGTTAAATCTTATTTTGCTTTTCTTTTCCTAATCTTTGAATTTTTATAAATTGGCCGTGCTCCAAAAGAGCCATTATAACGCACGTTCGTTGTTTTTTTTTTCCTTTTTATTCTTTGAGTTCGTAGAATTTCAGGTTTTCCACCCCATTCATTTTCCCCAAAAAGGTTTCTAGATTCCGTAAAAAATTTGGTGGCGTCCATTTCGTGTGTAAAAAATCCTATTCCAGATTCGCTACTCGACATGAACCCACCCCCAGCTGAGCAACCGGGACACCAGCATCCTACAGGCTGCTGTTGTTGCACTTTCCCGATCCTCTTTCTATTATCTGTGGCTATCTGTCATTTTTGCTCTATCCCCTCGCGTGCGCGGCCGATTTTACTTTTGTGTTTCTTTTTTCCTGCATTTAATTTTGTTTTCGGGAAGGATTAATTTGCGACAAATCACGAATCACGTTGACCAGGCACAAAAAGCGAATTTCATAAATAAGGCCAAAAGTTTTAGCTCCTGTCACATCTACAGAAGTTTACAGCTTGAGCACCACAATCTAGTCGAATCTAGTTCAAAAATAGATGAAATTGCAAACAAGAGGTGAACTTTTGAAGCTGAATTTTATGCCGAATCGCATCGACCTTCCTACACAATGTAACCTGTGTAATACCAAAGAAAAAGAAGACGTCCTACATTTTATTGGTTCCTGTACTGTGTTAAAGGAGATAAGAAGAGCTCATTTCGGGGAACACTGACTTAGGGCAGAAGTTGTATTGGATCTGCTTAATGGTGCTAACTGGCAGGCATTAGCATCTTACTGCAGAAAACCCTACGACTATAGGTTGATAATTGTCCAGCGAGATTTTTGATTCGATTTGATACTCGTATATAATGGAATACTAAATTAATAAAAGTAAAGTACTCTTATTATATTATATATTATAATTGAGTTCGATTTGCATTGTGTCGTGTCGTACTAGGATGCAGGCACTATCACCTGGTTACATGTAGCCATTTATGTTGCGAGTGTAATACTTTTTCACGAATGAAAGAGGTATACTGTTTATTGCTTGACCTGAAGTTCGAAATTTAGATGGTTTTTCACTGAAGATGTTTGTGCATATGTATTTTCAAGCGTTTGTCAGATGTGCTGGCCGGCAGGGAAAAACTTGTGTATATTTTTCCTGTATTTTAAGCATTTAATTCTTGAAGGGCACGTTCAATTGTGAAACTCAATTCGTTTTTCAATAGCTTCCTATTGAAATATCTTACTAGTTTAGAATTATGATACTACAAAACCTTTACGTAACCACAAGTTAATTGAAGATAATCCATTAGATATGAAAGTGCACCGCACCATGAAAGTAAAACACGCAATTGCGGAATGTGATTCTGAGAAAATCATACGATTGATCGTGGCGCCATCGTCAGGTTTTTTTTTTAACACTTGAGTGCCCCTCACATGTTAAAAGCTACAAGGAATTCGTTAAAATTCATACACAAACCGGGAAATAATTGGGTGGACTTTTGAAATCGGCAAATGAAACACTAATGAGGTGATTAAAAGAAATACGTATCTATGTAGATATTTTGGTCAAAATGATCAGTGATTTGATTATGATTCATGGAGTGATATACATATAGATGTCAGGGAAACTGACCACCCGTTAAATGCTGCAGCTGGAAAATCAGTTGAAACGGAAAAACCTAATACAGTGTGACCTCAATAAAAGCAACCCTCGATACGCGCAACTCCTTGATAAAAGCAACGCCTAAAATCTTTCCATTGCTGACTCAGTAATTGCAACTTTAAAAAAAAGTGACTTGATAAACGCAACTTTTGTATCATGAATACATCTTTTCCACCTTGTTTAGTTTTGCTATGTCTAGGCAGTTACTTTACAGCTATTTGTCGGAGGTACGTAGGCTGTTCGACCGCGAAATATTGGCATCAATTAATGATTTGCTTGAAGAGCTATCCCCCACTGACTGTTTCAAGAACATAAACAATTGAAAAACAAACCGATCTGGAACCGAATTGCATAAATTCGCAAGCCGACGACATCGAAAGTGATGTCGAAAATGTAGTTGAGGAACCCCCACTGCCAAAAGTTTAAGCAGAAGCCGCAATTCAGGCACTCAACATTTGCCTTAAATGGGCTGAAGAAAATTCAGCTTCACTGGATAGTATTGTAACGCTGCAGAGTGTAAGAGAGTCACACGTGGGCAAGAATTTTGCATACGATTGGGCCAGAAAATCCTTAAGATATTGCGCAGACACCTATTAACGAACGTTTGCAGCTTTCTGGTGATAGTAGTGGTCACTCTCCACGTGCTGCAACCATATAGCAGCACGGATTCAACGTTGGAGCGGAACAGTTTTATTTTGGTGCTCAAACTGATTGCATTGCTTCGCCATATTTTGGACAACATCCCGAACGCGGACTTTGCTTTGGCGATCCTGTTGGCTATATCCAGTTCGGTTCCACCATCGGTCGAGACAATACTCACACGTTCCGAAAGGGTGACAGCTCCATAGCGAACCATGCTATGCAATGGAACCCTCTAACTCAGGATGGCAGAAGACCTGGCGGTCCGCGGAAAACATGGCGCAGAACAGTCGAGAAGGAGGCACGGCAGTTAGGGAAAAGTTGGGGAGAACTCAGACACATTGCCAGAAACCGTAGACGATGGCGCGTAGGCGTAGTAGACGCCCTAGGACCCACAAGGGGATACAGGACATAAGTAAGTAAGTAAGAATTTTGCATCCAAAAATATTTAATGAAAAATTTCACAATACAAAAATAAATAAATAAAAATTTGTGTATAATGTATACGTATGTATGCAGTATGTATGTTGTATGTACAAATGTTTGTATTTATACAATGAAATAATTTATCAGTTTTGTTTTGTTTAACAGTGTAAGAAATGTTTTCCTTAAATATTCTTATCTATTTAACTTTTTGGTCCACTTTTAATACACTATTTTTTGACTCGATTATTGCAACAACCTCAATTAACGCAACTGCCCGAATTTCTATTAGTTGTTTTTATTGAGGTCGCACTGTATTTCGAGACATCGAAGCACAATGCTCTTTGGCGGATGCTATCATAACTACCTGCAAGGATGAGCTTAAAATGTTTGCGAAGATTGAATAGGAATCGATGAAAAATTCATGAAAATAATGGTAAAATGACGGTGATGGCAGTGATGGGCACCGAACCCACACGATAAATTTAGTGTGTATTTCAACTTTCAAATTCTTTCAAATCTTTTTTCCGGAATAAAGCAAGGATGCCTGCTGTCACCATTACTCTTTGCGATGTATATAAATTACCTTCATTAGCATCTGGGGAAAGACTCAGTCTACTTACTTATTTAGGTAGCGCTACAGTTTGGGGTGAACCTGGGCCTCAACCAACAAACCTCTTCATTTAGCTCTGTCTTTGGCTTATTGCCTCCAGTTGTACACTCCATGTTGGTCGAGGTCCCCTTAAACTTGTGCGTGCCACCTATGGCGAGGATTTCCTCTACTGCGTGATCCCTCCGGATTATATTCGAAGACTCAGCGGGCCGGAGCGTTGGTGTTAATTCGCTCTACATGTTCTAGCCATGTTGACTAGGTCGATGTCGCTGTTCAGCTCGTATACTTTGTTACTGAATCTTCTCTTCCAAAATCCGTCAACGCAAACGGGAGCGAATATCTACCGAAGAATTTTTCTCTCCAAACGACCAAGGATATCTTCATCCTCTTTTAATAAAGTCCATGTTTCAGCGCCGTAAAGCAGAAGTGGGATAATCAGAGTTTTATACAGAGTCTCCTTAGTGTTTCGAGATAGGGCTTTACTGTTGGATTGCCTTATAAGCCCAAACAAAAAAAAACAGCGATTGGCAAGAGTTATTCTTCGATTGATTTCTGCGCTGATCTTATTTTTCGAGTTTATAGCAGAGCCAAGGTAGACAAAGTCCCTTGCTCCCTCCAAATTATAGCTGCCCACGGTGACATTCTGTCCAATTCGTCGGTGTTGATTGTTGTTTTTGGTTGACAACATATACTTGGCTTTGCCCTCGTTTATCGCTAAATCCAATGGCCGCTTCTGCCTCAATGCTTGCAAAAGAATCGGTGACAGTCCACTAAGTTCTTCCAATTATGTCTATATCGTCGGCATATGTAAGCAATTGTACCTCTGGTATTGGCTTGTGAGTTCCGCATAATCCGTTCAAGTACAATATTAAAGAAGTCATATGACGGCGCGTCACATTGTCTAAAACCTTTTTTGACATCAAAGATCTCGGTGAGGTTATTACCGACCTTGATGCAGAAGCGAGTGTTCTCCATCGTCATCCTGTACAAACGAACAAGTTTGACAGGGATGTCAAAACTAGACATAGCGCTATAAAGCTTTTCTCTATAGATGCTGTCATAGGCGGCCTTGAAATGGATAAAGAGGTGGTGAGTATCGATTTGGAATTCTTGGGATTTCCCATGATCTGTCGAAGTGTGAAAATTTGATCGATGAGGGACTATCCTGGCCTAAAACCGCACTGATAGAGGCCAGTCACGCTGTTAATAAAAGGTTTCAGGCGTTCACACAATATCGCAGAAAAGATCTTATATGCGATGTTGAGGAGACTGATGCCTCTATAATTGGCGCAGTTGAGGGGGTCTCCTTTCTTGTGGATCGGGCAAACGATGCTGAGATTCTATTCATCACGCATACACTCGCCTGACCAAATCTTAGAGATGAGTTGGTGTATGCACTTTACCAATTCATCACCAGCTGCCTTGAAAAGTTCGGCCGGTAAGCCAGCACGCCAACAGATCAGTAGCGGTGTTTATGATGGCATAGTTGGAGCGTTGGCACCGGTGTTCGACCTATGCTGGCAGCATAGGGGTGATTCAGATATTTGGGGATACGCGTTCAGCGAAGAGTCTGGCGGTGTCTTGAGATTGTAGCTTTTCGACGTTAAATTTTCTCACAGTGATTCTTCTTTGTTGTTCAGTTTGGTATATCCGCATTCGTACCTTGGCTACAACAAGGTAATGATCCGAGTCTATGCTGGCCGCTCGGAAGATCCGGACTTCCAGAATACTGAAGACATGCCTTGTGTCGATCGGAATATGATCAACTTGGTTGATCGTTATATGTGTGATCATTGGACCGCCATGTCTGCTTATGAATATCGAGATGAGGAAACCATGTGCTTGCTATGGTGACATGTTGCTCCATAGCGAAATCAGTCAGTCTTAGTCCGTATTCAGATGTGGTGTCGTGTAATCTATGCTTACCGAATGCCCTACCAAAGACGTTCCTATTTTGGAGGTAAAATTGCCCAATACAAATTTAACGTCGTATTTAGGACATTGCTCGTATGTTTTGTCAAGAAGCTTATAGAAACAATCTTTGGTGGCATGGTCCTTTTCTTCGGTGGGGGCATGAACACTTATTAGGCTTATATTAGCGAATATAGCCTTGATCCGGATAGTCATAACAGGGCTTTACTGTAAAGTAACAACTAAGGAGACTCTGTATAAGACCCTGATCACCCCAGTCCTGCTTTACGGCGCTGAAACATGGACCTTATTAAAAGAGGATGAAGATATCCTTGGTCGCTTCGAGAGATAAATGATTCGTAAGATTTTCAGTCCCATTTGTGTTGACGGGTTTTGGAGGAGAAGATTCAATCACGAACTGTACGATCTGTACAGCGACATCGACCTAGCCAAAAAACTGCGTATTGGACGTCTGAGATGGCTAGGACATGTAGAGTGAATTGACACCAACGCTCCGGCCCGCAGAGTCTTCGAATCTAACCCTGAGGGACGACGCAGTAAAGGACCTCCTCGCCGTAGGTGACGCGCACAAGTTCAAGGGGACGTCGACCAACTTGGAGTGCGCAACTGGAGGCAATTAGCTAAAGAACGAGCTAAATCGAGAAGTTTGTTGGTTGAGGCCCAGGTTCACCCCGAACTGTAACGCCACCTAAGTAAGTAAGTAAGTAAGGATAGTCATAATATGCTCACTTACGTGTCGGAAGACTTCTTGCCTAAGTCTGCCGCGTATAACAAATCCGCATCCAAATAAGCGATGCCTGTTGCCTCTGTAGCAATTAGCGTAGTAGATGTCACGGGACTTTTGGTTTTTTCGGAACCATTTGATTTTTATGTGGTAAGAAAGTTACCCCGACGGCACAACCCCCAACCTGGAAGGTCTGTTCGCTTAGTTATATCCGTAGGATGAGGGGGCGGGTTCGCCAGCAGTCCACTATGAGAGTATGAGCGCTGCTGTTGACCCATTAAGGGTTCCTCCGCCACCATCTCTATTCCAAGGTCCTGACCAACAATGGAAATTCCTTACCTTGCCTTACTGGTGGAACTATAGACGCCACCGTTGACTTCGTCTAGGGAATTCGTCCGCTACCGGCTGGAACAAGAAGAAGTGCTCTAGTGAGAAAGCGCTCTTCCCCCCATCTCTCATCTGCTGAACACATATCACGTCACTTAATTTATCCATCAGCGTTAACATTTGTTTCTACTTTTATCGTGGTTAGCCTTTCTTTGGAATGGCTATGTTAGGGTTTTTATGTGTTTCCTGTCAGCATATAGTGTGATTAAATTCCAATGCTTCTGTGGATAATTTCAAAGAAAAAAGTAATTACAATAGATACCAACATTCATTATCACCTTCAAACCAGACACTCATTTTTACCACCTACTATATAACGTACATTTAAGAAAAATTCCTAAATAACAATAGCACTACATATGTCTTTTTAATTTTTTCTCCATTTCTCTGACTTGGTCTCTCCAGACAGGTGTTAATTTGGTTTCACATCAGTTGCTATGAAAATAATTACGGACACCTCTCATGCACCATAGAGATTAGATTCCAATGAGTTGTTGTAGCCCCTGGCAACTCGCCCATGTACATTTCCTAAAAATGTCCGCTAAGGTGATATGTATCTATTGACTTAGTGAAACAATGCACCGCCAGGATGCTGGTGTTAATGTTGTCGCTCCCAGAATTGTGGACCCATTTAATGCACCTGTGGTATTTGGATATCATGTACCATATTACATGTGTCAAACAGTTTCTTGTATTCAGGTCCATTGCCATAGTGAATGCATACCTATTATAGTGAACACAAAAAAGTTGTTATAATCCAGTAGAAAATTCGTAACATTGTGAAATGTCTCGTAATCGGCACATACTCGTATCTATCTACATTTTGTGTTACCATCTGATGTAGGTTAGGTTAGTGTGGCTATCTGTATCATGATACAGACATATGTAGACCAAACGATCACTTATATCATTAATCTAGACTGCTCAAGGACTAGTCAAACCAGCCGAAGCTTTTAATAAAGGATCCTTCTGACGTTGGTGTTTGCTAGTCTGTTGAGATCATCGAAGAGATGAAGAAGTCAGGTGAAGAGACTATGGAGGACGGTTTTTTCTTCATATTCGTCACTGCAGCTTCTGCAGAAATCGTTTGGAGTTATGACAAGAGGAAATGAAAGAGTTCTGCTGAATGTGTCCTTCGGTAGGTAGGTAGGTAAAGTGGCGGTCCAAAAGAACCCAATTAGCGCTTAGGGTGCGCCGTTTTGTTGCCACGGACTCGTGTATACCTATAGTTAAAAAGGGATGTTAAGTTTAAACCCAGCCCGTTGAGTTCAGGAAGAGGATTAGTTCTATAATTCTCTTGTCCGCTATCTCTCTCAGATCCTCGAAGAAGGGTTTGCCAAGAGTTTGTTGTCTGCCAGGGCCAGACATCTGCAAAGGAAGTGACATAGAGATTCTTTCTCATTAATATCCTTGCAGCTTCTACAAAAGGTGTTGGGGGGATACCAAGCTTGGCCGCATGGTCTCCAACTGGCCAGTGACCTGTGATAATAGCTACGATTTTGGCAATAACTAGTCTTGGTTTGCCTAGTAACTCTTTTAACCTGGGTTTGTTGAAACTGGGCCACGTCTTCCTAGATATGACACAGCTTGTGTGGTTTAGATATGCCGGCACCTTGGTTTTAGTGGCAAACAGCATCATTTCAGTCTTCTCCGGATTTACTCCGAGGCCACAACTCGTAGCCCATGAGTGTACCTTATCCAGAGCCCTCTCCATGAGTTGACTTATCGTGGAGAGGAACTTTCCTGATACTAGTATAACCATGTCATCTGCGTACGCAACAACCTTAAAACCCTCCCTATCAAGTCGCATCAAGATTTTATTAATCGCCATTAACCAGAGCAGAGGGGAGATGACTCCGCCTTGTGGAGTTCCTCTGTTTACCGTCTTAGTTGTACTACTGTTGCCTAGTGTTGCATGGATTATACTGAGTATAGAAACTATCTATTGGCTAATAAAGCCTTCTACACCTAACTCGGTGAGAGATTCCTGAATAGATTCAGTGAAAATGTTGTTGAAGGCTCCTTCTATATCAAGAAATATGGCGAGAGTATACCATATTCTTTGTAGTGAAAAGTTTTTTCCACTGAACGCACGGCCTCATGAAGAGCAGTTTCTGTGGACCGCCCTTTGAGATACGCATGCTGGGATTTCGACAGTGGAGAACTCAGGTTATCGCGGATATGGAAGTCTAGGATACGTTCTAAAGTTTTCAAAACAAAGGAGGACAGGCTTATGTGTCTAAAATCCTTCGCGGATTCATGTCCTCGCCCGCCCGCCTTGGGGATGAAACCCACTTTGACACGTCTCCAGGTTTGGGGAACATGGTTTAGGTTTAAGCAACTCCTATAAATCTGAAATAGCCAGGGAATTGTTATGTCTTGTAATTTTTGCATCATAATAGGCATGCTGCTGTCAGGGCCAGGCGACTTATAGGGAGAGAAGCTATTTATAGCCCAGGAGACTTTATCCTCCGTAATAATGTTTGTGATGCTATCCCAAGCTGCCAGTGGCGTACAGGTGGAACTAGCTTGTTCTACTCTAATCTCACTGGAGCCTGGGAAGTCAGTACTCATCAGGAATTCCAGAGATGCCGCAGAAGAATCCGCCCAGCTTCCATTCGTCTTTTTAAGAAAAGACGGGTTGCTATGCCCTTTGGACAAAATTTTGCTGAGCCTTGCGGATTCTTTGAGGGACTCGATAGACTGGCAGTAATCTTTCCCGCCCTGTTTTTTGGCCATTCTGATGGAATCCTTATATATTTTTAGGCAGTCCTTGTAGGGTTGCCAGAAGTTCTGATTGTAGCAGATATTGAAGATCGCTCTGGTCATCTTCCTAAGCTTTGATAGATCTTCATTCCATCATGTTGGGACTTTGTTTTTACCAAAACTGATTGGACACGAGACTTTAAAGGAAACGTTAATTGCTTTCTCAAAGATTTCAACCTTTGAATCCAATTCCGTGGTCGAGCCGATTTTATGCGTTGATGTGCTACCCCGTTTTGACTTAACTATACGATTAAACTTTGTCCAGTTTATGCGTTTTGGGTTTCTATACGGTTTAGGGGTCTCAATCTCGAGACAGACGTTGAAGAGTATCCAGTTATGATCAGAAAAGGATTGTAAATCGGACACTCTCCAGTTTTCAACCCTGATGGTTTCGTTGTTAGATACTAGAGTAATATCAATAACCGCCTCCCACCCATTGAAGTTATCTGTACTCGGAAAAACAGAAGTTGGAGAATTGCCAGTATTGCAAATTGATAGGTTATTGGTAATGATGAAATCGAAAACAGACTCACCTCTGTCATTTGTCTCCGCGCTACCCCAAAGCGTATGTCTGGCATTGGCATCGCAGCCCATCAAGAGGTTGGCCTTACTGGTGTTAATAGTTGATGTGTCCTTCTCAGACCACAGATAAATTCCCTGAAAAAGTTTCAACCTGCAAAGACGACATAAATAATAATAGATGCCGATTCTGGCGCGCTTCTTATAGACCCTGATGGTACATTTTATGAGGCGAAAGCGTTACATTTAACCTTTTGCTGGAGACTCGCTTCCCATGTAATTAGATTACAATTCTGCCATGAGCTTTCTTCCAATGAAGTTGAGAATGATCTAAGCTGAACAAATAGACATATGTTACGTATAGTTGGTATTATATTACACCGGCGAGGCTTTAAATATGTTGTGGAATTCTATGGTTGTTCCAAGTGGAGTAGTTCATGTTTACTAAAAAAGCTGAAAAAAGACTGGTTGACTTTAACGTGTACAAAGCTGCGATGAGAATAAATCCCCTATATTTGATATGTCATGCCTATCAACTTCGAAAATTTTGCGGGACTGCGCTTTAGAATCTGGTTAGTAGGAAAGAATACACGATGAGTTTTTTAATCGACACTGAAAGTGATTTTGACAATGCTAATTTCAACTCTGAGAAAAGCCGTGCCCTGAGAACCAGTATAAGGGTATTAATAATCCCTTTAGCACACGCAAGTTATATAAAAAAAAAAAAAAAACGGTATGTGTGATTCTGCTAGACAAAATGGGTGAATGGATCATCAATGCAGTTCAAACTAACGTGACGCTAGTGAATAGATTTTTGGTTCTCGAAGGGCAATGTGAACGTTTTTTGGAGCAGATTTCGCCCGCCATTGATTTACAGGACTGGCTCTGGCCCAAATTTAAGCCACGAATGACTATAATTAAATTTTCAATTCAAGCGTTTGGTTCATTCATAGAGAATAGAACTGGGACAGGATGTATCTGCCTTTTAGACGGAAACATATGTTATGCTAATTGGTTGAGTTAGGTTTGTGAGAAATAGGCTCAGCGGCGAAGTATAATACCTTCGTTTGCAGTGACACCCGGACTACTCCTAAGGCATTGTTCAACCATTGAACAAAACCGGGAGTGACAACGCTTTCCGGGGCATATGCAGATTAAGTGAGTGCTCCCAGATGTCTGTAAAAAAAACAATTCTTATAATGTTTCAGCAGAAGGGACTGAACACCACTTATAGACGTTCTTAAGTGGCAAACACATATTAATGCAAGTGAGTGCATTGCAGCACCTACTCGTCTTCTTTGAAAAGATAAAAAATTACATTGTTAGTATTTTCAATGAAGCGGTATTGTGTTGCAATGGAGTGCAACGGCAACGGATATCTGGAACGCTCATGTAATAATGGGGATGCAGTCGAAAAAAACCAAAAATATTATATAACCTCTCAATTTCAAAGTTACAGTTACTCCCAGATTTGGTATTAAATAAGTGCCACTCAATCTACTTCTTCCCCTAATTTTAAGAAATGACGAACTCCATACAACTCCATCTTAACCTCATAAATACATGAAGAGGTCAAGTTGCTCCACAAGTAAAGGTTCTTATGCCAATTATACCCCACACAATCTTTCCAACCTTTCAGCTTGATGACTTCTATTTCAACGGCCATAGCCTCCTAAAGGCAAAAGTACACCAGGAATACGCCATAATTGCACCAAAAAGAACAGTTTGACGGTTAAGACCTACTTATTCCGTTACTTAAGGTTATTCCAGAGAACATAACTGCACTGTGCTCCATCATGCGCATTCAAGCAAAGTGTAGGATCGACTGGCCTAGAGTCACCGCATCAGCAGGGCAACACAACCATTCCTTCACAACTGGACATTAGAGCGAGAGAGAGCGCGCCCAAGAGAATGTCCAGAGTTAAACTATCGATTGTGGTGCGCGACCCACACGCTAATCTCTTACATTTACATTTTCTGTGCCCATTGGGGGCAGGAATTTTTCACTGTGGATGTGCACAACCCAAAGGAGTGCATGTGGCACGATGGGCCACTATTGTTTGTCACTGCACAATAACACTGTAGCCGCGCCGATTTTAATAATCCGTGACGACGGGGGCACATAATTCTGTGAATGTGAATGCTATCCGAGGAAGCTCATCGAGGATGAAGTGAAATGGTCATTGTTGCTGGTTGAAACATTGTATGCTGCAGCTAGCTAGCCTAAGGGAAATTATGAATTATTTATAATGCAACCTACCATCCCAGTTTGCTTTACTGAATTATGTGTTGCCGACAACAATACATGGAAGGTGAATGGGATAGTTGAGACAAATTGCATCTTCACTTTTGGTTGGGGCTTCCAGTCATTCCCATAAGGAAGATCGGGTTCAAATACACATTCAGTTGGAGAATCACAGTTTGGATGTTAGTGTAAAGTAGAAGTGCAAAATGCTTTAAACGCTGGGCAGAATCACAGTTTGGATGTTAGTGTAAAGTAGAAGTGCAAAATGCTTTAAACGCTGGGCAATTAGGTGAGTGTCAGTTTAACTACTCGCAGCTCTTTGTATAAAAGAAGGATCTGTATCGATCGATACAAGGAATCTCTTTTTTTAAAGGTAGTTTAACTTTGTAAATGGACCAGGGTTTTGCCATAATAGCTACGGGATCATGTTACTTGTAAAAAAGTTGAGAGTGACGCTAAGGGTTGCATGATTTCATTGGTTCTGATGGTTTGGTGATCCGTTTGAATTGGTTGTGCACTAGTCGTACGTATTTTTTTCTAATAAGAGAAATTTGTCAAAGAAATTAACTTGTCCGCTTTTGGAAATTGTTTAAAGATATGAATGATCACTGCTATCCAAATCTATGCGCAGAGCTATTGCGGTGGTTGATTGTCCATTTTGTGCAAAGCAGATGTACACGTGTAGGCTACAAAGCACAGAAACTTCAATTGAAAGACTGTTGTAGTATCTCTACATCTATCTTTAAGCTTATTTTTTCTCTGAACATTTTTACACAATATATTCTTCAAAATTATAACAGAGAGGAGACTACCTATATATACCTTTGTTCCGAGAAAAATTATTGAACAATACTTCGGTGGTGGCTTCTGTCCCGGTGCCATTGAAACTTACAGTGTTCTACAAGCCGTGTCTCAGCTTTTGGCAAACATAAGAACTTCACGCCATCGATCGTCAGTTTTCTATGGATCAGCAACCGTTGTTATTAGTGATTAAAATGTCAGAAACTAATGGTCTAGTAATGTCAGAAATTACTCTAAGACTATGGTGGAATCGTAGCTTCACACCTGAGTTATTAAATTAAAATAATTTTCATTCGAATAAGGCTTCTAGAAATAGGTCAAAAATATAATTTTCTATAACCAAAGCCACATACTGACAACTAGTCATAGCAACCCGTAATACACGTTGCATTTACAGAACTTTCTAAAGAACCCGTTCCGTTCGTATTCAAAATCTGGTCTTGGCTAGGGAGGTTGAGGTTCATCCGGGATTCTCTGCATTTGTAGCAAACACAGCAGCACATAACAGTCTAAGTGATTTCCCTTTCTTGTCAGTTCTTTGAATGTGTCACAGTTTACCGTCATAAGTGAATGAAGCTACAAAAGCAGGTTTGAATGTTAGGCAATATGAACGTGTCACGACAGGTAGTCTCAGAACTTGTAAGTATAGTATAAGATATGGTCAGATGATTGTATTGAGGAGCTAAAGATGAGGGTATGATTGGCCAGGGCATCAAAGTCACCAGGGGGGGCAGAAATAAGAACATCCGCTAGCTCTGCTGGCTTTCAAGGCATTTGACTAGGGATGGTTCAGTGAAGATTATGGTCCTATTGGCGTTGGTGGTGTATGAACTTAAGACGTTAACCACGAACCTACACACAGCCACGTCGATCTAAGAAAATGATCTGAAATTAGCTTTAAAAAAATTTCCTGACTTTTTTTTTCAAATTAAGTGATTTTAAGTTGAAGAACATCCCAAAGGAAGAGTTTCTATTTGTTGGAAGAAATTTGAATGGACATGTCGGGAAGTCAAACGAGGACTATGAAGACTGCTATGGAGGACTAGGATATGGCACCAGGAACCTTCCTGGTGAAGACATCCTAAGCATGTGCAAATCACGCGGTCTGATCGTATTAAATATCATATTCATCAAACAAAGTCGACACCTGATCACTTAGAGCAGTGGTGGAGATGAAACCCAGATTGACTACCATTTGATAGCCAGTTTCATGAAGCCTCGGGTAAAAGACTGCAAAGTGATCCTGGGAGACGCAATCGCTCGGCAACACCGTCTCCTGTTAACAGAAATTTTTATGAAAACGCAAAAGAAAAGCAAACAAACAAGCTGAGGATGAAGAGTGCAGAGCACAAAATATGTGGGATTCCCACTTGCTTAAAGAAGGCCAAATCACTGCTAGGAGTTTCAAAAAACCACCATCAACATGCTTCTTAGATGAAGCTAAGAAGGTGATAAATGAGAAGAAGTGGCTTTCAAAGCTTGGTCAAAGTGCCCCTCTAATAATAATGAAATAATGACGAAAAAGCACGCCTCGAAATGGAATACAGATGTTGCAAGAAAAAAGCGAAGAAGAAGTGCGTCCAGCTTCAAGCAGAGAGTACGGAGGGCCTGTATCGGGAGCTGGAGAAAATATCTTCCCAGGTTGCTGATGCAAACCAGGCTATCCAGGAGCTGCGAAGACACAATATGAACAAGAGCGCAACCATCTTCAAAATAGCCGCCCAAAGAAGGAGGAATGCTCAGGAGATTCGTTCGCCAAAGTTCATTAACAATGCTCATGGCCAGTTTTTTGAGGATGACGACAAAATTCTGCAGAGGTGGCGGCAGTATTGTGGAGAACTTCTGAATGAACAGTTTTCCCGGCTATACTTCCCAAGAGCCACCCCTGACTGTGAAAAAAAACACGGCATAACAGTCGAAGAAATCAGTGAGGCGGTCAAATACATACTCCATAAAACTAAAAGCGGTAGGGCCGGATGAGGTGCTCTCTGAGTTCTGGAAAAGGATGGGAGACATCGAGGTGACCCAATGCCGAATCAATGGACGGAAAGTTACCTTCTCCCTGTATACAAAGGGAAGGGTGATACACAAAACTGTGATAAGTACCGTTCGATCAAGCTGATGTCACACAACCTGAAGATCATTGCGCGGGAATTATGTGGCCGACTGCGAAAAAAAAAGACGACTATCTGATGATCAGTGTGGGTTTGTCGCGGGTAAATCAACCGCAGATGCAATCCAAAGTATAAGGATCATAATGGAAAAATATCGTGATTCCTTAAAGGATTTGCATATTGTATTGGTTGACTTTGAAAAGGCATTCAACAGATGACTTATGTACAGATGATCATGGGTATGTACGAAAGAGCAAAGACAAAAGTAAGATGCACCGCTGGAGTAACCGAAGAATTCCCAATCAAAGTCCGGGTGCACCGGGGAAGTGTCTTAAGCCATTTGCTCTTTATTGCAGTGCCTGGCTATCTGCTTGAAGGAAGAGTGACGGACCCCAAGGTACATCAATTATTCTTTGCTGACGATGGAGCCATCACAAGTGAAGATCCTACATCCCTACAAGGAGCACTTGATGTGTGGATGGACGTTTTGGAGGGAAATGGGTATTGTATTAGTTTAAAAAAGAGAGAGTACTTGCGCTGCCCGTTCTCTGATCCACTCAGGCCTATTCCAGACATTCATTTGAATTTAACAGTGATGCCCAAGTGCAAAAAGTTCAAATATCTGGGATCTAGCATCAGTAGGAAAGCAACCTGTGATGATGACATCAATAATCGCGTAAGCGTAAGGTGAATGAAGTGGCGAGAAAATTCCGCTATCTTCTGTGACCGAAAAATGCCCCTTAAGTTGAAAGGAAAGCTCCACACCGCAGTTGTGCGTCCAGCGCTTATATACGGTTCACAATGTTGGACAATGTAAAAAAGTATGAAAGTAAATAACAGCAGTTTTGTCACTCGCTTGATCCAATAAAAAGTTCGAATATCCGTGGAAGCCTTCACACCAAAGAAACGTGACCGGATCAGTTTTTATTGCCATATTCAAAGAAGAGATAATGTAAACCCTGTTAAGAAAGCAATATACATGAACGTTCGAAAGACATCGCGATGAAGGAGAAGCAGGCCTGTAAACGCCTGGATCACACAAATGCGAGTGATCCAAAATTGGGAGGCCTGCCGATATTTTCTGAGGTCAAATATGCGAACCCCACAGGCGGATCAGTAGAAATGTGGTGAAGTGGTCGGGTTATGCTCCCTTGTTTTCGGAACATAATCTCGCCGAAATAGAAAGAAGAGATATATAAAATGCAAAACGTTTTTCTGAAGTTAAGTTTTAATGAGAAAGTTGGAGTGGGTATAAGTTACGAGTATAAGTACTTTGCTTGCAACCGATTTTTTTCTACGAGTAAAATGAATAGACTTGCAGTACTTTGCTGTACATGAAAGTTAAATAAAAATACTTAGCAGTCTTAGGTACTAAGGAACAGCAGGATTACCGTATTAAAATACTGTGCAGGTAGACCGTGCATACGATACTGATCACGGGCAAAAATAATACATGCATACAGAAGGAGTTCCACAAAGTTTAGTCTTGGCTCCTCTTCTGTGAGTTATTGCAAAGATGTCGTTATGAGTCGTACAATTTCGGAGTTCGCTAAAAAAAAACATTGTTTCGAAGACGACATTGCGTGTTGTTGTCGCACATCCTCTTCCTTCAAGATTAACAGGGTACTATTGAAAAAGCATCTATACGATGAACCTCTGGTCATCTGAAACTCATTATTATTAATATTTTTGCAAATTTTTTGCAAAGATATTCCTCATAACTACTCCCCCGGTCAATTAGTAAACAGCTTGAATATTTTCGCAACTGCAGCTGCGAGTTATAGCTGTATTAAAATTTTACCTGACTCCACTGTTTAATTAAAATAATTATCAACATTGCTGATTACTTACTTGATTAGATTCATGAATGTACTACTCGTTGCAGGCAGTTGTACTGCACCAAGCCTTAGACAACTGCTTGAGCTTTGAAGCTGTTTATTGCTACTGTGATTAGTTAAATTGTTGTTTCATTAGCACCTTGTTATCTATTAAGAAACCCAGGGCTGCACATTTGCAATGAAATATTGTTTATGTGAGTACATCTTTAAGTCGATGTTTTCTGTAAATTTTCAATTTGCAATACTAAGTTTAAAGGTAAATTACTCAAATACTTAATATCTGACCTTCAATTTTATTAACCATTTTTTTTAACATTTTTGTTAAGTCCTATGTCTTAGCTCTATTGGGCACCCGCCGGATTCAATAGCACTGTTGAATTAAAGCTTAGACTGTGAGATCACAACGGTTCAACCGAAAATTCTGCCATTTGAATGTTGGTCGTCATTGCCTTTTAACTATCTGCGGAAGCGGTCCTTTCAGGAACTCGAAAATAACTAAGTCTGTACTAATGGTTGGTCACGTAACTTTTATAATCTCTTAATACGTGAGCGCTTGTTGCGCTCATGATTAAATACTTAGACTTAATGTGGATTGCAACTAATCATGGAGCTTCAAATTTGTTATGCCCTAGTCTACCTTTGATGACAAATTCACTTCCAGCTGCTTCTCTTCTGACTTATGATCTTAAGCAGCTTGCGCTGATCTCAACTGTTTACCGGCCTTTGCAGTTAGATAAGTACGACACTTAAGGCAAGGGTGATAAATTCAAAGCTAGGAGGTTTTACCAGCAGAAGGCATATCTGCAGACTGGGACCTCAAGGTGGGGTACTCTCACAACTCATTGGGTCCGTGTGATGGATGAAATTTTAAAAATACTCGAAGTGAATTGTGAGTGTCGGCCTACGCTGACGATGTTGCGATATCTGTATAAAAAAAAATGTCCTTCCGATCCTTAGCGATAGAATCAATTATGCACTGCCACTAGTTAATAGCTAGGTCGGTAGCCTAGGTCCAAGGGTAAACCCATCAAGGACAGAGATTGATCTTTCAACTAAGAAAAGGGCAATCCTTAAGTACGAACACCCAGGAATCAGAAGGGTTTTGTAAATCTATCAAAGTCAGCACGATACATGGGCCTTATTCTTTAGTCTGAATAAAACTGGAAGGAAAATATTGGCGATCGGTTTAAAAAAGCATGAGTAGCATTTTACGCTTGTAAAAAAGCGTTTGGCAATATGTGGGGTTTCAAGTCCACTGTAGTATATTATTTACATACGGCAGTTGTGCGACCTATCCTAATATATGGCTCTCTGGTTCCACCAAGATCCAACCTGCATCGGGATCATGAAATCATTACGCACAACACCTACGGCGGCAATGGAGACCATGTTAAATCCCATTCTGTTCGATCTATTTTGCAAATTTATTTATTTGGGAAGGAAGACTATTTTGGGAAGGAAGATTTTGGTCACGCCTTCATCCCATCAAGATTGAAGGTTACAAGTAGGCAGGTAGTAACGGATTACATGATTTCGATGCTGACATTTGGCAGGAATTCAATCTTAGAATTCCTGACAGAAACGACTAGAAAAAATCATCAAAAAATTATGACAATATCCAAAATGAAATAAAAAAAATGCAGTTCGCGCAAATAAAGAATTGGCCTCTACACTGACGGTTCCAAAATGGATGTCGGCCTAGGAGCTGGGGTGTACTGAAAAACAAAAGAAACAACAAAAACAACAACGAATGCAGTGCATTTCAAGCTGAAATCACAGCTGTTACCCATGGTGCGAAAATTATCAAACATCGTTTGCTAATCGATAACAGTTTACATTGACTGCCACGCACCCGTTAAGGATTTGAAATCTGCCGTAATCAGATCTTAACTAGTCAGGAGGGGGTCGTCGAGTGGTCCACCTATAAAGAAAGCGTGAAAGAAAGCGTCCTCGAGAAGGAGATTAGGTTCGCAAAGAGGAACTCTTGGAGGTCCTTTTGCGCATCTATAGAATCAACAAACAAAGCGTCCCGCCTAAGGAAGGTCCTGGCTAAGACACCAACGCCGGAATCCAATATTAGGAAAAGCGATGGCACCTGGGCAGAATCACACGAGGAAACGCTGGGCATGCTACTGAGTACTCACTTTACCGGAAGTACATCAATCTCCGGAGGTGATCTAACCATTCCAGAGACAACATCGGGAATAAGCGCGAAAGAGGTGGTGTTTTGTACTCTGGTCACAAATTAACCAAACATGCAAACTTTTCACTATATTCAATTTATTGTAAACTCTCTCTCGTTATTGTTAAAAACTCACTCATTTTTTTTGATCGTTTTGCCAATGTTAACGCACCACCTGTGCAAATTAACTTAAATCTTTCTCTTTTGTAATCAAACCACCAAGCCGTAAGCATCAACTCTAAGACCACCTTTGTACCTACTGTGCATATATGTAAATTAAATTTAATTCAATTTTGATATATTGTTTTTTTTTGCATTCGCTAATAATTTTCGCCTCTAACTTCATCGTCGTATTTATTCGATAAATCCAAAATAGGTGGGTTATATAATAGATGATGACAAGATAGCTTATGCAATTAAATCATTTGCTCCATATAAGGCACCAGGAATGGATGACATTCGACCTGTGATGCTGCAAGAGTCAGTGGATATTGCTATTCCATGGCTCAAGGGTATCTTCACAGGATGCCTTAAGCTAGGTTATGTTCCTAAAGCATGGCGGGAGGTGCGCGTTGTTTTCATTCCCAAAGCAGGGAAAGCAAGCCATACAAACGCAAAAGACCAAAGACCTATCAGTCTATCGTCCTTTTTGCTGAAAACTTTGGAACGTTTAATAGATGTTTATATAAGACGTGTGATCGGCGATGATTACCTATCTAAATCACAACATGCATACATCTGCGGCAGATCGGTAGACACGGTCCTCCACCGGGTCGTATCGAGCATAGAAAGATCCCTCCACTTCAAGAAGTTCACTCTTGGGGCGTTCCTGGACATTGAAGGAACGTTCAACAACGTAAGCTCTAACGCGATCCTGAACAGTCTGCACAGAGCACACCTCAACACCGGCCTCTGCAACTGGATTGCGCAGATGCTTCAATCAAGCTTTATATCTTCAACGCAAGGAGATGTAACCACCCGGAGAAGGGTCTGCAGAGGAACACCGCAAGGTGGAGTCTTGTCCCCGCTAATATGGCTCCTTGTAGTGGATGAGATCTTGGTAATACTTAAGAAAAACGGCCTATGCGGACGATGTCGTTATCCTGGTTTCGGGAAAATTTCCTCCAGTCTTAAGTGAAAGGCTCAATTTCGCGCTACAACTAGTGGATAACTGGGTCAACAGCAAAGGGCTGGGAGTGAATACTTCAAAGACGGAGGTAGTTCTCTTCACTAAGAGGAGATCGATCCCTACCTTCAGACCCCCAAATATTGGTGGCATTGAACTAAGTATCTCAAGTTCAGCTCGGTATCTGGGCGTAGTTCTAGATTCCAAACTCAACTGGAAGGAAAATATTGCCGAACGCGTTAAAAAAGCAAGCGTAGCTTTCTACTCCTGCAAAAAGGCTTTCAATAATACGTAGGGCTTCAAACCGACTGTGGTGTACTGGATATACACGGCGGTTGTAAGACCCATTCTCACAATGGTTCACTAGTATGGTGGACGGCACTTGAGAAGAAATACCTGCTTTTTAACCTCACCAAAATCCAGAGGGCGGCGTGCATCGGAGTCATGGGATCAATGAGAACAACACAAACAGCGGCAATGGGAACCATGCTTAGTTTCATTCCGCTTGATATATACTGCAGCAGTCTGGCGGCTAAAACCGCTGTAAGACTGAGAGAAGGCCGGTTGTGGTCATCGAGCCTTCACGGCCATGCCTCCATTCCTTCCCGATGGGGGATCACCAGCGGCTTGACGGCAACTGATCACGTGAACCCGATGCTAGCATTCGAAAGGAGATTCACTACAAGAATTCCCGATAGAATATACTGGAAGAGTCGAAGAACCATGAAGAAAAAGGAGTTGGCTTTCTATACCGACGGTTCTAAGATGGACGTTGGCATGGGAGCCGGAGTTTATTGTGAGGCCCTAGGAATAAACCGCTCCTTTAGAATAAACGACGACTGCAGCGTCTTCCAGGCCGAGGTCGCAGCCATTATACAGGCTGCTGAAATTATACGCGAGAGTAATATCGTTGGCAAAACGATCGCTGTCTATATAGATAGCCGGGCAGCCGTTAAGGCTCTGGACTCTGTCGTAGTTAGGACGAGGCTCGTGAGAAGCTGTAAAGCACTCTTAAACGAGATATCCAGAGTCAATGTGGTGACCCTCTGCTGGGTACCAGGGCATATGGATATCGAAGGTAACGAAAGGGCTGACGAGCTTGCTAGGAAAGGGTCGGCGCTGCACTTATCGCGGGCCCTCCCCTCTCTAGCAACCCCAATCAGTTCCTTGCGAAAAAAATAGAGGATGAAGCCACCGGTCGAGCAAACAGACGCTGGGCTCATCTGGAAACGCAACGGCCAGGGCGCTATGGCCGGCCTACAGCAAGAAGAGATCAACCTCTCTGGTAAAACTTAGTCTTTATAACGCACGGGCCATTTCTGGCATAATTACCGGATATTGTGCCATTGGCGTTCACGCGGAGCGACTCGGTGTGCTGCATAATGACTATTGCAGAAGTTGCAGGGACGAAGAATAAATTGAATCTGTTCGTCCCCTGTTGTGTGACCGTCCTGCCCTATCCGTCAGAAGAATGAGGACTCTTGGTAGTTACTTCTTCTCGAAGCTGGAGGACTTGGGTAATGTTGAGCTAGCGGACCTCCTGAGATTCATATCACTTTCTGGGTGGTTCTAACGGCGGATTTTCTTTACAGCATTTTCAGGGTTAAATGATTAGGCACAATGGACCCGTACTGTTGGTCTGATTGAGCAGTGACTCTTTGTCACAAGGCACCTATCTACCTAACCTAACCTAACTAGTCAGAATGAGGTATCACACGCCAATAAGGTGACCCTATATTGGGTACCAGGGCACATGGGTATACCTGGTAATGAAAGAGCAGTCGAATTCGTTAGAATGGGGTCGGCGTTGCATATCTCGCAGGCCCTCCCCTGCGTGAAGGTTCTCACGATTCTTCTTTTAGCTTTTGGTAAAAAATTGGAACATGATTCCCACTGCAGAATCCCTATATATATATAAGTGAAATTATTATTTTCATCATCAAGTTTTTCTTTACAATGTTCAGGGACAAATCTACACCGCACTCCTCACTAAAATGAGTCCATTTCTGAAAAAAAATGTGGCAGTTCTGTTTAAAAGATTACGGAGTACAATCTTTACGAGACGCTGATTTGGAAAGTGTAGTATTTTTAAAATACAATTAAAATCTAATGTTTGTGTAGTTTATATAGACGGAGAGAGAAATATCGGTTTCTGCATACAGCATATATGTAGGTGTATTCGGTGGCAGTCTAAGCAAATGTTTTAGAAAGTACCTTTGCAATCGTTCAACCTCATCGTATTCATCATAGCCCCACACCTGTGCAGCGTACCACATGATTGACCTGGCTGTTGCTTCATATAGTTTGTACTTGGCCCTTATTGGTACATCAGTTTTGCTAGTCACTTTCCTCCATGTGCCGTTTAAAGCCTTCTTTGCCGATGAGTCGAAAAAGACAATTTTACATGATGGATTATCTCCAAATACGATTATTTTTGATTTTGCCGTATTGACTTGAAGGTTTCTACAGGGTACAGCATTGCCCCAGCTTTATTATCATATATTGAAGCATATTTGGTGTTTCCGCCAGAAGAACAATATCATCAACTTATAAGAAAACTTTGATCAGCCTGTTACCAAATATTACTCCTCCTTTCAATTGCATCTTCAGGTCATCTAGGAACAGAGAGAAGAACAAAGGGCTCAGTTTACATCTCTGCTTAACTCCGGAGGTAGTAGTGAACCAGTCTGACAAGGTATTTCCATCCCATACTGCAGTTTCATTTTCTCTGTACATGCGAAAACTTTTAGCATTTTAGAGGACACCCCCAAATTGCTGAACTTGTAAAAGAGTTCCCTTCTGTCCACTAAATCAAATGCTGCTCTAAGGTCCACAAAAACACAAAAAAGGGATACAGCTTCTTCCCGTTATTTTGAATCTCTGTATCTTCTCGATCGACCAAACAAATTTGGAAACCATAAAACTTTTTGGAAAAGTTAATTATTACCACAATATCTCTACGAGCACTTGTAGTGTCTCGCCTTGCGCAATGAGTTTTGATATTCGAATTCAAACCTTACAGGGTAGATCTAATTTTATTTCACGTTTGGTTCCTTGGAGGTCATCCTCTGTAGCAACTCCATTAATATAGCGATTTTTTTTCCTCTAAGCACGTTTTCCTCAACCATGTCGTTAATCCACTTACGTTAAGTCGTCACCAAAACATTCGATTGTTGCATATACGAGTACATATTCTCTTACAAAGTTGCATTTGGTTTCTTTAATTGAATCCAAGTTAGTTGTGATTAATCTTTCTAAATGGCAAGACTGTCAGAAGTGGCACTTCAATATCACATTAAGCATTCCACTCATAGCCACCACTCAAAACGTGTTCCGTTTGTGCCACAGTTCATAGTCATGAATCAACATGTCCAATTATATTCCATTACTACGCGTAAGCTCTCTTTAAGTATTCATTGATTGCATTTTAGCGCACACCTTTTATGTTTCAGTCTTTTTGCCGCGTACCTTTAAAAGGCCATCCATTCCCACAAAAGTCTCATTTGCTGCTGTGAAACGTAACAAAAAAAGCCAAAGAGCTACAAACACTACTAATTTTCGTGCGTGGGATGGTGACCGACTGACAGTAAGAGAAAACCGTGCCCAAAGGTGTTAGCGAATTCCACGAATTATGATCTTAAAGCAGCTCTTACAAATTAATGACGAATACTGTAGGTCTGTACCAAGTTTTTTTTTTTTTTTTAATTCGAGGCCTTTATGCAAATGAGCTAATAAATATTGTAAACGAAGGATCTATTGTTACTCCGACTTAATCCTACTGTCATATTACGAGTAGTTGTCGTGTGTTTATAGTTTTCAGCCAACGCATGTTTTCATACTGAATTTCTTGTCTCCGTGATACAAACGTGAGTCCTCGCGTGGGTTGAATTCTGGACATGATGGTTCAAACAGGTGAAACAAATTGATTTGTATCTCAATTGGCTGCAATATGATGGATGAGTTACGCTACAATTAGCCACTAGTTGCGTTTGGGCAACATTGCTCGGATTTCGAATATCGGAAAATTTACCAATGTCATAGGAAGCTAGTTTTCAGCTAGTAGTCAATGTAGCTCCATGAGTGGAAAGTTACCAAAATGAGTTCTTGAAGCCTCTGCCTTTCGACAGAAGCCTAGTCCACTGTTTGCGTGCAAGAATATTTTTCCATCTTGTGAATTCCTCCACTATCGCTAAGTATTTATTGCAGCAAATTATAGCCACGGACTTGATTAAAAATAATAAATATTTGGCTCTTTAAGTGCATGGGCCTAGCTTCTCGCAACCATTCGGGTTGTGTGCGTTACATTTTTCATACGAATAAAAGGGACCTACAGTTTAGTGTCGTATCCGAAGGGCAATTTGTTTTGAGAACTTTTCTCGTGACAACAATACTCTCGGATGTTTATCAGAGGTTCGCGCGAGGTGGAACAGTGAAAAAAACTTGTTAGGTTAGGTTAGGTATGTGGGCTGGCAGGGAGAGACACACTCAGGTCAGCGTTGACCCATTGTGATACCCATAGGGGAAAAATGAATCCCTTACCCATTGAGGCCTAGTGAAAAACCGGCAAAAATTATACAAAACTCAATCACTTATTTCGTTTCTGCATACAAACCACCCTGATGATTTGATGAAGTTCAGCATCTTTCCTGTCGAAACGCCGGAGAGCTCCTCGAGATCCTGGAAGAAATATTTACCAAGGAACTTTTTCCTGGAGTGTTGAAGACTCGGGCAGTGGCACAGGAAGTGGGTAGTGTCCTCAAAAACTTCCTCGTCGCCTCAGCCTCTTCAGAGTTCCTCCTCCGTCAGGCGTAGTTTCTTCAAGTGGTACCACAGAGTGTTGTTCCCCGTGATGATGCCCACGAGGGTGGAAAGGGATTTTCTATCTTTCCGAATAATTCTCTCGATCCTTGCTTTGTCGAAAGATGGCCATAACTTACTGGTGGTGGCACAAGTTTCCATGGAGGTCCATCTTTTATTCGCCTCTTTAATGGCTTTGTTCCCTGCAACGAGCTTGAGTGTGCAAGGCGGGATACACACAACTTGTTCTAGTAGCACTGCTGAGTCGATTCTTCGTAGCTCGTCGGCTTTCTCATTGCCTGGGATACCCTCGTGTCCAGGGACCCAACAGAGCGATACCTTCGCTGTGTTCCAAGAACCCTGAGCTCCTCTCGACAACACTTCACAAGCTATGATTTAATTTTTATGGCAGTAATCGCTTTTATAGCTGCCTGGCTGTCGATAAAGATGATAATACCTACTGGAGGTATTGCCCATACCGCAAACTCACGGGCGGCTATTGCCACTGCTAAGAACTCTGCTTGAAAGATGCTGCTGTGGTCTGGAAGTCGTACGGATTTCGATATATCTAGGGGTCGGAGAAGATTCCTGATCCTAGTGCTCATTTTTGAACCATCTGTGTAGATGATTATAGATTCGGCATTAGGAATATGACTGCTTTTCCATTCTTCCTTACCAAGTCCGTTATGTGCACGAGACCAAAGTAATTAAGTAGATCATGGAGTGACCTATTCTATTTGGTTTCCAGTTGGCTGACTGGCTAATTCTCATAGCATTAATGGCTGCTGACGTGTGTATAATGATGTCTAGCAGTAGCAGGTTGAGAATAGCCTCGAGTCCTGCGATTGTCCTCATTGCACTGGTAGTGTAAATGCACGCTAGTCTTTGGACTTTGGTGATTGCCTTTAAGTTGGTGGTTTTGTTGACAGCTGGCCACCATACTAGAATGCCGTAAATCAGTATGGGTCTAAATATAGCCGTATACATCCATAGTATAAGATTGGGGGAGGGTCCCCAGGTCCTACCAAAAACTCTACTACATTTCTTAATTCTTTCCTCTATATTTAATCTCCAATTGAGCTTTTGTCCAGTATGAGGCCTAGGTATTTTGCTGGTGTTTTCTGAGGTTCGAGCTTGGAACCTCACGCGCAGTGATCGATGCAAGTGTAAACCCCCTAAAGCGCGGTAACAACAAAAGTTAAGTAGCAACAAAAAAATGCTTAAAAAACAACCTCACGCGCAGTGGTCCGACACACTAACTTGATTGGTTGCATTCTAACCAATCGCGACTGATTTCCCTGTAAGCCCCAGAATGCCTAAAAAATGTTTGCGTTTGCTGTAATTTTGCAACAGGCAACGCTTATTCGGATGCAGATTTGTCATACGCGGCAGACTTAGGCAAGAAGTCTTAAGCTTCCGACACGTTAGCGAGCGTATTCTGACTATCCGGACCAAGGCTAAATTCGCTAACATAAGCCTAATATGTGTTTATGCCCCTACGGAAGAAAAGGACACTCCCACCAAAGAGTGTTTCTACGAGCTCCTCGACAAAACATACGAGCAATGTCCTAAATACGACGTTAAAATCGTATTGGGCGATTTTAACGCCAAAATAGGAAAGGAGGACGTCTTTGGTAGGGCAGTCGGTAAGCATAGCCTACACGACATCACGTCTGATAACGGACTAAGGCTAATTGATTTCGCTGTGGAGCGAAATGTCACCATAGCAACTACATGGTTTCCTCATCTCGATATTCATAAGCAGACATGGCGGTCCAATGATCATGTAACGATCAACCAAATTGATCATATTGCGATCGACGCAAGGCATGCCTCCAGTATTCTGGATGTCCGGACCTTCCGAGCGGCCAACATAGACTCGGATCATTACCTTGTTGTAGCCAAGGTACGAATGCGGATGTCCCAATCCGAGCAACAAAGAAGAATCACTGTGAGCAAATTTAACGTCGAAAAGCTACAATCTCAAGAGACCGCCAGACTCTTCGCTGAACGCGTATCTCGGAATCTCTCAATCACCCCTAAGCCGGCAGCATCAAGTGCCGAAAACCAGTGGCAACGCTGCCAACATGCCATCAGAAACGCTGCGACTGATGTGCTGGGTCTCGCTCGCCCACGACCGCCAAATCTCTGGTTTGACGAAGAATGCCGGCGAGTGCATGCAGCAAAACAAGAGGCATACAAAGCGGCGCTGCAAAGGAAACTAGAGCTACTCGTGAGCTCTACGAGCAAAAGAGACGGGAAGAACATCGTCTTCCCCAAAAGAAGAAGAAAGATCATGAGAAGCACGCGTTTGAGAATATCAAGAGTTTATACTCCAGGAACAATGTACGGAAGTTTTACCAAAAGGTGACAAGAACGTCAGAGAACCAATATCCGTACAGAAACCTGTAGAGATGAAAATGGAAACCTCGTAGTAGAATCACAGTCGGTGCTGAGAATATGGAAAAACTACTTCTGCAGACTGTATAACGGCGACGAAGACCAACATCCCGCTGTCAGGCAGAATGAACCATTCAACATAGACGATGATAGTCAAAATTTCCGTCCACCTGACCAAAACGAAGTGAGGATAGCAATATCCCAGCTAAAATCCAACAAGGCTGATGGACCTGACGGCTTACCGGCCGAACTTTTCAAGGCAGCTGGGGATGAATTGGTAGAGTGCATACAGAAACTCATCTCTAAGATTTGGTCAGACGAGTGTATGCCTGATGAATGGAATCTCAGCGTCGTTTCCACGATCCACAAGAAAGGAGACCCCCTCAACTGCGCCAATTATAGAGGCATCAGTCTCCTCAACACCGCATATAAGCTCTTTTCTGCGATATTGTGTGAATGCCTGAAACCTTTTATCAACGCCTGATTGGACGCTATCAGTGCGGTTTCAGGCCAGGAAAGTCCTCCACCGATCAAATCTTCACTCTTCGACAGATCCTGGAGAAAACCCAAGAAATCCAAATCGATACTCACTATCTCTTTATCGATTTCAAGGCCGCCTATGACGGCATCTATAAAGAAGGGCTTTGCCTAATTTTGACATCCCTGCCAAACTTGTTCGTCTGTCGAGGATGACAATGGAGAACGCTTGCTGCTCCATCACGTCGGTAATGACCTCACCGAGACCTTTGATGTCAAAAAAAGGTTTAAGACAAGGTGACTTCCTTAATGCTGTATTTGAACGGATTGTGTGGAACTCACAAGCCAACGCCGGAGGCACAATCTATCAAAAGCCCGTACAACTGCTAGCATACGCCAACGTTATTCATATTATTGGAAGAACTCACCGGGCTGTCAACGGTGCGTTTGCAAGCATTGAAGCAGAAGCGACCAAAATGGGTTCAGCGATAATCGATGGCAAAATCAAGTATATGAGGATGTCAACAAGAAGGGACAATCAACACCGACGAATTGGATAGAACGTCACAGTGGGCAGCTATAACTTCGAGGTAGTAAGGGACTTTGACTACCTTGGGTCTGCTATAAACTCGAAAAACAAGATCAGCGCAGGAATCAAGCGAAAAATAACTCTTGCCAAGTCGTTGTTTTTTTGGGCTCATAAAGTAATTCAACAGTAAAGCCCTATCTCGAACAACTAAGGAGATTCTGCATAAGACTCTGATCATCCCAATCTTGCTTTACGGCGCTGAAAAATTGACTTTATAAATAGAGGATGAAGATATCCTTGATCGCTTCGAAAGAAAAATTCTTCGTAAGATATTCGGTCCCATTTGCGTTGACGGGTTTGGAGGAGAAGATTCAATCACGAACTATACGAGCTGTACAGCGATGCTGACCTAGTCAAAAAACTGCGTAGTGGACGTCTGAGATGGCTAGGACATGTGGAGCGAATGGACACAAACGCTCCCGCCCGCAGAGTATTCGAATCTAACCCGAGGGACGACGCAGTAGAGAGAATCATCGCCGTAGGTGGCGCGCACAAGTTCAAGGGACCTCGACCAATTTGAAGTGCGCAACTGGAGGCAATTAGCTGAAGAACGAACTAAATGGAGAGGCCAGGTTCACCCCGAACTGTAGCGCCACCTAAGTGAGTAAGTATAATTTTAATTTTTTTTTTTTTCGATATAACTTCTACTAAACAAACATAATAAATGGAAATCTATTAAAAATTTGTTTAACTTAAATTTAACCGAAGCCCCGCTCTTAAAATTTTATGTTCACTAATTGCCTCAATTTTTATTTAACCACTGACCACCATAAACGCCGAACTGAAGTGAAAACAAACACTGCACCTAAAGAAATACCAACAAAAAGCAATTAGCTAATTAATATGCATTAATGACTCAATAAATATTTGCGTCTACCATTTGATAGCTAAACTAGGTTGCAATGAGTTTTGTGCAACCATGAGACATGTCCATACATGGAAACGAATTGATCTAAAATTTATACTCAATCAGTGATCAGATAAAGAGCGATGAACAGAAAAGATATGAAATGTGTTCGAGTTATGGTTTCGATTCGGGTCAATATTTTTGTATTTGGAGGATAAGACTCAGGTTTGTCTGGTAACATTTGCTTGAACTGAAAGTAGGATACCATTGAATGACAAGAAACTTTTGCTTATTGAAGTTACAACAAGCCAAAGATTAAGGAAAACGAGTATCGCGTGTGGTCGAAATTCGACCCAAACAATGCTATGTATTTGTTTGCATAACTTTTTTTTGTAATATTCTCCCGTGCAGGGAAGGCAAAGGGCAAATTTAAGCTCATACAGTCATGAACGTGATCAAAATGGTTTCATTTAATTGCCTCAAGCCTTATGCCATTTTTATGTCTCAAGCAGTGATGGGCGCATTCGAATGATATAATCGATTCTTCCAATATCTCGAGGTATCTCGAGACATCGTCTAAAATCATTCGAATGATCTCCTACACCTACTTCCTACGAAGCAGCAAGAACTAAGAACGAAAGCAAAGAGTAAACAAAAATGTCTCATGTCTCGAATGATCTGATGGCACGGCAATCATGGCACGTCTTGGAAGCTGGTCTGGGGACATACGCACTACGTGACCATACCATGGAAGCATAGGTCGTTCCGTTTGGAGAAGTAGCTGATCGACATTGAGCGCCTCGCGTACTCTGGTTTTGCGCACTCGATGTCTACGAGTTATCCCAGCAACACCGCGAAGGAACATCATTTCGGTAGCTTGTATTCACGATCTTATTCTTTCGGTCACTACCCACATTTCATGACCATAGCCCAAAGTTTATTTTATAGATCATTTTTAATTTTATAATATAATTTATTATAATAATTTACCTTGAACACTAAGTTCGGCCTTCCTTACAAGCTCTCTCAAAATTGATCCAGCCTCACCAATTCTACAGCACAACTTGACATTGCTCTTACTGTCACTCGTGAATAAGACCCCGAGGTACTTAAACTTATCCACCTGCTTCACTGGGACTTCACTAACATGCAGAGTGCACTAAAAGGGTATTCTGGAAACGACCATTACTTTCGATTTGTTCACCTTGATCTTCATTCCAGCGTCATCACAAATGGATACGAACCTTTCGAGTGCGCGCTGAAGTTCGGTTTGAGAGGACCCAAGGATGACCAAATCATCCGCAAAGAGCAAATGACTAATCCTTAAGTGTCCCACTTTAAAACATTCTCCGCCACGGCTGCGCTGCATCATCCAGTGCATATACACAATGAGTCCAACGCCCACAGTGGAAGGTATTGATTTAACATCATTTACCCGAACACTGCTTCTACAGCTTGTACATTGTTACCCGAGCGCACATCGACTGGGATGAGTTCTTTGTTGACAGCAGTTACAGATTGTAACTGCTAGAGACGCGCAGTTGTACTATATTATATTTTTTTGTTAAAAGTAAATTTTAGTAAAATAAAAAAAGTTAAAAAACCCTCTCTGGAAACAGACTTATTCTGTTTTTTTTTTTTTTTTGTCTCCATTATCCGTCGCAACTTTGAAAGTATTCGGTTTGTCCGGCAATTTTTGTAATAATATCGCCCATAACAGGGAAGCACCAATCTCGTATTCCTGCAGAACGCTCCAGAGTTTGCCTCGAGGAACCCTGTCATATGCTTTTCCAAATCCACAAAACAGGTATAGACAGGTTAAGCAAACTCTCACGGCTTCTCAGGAACCTTTCTAAGAGTGAATAGCTGGTTGGTTTGTTTCTACCGGGACTAAAACCATATTGCTGATCCCACAAACTATCCTCAACCACAACTCTGTTACGCAGGTCTAACACCTTAGCAAAGACTTTTCCAGGGAGACTTAAAAGAGATATATCCCTATAGTTGGCGCAATCTCGTGTATCCCCTTTTATTAAAAATAAGAGAGACAACCACCCCTATTTGCCAATCACCAGGTGTTTCACCTTATTCATAGGCCACTTTAATGTCACGCGAGAGTCATTGCCCTTCCTCTTTACCTAAACCCTTGCGCAGTTCTGGTCGGATTTCATCCACACCAGCAGATTTGCCAACTTTTAGCGATTTTATCGCCAAAGCTACTTCTTCTACCGTAGGACTACTTTCCGCCCTACTCTCGATCATAGGTCTGCCATTTTCTATGTCCTGTTCGGGATTGAGCAATTCTGAAAAGTGCTCGCCCCATCTTCGATAAATGTCGTCCTCATTAGAAATAAGTGTACCGTCTTTCGATTTGACACCTTTCACGATATTCAACTAACAATGCCTCTTTTTTTATCGTTCGTAAGGAAACGCAGGTTCGGGTCGGGTGAAATCTTCTTATGAAACTTGCCTAGCAATCTCATCGGTGATCTCGTTCATCTATTACTATAAAATACAATTTGTTAATAAAAATAATATGTTTTGCTCGCTTATTTCAATCGACTGTAACTTGTTTGATTTGATAGGATTTGGTGACATTTCATTTAACATATTGTCCTCATTGTTGTATTCTACTCATCAATTCCCTGAATTGATGATTTTTGATGATTTCAGTACATGTTCATCAGGCACCATTGACAGTCAAGCTCAGCTTCTTATTCGTATGCCCTCAAGTATAACGACAGCGACTATTAAATTACCCGAGTGACATGCTTGCGAAATGCGTTGCCTTAATCACCTTTCCGTATGTAACTTATTTCAAAATTTTAAAACTCAGATTTTAATAAAAGCCTGCACAACATTTCAACACGAGATAATAAGTAACGCATTTACCATAATCTGTGGACGCCGTGACGCAGTGGTTAGTGTTTCGGATCACTGCGAGTGAAGTTCCATGTTCGAATTCCAGAAAACACAAAAAGGTTTTTGCACGGTTCCACCTCGCGAACGTCTGAGAAACATCCGAGAGTATTGTTGCTTTTCAAAAACAAATTGCCCTTTGGATATGGCACTAAACTGTAGGTCCCTTCCATTCGTGTGAAAAATATAACGCACACAACACAAGTGGTTTTGAGAAACTAGGCCCAGGCAGTTGAAGAGCTGTTGCGCCAAATATTTATTTTATTTACCACAATCCAAAGATTAGTTTCCATTGAAACAACTAATGACTCAATACCAAGCACACTATTGGGGCCTAGGTATGTTAAATCTCACCACTTTCTCTCTCTTTTGTAAAAAATGAGTTCCCAAAAAATTTCCCCAATAGTCGCCTTCCACCAAGTAAATTTATCAATGCTCACCAATACTACATTTGACAGTACCATTAATACCGACAATAGACCAATTTATCTCAACTAACTTCGTAACACTCCAGCTCCAACAAGTCTTCCAAGCACCTGACATATCCCTGCACAAAACCTAAGCCTCTGCCAACCAGCAAGCAACACCATCTTATCTCAACTTGCTGTCAATTGACGTAGACAACCTGACGGCAGTTCAGGTTTCTGATGATGGTGCTCACGTTAGGTAACTACCAAATGCCCACAAGTTTGGATTTTTCTTCACCCGTGCGGCCCGTCATCTAAGTAGGCATCTGTGCCAGAGCCTATCACAGGCTGGATAATTATATGTGCCAACATTTTAATGAAGTCACATTGGAGAGGCTTAATTAATATCATTATTAGCGGCATAGAAACTTAAACTAAATACTCCAGTGGTCATAATCGTAATTCGTTTGCGTACACCAAGTGAACGTTGCTGGTCGCGCTTGCGCTATGTGTCGCTTGGCTTTGATGGTCTCTCTACGCCAAACTTACGTACGATATAGGCTTAGGGACGTAAGAAAAATGCGGAAATTGTATGCGTTTTGTGAAGAAAAATTACAATCGTAGACATCTCTTACGTAGGTAGGCATGCTGGGACTTTAATTTTGCCTCATCAGAGTCTACACAAGTGATTTAGAGAAAAGAAAATAATTAATTAATTCTTGGATTAATTAGAAGAGAAATCTGCAGGAAATTTTGCAATTGTCATTATGAGGGTTAAGTCTTGACGTATAATTATTGTTGCGGTAAAATTTACCTACTCTATGCATCTTTCCTTTTCTCCCCCTTTTCTCCCTTTGTTTCTGCAAAATTCTGGGAAAGTGGAGGGCAGTTCCATCAGCCATAGGCCCACTTCCCCAGCAACTAATATAGGATTCCCTTGATCGACATTTTACCCTGAAGAAGTGGAGGAACGGTCGGTTCCTCCAACTACCAAGAGATGAATGAACCCTGAAGGAGAGGAGAAACGAGGCGTTTCTCCAAAACAATTTTTAGAACGAGACGAGGGGCGAGGGTGAGACCAGCGATGGTAAGGACGGTGTGTCCGCCACTACAAGCTGCCCACCTTAGTAACGGGCACACCAAACACAAACAACACTAACTACAACACAATACGAACAATTATCAAGAAACGAAACATCAAAACCCCAAAATCTGCAAGCGACGACAAATTCTTAATTCAATGAGGGGACAGGGTGTCCCGAAATCTATAAACAACGACGCAGGGAACGAGGTGTCCCAATACCTACACACAGCAACAGATCACACATAAATACATCGCGAGGGGACAAGGCGTCCCAGAACAACGTAACCACATCATATAAACATATTCAACATCACGAACACAACCAAATCACACGAACACATCGACATCAAACACCATCAAACACAAACAAGACAAGCGGCAGCCCACGAATAAAGAATGGTTCGGACGGAACCCATCAATGGCCGAAAGCCCACCCTAACCCTCGACTCTATGTGTGGAATGGCACGTTTAGGGCTCGTCTCTAGTCCCCAAAACTGCCTGAAATTCTACCGGGTAGATTAGTTTAACGAGTAATTTATTTTAAGGCCCGTCCTGTACCTTGTCGGGTCACTTCTTTCTTTTTGTTAGTATTGGTGGGAGGAAACCCACTTTAGTAATTTTAATTGATTATCTTTTTTTCACTTTGTTGGTTTTCTGAAATTGTCTAAACAAACAGAGCGGATTGTGAGGAAAAGCCGAAGTCGGGCGAATTTGAGCCAACGGAATGTGGGTGAATATTGAGAGCGGAATAGCGGCGGTTCAAGAGCGGTTGCAAGCTGCTCTTGAATCCAATAGCTGAATTTGCGGAGATTCACGTATGTGTGAGTAAAAGGATCGAAGCTCGACTAGTTCTAGTATTCAGCGAGAGACCACTTCTTGGTCGACCAGCAGTGAGTTAGGAAATTTATTTGGTTTAACAAGAAAATCACCAAAGTGGAAGTTTTTTGAGTGAAAAAACATTTTGGAAGAAGGAATGGAAGAGGAGAATAAGGAACATAAAAAGAAGGATAGGAGTTACATGAGTACAGGACGAGGACTTAAGGAGACTTTTTTGAGAAACATTGGAAGCCAGGACGAGGCAGGAATTATTTTGTTTTCTTTGGTGAAGCCCGGTAGGATTCGGCTCCGTTTCTTTTTCGATATTTCCCGGTGAAAGCGGGACACGCGACCCGTAGTTTGTTTCGGTTAATTTGGTCGGGACTTACCGTAACGGGCCATTCTTACGGCGATATTTTTTTTCTCTTGTTTTCTTAGGGATCGTTTTTCTCATCGGGGTTTTTTTCTCGATCCCCCGTAATATCTTTTGTTGTTTTTCTTTTTTAATTTTGATTTCGTTCTTTGGTTTTTCTTTTTATTTAATAAATTGCCGCTCAGAAAGAGCGTTTATAACGTGGTAAATCTCGTTGTTTTCTTTGCTTGACTTACATATTTTTCAGAATGTATAGTTTAACTGTCTAAACTTCTCGTTCCTTCGCCATCAACTCCAACTCATCCCCACAGGAGTCCAGAAGAGATGTTGGCCTAGAGCCAACCATCTATTCATAGGCCCACCAATGACTCCTTCGCTAATGTCGCGGCAATCATAACAAGTCTTGCAGATCTGTTTGGAGATATATGCACTACGTGATCAAACCACCGAAGCATAGATTACGAGGGTGGTTCAATAACTCCCTAAAAGTTTAAAGAAGCAACACTCTTTTTCTGGCAAAATTAACGTTTTATTTTTCAATATAATCTCCTTTTACCTCTATATACTTCGTCCAACGTTTCTCCATTTTTTTGATATATACAAATAAAACGATTTCTGGAGGTCCTCAAAATAGGCGTTTGTTTCATCGATGAAGTCTTCATTCGACCCAAATCTCTTACCGCTGAGCCAGTTCTGCATGTTTGGAAACAGGAAATACTCGCAGGGGGGCTAAATCTGGAGAATATGTTGGATGAGGGAGCAATTCGTAACCTAATTCATGCGATTTCGACATTGCGACTGCGGACTTGTGCGCCGGCGCGTTGTCCTGGTGGAAAAGAACTTTTTTCCTTGCCAAATACGGTATTTCTTGCTTCAATTCGGCGTCGAATCGATCCAACAGCTCTGTATAATAGGCGCCGGTGATCGTTTTAGCCTTTTCAAGGTAATCGATGCGAATGACACTACGCGAAATACGATTATGAGTCAATTTTGAAATAAAACCCAGATCTCTTAAAAGTCGATGATTCTTTATTGATTTCCAAAACTGAACTAAATCTTATCAAAACCTATTCAATACAAAATCAAAATTAGTTCTGAGTGCAAATGTTGCTTTATCGGCTAGAAGTCATTGAACGGAATTAAAAGTAAGGCACAAACAGGAAATGATGAATGTGCCGTAAAATGAATTTATCAAACAATAAATAAGAGAATGAAAGCAGAATTGCATATTATGGAATACTTAAAATATGCAGATTTAGATGCCGGATGTGTCGCCATGACCTTGTTGGCCGACAGACGCACCTTGGCCTTCTTTGGCTTCGATTTACCAGGAGAAGTCCACAGTCTCGAATGTTCCTTTGTCTCTGGTGTGTTATGATGAATCCATGTTCCGTTCACGTCGCAAAACTTGGTTGGATTACACGAGTAATTGAACATCGCCAAACACTCCTATGAAGTTGTCAAACGATTCCGTTTGTTGTCAATTATGAGCAAACGTGGTACCCACATGGCGGATAGCTTTTTCATTTCCAAATGTTTTTGCAAAACTGAAATCACTGATCCATGTGATAAGCCTCTAGCCTCTTCAAGTTCGGGCACCTTCACTCGCCGATCTTCGAATATCATACCGTGGATTTTATCGATCATTTCTGGTGTGGTGACTTCAATTGGGCGACCAGAACGTTCGACGTCACTTGTGCTGGTACGGCCGCACCGAAATTGAGTAAACCATTGGTGGATGGTTCCAAGTATCACTCGATCCCTGCGAGTTATTCAAGAAAAAGCGCAAATGAATCCCATATCTGCAGCTACATAGATTTCATGACCAAAGGTTAGAGTTGGAACATATACCATGAAAAAAAAAAAAACCAAATAAGAGTAAAAACGGCCTTCCCTATAGCAGTGCGAAAAAACTCTCTCCAAATTGATCCAGTCTGACCAATTCTACAGGATGAGTCAGCATTACTCTTTTCATCACTTTTCATTAAGACTTCGAGGGGCTTAAACTTCTCCACGTGCTTCAATGGTACTCCACTAATATGTAGAATGCATTGAACGGGTGTTCTGGAGACGACCATCATTGTACGTTTACCTTGATTCCAGCAACATCACAGATGACTGCAAACCTTTCGAGTACACGCTGAAATTTGGTTTATGAGTCCCAAATGAAGCCCGAATCATCCGCGAAAAGCAGATAACTAGTCCCTGAGTCTCCCAATATGAAACATTCTCCGCCATGGCTATGCTATAACATTCAGTCCAGGGCATACACATAATATGTATATGATGAAGAGAAAAGTTGACAAAAAGCAACCTCGGGTGAGTGCAATACCCACAGAGAAAGTTAATCCGATCACAACTTTTGTAGTTTGTATATAAAGACCGAATGGCCTAACTAGTCCGTATTGCTTCTACCAGATCAAATCTAAATTACTCACCCTATAACTTACACTCAGTTACACCCTTGCAATGCATTTTGCGTATCCCAAAATCTCTCAATCACCCCTATGCCGACCGCATCAAGCGCCGAAGACCAGTGGCAACGCAGCCAACATGCCATCAGAAACGCCGCGACTGAAGTTCTGGGTCTCGCTCGCCCAACACCGCGAAACCATTGGTTTGACGAAGAATGCCGGCGAGTGCATGCAGCAAAATAAGAGTCATACAAAGCGGCGCTGCAAAGGAAGACGAGAGCTGCTCGCGAGCTCTACGAGCAAAATAGACGGGAAGAACATCGGCCTCTCCAAAAGAAGAAGAAAGACTATGAGAAGCGCGCGTTTGAGAATATCGAGAGTTTATACTCCAGGAACAATGTACGGAAGTTTTACCAAAAGGTAAAAAGAACGTGTCAGAGAAGCAATATCCGTACAGAAACCTGTAGAGATGAAAATGGAAACCTCATAGTAGACTCACAGTCGGTGCTAAGAATATGGAAAAACTACTTCTGCAGACTGTATAACGGCAACGAAGACCAACATCCCACTGTCAGGCAGAATGAACCATTCAACATAGATGATGATACGAGTAGTCAAAATTTCCGTCCACCTGACCAAAACAAAGTGCGAATAGCAATATCCAAGCTAAAATCCAACAAGGCTGCTAGACCAGACGGCATACCGGCCGAACTTTTCAAGGCAGCTGGTGATGAATTGGTAGAGTGCATACACCAACTCATCTCCAAGTTTGGTCAGACGAGTGTATGCCTGATAAATGGAATCTCAGCATCGTTTGCACGATCCACAAGAAAGGAGACTCCCTCAATTGCACCAACTATAGAGGCATTAATCTCCTCAGCATCGCATATAAGATCTTTTCTGTGATATTGTGTGTACGCCTGAAACCTTTTATCAACAGCCTGATTGGCCCCTATCAGTGCGGTTTCAAGCCTGGAAAGTCCTCCACCGATCAAATCTTCACACTTCGGCAGATCCTGGAGAAAACTCAAGAATTCCAAATCGAAACTCACCACCTCTTTATCGATTTCAAGGCCGCCTATGACAACATCTATAGAGAAGGTCTTTGTCTATGCAATAAAATGAACAAATTGAATTTTTTTTATGTGTTATGACTTTATTAGTAAGAGCAAATATACCCATTAATTATGGAATACAACGTCGTTCAAGTGGCTGCCTCTGCTGGCTTCGCAGTAGCGCATTCTATCACTCCAATTTTCCAAGACCTTATTGATGGTTTCGGGCTGTAGCTCACGGATTGCTTGGATGAAATTGGCCTTAAGTGCTTGAATCGTTTCCGGATTATTGGCATAACATCGGTCCTTCACGGTTCCCCACAAAAAAAAAGTCCAAAGGGGTCAAATCGCAGCTCCGAGGCGGCCAATTGACATCGCCAAGACGGCTGATAACACGACTTGGGAATTTGGTGCACAAAAGACCGATTTTGGCATGGGCTGTGTGACATGGCGCACCATCCTGCATGAACCAGAGGTCGTCCAAATCCATGTCTTCAATTTTAATAAAAAAAAAAGTCGGTAACATGGCTCTGTAACGCCCACCGTTGACCGAAACGTTGTTCCCAGCCTCATTTTCGAAGAAAAATGGTCCAATGATGCCACCACTCCACAATCCGCACCAAACGGTCACTCTCTCTGGATGCATTGGCTTCTCGACAATAACGTTCGGGTTTTCCGAGCCCCAGATGCGGCAATTTTGTTTGTTAGCGTAGCCGCCGAGATGAAAATGTGCCTCGTCAGAAAAGATGATTTTTCGCCCAAAATCGTTGTCCAATTCAAGCTGCTCTAAGGCCCAAACTGCGAAGCGATAACGAAGCGGATGGTCATGCGCTTTCAATTGCTGAATCAATTGGACCTTGTAAGCGAATAATCCCAGATCTTTGTGCAGAATTCTCCTCAGGCTAGTGCGTGAAATGTTGAGCTGTTGAGATCGATGACGAGTTCATGTTCGTGAATTGAATCTCACACTCTCGGCTACAGCAGCCACATTCTCGTCTGTGCACACCGTTCGACGACGGGGACCATGAGTGTTGTCCACTAGCTTACCAGCCTCACGAAGTTTTTGCACAAACTTGCGTACAGCAGGCGCGGTGGTTGCTTCATTTCGGCCAAAATTTATTTTCAAAAAACACACTGTTTGGGCTACACAGCACATACTTTGGAAATAAGTTTTCCATATTTCCCAATGTTGTTCAAGCGAGTCATTTCGTTCCGCAGAGGTATGATACTGACTTTCTGTCAAGATTTCGAGCGGGAAACAGCTGTCAGTGTCAAAATAACCTATGATTTAAAAAGAAATCACTAGATGGCCCACCCGTTACAACTCCATTTCAGTACGCAAAAAAAGAAATTAAGAACCTAAGTCATGAACGGAAGAAGACGTCCTCAAGACCGCTTCCGTTTTTGTCCAGGTACTCACGAAAACGGGTTGAAAAATTCGCACGAATTTCTCTTGTGATAGCCCCTGATAATTCATTAAGTACGTTGTACGGTGTTTTTCTGCAAAAACCTGGACTTTCAAGTAACCCCATAAGAAGTGTGGCAATGGTACAGTGGGTTGTGTGTTTGCTCTTTAACCGATGTGTGCAGGTTCAAGCCCCAGCGGGGAACAGCAATCATGGGCCAACCAAGCATAAAGGAAAAACGAATTACATCGAAGTTTTTCCAACCACTGCACCAAGGAAAGGTTCCTGCCTGGTAGTACAATGGACCGGAGAGTCTGAGTGCTTTGGGTTTCCTTTTAAAAAAGAAATAGTCACATGGAAACCGATCCGGTGATCGAAAGGGCTACCTAAACGTTTCCTCACAGTCAAATGAGGCGATGTTAAACCGTGCAGTGCTACAGGGTAGCTGAAACGACGTATAATAAGTAGAGTATGCCAGCTATTCCAAAAACATTAGGTCACCCAGGGACGAAGCTGCAGCCGTTCTAGTAACGTTACACCGACTATGCTCAGCCTATGTTAATATGTTGTAATTGGTAATGTAATTGTCTGGATGAAAGTGTCTCCTTCTTAAGAATGGAAAATGGTGCTAAGGTTCAATTGAATGGCAATACCTTCAAGGATCCCTCGATGCTTTAAAGAGTCAACAAGCCGATGAAGACGTGAGTTTCAACTGCTTTATTAGACATAAGTTAGGATATTGCTATTCTCACTGGTTTCCGTAACCTAAGCACGGAATACAATTCTACTGCTAGACTTCCGAGCTCGTTCTTGCAGACTGCTGTTCTGGCTTCATAGCGTTGGCATGTTCTGTCCGCTTTTGGTAAGGTGTTGGAGCAACATGCCTAGAATTGAATCTCTCTTCTTCTTGCATGTTTAAGTGCAACAATTCCCTATTCTCAAGTCTCAAGGACTGATAACACCAGCCCAATCCTATATCTAAAATAACTGAAAGAATAATATACAAATTGATAACATAAGCTTTAGGGGCTCTGCCATAGCTGAGGCTTTGTTGTTCTAGCATCGTAGTACTTACATTCCATTGCAAAGAAAATGGCAATGCAACTTCACATACTGCGTTCGTACGTCCAAAACAATATTATTATGCCCATTAGTCTTCCATACAAAGCTTTCTCTTCATGTAGGGTTTTGCGCAACGTTATTATCTATAAAGCAAAAAATATTAAACTGCCAACCTTCTTCACTGCGCATACCACGGCCAGCTGTAAAGTTTCAATGGAATTTGCACCTCACCCAACACATTAGCGGAAACACTCTGACGTTATAAAAATGTTTTCATATTATTTACCATTAACTTAATGCGCAGCTATTAGGTTTTATATTTTGCCACCTGCCTTCCTATGTAAGCGTAGTCAAACCTTTACACATGGGGATACGAGGAAGTTGAATGAAATCTACAACCAAGTGTGCGAAAAATTCGTGACTGGAAGATGCCTTGAGGTGTTTGCAGTATGGCCGTTTGCATTTTTTCTCATGACAAATTTATTTTCACATTATCAGTAATCAATTATGAAGTTTGGTTTCTTCTTTGATTTTCTTACGAGGTAGAGAGGCTATAAATTAAGAGTCTTGAATCTTTTCTTTTATTGTCTATATATGACTCTGTTGAATTCTAAGATACTGAGATGTTGCATCACGGTGTAGTGTTAAAGTAATATGTAGACGCTTTGAACTGTGAATTGTTCTTCAGTCCTTTCAAAAAGGAACCACCGAAGCTTATCATCTATAGTCCAGGCAATCCTGTACATTTTCTTCATTTTCGTGTGAGTCAAAAAATATTTTGTGCTTCTGTCCAATGTGGCTACATATGATGCGATACTTAAAGTCAGCGATCAATTTAACCAAAATCGTTCATTTGATGTCACTATGTATAGCCAGGCAGGCAATATATACCAATGTACTTACTTACTTATGTCCTGTATCTCCTTGTGGGTCCTAGGGCCTCTACTAGGCCTACGCACCATCATGTACGGTTTCTGGCAATGTGTCTCAGCTCTCCCCAATTCGTCCACAACTGGCGTGTCTCCCTCTCGACTGTTCTGCGCCATGTTCTCTTCGGACCGTCTCTGCCTGAGTTAAAGGGTTCCATTGTACAGCATGTTTCGCTATGAAACCGTTACCTTTTCGGAACGTGTGACCAATTAACTGCCACTTCCATCATTGGATGGTTCTGCCTATTGGTTCCTAACCCGATCTCTAGTAGGGCTGTTCGTTGGAAATATGATTGAGCCAGAAAATCCTTAAGATATTGCGCAGACACCTATTAACGAACGTTTGCAGCTTTCTGGTAATAGTAGTGGCCACTCTCCATGTGCTGCATTCATGTAACAAACAGCACGACGTTGAATGTTGTAGCAGAACTGATTGCAATGCTTCGCCATATTTTGGACAACATCCCGAACGCGGACTTTGCTTTGGCGATCCCGTTGGCTACATCCAGTTCGATTTCACCATCGGTCGAGACAATACCCCCAAGATACCAGAAATCTTCTACTCTCTCTACCAGTTATCTAGCAATACATATTTGAGCCGATGAGTTAGTTCCAAGGCTGATAATTTTAGTTTTTGCCGTATTCATTTTCAGCCCGACAGCGCCTGCCTCCCTCTCCACATCTACTGTCATTTGGTGGAGGTCCATAATTCTGTGAGAGAGTAAGCATACATCATCAGCGAAGTTAAGATGCTCCAATTGGGAGAGTCCATCGAAATCCTCCGTTTCCCTTCAACAAAACTGCATTAAGCATATCTCTAATCACCAATAGGAATAGTATTGGTGAAAGAATACAGCCTTGTCTTACCCCACTTTGGACCTCAAATTCCTCAGACAACTTCCCTTTGTGGAGAACGTGACCCTTCATGTGTAGCTTTGATAATAACAATTCATTTATTGGGAATACCTCTCCAGCGTATGGCACGCACGTCAATTCCCTGTTGACACTGTCGACCGCATTCTCAAAATCTATGAAAAGCAGGGAAGTGGCGATCAATATTCAACGCACTGTTCGATGATAATCCGCAGGGTGTTGATGTGGTCGGCACAGGAGGATCCAGAGCGGAAACCTACTTGTTCGGCATCAAGTGTGTCTTCGAGATGTTGTTTGATCCACTCCAGGATGATTTTAGCTATTTTCTTAGCTACAGCAGATAGCACGCAGATACCCCTCCAGTTTCCGTACTCCAGTAAATTTCCTTTTTTAGGTAGCTTGACGATCATTACTTTTCTCCAATCGTCAGAAAACTATCAACTTCCCAAGCACTCTCTATAAGTGGAAGCAAAATCTCAGCCGATGTTGTTGGAGCCGCTCGTTAGAGCTCTGCTGGAATACCGTCAAGTACTACCACCTTGTTGGTTTTAAGTGCTTTGATGGCTGTATTGATCTCATCCTTACTGGGGGTCGTGGTGCGTATATGTATTCGGAAATTTCTCACCTCGGGCACCTCAGTCTTATTTAGGAGTATATTGCTAGCGAATACGCGGATCATAACCTCGCCGAAATAGGAAGGAGAAGAAGAAGAATACGCGGTTCAAAACCGTAGCAAAATGCTCCTTCCACATTTTAAGTTGGTCCTCATCCGAAATGAGCAAGGAACCGTCTTGGCTTTTCACTGGGTGTTGGCTGTAGCTGCGACCACCTGTCAGCTCTTTGGTGATTCTGTAAACGATCCTGCTGTTACTACTACGTGCGGCTGCTTCTGCTTCTGTAGCCAGCGCCACGACTTATGTCTCGCAGATGTAAAAAAATATACTTTGACTTCTTAGAATGATGAAGTTTTTGTCAACCAGAAGGGAACATACACAAACCAGGTAGTACAATAAAATGATTAATACTAAACAAGGCTAATGTATCCCTGCAGCAGTACAAAGAAATGAACAACAACGGTGTTGTTCGAGTTGCCGAGACTGGACGTAAAAAAAAGCGAAATATTTTGATCGCATACCATGCCACGAGGTGACAATGATTGAAGCTAGCTATAGGAAAAACTACAAACCTAAAGATATTAACGAATATTCAACGAATGGAATGCGTAGGAGCAATCAGAGCCATCCGAACCGTTCGAAGTGCAGACTTTGAGACGAAGAGATAGATACGGAAACGACTACATAACACCATACACTGAATTATGTCTAAGGCTCCGAATAAAATTTCTTTCAAGAAAGGGTTGCATGAACGGAAAGATCTTAGATCCGAGAAAGATAGCGGACAATATCTGGTTTGACAATATTTATGTCTAGATTAGGGGCTAATTTTGAGTTTGATTTAAAAAAAATTATTGTTTTATCAACATTGAGTCAATTAGGACTAATAATAATAATTTTATCTATAGGATATTATAAATTAGCTTTTTTTCATTTATTAACTCATGCATTATTTAAAGCTTTACTTTAGGTATAAAAACAGAAGAACCTACTGCTACCAGGACACTAAGGCTTCCAATATTCCTTTAAGTTCTGTCATTACCGATGGTTTGCGCAAACTTTTCTGACAGACAATCGGGCGGGATTGCGAAACCCACTGCTTTTTTTTTAATATGATATGTACAGAAAGTACGATTATTTCCTTGTATGGCGAGGACTATGGGAGACGTTAGTATGGACTCATTTGTGAGTGGTACATAGAAGTTGAGAATAGAACAGGTAATCAGTGACTCATCAAAACTGTGCAACGAAACTCACTTTCAGAATAGAAGCTCTGAAGAAGAACCGCTCTGCATGGAAAAAAGTATCAATTTCTTCCGACAATCCCTTCAGATGTACAGTTAAAGTTTGAAAGACTTCAGTTTTCTATAAGAGTTTATCTCCGTGCCGAGTGTTGCACTCATAGCCAGCTTTATGTTGCTTGCTTCCAAGATAGCAATAACGCTAAAACAATACGCGAATATATAGCTAGACATCATAAAACCCAATTAAAATAATTTATCAACCGATTATGACAGTTTCGTGTTGTATACTTACACACCGCTCGTTGGCCACGCAACAGACAGTGCCTATTTGCACGTCATAAAAATAATCTGGAGCGTTTATTATACGGGACTGTGCAACAGTCCACCCCTTATTTTCAGCATACTGCTGATAATAGATTTGTTAATTACACACTTATCCCAAGACCGAACTAATGTGATAAAAGGAGTATCACTCGACCACTTGGCTGCCTTCGTCATGGAGTCGTATTGCCACTTATGAACACTATTTCATCTGCTATAGCCAACAATTATTATTTCAAACAGACACAGTTGTTCACTGTAACTTACTTGACCATCTGCGGTTGGATGTGAAAACTTTGGTTATAGTCCACACCTTAGCTATAATGCACAATTTGAATACTATTCCGTATCGAATGAAAAACGCTATATGGTCGTATGCACGTACATATGTATGTACTTAGTTTTGGTGGTCACTAGTGAACACAGAAGTACGTGAGTGGTGACGCCTAATAAACTATTTTGTTGTTTTAATAGCCCGGAACTTATGGATATCAGTGATATAGTCTTTGCGCAAGATCATGGAATTTATGCAAATGTCGAGCAAACAAAAAAAGAAAAAGTTTAGGAAAATGGACCAACAAAACTGCTCTACGTTTCCGGGGCGCCACAATACTCGATGCCAAGAAAATATGCCTTTTTAATATTTAACCTTTTAAAAAAAGTTTGCGTACTTTTTCACCAATTTTAAACCTAAAAAGTGTTTTAAAGAAAAAAAGTACCTGAGCTTTCTACAAAGTAGAACAGACTCAGCGACAGATACAGCGACAAAAACAGCTTCAGATACAGCGATAGATATGGCGACAGATACAGCGACCGATACAGCGAGAGATACAGCGACAGATACAGCGACAGATACAGCCACAGGCAAGGTTCCCATGAGTTGTGATGATGTGTCTTGACGTAGGCGAAAACAATTCATGCAATCGTGCACAATTTTCCTGATTAGGTTTCCGCTGCCAAGAATCCAAAACTCCTGACGTACAAACGAGAAAAGTTCCGATACACCTGCGTGAAGAAATTTCAAACGAGCCTCTTGAAGAATCAATTGAGTGACCGGATGGTTTTTTGGAAGGATTATCGGATGTTTTACAGTAAAAGGAACACCTACAGCATTGAAAAGTCTTTCTCCAACTCGCATTAGCCCAACATTATCGAGAAACGGTGATAGAGACGAAAGTTTAAATCGGTTAGAAACACACTTGTCCGACTTTAGAGCTTCAATCTCTTCCATAAACTGCTTTTGAACCCACAAAAGGCAAGTTTGCTTAGCAGAAAACAATTCTGTAGACCGAATAAAATCTAGCAAGCGATCACTTTCAGACATTTTGCAATTCCTGACAAAACGACGAACTAGGGCTCCGAATAAGACGAAACCATGAAGATACCTTTTTTTGCTAATTGGTCTAGAACTCCTTCCTCCAGGGACAATATAATGGCAACAACTTCCTTTTCAGTACATCCCCTAATTCATCCATTTCTGCAGCAATCGGCCAGGAACCAGAATCCATCGAAAGCCAATCAGGGCCTTTCCACCAAAGTTCCAACTGCAACAGTTTCCTGGGCTCGACCCCTCTCGATGCACAGTCAGCTGGGTTTTCCTCTGAGCGAATATAGTTCAAATCAGAACGGGGAAGAACGTCAAGAACCTCTAAGGTACGATTCGCGATGAAGGTATTCCATCGACGAGGGGGAGAGGAAAGCCATGCTAACAAGATTTGCGAATCACAAAAGACAAAGGTTTGGACAGGTTTTACATCTAGAGAAGTACGAATGAGTTGGACCAGACGACTTAACAGCAGAGCCCCACAAAGTTCCAGGCGAGGAATGGTTAGCTGTTTGACAGGAGCAACACGGGTTTTTGCAGCATCAAGTTGAATCTCGATGGCTCCACTTTCAGACAAACTTCGCGCGTAAACAACTGCCGAATAAGCTTTCTCGGATGCATCTGCGAACCCAATCAAATCAAACCGCTTCGAATCTAAAGTACACCTTCTCATTATGTCGATTTTTTCAAAAAAGAGTAAATCCTTTCGGTAAGAAATCCATTAGTCAGCTACTGTAGTTGGCAGTGGATCGTCCCATCCAATTTTCGTCTTATGCACCCACAACTCCTGGAACAGCATTTCAAACAAAATGGTAGCAGGAGCCAGAAAACTCAACGGGTCAAAGATTTTTGAAATCTCTGACAATAGCATTCGCTTAGTGGGTGATGACCGCGATCCCTTTTCTAAAGAAATTTTGAAGATGAAGATGTCACGGTGAGGATTCCAAACTAACCCGAGAACCTTTGTCCAGTTGTTAGCACCCTCAAAATCTAGAGAAAAGGTTGGCTCGCAATCCAAACCCTTTAAAATTGGCCAACAGTCTGAGTTCCATTTACTCAACTGCAAACCTCCACAGGATAACAGCTCAACCCGCTCCTTTTTTACGTCTAAAATTCCTGACACCGAGTCCGACCCTGTCATGATATCACCAACATAAAAATCATGCAAAACGCAATGTGACGCAATGGGGAATTGATCCATGTTATCTAAGGCGAGCTGATTCAGAACTCGCATTGATAGAAAAAGGGCAGGTGAGCTACAGTAGGTTACAGTACGCAGCCGGTAATACCCAATCGGTTTGTCAGAGCTTTCTCGCCACACGATACGTTGAAAGTCACGATGTTTCGAATCGACCCAAATTTGCCGAAACATCTTAATTATGTCAGCACAAAAAACATATTTATGAATCCGAAAACGTAAGCAAACTTTTATTAAATTTCGCTGAAGTGGAGGCCCTATATGCAGTATTTCATTCAAGCTAATACCATTTCCATCCCCATCAAAAACAACCCGTAATTTATTTGTGACAACAGCATGATGTGGCAAATAGAAAGTCTTCCCAGATATAGGTTCGATCTCGTTTTCTGGAATAAGCTCCATGTGCCCTAACTCCTGATAAGCCTTCATAAAATGACAATACTCCAAGCGAAGATGTTCATTGCGAGCGAAGCGACATTCCATAGCTGACAACCGAGATAAAGCTCCTGAGATAGTATTTCCAAACTTCACATCCCTATGTCGAAATGGCAACTCCACAATATATTTATTATCAGGCGCACGAGAAAAGGTTTTACAAAAGTTTACGTCCGCATGGTCTTCAGAGTCAATTAAATAAGTACTGTGAGGAAGTTCTTCCATTTCCGAAAATGACTTCAGAAGAATATCAACGTCCGGTTCTACTCCTACATGGCACGAGACTATTTCTTTGGTTGCTATTTTTCCTGTTATTACCCATCCAAAAATGGCATTGTGCGCAATCAAATTACCGTCTTCATCTGTACGACGACCATCAAGCAAAATACTCCATGCTTTGTCAGATCCCAGCAAAACATCAATAGGACCTGGGGTGTTAAAACCTGGATCGGTCAGTTTCAAATCCTCCAGCAGCAAGGAGTTATCAAAAGCAAAAGGCAGTATAGGGGTTTTGGAAGTAATTTGATTCAAAATGAAGGCTTCAACTTCCATTTCATTTGAATTAAAACAAGACTTGAGATGTAGGCTTACGGCGCCTTGTGTAATGCCAGCTTGTAGAGAGGAGATACCGGAAGCCGAGCGGGACGACGACGAAGGCCTGGGACCCGGTGTCGAGCAGTATACGACAACGCTGTTTTCTTCCACAGGCGTCTACAACTTGGAACACTACTGTAGGCAAAATGCCGGAAGGTCGAATTTCATTTTGCATGTGATTACTAACAATCGATAAAGAGGCATCTCTAGACGTCGAAGGTTTTCCTGCGTTCGTGTTGTGAACCTCATTAGCTGACGAATCGAAATGAGGACAACGAGTTTTTGAACGACATCTTGAAGACGAATAGTTGCTGCCTAAACAATTGTAGCACCATCTTTGATCACTAGCATAGCTGCGACGAGACATGATGGGCAAGGCAAGGAATTGAGGGCATTGCGGCAGAACATGGTCCCCTTTGCACATGGGACATAAGGGGATTGAGACAGCAAAGGTTTTTATATTATTTGAAGCACTACCCGAACGCGTCAAATGTCTATTCGCGCGGTTTTTCGATTTACTCGGTCGCGTATCGCATGCATCGCACCTTTCTTCCAAAAAATCGATAAGTTCCTGAACGGTTGCTTCTTCAGAGTTATTTGTTTGAAGCACCCCTACGCGTGTCTGAGTCTGTTTTACTGAACAAAACGAAAATCAACCACGGATCTTTGGTTTCGGATCGCAAGGCCTTCAAACTGCGTATGACCTCATCAGATTTATCCGCTAACCGACGCAAATGTCCACTATCCGCGACTACCACCGACTACCATTTTCAGAAAACTTTCAATGTGCCCGTTAATAATGTATAACGGCTTATCATACCGACGTTCGAGTTTTTTCCACGCTTGCACATAATTAGAATCAGCGATATCGATACCATTCAACAATTTCGCGGCATCATCGCGCAAAAACGATTTTAAGTAACGCATTTTTTGAGCACCAGGAAGATTTTTCTTACAGTCAATTTCTAGGGAGCATATCCCGAAATTTTGGCCATTCACGGTAATCTCCACCAAACGGAGCTATTTTAAATTGTGGTAGTTCAATTTCATCGGATACTTTCGACACAGAATTGGCTGAGGGCTTTTTAAGAAATTCCTCAGAAGAATCAACGTTTCCTTGAACACGCGTTGGAATGGTCTTTTTACGAATAGCTCTTAGGGACGCACTTCTTGCACCAATATATTTTATTTCGGTCACTTCAAAATCAATTTCAGGATTACCGTATCCATCTTCCTCGCAATATTGAAAAAGTTTATTTTGATTCTCGCAAAAACCCTTCCACGTTTCCTCCAACTGGGGGAACCGCGTCTCTAAATCATCTAAATCTTTTTCATCGGCCTCCAAAATAAAGGTATCCGCACGAGTTATAACACCCTCCAAATATCCACGTGATTGCTTTAACATATTTATAATCGAAGTTAAAAAAACGAGCACGTAGGAGCGATAATTTTATCAACACGCGATTTCACAATAGGGTAATTGCGGGAGAGATGCCGCGCTTTTTTAAAAATCGATGTAATTTTTTTATAAAAGTAAAACAAACTTTAATTTTCAAAAAAACTTAAATGTGGATTTATTTTCTACCATAATAAATTACTTAAATAAGAAAATATAACTTTTTTCATAAATATTAATAATAAAATAAAATATGTTAGGTGTGCCATCTCTCCCAACATGTGTGGGAGAGATGCCGCATGTTAAATTCGTTGAGCTTTAGTTTTCTTTTTATTTAATTTTTATGCCCAGTGTGTTTTTTTCGCTCTTCGTCACGTCCACAATCTGTACAAATGGAAGATTCTGGTGTTTTGTAGCGTGTGCAGTTTTCATGTAGCCATTTGCTACATTTCGTACATTGGATCCAATCCTCCCGTTTTTTGGTCGAAAAATAATTTTCCCAACATTCGGCACAAACATTAGGATTTTCAACCGGCTCAATCTTTCTTTTTGAAGCCTTTTTTTCTGATTGGGCTTTCGGAGACTTGGCGTTCTTCTTTTAAATAAACAAATTCGACATGCGGCATCTTATCAAAAAAAAAGTGCGGCATCTATCCCTGTAGTGAGGGAGAGATGCCGCACCACGCTTCATAACTAACAAAAAAAAGAAAATAAAAAAAAAATCACACCAATCACTTCTTTAAATACTAATTAATGACACAAAATACTTACAATTGAGAAAACACGCGACAACCTGTTTCTGGATCGACAAGTAGCAACATACTGAAAAATTTCCATAGCGTGAAGGGGTGCAAAAAAACCAAACAAGGTGAAAAACTCCCGTTACATGTCGTATGTAAATAGTTTTTTTTCCTACGTTTTCGTTTGAATACCTAACGGACTAAAAACAAAAAAAAATGACTAGATATATGAGTTTGGTTGGGTGCGGCATCTATCCCGACGCGGCATCTCTCCCGCAATTACCCTATCCTTTTTTCGACAACAGCAATATTAGAAAACTCCAGTGGAATCCTCAACAGCACTCAGAAAAATTCTAGCAAACAGCAAACCCCAGCAAACAGGAAAATCTCCAGAATACCTTTTACCAAATACTTAATTGTATCCAATGTCTCCAGATCCAAAAGTCTAGCAACCACCATGTAATTTCAAATACGATTCAAATTACCACAAAAATCCAGGTTTTACGAAGGACCAACTTTGATCAACAATGAAAGAAGGACAAAAGAAAAAGTAGCAAATTGAAAAACGTTATAAATGTATTTATTTCTAATTACCAATGATCAAGACAAAATTCGATTTTTACAAATGTGGACTGTTAGGATGATGATTCGCGGTTGGTGGTTGCTAGGAAAGAGAGCTCGAAAAAGGAAAATTCCCAAAAATTAATTCCGTCGTCCAGGTGATTCGGCAAGTGCAAAAAAGATAGAAAATTTGGAGATTAATGTAGGTAGTTTTTACGATTAAATTCAAGGTACAATTTAAGGTTGAAATAAACAAATTAAAATGCCTGTTATATGTAATTTATAGGTTGCATTCCCGAACAGTCATACTGGCGTAAAATTGAGTCGACATACCGACTTTGTGCAATTAGAGTATGCAGTACATTTCGTGTACAATATCAGGAGATGTAGTCCATGTTATCGCAGGATTACTCCCAATCGACATATTGGCAGAAGAGTTTGAAAACTCATACGAAATGCAGAGACAGATACAAATGTTAACCGACAAAGAGGCGAACTTACCAGAAAAAGCAAACAGCATAGTGAAATGACAACAACGATGGAGCGCGTCAAGCAAAGGAGAATGGACCTATCGCCTCATCCCACTTTTTAAGGCATGATCAGGCCGCAAGCACAGGCGACAGTGATGAATCACCAATAAGATTGTGAGCAAGTAATGCTGACGGCGGTACCGTGGGGAAAAGGACAATGAAGGGGAGGTGTTTTTTTGAATGTGGAAGTCTCACAATGTAACTGAGTATGGGCTCAGTTTCGTCTTTTAAATTTACAGAACTAACCTCGATCTAGACCTCCTAAAACAAAGTTCCCTAGAAGAAGGCTTGGACAAAAAGGCATTAATCCTTCGGTCTTCGGTCGGTTCGTTAATAGAAGAGGATATTTGCTTCGTAATTTATTTGGAAGAAGCCACCAAGCCCGACTCAATAAGGCTTCCAAGCAGCGGTCTGGACTTCTAAATATATCTGATCTCGCGTCATGAGGGTGCAAGGAAACTACCATATAGCAGACCACACTCAGTATTTACTTTTAACGGAGATAATTACAGGCCATGCATGTGCGAGTGCCCTACCTAAAAAAGAACTTTAGAATTCAAGTGTAGCTGCTGAAAGATAGCTCAGGGATAACATTTCTTCTGAGATATTGGACAACTGTCAACAAAATCACCGTCGACTATTCCCAAATGCATTCCGAATACGAGATGGTTAAGCCAGCTACTAGCAATGACCAGCAGTACTTATGTCCTATATCGCCTTTCGGTTCTAGGGCCTTTACTACGTATAAGCGCCATCGTGTACGGATATTCTGTCATTGTGGGTTAGAGGGTTCATTGCATAATATGGTTAACTAGAGAAATGTCGCCTTTTCGAAAAGCGTGACCAATCCACTGCCACTTCCGCCATTGAATGGTTGTGCTTATTGGTTCCTGATCCGTTCTGTAGTAGAGGTGTTCATTAGAGATATGGCTGGGCCAGAAAATCCTTAAGTTGTTTCGCAGTTTTAGTAATAGTAATGGTCACTCTTCACGTGCTGTATCCATATAACACCACGGATTCAACGTTGGAGCGGAATAGTCTTACCTTCACTTTCAAACTGATCGGATTGGTTTGCCATATTTTTGACAACATCCCGAACGCGGACTTTGCTTTGGCGATCTTGTTGGCTATATCCAGTTCGGTTTCACCATCGTTGGAAGCAATACTCCTACAAACAATTCTTATTTTGGAAGTCTGACAAAGTATCCACATACACCCGAGCAAGGCTGAACTATGTACTTATCCATCGTAGGCGCAAGTTCGTGACATCATTGCACTCACAATGTAGTCTAGAATGGTGGGATGGTTATCGTTTTGAAGCCAGTAGGAAATCGTTTATCATTTCAACCGGATCATGCCTTCACAGCTACTAACAAATTTCTCGGGTTATTCAATTATTTTTCTCTAAGCTTCATAAGATACTGAAAGGCAAGCTCCTTCAATCTTATCATAGGCATGTGTGTTTTGAAGCCAGATTTTAGTCCAAAAAAGTATGATTTGATCGTCTTGTGAATGGTAACGAAGGCAGTCGTGCTGAGCAGATAAAAACCGAACTTCTATTTACTGTACAACAAACATACCGGCGGGGTTCCAGTGAAGAAATCAGACTACAATTTGACTAATCACTTATTATTGTGCATCCTTGTTGGTGAACATGAACTAAAATAACACGTGAGTTGTATTGGGTGAACATTAACCAAATCTGAAGGACTGAAAAAACGTTCGCATTTTTTAATTGTGTTGTAAAGGATCTAGCACTAGCTGTAGCAGCATCTGAAATCTGCTAATTTCAGCGCCTTTCTGTGTTCCTTAATGTAAGCTTCATTCATTTGAAGTTAAGCCACTTTGTTGCCCTGCTTCAGATACAGGAGGCAGCACTGAGCTTTTGAGTTGAACACAACTGGATTTTTGTATATTTATCGCGATGGTTAAAGCTCCATTTTGTCGTCCCTTCTAATGAACGATATAAGTATTTCATTTCGTAAATTCTTAAGCTACCATCATATGTGTGATACTGAAAGTACAAGTGGGAAAACGTTTGAAAGGAGTGATGACAAATTTGATCAATATGACAACTAGCTATCTATCTTTTGCCCATATCTATGGAATGTACTTATTAATACATACCAGGATCAACAATTAATCGAACGTCAAACACATCTCTCATAAATCAAATTGCTGGCAAAAAAGATTTCAAAGATTATCTCAATTCCTCTCCCGTCAACTTCACGACTCATCACCCCTTTTGCCATCAGCACTACCTTCCTCCCCGTCAAATGCCATAATCGCAGTGCTCACGTATCATCAAAAAGGAAATGCAAGTAATTATCTTCTTTTTTTTTCTACCCAACTCCAACATCCACTACACTTAGCAGCGATCTTGACAAATTATTTCAACTCTTGCTGGAGTCTTCTCGACTCAAACTTAATTCGCCTTGGCTAACTAACAAAAGCGCAAAATATGCATCAAGTCATAATTACAAACTCCGAATGGCATCTAATTGAATAGACACCTCACCACAGGTAGCCATCGTAGTCTGGCGCATCGTTCGTTAGTTGATTGGGTGTTTAGACCTCGCTGTTCGCAGGAACTTCTTGAAATGAAGCTTCCTTTCACTTGAGTGCTGCTTTCAGCAGTACCATCACCACCAGCAGCTACGGAGCCACAACCGACTCAATAGCTGTACTTTGTTCCCTGTGCGAACGTTAAGTCGAATAGCACCTAATCGTGAGCCATTACGCGGCGCGGCATTGTACAGCCAAGGCAACCTGGTAATTGATGATTTCCAGAAATGCACGAATCCGTTGGTTTGGCAAGAAATGGCCGCTATCAAGATACATTCATTACCACTCATGTGTGCTCTTCGGTGAATTCCTTCCACCAATAAAATTTCCTGACAGCGGAAGCGTGGAGTTGGCGAATGTGGAATGTGCTGCATCCAATGAAGACTATTAAAATGACAAATTGGCAGTAGTGAATTGAAAATTGCAAAATCATTAAAGATCTCTTCACAGGATCGCAGGAAGAAGAAAATTAATTAAATGGTTAAAATTGACACAAAGGTAAATTTCCTCGAAGTGAAGCGAATAATTAAATGCTTTGTTTTAATTCAAGAACCAGTGATGTACTGAACAGTATATGTACATATGTACGTACATATCTACATAAGCAAAACTTCACTCCTATCGTAATTTAGATTGGGATTCCTCAATCGTTATTTTTAAGCATTGGAAATTCCTTATTTGTCAGGTAGCCAGCCGACAATGTTATTGTAGAAAAGTTCAAAAGTTCAAATTAGTTCTCCTGAAACCAGCACCTGTAGAACAATAACTCCTAACAAACCCTGAGCATTGGGGACCTGCATTGCGATTGATCGGAAAACTACAGACTGCCCAAAACTTGGCTTGGCCCAGTAGCGCAACAATCAAGTTCGTGATGAAGTGCTTACTTTACCTCCTAGTGGTGGTCCCCGGGCAACTATACGTATAAACCCTTACACATGTAGGCTAAAATTGTAAGGGCGGGTTGTCTAGGGCCTTGATTCTAGGCTGTGTTACTGAAACCAGCTCGCTACAGAAACCGACACTATGCCTCGGATAAGGAATGATCACATGTTGACGACTTTTGGCTATTGTACCCGGACAAAGATAGGTTTCTGGAATGTAAAGACGTTCCTCGACTCGGCAAGAGAAGGTCCTTACAATGCCAGATTCCTTCAATTGGAAAAAGAATTCATGTGATATAAACTGGACATTTTGGGGGTAAGTGAAGTAAGATGGTTAGAAGCGGGCGAGTACCAGTCCCCAACGCATAACACTGTACTACTCTATTCTGGAAGACCATCCGGAAGTCCGCGGGAATATGGAGTCGGACTACTGCTAACAACAACAGCACGCAAGGGCCTAATTTCCTGGCTGCCTCATGGTGATAGGATTTTGACGGCCAGATTCCGGACTAGAGTACGACGCGTCACCATCATACAGTGTTACGCCCCAACGAATAGTTCGTCTGAGGACGAAAAAGAGAGCTTCTACAATTCTTATGTGCCGTCTTTAACACAACACCAAATGGAGACATTGTCATAGTGATGGGGATTTGAATGCCAAGGTAGACAACGACAACGAAGGGCTCAAACATGTAATCGGGAATAATGGACTAGGCAACCGCAATGACAACGGCGAAAGGTTTGTGGATTTCTGCAATGCCAACCGCCTTGTGATAGGTGGCACCATGTTTAAGCACAAGACCCGCCACAAAGTCAGCTGGGTTTTCAACGACAGGCAAGCAACCTCCAACCAAATTGACCATTTGCCATCAGCCGCCGCTTTAGAAGTAGTCTCCTGGACGTCCGAAACAGGCGAGGGGCAGATGTGGGGATAGTACGTGATCACCATCTTATGATAGCTATTCTCCAACTACGCAATGCTGTAGTTGAAAGATCCCACGACAACACAAGAATGCGCAGGTATAACATCGACAGAATAAGTGATCACCCAGTATGCCAACAATTAAGGGACCATCTCCCACAAGGTATGGAAGCAGTCAGCAGCTCACTGCCCGCAATCATCGGGGTCGACAGCAGGAAAGACATAGGGCGTGGCTTTCCAAAGATACCTGTAAATGCTTGATGTTCAAAAGCAACTGAAAGTTCGCTCCCAGCAGGAAGGAAGAGCGAGCTAGAGTCCCTATATCACATGAACATGAGAGAAGTTGGCTACAGAAGCAGAATAAGATGCAAACAGGTTCGGCAGCAGGACCATCAAAGCTTCAGCCAGCACTAAGTGAAAAGTGTAGACGGTTCCTTGCTCATTTTGGATGGAGATCAGCTCAAGAGATGGATGGAATTGCTACTATCAAAGCTGCATACGATGGGTCCAAATGTTAGGTTCTGCATAAAGGAAGATTGTCTGATGAATTTGAGATCATGTCCCAAATGAACATGACAACATCATTGTATTCTACTAGCAAATCCCAGCTTTCTTCTTCCGAATTTTCAGCTATGGAGCGCAATGCTCTGGTAGCTATTCCTTTGCTAGCTTCTGAATCATACTCCACAATTCATTAAACAGATTCTTATCTATTCTGCAGCTATTACAAGGTTTGAATACGCTTTGTAGTCTCATCCAGCAATCTCATCCACACCCTGCTACATTATCTATAACATGTCTTAGACATAAGTACCCGCAAAGATACACCTAGCGACCAAATCGTAGTTGATTTTTCGCAGGCGTTACTCAATGTCACTTTCCTAACAATTATACTCCTCTCAAGCTAACATTATAAATTGATTATGACACCAACACCAACCACGATGAAAAATCCTTGGCGACAACTTAATTATGCTCCACCAGCAAACACCAAGCACCAAGTGCCCCGCCACACTTTTCACTTTAAACAGTGAAAACCAGCAATCATCCATGAATGCATTTCACGAAATGAATATCTCAACTTCCCCGAGTGCTCCCAGCACTAAAATATTTTCCAAAGTAGCAATTTACTTCAAATTTAATCGCACAACGAACACCTTACTTGCGATATAAAATAGCAAATATTCCTGCGAGATCCAAAAACAAAAAGCAAGAAAAACAAACCTTTCAGCTCCCCATCGGCAGTAGTGTATCTTTCTGTTAAACGCTGTAGCTGAGTACAGGAGTACACACGTATCTACTGGATGCAATTGTACGTCTCGTCCATTCACCTTATCGGGCGCAAAGAAACAAATCATTTGCGATTTATTTGCTGAAGGATCCGCCCAATTTTCGGTCCTATAACCAAGATGGGGATAGCACTATCGGTCTACAACATGAAAGACTTTGGCCATCCGCTGATTAGTTCATTAAAAGTCGAACACGAAATCGCAAAGTTTGCGATAGCAACGGTGTGTATGGCCCCACCAAGTGGTGGTACATTTGCGGGCCACCAATTATAGGTGGGCAATTTACACTCTGGGGCATCCAAGAAGTGGGTTTGGTCTTCTATCAGGAGAATTAGAAAGTCATAAGAGGAAGTGTTGTTTAAGAGTTTTACGATGCAAGAATGCCATGACTCTTGATTTGAAGCACACCCCTAAGGGATTTTAGAAAGATGCACCGTCCTCCTTAACAGGAAGGAGATTATATGTCAGTTATTCAATGCATCCTTCAACACCTTGAAAGAGGCGAGAATAAAGAAGGTTCAAATTAGAATCTAGTTTGGAATAAGATGGACGGCAAAAAGCAGTATAACCTTATTGTTGGCATCGCCTCTATTGCTAAGAGCTTCTTTAGGCAGGTTTGCAACACTTACGTATAATTATGGTTAACTATTTGAGGCACATTATTATTCGAGTGCCTTATTGTTGGAGAAAGCATTTAGTGAAAGCTTCAATACATACTTTTGTTTTAGTCTGTGGTAAAGTGTGTGGGCTTAAGAAATTCAACTTTTATTTTAAAATAATAAATTTTCTGCATTTGCCGTTATACATTGGGGCTAGGTGTTCGCATTTTATTCTGAAGAAGAAGAGAACTATACTTATAGTAGTGGTATGCAAGCGCAGAAACATAAGCAAAGCAACCAGGATGAGAGACATCTCGAAGCTGTCAACCCGAAAGTACCAGAACGTTCCAGATTATTGGCAAATGGGATTCCAGAGGAGAAATTTGAAATTTCAGAGTCAGGGATGAGTTTTGTTTTGGTAAGAGATGACAGCAGATTTTGGAGACGCGCACATTTTAAGTCGATAAAATAAAATTGTACTACTTATGTCCTGTATCCCCTTGTGGGTTCTAGGGCCCCTACTACGCCTACGCGCCATCATGTACGGTTTCTGGCAATGTGTCTGAGTTCTCCCCAACTTTTCCCTAACTGCCGTGCCTCCTTCTTGACTGTTCTGCGCCATGTTCTCTTTGGACCACCAGGTCTTCTGCCATCCTGAGTTAGAAGGTTCCATTGCATAGCATGGTTCGCTATGGAACCGGTACCCTTTCGGAACGTGTGACCAATCCACTGCCACTTCCGCCGTTGGATGGTTGAGCCTATTGGTTCCTGACTGTGTTAGTTAGAGATACGATTGGGCCAGAAAATCCTTAAGATATTGCGCAGGCTCCTTTTAACAAACGTTTGCAGCTTTCTGGTGATAGTAGTGGTCACTCTCCACGTGCTGCAACCATATAACAGCACGGATTCAACGTTGGAGCGGAACAGTCTTATCTTGGTGCTCAAACTGATTGCATTGCTTCGTCATATTTTGGACAACATACCGAACGCGGACTTTGCTTTGGCGATCCTGTTGGCTATATCCATCGGTCGAGACAATACTCCCAAGATACTGGAAATCCTCTACTCTCTCTACCGGTTGTCCAGCAATGCATATTTGAGCCGATGAGTTAGTTCCAAGGCTGATAATTTTCGTTTTTGCCGTATTAATTTTCAGCCCGACGACACCTGCCCCCCTCTCCACATCTGCTGTCATTTGGTGGAGGTCCATAATTCGGTGGGAGAGTAAGCATACATCGTCAGCGTAGTCAAGATGTTTCAGTTGATATGTAAGAGTCTATCGAATTCCTCCGCTTCCCGTCGACAAAGCTGCTTGAAACACATCGCTAATCACCAATAGGAATAATATTGGTGAAAGGATACAGCCTTGTCTTACCCCACTTTGGATCTCAAATTCCTCAGACATCCTTCCCCTGTGCAGCACGTGACATTTAGAGCCTTCATATGTAGCTTTGATAATAGCAATTAGTTTATCGGGAATACCTCTCCTGCGTAAGGCACGCCAAATAAACTCCCCATTGACACCTTCTGTAATCGATGAACGACAGGTGCAGTGGCGATCGATATTTAACACACTGTTCGATGATAGTCTGCAGGGTGTTGATGTGGTCGGCACAGAGGATCCAGAGCGGAAACCTGCTTATTCGGCATCGAGTGTATCTTCGAGATGTTGTTTGATTCGCTCCAGGATGATTTTAGCTATTATCTTAGCTACAGCAGACAGCACGCAGATACTCCTCCAGTTTCCGCACTCCATTAAATTTCCTTTCTTAGGAAGCTTGACGATCATTCCCTTTTTCCACTCGTAAGGAAAGCTCTCAGCTTCTCACGCTCCCTCTATAAGTGGAAGCAGAAGCTCAGCCGATGTTGTTGGTGCTGCTCGTAAGAGCTCTGCTGGAATACCGTCAAGTCTTATCGCCTTGTTGGTTCTGAGTGCCCTGATCTCATCTTTATTGGGAGTCGAGGTGCGTATTCGGGAACTTCTCACCTCGGGCATCTCAGTTTGATTTGGGAGCATATCGCTAGCGAATATACGGTTTAAAACCGTAGCAAAATGCTCTTTCCATCTCTTGAGCTGGTCCTCATCCGAAATGAGCAAGGAGCCGTCTACGCTTTTCACTGGGTGTTGGCTTGAGCTGCGACCACCTGTCAGCTCTTTCGTGATTCTGTAGACAGTCCTGCTGTCGCACCTCCGTGCTGCTTCTTCTGCTTCGGTAGCCAGCGCGTTGATGTAGTTGCGCTTGTCACGTCGTACGCTACGCTGAACTTCTCTCATCTTCATGCGATATAGAGACTCTAGCTCGCTTCTCCCTGCTGCTGGGGTAGCTGCAACGCGGGGTTTCAGCTGTTTTCGTTCGTCAATCCGTCTCCAGGTATCCTCGGAAAGCCACGCCCTATGTCTTCCCTGCGATCGACCGACAATTCTCTCAGCACCAGATGTAAAAACATTTTTCACAGCACACCAATGGTCTTGGATGGTTGTGGGCATTGAGCTGCTGATTGCTTCCACACCTTGCGAAAAGTGTTCCTTTAATTGTTGGCGCACTGAGGGATTATTAAGTCTATCGATGTTGAACCTGGGCATTCTTGTGTTGTCGTGGGATCTTCGAACTGCAGCAGTGCGTAGTTGGAGAGTAGCTACCATAAGATGGTGATCACGTACTATCCCCACATGTGCCCCTCGCGTGTTTCGGACGTCCAGGAGACCACTTCTAAAGCGGCGGCTGATGGCAAAATGGTCAATTTTTTTGAAGGTTGTTTGCCTGTCGTTGGAAACCCACCTGACTTTATGGCAGGTCTTGTGCTCAAACATGGTGCCACCTATCACAAGACGGTTGGCATTGCAGAAATCCACAAACCTTTCGCCGTTGTCATTGCGGTTGCCTAGTCCATGCTTCCCGATTACATGTTTGAGCCTTCATTGTCGTTGCCTACCTTGGCATTCAAATCCCGCATCACTATGACAATGTCTTCATATTGTAATTATGTGATGACTGCATCTATTTTATTTCCACTGCCAGTTTAAGGGCAATCCACGCGAGCCACTGCCGAGTAATTCCTAAAATAGTTCACCCCAATTTTAATGTGGAACGTTGGTGCTCCCAAGTCCTTGAGTACTTGTAGTACGATATTTGACTACAATTACCAACTGTGAATATGTTTTGATATCACGGGTTAGTATTATATTAGTCTGTATTTCTTAGAATTCACTCTTCTATTCCTTTAACATTTTCTTCAGTGTCAACCACCATGTTTTGCGCATCTATTGCTGAAAATGCCTTCCGGAAACCGTACTGGTGCAATGCAAACTCCTGGCTTTTCTTCCGCTACTTTTTGTCTATTACAGATCTTAGGATTTTCTACTGTATACCTGGGAAATAAAGCTTGTCTGCTGGTTTGATTTCTTTTCGGATGAACTCCCTCTTTCAAGCACGATTTCGCAGATATAATTGATCGCACTTCAGTTGCCATCTTAAAAGCTATATTCGGCATGACCTCGCTTACACGTATTCAAAGCATGTGGCTTCATATATCTCATCTTCATTGCTTTTTACAACGCAATATGTATGTATTATTTGGATAGTTACAAAAGCATATTTCAGTGCTTGATACATGTTCGGTTTTCTGTAACATGAGCCTTATATTTTTGAAACATGGCGACGAAAACTAACAAGCATTGTACTATCCCAACGTCCCTGTATGAATTTAGTAGAATAATTCTTCAATCCTTGGGAAGTCTGCATTGCATAACCATCGCAGTCTTAGGAAAAAAAAAATTTATTAAATTATGTGATCAAATATTTATTTTCAATGTTTTTACTTGACTGCACTTTCTAGCTTTTTGATCTGTAAATTGTTGAATTTTATTGACGATCAATCTTATCTGCATATCTCGCCACATTCACCTTAATGAAATGAAATTATAATTAGGCGTTTGTGGATATTTTTCCATCCCACTATTCCAGCAAGACCATACTTTCATCATTACAAAGTCCCACGATCATTAATGATGACAAATACTGTACCATGAAATTTCGACAAGTCTATGACGTTCCCTGCGGCAGACAAATTAATAAATTGACCACTGAAATTTCAGGCAATTTGTTTCTTCCTCCCTGGAGAGCTTCAACGCCTTTCAAACATTCCTCCAACAATGTCTTCAATAAATTTCATCAGCAATTGCCAATCCATTAATCACAGCCTTATATAAATACTGATTATGGTAATATCTACTGCCGCCCCCGGCGTTGTATGGTCCAAATTAGTTAAATTGACAGTGACACACGCTACTGCGCCGCCAAAAATCCGGTTTATGGGAACTCTTCACTTTGAGCAACATAATTCATTAATTTTTAAATTCAACACCCAACACCGGCGCAACGGATCAACGATCGATTCTGACCAAAAAATTAGAGATAAACCTCCAGCGGCATGATGGAGTTACATAAAAGCACTTGTATACTGCAAGCCACAAACAAATCCTAGTCACGGCGCACGAGCGTTGAATATTCAAATTAAATTATAGCAACTGTCTGCGCGAGGCAGTTCGCGATTTGGTTTGCCTGTCTCAAGCCCTGTCTTTTGAATGATTGCAGCAGAGGCAGCAGATGGGGATTTGGCATCGCGCTTCACGTGCGTAGTCTACCATAGCTGCGCTGTGAGCAATTACGGATTCAAGCATTCCAACCATTCAATTGGCAGGTGCTTTTGATTTATTGTGGAGGAAATGTTAACAAGTTCATTAATTTATTCAATTGTTGTGTCGTGCATTTGGCAGCAGGCATCACAACGTACCTTTGAAATGGTAGACTATGATGAGTGAGTAGTCTAGGACTGGACGGAGCTGGTTGGGATGCGATTTGACTTATATTTTTCTAGTTAAATGGAATATGTAATACTATTTCGTACAGATGTTCTGGGACTCCATTAATTGACGGATTAGTTCTTGAATAATGACAGGAACACTAGGTTCTACGATTAATTTAATTTAGTTTAAAAGCCGCGTGTGCTTGAAACGTGTTGTATTTAAATATTACATAACAGCACTTGGTATTTCCCTATTATACAATACTTTTCCAGACACTTATACTATATGTACTATACTAGGGCCTTGTACGTACTGCGACCTCAAAGATGAAATTGTGCCTGCCCGGTACTTAGCTGAGAACTGGACTGAGGCACTCGATAAAACTCAACAAAGCTACAGGCTCGATGTTCCAAAGTTCATAGGGGCTCAATAAAGCCCGCCCAAGGTCGAGACGTCTTTTTCCTGCGGCCGTGGGGTATTCACAAAGAATATGTTCGGCCGTTTCTTTTTGCTCTCCACATAGCCGGCATACGCTTCTATCTGCGACTCCTATTTTGTGCAAATGGTACCTGAGTGGGCAATGACCAGTCAAGTAGTCAGTTACGGTCCTTAAGTCCGTTTTCCTAAGCTTAAGTAGCTTCGAAGCTGTGGCTTCGTAGCTGATGTAGTTTTTTGAACTAGCTGATGAACTTTTTTGCTTGTCTTGGGCCCTTGAATTTGGCCCAGTACTCTGCACGAGGATCAGCTTCGCATTGCTTTATTTTGAGGTTTATGGTACTTCGTGTAACTCGAAAATAAGGGTCAATACCGAGTAATGAGCAATTGGGACCTCTTCTGGCTAAGCAGTCCGCCCGTTCATTACACTCGAAGCCTCGTGTCCTGGTATCCAGTCCGTAGTGACAGTGTTTTTCGATGCGAGATCTTCGAGTTCCATAGAAGTTTGGATCCTACCGTGTAGGATTTCAGACCCATAAGTGCTGCTTGGCTGTCCGAGATGTAAATACGGGTGCCTCGACCCTTCTTCGCAGGTATCCTCGTACACAGAGTTCGATTGCAAGGACTTCCGCCTGAAATACTGTTGGTGATTTTCCAAGCGCTGCTGCATATTGGAATCTAGGTCCATAAACCCCTGCACCAGTGCTACCATTTTCCAATTTGAAACCAAGTGTATACCAAGTTTAAGAGTTGTTTGGTAAGACTACAAGCGCTTCATTCCTACATGTGTGGTGGTCCACTACGGCCACATTGAATCTTCTAGAGAACCGGTATTTATCTGGGATTTTAAGAATAGGGTCGCTTTGAATGTGCTCTAGAATTTTTAGATGGCCTGTAAAGTTACTGATTTTAAGGTCCGAAATCTGAAGCAGCCTAAGAGCACTCAGCATAGCTTCTTTTTGTACTGCAAGGTGTAGCGGTGTGAGGCTAAGAATTACTCCCATTGCTGCCGTGGGGCACGTTTTCATTGTCCCTGTGATATCCAGACAGGCTAGACAAAAGATTTTATTCATCTGTTCCTGAGTCTTGACCTGTAAGGTTTTTGAGCCAACGATGCTTAAGTGACCATAGGTTTGATAATGGCGCTGTACGTCCAGTATATTATCTTGGATTTTAATCCCCAAGTTTTACCGTGTAGGCGCTGGCACATAAACATTGCTCTTGTCGCTTTCTCAATAACCTTGTTCAGGTGTAAATTCCAGGTGAGCGTCTTGTAGGTATTTTGCTTCCCTGGATATGTCGATTCAGATGTTTTCAAGTGTAATTCGGTTAACGTCCCCAAAAAATATGGAAGAATCCGAATATGTGGAGATTTTAGGACTACGATCAACCCTGTACTCGTTAAGGACGCACATCCAACTCCTCTTTTTGATCAACTGCGGCGGCAGCTTGCGGGTGGCGAAAAATACTCAAAGATTGATTTGAAGGATGCCTATTTACACTTTCAGGTAGCACCAGCTTCAAGAAAGTACCTGGTTATTTCGACACACATGGGATATTTCCAATACAACAGGTTACCATTTGGCCTTGCCAATGCACCGGCGATATTCCAGCGATAAACGATGCTGAACATCTTCAAAATTTAGCGAGAGTTTTCGACAAACTAAATGCAGAAGGCTTTTCCGTCCAATGCAGTAAGTGCACATTTCTCCCCCCCTTGCCTTTTTAACACCCACCATTGAATATCTAAGTCATACGATTAGCAAAACAGGTATAAGACCATCCGAACCTAAATCGCAATCAGTAATGCTGCAACTCCAAAAAATAAAACAGAACTGCGATCGTTTTTAGGACTTGTGAATTTTTACGAGAAATTTATCCCAAATTTACACGGAATTTGTATGGACTTACACTCAACAACTAGGGCGAAAACTGAATGGATGTGGGGCTGTCTTGTGCAGCAGGCATTCGATCACGTCAAAGGGAAGCTTTCACAGTTACACACATGCGACGCTTCCGAGAAAGGCCTCAGGGCGGTTTTATTTCACAAGGAAGCAAAGGGAACTGAACTACCAATTGCATTCGCGTCAAGGAAATTGACAACTTCAGAGAAAAAATATTCAGTTATAGATCGAGAAGCGATGGCCATATTCTTTGCTGTAAAGAAATTTGACCAATACTTGAGGGGACTACAGTTCACGTTGCTTACGGACCATAAGCCACTTGAATATCTGCTAGGAAGGAACCGAAATCTACCGAAGCTCGTCAATAATCGCGTGACCCGTTGGGCATTATGCGTCGGGCAATATGATTATGAGATTAAATATCGAAAAGGGACGTTTGACACAGTTGCGGATTGTCTGTCACGTCTTCCCAACAATAACGAAAAGCCATCAAAAGAAGAAGAGTTAATCTGCCTAATTAACACACTACAGCATAATGAGAAGTACAACGATATACAGCTATCAGAAAAATCGCTAGCCCAAGCCACAAAGCAGGACACGACCCTCCAACAGGTTATGTGGAAAATGAACACGAACTGGCACTCATCGATTTTAAAGCAGGAATTAACACCATATTATGATAAGCGGGAAGAATTATCAAGGGAAAACGGCATACTAATATGGTCATTCCGGAGAAGCTTCGAAAGAAGGTACTGCTTCATCTACATGAAGGGCATCCAGGTCTTGTGGCAATGCGAGCACTAGCAAGATATTATGTCTGATGGAGTAACATTGACGAAGACATATATAATTTTATAAAGAACTGTCGGAGTTGCCAAGAAAATCGACCAAATTTGACAGAACTTCCAGTGTACTCATGGTCCATTCCTGATCGCGCATGGGAACGACTTCACGTCGATTTTGCAGGTCCATTTAAGGATACGACGTGGCTGATTGTTGTCGATGCTTTGTGAAAATGGATAGAAGTTAAACCTATGAGGACTATGACAACCGATAATCTTACTGATGCGAAATCTTTACTACCTTTGGACTACCGAATATGATTGTTTCAGACAATGGAGCGCAGTTCACCTCCAAAAAGTTCAAAGATTTTTGCGATCAACGAGCTATATGAACCATTCAACATAGACGATGATAGTCAACATTTCCGTCCACCTGACCAAAACGAAGTGAGGATAGCAATATCCAAGCTAAAATCGAACAAGGCTGCTGGACCTGACGGCTTACCGGCCGAACTTTTCAAGGCAGCTGGTGATGAATTGGTAGAGTGCATACACCAACTCATTTCTAATATTTGGTCAGACGAGTGTATGCCTGATGAATGGAATCTCAGCATCGTTTGCCCGATCCACAAGAAAGGAGACCCCCTCAACTGCGCCAATTATAGAGGCATCAGTCTCCTCAACATCGCTTATAAGATCTTTTCTGCGATATTGTGTGAACGCCTGAAACCTTTTATGAACAGCCTGATTGGACCCTATCAGTGCGGTTTCAGGCCAGGAAATTCCACCATCGATCAAATCTTCACACTTCGGCAGATCCTGGAGAAAACCCAAGAATTCCAAATCGATACTCACCACCTCTTTATCGATTTCAAGGCCGCCTATGACAGCATCTATAGAGAAGAGCTTTATTGAGGCATGTCTAGTTTTGACATCCCTGCCAAACTTGTCCGTCTGTGCAGGCTGACGATGGAGAACGCTCGCTGCTCCATCAAGGTCGGTAATGACCTCACCGAGACCTTTGATGTCAAAAAAGGCTTTAGACAAGGTGACGCGTTGTCATGTGACTTCTTCAATATTGTACTTGAACGGATTGTACGGAACTCACAAGCCAACACCGGAGGCACAAGATTTTCGGTCCCGTTTGCGTTGACGGGTTTTGGAGGAGAAGATTCAATCACGAACTATACGCGCTGTACAGCGACATCGACCTAGTCAAAAAACTGCGTATTGGGCGTCTGAGATGGCTAGGACATATAGAGCGAATGGACACCAACGCTCCGGCCCGCAGAGTCTTCGAATCTAACCCCGAGGGTCGACGCAGTAGAGGGAATCATCGCCGTAGGTGGCGCGCACAAGTTCAAGGGGACCTCGACCAACTTGGAGTGCGCAACTGGAAGCAATTAGCTAAAGACCGAGCTAAATGGAGAGGATTGTTGGTTGAGGCCCACGTTCACCCCGAACTGTAGCGCCATCTAAGTAAGTAAATAAGCTCTCGAGAATAGTGGCCAGAGCTTGTGACACCAAACTTGCAACGACCCCCAGTAATGATGAGATCCCCAGACTGGGCTATGAATGCCACAGAGCGCGCCGATTGTACCACCATTCCGGAGAACACAGCAACCACAGAGAACTCCACGAGAGATTTATAATCGCCCGAAGAAACTCCAAAGCTGCAATTAAAAACAGTAAAAAGAATAGATTTGACGAACTGTGGAACGAAGTCAATTAAAACCCGTGGGGAAGAGTGTACCAAGTGGTTATGATAAAGTTTAAGGGTGGCAGAAAACCCTCGCCCATATCCACGGTGTTTCTCAAAAACGTGAACTCTGTGCTTTCTCCACAACAACAGGGAATATATGAACAAACGGAGAGGAGAACCACGACCGGGGCGTTACCAATACCTCTCGTCACAGCAGCAGACGTCCTACAGGTCTGTAAATACATCAAGGACCAAAAAGCACCTGGAGTCGATGCAATCCCAAACATTGCATTAAGGGCAGTAATTAATTGGCGCCCACATATCTTTGCAGACGTATACAATGCCTGCCTCAAGGAAGGAGTGTTCTCCGATCAGTGGAAGAAGCTACTCGTAAGACTTGTCCTCTTACCACAAGGTAATAAACCACCGCAAAATCCTTCATCGTATAGGCCTTTATGCATGCTGGATACCATGGGTAAAATACAGGAGCGCATAATAAGTGCCAGATTGGAAAGTGCGATCGATGAAGCGGCAGGCCTCGCAGACCGCCAGTATGGCTTCCGTAAGGCACCATCGATGAAGTCGTAAATACAGCAAAAAAAGCCATCGAAGGAAGATAATGGAAAGGCGGAACTAAACAGTACTGTGCGATCATAACGCTGGATGTTAAAAGCGCCTTCAACACAACAAACTGGACTAACATTCTGCGAGCACTTACCGCCAAGTCCTCATCAGCAGCAGACGAGTTATGCAGACTATAAGAGTAACTATGGGCGAGCGCGTTGTAGTTTCCAAACCAGAGCTGAAGTACCTTGGTGTTGCTATAGATACAAGGTTAACTTTTAAGCAACATCTGCAACACGCAGCTAAGAAGGCAGCATGCCAAATGGAAAGGGTCATGCCAAATATTGGAGGTCCGAAACAGAAGAATAGACTTCTCTTAGCAAGAGTTGCGACGTCGATAATGCTCTACGGCTCTTAAATATGGGCAGGTACCATGAAAACGAAATCTTACAGAAGGAAGACGGAGACGGTCTACAGAACCAATGCCTTGAGAGTATGCAGCGCCTTTCGAACAACTTCCTACGACGTGGCATGCATAGTGGCTGGAATGGCGCCAATAGATCTCCTCGTTAAAGAAGCTGAACGGAAATATTGTGCCAGCAGGATAATGGTGTCAAGAGCGACGAGTCGAAGTGACGCTGAACAGGCCTCGAAGAATGGCAAGAGAGGTGGAACTTTTCTGACAAAGGCAGATGGACGCAGAGATTGATCCCCAATATGGACCCTTGGACCAATAGGAAGCATGGAGAGCTGAACTTCTATCTAACGCAAATGCTTAGTGGTCATGGATGTTTCAAAGCCTACCTCCACAGATTTGGACACGAAGACAACCCTTATTGCCCAACGTGCACAGAAGCAATCGAGGATGTAGAACACATCATGTTCCGCTGCGCACGATATCACGAAGAACGTAACTTGCTGGCGAACATACTGGGTGTGGACTTAACACCAGAGAATATCAGCAGATAGATGCTGAGCGTGCAAGAAGCTTGGGAAGCAGTAATTAAAACTGTGGCTACCACCATGAAAGAACAACGCTCCTGTCGATAGCGAAACGTGGCGCAGGCGGCTGCCAACACGAAGGAGCCGAGTATGTAAGGCTGAAGCCGCCCTCGCGATGAAATGCTTGACGACAGTGTCACGACGACCTGGGGTAGTAGGAGAAGTGGGTTTAGTGGATAGAAATCTCACACTGTTACTGATTACGGATCAGTTTCGTCTCTTAAAGATTCTTACCTCCTATCGCAAAAAAATCTTGTACTTGTTACTCATTTGCAGAAATCAAACTTTGGTAAATTAGAGAACTTATTGAAAAAAAAACAAATGTTGTGCGGGGGTAATCTACTCATGAGCACCACTTCAAGGCAATTTTTTTTTTTTTTTTTTTTTTTTCAAGAAAGTTACGTAAGCTTTGGAACTAATAATGTAATGTGATTATAAAATCAACGGAATCTCCTATCCAACGACATACAACACTAATAAGGGTATCAGTTCGATGCTTGACGTAAATCATTGTATGGATTCACAATAATGTTGTGTTGAAATATCTTATCGCTCTTCAAAGATCTTTGAGTTTGATATACTATAGTCGATTTTACGGTGGTCTTAAACAACCAAGTTGAAGATCCGCATTATCATAATGATACATATATATGTACATATATCAATAGGATGAATACATTCATTTACATTTCGTATAAGTATCGAGCACTATGGCTTATCTGTTTTATGGAGTAATTAAGACTGGCACGAGTCCATGAACCTGTTCTTTACGATGCCCATTTTCTTTTCTTTTAGAATGCCCAAGATAAAACCTTTTGTTTAACATAAATTCTGCCACTTAAATACAGACGATGCGTAAAAAGCGTGCCGGATCTACGATTACGTTTTTATAATCATGTGATTTTTTTTAGCCTTGCGTCTGGGACCATACCTCATGATTGAATCTCAACAACACTGCGTTAAGGAATTTTCAGGAATATCTACGCCCTATTTTTAAACACATACCCAAGATGCAACTTGTTTAATTTATGATCGGTAAATACGAGGATTTCTTCTTTGTTGCGCTACCGTATGGTGTTTATGCACATTCCTCACGATTCGAGAGCTTGATTTATTTATAATTAAATGGATTCCTGCAACTCCCACCTGGATTTGCTGGGGATCATAAATTTTGCTGAATTCTTTCGTCATTCAACGTGTTGTTTGTTGATATTTTACCTTGCTGGAGGATAGTGGTAGAGGAACGAAAAAAACTATGCAAAGTCAATCAACATTGGAGGTAAGATAGTATCATAGCATGGAGTGGGAGTATCACAACTTTGTTTTGTCCTTCAGACAAATGCTTTATACATACGGTGTTAGCATAAATACATATATACGAGTAGATAGTATTTTTGTTTGCAATGTACCAAGAAAGACCGGGTAAGATTTGTTATTTGGAAAGCATTACCTGGGGCCATATTAAAAGTTTAAGTATACGCATCGGCATATGCATTGACAATTACGTCGTACGCAAAAAATATTAACTCCGTCAATCAACTATGTGCACTGAGGGTTTGCTGTGCATATCGGACAGTGTCAGATGACATTATGTGTGCCATCGTGGGAATGTTACCAGCAGATATCTTGGCTAGCGAGCTACAAAGGATCTACGATGCTAAAATTCAGGAACCCCGAGCTTCAGTGAAAGATATCAAGTTAGAAGAAAAACAGCGAAGCATGAGATCATGGGAGGAGAGATAGAACTAGTCTACAAAAGGAAGATGGACCCATCGACTTATACCAGATATCCACAAATGGGTGGACTGGAATCACGGAGAAGTAGCTGGCTTAAGCCAGCTCCAAACCGGACATGGCTGCTTTTGAGCGTATATGAACAGGTTTGGTCTCAAGGAATCGCCTACTTGTTTAAATTGCGGAGAGGCCAGAGAAGATGGGTAGCACATATTCTTCCAGTGTCCGCGTTTCAGTATAGAACACAGGAAACTAGACGAAAGAATAGGAGAAATACCAACTCACGAGAACATTGTGAACCATATGTTAACATCGAGCGTAATATAGGACGCAGTGAAACAGGTTGCAGCAATAATCATGAAGGAACTTCGACGGTTGCGAGCAGTCAGGAAGAGCACCAGTGAAAGCCAAGTCCAGACGGCATCTCTCATAGAACAAAGAACAGCAAACAAAAAAAAAATATTTGGCGCAACAGCTCTTGCAAGTGCCAGGGCCTAGCCTCTTGCAACCACTCATGTTGTGTGCGTTATATTTTTCACACGAATGGAAGGGACCTACAGTTTAGTGCCGTATCCGAATTGCGATTTGAGAAGCTTTTTCATGACAACAATACTCTCGGATGTTTGTCAGACGCTCGCGAGAGGTGGGACCGTGAAAAACTTTTTGGTGTTTTCTGGGATTCGAACTTGGAACCTCATGCGTAGTGATCCGACACACTAACCACTTACGCCACGGCGCCCACCACCGCCCCGAACGACAAACGCTGAACTCAATGATGAAACAGCAAACAGGGAAAGAAGAGCATAAATTAGTAACCAGCCCCGCGAAGTAATACCTAATGGTAGTCCCGTGGGGAGAGTGGTAGAAGTGTGCAGGGTGTGGATTAGTATGTAGGCGCATTCCTGGCATCCATTAGTCGAGCTTGCAAATCATGCATGCTGAACGAGCGGATACTTTTCCGACCGTCAACCGCGGGACCTCTATTTGACCCTTTGCAAGGAATAGGAAGATCCTGGTTGTTGTGTTTGACCAATTGCCAAACGGATGCGAAACTTGAACTCCGATGAGTTCCACGAAAAACGATAGAGCGAAACCTTTTGGGTTTTAACCCAATAGTGACGACGAAAGTAGCCCGGACTACAAATATCTTTTGAAGATTACCACATCCCTTGGCACAACCAAAAAAAAAATCGGCATATGGCACGAATGCTCACTTTTCGAGAATATACTGAAAATTTTACCAAAATTGTAAAAGTAAAACTCTCCTTATTTTGTTTCTTTATGAATAAATGATTCCATCTATCCTTTGGAAGTGAATATATCTAATAACAAAAAGAGAAAAACTAGGGCACCGATCGCTATAAAGACTTAGGGTACCGAAAAGTTAAATACGGTGCTACTCTAAAACATCGGTTTCATCAACAGCTCCGAAGCAAAAACTACCTGAGGAATGTATGTCATCACTTTCCTGAAACCGGGAACGAGAGATGTTGTTATTGGAATCTATTGAAGAGAGCGAAAAAAATTTGTATTCAGCTCATCACTTTCAAAGTTGATAGATCAAGGTTTCTCTAGATGTGCTTACCCACACTAATTTCTTTCAGATTTTTCCAGAGCCTATGATCAAGAAATCTGAATCCCTGTGCGGACTAACTACTGTTTTTCAAGCAGAGATCTTTGCGATCGCATTGCATACGATTTTAAGGAAAAGAGTGTACCTAGGGTAAAACCATATGTATACATTTGCTCAGATAGCCAAGCTGCTATAAAAGTCTACTCTGCTGTAATAATTACCTCTAAAATCGGGGAAAACCGGGGAAATCGGCTAGGGCGATGTAACTTGTGACGGTGGTCCGGGTCCCTAACCACCCAGGTATTTAGGGTAACGAAAGAGCCAACACTCTTGCCATGAAATATTTAGCAGCCACATTTTTGGCCCACAACATTTCCAAGTCTATTGCTCATCGGGTCATAAACGTGAAATGACTGAGCTGCTACGTCTCCAGCACTGCGGACACTAGCACGGACTAGACGGCCCCAAAGGGAGCATAGCTAAAAACCCGTTCGGACTGAACAGATATGACTTAAGAACTTTAGTAGGTCTCGACATGGGTTTGAGTTCCTAAAACAAAAGTTTTAAGACCATTGGTATAATAGGTTCGAGTCTATGTTAATGCCGTCTTGATGCGAACGAAACGGCTTTACCTTTTATCCTTGAATGTCCAGCCTTCGGTCGTGTTAGGACGGCTCCTTAGGATTTGATAGAGCTTAACCTTGCTAGTCTCCTTCGCCTTATGAAAGCGATGAGTAGGTTTAGAGCCTTCGGTTCGATGCGCAATCGTTAATCAGGAGCGAATGGGGCCGATATTTTCTGAGGCGAACCCCACAGACGGATCAATAAAATTCTTCTTCCACGGTGGCTATCTCTGCGGATATCATTGTTTCTAATATACCAGGTAGCATTCACGATTGCTCCTATAACTTTATTTTGGAATGGTTGTATAAAATTTCTACAGTTTGGCTTGGTACAACCCTAGAGTTGTATACAGTACGTCCACGTAAGTTTAAGCACTTGCTTATATAGAAGCATTTTATTATATACACTCAGGTAGGAATATTTCCAATTAGCCAATACATTTCTCTAAGTCGATTTTCGAGCTCGTCGCGTTTCTTTTTACCTTGAGGCTTCCACATATGGGCGCCGTGGTTAGTGTGTCGGATCACTGCGCGTGAGGTTCCAAGTTCGACTCCCAGAAAATTCCAAAAAGTTTTTTCACGGTCCCACCTCTCGTGAACCTCTGACAAACATCCGAGAGTATTGTTGTCTCGAAAAAGCTTCTTAAAACAAATTGGCCTTCGGATACGGCACTAAACTGTAGGTCCCTTCCATTCGTATGAAAATATAACGCACAGAACATGAGTGGTTGCGAAAAGCTAGGTTCTGCACTTAAAGAGCTGTTGCGCCACATATTTATTTATTTTTATTTTCCACATACGTATAAGTTATGCGTGCAGTGTCATTCCCAGATATTTAGCTGCGTTTGCATGCGGTATCTGTACCGACTTAATGAAAAGGTGGATTATTTTCTTGTAAGTGAAGTTAACATGCGTCGATTGGTCTCGTTTAGACAGTGCGCCAAGTTTTTGTCCACTCGCAGATTTTATCCAAAGCTCGTTCATTCATTCATTATGCATTTTTTTCATTTATGTCCTGTATCCCCTTGTGGGTCCTAGGGCCTCTACTACGCCTACGCGCCATCGTGTACGGTTTCTGGCAATGTGTCTGAGTTCTCCCCAACTTTTCCCTAACTGCCGTGCCTCTTTCTCGACTGTTCTGCGCCATGTTCTCCTCGGACCGCCAGGTCTTCTGCCATCCTGAGTTAGAGGGTTCCATTGCATAGCATGGTTCGCTATGGAGCTGTCACACTTTCGGAACGTGTGACCAATCCACTGCCACTTCCGCCGTTGGATAGTTGTGCCTATTGGTTCCTGACCCGTTCTCTCGTAAAGGTGTTCGTTAGAGATACGATTGGGCCAGAAAATCCTTAAGATATAGCGCAGACACCTATTAACCAACGTTTGCAGCTTTCTGGTGATAGTAGTGGTTACTCTCCACGTGCTGCGACCATATGGCAGCACGGATTCAACGTTGGAGCGGAACAGTCCTATTTTGGTGCTTAAACTGATTGCATTGCTTCGCCATATTTTGGACAACATCTCGAACGCGGACTTTGCTTTGGCGATCCTGTTGGCTATACCCAGTTCGGTTCCACCATCGGTCGAGACAATACTTCCAAGATACTGGAAATCCTCTTCTCTCTCTACCGGTTGTCCAGCAATGCATATTTGAGCCGATGAGTTAGTTCCAAGGCTGATGATTTTAGTTTTTGTCGTATTAATTTTCAGCCCGACGACACCTGCCCCCCTTTCCACATCTGCTGCCATTTGGTGGAGGTCCATAATTCTGTGGGAGAGTAAGCATACATCGTCTGCGTAGTCCAGATGTTTCAGTTGAGATGTTAGAGTCCATCGAATTCCTCCGATTCCCGTCGACAGAGCTGCATGAAGCACATCGCTAATCACCAATAGGAATAATATTGGTGAAAGGATACAGCCTTGTCTTACCCCGCTTTGGATCTCAAATTCCTCAGACATCCTTCCCCTGTGCAGAACGTGACATTTGGAGCCTTCATATGTAGCTTTGATAATAGCAATTAGTTTATCGGGAATGCCTCTCCTGTGTAAGGCACGCCAAATAAACTCCCTGTTGACACTATCGAATGCCTTCTCAAAATCGATGAACAGCAGGTGCAGTGGCGATCGATATTCAACACACTGTTCGATGATAATCCGCAGGGTGTTGATGTGGTCGGCACAGGAGGATCCAGAGCGGAAACTTGCTTGTTCGGCATCGAGTGTGTCTTTGAGATGTTGTTTGATTCGCTCAAGGATGATTTTAGCTATTATCTTAGCTACAGCAGGCAGCACGCAGATACCCCTCCAGTTTCCGCACTCCATTAAATTTCCTTTCTTAAGAAGCTTGACGATCATTCCCTTTTTCCACTCGTTAGGAAAGCTCTCAGCTTCCCAAGCTCTATCTATAAGTGGAAGCAGAAGCTCAGCCGATGTTGTTGGCGCTGCTCGTAAGAGCTCTGCTGGAATACCGTCAAGTCCTACCGCCTTGTTGGTTTTGAGTGCCTTGATCGCGGTAATGATCTCATCTTTACTGGGAGTCGTGGTGCGTATTCGGGAACTTCTCACCTCGGGCAACTCAGTCTGATTTGGGAGCATATCGCTATCGAATACACGGTTCAAACCCGTAGCAAAATGCTCTTTCCATCTCTTGAGCTGGTCCTCATCCGAAATGAGCAAGGAGCCGTCTAGGCTTTTCACTGGGTGTTGGCTGGAGCTGCGACCACCTGTCAGCTCTTTCGTGATTCTGTAGACGGTCCTGCTGTCGCACCTCCGTGCAGCTTCTTCTGCTTCGGTAGCCAGCGCGTTGATGTAGTTGCGCTTGTCACGTCGTACGCTACGCTGAACTTCTCTCATCTTCATGCGATATAGGGCTAGCTCGCTTCTCCCTGCTGCTGGGGTAGCTGCAACGCGAGCTTTCAGCTGTTTTCGTTCGTCAATCCGTCTCCAGGTATCCTCGGAAAGCCACGCCCTATGTCTTCCCTGCGATCGACCGACAATTCTTTCAGCACCAGATGTAAAAACATTTTTCACCGCACACCAATGGTCTTTGATGGTTGCGGGCATTGAGCTGCTGATTGCTTCCACACCTTGCGAAAAGTGCTCCCTTAATTGTTGGCGCACTGAGGGATCACTAAGTCTATCGATGTTGAACCTGGGCATTCTTTTGTTGTCGTGGGATCTTCGAACTGCAGCAGTGCGTAGTTGGAGAGTAGCTATCATAAGATGGTGATCACGTACTATCCCCACATCTGCCCCTCGCCTGTTTCGGACGTCCAGGAGACTACTTCTAAAGCGGCGGCTGATGGCAAAATGGTCAATTTGGTTGGAGGTTGCTTGCCTGTCATTGGAAACCCAGCTGACTTTGTGGCAGGTCTTGTGCTCAAACATGGTGCCACCTATCACAAGGCGGTTGGCATTGCAGAAATCCACAAACCTTTCGCCGTTGTCATTGCGGTTGCCTAGTCCATGCTTCCCGATTACATGCTTGAGCCCTTCGTTGTCGCTGCCTACCTTGGCATTCAAATCCCCCATCACTATGACAATGTCTCCATTTGGTGTTGTGTTGAAGACGGCGCTTAAGAGATTGTAGAAGCTCTCCTTTTCGTCCTCAGACGAACTATTCGTTGGGGCGTAACACTGTATGATGGTGACGCGTCGTACTCTAGTCCGGAATCTGGCCGTCAAAATCCTATCACCATGAGGCTGCCAGGAAATCAGGCCCTTGCGTGCTGTTGTTGTTAGCAGTAGTCCGACTCCATATTCCCGCGGACTTCCGGATGGTCTTCCAGAATAGAGTAGTACAGTGTTACGCGTTGGAGACTGGTACTCGCCCGCTTCTAACCATCTTACTTCACTTACCCCCAAAATGTCCAGTTTATATCGCATGAATTCCTTTTCCAATTGGAGGAATCTGGCATTGTAAGGACCTTCGCTTCCCGAGTCGAGGAGCGTCTTTACATTCCAGAAACCTATCTTTGTCCGGGTACAATAGCCAAAAGTCGTCAACATGTGATCAGTCCTTATCCGAGGCATAGTGTCGGTTTCTGTAGCGAGCTGGTTTCAGTAACGCAGGTTGCTGGCCCACGTTACCTAGCCCTAGACAACCTGCACTTACAATTTTGGCCTATACGTATAAGGGTTTATACGTATAGTTGTCCGTTGACCACCACTAGGAGCTAAAGTAAGCACTTCATCACGAACTTGATTGTTGCGCTACTGGCCCAAGCCAAGTTTTGGGCAGTCAGTAGTTTCCCGATCAATCGCAATGCAGGTCCCCAAAGCTCGTTGAAGTTTTATAGTTGCTGACTCAATTGAACTTTCCCTGGCCAGAATAGCCGTCGGCGAACTTAGTTACAATTGTCCCATCAATTTGAGGTATCTCCCGAGTGTACCGCAAAAATAAGATGGGACCAAAAATACGACCTTGCGGAACTTCGGAGGCGATTTCTTTAAACTTAGATTATTCGGTTCCGGTCTGTACGATTTTTATACCATTATAACCTCTGTGATTTCCTACTGATTTGAAACGTATAATAAAGCGAAGCATTTATGAAATAAAGGAGATTTCTTATGTTTTTTTTAGCAACACCTTGAGGATGATTTAATAACCGGTCCTGTTATTAAATCATAGCCAGGGGCTTTATTATTTTCCAGGTTTTTCATTTTCTGGCAAAGTCCTGTAAACGACACACTTTTAATTCTAAAGCTGTTAGATGTCTTTGCCGTACCGATAAAATCGTATATCAATGCTTGTTCATCAAATGGCTTAAAAGTCTTTTCTAGGAGCCCGGCTAAAAGATCTGCTTTTTCTTTGTCACCTTTTGCCCATTCGCCATTGTTTCTTCTGATTGATGGCGATTACATTTGGGGTTTTTTTTAATTCTTTTACTTACTTACTTAGATGGCGCTACAGTCCGGGGTGGACCTGGGCCTCAACCAACAAACCTCTCCAGCCAGCACGGTTACGAGCCAGCTGCCTCCAGTTGCGCACGCCAAGTTGGTTGAGGCCCCTCTCCACTTGTTTGCGCCACCTACCGCGAGGTCGTCCTCTACTGCGCCGTCCATCCGGGGTGGATTCGAAAACTTTCTTAGCGGGAACGTTGGACTCTATCCGCTCTAAATGACCCAGCCATGTTAGTCGCTGTATGTGAACTCTTCTGGCTAAGTCGATGTCCTTGAACAGGCCGTATAGCTCGGCATTGTACTTTCTCCTCCACTCACCGTCTATGCAGGCGGGACCAAAAATCGCTCGAAGAACTTTTCTCTCAAAATAACGAAGGGCATCCTCATCCGGTTTTGTCAAAGCCCATGACTCTGCGCCGTACAGCAGGACTGGGATGATTAGAGTCTTATAAAGAGTTACTTTAGTAGTTCGAGATAGGGCTTTGCTACTCAATTGCCGTTTTAGCCCATAGAAACAACGATTGGCAAGAGTAATTCTTTGTGTGATCTCCCTACTGACGTCATTTGCGGAGATCACCATAGAGCCTAGGTAGACAAAATCCTTTACTACCTCAAAATTGTATCTGTCTATTGTGGCGTTCTGTCCAAGACGCCGATGTTGGGTGTCCTTTTTTGTAGACAGCATATATTTTGTTTTGTTTTCATTGACCGCTAGACCCATCATTGCTGCCTCGATCTCAATACTCGTAAATGCCACATTGACGGCCCGCTGAGTTCTTCCGATTATTTCAATGTCATCGGCATAAGCGAGTAGTTGTACAGACTTGAAGAAGATTGTACCTCCGGTGTTGGCTTGTGAGTTTCGTACAATTCTCTCAAGTACTATGTTAAAGAGATCGCATGATAGCGCGTCACCTTGTCTAAGACCTTTCCTGATATCGAACGGTTCGGTGATGTTCTTACTGACTTTGATGGAGCAGCGAGAGTTCTCCATCGTCATTCTGCACAAACGGACGAGCTTGGCAGGGATGCCAAGACTAGATATGGCTCTGTATAACTCGTCTCTATACACGCTATCATAGGCAACGTTAAAATCGATGAAAAGGTGGTGCGTATCGATTTTATATTCATGGGTTTTTTCCAAGATATGCCGTAGTGTGAATATTTGGTCAATGGTGGACTTTCCCGGCCTGAAACCGCACTGATAAGGACCTTTCAGGTTGTTGACGATCGGTCCTTTTTAATCCTTTTACCTAATAGATTTCCAGAGCGAATAATTTGTGCTTTTTTGGCGGTTAAACCTTAAAGATTGGAGTAGAATGGACGATCAGATCTATGTGCTAATCTTTCTCGGTTGATGATGATAATAATAAATATTATCGGATTCCATAAATCGAAATAAATGTAAAATTCATTAAAACTCGATCGGTAGCCCTCTTCTAGTCTTCGGTTCGACGCCCTTATTTATTCTATTTACTAGAATTGCCTATTATCTAATTTTACCGCGCTTTAGTTGTTAACGAGTTCTAACTGTGTCATCCAAAAGGACAAGTTACCACAAACAATGATTTATTTGCTCTAAACCTCGTTTGCAACCCAAATCAGCTTCCTTCCATAATTAATATGTGCTCCATCTACTTGTCGCATAAATTATGTGCAATAACTACGATGGTGATTGCATAAGCCCCATAAACATATCAAATCGTACTTAAGATTACCGTAAAATCATTCGCAGTGTCAGTCTATATCTGGCTTCCTTTAAATTATTAGATTTCACCATGCTGACCGCCTTTAAATTTGAATCTACCGGCATAAATTATCGACATGGGTCTGGCAAAAAATAAAGTAAAACACCCCATTAAAGACACTCAACCAGGTGAAAACAGCATCTAAAATACACCTGCTCCAAACCGACTAGACAACACCTCCTACCCGATAGGCAACTTCTTCGACCAGTAATATTAATTACTCGAGTTTTGTTGTCGACATAAGGTCTTGTACTAGTCGCACATTAGGCGTCTACACCAAGTATTACAAAAATAAATGAAAATCAACAAGAAGTTGGTCCAAAATATCCAAAACTATTTTCGCCCGTCAAACAGGGTCAAATTAGAGATGACATGGGAAGTACATTCCAAGGTTGATGTTGTGCAGTGCCACTACTGTTTTCTTAATTCGATTCTCAGCTGCCCCCGTGGGCGATCGCCATGGTTATCACCATAAGTGCTGACTTAGATTGCAGCTGCCTATGAGCTGAGCAGGGGATTTGCTTTTTTATTACCCAATCACAGAAATGGACAAATCATGTTTGGTTTTATGGAAAGGATCTGCTGGTTCGATTGCAGGTGCAAGAGATCATCGCATCGGAGCTTAAGCCTGCGCGTTTGATAATGGATGAGGTATAAATTGCTTTTATGCTTTGTCGTTTAATTGTTGATACTTTATTATCGGGCCGGTCGGTGGTAATAACTTCCTGTGTAAAATTGTCCACTCTAGGGGGATCTATGAAAGGAAGAGAGCCATAAGTCTACTGGAGTCTTGGTTTTATAGCAACGGGAATCATGGGTGATTTGTGATTTTATGATGCAAATAAATTTTTTTTTTATTAACTGGTCACCTACCGCATTGTCAACGATATATTGTCTTATTTCTTAAACTTTGCAGTTTTAGTACGAGCTTTCACTTTGTAATGGAGATAGTTACTAGTAATTGTAAAGATTCATTGGCGAGGGTGGAGACTGGTAACTTGTAACTGCAGCTGCTGACCATTCAAGATCATTAGAATGCTGTAAGAGATGTTTTTGGTTGATTGTTTGGTTAGGGTCGTCCCTCGATGAAGATGCACTTAGGCCAGAAGTAGGTCCGATATGTGAGGTGGGTGGGTCACCCTCTTACTCTGGGAATCATTTGTTTCGTTGTATGGAAGCGTCAAATTTAGCCGTACAGGCATTTCCGAGATTACTAAGATCATGGAAAAATTATTCACCTAGGGTGGCCTTCCTAATATTGGCGAGCGCAGGACAAGCGCTTAGGAAGTGACTAATGGTCTCTTCCTCCTTTTCATCCCTACAGCTTCTACAAAAATCGTTGCAGAGGATGTCTAGTCTCTGGGCATGTTTTTCTATGACGCAGTGTCCAGAGAGACCGTTTGCTATTTTGGAGAGATCTTGTGTTTCAAGAGCCCGATTTGTTAGACATAGATTTGTTAAGTGTTGGCCAAAGTTGTCTGGTGGTGTTGCATTGGCCTAGATGTTGCCATCGAGATTGGCCACTTTCTCCGCGTCGGTTTGAATATGGTACTTAACATTAGATTTTAGCGCTTCGCTGCCGGTAATGCTTATGCTGTTTGCACCAGAGGAGCTTTGTCGGGCCAGTTCCTCAGATGCACAATTCTCTGCTATGTCACAGTGACCTGGTACGCAGTAAAGGGTGAAGTTGTACTGACCAGCTATCGCGTTAAGAGATACGCAGCAGTCTTTCACTGTCTTAGATCTCGTAGTGCTGGATGCGAGGGATTTGATGGCTGCTTGACTATTGGCGTAGATAGCAAATATCCGATGTTGATAGTGTATTAGCCGCTAGCGAGCCAGCGGCTTGACGAACATCGGTAACATCGGCTTGAAAAACGCTGGAATGGTTTGGAAGGTTAAAGGAGAGGTGTATGTCCAGGTCTTCTGAAAAGATTTCGGCACCAACTCCGTCCTTGGTTTTGGACCGGTCCGTGCAAATTGACAGCGATTCGTTGCACGTCGCGTTACGTCCACTCAGCTCTGTCCGGTATTGAGCGCATGTAGCGCCTGTTAAAGTTATATTCAGCTGGCAGGTGGTCAATGGAAGTGGGAAGATGACGGTGGATCGAAATTATTTTGGCATGTCCCGTGCGTTGTTCCTTCCACTGCTTGGAGCCTCTCAGTCTTATTGCTGAACTTATAGCCAATTGTTTACTGACCATGTCGATCGGAAGTAGGTGGAGCATGATTAGGAGCGCCGCTGTGGGAAAAGTTCTTTGTGCACCGGTAATGCTTAGACATACTACTCGCTGAGTTTTTTCCATTATGGATAGGTTGGACTTCTTCTCCATGGCGGGTCACCATACCAGTACTCCATACATAAGAATCGGTTTTATTACCGACGTGTATAGCCAGTGCATAATGCTGGGTTTTAGGCCCCAAGTGGAGCCCACTGCTTTCTTGCAAATGTATAGATCGGCCAGCGATTTCCTGGCGCGTTCAACGATATTCTCAGAACTCGCTGACGAAATCGTCAATGCACGTCTCGGTCGTAGTTGAGCCGCCTATCCACAGCTGTTCTGGCGATGTGGAAGATTAGCGGCACCGCTAACTTATCCTGGATCAGACCTCTTTGATCGAGATATAGGAACGCTTCTGGAGGGATAAAGCCGTTAGGGCACACAATCTTGTGGTAGAGATTGTTGTCGTAATAAGCCTCAAAGATCAGGCTATTCATCGAGGTCACTGCTCTTGCAATGTGCCTTCGAATCATCTTGATCAAGAAATTATCCACTCTGATCAGATTCGCCCAGTTGTACAGGACCTCATTACGATCGAATTTTATATACTCAGACTCAGGTGTTCTGTACCAACGAAGGCAAGCTCTAAGGCAAGCCCTGTCAAACACCCGCATCCTTTCCAACAAGCTTGGTCAGAGCAGCATCTATATATCTGACTACACTTCGACACGCAAGTCGCTGCCCGTGCTGTCCCACGATAGAGAACTTTCGTCAATTTTTTCTGGTGTCCCTAGAGGCCCCAGACAACGGCGTTCTAAACAGGATGGTCTCCGACTTCTGAAAGTTAATCTTCAACTTCTAGTCGTCGCAGTATCTCTTGATCTTATCAAAGTCACGCTGCAAGAGTATTGCAATTACCTCGATCTTAGGCCCTGATCTATACGCGACCAAATCGGGTGTTTACACTGACTCCTATAGCAATGTCATGTGTGTTATATTCTTTCTTTCCTAAGGTGAAGAGTATTTCGTTCACCCACGATAGCACTCCTCTTTGTAGTGTACCACGTTGAAATGGTCCTCCTGATTTGCAGCAGACAAGTTCTGAATTTTTCACCTTACACCTAGGATTATTCTTAACTTTTTCAAGAGGCGAAATTGTAGACTTCAGTTGATATATTGAAAAACCGTTCTACAATACGCCGAGGAAAACAACCATCATGAGTGCTTTGTTGGCCAGTGATTTTTAAGCAGTGCCAACAAGAGAGCAAGAATCAGTCCCTAAAGATTCACCTTTACAGTAAGCATGATGCAGTGTCAAAAGAATGTTTACATTAATATCATTGTGAATGTGTAGATCCTCTAGTGTTTCCAGCTATTCGAGAGCAGAATTAACAGACATCTGCACACATCTCGGGATGCTGTTTCAGCGTTAAAGGGTTGCCTTTCCTGAGAGAAAAAAAAAGAGAGAGAGAAGATTATAATATATACAATTAAAAAAAAAAAACAATGCCAGGCTAAAGGGTTTTAATTCATTAAAGTGGTGTGCGACGCTTTTCCGGTCTTCTGTGGAAACTCACCTCCTACATAACCATTTTCTAGACAGGATCGGAATAATTCTTATCTCTTCCGTTCATGCTATTATTCATTTAAGTCAGATGCAGAGTCGTCGGTATTCTGTATTTTTGTACAAGACGAGAAAAGAGAGCATTTAATGCCATTACCCTTCTTTTCAGAGGAGTAAGAGACTCTGGGTTATCGGGGAATGTCGATTGATCTCCCGGTCTTTACCTTTGATTTAATTACCGTTCAATTCTTATAGATCACTTGGCTCTATGGGAACCTAGCCAGAAGCACTTGGTCTTAGCGAAATCTCGCCTATAAATCTCCCGCACCGTCAACGGTGAATTTTTTAAAGTCGACTGCAGTATCGTCGTTACGGGCAATCAGCTTGAAGCCCCTTTCCCTAAATGATGCAGGCTTTGTCGGGTTGGTTTTGCAGAGAGCGAGAGGAGACTAACATTCACCTTTCACTCCAGAACTTCCCAGTGCTCGTGACTAGTTAAGCACACTTCGTGACTACGATCTATGATCGCCATATCAGATGATCCTCCACCACTTAATTGAAAGACTTTGGTGCTGAACCGGTTGCCTTAGTCTTCTTTGAAGTTATTGGAGAATTGCCTTGAAATCGTGGTCTCCTTAGACTAAACTCCTTCTTCGCCTCGTTGCTTGTAGATGGTCCCTCATTCGATTGATTCTTCTACGCCTCTACTACCTAAGAAGCCCATTCGAAGCTTTCTAGTTCTTTGGCATCGCAATTATATAAAAAAACATATACAAATATTTGGCGCAACAGCTCTTTAAAATGCCAGGGCCTAGCTTCTCGCAACCACTCATGTTGTGTGCGTTATATTTTTCACACGAATGGAAGGGACCTACAGTTTAATGCCGACTCCGAACGGCGATTTGAGAAGCTTTTTCGAGACAACAATACTCTCGGATGTTTGTCAGACGCTCGCGAGAGGTGGGACCGTGAAAAAAACTTTTTGGTGTTTTCTGGGATTCGAACTTGGAACCTCATGCATAGTGATCCGACACTTTAACCACTTACGCCACGGCGCCCACCCGCAATTATTCTTACCCTTTTTCTCAAGTCGGTTAAGATACTGAAATGGTGAACGACGCTTCCTATACTCGGCAGTGCTGGCCTCCATTTGTTTATTAGAACTCAACGTCTGTAACTCAGTATCCGTAGCGGTTAGACAACTGTCGGAGAGTGTCTCGTTATCGATATGCATATGCTCTAGTTATTTCCCAACCCGCTTCGTTTTTGAGGTCATCTTGCTTGCGGTTGCTGTCTTCTCTTTGCTCAATATTCTTAACTTGGCCTTCTATAATTTGGCGGCTTCAATTCGTACGTCATTCAATCCTTATATTTCACTTTTGTCAGGTGTCTCCTTGAATACAAAGCCCAAGTTTGATTCCCCTATCAAGATGCTTGTTCTCTAAGAGTAAAAGCTGTGCAGCGTAGGGTCATCCATTTTTAACTACGTGATTTCTTTTGAGCTAACAAATATAAGTTGCATCCATAATAAGATCATATAAGACTGTAGGAAAACACTGCTAACTTGCTTGCATGGTAAACAACACAAAATAATTGGAATAGTTTGTTAAAAGCTTTCGTTTATAATTTGCTGTCGATACGTTAGAGCAATTTTGCAATACCGGTAAAGTGTGCTTACATCCGCTTCATTAAGGAGGGAAACCACTTGCATCTCCGTCAAGACGTCATATCCATATACATGCCTTCCTGTTTCTCGTAGGATTGGGCAGCTTCCAATAAAATGGAATACATCTTCTCTCTCCACTAAGTTACACATGTTGCATAAAATAGGCAAGTTCTCCCTGTGGGGTACGTAGTTCAGGTTCAGGAGTTCACCACGCATAGTTACATAATTATTTCTTCAATCTTGTAATTATCATGGAAATAGTTGTTACTCTGCAAGTTGTGGTTGAGCTTACTGTAGATTGCCCTATATACTGATCCAGTTGCCTCTTCAGCATATCTCGCTCTAGCCTGCTCGTCTAACTTTATAATGAGCTCGTACAATTTGGTGTCCCAGTTTCGCATGTTGTCCTCTCTCAGTTCGATCCCACATCCATCAGCCAGATCCAGCCATTCCCTGTACCAAGCAGCTTTTGTTTGCACAGCATTCAGAACTACTTTTCTTGGGAGACGGTGGGCTGGCATATTTATAGCTTTTAGTATATAATCTACCTGTAGCTTGAAAGTCTTAATAAATAAGGGAAATAAGCCTGTTTCGAGCATAAGCATGTAGTTAGGTGTATTCGGTCGAAGGCGGAATATTCTTTTCACATAAAATCCTAATAGCTTCTCCACCGTTTCGTACTGCTTTCCGCCCCATACTTGCGCCGCATAGAAAAGGATCGACTCGGATACTGCTTCGAAAACCCTGAATTTGCTGCTATGATTAATATATTTGCTGTTGAAACAATTTTTCCAAGCTACATTGATGGCCGTTTTAGATTTTATTAATTTTTCCTTGAGATGCCGTTCCATGCTAATATTTTTAGTTATGTAAACCCCGAGATACTTGTACTCCTTAACAATTTCGATTGCTCCCTCATCAAAGTGCCACTTTTCGTTGGAACAATTTCGGCCACCACCTTCCTTGAAAATCATAATTTTGGACTTGTTAAGGTTGACCACTAGCTTCCATAATTTGGTGTACTCATGCAAACGATTGATCATGAGTTGTAAGGAATCCGGGGAGTATGCCAACAGAACAACATTGTCCGCAAACAAAAGGGCTTTGACGAGCACACCCGCGTATTCCACACCTCCTGGTAAACAGTCAGTCAGGTCATGAATGAACAGAGCAAATAAATTTGGGCTCAGCGCACATCCCTGTCGTACTCCTGAATGCGTTTGGAACCATGAACATCTCCATCCCAAACCGCAGCTTTAGTATCAGCATATAGATTTCCTATTAGCCTTCCAAATTTCAGTGACATTCCCAAAGAGTAGAGTTTATATAATAGGGCAGTTCTGTCCACCGAGTCGAAGGCTGCCTTAAAATCAATAAAGAAGGCGTAGCGCTTCTTTCCTTGCGAAATAAATGACTTTGCAATGCTGCTTAGTACAAATATATGGTCGACTGTAGAGTATCCTGATCTGAAACCCGCCTGGAACTCATTCAGTAGGTTATTGGCTCCTATCCACGCATTTAATCGTTTTTGAAGTATCGCCATAAAAATTTTGTAGGATGCATTCAGAAAGGAAACACCCCGATAATTCCCTGGATCCAATGTACAAACCTTTTTGTCCTTAAATCGCTGCGGGACACATCCGAACTCCAAAATATTATTAAACAAGCCGGTCAGTCTACCGTGAAGCTCATTGGTGCCATACTTGTAAAACTCCGAAGGGATCCCATCCGAGCCTGCTGCTTTGCCATCCTTCAGATTACACAATGCTTTTGTAATCTCAGCATGTGTTATCGGATTGTCCAAAATTGTCCAAATTTTCATGGGTTCCTTCGCAAAACTCCACACCAGCTTGGGGGCTAACTTCATATCTCTGGTTCTCTCCATCTGAGTGCTAATATGTTCAAAGGTAGCAACAATTGGCAAGTGGTCAGAGTAAGGCACCAGTTTAACCTCTAAGTCCGTAAGGCGCAAATTCCAATCACCTCCTAATAAGCAATAGTCAATAACCGCCATTCCCTGCTTTCCCACAAATGTGAAGTTGCCGATTTTGTCGCTAACACTGGTACCATTTAGCAGACGCATTCCAAAGGAATCACAGAGTTCCAGAAGTTTCGTACCGTTTGCATTGCATGTTGAATCCATCGATTGGCGCCTTATATCAGCCACATTGTTTGCTGCTCCATGTTCTTCGCCTACTCGTGCGTTTAGGTCACCTATTACCATTATATTTGAGTTGGTAATTTGCATCAGTACCTCCCTTTGCCAGTTGTTGCAGTTTAAATAGGATGGTAGTATGCAGTATAGCGTTTTCTCGAACTCCAAGCTTACATAAGCCAACTCCTCCAACACTTTAAACTCACAGTGAACCTCACCAAGATCCTTCTTGAAGCCAAAGTGTCGCTCTATACTCGCCCTTCCTCTCCTGTACGTTCTCGTTGCGGAAATCCATTTGAATTCGTAGTTCATAAAACTGCATTCATAACTTTTAAAATTCATTTCTTCTACATGAGTTTCGAACAAAAAGATAATTTCAAACTGATTGATAAAATTATAAAAATCTGCAAACAAATCCTTATTTTTTAAACCTGCTACGTTATATGACAATATTTTATATTTTTTAGTTTTTTTCTTAATACTATTTTCATTATTTCTTCTATTTTTAACGCTATTTTTACAGAAAACAGGACAGACGGCATAACAATTAAATACTAGACTGTGGCACAAAATTTGAAGAACTGCTGCTTGTGTTTCCACCCACTGTTATTCCACTCTCAGCAATTGATCTTCTTTCAGCTATCGTTGCAGAACTGTCATCGATCACCTGCTGAAGAATTGACATTCCTCGCACTCGCCGTCACACCCTTCACATCGCAGACTGTTGTTGTTGTCGAAGTAAAATGTCTTGTCACCGATTTTCAGTTTTTGTCCGCGCACTTCAGCATGAATGTTTTTATTTTTCTTTGAAATATCAGCTTTTATATTAAACATTCGTTTTCTCCTATCCCGTAATGCTTCCGTGTAATCTCTGTGTATAGTCACCCTAGTGCCGTTAAGTTTATATGTTTTGTTTAGAACCCGCCCGACGTCTTCCTTCTTGTGCAATTTTAAGATGACGTTTGCAATGTTGTTTTTAGTCCTCAAGGCCCGCGTATCCATAATTAGCGATATATCTTCGATCCCTAAAAGTTGCAGACATAATTCCCTCGCTTTCACCTCAGGGTTCACACCAATCTGATCAGGCATATGGACCACAACGTTGTTTCAATCGCCTTCCTCTCTAAAAGTTCCACTTTGCATTCCAAAGAAGAGTAGCAATTTTCCACATGCTGCAATTTATTCCTTAGGATAGAATTTTCCCTTTCTAAGGCTTGTATTTCGACGGTAACTCTTTCATATAGTACTAAAGTACTATAATACTAAAGTAGTGGGCAAACTGCTGGACCGATAGTACGCGGCATGCTTTGCTGCGACTAACAAAAGAAAATTTGTTTAGTACTAAAGTACGATAATACTAAAATAGTGGACCGATATTGACCAAATTTCACAGGAACACTCACGGACCAATACCAAAGATTGCCTGAAAAGCTTAGCTCAATCGGTTGCGTGATTTCGGAGTCTATAGCACACAAATATAGGTACACGCATTTTTTCCCATGGAAGAAAGCACTTGCAGTTTTTCCCAAATTTGCCAATTTTGCGTACAACTTTTCCAATTTTTCCTTCCGTAAAAACCTTACTTGGACTATTATAAATATTTAGAAAGAAAAATGAGCCAAATAGGCCCAGTCGTTCTCAAGTGATGCGATGACCAACGAACAGCATTTCATTTTTATTTATGTAAGATTGCATTCCAGTATGTGGATATCCGCACGCATAACATCTCTTCCGTCCAGTGATAAACTGACTTTCCAAGGACCTTTCTCACCTCAGAGCAATTTCAAACCATTCACACCACTAAAGCCTCATTAATGAATTCGGATTCCGACATCAAGTCCAAACACAGGATCTCACTAATTACCAACTTCCATTGCACTTCCTCCGAAGAATACATGAATTCCATGCATATTTACATGTCCTCTCCTCCCCATATCCCTCCTAATCAACCTTACGGAAGGTCACAAATGACGCATAATAATTTGATTGCATACACGAACCCAGTGCAAAGAATGCGCACGCAACCCAACTATAAAATAATTTCCATGCAATTCTTCCCGGCGAAGGATAATTGTAACCAGCCAGTGTAATCTGCTCCTAATTCCATATGACAAGTGTTAATTAAGGCACCGACATACTCGGCGCACCTTACACCTGCTGTAGCACCTTTTAGCAGGTTGCAAATTGAAATTGGAATGATTATATCCGCCAAGCCGAACCCTCCCAATCTGTGCTGAAGAATCACATTGGCAAAGTGCTGATTTATATGGTGTGGCACAGAAGCTAGAGCAGCCAAAGCCTCTTTTACGTCCGCGCAGCAGCAGGGAATTCCAAGAATCAAATGCACACAGATACTCAATCGGATTGCAAACCAAATGCAAAGATGTTGGATATTATGCCGCCGACACGCTGGGAACAGCAGTTCGGATTGTTGTACCTCGTTAAAATTTCCCAGAATCTTTGGTCGACCAAGAGATGGGATGTGCTTCCTCTGGAATTGGCATGGCGCATTGGAATGGATAGGTCTTTTCCTTTCATTAACTTTTACGAATTGACTAAGGAGGAGGCTAAGGTCTCAGTTAGAGGTATTCATGTCTCTAGAGTAGTCCCCTGGTCTCCATCGAGGTCCATTAAGTAATTTTAATTGCCTTTGCGTGTGTGAAAAATCATGCGGTCTCCAGCCAGCACCTGGACAGAAGTGAGCGAAAACCCATGCTGCAAATAATGAGAGATTTGATTCGGAGAGGTGTCATTGCAGCAACGTGTGGATTGGTGTTCCGATGAGGGAGCAGGTGTTGCAGTTAATGATTGAATGAATAATGCTGACGAATTTCGAAATGTGTTTGCTGTGTAGGCGCGAGTGGAAAGGTCCGACATGGAATTTTACAGGAATGCCAAGTTTGTTTGAATTTTGCGAATTTCTGCGGTCATGTTTTGAACACATTTAACTTTTGTTAATGATGCAATAGAGGTGGCATAAGACAATCTAGGATGTCTTTCATAAATGGATATGCCATATTGTTTTTCTAGTTTAATTTAGAAATTTAAAAGCTGGCAATACTGATGTGGTGAGTTTTATATGCTTCAGTTTTGCATCTCCATCGGCCTTAGCGTATCTATCCATCTTAAGACCTAACCTAGGGGAACATACTACATGTAGCATTACCTTTTGCCCTCCGAGAGCTTATCTGCATCGAATTCGGTGCCATCGTAAGCCTAGACAATACATTTAAGGCAATATACGCCCAACTTGTTGCCATGCAATACTTAGAGATTTGCTAGCTTGATGAGTTTTCAGTGAGGTGAGACCTTGGTTTTGGTAAGATTTATACTCAGTTCATGGAAGTCCATAATTCAATGCGAAAGAAGGCAAAACTGCATTGGATTCTACTACTTGTTACTTACTCCTGACCTGGTGCTCAAAAGGAAACTAAACTGGAGACTGAACATTAACGACAGGCCACCAGCAGAGCTAACTACCTAACTGCGATCACAAAAGCATAAAAACTAGCGTACATAGGTACCAACAGTGTAACGAGAATGACACCAACAGCAGGCCTCGAGGCCACTCTCAACCTACTTCCGCTAGACATCTTCTTACAAGCATCAGCGGCAATTAGTGCCGTAAGATTAAGCCAAAACTGATAGACCAAGTGCAATGGGTCACACTATGATCCTAAAGTGATATCTAGGCAAAGTATTTAGTACAGACTGCACTACGCCATACCTAGGCTTCACGAGCCGATTTTGAAGCACCTACCCGTGCAGGGAAGAATAGAAAAATGATAGAACACCTAACGAACAATCCATACGCACCGATGGATACAAAATGGAAATAGGTATAGGCACTTGGTATCTCCATGTCAGTTTGACCTCAGAACTACAGCAGCGTTTTCCAGGCAGAGGTTCTAGCAATGACAATAGCAGCCTGTAAGACTGCGATGAGGGCAATACCACGAGAGGATATCACCTTTTCCATCGACAGCCAAGCAGCGATAAAAGCAATATCTGCTGTAGAAATAGAATCGAAGCTTGTGACGTGTTGTAGAAACGAGCTCAAGGTTCTTAGAACACAACACAAGGTAAAGCTCTGCTGGGTCTCTGGACATGGGGGCATTCAGGGAATGAGAAAGCCGACGAATTTGCTAGAGGAGGCTCAGCACTAAACTCAGACCAATCCCACCCCTCAGTGTGCATCTCACCTTGCACACTCAAACTCGAAGCAGGGAACAAAGATCTAACGAAAGCGAAATACTTGTATCACCACGAGGAAGCTATGACCTACATTCGACCGAACAAGAACCAATAGACTTATGCAGACTCTACTCTCATAGGAGTCATTACGGAGCATAACACTATGCGATACCATATGAAAAAGTGACATGTGATCGAAAACGGCTGTGGTGACGAGGAGGTTCACGAGGACTTTGCTCACTTTCTTTGCCACTGTTCAGGCCTCTACCATCTAAGAAACAAGTTCCTTAGACAATACTTCTTTAAGGATTTCGTAGAATCACAAATTTCATTAAATCTTCCGGATGGTTTGTATCTCGGACACAGTAAGTATTAAATGCTTTCTACTAGGCTATGTACATTTACGTTTGATTTGGTTCAAATATGACCCAACCACAGGATTACAGCTTAAAGCAAGCTCACTGAAAAATAGCGTCCTCTTGACACCAGACACTAAGGCTTTGTGAAATCTGGGTTTGAAAATAAAATAATTATTTTCCGTACTTTTCCTTTTCTAAAAGAATAACTTCAGCTTAAATACATCCTCTTTGGAATCCCTTCTATTAGAAATCTATATACTCGTACTTCCATCGGCACAAAACTGATTTATTTGCAACAAGATCAGAACTAACACCATGGAGAATGGAGAGCGTCTTAACAGGTGTTGCAAACTGATTTTACCCATTCACGCCATGCAGAGTAAATCATCCAAAAACTAATTAATCAAGTGAAGTACCCAAAGTATATCAGCTTTAGCATGTTCTACTCGTAGTAAGAACCGGTTAATGCGAAATCTTACTCATGCATTTTCATGACTTTGCCAGGAAGTCGAGGATGTTAATTAGATATTTCTTCACATGGAAGCAGAATCTAATTAATCGAGGCGTGTGCCTATGGCTATCCAATTTATTTTGACTATATAATAAATTAATTAATAATTTCAATCACTTTGCAGACAATACGATGGGGGAAGTATTTTACTATAATGTATAGGTAAGGTTGCCGAGGATCGTTTATGTTGTATAGTGTGAATAGCCTTGAGTTTAGTTCTTAATTAATTTATTAGTCTATTTAAAATGAGTTATGGTACGGCGCATGCATAGTCTTTTATCAGGAGGAATGCCCAGACAGGTTCAGGCGATATGTCGGACTTCATCATACCATCTATTCCTAAACCGACCAAAGTCTCGCTTTCCTGATGTCATGGCAGTCATGTCGAAGTATTCAAAGTCAGTTTGGTAACATGTGCACTACGTGACCAAACCATCGAAGCATAAATTGTTTCGTTCGGAGAAGTAGCTGCTCAATATTAAGTGGTCTGGTGTTACGTACTCGATCCCTGCGAGTTAAGTATTCCAGCAACAGAAAGAGGGAATCCCATTTCGACAGGTCGTATGATATATGAACATAAGCCCATATAAGGATTTAAAGACAGGCTAAATAGCCTCGGCAATAATTTCAAACTTCCTTAAAATAGTAACTGAGCTTTCTCGAAATGCGATATCTTTAACTCCACCAATTTGTTCACGTTAACCATCATTGCAGCATAATCACAAACAGCTTTAAGCCTTACGAGAACGCGTGCAGTTTGCTTTACGAGGACCAAAGGAAACTTACTACTTAGATCCTTTAACCCCTCGTGGAGCATATGGCGTCAACCACGCCTGCGCGCCATCTTGTTCGGAGTTCTGCAACGCGTTTGAACTGCCTCCAACTCATTCCTAAAGAGCTCGATTCTTCCTCAACTGTTCTGCGCCACGTTTGCCTAGGGCGTCCCGCTATTCTGCCTGCCTGGATGAGCGGATTCCACTTCATGGCGTATTTCGCAATTGTGTTGTCTTCGCGCCGTAGCGTGTGTCCAATACATTACCATTTTCTTCTTCGTATAGTAATGCTTATAGGTTTTAAGCCCGTTCTCAGATAAAGTTGTTCGTTGGAGATGCGGTTAGACCAAAAAATCCCCATGATCCTCAAAAATTTGTTTGCGAAGACTTGCAGCTTGCGTATGTTAATGGTGTCCACCTTCCAAGTACTGCAGCACCGATTCTGCGTTGGAGCGGAGCAGTCGCAGCTTAGTTCTTAAGCCGATTACATTGCATCTCCAGATTTTGGATGGCATTCCGAACTCAGCTTTAGCCTTCCCGATTCTGCTGCACACATCCAGTTCGGTGCCACCACGATTAGCTAAGACCACACTTCCTAAATAAAGAAAGTAATCAACTTTCTCGACTTTCTGTCCGACAGTGTTAAGTTAAACGCGGGTATTAGAAGTGCTTAGAGCTTTTGTTTTGGCTGTATTTATTTTTAGCCTCACTTTGTTTTCCTCAGTTTCCATATTTTGGGCCATCAAATGAAGATCCATTATCCGATGTGAAGGTAGACAAACATCGTCAGCGTAATCCAGGTGTTTAGGGTAAGATGTCATAGTCCAACGAATTCCATAATTACCTTCCGTCAATGCTGCACGGAGCACATCGCTGATGACCATCAAGAACAATAGTGGTGACAGTATGCACCCCTGATGTACTCGACTTCGGACTTCAAAATCCTCCAAAACCTTACCATTGGGCAAGACGTGACACTTTTTTGTTGTTGTTTTGAAATCAATTTACGATTTTAAATTACGATTTATTGGTTTGTTTTGTAAGCATTTTTTGGTTGGTACTTAGCTTTTGTTGTACCTCGCTTTAGAGGTTTACACTCGTATGGATTCCACAATTAAGGAATGCGGTCAACCTACAAGGTGTGAGATATCAAACCGCCCAGAAGTGACACTTACTTCCCTCGTATGTGGCTTTGATAAGAGGTGTGAGTTTTTTTGTGATGCCTCTCCTGCGCAAGGCCAACCGTAACCTTCTCGCTATATTCTACAATATAAACTTGTTGACCTTCTAACTAGAAAATTCGCTCTTTCATTCTCCTCGAAACCTTCTTGACCTAGTATACAGGCAATGGCAATATTATTGTTATATGCGTAGTTTCCAAAGGAATTAGAGACAATCCCAAATAAGCATTGACTATACCGTGTAAGATTTAAAGGCCCTGAGTGCTGCTTGGTTAACCGAAAAAAGTGTACCTTGTAATCCGACAAATTACAAGGCAATGTGATAAGATTCTATCTGATCTGAGTGGTGGCGCGTACGAGTTACAACCTGTTCAATCATGCATTAGTTAAAATTTGCTGAAATAAATTTTATGTACAGCGATAGGCATGTCGGATTACGAGTACCGGGGGTGCCGGATGAGACAGCGGCCGGATTACCGGGGGTCCACTGTATATACGAGTATGTATATTGGTACAACAAGTGCCTAAGCCTAGCTTCTCGCAACCACTTGTGTTTTGTGGATTATATTTTTCGCACAAAAGGAAGAGTCCAACAGTTTTATACCGTATCCGAAGGGCAATATTTGTACAATATTTTTGTTTTTGAGAAGCTTTCTCCTGACAACAGCTCTCGGGTGTTTGTCAAACGTTCGCGAGAGTTGGCACCGTGAAAAAACTGTTTGGTGTTTTCTAGGATTTGAACATTGAACCTCACGTGCAGTGATCCGACACACTAACCACAGCGCCACGGGTGGTGTCCATAAACCAATCCTGAGTTCAGGCAAAATTATCTTCTTTCAAGCTCCTTTTCCAAAAGTGACTCACGAAGTCCAGCAAGAACTTAACCTAATGTTCAAATATTCGTAAGCCTGCTGCAAGAATTGTATGCCATGCCTGCATTCTGAAACAAACAACTATTCTAATATGTCAACCCTATGCAGACAATTCGCGGCGACAACATATAATCAAAATAATTAGAAACTTAATTAAATGGTTTTTATTAATTGCTCTATTTAAATAGCAATAAATATTCTATTTACTGTTAATGCTCAGACAATAATATCGGTGATTAAATTCATGTAAACCAATGCAAACACATGTGACAAAGGCACAGACTCAGTCCATGAGTAGGCGTCGGACAACTTTCGTGAATATTAAGTTAATTAGCGACAGTTTGCCTTGGATGTGTCAATAAATTGGCCTTAGTTGTACTTAAAGAGTGCAATGGAATATAATAGACATAATAGAGGAAACTGAAGAAATGATATCCAAATGTAGATCTGTGTTGGGAATTCAAACGTAGATATTGCCTTACCACATTGCAGGTCAGAATGGTGCGGTTATCATTGCTTTTTTTCTTAAAGATTCTTCACAACGCAAGATACTGAATTCACCGCTTCACACTGGCATTTTTTATGCCCAGACTAAGCTTAATTTTCGTGGCATTTTGATGATCAAAAGCTGACAACTTCTGATCACTCAATCAGCTGTTTTCTCCAAGTAAAGATGAGTGAAATTCCTGGAAAAAGTGAGTGAAAGTGAGAAAAAGTAGTGAATAAATTTGTGCTATTTATGGTGAAGGTACTTCATTAAAAGTAACAGCCAAGTTCGATTCTGTTCCGGAAACTTCGATGTCAAAACTACACCCCTCCTCTGGTCGACCAACGACTGAAAAAGTCGATGAAGTCCTGAAAAAGGTGGAGAATGACCGTCACATAAGCAGTCGTGACATCGCTTTAGGTCTAATCATCGGCGACACAATACCATAGTTTTAATTAATTTAGAGAAGACTCGCTACATAAGAAAACTCGACGTTTGGGTACCACAGAATCTTACAGAAGAAAATTTCCTGCACAGAACTTTAACTTGTGAATCGAATCGAAATCGACCCGTTTTTGGAAAAAAAAAAATGTATTACTGGTGACGAAAAGTGGATCACGTACGACAATGTGGTGCGAAAAAGATCAAGGTCAAAGAAGGGTGAGGTTCCCCAAATCGTTGCAAAACCGGGACTAATGCCAAAGAAGATGATGCTGAGTATTTGGTGGGAGAGGAAGGAACCCATGCAAAACGATTAATTCTGAGCTTTACTACCAGCAGCTAACAAATAAAGTGGTTCAGGAAAAGCAGCCGGAGTTAATCAACAGAAGGGGCGTTGTCTTCCATCACGACAATGTCAGATCACAATCTTTTTTGGTGACTCGTCAAAAACTGCGAGATTTTGTCTACGAAGTTTTGATGCATACACCGTATAGTCTAGACCTTGCAAAGACGGATTACTATTTGTCCATGCAGAATTATCTGGTGTATTTGAGTAAGTTGAATTCCATAAATGACTGCGAAAATCACATGTCAGAGTTTTTTGCCAAGAAATCTTAGAAGTCCTATGAGGATAAAATGTGTGCTTTGATTCGTATTGGGGGCTATGTTTGGAGTGCCGTCAGGTCTAGGTGTTGTTCTGTCTTGAAATTTGTTACAGATCTCGACTTATTAAACTGTGGTTACCATGAGGATGTTTGATATTTTACTGTGATTCATCTACGTATGAGGATTCATGTTTATGTGGAAACAGTTCTACTGTGATTTTACGTAGAGAATTAGGGCAAGTAGAAATCGGTAGCTGCCAACTTTTAAATTTGTTTATGACAACCTGTTAGGTGATACTCTGAGGATTTTAGTCAACCATCTTACGCTGCCGTGAAGTGCTCTTTTAATTCGCTAGATACCGCTCCTGCTATACTCACCCAAAGTGGCCTTCCTGATGTTGGCGAGCGCAGGACAGGCGCACAGGAGATGACTGATGGTCTCTTCTTCCTCTTCATCTCTGCAGCTTCTGCAGAAGTCATTATGAGGGATACCTAATCTTTAGGCATGTCTTCCTATGACGCAGTATCCAGTGAGGACATTTGTTATTTTTGAGAGGGTTCCTCTCTTGTGCTTCAAGAGTCCGATGGACCTGGATTTATTGAGTGTCGGCCAGAGCTGTCTGGCGGTATAGCATTGGTCTAGATGTTGCCATCGGTGATTGGCTACTTTCTCGGCGTCAATTTGAATAAAGTACTTAACATAAGATGAAATATGAAAAATAACAAGGCTCTGGGATATGATTTAATCACTGGCGAAATTTTGAAAGAGCTACCGAAAAAAGTGCTGGTTAAGTTGCTCTACATTATAAATGCTTCCTTAAGACTATTATATGTCCCAAGGCAATGGAAAGTCGCCGAAGTTATTATGGTTCCGAAACCGGGGAAATGTGCAAATGACAAGAAATCATATAGACCCATTTCACTTCTGCCAATAATATCTAAGGTCTTCGAGAAACTTCTGCTGAAACGATTGCAACCAGTAATTGAAGAAAGACACTTGATCCCGGATCATCAATTCGGGTTTCGGGTCAAACATTCCACAATCGATCAGGTGTATCGAATAACGAACGAGATTGAAAAAGCTCTAGAAGGGAAAAAAATATGCTCTAGTGCTTTTCTCGACGTATCGCAAGCCTTCGACAAGGTATGGCACGAAGGCCTAAGGTATAAGCTAAGGGTAATCTTACCGGAAAAGTTGTACAGAATATTGGAATCTTATCTTGAAAACAGACTTTTCCGTGTTAGACACGGGAGTGAATATTCGGATTTCAAAGATATCTACGCCGGTGTTCCACAAGGAAGTGTTCTCGGTCCAATCCTGTTCTTGCTCTACACAAGAGATATACCACAAGATGAAGGGACCGTTGTAGCAACGTTCGCAGACGACACGGCTATCCTCGTAACGGATGAGTCAGTCGAATCATCAACGGGAAAACTCCAACGAGCTTTGAACAATGTATGCGAATGGACAAAAACCTGGCGAATAGTCCTCAATGAGACAAAATCAACGCATGTCAATTTTACGTTGAGAAAGATAAACAACTTACCTATATCCATTAACTCGGTACAAATACCTTACGCAAACGAAGCAAAATATTTAGGAATGACCCTAGACGCAAAACTTAAGTGGAAACCACACGTTAAAAAGAAGCGCGAAGAGCTCGAAATCAGATTTAGAGAAATGTATTGGCTACTCGGAAGATACTCGAAGTTAAGCGTATACAACAAACTGCTTCTGTATAAGCAAGTGCTAAAACCGTCTTGGACATATGGTATACAACTTTGGGGTTGTACCAAACCAAGCAATATGGCTCTACTGCAAGCATTTCAAAATAAAATGCTAAGAGCAATCGTGAATTCTCCTTGGTATATAAGGAATAGTGATATTCACAGAGATCTAGGAATTGCTACCGTGAGGGACGAAGTAACAAACTTTGCTCGCAAACTTCGTACCCGTCTTCGTGTTCATTGCAATAATGAAATAATCCGTACTATGGACGTGACAAGCCTTGAGCGCCGACTACAAAGAACAAGACCTTTCGACCTAGCGCCGTAAGGAAAAACCGCATGTAATGACGGTATTAGTAGGTGCCTTCACTGGAAAGCTACCTACCTAACGCGATTAACACTACAGAAGCGTAAACTACTCGTTAAGGCAACTTAGTCGTAGTCATCACAAAAAATGAAAAAATGAGAGGAACGAATTTCCTACTACTATGAGTACGCGCAGCCGGTTCTCATAGTGCCTCTCTGAGGGGGTGAGGTTTAGCCCGTAGGCATATACTGACTAGCACTGATGGCATTGTCAGATATATGAATCGGGCATAACCAATGGTACGGACCATTGGTATCTTTTGAAGATTCCTGCACCTCCAGGCGCAACCAAAAAAAAAAAAAAAAACTTAACATAAGATGCTGGCTCTTCGATGTCGGTAATGCTTATGCTATCTGTACCAGAGGAGCCTTATCGTGCTAGTTCGTCGGCACAATTCCCCGGTATGTCACAGTGACTTGGTACCCAGCAAAGGGTGAGATTGTACTGACCAGCTATCTCGTTAAAAGATATGCGACAGTCTTTCACTGCCTTAGTGCTGGATACGAGGTATTTGATGGCTGCCTGACTGTCGACGTAAATAACAATATCAGGTGTTGATAGTGTGCTAGCCGCTAGCCAGTCAGCGGCTTTGCGAACCGCGGTGATTTCGGCTTGAAAAACGCTGCAGTGGTCTGGAAGGTTAAGGGAGAGGTATATGTCCAGATCTTCTTAGATAATTCCGGCACCGACTCCGTCCTTGGTTTTGGACCCGTCCGTAAAAATTGCCAGCGATTCGTTGTAAAGGACATTGCGTTGCGTCCACTCACTTCTGTTCGGTATCGAGTGCGTGTTAAAATCATATTCAGTGGGCAGATGGTCAGTGGAATTGGGAAGATGACGGTGCATCGAAAGTATATTGGCGTGTCCCGTGTGTTGCTCCTTCCATTGCTTGGAGCCTCTCAGTCTTATTGCCGAGCTGACAGCCAATTGTTTACTGACAATGTCAATCGGAAGCAGGTGGAGCATGGTTTGTAGCGCCGCTGTGGGAGAAGTTCTCAGTGCACCGGTAATGCTGAGACATGCAACTCGCTGAGTTTTTTCCATTATGGATAGGTTGGATTTCTTCTCCAAGGCGGGCCACCATATCAATACTCTATACATGAGAATCGGTTTTATGACCGACGTGTATAGCCAGTGCATGCTGCTTGGTTTAAGGCCCAAAGTGGAGCCTACTGCTTTCTTGCAGATGTATAGGGCGGCCAGCGATTTCCTGGCCTGTTCGACGACATTCTCTTTCCAAATTAGCTTGCGGTCAAGCTTTAGGACTAAATAGCTAGCGCTATTTGAAAGCTTGAGGGTGGATCCCCTTATCTTGGGCGGAGTGAAGTCAGGGAGCTTGTGTTTTCTTGTGAATAGAACTAGCTCGGTCTTCGTCGGGTTAACGGAGAGGCCGCATTTATCGGTCCATCTGAGCAGTTCATTAAGAGCAGACTGCATGACATCGGCCAGCATCTGCGGGTATTTGCCTGTTATTAGAAAAGCGACATCGTCTGCAAAGGCAATAACATTGCATCCAGTTTTTTCGATTTCTAGAAGAGCCTCGTTGAGTACCAAATTCCACAATAGTGGAAACAGTACACCCCCTTGGGCGGTGCCTCGATGTGCATGTCGCTTGACAGTGCTGCTTCCGAAGGATGCTGTTATTACCCTGTTCTTTAGAATGTGTTCTATGAAGCAACAGATGGGTTCGCAGATGTAAGGCACTGGTAATCGAATTTGTTTCAACGTTGTTGAAGGCTCCCTCTCTATCTAGAAATGACACTAGGGTGAACTCTTTGATTGAGAGTGATTTTTCGATAGGATGGATGATGGAGTGCAAAGCCGTTTCGACAGATTTACCTTTTTGGTAGGCGTGCTGTGACGTGGATAGTAAGGTGCTATCAATAGTGGTCTTATTGTGTAGGTTCAGGATACTTTCCAGAATCTTGAGAAGGAAGGACGTTAGACTAATAGGTCTTAGGTCCTTTGGAAGGGTGTGCGATGTCTTGCCTGCTTTGGGTATAAAGACCACTCTTACCTCGGTCCAGGCAGTTGGTGTTGTTCCGAGCTCAAGACAAGCCTTCAGAATGCAGGAAAGTTACTGCCATACTATGTTGAAGGCCGTCTGAATCTGGGCCGGAAAAATACCGTCCGGTCCCGGGGATTTGAATGGTTCGAAACTGTTTACCGCCCATTTCAGCTTATCTTCGCTGATCAGATGAGGAGGTGCCTGTGGGCGTGCAACATTTACCAGGGCGCGATCATCGTTGGGGGTAGGCGTGCAGCCGGGGAAGTGAGTGTCCATGAGCAGGTTGAATGATGCTTCGTTCGGTTCCGCCCAGGATCCATTACGATTCATGAGGATAATAGGTACAGTTGGTGTTTTGGAGAGGACTTTTCGCAGTCTAGAGGATTGAGACGTGTTGTCAATACTCTGACAAAACCCGCGCCAGGATCTGCGTCTAGCTTTCCGAACCTCTATTTTGAAGTTATTCAGACTTTCTTTGTAGATCTCCCAGCCTTGTTCGTTTGGCTTTATTGAATTGTTTCCTGCTTGTGCAGCGAAGACTGTTAAGTTCTCCATTCCACCATGGGGGACGATTGCCCACCTTTCTTCTTGTGATCGGGCAGGATTCGATAAAAGGATGTCGATGATTAGGGCAGCATTTCATCTGCAAAAGTGAAGGGCTGTGAAGACCTTTAGTAGTGCTATTCCTTGTAGTGCTCCTCGTCACTGGTTATCGATCAAAGAGATCATTTACTAGCTTGCTCAAATTCAGCGGGTAGGTGGGTTTAGTGAGTAGAAATCCCACATTGTTTTTGAGTAAGGAAATATTTTCATCCTTAAAAGATCCCCACCTCCCTCCAAATAGGCATTTAGCATTGGTGATCATAGACTATAACATAGTAGGGGCTTGGTTTACAGAAATGTTCTTTTAATGAAGTGCAACAACGGTGCTACTTTTTAACTCAGACCTATGAAATTCTAGAGTAAGTACACAACAGGAATACCCGTAAAATCTTTCCAATCAAACCAATTGTTATACATATTCCTAAATATTAACACGACACCAGCCGTACCGTGCGTGCTAATTCTACAAATTCAAACCCATGGCAAGGATCGTCACATAACAGTTTTATTTGTGTAAGTAGTACTAAACAGATCTGTTATACATGCATTCCCACTAGCCTCGCAAGGCCATTAGACTACCCATTAAAGGGCTTTTAAGTAACGAACATGATCTGGTCAGATCACTATATACCTGCATTCAATTTGCAAGTCAAAGCGGCGGGCAATTCAACAGCATCGTATCCATAAGAGATACAAAAATTCTAACATTTTCATCGCCTGCATAAACAGCAGCATCGGACCACTACTCACTCAGCTGGAAATCAAATCACTTCCTTACCGCACACATCAACCTACGCAGATATTTCCCAACCCAACTGGAGCCACCAAACACTCGATTTATATCGCAATCCTTTTAAGGTATCTATCAGGTAGAACCTTTCTAATGCTCGGTTAACGATGCCGGCCGTGTTCTTCTTGCTGTGCCAATTGATAAGCACAGATTGCCTGCCATTTAACTAGCTTGCAGCTCCAACTGTATTCATTCTGCTCCGACTCTGTTCCTTGTTCATACAACGAAGTTATCTAAATCAGTTCTCTGACTAATGTATCGCGATTAGGATCCGCAGATGATAGCGGTACAGAAGAAGTACACGCACAATACCGTTCGACAGATTCCTTTTTGGGGCCAAGAAGAAGTTCGCGCTTGACAGTGAACGTGATTGCATTCGACTTGGATATGCGAAAGATAGCTGTAGATGCTGGAGTTTAGGTCGTTCTCATGGGTAAATAGTTGAGATTCGGACTCAAAGTATGGTATTGTACGCGATGGTAGTTGAGAAGGAGAAGGAAACGTATTTCCTTGGACGTTTTAACAAATTGTTTCGGGTAAGTGATGTGCATACAAATCGATCCAAATAAAGTAGTGGGTTCGATGGAAGGTTGCGTATTGGTTTGACATTTCAATTAGGTCACTGGAGTCGAGAGGCTAAAAAATGGTTGCGATATCTAGGAGAAAATAAGGGGAAAGAGATCTTTCTGGAGACGTAGATTTATAAGTACCTATACAAGATTTGGAGAATACTCTAACACTGTGTCTAGCGTAAGCACTGGCAATGCGGTGCGTGCGTTGCGGTGCGATTAATGCGGGCAGATTTCAAAATCAAACTGATGTTGGGATATGTAGATGTCCAACGTAAGCATGATATTGCGGCCAACACGTGCGTTGCGACGTCCCCGCATCGCACGCATTGTTTGAAAATAAAACTGGTTTGATTTTTTCTGCAGTATCGTACGGAATTTAAAGGATGGAAGTTATTATATCGGAAGTACAAAAGCGAAATGTGTTGTGGAACAAAAGCCATTGTCGCTAGAAGGATCGAATAACTGATAAAAGTTTGGGAATTTCAAGTGAGTAAGCAATGTTTATTTCTTTATTTTATTTATTGAAAAGTATTCACAAAAAATGTTCCGTTTAGCCACTGCTTCTCGTGGCGGGTGATTATTTGCTCTGGAAAACGGTAAATTCTGACTTTCCATCGGATTTCTTGAGCTACTTAAATTTTGTTCAAAGATGTTGGGAAAAGTGTCTTCTTTCCCCATATTTATATTAACGTTATGTAGGATGCAAATAGCTTTTACAATATGAACTGCATTTTCAACATTAGTTTCTATTGCTTTTAATAAAAATCTAAATTTGGCAGAACTAATGCCGTATGCACACTCTACTGTCATTCTGGCTCTTGACAAACGGTAATTTAACTCTGAAGAAGCGCGATTATTTGGAAGTTGCCTTGCAGGGTAAGGCCTCATTAGATATGTTCTTAAGGGAAATGCTTCATCTCCTACAAATACAAATGGAGCTTGCTGCTCAGACCTACAAATACAAATGGAACTTGCTCAGAGTTGGGTAGTGGCTTAGCTCTTGGTAAAGCTAGATTACCATTCTTGAAATTTTCATATATGGCTGAATTTGCAAAAACTCCTGCGTCACTATCTTTCCCATATGCGCCCACATCGTTCATTGAAAAACGATATCTTGCATCAACCACCGCCAATAGTACTATTCAAAAGAGCCTTTGTAGTTGTAAAACATACTGCCTGAATTTGCTGGACGCTTGAGTCGAATATGCTTTCCGTCAATGCTTCCCAAACAGTTAGGAAAATTTCATTTTTCAAAAAATTCTTCTGAAATCTTTTCAAAATGGTCCGTTCTTGGTATATGTATCTTCTGCAGCGATTCCCAAATGGCCTTGCATACCTCTCTAACTATATAGGCAACAGACGATTTCGATATTTTGAATGAAAAAGCAATTTGCCTAAAAGATATTCCCGTTGACAAGTACCTGAAACAAACAAAAAATTGGTTATGTACAATATGTTTTTTTTCCAGAAGATGATGCTAAGAAAAAGTGGCGGAATTTGCGCGATCAATTCAGCAAAGAACCAAAAAAAATTCCGCAAAGTAAATCTGGTGATTCTCGAGAGCAGCAATATATTCTGAAAAGTGGCAGTATTTTACTAGCTTACTTTTCCTAAAGGATACAATGACGAGAGATACTGATGGAAATTTGACGCTGGAATTAGATAATTTGACTACTGCAACTGAAGCGGATATTGAGGTGCCAAATACTGAAACAAATGACCTAAAATAACTTTCATTGAGACATGCACTTCGTCTAAGCATTCACCACCTCGACGGAAGAAAAAAAGGGTAAATGAAGAAGGAAACCAGGTTGAGCTAAAGCTTCTAGATATTGAAGAAAAAAGCTCGCCTTGCTTGAAGGATCAGAGGCTGAAAATTCCCTTCTTCTGAAGTCGCTGATTCCTTATATGAGGAAGTTGGATCCAATTCGACAACTTCGAGTTTTTGACGATATTTCAAGACATCTTACTGCAAGAAATGGAAGCAGTGCGAAGTCAAGAAACTCATTTCCCTTCAAATACCATATCATCTGCTTATTCCGACATCTCTGTGCCAGCTTCCCCTATCTACAGCATTTATCACCATACAATTCCACATTCATTTACTGTGAGTCTTGATTCAAGATCTCAATGCACATTACAAAATACTAAAGAACCACTTAAAACACAACCATCTAATGTAAGTCGATTTGTATTACAAAATACGGACGGTCAAATAAATATTGTCTAAAATAAATATAGTTTTTTATTTTTTTATTTCTTGCCTTAATGTTAGGAAAAGCCTTTCTTCAACAGAAATAGGTCTCTGAAATTTGTTGTGTGATAATAACAACTATCATATGGTTCTTAAAACATAGTCGAATGTTTTTATCCGCATTCTCGTATACTGGCGAAATGCTTTTTCGTCCGCCCGCAATTTTACGGTTTTTGTTTATATATTATATTATGCTGGATTGCACCAACAACCAACAGCTGAAGCGACAAAAATAATGCAGCATACAATCTACAAACGGCGACCGCGTTGAGGTGATGAAACTCGCCATAAATTAATCTTTTTTTATATAATGATATGACTTTTAAATTTATTATACTTTTTTTTAAGACTTCTTAGTATTTTTATTTTTAACAAACTATTTTCAACCAATAAAATCTTACGTGCCGAAGCTGAAGCCATCTCACACTGAACTAAAAAAGTTATTAACGCAACCCGCATGAACGCATTTATCGTGTTGTAATTGGACACTTCCGCATTCCCCGCAAACTAATGCGGTGCGTGCGGACACCGCATCGCACGCATAGCTCGTTCCCGCATTTACGATGGACACAGCGTTATTTTGGCGAAAGCTCCAATCCGAAGAATATTAAAGCCATATTAAAAGACATTTTTTCCTATGGAGGTTGAAAATACAAACAAATTGCGAGATTGCTGCCCCTGAAATACACGCTGCTTAGAGGGTCTCCTTGATCTAGGATCGCGATCTATTCCTTCACAGCAGCATTGTTCGGCTTATGTGTAAGTTATCGCTATTTTTGCCTAGTCGTGATCGCCATCGTATTTCAGCTATTTGATTTTGAAAATATAAGAGGTTTGTGCCAAGTCAGAATTTAAAAAAAAAGTTCATATTCGAGGCAAGCGGTTCGATTCTGACCCATGATTTTCCAACTTCTTGTGCGAATTAGGAGAGAAAGAGAAATATAATGGGCTTAAGGTTACACTATGGACACTATCAAAGAAAGAGAACCACCAACCCTATAATAATGGGGAGAGAACGGACTGAAACGCCTTTAGTAGCCTTCTAGTTAGTCTTGAGAGCCCTACTCCTTACCCCTAATAGACAACTTAAAGTTCGAGAATAAAGCGAGGTTATGTGTATTTTCCATACGAGAGATCTTGCTGCATAAACAGTGGCCAAGACACGGCCAAAAGTACAAATGATTCTGTAGATCGAGTCTATTACAAAGTGAGGAAAATGATTTTTAAAAATAGAAAAACCTTCATAAAAAGAGCTGCTTCAAAAAAAATTCTATAGTGAAATTGAGTCTAACAAATATAAAGACATATTGTACAGAATTTTTGTCGGAGACTCTATAACTTCTCATCGGAATTTGCTTCCCAGGATGGATGCATCCACTCCGGGCTTGGAGTGCTAAACACAGTTCTCAGTAACATTAGCACTTGGATTAACATTAGTAGAATGGGCGACTGACTTACATCCGCATTCCTTCCCAACTTGATCCAAGGCACATCTCGGTGATCTCACATGCCTACACCAAGGGCCGACTAATAAAGATAACCTTATATGAGTTGGTAACATTGATTGAAGTGGCCATCTTAGCTATTGGAGGGGACTTCAATAACGTGAAGGCAAGCACTAGACAATGTTGTTGATGACCTAAATACCATGAACAGCTGGATCAATGATGCGGGCTGAACGTTAATCACCAGATTACCGCAACTGCGAAAGATGGATTAAAATCCTTTGGATTTCTTAAAAGATGAAACATTTCTTCAGTTCTATGGACATGGTCTTGATCTACAAAGCATTTGTTCGTCCGAAACTAGAGTACAACTCACGGCAACTCCCGTAACAAACATATTTCTTCTTATTCTTCCTATTTCGGCAAGGTTATGATCCGAAAACAAGCGATCATAACCCTCCCACTTCACCGCATTTCTACTGATCCGCCTGTGGGGTACGCCTATTTGACCTCAGAAAATATCGGCAAGCCTCCCAATATTGGAGTTAGTGTGTCGGATTCCAAGTTCGAATCCCAGCAAACACCAACAAGTTTTTTCACGGCCCCACCTCTCGCGAACGTCTGACAAACACCCGAGAGTATTCTTGTCACGAAAAATGTTCTCAAAACAAACTCCCCTTTGGATACGGCACTAAACTGTAGGTCCCTTCCATTCGTGTGAAAAAAATAACGCACACAGCATGAGTGGTTGCGAGAAGCTAGGCCCTGGCACTTAAAGGGCTGATGCGCCAAGTATTTATTTATTTTATTCCCTATTTTGGATCACTCACACTGAGGCCAATGAAATGCCGATGTCGTCACATTTGTGTGATCCAGGCATTTTTAGGCCTGCCTTTCCTGCCACGCGATGTCTTTGGAGCTTTCATTGATATTGCCTTTTTAACAGGGTTTAAATGATTTCTTCTTTGAACGTGGCAATACCAGGTGAGCCGGTCGTGCTCTATCTTTCGTAAGAAGGTTTCCTTGGCGTGAAGGCTTCCACGGATCTTCGAACTTCTTATTCGATCAAGGTTTGTCACTCCTGCTGTCATGAGAAACATCTTCATCTTAGCTGCCATTAATTTACTCTCATACTTTTTGTACGCCGTCGCACATTGTAAACCGTATGTGAGCATTGGATGCACAACTGCGGTGTAGAGCCTTCTTTTCAACTTAGGTGGCATTTTTCGGTTACAGAAGATAGGGGAGTTTTCTCGCCATTTCATCCACCCTACGCTTACGCGTTGATTGATATCGTCATCACAGATTGCTTTGCTATTGATCGTAGATCCCAGATATTTGAACTTTTCGCACTTGGGAACTTCGTAACATACATATTTGAGTATACTAAAACATGTTCAGTTACAAGCATTTAAATTGATTAGTGATTACTTAATTTATAACTAAATTCCTTCACTGAAACACCGCCGGTATGCGCCACCATTCCAAATCTATATATAGTTGTGTCCCGCCCACCTATCCTGCACATCCCTACATCTTAGAACCTGTTTTCGGGTGCACCGTGAATTTCAAAAGTTCGTTTTTTAACCGCGCAACACGAATATGGAATAATTTGTTTTGCTTAGTATTACCAGAACAGAAACCTACAATCTACAAAAATTCTAGATTAGCATGCATCGTCAGCTTTCTTTACCTCCTTCCCTATTCACTCTCATCTATAAAATTTCCTTTCACTCCATCACTGGGCCTATAACTTTAAAGGACACTGTCCTAAGTGGTGGAGAACATTAAAAAAACATGAAGGTAGCTACGAAAAGTACCCTGAGTTACCGACACTCAAATTCCTTGTAGAAGAGCCAATTGGGCCACTGCATGATTGCCAAATAGGCAAACTTGGAAACGGATATTGTTTATTCAACACTCTATTTTGACTATGGCCTTAAAGTCAATACATTAATACGCTATAGGAGAGAACGAGCAGACGAAAAAGTCATAAACGAACAACATTACGATATTCACAAGCCCCAGTAGCATGTTCCAAGCGAAAATTCTAGCTATTACCAGATTCAATCTGGAAAAGAAGGTATCGACAGCCAAACAGCTAGCACAGACATCCAAAGTTTAGTCAACTCAAGGTAAGTGAAGCGATGCCGCGATGAGCGAAGAGCACGCAGTGTTAGTCACAATATATCACTATGCACAGTATATAGAGGTCTGGTAAGGAGACGGCCAAATCATTCGCATGAAATGTCTGAGAGCTGGGCCAGCCTGTCGTCGACAACTCTATTCTAACCACTAGGAAACTTATGAAATCCAGTATAACCATGTTCTTTTAAATGCTTGTGAATAGAAGGTGAAGTGCACTCTCACCATGCCTCACTTCATAAACACTCTCTGTCACACTATAACAAGAGAAAGACTAGAGGAATTTTCTAGGATCAACGGACCACACTTAACACTTCCACTAGCTATAATCACAGGCCACAACTTACTGACGACCCACGTAGGCAAAATATGTTAAAACAGTAGATGCAGATGAGAACATTGCCCACTTTGTATGTGAATGGGCAGGCCTTAGCAGAACCAGAATGACAGGCCTCGAAGTTGGGGCAAACTGTCAACAAGGCCACTAAAAGCCGTGCTAAACTGGAAAAGGGAGACGGACTAATTATTTGTTTTCTTCTCCTCCCTGAAGGCTGAATGCTAGCTCACACCCTCTCCATCAACCTAAAACATACTTCTTCTTCCTATTCCGGCGAGATTATGATCATGGCAATACATACAAGCTAAGCCAGTCACGCGTTATTTTCCGTGAGATGGTTTCTTTAACGTGAGTTTTCTTCCAACTTCTTATTCGATCAAGCTCTGTCACTTCTGCTGTAATGCAAAACATTTTCAGCTCAGCTGCCGTTTATCCCCATACTTTTTATACATCGTCCAACATTGTGAATTGTATGCGAGCGCTAGACGTACAACTGCGGTGTAGAGCCTTCCTTGCAACTTAGGGGATATTTTTCGGTCACAGAAGATAGCGGAGCTTTCTCGCCACTTCATACACCCTACACTAACGCGATGATTGATGTCGTCATCACAAGTTGCTTTGCTATATATCATAGATCCCAGGTATTTGAACTTATCGCACATGGGAAGCAGTGTTACATTCAAATAAATGTCTGGAATATCCTTGCGTGGATCAAAGAACGGACTGCTCAAGTAGTTGGTCCTTTTTTGGAATAATGCGGTACCCATTTCTCTTCCAAATGTTCACCGTTTGGGTGTGCTTAGTGGTATTTGGAGGGCCGTAGAATCCTCATTTATGATGACTCCATCATCAGCAAACTGATGCACTTTGGGGTCCGTCACTTTTCCTTCAAGCAGATAGTCAAGGACTGCAATAAAGAGCGAAAGAGTTAAGATGCTTCCCTGATGCACTTTGATTGGGAACTCTTCGGTTACTCAAGCGGGGCATCTTATTCTTGTCTTTGATCCCTCGTACATGTCCATGATCATCTGTACATGAGTTTTTGGAACCTGTCGATGTTATAGCGACACCCATATCTGTCTCGTGGTTGTCTATCGAATGCTTTTTCAAAGTCAACCAATACAATAGACAAATCCTTTAAGGAATCACGATTTTTTCCATTATGATCCTTATACTTTCGATTACATATGTGGTTGATTTACGCGCGATAAATCCCCACTGATCATCAGTTTGGAAATGAGAATTCAGAGCCATCTGAATCCGATGTCTTCCATGTTTTTCCAGAACTCAGAGGACATCTCGTTCGACCCAACCGCTTTTCGTTTTTTGGAGTATTTGACCGCCTTACTATTTTCTTTCACCGTAATATCGGGTATTTTTTCACAGTTAGTGGTGGCTCCTGGAAAGTATAGCCGGAAAAACTGTTCATTCAAAAGTCCTTCACAATACTGTCGCACCTATGCAGAATTTTGTCGTCATCCATAAGAAGCTGGCCATGAGCATTGTTAATGAACTTTGGCGAACGAATCTCCTGAGCATTTCTCCTTCTTTGGGCGGCTATTTGGAAGATGGTTGCGCTCCTGTTCATATTGTGTCTTCGCAGCTCCTGGATAAATTGGTTTGTATCAGCATCTGGTGAAGATAATTTCTCCAGCTCCGATACAGGCCCTCCGTACTCTCTGCTTGAAGTTGAACGCGCTTATTTTTCGCCTTGTCTCTTGCAATGTTTGTATTCCATTTCGAGTCTGGCTTTTTCGACTCTATTATTAGAGGGGCACTTCGACCAAGCTTTGAAAGTCGATTTCTTCTCATTTATTACTTCTTTAGCTTCATCACTCCATCACCATGTATCTTTGGCGTGTTGGTGATGGTCGTCTGAATCACCTAGTAGTGATTTGCCCTTCTTTAAGCAAGTTTGCTCTACCGAATCCCACTCACTTTCTGCTCTGCACTCTTCATCCTCAGCTCCCTTGATGGTGTGAGAGAGGTAATTTTTCATCGAGAAAACAAAACGTTGCGCTTTTTTCTTTGTCTAGATTGTACCACATGGTGTTCGCAATGATCGTTGTTTGTCCTTACACACACTATGCAGCTTAAGTACTAAACGATTATTTATCGTCACCCTGTGAAACCAACCAATACTTTTAGACATTTAAGTTAAATTCAATTAATTTCCCATGCTTGATTGAAGTTAAAATCTAAAAAAATCCCATTCAGTTACAGTAAAAATTGCAAAGTCGCCGTCTTACAAATTATACCCAACTTGAAGGGGCAAAAACTCATTTAAAAATAATTAACTTCAATTGAACCGTTTTAATTAGATCCCTAGAGTGGTAACGGTCTTACGTCGCGTCGTCATCGTCGTCGTCTGACACAATTGCAAGCAAGCCACCATTCACCAGTTTCTAAGATAAATTCCACAGACCGCATCAAGCTGAGCAGAGATGTGATATAATTTGCCAGGCGTTTGCTTCAGGTGTTTCCCTACCGTCTACGATAGAAACGTCAACTACAATACATTTCCGCATTTTTGCTATCTTCTTGCCAACACACACAGACCTTGCGGTCCAGCGTTGCAGTGTGAAAGTACGTGGTCATCGTGTTGACGCCGATTAGCCCAAGAGGTGAAGAGACCTCAACCGTCACAGCATCTTCATATTGCAGTAATAAACGTCAAAACCATTTGTTCGGCGCAGATAGCTGCCTCACCGTCGCTTTTTATCCTGCTAATGATTAAATTAATTAAATTCGCTATCCGCGACGTCATTCATTAGAGTGTTAGCGTACTTAATTGGTTGCCAGCGGCAAGCATACCAAGGTACACGCTCCAGTGCAACATGTCGGCAAGATGACTAAGAGGACTTAAATTTCAGTACAAGCTCAACTATTGCACCCCAAATGCCGTCAGAATGTCTGCGCTAGCTGACAGCAGTAAAGATGAGATGAGAGACACCAGTGCAAACAGTGGAGTTAATGTGGATGGGATTGTTTGCATCACTGAAATCGTAATTTTAAGAGTTTTCGTTTTGTAATGTGTTGGCTAATGAGTCTATAAGACTAGTGTGTATATGGGCATATGTATGTTTGCTTTCATCCCTATCTAACAAGAATTCGCCACTTCGAAAATAGTCAAACACAAATTCAAAAAATTACAATTTTGGAATTAATGCTTAATCATTATTCCCATGAAAGTCAGGATGTGGTACTCGTAATACGGACTGTTCTAACTGCATTCAATAAAGATGAAGAATTTTACGATTATCTTGGGACCATTGGCTTCAAAGTAAAGGGTCAATTGCTAAAATCGGTCCAACCGCTTTTTCGTGATTTTAGGAACTGGAAAATGGCTTATCAAATTAAATAAATTCATTTCAAGAAATAAATACTCTTTGGAAAATCTTTAATCATAACAATCAATTGCCTTGCGCACAAATTCTGCTATAAAAAGGATTTAATAAAAATAATTAAAATAAAATAATTATGCTGTCACTCACAGCCTAGAGTAACTCAACAGATATTCGAAACAACTACTAGTTCAAAAACATTTGCGGACACCACCCACCAATAAAATAAATATTGTACAAAAAATTAGCACTAAGTACCATGAACTGATCTTACAGCCAGGGTTGCCGCTGAAAGATTTGAAAAAGTCACAAAAACAGGGTCACGGAGCAAAAAAAAGGTCGCAACAAAAACAAATAACGTAAAAATTGTAACGACGTTAGAACCAAAGAACTGCATGAATCCACTGACTTCCAGTTGCGAATCATTCGCTAAGATACGAGCCATCCACAGTCGCACACACAAAGAAAACAAGCAAGTATGAATCGACACTCATGAATATTTGAATGCGTAGTAAGCTCGCACTCACAGTATTCACTTAATCAGAGTATTCACAAAATTATAAGTGATTCACGAGCCTTCGAATGGTTTCAAGTAGCTCGTATTGAACAAGTGTAAAATTTTCAGGACACATATTGTGGACGCAATAAAGTGTGATGATAGCTAATTGTTTCTTGGAATTGATGTGAATGTATGTGAAGGCAGTGAATGTTCCGAGTGGCTCATAAAACGAGCTGCTTACTGCAGTTCTTTGGTTAGAAATCCATATCAATTAAAATGAAAAACTTAGAAACTAACATAAAAGCGTGTATTTCACAAAATAAAACAAAAAACATAAATAAATAATTCAACAAAAAAAAGAACGCATTAGATTATATATAAAAAAAAATTAAATTACAGCAGTACAGTTTTTTGTGAACGATTGTGATGATGATGAGCAAATAAATAGAATTTTTGTTGGAAAAATATTTCTTATACGAAAAAGTGTCAAAAAGTCTCAAAAAATAAATAAAAAGGATCAAAAAGAAGTGTTTTTTACAAAGTCGGATCATAGTCTCTTTGCGTCAAAAAGGGTCAAATTGCGACGCATAGCGGCAATGCTGATTACAGCAACAGATGCACCAAAAATGTCTCCTTTTCCTGCTTTTCTTGGTTTTTGACTTACATACTTCGTGCAAGTGTGGTAAATGTAAAACCTGTTTCACAATGTAGCAGAACGGAAAAGCAAGACGAAAGCGACACGAGAACGTGAATTAAAGCGGTTCATAATCGATTTGTTAAGTTGTGTTTGTGTGACTGAACTCTTTGAAAATGCACACATTAATAAACGCCGCGCCGGCCCACAGTGGTCCAAAATACCATTCTACCTGGACAAAATAATTTTATTATGCCAAACTGTTCGTTTGCATTTGTACCTTAAAATAAATAATTTTTTTTTTTATTATACATACATGAAATTTTTCAATAAATAAGTTAATACTAGAAAAACCACTTTGCTTGAAAATTGTTGGTTATTATATTTTATATATTTATTTCTTTTATATATATATATTTATATTTCTTTTAATTTATTAATTCAATAATAATAAATTCACTAGTTAACAAATTAATAAAAATAAATTTTAAAGCAAAAAAAATAATAAATTAATATTTAGTTCGAACTAGATATAGATGTATTTGACTCAAAACTGCATTCTTCTTCTTTCTCAGAGTCTAATTCAGCACGTTCCTGAAGATTTTGAGGAATTTTAAGTAAATCGATCACATCCGGTGTTAAAGTAGACATCTTCTTGCTTGGCGTTTGGCGGTTAAAGCTTACTAGAGGATCTGATGAAACGAGGATCATGTGAAACAAATTTTGCATTGTGCTTCTTCTTTTTATTTTTCTTGTATGGTGTTCACGAAAATATTTGCAGTCCTTGTTTCTTGCTTCCTGTGCTTCCTCTGTTAATTGTCCAATAGGGACAATTGAATTCGGCACCACGTCTGGCCCATGAATTAGTATCTTGTGCACAGTCACAGGCATATAGTACCATGGGTAAATACTAACATACAATTCTGCGGTTTTCTTACAGTGGCTAGTAAACTTTTCAATGTTGATCTCACAACCGCTAGACATTGTGTGTAGTATTGTGAGCTCAACATTCAGCCCTGTTATGGATGCTTCGAAATTTGTCCTGAATGCATTTTTTTTGTTCATGAACAATTCTCTTTTCGAATCAACTGATACGCATGTTTGGATAATTTAGCATCCAAAATAAATGCTAGCGCTTCTCCGGTTAAATAAGGCTTCAATTCTATGGACCGTGACTGTAATACCCGTTTTATTTTCGTAGCTTTCCCAGGGGAACCTGAAACTGCTTGCTCCGTCCTTCATTCCAACCGCACGTAAACTTGTTTCTGGTGCATAAACTAATTCAGAGGAATCAGTTGAATTTAACAAATATTGCACTCTGCGCCTCTCAATTCTTTCACTTGCAGCACTAAATTTTTTTCGAGGTCTGCCTGTAGATGAGATATTTGACGAGCCAGGCTCTGTTTCAGTGGCATGCACACCAACTTTAAGGACGGGTAACACTATATTTTCACTCGGCCACGATTTATTACTTTTTTCAAAAACAGCAGAGTTCCTGCTACATTTCTTCAATTTTTTGCCTACATATCCATTAAATGTCTTCAAAATTGAATAAATTTTATCCTTACTTCAGCTGAGACTTCCTCAGTATCGAGTTTTTCTAGGATAACATTATACAACGCACTTTGTTTGTTACCCTGAGTACATTTTTTCCATTCATCAAATAATTCTCCTCTGGAAATTCGGCTACCCTCTGAAACAAAATGTCATAACTTTGTAATACGGAAGAAAATGCAACACATTTTTGGTATGTGACTAGTTTATTAGTCAGGCTTTCTAAAAATATAAAATATGACTCGACGATGTTGGCCGATAACACTGTAGGCTTAAACAAATTTAGGTTTTTATTCGCGTTTATCAAATGTTAGAGTGTTATATAAAATGTTTCACAATAAATTTTTAACAATTAATTTATTCTATTCATCTACGTTTTTAGATAGCACTTACCTTCAGTAACAAATTCCATAATTAAATTCCACTCAAATCACTCTGGAAAACGTAGCACATGTACTTACTTCTGACTGTTTGATTTTGCTTACATTATTCTTTGCAGCCATGTCATTCAAAGTGCGCACTTTGGGCTCTCCTAGTATCATTATTTTTACAGAGTGGCCCGAAATACTTTGTCACATTATGAATTGACCAGTTTTGATCATATTAATCTTTTTTTTTTTTTTTATTTGGAGCAACAAAAAATTTGAATTTTGTCCAGCTGGATTGCCATTTTGGACCACCGTGTAGCCGTCTCGCAAAGAGATTTCTTAGATTTTTCGAAATTAGGACGCAACAGATCGACGAGTCGGCGAGTGGGCGCCGTGATGTTCGAATCTCAGAAAGCACCAAAAAGTTTTTTTTCACGGTCCCACCTCTCGAACGTCTGGCAAACATCCGAGAGTATTGTTGTCTCGAAAAAGCCTCTCAAGACAAATTGCCCTTCGGATACGGCACTAAACTGTAGGTCCCTTCCATTCGTGTGAAAAATATACATGAGTGGCACACAACATGAGTGGTTGCGAAAGGCCCTGGCACTCAAAGAGCTGTTGCGCCAAATAAATATATATACTCGTATATAGATCGACGTGTCTCGCGCCATTGTAACTTTTTTTTTTCAATTTTTTTTCTTACAAATTTTATTCTGACAAAATAGAACTTTAGGTACCGCGGACAAAAAGCTCTTTTTCGAGACAATACGTCTTTCTATTTCAAGTTCACTTTTCGTCTTAATGCTGATCTACATACGATTAGTCTTCGCTGCTTAGTGCACAACAAAGCGGGGATAAAACAAAGCGGCGATTACCCCTTTTACAGCTTTAACTAGTTAACAGCTGATTGATACTGCCAAAACAATATTTTCTTATGGCGTTGTGCATCGACACCCGATTTTATAGCAAATAGGAGAATACGGTGTTTTTCGCTACGCTCTCGCCTGCTTGAGTCTCGCTTTTACGTTGCATTTTGAAACAAGCGTCTTTTTGAATCATCATCTTGACATTTAATTTTTCGTTCTACTCTAATTTATTATTCACATCAGCTCGTCTACCTTGTCACTATAAAATTCTGAATAACTGACGTCAGTCATAAGGCCAAACTATAGTAGTAAAATGGGTACGTACGCGGACGTACGTAACTGTGCGAACACAAGGAACTTTTATTGTATGACCGTAAAGCTTCTTGCCTAACCCTAGAACCCTACCCATATTTTTCTCGATTTTTCCTACCCATGGTGCTTGGGACGTTTTCTTGCTTGCTTACAAACATTGTCACGTCAAAAAAAGGGTTGTAGGGTTGAATTTGTCAAGTTTTCGTTCCCTTTTGCTCACTAACGAAAAGAGAGAACCCATTCGCTCTTTCGTACAAAAATTTGACTCTTGATTTTAACAGCTGTGTAAACCTCTGACAATCGATTCCGTTGCGCCTATTATGGGCAACTTGAGCAATTGATAGTACTGAAGAAAACTTAATATAGAATTTTGACATTAGCTTCCGATTGCTTTTGACAATTATAGTTGAGCCTATAGAGCCACAAATTCATAGAAAATCGAAATCTAAGAAAATGGATACACGAATGCCACAAAAAGTCACGCAAAATTCTCCCGACGATTCCAAAACGTCCTCCATTTACTGAATTTCAAATGAGTCGCATGTTTTGAGAAAATGTTGTGGATCTCCAAGGTCAAATTAGTTTTTGGATAAAAATTATCATCACAACTTGATGGCAAAACCTTGGAAGTAATTCTAAATGAATTTCTTTGCTGATTTACTTCATATTAACATATAAGTAGTACATAGTTATACACTTAGTTATGTATATACATTTACTTACTTACTTACTTACTTGATTCCTTTGATCCCTCGCGGGACACAAGGCGTCAAAAACGCCTGCACGCTGGTATTACGTAGCAAAAGAAAAAAATCTCGAAGTTTACATGACAGCCTTGAAACGAAAAGCTTACGTAAGCCGCTCCAATGATATTGCGATGAACTGGAAATACAGAAGCATCGAAAGTTCCAAAAGCAAAAAGGTGTAGAAAAGCAATATCTGACAGCTTATGTGTCAAACGAAAATGATCAACGCTGGAAGCTTTGGCAATTTTTGTTAAAGCAGTCTTATCCCGAATGCAGTATGAGATATGTAGTAACTACAAGCTGGTTTCTGTAACACGAATGATGGCAATATAAGTCGAAAGTTTTTTAATGATGCACAAATTGCTGCCGAAATTGCAAGTGTTGACATGCAATTAATTTATATGTTGAAGATCATACTGGAAGTAATTGGATATAAATTTGATACTTCGAAATTTGCTATTTTCACTGCTAAACTCTTTGTGGAATTATACCACCCATGGTATTCTATGAGCGACCTGCTACCAACCAATTCGGTAGTTATCAGAGAAATAAGCATTTTAGGTTGTACTGCTTAAACTTTGCAATTTCAAATTTTTTCGAAGAATGATTCTAATATAGATGTTTTATGATGTTTCCATGTTTCGGTCCAAACGGGACATATGTGCCCCTGTACATGTTCATGAAGACCTAAATTCAAAAATTCTTGATTTGCAGTAAATTACTAATAAAATACATTTTCTGTGTCAAAGTAAGATTTTTTCATTTCTCAGATATGTGTGCATAAATTACTGATCGGAGCATCATATGTCCCACCCAAAAGTACGGTCGGGACAAATATGCCCGGCCACTCCCACCAGCCCTACTAACCCCGCTAAGGCCGGGTCTTTTACGTCAGGGGAAAAACTTTGGAAACAGCTTCGTCAACTTGGTTATGGTAAACAAAAACTCGAGACTCCGACTGACATTGATTGCGACAAGCTTAATTCTGAGTTTATCACCCTTCCCGCGTTGTCTTCGAGTTCGGCATTTACTCCTGATATTGATCCTGAAGGTGAAAATTAAAACCTTTTTAACTTTAAAAGGCTACGCGAAGAGGATATTGTGCAAGTGACTCTCTCTATACAATCCAATGCTGTGGGACTCGATGGCTTAAGCCCAAAATTCATCAAACTATTGTTACCCTTCATACTTCCATACATTACGTATATATTTAACAATATTATAACGATGAAATTTGGGTAGTGACCGAAAGAATAAGATCGCGGATACAAGCTGCCGAAATGAGGTTCCTTCGCAGTGTTGCTGGAATAACTCGTAGGGATCGAGTGCGCAACACCAAAGTACGCGAGGCGCTCAATGTTGAGCAGCTACTTCTCCGAACGGAACGATCTATGCTTCGATGGTTTGGTCACGTAGTGCGCATGCACCCAGACCGGCTTCGAAGACGCGCCATGTTTGCCGTGCCATCAGGTAGGCGACTTCGCGGAAGGCCCAGAAATAGATGGTTGGATCAAGTCCGACATCTCTCTTGGAGCCGCTTAGGGATTCTCCCTGATGAATTGGAGTCAATGGCGGAGGATCGAGAAGGATGGAGAGTCCACTTGAGCATCCTACCCCCGCGACCTTCATGAAGGATTAGATTGAAAATGTATATATGTATGTATAACGATGTCTGTTTTTCCATCTGAGTGAAAAAAAGCCAACATCGTCCCTATACCAAACAAAGCAAGCTGTAATGTAAAGGAATATAGGCCAATAGCTATTCTTCCGTTTTTGTCAAACGTTTTTAAGAAAGTAGTCTTGTCGCAAATATGTGAGCACCTAACAGCAAAACATTTTCTTTGCTCTAATCAGTCTGGTTTTCGCCCAAAGAGAAGCTGTAAAACAGCATTAATCCAAGTAGTCGATGAAATTAGGAGGGCCCTAGACAAATACCACCCCACATTTCTAACTCTATTTGACTTCTCCAAAGCATTTGATACTGTTGACCATTCCATTTTGTGCAAACAATTAAGTAAGGAGTTCAAGTTTTCGACTTTTTATAAAAAGCTAATTTTTTCTTATTTGGACGGAAGGAAACAATGTGTTACAACTGGAGAACGGTCGTCGGGATTTCTTAGTGTCCAATGTGGAGTACCACAAGGATCTATCCTTGGGCCCTTACTCTTTTCATTATATGTGAATGAACTACCCGGCGTAGTAAAACATAGCTCTGTACACATGTTTGCTGTTAAGCTGCCCTCGAAATGCGTTTGATACCACCATATCCTCACTAACTGAGGATCTCTCATGCATCTATGAGTGGTCGCTTAAACATAACCTACGGCTTAACCGGAAGAAATCAAAAGTTCCTCCACTTCATAGGAAACCTATTGATGTCACAGCTGTTCCGAAAGTTCAGCTTGCACAGTGCGCAATAGAGTGGGTTATTTCCGCCAGAAACCTCGGTATCGATTTTAATAGAACCCTTTCATGGGATACTCATATTAATTCTACTATCGGCAAGGTTTATGATGGGCTTCGTACTTTTTGTGCAACTCACCGCTTCCTACCAACCAGCACCAAATTAAATGTTAGCTAAAACACTACTTTTACCGGTTCTGCTCTACGGATGGGAAATCTACTTCACCACTGATTATAATAGCAGGAGAAAACTTAATGTTATATATAATAATATCGCTTGTTACATTTTCCATGTAAAAAGAGACGTGACCATGTTTCCTGCTTTTCAAAACAAATACGCGGATGTACCTACAATAATCTCTTAAACTATAGGTCATTATGTCTCCTAATGACATCATACAAGCCCGACAGCCCGACTTTCTTACTTATGTCCTGTATCCCCTTGTGGGTCATAGGGCCTCTACTACGCCTACGCGCCATCGTGTACGGTTTCTGGCAATGTGTCTGAGTTCTCCCCAACTTTTCCCTAGCTGCCGTGCCTCCTTCTCGACTGTTCTGCGCCATGTTCTCCTCGGACCGCCAGGTCTTCTGCCATCCTGAGTTAGTTAGGGTTCCATTGCATAGCATGGTTCGCTATGGAACTGTCACCCTTTCGGAACGTGTGACCAATCCACTGCCACTTCCGTCGTTGGATGGTTGTGCCTATTGGTTCCTGACCCGTTCTTTCGTAAAGGTGTTCGTTAGAGATACGATTGGGCCAGAAAATCCTTAAGATATTGCGCAGGCACTTATTAACAAACGTTTGAAGCTTTCTGGTGATAGTAGTGATCACTCTCCATGTGCTGCAGCCATATAACAGCACGGATTCAACGTTGGAGCGGAACAGTCTTATTTTGGTGCTCAAACTGATTGCATTGCTTCGCCATATTTTGGACAACATCAGTAGTGGGTTTAGGTAGGTTCCAGGACAGTCCCCATAGGGCAACGTGTGTTAGAGTGAGACCCCCATAGGGTGGAATGTGTTAGAGTGAGATGGAAGGTTTGGGGTGTAGTCTAGCTCTCCATAAAAAGCAATGGGTTAGAGTGAGATGTAAGATTTGGGGCGAGGCTTTTTTCCCCTTCGATGTTGAGATCTGAATTTGGGGCGCGAGGTGTCATATTTCATATTTGTTAGTTTGGGCCGTGAGAAAGTCGTACGATTCCAGGAATTTGGTTGAGATGTAAGATCAGAGTCAGGGAGTGAGGCATTAAGTGTGTGTTTAGAGCGAGGTATCATATTTGATTTGATTGGAGAATTGCGGATTCCATAATGATTGTTTAGAGCAGAGTTTTTATTGCTGTTGATATGTGTGTATTTTCATATTTGATGTATGGGGAGCGAGGTATTTGGCAAATTCTGTAGATGGGTTATGATTGTTTAGAGGGTATATTTTTTTTATTTTTATTGATCAGTATGTGTTTTTTTTCGTTTAGGGTGGGTGAGAGTGAGAGGGGAGAGGGAGTTTGGCTGATTCGCGGAATTGAGTTTCGGATTCTATAGAGGAATTATAAACACATATAAGACTTCGAGAAGAGTCAGGCTGATTCATAGCTGTGTGTTTATTCTTGAATGCTGATCCTAAGTTTGTAAGTGTTTATCCCATAGCAAATGGTATGCACTACAAATGTTCATCTGTTGCTATTCCGTAAAAATGTATAATATGAGTAAAGAGGATGACATAAGGAAACAAAAGAAAAATCTGAATTATGTGAGTCAAATTGATTTGTTTGCTATTCGGTAAAGGAAAAGGGATCTATTGATCTGCGTGTGTGTGATGTCATCGGGGTGGAGCTTAGATTGGTTTGATTGGAGAAATTGGCAAATTCCATAGATGGGTTATGATTGCTCAGAGGTTATTTTCTAATTTCTATTGATCAGTGTGTGTCTTTTTTCGTTTGGGAAGAATGAGAGGGAGAGGGGAGAGGGGCTGATTCCAGGAATTGGGTTTTGGATTCCATAGAGGAATTTTGAACACGTATAAGAATTTGAGAAGAGCTCTGGGCTACGAATCAGGCAGATTCATAGCTGTGTGTTTATTCTTGAATGCTGACCTTGAGTTAGTAAATGTTTATCCCATAGGAAATACTGTGCAGTATAAATGTTTATCTGTTGCTGTTCCGTAAAAAAAGTATAATATGAGTAAAGAGGATGACATAAGGGAAAACAAAAATGTGGACTATGTGAGTCAAACAGATTTGTTTGCTATTCGGTAGAAAAAAAAATTGGAATTTTATTTCTATTGATCTGTGTGTGCGTGACGTCATCGGGGGTTGGAGCTTAGATTGGTTGGATTGGCGAAATTGACTAATTCCAGGAAATTGGTATCGGATTCCACAGATGGGCTATGATTGCTTAGAGGAGATTTTTTATTTTTTTTATTTCAATTGATCTCTGTGTATATGTACGATCATATTTCAGAGAATAATTTGATTTATTTGGCAGTAAATAGCTAGGCCATTGATCATTTGCTAGAGTGAGAAGGGCTACATGGATGGCACTACAAATACTGTTGTTGTTGCTGTTCCATAAAGAAAAAAACTACGATATGAGTAAAGAGGATGACATAAGAAAAAAAAAATAAAAATCTGGGCTATGTGAGTCAAATTGATTTGTTTGCTGTTCGGTAGAGAAAAAATAAAAGAAATAAATGTATGATATGACTAAAGAGGAAGGAATAAAAAATATGGACCCTGTGAATCAAACTGATTGTTTATTCTTAAACGCCAGAGTTGAGTTAGTAATTTCAATGTGAGATATAGAATATTGAGGTAGGTTAGCTCTTTAAAGGAGATAAATAAATAAAAAGGTGACGACCAATAGTTAATGTTTTATCAGAGGAGAGCTAAAAATATTGAAACAAACAGGTGAAGTGGAAGGTAACTTAGGGGTTGTTAAGGAGTAAAAGATGATTAATGCAAAGTCTCGTTTTTTGCAAGTATCAAAGCATGGACTTAATCAAAAGACGGGACGTCTTTCTTTATGATTATTTAAGCTCGTGGGATAAATTTAATGAATTATCTCTTACGTATAGAATTTTTAAATAAACTAACTAATGAGGAATGTTCTAAGAAAGATTATGCTCCTAAGGGATTCTTTAATGGCAACTAAAGCATCGTCTTTAGTGATTTCCTTCAGTAATAAGGTTAACGCAATGCCGTCACAAATATTCAAAGTCAAATAATGAATTAATTTTTTCATTTGATCGGTGATAAACCTACGCAATATACTGTATATTTAGATACTGTACGCTTGGGTAATGTCTCAATAACTTCCCCATCCAACACTTGTATTTGTATCCCAACACTTGTATTTGTGGCCAACACTTGTATTTGTATCCAACACTTGTATTTGTAGCCCAACACTTGTATTTGTATCCCAACACTTGTATTTGTGGCCAACACTTGTATTTGTAGCCCAACACTTGTATTTGTATCCCAACACTTGTATTTGTGGCCAACACTTGTATTTGTATCCCAACACTTGTATTTGTATCCCAACACTTGTATTTGTAGCCCAACACTTGTATTTGTAGCCCAACACTTGTATTTGTATCCCAACACTTGTATTTGTATCCCAACACTTGTATTTGTAGCCCAACACTTGTATTTGTAGCCCAACACTTGTATTTGTAGCCCAACACTTGTATTTGTATCCCAACACTTGTATTTGTAGCCCAACATTTGTATTTGTATCCCAACACTTGTATTTGTAGCCCAACACTTGTATTTGTATCCCAACACTTGTATTTGTATTCCAACACTTGTATTTGTATCCCAACACTTGTATTTGTAGCCCAACACTTGTATTTGTATCCCAACACTTGTATTTGTATCCCAACACTTGCATTTGTAGCCCAACACTTGTATTTGTATCCCAACACTTGTATTTGTAGCCCAACATTTGTATTTGTAGCCCAACACTTGTATTTGTAGCCCAACATTTGTATTTGTATCCCAACACTTGTATTTGTAGCCCAACACTTGTATTTGTATCCCAACACTTGTATTTGTAGCCCAACACTTGTATTTGTATCCCAACACTTGTATTTGTAGCCCAACACTTGTATTTGTATCCCAACACTTGTATTTGTATCCCAACACTTGTATTTGTAGCCCAACACTTGTATTTGTATCCCAACATTTGTATTTGTATCCCAACACTTGTATTTGTAGTGTCATTGCGCTTACTCATCGTATACAATTATGAATGCAAAAGCAAAAAAACATGTTCTTTTATATAATTTCTTTTATTTTATTTGTAGTTTATTATACAGAGACATCAATTTCTTAATTCTAAGCATTTTATTTTCAAGCACATGTATCCGGATCCAATTTACACGTATTGGAAGACCAAACACAGTTGGTGTAATGAAATCCGTGAATAGACTCTGTGGACGTTACATTTTCAAATCTCCTTAGAATGCAATACAATTTAGGATTTCTTCGTAATGCTCCTCAAGAAGTGTGTGCTGATTGATTTTCAAAAATTGTAAAATTTCGTTGAAAACCGAACCGGTATTTATATTGGACATGATTTTAGATTGAATTTCAGGCGTATGCTGATGGGAATTCTCTTCGAGCGATTCTTTTAAATAGGTGGATAATTCTCTCTTTTCTTATTAACTTCCGCAATGCTCTCTTCTAGCTTCTGATCATTACTCTCTTTAAATTTCTCAAGTATATCGAGAAAATAGTTTCTAAACTTATTCAACAGTTCAAGTACATTCAAATTTTGTTCATCGATGTATGCACGTAATATTTTCTCATTTTTTTCATGTTTTGCGTCCATGGCCAGAAGACATCTATGAAATAGCTCATTAATTTGATTATCAGTATAGTTTTTTGTTGCAACATCATCATGATCAATTGGTTCTTTATTATTCTTCAATGCTTTATGATCAGCATCAAAGTATCCGTTTAAGTGCAGTTTTAAACTCCTTGCGATTTCTGTGTGAACAGTGTCCATCGTATTATCTACATACTGATGAAGAATATATATGGATTTGTTTTGAAATTCTATACAATCAACCATGTACTCCTTGTTGACAGCTTGTTGCAATGATGTTGGCGTCCCAACGTTATTTAGACATTTTCCCTCCATATCAAAATCACCACTGGGCAATAGTTTAAATCCTTCTCCAGGAGGTCCTTGAGGACCAGTTGTTGAGCTATGAAGCCGATTGAAACTCCTTCCGAACTTGTCAACACTCATTTTGCTTTTTATTTATGCGTGCTAGGACCGGTCTTAATATATGATATTTGCTTCACGTAGCTCTTCTATAATTGAATTTATCTCATTTTGATGATTATTATTGCCAGCATTTTGCGGTGCAATTAAAAGTCTTAGTCTATCAACGAGCTCATTGGGATCATTCCAATACACATATTCGACGGGATTATTAGAATAGCTCATATCTTTGAAATTATTGTTGTATGCTTTCCCAGTTTTCTTTATGACTTCCAGCGGTGGCGTTAGACCTTGTAGTAAAGGTCGAATAATATGTTTATACTTATGACCTCTGTTAGCCCCAACTTGCGAGGTGCCGTCATATTTTTTCATGTGCACATTCGTCTTTTGCAATATCTATCTTTCTTAGCATATCGTCCTTTTCTGGGTTTTTTTCCGAAAAATTAGTTCATAAATACCCTCTGTTCCGGGGAAGATTTCACCATCAATAGCGAAGTTCATTTGTTCATTAATTACAAAACTCGATCTGCCCAGTTTTGTTGAATTTGATTGTACATCGAAATATGGACCATAGATGTTATCCAAATTCGATTCTGCTGGCGATGACCATGTTGTTTTATATGGAGTACTTTGATCAAGATTAGCAACATCGAAATTTTCGGGAGTTCTAAATGAAACATCTTTATCAACCGTGGTCATCGCCGTCGTCCTCACTGGCTGAATGATTGATTCTGGAGAATGAATATGTTTTTCTTTTTCTTCTTCTGGAGGAGGACTTTGGAATTGCAACTTTCTTCGAGTCTTTACTTTTGCTATTAATCATTCTCGGCTGTATTTCGACGTTTGACATTTTTGGCGATTTCTTTTAAGGGTTCAACTATGGGTTTAAATGTTTTTTCAATTCCCGTCTCCTCCATGATTTGTCCACTTTTGAGAAGCCTATATTTTCTCTTTAAAATATTTTTAGTTTTTATAAGTTCCTTAAGTAAATCTTCATTGAGTTCCATATTTGAGAATTATGTCGGCTCCAAACTAGGCAGTATCGAACTGGGCAGTATCAAACTGGGCAGTATCAAACAGGGCAGTATTAAACTGGGCAGTATCAAACTGGGCAGTATCAAAAAGGGCAGTATCAAACTGGGCAGTATCAAACAGGGCAGTATCAAACTGGGCAGTATTAAACTGGGCAGTATTAAACTGAACAGTTGCGACCGCTCGATTCCAAAGTTGATTGATGACTGAGCTCTTTATATAGTTACAGTTTCCTTAAATGATTTATTATAGCGCCCTTTTTCTATATTGCAATCCTTGTTAATAACCAAGAATCCATATGCATCTTTCCAGCATTTTGCGCACAATTCTCTGAACTGATTAAATGTCATATCGGAATTTATATGATCATTGTATATATGCTTCAGATTAAGTTCATCCTGCTTGAAAATAATTATATAGTTTGCATTGTCTCGTATCAAATGTTTCGGTATATGCGTATACGACTGGCACAAGTAGAAGCTATCCACATCGTTATGTCGACCCATGCAAAAATATTCTCCAATGTTGTTTTGTTTAGCGCACGCCACATCATCAAATATGAATAAAGAATTTAGTTTTGCTTTTAAAGGCTCAATAATTTCACAATTATTTGAAAATTCGTTGTATTCCATTCCCTTGATTGTCTTTATTAGCTTTCTCAATTATGCATACTTTGGTTGATGCAAAGACGTTGAGTATATGTAAAGGTTTTGAAATTTCAAACCATTAGCATCGAGGAGAATGCTTAACATGACATTTGTTTTTCCACAATTTGATGGACCCACAATTATTCCTCGAATACTATCTGGAAATAATGCCCCATGTTTCTTCTTCTTCTTCTCGACAATTTTTCTATCAAAGTTCTGCACTTTAATACAGTCTAGTTGTTTAATGAGCCGCATACTAACGTCGAATGAATCCAATCACTATAAAAGAAGGTATTTTATAGTCAGGGAATTCAGAATTGCTCTGTCCATGCAATAAGAAGGTTATATAAATGATTGATCATAAAGTGAAACCCCTAAGTTTTAAAAGATCAGCCAAAGGGCGTGGATTGGTAAATTCCTTAATCAACAAGTTGCCAATTGAATTACATCTCCCCTCATATAATTTCTGTTGGCCTGGAACTAAATTGAAAAAACGTCTGGCTAGAGGAGATCAAGGAATTAATCCATTGGATGAACCTTGCTGCAAATTAAATAAACTCGGTCTTATTTGACCTTGAATATTTGTGACTGCATTGCATAAACCTCCTTACTGAAGGAAATCATTAAAGACGATGCTTAACTTGCCATTAAAGATTCTCATAGGAGCAAGATTATGCTCCATCTTAGAACATTCCGCATTAGTTGGTTTATTGAAAAATTCTATCCGTAAGATTTTAATCTATCCCACGAGCTTAAATAGAGACTTTGTATTAATAACCTTTTACTCCTTAAAAACCCTTAAATCACTCTCCACTTCACCTGTTTGTTTCAATATTTTTAGCTCTGCTCTGATAAAACATTAACTATTGTACGGCACCTTTTTATTTATTTATTTCCTTTAAAGAGCTAACCTACCTCAATATTCTATATCTCACATTAAAATTACTAACTCAAGTCTGATGTTTAAGAATAAACAAGCAGTTTGATTCACAGAGTCCAGATTTTTTTTTATTCCTTCCTTATATCATCCTCTTTAGTCATATCATACATTTATTTCTTTTATTTTTTCTCTACCGAGCAGCAAACAAATCAATTTGACTCACATAGTCCAGATTTTTATTTTTTTTTTCTTATGTCATCTTCTTTACTCATATCATACTTTTTTCTTTATGGAACAGGAACAACAGCAGCATTTGTAGTGCACAGTATTTACTATGGGATAATCATTTACTAACTCAGGGTCAGCATTCAAGAATAAACAGTCCAGAACTTTTCTCAAATTCTTATCACCCCCAGCCACTGTAGCATCCATGTAGCCCTTCTCACTCTAGCAAATGATCAATGGCCTAGCTATTTACTGGCAATTAAATCAAATTATTCTCTAAAATATGATCGTACATATATACAGAGATCAATTGAAATAAAAAAATTAAAAATCTCCTCTAAGCAAACATAGCCCATCTGTGGAATCCGATACCAATTTCCTGGAATAAGTCAATTTCGCCAATCCAACCAATCCAAGCTCCAACCCCCGATGACGTCACGCACACACAGATCAATAGAAATAAAATTCGATTTTTTTTTTTACCGAATAGCAAACAAATGAATTTAACTCACATAGTCCACAGGCGAACCCCACAGGCGGATCAGTAGAAATGCAGTGAAGTGGGAGGGCTGTGATCCCTTGTTTTCGGATCATAGCCTCGCTGATAAAAGGAAGAAGAAGTCCAGATTTTTGTTTTCCCTTATGTCATCCTCTTTACTCATATTATACTTTTTTTTACGGAACAGCAACAGATAAACATTTATACTGCACAGTATTTCCTATGGGATAAACATTGACAAACTTAAGGTCAGCATTCAAGAATAAACACACAGCTATGAATCTGCCTGACTCGTAGCCCAGATCTGTAATTTTTCCTTCCCGATGAGGTTTGCAGAAAAAATTAGTCAAAACTCAGAAGTTTACTTCAGAATCAAAACAATCATCCAGTCGCAATGCTGAAACTAAACACTTCTTTTCTTTGTAAACATACAAAACCTCGGTCCGCCATCAAAAACATAAACAGCACTCGATAGTCCATCTATGGATTCCAATTCAAGTTCTGAAATATGACACCTCGCTCCCAACAATCCAATTCGGAAATATGACCCCTCGATTCCAACATGAAATATTCCGCGATGCCATCTATGTTTCTCTATCCCAAGCAGGGCTACCATTTTAAATTTATTAATGGGAGTATTTTAGAAGTTCACAGGGGAGTATTTTTTGTCCAAGGGGAGTACAAAAGACAAACATTGCAAACCAAACATGTAAATCATTTAAAAATATATCTTCATTACTTACTTACTTAGGTGGCGCTACAGTCCGAGGTGGACCTGGGCCTCAACCAACAAACCTCTCCAGCCAGCTCCGACTGAGTCAATGTCATCGGCGTAAGCGAGTAGTTGTTGTTGTGTTGGCTTGTGAAGTGAGTTTCGTAGAATTCGTTCTAGTATTACATTAAAGAGAGCGTATGATAGCGCGTCACCTTGTCTAAGACCTTTCTTGGCATCGAACGGTTAACAAAGTACGATTTAATAAACAAAATACGCAAATTAGTACGTATCTGTTTGAACAAAAATCTAAATGTTTTAAAGGAAGTAAAATCATGATGAGAGGAGTGCGGGAGTACGAATATTCCCTTAGTAGTCACTTCGGCAGCCCTGATCCCAAGGAAGAGAAATGTTTATATCACAACAAATGCTGCGCTCTGCAAAGTGGTTTGTGAAGTTAATAAAAATAAAAAAACTATTTTTTTTCTTTTTTCTTTTTTATTTACAAATTAAAATTACTTAATCTATTGGTATTTTGTGATGGCCCCAAGCTAGGGTGCTAATACCATCACTACAAATATACCGTTTAGTATCATTATAACTTAAAGCTAATTTGTTTATGTGCTGTGTATAAATATTGTGCAACTTACTTCTAAATATATACATAGGCTTATAAATATGTTGTTTCTTAATTAAGCATTCTCGATAATGTCTTATATCTAAGTTATTAGTTACAGACTTTTTTATACCTTTCACTTTTTTTGTAACCCTGCCGTTATCTATGCTGAAGGAATACATTTTTGCTCTGAGTCCTATAAACTCTGATATTTTCTGACAATTAACCTCGTCTTTGAAAAGACCAAGTACTTTGCCATTTCTTTGCGGAAAATTGTGTAGATTGTCTATAGGATACTCAGATGTGTCAAATCTAGATTTGTTTGAATTGATAACATCATCATAGATATCAGCATAGAAATCATTGGTAGCGATTGAGTATATAAAAGAGTCTGTATCCATGTAGTTTAACCTAATTGAGCTATTAAATTTAGGTTTCATGTAATCATAATGGAAATCATACATGAGCCATTTGGATAATTCGAGTACGGTGAAGCCGAGATATATGGGTTTATTAAGTTCTAATTGGCCTTTCTTCATTTCAATGGCGCACATATTTGGTGTAAATATGGTGCGACTATGAAAATTTGGATTAGCGATTAAGCTTCGGCAACCAAATCGTCTCCCCTCATTTTCCCAACTTGTAACGATTCTTACGTCGCGTCGCTTTTCAACATTTTCCATTGTCTTTCCGTATACACTATTGTTCATGAGTTTAAAGAAATCTTTTTCGAACTCATTGTTAGCATTTTTTCTGTGTTCGGTATTCAATGAAATATATTTATCTAACCAATTAGATTGACTAAATTTTAAAACTCTATGGACTTAGGTTAAAATAAGGCCATTATCAATGCATTGTTTCAAATTCATTAAGTGAATAACATATTTATTTTTAGAATTCAGATTGGCTGTCAATTTAGAAAATTTACTCCCCGGAGTAATTGTGTTTTCTGGGCAAAATGGGAGATCATTATGAATATCGTGAAGAGATGTTGGATAAGTTAAGTCTACTTCGAAAACATATCCAACATTGGAGTCTTTTAAATTGGCGATATATTCATTTGTGTAGTTCTCTGGATCTTCCCAGGTGAAATTACCGTGTGGGAGATTACGTGACATTGCCCAACCGTACAAATTATTAGCATCGAAATACATTAGACATTCACTTAATCTATTTGGATCATAGTTTGTAATGTATTTATTGTTTGCTTGCGCATGTCTATGACTACATTGACAAAGGCCTCCTCTTATACCATTTTTAAAGATATTATACATATCTATGTCGGTCAAAAGTTCCAAGTTAATTTTAGTGATTTTAAGCATAGCATCCCAGGATAAGCCTGGAGCAGTGTAATAATGACATGGATCTAATTGATAAATCGAAATACAAACTTTGCGGAAATTTTCAAAAATGTCTGCTAACAATAAGACATCGCTTTGTAGATATAATAGTAAATAATCTTTTAAGGTGTTACATTTGAAGTGATTCCACGCTTTGATGGCATGATTATAATCTTCTTCCTGACATTCTTTTGCCGTCATTTTATTAAAGAATTTGTTGATTGTTGGAAGAGAGCATTCGTCAAAACGTTTCCACGAATCTAAATAATCATATGGAAATACTCCCTTCCTAATCATTAATTCAAACGAATTATCGTTTTGGAAAAATTCTTTCGTAATAGTCATGGCATCAATTGATAAATTATTTGTAAGCGACTCAATGCTTGCTTGAAGAAATCTATTTGAGTCTAAAAATCTCATTTCAAATGTATTGTTTTGATCTAATTGTACACGGAAAGACAATGAAATATACTTTTCCTTGTTCAAAGGAATTATGGTTATGTCACCGTTCATCTGAGCAAGACTCTTGACAAACAAATGGCAATCATAGCCCGAAAAGTTGTGCAAGAATATTGGGAAAAATTTGGGAATGTGAAATTTTAGATTGCACTGTGAGTGTGCAGGTCCTCTATATGCGCCAGTGAAATGACAATGATCCCTAACCCTCAATTCATTTTCGTTAAACTTTTCCTTACAAATTGAACAATTAGGAGCTGTTTCTTGAATGTAGGATTCCAGTTGGGTTAGGGCATTCATCGGTTTCGGCTTCATTAAGACTTCTTTGTAGAGCTGAGTCAAATCATTCGCCAAGGTTGTTAAAAGTTCTTCTGGTGAATTCTCTCCTGAGAAAAAAAATAAATAATTAGCACATCTATGAATTTAACATATTTGTTTTAGTATTACTTACCGAAAAATGTTTTGTGTTTATTGTGCTGCTCATCAAATGAACTTTTGATTAGATATGATCCGGCACAAGGCTTATGTTGTTGCACATCTGTTGTGGATGAAATCTCTGGATTTGGTGTGCAATGTTTTATTGGCTCCAGTATCGATTCAAAATCTGCATACACAACAAAGGGAACTTGCTGCATCCGTTCATATTTCTCAAATTTGAGGAACTTTTTGTCTTCCTCTGGCATTAATGTAACTAATTTGCAACATTCTGGCTTATGGTTTTTCAGTTTACTCGCACTTGAAAATCGCTGCAAACAGCCGTTACATAGATGCATTTGGATTTCTTTCTTTGTTACTTGACTTCTTATTAATCGAGAAATATTCTTGATGCATACATAATGGGTTCTTCTATCGTTGTTCTCGCAATATAGCAAATTTATGTGGGTCCTTTTCTCCGCAGCAGTATGATAGAATGGACCAATGATTTTAAAACTGGGGCTTAATTCATATCCGAACACATTGACACTTATCTCCGGATTATTATTTTCAAAAATGTTCATATCTTTAACGGTTGTAGGGAATTCCAAATCACTAAAGTTTATAGATCGGTCATTCACCACAATTATTTCACTTGTTATATCATTGATATTATATGTTGATGGTCTCTCACGATGGATTGTGACTTTTTCGTTTAGAGCTGAGATAATGGCCCATTTGAAGCAGTACTCATCTGTATTTTGGACATTAATGCATGCGTTCTTGTTCTTGATCGCAGATGGCAATTCGAAATATGAAGAGCCTCGAATAGGTTGATACTTATTAATGTTGATTTCAATCCTTAGAAATGAAATTAGTGTCCAACCACTGTCTTTCTCTTGAAACTCTTCCAATTTCGCTTTAATGTTGTCAGCCATTGTCTTTAGTTTTGTTGGCAACTCATCTATATCCAGAATTGCGCTCATCTTTGTTTGCATACTTTTAACATCGATGATCATGTTGTCGTCATCATTGTCATCGATGTTTTTTACAAACTCGCAAAACGATTCCAGATTGAATTTGAGCCCCTTTAACACACTGAGCTCACTTTGAATCAATTCGGTAATCACGGGTAAATTCTGTTCAAATAGAATCTTCACATCCAGAATTGATTCATCATTGTTTTTAATAAAATAGCTTTTCAACCTATTGTTGAATGCGCTATTTATATAGGACACATTGTCTTTAAGCACACATTTTGATTTTTCTTTGTGGCTATTTTTCCGCTCATGTTGCGGCCATTTATTTTTTTCGATGTCCTCTTCGCACACTAAACACCGTTTAAAGACGGTTGGTTTTGATTTTTTATTCATCACTTGCACTTGGATGGAGCGGTTTGTAGAAAAGACTCTCTTTTGAGAGTTAATTGGATGTTTAACTCTTTTATGGTGGTTTAATTTATCCCTACTTGAGAATATAGCTCCACATTCATCACACTTTAATTGCTCTTCTTCCGCACAATGAATTGATTTTGTGTGCCTTACCAAAGACCACTTTTCACTGAACGTTACTTCACATATTTCACAGCGATACATTTTTTCTTTTTTGCTTTTAGTTGTGTCTTCACGGAAATTCGGTTAATAACTGTGGTGGATGCCGCTGATGCTCGCTCTTTTATACATGTCATCCCCACTCCAATTTCAGAAACATTTACTCTCTCTGTCCCCCTCTCTCTCTCTCCCTCTCCCTCTCTCTCTCTCTCTCTCTCTCTCTCTCATACACACATTCAGCTGGTTTCTAACACGTCATCCCCACTCCAATTTTAGAAACATCCAGCCTGTTTCCAATGAATTCCACTCTCATACACACATTCAGTTGTTTCCAAGAAATCATTTTGCTGATTCCCTCTACCAATTTCATAAACATACAGCCGGTTATATTGATGACTCATACTTTTCCAGGAAATCATTGTGGATTCCAAACCGAACATCTGGCTATTCATGATTGAACGTGCTCACAATTCCTCTATAGAATTCGAAATGCAATTCCTGGAATCAACAAAACCCCCTCTCCCCTCTCCCTCTCACCCTGACTAAACGAAAAAAGACACACACTGATCAATAGAAGTAAAAAAATAACCTCTAAGCAATCATAACCCATCTATGGAATTTGCCAATTTCTCCAATCAAACCAATCTAAGCTCCACCCCGATGACATCACACACACGCAGATCAATAGATCCCTTTTCCTTTACCGAATAGCAAACAAATCAATTTGACTCACATAATTCAGATTTTTCTTTTGTTTCCTTATGTCATCCTCTTTACTCATATTATACATTTTTACGGAATAGCAACAGATGAACATTTGTAGTGCACACCATTTGCTATGGGATAAACACTTACAAACTTAGGATCAGCATTCAAGAATAAACACACAGCTATGAATCAGCCTGACTCTTCTCGAAGTCTTATATGTGTTTATAATGCCTCTATAGAATCCGAAACTCAATTCCGCGAATCAGCCAAACTCCCCTCTCCCCTCTCACTCTCACCCACCCTAAACGAAAAAAGACACATACTGATCAATAAAAATAAAAAAAATATACCCTCTAAACAATCATAACCCATCTACAGAATTTGCCAAATACCTCGCTCCCCATACATCAAATATGAAAATACACACATATCAACAGCAATAAAAACTCTGCTCTAAACAATCATTATGGAATCCGCAATTCTCCAATCAAATCAAATATGATACCTCGCTCTAAACACACACTTAATGCCTCACTCCCTGACTCTGATCTTACATCTCAACCAAATTCCTGGAATCGTACGACTTTCTCACGGCCCAAACTAACAAATATGAAATATGACATCTCGCGCCCCAAATTCAGATCTCAATCCAAAAGCTAAAATAAACAAACATGAAATATGACACCTCGCTCCGATGATGATTCCCCCAGCTAAACACTAACACTATGAAATATGACACACACACACAGATCAGCAGATCATCAGATCTATGAAATCTGCAATTCGCCAATCAAATCAAATATGACAACTTGCTCTCCACACACACACACACACTCTCTGACTCTGATCTTACGAATCCCCCAGTCAAACTAACAAATATGAAATATGACACCTCGCTCCCAAATTCTGATCTCAATCCAAAAGCTAAAATAAACAAACTTGAAATATGACACCTCACTCCGATGATGATTGCCCCAGCTAAACACTAACAAATATGAAATATGATCCCTCGCTCCAAATTCAGATCTTAGTTCAAAAGCAAAACATAAACAAACTTGAAATATGACACCTCGCGCCACAAAATCAGATCTCAATCCAAAAGCTAAAATAAACAAACATGAAATATGACACCTCGATCCCAACACCGAAGGGGAAAAAAGCCTCGCCCCAAATCTTATATCTCACTCTAATCCATTGCTTTTTATGGAGAGCTAGACTACACCCCAAACCTTCCATCTCACTCTAACACATTCCACCCTATGGGGGTCTCACTCTAACACACGTTGCCCTATGGGGACTGTCCTGGAACCTACCTAAACCCACTACTAACATCCCGAACGCGGACTTTGCTTTGGCGATCCTGTTGGCTATATCCAGTTCGGTTCCACCATCGGTCGAGACAATACTCCCAAGATACTGGAAATCCTCTACTCTCTCTACCAGCAATGCATATTTGAGCCGATGAGTTAGTTCCAAGGCTGATAATTTTAGTTTTTACCGTATTAGTTTTCAGCCCGACGACGCCTGCCTCCCTCTCCACATCTTCTGTCATTTGGTGGAGGTCCATAATTCTGTGGGAGAGTAAGCATACATCGTCAGCGTAGTCAATATGTTTCAGTTGATATGTAAGAGTCCATCGAATTCCTCCGTTTCCCCTCGATAAAGCTGCATGAAACACATCGCTAATCACCAATAGGAATAATATTGGTGAAAGGATACAGCCTTGTGTTACCCCACTTTGGATCTCAAATTCCTCAGACATCCTTCCCCTGTGCAGAACGTGACATTTGGAGCCTTCATATGTAGCTTTGATAATAGCAATTAGTTTATCGGGAATGCCTCTCCTGCGTAAGGCACGCCAAATGAACTCCCTGTTGACACTGTCGAATACCTTCTCAAAATCGATGAACAGCAGGTGCAGTGGCGATCGATATTCAACACACTGTTCGATGATAATCCGCAGGGTGTTGATGTGGTCGGCACAGGAGGATCCAGAGCGGGAACCTGCTTGTTCGGCATCGAGTGTGTCTTCGAGATGTTGTTTGATTCGCTCCAGGGTGATTTTAGCTATTATCTTAGCTACAGCAGACAGCACGCAGATACCCCTCCAGTTTCCGCACTCCGTTAGATTTCCTTTCTTAGGAAGCTTGACGATCATTCCCTTTTCCACTCGTTAGGAAAGCTCTCAGCTTCCCAAGCTCTATCTATAAGTGGAAGCAGAAGCTCAGCCGATGTTGTTGGCCCTGCTCGTAAGAGCTCTGTTGGAATACCGTCAAGTCCAACCGTCTTGTTGATTTTGAGTGCCTTGATCGCGGTAATGGTCTCATCTTTACTGGGAGTCGTGGTGCGTATTCGGGAACTTCTCACCTCGGGCATCTCAGTCTGATTTGGAAGCATATCGCTAGCGAATACACGGTTCAAAACCGTAGCAAAATGCTCTTTCCATCCCTTGGGCTGGTCCTCATCCGAAATGAGCAAGGAGCCGTCTAGGCTTTTCACTGGGTATTGGCTGGATTCTGTAGACGTTCCTGCTGTCGCACCTCCGTGCAGCTTCTTCTGCTTCTGTAGCCAGCGCGTTGATGTAGTTGCGCTTGTCACGTCGCACACTACGCTGAACTTCTCTCATCTTCATGCGATATAGGGACTCTAGCTCGCTTCTCCATGCTGCTGGGGTAGCTGCAACGCGAGCTTTTAGCTGTTTTAGTTCGTCAATCCGTCTCCAGGTATCCTCGGAAAGCCACGCCCTATGTCTTCCCTGCGATCGACCGACAATTCTTTCAGCACCAGATGTAAAAACATTTTTCACAGCACACCAATGGTCTTGGATGGTTGCGGGCATTGAGCTGCTGATTGCTTCCACACCTTGCGAAAAGTGCTCCCTTAATTGTTGGCGCACTGAGGGATCACTAAGTCTAAGTCTATCGTGGGATCTTCGAACTGCAGCAGCGCGTATTTGCAGAATAACTATCATAAGATGGTGATCACGTACTATCCCCACATCTGCCCCTCCCCTGTTTCGGACGTCCAGGAGACTACTTCTAAAGCGGCGGCTGATAGCAAAATGGTCAATTTGGTTGGAGGTTGCTTGCCTGTCATTGGAAACCCAGCTGACTTTGTGGCAGGTCTTGTGCTCAAACATGGCGCCACCTATTACAAGGCGGTTGGCATTGCAGAAATCCACAAACCTTTCGCCGTTGTCATTGCGGTTGCCTAGTCCATACTTCCCGATTACATGTTTGAGCCCTTCGTTGTCGTTGCCTACCTTGGCATTCAAATCCCCCATCACTATGACAATGTCTCCATTTGGTGTTGTGTTGAAGACGGCGCTTAAGAGATTGTAGAAGCTCTCCTTTTCGTCCTCAGACGAACTATTCGTTGGGGCGTAACAACGTATGATGGTGACGCGTCGTACTCTAGTCCGGAATCTGGCCGTCAAAATCCTATCACCATGAGGCTGCCAGGAAATTAAGCCCTTGCGTGCTGTTGTTGTTAGCAGTAGTCCGACTCCATATTCCCGCGGACTTCCGGATGGTCTTCCAGAATAGAGTATTACAGTGTTACGCGTTGGAGACTGGTACTCGGCCGCTTCTAACCATCTTACTTCACTTACCCCCAAAATGTCCAGTTTATGACGCATAAATTATTTATTTTTTTCCCAATTGGAGGAATCTGGCATTGTAAGGACCTTCTCTTCCCGAGTCGAGGAGCATCTTTACATTCCAGAAACCTATCTTTGTCCGGGTACAATAGCCAAAAGTCGTCAACATGTGATCATTCCTTATCCGAGGCATAGTGTCGGTTTCTGTAGCGGGCAATATTCGGTAACGCAGGTTGCTGGCCCACGTTACCTAGCCTAGAACCAAGGCCCTAGACAACTCGCACTTACAATTTTAGCCTATACGTATAAGGGTTTATACGTATAGTTGCCCGGGGACCACCACTAGGAGGTAAAGTAAGCACTTCATCACGAACTTGATTGTTGCGCTACTGGCCGAAGCCAAGTTTTGAGCAGTCAGTAGTTTCCCGATCAATCGCAATGCAGGTGCCCAGGTTACTCGACTGTGGAATTCCCTGCCACCAAATCTAAAAAGGATCGGAAAGATGAACAATTTTAAATCTTCTCTTTTAATGCATTTGGCCTTGTAGAGTGTGCAATCAAACGTACAATTAAATTTATTGCTTTATTATTATTATATATTTTGTATTTTTTTTTTTTTTTTCAATGTGAAGTCTTTATCATTTAGTTTTTGGAAGCCTTGTAATAATTTTCTAATTTGTCCTAAACTTTCCTGACATAAATCATAAAACTTGCTAAATTGTTAATGTCTTACGAAAATTATATAAGATTTGTATCTTTAATTATAAGAAAGATGTAAAATAAATACAATACAGTACAATATACGACTTCAATTTTGAATAGAGAAAACGTTTTAACTATAACTACTGTCATGGCTCAACATAAGTAATAAGTCATTTTTACTACATAGGCTTTCCGGATCGAAAGGGTTAAACAGGTTATTATTTGCATTTAATGCTCTATTAACGAGCATTCTCGTAATACCTTTGCCTGTTAAAAAAAACTTAAAAAACCTTTAGAAAAGAAACACTAAAATTTTATATTTCTGAGCCTCCTGTTTCATTTTCATCAGTTGATATAGGTCACTATGGCATCCAGTAAAGCTGAAGAAGGGGGAGATGAAGCACCCTAAGACGAGTGATATAGTCAACTGTTCTTTCTCGTCGCAAGACATTTGACTATAGCCACTGACACTTCTTTAACGAAGCCTACAAGGCGGTTGAAATATTATTCCTATCGAGCCAATTTATTATATGTGGTTAAATATTCATAGAGTTTTTCTCTTTCCTCTTCCAGACTGATTTTCACTAAAAAATTAAATATGTATGTATATATCCACTTACTAACCCACAACCAAAGCAACCACTTTTTAGTACACCACATACAAAAGCTTATGCGTCTCGCATTCTTCTCCAGATGTGGTCCTCCGTTGCTAACTTCTATTCGTAAGTGCAATTGATATCATTATCTATCTATTGAGTACCCAATGCATGTCCTTCTCCAAAATCCCATTAGGAACTCACACACACAAACGATAGAATGTCTTACGAAAGCCATTCAAAAATAGTTCTCATAATATCGCAGCAGGAGATCTTAATGCTAAGGTATTGGCTATGAATCAATGGATTTCATAAGAAATACGAAGTAGGAGGAGGTCTTTATGTCGGAATTACATTACGTGCTCAATAAAGTAAAAATATGCAAACTATAGAAGGTCCAGCTTAGATTACTTCCTGTCCACAGATGCATCTTACGAGGTTCTTAGCCCACATGTGGTCGTGTAGGTAATAATTGAAATTTTTTTCTGAATAATGGGATTCTTGTCGTAAGTGGTTGGGGGTTGGGTGACCCCAGGAGCGCTGAACGCACCGTTAATGCACCAAATGCAATCTAGAAGATTCTTTTAAGTAAAATGATCTTCATATTTCATAAGGAAAACCATATAGGAAGCAAATCTTTAGACGGGGCACATGGAAAGTGCTGCGATAGCATGATGATTGTGATGGAATTGTGCTTGAGTAGTTTAATGCACTAGGTGTCCATTTCTTTGTGAAAATTCTTTAGTGTCTACTGGTTATCAGACTCGGATACATTTAGATACTGCAACGGTTTATGCGTTGCATAGATATCACACACATTCCTTGTGAATGCGGGGGCTTAGCCCTTTTGAGAAATGTCTATTTTTAGGTTTTGATGCTTTTATAGGTTCCTCTAGGGATCGCGATGGGCCCACTCTGGTGCTTAGTGTTTTTGGAGATTTTCGTCTCCAAACCCTTAATTTTATTTTTATTAACTTACGTTTCGCAATTAGGCATATGGGTCAATTACGGTAGTAATATTCCAATTACAATGTGAAAGTTTAATCAGCTTTCGAAAATTGATTTTCTTCATATCAGACTTCTTTAGATGCATCAGAGGACAAAGGTGACCCAGTGGATGTTGGCTTGGATTTGCCTCAAGGATCGGTGTTGGGGGTGAATCGTTTCATTAAGCAATGCGTGCAGTATTGTTGCATGTTATTCGCGGACGATACTTCTCTAATTTATGCAAGCGTGAAGAATGTGGAGTGTCTTCTTCTTCCTTTTATCAGCGAGGCTATGATCCGAAAACAAGGGATCACAGCCCTCCCACTTCACTGCATTTCTACTGATCCGCCTGTGGGGTTCGCCTATTTGACCTCAGAAAATATCGGCAGGCCTGCCGATTTTGGATCACTCGGTTACTGAGGCCAATGAAATGCCGATGTCGTCGCATTTGTCTGATCCAGGCGTTTATAGGCCTGCCTTTCCTACATCGCGATGTCTTTGGAACGTGCATAGATATTGCCTTTTTAACAGGGTTCAAATGATCTCTTCTTTGAACGTGGCAATACCAGCTGAGCCGGTGAAGAATGTGGAGTGTATGCATCAGAGATTGAATGTGGTTTAAAATGAACAAATTAAAATTAAATGTGGCAAAAGAATACAAAGAGAAAGCAGAATTATTTGCCGATCACTTAGAGGAAACGCTCAAGCCGTTCGATGGACAACCGTTGATCGAAGATCCGACTGTCCGAACTTCGAATTACAATAAAAAAAATTGAAAAATAACAAGGCTCCCGGATATGATTTAATCACTGGCGAAATTTTGAAAGATCTACCGAAAAAAGTGCTGGTTAAGTTGCTCTACACTATAAATGCTTCTATTATACCATATGTTCCAAGGCAATGGAAAGTCGCCGAAGTTATGATGATTCCGAAACCGGGGAAATGTGCAAATGACAAGAAATCATATAGACCCATTTCACTTCTGCCAATAATCTAAGGTCTTCGAGAAACTTCTGCTGAAACGATTGCAACCAGTAATTGAAGAAAGACACTTGATCCCGGATCATCAATTTGGCTTTCGGGTCAAACATTCCACAATCGATCAGGTGTATCGAATATCGAACGAAATTGAAAAAGCTCTAGAAGGGAAAAAAATATGCTCTAGCGCTTTTCTCGACGTATCGCAAGCCTTCGACAAGGTATGGCACGAAGGATTAAGGTATAAGCTAAGGGTAATCTTACCGGAAATGTTGTACGGAATATTGGAATCTTATCTTGAAAACAGACTTTTCCGTGCTAGACACGGGAGTGAATATTCGGATTTCAAAGAAATCTACGCCGGTGTTCCACAAGGAAGTGTTCTCGGTCCAATTCTGTTCCTGCTCTACACAAGAGATACACCACAAGATGAAGGGACCGTTGTAGCAACGTTCAGTCAGGATTCCCGCCAACCCGATCAGAATGAAGTGAGGATAGCGATATCTAAATTCAAATCACACAAATCTAATGGAGCCGACGGCCTTGCCGCTGAACCTTTCAAGGCAGGAGAAGATGAGTTGGTAAGGAGCATGCACCACCTCATCTGTAAAATCTGGTCGGACGAAAGTATGCCCGATGAATGAAACCTCAGCATCGTTTGCCCGATCCTGAAGAAAGGAGACCCTCAGAACTGCGTCAATTTCAGAGGTATAAGTCTCCTCAACATTGCATATAAGTTCCTGTCTGCCGTATTATGTGAACGCCTAAAACCGATCGTCAACAACCTGATAGGTCCTTATCAGTGCGGTTTCAAGCTGGGAAAGTCCACCATTGACCAAATATTCACACTGCGGAAAAAAACCCATTAATATAAAATCGACACGCACCACCTTTTCATCGATTTCAAAGTTGCCTATGATAGCGTGTATAGAGACGAGTTATACAGAGCCATGTCTAGTCTTGGCATCCCTGCCAAGCTCATCCGCTTGTGCAGAATGATGATGAAGAACTCTCGCTGCTCCATCAAAGTCGATAAGAACATCACCGAACCGTTCGATTCAGGAAAGGTCTTAGACAAGGTGACGAACTATCATGCGATCTCTTTAACATAGTACTTGAGAGAATTGTACGAAACTCACAAGCCAACACCGGAGGTACAATCTTTTACAAGTTTATATAACTACTCGCTTATGCCGATGACATTGACATATTCGGAAGAACTCAGCGGGCCGTCAATGGGGCATTTACGAGTATTGAGATCGAGGCAGCAAAGATGGGTCTAGCGGTCAATGAAAGCAAAACAAAATGTATGCTATCTACAAAAAAGGACACCCAACATCGGCGTCTTGGACAGAACGCCACAATAGACAGATACAATTTTGAGGTAGTAAAGGATTTTGTCTACCTAGGCTCTATGGTGAACTCCGCAAATGATATCAGTAGGGAGATCACATGAAGAATTACTCTTGCCAATCGTTATTTCCATGGGCTAAGAATGCAATTGAGTAGCAAAGCCCTATCTCGAACTACTAAGGTAACTCTTTATAAGACACTTATCATCCCAGCCCTGTTGTATGGCACAGAGGAATGGACTTTGACAAAACCGGATAAGAATGGCCTTGGTTATTTTGAGAGAAAAGTTCTTCGAGCGATCTTTGGTCCCGTCTGCATAGACGGTGAGTGGAGGAGAAAGTACAATACCGAACTATACAGACGACCTCGCGGTAGGTGGCGCAAACAAGTGGAGAGCGACCTCAACCAACTTGGCGTGCGCAACTGGAGGCAGCTGGCTCGTGACGTGCTGGCTGTATTGTTGGTTGGTTGAGGCCTAGGTCCACCCCGGACTGTAGCGCCCCCAAAGTAAGTAAGTAATACTCTATATTGGCAGAATATTTTTTTATTTTTCATCGCGATAGAAATATATTCGGCTGGAGCGGTCAGACACAACTGATCCATTGTACTGGCAGAGAGCAAAATTCGGATTAACCCGTCTTATCGGAGTTTTCGATCTTTCTAAGAATGCCACGTAAACGCTTCGGTGATGAGTAGCTTACAGTAGCAGCACTCAACACATCAGCACCGAAAATCTACCACCTGATACGAGCAGGGCAAGACACTCGCAGAGAAAATAGTCCGCGCATGGTCGATCTCTCTACAAGCATCGAAGACTGAATCCTATCACATTAAGATGCTTTACTGCGAGTCATAGACGTTTAAAGAGTTTTTATATTCATGAACTATTCTGGAAGTGGTCAAAGAATTAAGCAAAGCGCACCCTGACTATCACTACAGAAGTAAATACTTCGACTTTATAATCAAGCGCATTTACTAAGAACTATTTTGAGAACAAAATTAATTTTGTTTCCTGCGACGCAAATTCCAAATTCCGGACCAACAATAATAAAATCCCTTCTCTGTTCTTCGGACATTGTAAAATTCTATCCTCCACCCGACCATTGGAATGGGCAACCTACCATTACTCCAAACATGTAACTCCCTATTGGGCAGCATTACATTTCATAAAAAATCCGCGCACCAACTCCATAATCAGAAGCGCAACAATAAAATCTGCGCGACAAGAGACCACTGCCGCCAGCCCATCTTCTACTTCAGACAAAGATCTCAATGAATAATTTATAATTCGCTCGAATTGTTGTAACCAATAATCTGAAGAACAAGAAAATAAAAACCTTTGCCATTGAAACGTCAGTCATGACGTGTAGTACAACCATCTGAACGAAAGTAAAAGTAACCCTATGCCAGGAAAGTGCTTGAAGTTACTTTTTTTACGATTTTGTTTGTCGTGTCCCATGTTGCTACCGACGACGAACCAAAACGAGAAAATAAAAATGTAACGACTGTCAGATGGTCATCATGAAGCTGTGGCCGGTAGCGAGTTTTTAATGAGAATTTGCATTCGCTAAGGTCAAAGTGACGCTAGGGGTCCGAAGCGCGGGCTCTGTACTGCTCTTCGAAAGTAAAAGGAGTAATGGGGGCAATTAAAATGCGACCGAACATGGGAGTTACCCGCCTTGCCATCGGCAATCGAATTGAGAAGTCCTTTTTCTAAGAAATTCGTGTTTAATTTACCGCCTGTCAGGATGCAAGCGTTGCCCGCTTATACTGGGAGAGGTTCAAACTCAAAGTCCAGCAATAAATTCGCAATTAAGGTCTAACAATAGGCAATCTGGGGGATTAACCATTGAGTATGGCAAATATCGTTGGCGCTGGATGATCAAAACCCACTGCGGCTATTGTGTTCTGAGGATGGGAAGAATTTGAATTCCTTTGTCCGGGAGAAGAATAAGAATTTAATGCCGCTTTTATGTGGGGTCGATTGCGCTGCGGTCTGAGAGAAGTGGGGCTTTAATTTGGGCTTGGCAGCGAGGATATTGTTAAGGTTCGCGAAGAAATAAAAGTGAGTCAGCAATCCCTTTTTTAATGAAGATTCATCTTTAAGCCTAGGTACTGCTTGGGCAGCTTTCTTTATATTCTCTGAAGCTCTAAAAAAAAGAATCATCTGGCGGAAACGATATGTGCCTAACTCCGACAACTGAAATGAGTCTTAAGACGTAACAATTTTATAATGTTTCATGCGCTTGATTCAGTCCTTTCTGAGTTAAACAATAGTCCAACAATTAATATCTAAAATTTGTAACGCATCCTTTCCGGACATGGCTTGAAAAAGTGTAAAAATCTCATGATTGTTGCCATATTTTCAAATTGAGACTGTGGACGCAATCAAGTGAATTTAGGGCTCAGTATTATTTTCCACTACATCATGTAAAGCTGTTTTAACAACTCGATAAGCCGTCGTAAATATAATACATAAATTTGTATAGACGGTAACAAAAAAAAAAATATTTGGCGCAAAAGCTCTTTAAGTGTTAGGGCCTTGCTTCTCGCAACCACTCATGTTGTGTGCGTTATATTTTTCACACGAATGGAAGGAACCTACAGTTTAGTGCCGAATCCGAACGGCAATTTGAGAAGCTTTTTTGAGACAACAATACTCTCGGATGTTTGTCAGACGCTCGCGAGAGGTGGGACCGAGAAAAAACATTTTGGTGTTTTCTGGGAATCGAACTTGGAACCACATGCGTAGTGATCCGACACACTAACCACTTACGCCACGGCGCCCGCATAGACGGTAACATGTGAATTCACAGCGTACACTATTTTTATGAAAGGATGACTATACACAGTGTCGCTCCTCGCGTAAACGCATAAACTTATGCGTTGCAGTTCGACGTGAACCTGGGCCTTAACCAAAAAGCCTCTCCATTTAGCTAATTGCCTCCAGTTACGCACTCAAAGTTGCTTGACATTCCCTTGAATATGCGCGCTACCTACGGCGATGATTCCCTCTACTGCGTCGTCCCTCGGGGTTGGATTCGAAGACTCTGCGGCCGGAGCGTTGGTGCCCATTCGCTCTACATGTCCTAGCCATCTCATACGTCCAATACGCAGTTTTTTGACTAGGTCGATGTCGCTGTACAGCTCGTATAGTTCGTTATTGAATCTTCTCCTCCAAAACCCGTAAACGCAAACGGGACCGAAAATCTTACGAAGAATTTTACTCTCAAAGCGACCAAGGATATCATCATCCTCTTTTAATAAAGTCCATGTTTCAGCGCCGTAAAGCAGGACTGGGATGATCAAGGTCTTATATGGAGTCTCCTTAGTTGTTCGAGGGCTTTACTGTTGAATTACCTTATAAGTCCAAAAAAACAGCGATTGGCAAGAGTTATTCTTCGATTGATTTCTGCGCTGATCTTGTTCTCAGAGTTTATAGCAGAGCCAAGGTAGACAAAGTCCCTTACTACCTCGAAGTTATAGCTGCCCACTGTGACGTTTTGTCCCATTCGTCGGTGTTGGCTTTCCCTTCTTGTTGACAGCATATACTTGGTTTTGCCCTCGTTTATCGCTAAACCCATTTTGGCCGCTTCTGCTTCAATGCTTGCAAACTCACCGGTGACAGCCCACTGAGATCTTTCGATAATGTCTATATCGTCGGCGTATGCAAGCAGTTGTACAGACTTGTAATAGATTGTGCCTTCGGTGTTCGATTGTGAGTTCTGCACAATCCGTTCAAGTACAATATTAAAGAAGTCACATGACAGCGCGTCACCTTGTCTAAAAACTCTTTTGACATCAAAGGTCTCGGTGAGGTCATTACCGACCTTGATGGAGCAGCGAGCGTTCTTCATCGTCAGCCTGCACAGACGGACAAGTTTGGCAGGGATGTCAAAACTAGGCATGGCTCTATAAAGCTCTTCTCTATAGATACTGTCATAGGCGGCCTTGAAATCGATAAAGAGGTGGTGAGTATCGATTTGGAATTCTTGGGTTCTCTCCAGGATCTGCCGAAGTGTGAAGATTTGATGGATGGTGGACTTTCCTGGCCTGAAACCGCACTGATAGGGTCCAATCAGGCTGTTCATAAAAGGTTTCAGGCGTTCACACAATATCGCAGAAAAGATCTTGTATGCGATGTTGAGGAGACTGATGCCTCCTTTCTTGTGGATCGGGCAAACGATGCTGAGATTCCGTTCATCAGTCATACACTCGTCTGGTGTATGCACTCTACCAATTCATACCCAGCTGTCTTGAAATGTTCGGCCGGTAAGCCGTCAGGTCCAGCAGCCTTGTTGGATTTTAGCTTGGATATTGCTATCCTCACTTCATTTTGGTCAGGTGGACGGAAATTTTGACTATCATCGTCTATGTTGAATGGTTCATTTTGCCTGACAGCGAGATGTTGGTCTTCGTCGCCGTTATACAGTCTGCAGAAGTAGTTTTTCCATATTCTCAGCACCGACTGTGATTCTACTACGAGGTTTCCATTTTCATCTCTACAGGTTTCTGTACGGATATTGCTTCTCTGACAGGTTCTTTTACCTTTTGGTAAAACTTCCGTATATTATTCAATATTCACGAACGCTTCTCATGATCTTTCTTCTTCTTTTGGAGAACCCGATGTTCTTCCCGTCTCTTTTGCTCGTAGAGCTCACGAGCAGCTCTTCCTTTGCAATGCCGCTTTGTATGCCTCTTGTTTTGCTGCATGCTCTCGCCGGCATTCTTCGTCAAACTAGGGGTTTCGCGGTGGTGGGCGAGCGTGACCCAGCACATCAGTCGCGGTGTTTCTGATGGCATGTTGGCATCGTTGCCACTGGTCTTCGGCACTTGATGCCAGCGGCATAGGGGTGATTGAGAGATTTCGGGATACGCGTACAGCGAAGAATCTGGCGGTCTCTTGTGATGGTAGCTTTTCGACGTTAAATTTTCTCACAGAGATTCTTCTTTGTTTCTCAGATTGGAATATCCGCATTCGTACAGAATACTGGAGGCATGCCTTGCGTCAATCGCTATATGATCAATTTGGTTGATCGTTACATGATCATTGGACCGCAATGTCCGCTTATGAATATTGAGATGAGGAGACCTTGTGGTTTCCATAGTGGCGTTTCGCTCAACGGTGAAATTGATTAACCTACAGCTGTGATAAGACTAATGTCGTGTAGGATATGCTTACCGATTGCCCCACCAAAGACGTTCTCCTTTCCTTTTTTGGCGTTAAGCGTTACGAATTTAACGTAGTATATTGGATATTGCATAGCAAATCTTCATCCGAATAAGAGCTGCTTTTTTCTCTGTAGCAATCACCTTAATATGTCACAGTTTTTCACTCTCCTACCGCACGGCCTATCCTATTTCACATCCTGGATGGCAGTTATATCTGCATTTTAGAAGTCTAGGGCCTCTGCACGTGGCCTGTTAAGGATCGACATTCCACGTACATATCTGAAGGTCGTTGCCCTTATTTCGTTCGCTGGGGTCGTCAGCAGTTGAGTCATTCTTATTCCAGGCCATTGGTTTTTTCGGATATATTTTTGAGTAGGGAAGTTACCCCGACGTTACAACCCCCAACCTGGAGGGGCAGTTCTTTTGTTATATCCCTGGGACGCTGAGCCGGCTACACCAGAGCCAATGGTCCACTACGGGAGTATGAGCGCTGCCGTGGCTCCTCCATCACCATCTCTATTCCAAGGTAATGACTAACATTGGATATTCCTTACCGACGTGTGATCCGAATACGTCGAAACAGCTCTCACAAGATTTTGACTAAGTTCAACTAACTGGAACTGTAGACGCCACCGTTGATTCGTCTGCTGCCGTTTGGAACAAGAAGAAGTGCCTTAATGAGAAAGCATCATCCCCATTTCCCATCTTCTGTCCCCAGGACTTTCCAAATGAGCTTTTCACCCAATCTCCGATCAAGATACTATCCACCTGGCGGTCACCAACGTGTAGGTGGAGAGTAGGAGTTGGTAGGTCTAAGCTAAATGAGAACTTTATATTTTCATGTAATAGCATGCACCATCGTTTGACCACAGTTTCTGTTCTATTTCTTTTTACCAACTTTCGAGAACTTCGCTCGACTGATTTAAAAATAAAAATATTAAAAATCTCTTCACCCTAAATGTATACACCTGCGCAGATCCACTTTTTTATTGAAGAAATTGGCATATGCAGCTTGGAATCCATACTAATTCTGATAATATCTTTAGTTTAAGCAGCAAGATGTTTTATCTCTCTCATCATGAAGTTCAAATATCCATTATAGCACTTTAACCCTTAGTAGCTGTGAGGCACATTGATCTCACCTGATCACAAAGCATTTCAATTTCCTTAAGAACGACAAGTAGATTCATTTAATAAATTTTCTTAGTAATAAAACTCGAACTTAGGTGCTTGCCTACTTTAGGGGATTACCCACGACCAGAACACTTGAACAATATGTTTTAGTAATTCAGCTTGATTCTATGGGATGCGACCACCCATCACCACCATGTATATCGCGTTACTTATTTTATTCCTTTGTGAATTAAACTGCTACATATGTATGTTAAACTCATTCAGATTTCGTGATTCTAGTCATTGGCTTAATACGGGGGATTACTGAAAGGGGACCTACATGCATTTTTTTTTAAGTTTTTTATTGTTTTATTAAGAAACTCTTAGAGCGAAGAAATACTTATGAGCCAAATTGAAGAGATTTTGTTGGGTGATCTTAAATATCCTTGATTGTAAGGATATGAATCAATTGCACCCATAAGGGCCATTATTGTTTTCGTGAACAAATTTCATATCGAGATCTTAATTAAAACTTGTATTACAATATAACTATAGAGAGACTCAAAACTCCACCATTCAGTCAACAAATGCATGCATCTGTCTGTCTGTATGTACAACTGACTGCAGCCTAAGTAGCTGAAGATTTTTAACTTGATATATTACTTTACTTACTTATGTCCTGTATCCCCTTGTGGGTCCTAGGGCCTCTACTACGCCTACGCGCCATGGTGTACGGTTTCTGGCAATGTGTCTGAGTTCTCCCCCAACTTTTCCCTAACTGCCGCCAGGTCTTCTGCCATCCTGAGTTAGAGGGTTCCATTGCATAGCATGGTTCGCTATGGACCTGTCACACTTTCGGAACGTGTGACCAATCCACTGCCACTTCCGCCGTTGGATAGTTGTGCCTATTAGTTCCTGACCCGTCCTCTCGTAAAGGTGTTCGTTAGAGATATGATTGGGCCAGAAAATCCTTAAGATATTGCGCAGACACCTATTAACGAACGTTTGCAGCTTTCTGGTGATAGTAATGGTTACTATCCACGTGCTGCAACCATATAGCAGCACGGATTCAACGTTGGAGCGGAACAGTCTTATTTTGGTGCTCAAACTGATTGCATTGCTTCGCCATATTTTGGACAACGTCCCGAACGCGGACTTTGCTTTGGCGATCCTGTTGGCTATATCCAGTTCGGTTCCACCATCGGTCGAGAGAATACTCCCAAGATACTGGAAATCCTCTACTCTCTCTACCGGTTGTCCAGCAATGCATATTTGAGCCGATGAGTTAGTTCCAAGGCTGATGATTTTAGTTTTTGTCGTATTAATTTTCAGCCCGACGACACCTGCCTCCCTCTCCACATCTGCTGTCATTTGGTGGAGGTCCATAATTCTGTGGGAGAGTAAGCATACATCGTCTGCGTAGTCAAGATGTTTCAGTTGAGATGTAAGAGTCCATCGAATTCCTCCGTTTCCCGTCGACAAAGCTGCATGAAGCACATCGCTAATCACCAATAGGAATAATATAGGTGAAAGGATACAGCCTTGTCTTACCCCACTTTGGATCTCAAATTCCTCAGACAACCTTCCCCTGTGCAGAACGTGACATTTGGAGCCTTCATATGTAGCTTTGATAATAGCAATTAGTTTATCGGGAATGCCTCTCCTGCGTAAGGCACGCCAAATAAACTCCCTGTTGACACTATCGAACGCCTTCTCAAAATCGATGAACAGCAGGTGCAGTGGCGATCGATATTCAACACACTGTTCGATGATAATCCGCAGGGTGTTGATGTGGTCGGCACAGGAGGATCCAGAGCGGAAACCTGCTTGTTCGGCATCGAGTGTGTCTTCGAGATGTTGTTTGATTCGCTCAAGGATGATTTTAGCTATTATCTTAGCTACAGCAGACAGCACGCAGATACCCCTCCAGTTTCCACACTCCATTAAATTTCCTTTCTTAGGAAGCTTGACGATCATTCCCTTTTTCCACTCGTTAGGAAAGCTCTCAGCTTCCCAAGCTCTATCTATAAGTGGAAGCAGAAGCTCAGCCGATGTTGTTGGCGCTGCTCGTAAGAGCTCTGCTGGAATACCGTCAAGACCTACCGCCTTGTTGGTTTTGAGTGCCTTGATCGCAGTAATGATCTCATCTTTACTGGGAGTCGTGGTGCGTATTCGGGAACTTCTCACCTCGGGCATCTCAGTCTGATTTGGGAGCATATCGCTAGCGAATACACGGTTCAAAACCGGAGCAAAATGCTCTTTCCATCTCTTGAGCTGGTCTTCATCCGAAATGAGCAAGGAGCCGTCTAGGCTTTTCACTGGGTATTGGCTGGAGCTGCGACCACCTGTCAGCTCTTTCGTCATTCTGTAGACGGTCCTGCTGTCGCACCTCCGTGCAGCTTCTTCTGCTTCGGTAGCCAGCGCGTTGATGTAGTTGCGCTTGTCACGTCGTACGCTACGCTGAACTTCTCTCATCTTCATGCGATATAGGGACTCTAGCTCGCTTCTCCCTGCTGCTGGGGTAGCTGCAACGCGAGCTTTTAGCTGTTTTCATTCGTCAATCCGTCTCCAGGTATCCTCGGAAAGCCACGCCCTATGTCTTCCCTGCGATCGACCGACAATTCTTTCAGCACCAGATGTAAAAACATTTTTCACAGCACACCAATGGTCTTGGATGGTTGCGGGCATTGAGCTGCTGATTGCTTCCACACCTTGCGAAAAGTGCTCCCTTAATTGTTGGCGCACTGAGGGATCACTAAGTCTAAGTCTATGGTGGGATCTTCGAACTGCAGCAGTGCGTAGTTGGAGAGTAGCTATCATAAGATGGTGATCACGTACTATCCCCACATCTGCCCCTCCCCTGTTTCGGACGTCCAGGAGACTACTTCTAAAGCGGCGGCTGATAGCAAAATGGTCAATTTGGTTGGAGGTTGCTTGCCTGTCATTGGAAACCCAGCTGACTTTGTGGCAGGTCTTGTGCTCAAACATGGTGCCACCTATCACAAGGCGGTTGGCATTGCAGAAATCCACAAACCTTTCGCCGTTGTCATTGCGGTTGTCTAGTCCATACTTCCCGATTACATGTTTGAGCCCTTCGTTGTCATTGCCTACCTTGGCATTCAAATCCCCCATCACTATGACAATGTCTCCATTTGGTGTTGTGTTGAAGACGGCGCTTAAGAGATTGTAGAAGCTCTCCTTTTCGTCCTCAGACGAACTATTCGTTGGGGCGTAACACTGTATGATGGTGACGCGTCGTACTCTATTCCGGAATCTGGCCGTCAAAATCCTATCACCATGAGGCTGCCAGGAAATTAAGCCCTTGCGTGCTGTTGTTGTTAGCAGTAGTCCGACTCCATATTCCCGCGGACTTCCGGATGGTCTTCCAGAATAGAGTAGTACAGTGTTACGCGTTGGAGACTGGTACTCGCCCGCTTCTAACCATCTTAGTTCACTTACCCCCAAAATGTCCAGTTTATATCGCATGAATTCCTTTTCCAGTTGGAGGAATCTGGCATTGTAAGGACCTTCTCTTCCCGAGTCGAGGAGCGTCTTTACATTCCAGAAACCTATCTTTGTCCGGGTACAATAGCCAAAAGTCGTCAACATGTGATCAGTCCTTATTCGAGGCATAGTGTCGGTTGATATATTAGGTCAATTTCGTCATAATTTGAAGCGAAATCGGAATTTTCATTCTAACCTCAAAGTTAACTATACCTTACTTACTTACATAGGTGGCGCTACAGTTCGGGGTGAACCTGGGCCTCAACCAATAAGCCTCTCCATTTAGTTCGGTCTTTAGCTAATTGCCTCCAGTTGCGCACTCCAAGTTGGTTGAGGCCCCCTTGAACTTGTGCGCGCCACCTACGGCGAAGAGGCCTTCAGCTGCATTGTCTCTCCGGGTTAGATTCGAAGACTCTGCGGCCGGAGCATCCATCCGTTCTGCACGTCCTATCCATCTCAAACGTCCAATTTGACTAGGTCGATGTCGCTGTACAGCTCGTATATGTTAGTTCGTCATCTTCTTCTTCAAAATCCGTCAACGCGAACGGGACCTTATACCTTACGAAGATTTTTTCTCTCGAAGCGACCAAGGATATCTTCATCCTCTTTTAATGAAGCCCATGTTTCAGCACCGTAAAGCAGGTCTGGGATGATCAGGGTCTTACAGAGAGTTTCTCTAGTTATTCGAGATAGGGCTTTACTGTTGAATTGCCTTATTACGATTGGCAAGAGTTCTTCGCTGGATTTTTGTGCTGGTGTCGTTTTCAGAATTAATAGCAGAGCCAAGATAGACAAAGCCTCTTACTATCTCGAAGTTATAGCTGCCCACTGTGATGTTCTGTCCGATACTTCGGTATTGATTGTCCCTTCTAGTTGACAGCATATGGTATATCCGTACTTGGTCTTGTCCATGTTTATCGCGAAATCCATTTCGACCGCTTCTGCTTCAATACATGCAAACGCAACGGCGACAGCTCGCTGAGTTCTTCCAATAATGCCAATATCATCGACGTATGCAAGCAGTTGTACAGACTTGTGATAGATTGTGCCGTTGGCGTTGGCTTGTGAGTTCCGCACAAGCCGTTCAAGTACAATATTAAAAAAAGTCACATGACAGCGCATCACCTTGTCTTAAACCTTTTGTGCCATCAAAGGTCTCGGTGAGGTCACTACCGACATTGATGGAGCAGCAACCTTTCTCCATCGTCATCCTGCACAGACGGACAAGTTTGGCAGGGATGCAAAACTAGACATGGCTCTATATTGCTCTTCTCTACAGATGTTGTTATAGGCGGCCTTGAAATCGATAAAGATATGATGAGTATCGATTTGGACTTCTTAAGTTTTCTCCAGGATCTGTCGAACTGTGAAGATTTGATCGATGGTGGACATTTTTGGCCTTCAGGCGTTCACACAATATGGCAGAAAAGATCTTGTATGCGATATTAAGGAGACTGATACTTCTTAATTAATGCAGTTGAGAGAGTCTCTTTTCTTGTGGATCGGGCAAACGACGGTGAGATTCCATTCATCAGGCATACACTCGTCTGACCAAATCATAGAGATGAGTTGGTATATGTTCTCTATCAATTCATCGCCAGCTGCCTTGAAAAATTCGCCCGGTAAGTCGTCAGGTCCAGCAGTGTTGTTGGATTTTAGCTTTGATACTGATTTCCCCATTTCGCTTTCATTAGGTGGACGGAAATTTTGACTATCATCGTCTATGTTGAATGGTTTATACTATACCTTACTTAAAACCAATTAAAATAAAAATACGTGACGTCTAATGATTTTGTTTAGATTTCATCATTGGGTTAGTTTACATATGTACCATATTAAGAAATCCCGTCACTGGTTTCTGCCAGAAAATTCGTGTAACAGTATTTTATTTTAATACTCAGTTATTTCGAAACCTTTCCGAGTTTGTTTCGCTTAGATTAATAATTAGGCAACATATGGCATACGGATGATCGTGATGTACTGATTTTTGGAAAATCGTAACGAAATCTTAAGAAAATTTGAATTTTAACGATTTTGTTTGAATTTAAAATCTGAAAATTTCGCAGCCGTTCAGTATAGTATGTGTACAGGGTGACCAGATAAGAACGATAGGAAAAAAATTTAAATAAAACAACAACGATGCGAGATATGAAATTGATTCTGGCTATATTTTGAAGCTACATTGATGCCATTATCTGTCGAATAGCACATCATTTAAATGGCCGCCTCAGCTTCGCTGGCAGTGCTTCAAGACGTCGGTCTAATTTGATGACTTGGTCCAATACGTACGGCGTTATTCTGGCAATAGCGTCTCGAATGTTGGCCTCGAGCTCGTCCAAAGTAGTTGGCTTCTTAGCGTAGACTACGGACTTGATGTAGCCCCAGAGAAAACAATCGAGTGGTGTCGCATGATCGCGGCGGCCTATTGATGAACGCTCGCCGTGAGATGACACAGTCGCCAAGTTTCTCCCTCACAACTTTGAGCGTTTCGTCGCTTGTATGGCATAGAGCGCCGTCTTGTTGGAACCACAGCTCGGATGTGCTCGATGTTCTCGAGCACAATAGCCAACATTTTTTTTTTTTTTATGATTTGCGCGTACTCAAAGGGTTATGAAAACCTTTCACATGTTTATACACAGTGCGGGAAACATTGGAAAGGATAGAGAGAGAGAGAGAAGATTTTTGATGTAGTGGTTCTTGAAGCTCAGTTGTTTATGCTTCGGAGATTCTCCGGGGGTGGCATCCAGATAACTGGGGAGATTTTTGTTATTTTTTGTCTTTGCTTCTCATTCATTGTACCTTTTTCCCGATAACCGATATCAAGGGAAAATCACCATCAACAGAGCGAACAATTTTTCCAGCCACATGACCAAGCTACTGCCAGTGTTATACCTTCGCAGTAGTGTTCACACAAGCTTTCGCAAATGATCGGACTAACTTTATATATTTCATGAGGAAAAAATAAATGCTTGCTGACATCCGGATTTGAACTATGAACCATTAGCTATTAGCCATTGCTACCCCAAATAAGCCGGGTTGACTCTTTGACGATGCCCAATTCAGCTGATCGACGCCGAACCGACATTTATGGGTCTTATAAGATACTGGCCACTACAGCGCCTATAATTTCTTCATTTCGCACCAATCTCTGTCTGGTTGGTGGTACTCCCAAAGAGTGTACTCACGCTCAAACTTTTACACGATGCGACGAATTGCTTGCACACTGAAGCCATGATGACGACCGATCTCACGACGAAATTCACGTTGCGTATATACACCTGAGCCGGAATTTCTATATTATTTTTTAATAATTTCCTAACATTCGGCAACGTGAAACGGTGCATGATGAAATGGCAAACCTTAGTGAATATTTTGACAGTCATGTCATGGCAGGATGTCATTGGTAACTTTGACAGCTGCTGAAACATAACATTTGGAAAATGTGTCATTGCTCTCTGGTCACCCTTTATAATAATAATGAGGTTGCAAGTCCGTGCGACTCCGTCGTGAACTTTTGTTTTGAATGGGAGTAAGTAGTTACGTAGAAGGTTCACACTAAGAGCCAATGTAAAGTTTTTGAAGTAATAATAGTTCCAAAACTTGAAAAATCTTCAAGAGACAAGAAATCGAACAGACCGATATCGCTTCTCTTAATAATACCAAAAGTATTTCAAAAATTGCTGCTGAAGCGTCTACAATCGGTGATTGTAGAAATATCCCTAGTTTATGATCACCAATTTGGCTTCAGAAGAAACATTCCACAATCGAACAGGTTTATAAAATAACCAATGAAAAGAGAAGGAAAAAGGGTATGACGTCTCTCTGGCATTCAACAAGGCATTGTACGAATGTTTAAGACATGTCCTTCCGGAAGAGTTTTAATAAACTCTAGAATCCTACGGTGCGGATCCGTGTCAAAGACGGAAGTTTATATTCAGAATGTAAAGAAATCGCTGCTGGGGTTCCGCAAGGATGTGTCCTTGAACCGGTCGTATTCCTCCTATACACTCGAGGCATACTTAAGGCACAATTGTGGGATGCTTTAAAGTGAGCAAGAATCATATTAAGTCATAGGATCTCTGAAGACTAATAATTAAAAAGTAAAATATTTTTCAATTAGGAACATATTTTCCATGAGCAGATCAAAGTTTCTCTTAGAAATAATTTTTTTTTACAAGTAATCTTTAGAGGGTATAAAATAGCTTTCCTACGTTTTGGCGCTGTGTACCTTTTGATCATTTCGAGAAATATCCCATTTTTCTTTGCCCTTTTAGATCCTTGCTCTAATACCTATTTAAAGCACTTGCAGCACAACACACCTCCCATTTCCGTTGGAAGAGAATAACACTTTCTGCAAGGTTTACCTACTACCATTTACCGATGTGAATGCTGGAAGAGAAATTATAAACTGTGTCATAATTTTATTTGTAGACATTATACAAAATAGTAAAACAGCTGATGTAACTCGGGTTATCAGCTAATACTATAATTTTATTGGCCTAAGGGTCAGCGGGTCCGAGTGATCCTGCACTTCTAATGTAGTAGCTTGGGAAGTTTAGGTAAAATGCACTTAAGGAATAAATAATTCATCTTAACTCCTTCTAATAGGATAAATCAAGTGTAAAAATTATCATAGGGAAAATTTGGTGTAATTTTTCCTCTAGAAGCCGTCATATTGCAATCGCCTAACATGAAACTTCTTAATTCGCAAAATCAGCATTGATAACTCCATCATTCAGGAATATGGTTTGATTAGTTAAGGGTGGCTGCTGGTACCGAGATACAGACACACGTAGACCAGAAGAAGTACATTATGATGTAGTTATCACTAATAGAGGCTACGCTAGGACCTACTCTTCATCTCTGTGGCTCGTGCAGAAATCGTTTAAAAAGAAACCCATCTCCCAAGATCAAGTGTAGAATAGCTTTCACCAATCACTATTTGTAAGGGTTAAGAAGGCAACTGAGTAGCAAACCTCTCACTGGAGGAGTAACTAAGGTGGTGTTGGTCCTGACTAAGGCAGATGAAAACACTGTCTACTGTATTAAACAAAATAACTTCGTGTGATCTTTGGTCATGTTCTAGCAATGGGGTTTGCAGAAGAAGATATAATGAAGAATTTTACAGGGTGTACAGCGATGTAGATATAGACAATAAACTTCAAATACATCAGATAATGTACAGGCCAGGATATGGATAGTGAACGGACAAAAGGGCTTTATCACAAGTAATCTTTAAATATATTGTAGCATCCATAGACTAGCATGGTGTGGCAACACTACCGCCATTTATCAAAACTGCCATCATGAACAGCAATTTGTTCCACATTTCACATTCCACAATTCACCCCTAGTGACATCTAGCATATTCGAAAACGTTATAGAGGTTCTTGTATTTGGTATAAATACACCAACTACCAGCAAAGAAGACACAGTCGATAGAGGTGAAAATAGCGATGAACAAGTGTGATTAATGTAAGAGTTAATTATTTGACGATTGGTGTTGAGAATATACGATATTGTTATTAAAAGAGAATTTGTAGAGATAGTTTGAGTTGAGAACAGTGAAGAATAAGGTGATTTGATTATTTGGAAGTATAAAAGTGAAGTTGATAGTTTTTTTTTTAAATAAATACTTCAGATACACAGAAGACGGTCTTATTATAACGAACCGCAGCACGAATATTACAATATTACAGAGAAACATCCCCGCGTGGGAGACTTTACTTATTGTGGCATGCACATTTCGAAGGGGACCTCATTCAAGTTGGCATATGAAACTAGAGGCAGCTTGCTAAGATTGGAGGTGACTGGAGAGTAGATTGTAAGCGTCAAATACAAATACAAATATTTGGCGCAACAGCTCTTTTAAAGTGCCAGGGCCTAGCTTCTCGCAACCACTCATGTTGTGTGCGTTATATTTTTCACACGAATGGAAGAGACCCACAGTTTAATGCCGAGTCCGAGCGGTGATTTGAGAAGCTTTTTCGTGACAACTATACTCTCGGATGTTTGTCAGACGCTCGTGAGAGGTGGAACCGTGAAAAAACTTTTGTGTTTTCTGGGATTCGAACTTAGAACCTCATGCGCAGTGATCCGACACACTAACCGCGCCACGGCGCCCATTATAAGCGTCATCTAAACATATTTTGCCAGCCTAGAAGTATATTTGTTACATTATATTAGTTGTAACTTCCCACATATCTATTTTAAAGGCAAAAACAATTCACGTGTCACGTATCTTTGAATCTGTTTCTTAAGTGAAATTTTGTATCAAATTCAAATCTCTGTGCAAAATTGTTTTACTTCCTTAAATACTCCTCCTTCCACTCCCTCAAATTGGTTCTTCATTTTACTAAATAACTGCCTAGAATAATGTCATTAACCCCAATCAATCCGCCCACCGTCAATACATTAACCCTAATTTACGGGTCCACCAACTGAAAAAGCATCACCTCTGATTTATACTAACACCTACCTCAGCGACATTGAGACAACCTATCTTACATGCAAACACCATGCCATGTTAAACGTGCGAAAGAATTCTAAAACAATAGATTCTTCCACTCCTGCATCTAGTCGCTGGTTTACCAACCATCACTAGTTACCATGAACCATCCAATCAAGGAATCAGATATTAAATGAAGCGTTAAGTAGAATCCATGTTGCATAGCTTGTTCAGCACCTTATTCGATTGTGATCATCACGAAAAGCGATGTTCCCATTTTTTGCACTCCTCTTCTTTTGCCAGAGACTCATCTAGTGTATACATGCCACCATCGCATACCCATTTACCACTAAACCAATTAAGGGTAATCTCAATTAAAAATCTTAAGTCATTATACCAGCTACTCAGCACAAGGGGAAAAAACGCTGCTCTTCTCCTAGTTTTCCTGTTGGATTTGATGAAGAAGATTCCTCCGGAGCCGGGTCCAATCGGAACATTAATTATTTAGTATATCTGCACAGGTTTTATGTGTGCATCTCTGTTCCTCTCGCTGCTTGGTGGACATAACTAACACAAGCATTGTTGTAATAGACAGGAGAAAGAGATCTCATTAAGGGTACACGCTTTTACTGGAGCACTTTTTACAACAAATTCTTCCCATGATCCCATGAACGACGGGGACGACTAAACTGGAATCGCATTCAAAGTGAAAAGTATGCCATGGCTTGTTCTTGTGCACAAGTGCACAATGAACATGCACTGGGCTATTGAACAACAGAATTCAAGAATTTTAAGCATTCGCATTGAACTGCCAAGTGATATAGCTTGTTTCCCAATGAAATCGGAGCGGAAAATGTTTATCTAAGAAGAGAAGGTGCGCACAAAAAGTGCCCATCAAGATTGTTATTTTGTTAGAATTTCTTGCTGGACGTGTGGAATGGAACTTGCTACACATTGATCAGGGAGACCAGGAAGTCATTTCATGCCTAGGATTCAGGTCAGACTTGAGGTAGGTATTGGGTTTCCTTTTTGTGGTGCCTCTCTGATTGATTCCTGTTTCTAGAATTGATGTTGGTCATGATCGAGTATCAAATGGCTTACTCTTCTGGAATCCTTCGTGCATTGATAGCAAAAATTCTTTGTCCAATGCTTTCCAGTGCTCATCTATGTGTGTTGTATTGAGCTTCGGCGCCTTTGACGCGATGGTTTCTGAATTGCTTACACACTACTGCGTTCGACAGTGTAAACAGAGAGGTTGCGTAAGAGAGGCATTCCGAACCAATTGGTGGCTATTAGAAAAGTAAGTTATGTCACGTGCTGCATAGGATTAGGTTGTCGGAAGAATTTGAGATCCGCAACAGCATTCGGCAAGGTTGTATACTACTCTATCATCACTACTCCTTTTGGTGGAAATTAGTAATTTTTTGTAGAGCGCTTTATCGACAAGAAGTTGCAGAATTCAATGGAGCCTTACAATCTATCTCAAACACTTCGATTATGCTGACGATGCTTGTCTACTATAGCACAGAATAATGGCAAATGTCCACTTGTTTGGCGGCAGGCGACAGGTCGAGAGAGTTGACAATTTCCATTACCTTGGAAGTACTGCATCGGCTGATGGTAATACCGAATTAGGTGTCAGCAGTCGCATATCTAAATCTAAGGCTTGTTGTCTCAAGTATGGAGAAGCTGTTTAATCAATTTAAGCACCAAGCTGCGACTGTTCGGCTCTAACATGGAATCAGTGCTGTTATATGGGTGCAGTACCTTTGAATTGACCGTCAATGTCACAAAAAAGTTGCAAACTTTTGTTAATCGCTTTTTAAGGAACATGTTACAAGTATTTTGGCCAATATACATCTGAAATATACAGCTTTGTGAGAGGACGGGCAAGGAAGGTATAAATGTGTTTATACAAAAGGGAAAGTGGTAGTAGAATAGTCACATTTTACGTAAGGACGAAAGTTTTACTGTCCGACAAGCTATGCTAACACAACTAGGGTGAATTCAAGGAGGTCCTCATATGACGTGGAGTAAAGCAGTTACAAAGGAATCTCGGCAAATGGAAAAGAGAGGGATGGAGTTCAAGCACATCGCTAGGAATCGAACATGATGGCGCTTAGGCGTGGTTTTTGCCTTAAGACACCGAAGGGAATACAGGTTTTAAGTAGTTAGCACTACTGAGCCACGCATTCTGTAGGCTTATCATCTGTTGGCTCCCAATTAAACTTATAACTACCGTTCGATCAAACTGATGTCAGCACCATAAACATTGTTGAGCCATGAAGATCGATGAGCCACGAAGATTTTTGAGCGTGCATTAGGTGACCGACTGAGAAAACTAATACGGCTATATGATGATGGGCTGGCTGGTCAAACGGTAGTGCATGCGATCATATGAAAACGCAAGCGTTTTCACTCATCTGAGGCCTACCAACTCCTACTCTCAACCTCCACGCGGTGACAGCCGGGTGCCTAGTACCTTAATCCAAGAAATGGGTAACCAACCCCGTTTGGCAGCGGACGAATTCCCTAGACGGAGTCAACGGTGGCGTCTATAGTTCCAGTTAGGTTGAACTTAGTGAATACCTTGCGCGAGCTGCTTCGACGTATTCGGATCACAGGTCGGTAAGGAATTTCCAATGTTGGTCAGGACATTGGAATAGAGATGGTGGCGGAGGAGCCCTTAATAGGCCAACGGCAGCGCTCATACTCCCGTAGTGGACTACTGGCACCGGTGTAGCCGGCCCCTCGTCCTAGGGGAATAATTAAGGAACTGGCCCTCCAGGTTGGGGGTTGTGCCGTCGGCGTATCTTCCCTACCACGTAAAAAGCGCATGGTTCCGAAACAACCAAAAGCCTCGGATAAGGATGACTCAACTAATGACGACCCCAGCAAACGAAATAAGGACAACGACCTTCGGATCTGTACGTGGAATGTTCTGTCCCTTTACAGACCACGTGCAGCCGAACAACTAGCAGAGGCCCTAGACTGCTATAAAGCAGATATTACCGCCATCCAGGAAGTGCGATGGGATGGGCCGGGCAAAAAGAGGATGAAAAACTGTGACATCTACTACGGTGATTGCTACAGAGGCAACAGGCAACGCTTATTCGGATGCGGATTTGTCATACGCGGCAGACTTAGGCAAGAAGTCTTAAGCTTCCGACACGGTGAGCGAGCGTATTATGACGATCCGGATCAAGGCTAAATTCGCTAACATAAGCCTAATGTGTGTTCATGCCCCCACAGAAGAAAAGGACCCTGCCACCAAAGAGTGTTTCTACGGGCTCCTCGACAAAACATACGAGCAATGTCCTAAATACGACGTTAAAATCGTATTGGGCGATTTTAACGCCAAAATAGGAAAGGAGGACGTCTTTGGTAGGGCAGTCGGTAAGCATAGCCTACACGACACCACGTCTGATAACGGACTAAGGCTAATTGATTTCGCTGTGGAGCGAAATGTCACCATATCAAGCACATGGTTTCCTCATCTCGATATTCATAAGCAGACATGGCGGTCCAATGATCATGTCACGATCAACCAAATTGATCATATTGCGATCGACGCAAGGCATGCCTCCAGTATTCTGGATGTCCGGACCTTCCGAGCGGCCAACATAGACTCGGATCATTACCTTGTTGTAGCCAAGGTACGAATGCGAATATCCCAATCTGAGCAACGAAGAAGAATTACTGTGAGAAAATTTAACGTCGAAAAGCTACAATCGCAAGAGACCGCCAGACTCTTCGCTGAACGCGTATCCCGAAATCTCTCAATCACCCCTTTGCCGCCAGCATCAAGTACCGAAGACGAGTGGCAACGCTGCCAACATGCCATCAGAAACGCCGCGACTGATGTGCTGGGTCTCGCTCGCCCACCACCGCGAAACCCCTAGTTTGACGAAGAATGCCGGCGAGTGCATGCAGCAAAACAAGAGGCATACAAAGCGGCGCTGCAGCGGAAGACGAGAGCTGCTCGTGAGCTCTACGAGCAAAAGAGGCGGGAAGAACATCGGCTTCTCCAAAAGAAGAAGAAAGAGCATGAGAAGCGCGCGTTTGAGAATATCGAGAGTTTATACTCCAGGAACAATGTACGGAAGTTTTACCAAAAGGTAAAAAGAACGTGTCAGAGAAGTAATACCCGTACTGAAACCTGTAGAGATGAAAATGGAAACCTCGTAGTAGAATCACAGTCGGTGCTGAGAATATGGAAAAACTACTTCTGCAGACTGTATAACGGCGACGAAGACCAACATCCCGCTGTCAGGCAGAATGAACCATTCAACATAGACGATGATAGTCAAAATTTCCGTCCACCTGACTAAAACGAAGTGAGGATAGCAATATCCAAGCTAAAATCGAACAAGGCTGCTGGACCTGACGGCTTACCGGCCGAACTTTTCAAGGCAGCTGGTGATGAATTGGTAGAGTGCATACACCAACTCATTTCTAATATTTGGTCAGACGAGTGTATGCCTGATGAATGAAATCTCAGCATCGTTTGCCCGATTCACAAGAAAGGAGAGCCCCTCAACTGCGCCAATTATAGAGGCATCAGTCTCCTCAACATCGCATACAAGATCTTTTCTGCGATATTGTGTGAACGCCTCCAACCTTTTATCAACAGCCTGATCGGACCCTATTAGTGCGGTTTCAAGCCAGGAAAGTCCACCATCGATCAAATCTTCACACTTCGGCAGATCCTGGAGAAAACCCAAGAATTCCAAATCGATACTCACCACCTCTTTATCGATTTCAAGGCCGCCTATGACAGTATCTATAGAGAAGAGCTTTATAGAGCCATGTCTAGTTTTGACATCCCTGCGAAACTTGTCCGTCTGTGCAGACTGACGATGGATAACGCTCGCTGCTCCATCAAGGTCGGTAATGACCTCACCGAGACCTTTGATGTCAAAAAAGGCTTTAGACAAGCTGACGCGTTGTCATGTGACTTCTTCAATATTGTACTTGAACGGATTGTGCGGAACTCATAAGCCAACACCGGAGGCACAATCTATTACAAGTCTGTACAACTGCTTGCATACGCCGACGATATAGACATTATCGGAAGATCTCAGCGGGCTGTCACCGGTGCTTTTGCAAGCATTGAGGCGGAAGCGGCCAAAATGGGTTTAGCGATAAACGAGGGCAACACCAAGTATATGCTGTCAACTAGAAGGGAAAACCAACACCGACGAATTGGACAAAACGTCACCGTGGGCAGCTATAACTTCGAGGTAGTAAGGGACTTTGTCTACCTTGGCTCTGCTATAAACTCGAAAAACAAAATCAGTGCAGAAATCAATCGAAGAATAACTCTTCCCAATCGCTGTTTTTTTGGGCTTATAAGGCAATTCAGCAGTAAAGCCCTATCTCAAACAACTAAGGAGACTCTATATAAGACCTTGATCATCCCAGTCCTACTTTACGGCGCTGAAACATGGACTTTATTAAAAGAGGATGAAGATATCCTTGGTCGCTTCGAGAGAAAAATATGCGGTCCCGTTTGCGTTGACGGGTTTTGGAGGAGAAGATTCAATCACGAACTATACGAGCTGTACAGCGACATCGACCTAGTCAAAAAACTGCGTATTGGACGTCTGAGACGGCTAGGACATGTAGAGCGAATGGACACCAACGCTCCGGCCCGCAGAGTCTTCGAATCTAATCCCGAGGGACGACGCAGTAGAGGGAATCATCGTCGTAGGTGGCGCGCACAAGTTCAAGGGGACCTCGACCAACTTGGAGTGCGCAACTGGAGGCAATTAGGTAAAGACCGAGCTAAATGGAGAGGCTTTTTGGCTGAGGCCCAGGTTCACCCCGAACTGTAGCGCCGCCTAAGAAGAAGAAGATATGATGATCAGTGCGGGTTTGTCGCGAGTAAATCAACCACAGATGCAAGCCAATGTATAAGGATTACAACGAAAAAAAAACGTCGTGATCCCTTAAAGGATTTGCTTATTTCTTTGGTTGACTTTAAAAAGGCATTTGACAGACAACCACCAGATCTGATATGGGTGGTGCTAAGATATCGAGGAGTTCGAGTAGCTTATGTACAGATAATCATAGACATGTTTAAAGGAGTAAAAGTAAGAATAAGATGCCCCGCTGGAGTAACCGAAGAGATCCCAATTAAAGTCCGGGTGCACCAGGGAAGCATCTTAAGTAAATTAACAACAGCTGAGATGAAAAAGCTTTGCAAGACAGCAGATGTGACAAAGCTTGATCGAATAAGAAGTTCAAAGATCCGTGAAATTTTTCACGAAACTATCTCACGAAATATAGGTAGCGACCGACTCAGTTGGTATTGCCATTTTCAAAGAAGAGATAATTTGAACCTTGTTAAAAAGGCAATATTAATCAACGTTCTAAAGAAATCGCGAAAAGAAAGGCAGGCATTTGTGAATCACACAATTGCAACGTCACCAATATTTGGTTTGCCTCAGTAATGCAGTTATTCAAAATCGACAGACCTAGCCATATTTTCAGAGGTCATACAGGCGGATCAGTAGAACTGCAGTAAAGTGAGAGGGTTATGATCCCTTGAGTTCAGACCATACTTACTTGCTTAGATGGCACTACAGTCCGGGGTGGACCTTTGTACAATTCTCTCAAGTACTATGTTAAAGAGATCGCATGATAGCGCGTCACATTGTCTAAGACCTTTCCTGACATCGAACGATTCGGTGATGCTCTTACCGACTTTGATGGAGCAGCGAGAGTTCTCCATCGTCATTCTACACAAACGGACGGGCTTGGCAGGGATGCCAGGACTAGACATGGCTGTGTATAACTCGTCTCTATACACGCTATCATAGGCAACTTTGAAATCGATGAAAAGGTGGTGTGTATCGATTTTATATTCATGGGTTTTTTTTAAGATCTGCCGTAGTATGAATATTTGGTCAATGGTGGACTTTCCAGGCCTGAAACCACACTGATAGGGACCTATCAGGTTGTTAACGATCGGTTTTAGGCGTTCACATAATACGGCAGACAGGATCTTATATGCGATATTTAGGAGACTTATACCTCTGTAGTTGGCGCAGTTCAGAGGGTCTCCTTTCTTCAGGATCGGGCAAACGATGCTGAGGTTCCATTCATCGGGCATACTTTCGTCCAACCAGATTTTACGGATGAGCTTGTGCATGCTCCTTACCAACACATCTCCTCCTGCCTTGAAAAGTTCAGCGGCAAGGCCGTCGGCTCCAGCAGCTTTGTTGGATTTGAGTTTAGATATCGCTATCCTCACTTCATTCTGATCGGGTTGACGGGAGTCTTGACTGTCATCGTCACTGTTGAATGGCTCATTCTGTCTGACAGTGGAATATTGGTCATCATCGCCGTTTAACAGTCTGCAGAAGTGTTCCTTCTATATCCTCAGCACCGTCCCTGCAGGCTTCTGTTCTGGTTTTGAAACCCTTTCATGTTTTCTTTACCTTTTGGTAAAATTTTCGAACATCATTCCTGCAATAGAGTCTCTCAATATCCTCAATCGAGCGCTTCTCATCCTCCTTTTCTTCTTTCTGAGAAGTCGATGTTCCTCTTTTCTTCTGCTCACGTAAAGCTCGAAAGCAGCTCTAGTCCTTCTATGCAGCGCCGCTTTGTACGCCTCTTGTTTAGTTGCATGTGCCTGCCGGCATTCCTCATCAAACCAGGGGTTTCGTTGTGTTGGCCGAGAGAAACCCAGTACATCAGAGGCGGCATCTCTGATGGCTTGTTGGCAACGCTGCCACTGGTCTTCCGCATTTGCTGCTGGCGGTATAGGACTTAGATTAAGATTAGAAGAAACTCGATCGGCAAAGGTTTTGGCGGTCTCTTGCGATTGTAGCCGCCCGACGTCAAATTTCCTCACAGTATTTCGTTGATTTCGCTCCGTTCTGGATATCCGCATCCGTACCTTGGCTACAACTAGGTAGTGATCCGAGTCCACGTTGGCTCCTCGGAAAGTCCGGACACCCAGAATACTGGAAGAGTGCCTTGCGTCGATCGGAATGTGATCGATTTGGTTGACAGTTTTTCGATCAAAGGAGAGCCATGTTCCTTTGTGAATATCGAGACGTGGGAACCGCGTACTAGCTACGACAAAGTTTCGCCCCGCTGCAAAGTCGATTAGCCTGAGTACGTTGTCGGATGTGATGTCGTGCAGGCTGTGCTTTCCGACCACGCTACTAAAGACGTCTTCCCTTCCTAGCTTTGCGTTAAAATCACCTAGGATAATTTTAACGTCGTGGCTAGGGCATTGCTCATACGTCTTGTCCAAGAGCTGGTAAAAGTCATGCGTGAACGCATATTAGGCTTATGTTGGCAAATTTAGCCTTGATACGAATAGTCATGAGGCGCTCGTTCACATGCCGGAAACTCAAGACTTCTTGCCTAAGTCTGTCTCCAATGACAAATCCGCACCCGAATAGACGCTGTCCTTGTTGCCTGTAGCAGTCGCCGTAGTAGATGTCGCAGTTTTTCATCTTCCTTTTACCCGGCCCATCCCATCGCACTTCTTGGATGGCAGTAATGTCTGCTTTGAAACACTCTAGGGCCTCCGCAAGTTGTTCGGCTGCACGTGGTTTGTAGAGGGACCTAACATTCCACGTGCAGACACGAAGATCGTTGTCCTTTGTACGTTTGCTTGGGTCGTCAGCAGTGAAATCATCCGTATCCGAGGCTGTTGGTTGCTTCGTAACCGAAAGTTTTTTACGTGGTAGGGAAGTTAACCCGACGGCACAACCCCCAACCTCGAGGACCAGATCTTTTTTTTTTTGTACCCCTAGGACAAGAGGCCGGATACACCGATGTCAGTAACCCACTTCGGGGATATGAGCGCTGCCGTTGGCCCATTAAGGGTTCATCCGCCACCATCTCTTTTTCAATACCCTGACGTAGTATTGAAAATCCTTACAGACCTCAGCTCCAAATATGTTGAAGTAGCTCCGGTAAGGTATCCGCTGGTCTGTAGAAGTCACCGTTGATTCCATCGGGAGAATTCATCCGCCGCACGTCCTCCTTCTGAGGAGCTCTTGCTAGACTTCTGAGACGCATATTTCAGCCGATCAGGTCAACAGGAGATGCCTCGTCCGGTTAGACATATGCGTTCAGCTGCACATATATCGTCAGACTCAGCATACGCTCATCGTTAGTTCACTATCAGATAGCTATCCAGCGGGCACCGCGAGGAGGTGATGATGCGATTTTGCCCACCCAGTTCAGACCATAACCTCGCCAAAATAGGAGGAAGAAGACAACAATTTAAACTCGACTTCTAAAGACTTATTTGCAGCCATAGTCGACCACTAAAATTCCAGTTTGTAACAGTCTTTAAATTCGGAGGGTATTTTTTCATTTTTTTTTTATGTTCTGGTAGGGGTAAACTTTCTTTATTAATACTTTTAGCTCGTACTACGAGTTATGCCCGACTTCATGCTCCTGCATGGTTACGTGCTAAAAAAAACCCCTTCTATTTCTCTGTCCTGTTGCTTCCCTGCGGCACCGCCAGTCAATGCATTCCTTCGCAGGGGCAGGTTTAACATTTCGTCACTTCTTTTTTGGCTGCCAGGGTTAGCAGAATCTTCGTTTCTCGCGCTTCGCGTTACTCTTCCTCTGTGCGCAGTTGCTTCATCATACTCGTGATTACTTCATTTGCCGTTTCCCAGCCTTGACTTCTCACCAGCATAAATGAGATCTTGGGTTCACTTGCCCGCCATTTGCTCTTTCTAGGATGTTATTAGCTATTATCTCATTTTGGCATTCCATCAATAGATGCTCCGCGTTCTGCACTTTTCCTTCACAGTGCTGGCAGAATGGGTCATTCGCGTGCTTATATTCCCGGAAGCATCCGTGCCCCGATAGAAATTGTGTTAGGTAGTAGTTTAACTCCTCGTGCTTTCTGCTAATACATTCATCAATTTCGGGAATCAATTTGTATGTCCATCGCATTTTGGTTGTGATGTTCCACCTATGTTGCCATTCTGCTATTATAGCTTCTACCGTTGTTGCTCTGCATCGTGCTCGTTTTCATGTAGTGCCGCGGTCTTCTTCGCCTCTAAATCGATAGACATACGGCCTGATATTACACTTATCGCATCCACTGACACAGTTCTAAAGGCGCAGCATACCCTTAAAGATGCGCCGAGTTCATCGTTCTAATGTACGACTTACGGTGAGCCGCTGATGCCCATATTGGGGCCGCATACAGGAGTATTGACTTATTCACGGTCATTAGAAGATTTCTGGTTTGCTGTCTTATTTATTTATTTATTTTATTTATATATTATATAATCGCTGTACATGTAAGAGTACTCTTAAAATGAGTACAGGTAGGAAAAGGCAAACTTTTATGCATACAAGATGAAATAGTGTGTTAATACAATATGAAAATGATACATTAAAAAAAAAAGAAATACAATAATAAAATAGAACATTAAAAACAGGAAAAAAATTAAATTAAACAGTAAATCGTTGCAACCATGTAGACTAAGAAGATTAATACAACAAATGCGAATAATTTCAATTTAAATTGGAGAAATACGAAAAACATGCCGATTGAAACTGTCTGTATTCGACTTTAGAATTCACCTGGTATGGCAGGTGGTTCCAAAGAATTACAGCATGAACAAAGAACTGTCTACGTGATGTCAAGCATGTATATGTAGACGGCCTTAATGTTATATAGCGACTAGACCTGGATAGGACAAGCTTATTGTATAGATATGCAGGTTGCTTCTTGTGAATAACTTTGAAGAGTAGAACGCAGGATCGATATTTTAAAAAATGTTCCTAATCGCAACCAATAAGTTTGCGGCGTTCCGTTGAAACATGGTCGTACCTACGAAGATTAAGCACATACCTAGCAGCCGAATTTAGCGCTCTTATCAATTTTCGAAAAGAAGTGCTGTCACAGTCAGCGAAAAGCTCACACCCGTAAGTAATAATTGGCATGATAAGTGCCTTTACAAGTTTTAATTTCTACTAATTGAAAGACCTCTGAGGGATGCATATACTTTAGATACTATACTGTTTATGTGGTCGTTCCAAGTAAGCTCACTATCAAATATAATCCCAAGGTTCTTTACATGCGTGACATATTCAATACACGTAGAGGGATAACTTTGGTTTTGTCTGGATTAATCATGAGGTCATTCTGAGTGGACCACCTAGTCACAGAACGGAGATCCTCATTCAATCTTGCTACTGAGTATTCCACCATTCCATTTGGGAAGTTTAAATAGAGCTGAACATCGTCCGCGTATATATGAAAATTACAATGGCACAACGCAGTTGGAAGGTCGTTGATAAACATAGAAAACAGTAATGGACCAAGTATGGAGCCTTGCGGGACACCACTATTAACAGGGCGAAAACTAGACAGTTGGGAATTATGCGAAACAGCTTGGACACGATTAGTGAGATACGACAATATTAGCTTGTTAGTGGGACTAGAGAAATTAAATTGTGTTAACAGTTTATTACAAAGGATTGACGGATTTACACAGTCGAATGCCTTTGAGAAGTCAAGTAATGCCAACAATGTCGTTTTATTTTCATCAAAAGCTTGGCGAATGTCATCAGATACTTTTAATACTGCTGTGATACAGCTATGTCCTGATCGGAAACCCGATTGCATGGGGGTTAGTAGCTTTTTATTTTCGACATACCATATTCCTTTATTTCACGACTTACTAAAAATTCGAAGACAAAAATGGAAGAATAGCGATGGGTCTGTATTCCGGAGTATTCGCTTTTTTAGGAATAGGAATAATTTTTGTTTTTTTCGAGATAATTGGATAGGCGGATGTCATAAGGATGGTATTGAAAATGTGGGTAATATGAGGCAATATTATTGGAAGTAAAATTTTTATAAAATCTGGGTGGATATTATCAAGGCCGACAGATTTTCGTTTGATAGCAAGTATCGCTATTCCGACCGAGTAAACATCAAATCTATTGACTGCAAAAGCTTCTTCACTATCATTTTGTCTCAATGATAAAGGAGAGCCAATGCCTACTGGAGGAAAAGTATTGATAAATTGGTTGTTTAATTCATCTACGTTGATGTCTTCATCATTAGCCTTACGACTTTTTTTGCACAGTCCAATTTCTCGTACTTGGTTCCACAGAAATTTAGACGATCGATCGGAATTAAATTTAGCATTATAATAATTAAATTTCGCAGTTTTTATCATACATACAACAAGGTTTCGACTAACTTTATATTCCATATGCATTTCTGTGCAGCGAAATCGTTTCCACCGTCGGTATAAAGTGTCCCTTCGCTTAATGGCGTCTAATATTTCATCGGACAACCAAGGACAAGCTTTGCTTTTCAGCACACGTGTTTTACATGGAACATGTCTGTTAAAAAGATACCCAAGACTAACATTTAGGAACTCTACTTGTTTATTAACGTCAGACGACATATATATGGTATATTACTCCACTCAATATGGCTACAGATTTCGAACATTAATACTACGGAAATCACGATATTGAACGGGTTGTGAATAACTTCTACTTACATTTACATTGAAGGTGTTGAATACAAGATCATGATATAGGAAAACAGGCACAGGTAGTTGACTGTAACATTTCACAATACTTTTATCACTTGTCAAGATAACATCTAACAATGTTGGTGCACAATTAGGTTTAAAGTGAGTTGGGTCTGTTGTATTTAAAAAAAATAGACTCAGAGATCTTATGGTGCTTTTTAATGAGGAGCTAGATGACATGCTAAGGAGATTAATGTTGAAATCCCCACAAAGAATAAGTTTTGGTGTCATGCAAGAATTTCCTTCAATAATATCGCACACAATACCGGGATGCGTTACATCCGGTGCCATGTAAATCGTACCAATAGCACATTTGTCCTCACCATTCAGAATTTCAACAAAATAAAATTGACTTGAATGTTTATCATTAGAGCAACAAAGATGTTTTGACTTAATAGTATTTTTTACGTATATAGCAGCACCTCCACCTATTCTACCATAACGATCAGCACGGTGAAGTTTAAATCCCTTAAGCGAGAAAACGTCGATATTTACGTTAGTGTCAAACCATGTTTCGGAAACGCATATGATATTGATCTGACTGTTCTCAAAAATCAACCCGAACTCATCTATTTTATTCACAAGACTCTGTGGATTTATATGGCAAACATGCAGGCCATCGTAGCTCTTGCACATGGTAAAAAATTAATATTTTCATTCATGATGTTAAAACTACCATCATTGATGTTTGGCATGATAAGGGATGCTAAAAAAGAAAAGAGTCGAACACAGAAAATATTTCATCGACATTGAGGCTAAAATTATAAAACTGAAAACTGAAATAACTCTTACAATATAAAACAAAACAAAAAAAAATTATGAAAAACAAAGAGACATGGTGCAAAAAGAAATAAAAAAATAGAAGATGTAGCAGAAAAAATACAAAGAGAAAAAGAGTAAAAAAAAATTCTCTTATGTGTTGCTTGCATTGTGATCATCTATGTTCGGTCCGATGGCATTCCTAAGATCTTCCATATGGTTTAGTAGGATGGGTGGTTGACTCAAAGAATGGCGTATGTAAATTTGCCCATCAATTGTATACACCGAGGAAAGGAGAGATCTTCGTTTGAGTTTTAAAGCTTCTCGCTGCAGCTGGTAGTTTCTCTTAGTCAAGTTGTCGTTGATGAAGAAGGCATTTGAAGAGTTGAAACCAACTTCGCTTAGTTTAAGAGAGGCTTTTTGACTTTTGCGATAACGGATAATCGCTCTCATCAAACTTTGCTTCTCTCGCTTATCAGACAGTTTGAGTATGATGCTGGCATCAGTGACGATTTTATGAAAGATGCTCTCCAGATTTTCGTCAGCAGATTCTGGTATACCAAAAATTACAGCATCTGAGTTAAGTCTTTTTCGTTGATTTTCGTCTACCATGAGCTCCAACCGCTTAATGTCTTGGCAGTTTTTTTGAATTTGGTGTTCGATAGCCGCTTTCGTGTCATTGACCTGTGATTTAAGACGATCTTCCAGCGCAGACAGCTTAGCATCCAACAGATGAGAGAAATTCTCCGCCCACTTTTCAAATTTCTCCTCGATTCAGCTCCACAGCTTGTCCGCGATGCTATTTGAGTTAGTTAGGGTCGGAGAGATAACATTTTTTTGTTGTTGGGATTGACCACTTCGGAACTCGTAGGGCATTTTTATTGTAGAATGCGATAACCGAAATTAGCAAAATTATGAATTAAAAAAGCTTTGTGAACGACTTGATGAAATAAACTTTACACAATTTTACTTAATTAATGGCTTAGTTATGCTCTTAACAATAAAAACTTTGGTTTTACTGGGGAAATTAGGAAATTTGTCGGACAATGAAATAATACGTCTACTCCATGCGTATACTTTCAACTTTCTTGGTCTTGGTCCCCCAATATTTGGCATTAGCCTACATAGTGCCGCTCCTGCCCAAGAGGCCTTCTCGCCTGCGTACGTTAGGTGATCTCCTAAGATGACATAATTTTATTTATTTTAAAATAAATATTTACAGTTGTTATAAAAACCTGCCGCCGTCTTTATAAACTTGAACTTCTAAAGATGGTGAGTAGGCGGTTTTAAATTTAATCAGGTAAGAAGAAAAAACAATTTGAAAGTGACATAAGGCCATATCCCGAAATATGGCCTTATGTTGTTATGTGAAAGCGTATTTGAAATATGATCTTATGAAACATGGCCTTATGTCACGACATCCTCCCAGGTACTTGATGTACGGCTTCGACTCAATGATTTGCTCACCGACATGTATGGTAAGGTGTTTCACTTTTTTACGACTGCTTATGAGAACGGCTTCGGTTTTGTGGTCCGCTAGTTCTGAACCTCATGTCTATAGCCATAGCTTCACGTTTGTGTCTGTTTGCTTGCAGTTTGGCCTAACTTCCTCTAATGTTTTGGCCACTAGAGGAAGTTAGGCAGAACTACAATCAAACAATCACAAATGTGAAGCTATGGCTACAGACATCAGGGTATGTACAGTTCCACATTTGCTACATCTGCTATTTTTAGGTGGTTGGTGGGTACTTTGCTATTTTAGGCTGGATAAACAGTTTTTAGATACAACATAGGGGAAAAGCCCCATGTCACAGAGATGTGCACCATTCGAAATTATCACTGAAAAGATGTCCTAACAGCATACAAGCCAGCTGTCCTTTTTCGTTCAAAAAAATATCCTTATAGACATAGTTGGACTGCATATTAGTAAAAGAGAAAACCTATAATTCAAAAGATTTGAGATTTGGCCTTTTATAAATTGTATATTCAATTATTATGGACACCCAAATGGCATATGAGCTCCCGACAATCGAAAACATAAATAAAGTCAAATATAATGTATCCACAAAAAAACATTTTCTAGAAGCCAAATGCTATTTAAATGGTATAAGCATGTGTCCATTACGTTTACATCTTTCGGCTCCCGCCCATGAAGCCATTGAACTATTCTCTTCGGTCAATACCCGATCTTGTATTGGAAATGATCGTACTCCATATCCACCCATTTATCCGTATATCAAAATCAACTCCTTACTGATAAGCCTCCCAGAAACATTCGCTGCATTACTTTTACGAATGACCCAGCCCATTGAATTCAAATGGCCTGAAAGCAAATAACATCATTTGCTCCACACCGGTTTCCACCCGCATTCCATGCAGAATACCAATCCTAATGCACCAATTCTATTCCCAAACAATGATGATCCCATTTCGATAGTAGTCCCAGCTCTGCCTTAATCCTCATGGGTGTTCTCTTGCCGTACTGGGGCGCGCTTCTTCCCTCTGGCGGAGTGCGGTGGTGGCGATAATCGAAGAAATTCACTTCAATTAGCTATTTGCATTCATTTAAAGAACGTGCATCCAAGCGGAAATATTCCGAATCTTCTTTTACCTTCTAAGGCGTTGGAATGATAAAATTGTTTAGAATCGTACACCTTTGCGCTCGCAGTGTCTCCAATGAAATTGGACTGCGACTAGGGATACTTATCGGGGTGCACAAACACACAAATACCAAACCAGAAACAGGAAACAATCAGAGCATCGATTCCAATCTTATTTGGTACCCGAACAATGTGGTGGCGGCGACGGCGCGGCAGCTGGGCAATCTTGGAATATCTTTCCGCAGGAGAAACAAATTGAAATCATGTTAGGGATCAGGTTGGAGGGTTTACTGGGCGAATGAGAGGTTCATCTGGGATGGGTCGGGTTCGATTGCAATTCCAGGTTGGACATTCGATTCTCTCTCCAATATGGTTTTATGAGATTTCGTTTGCCGATTGATATGGTATGGTTAGAATGTTTGTTTGTCTGCGGCAAGGAAACTGGGCAGATGGTATTTGCTACTAAGGAAACTATAAAAGTCCGGTAGACAAAATGAATCTAAGGTGACATCGACGCTGCATCCACTTTGGGATTTAGTGTATTCTTCATCTAGAAGGGGAATAAAAAATGATCCCTTCAAGTAGTATAAGCAAGCATACTTTGTAGAATTCAATGGTATGGCACTATAAGTTCGTTGATCATCAGCATTCATACGTAGGTCTTCAACCTCAGCCCAGATTGGGAGCTCAAATTAATACTTATACTTGTATTAACTACAGAATTGGATTTTCTTTAACTAATTTTAAGCATCCCGTAATCGTACTAGGCCTATCATATCTAAATACGCAAGTCAGGCATAGCTTCATATATGGGCTTAGTATTAACACTAGGCAGAAGATCATTGACACTAAATATTCATCTCAGTCAATTTGAATGATACACTGAACGCGTATTCCGAAATCTCTCAATCACCCGTATGCCACCACCCACCAGCCACCAGCATATTACAGGTGCGATGCGCACCTGTCCTACGACAGCTCTGGAAGCTATTGTTGGGCTTACACCCTTACCAATCTTCATTAGTAAGATGGCTGCTAGATATGCCATCAGGCTGCAGCTAGATCACGAGTATAAGCCAGGTGACCTTGTGGGACATTTAAAGATACTCAACTCAATCCCTAAAAGAGACATGTTTTGCACTTTACCAGATATTATGGTCAGGCAACACTGCTTTGGTAGGCTATTCGAGGTTGAAATATTGGACCGCGAAAACTGGTCCAATGGTGTTCCAACAGTGGACCCTAGAAGTCTGGTCGGGTTCACCGACGGTTCGAAGATGGATTCTGGAGTTGAAGGTTTTTGGACCCAACACAAAGATTTCGGTACCTATGGGTACGACTCCTACTGTGTTTCAGGCTGAAATCCATGCCATTGAGATTTGCGCCAGACACAATCTCCGCAAGGGGATCAAAGGCGCTAGAATACATATCTTTTCAGAAAGCCAAGCAGCACTTATGGCACTGTCGTCCAACCAAATGGACTCCAGAACCGTAAAATGCTGCTACGATGCATTACAAGGCCTTGCCAAACACAACAGGGTAAAACTCTGTTGGGTACCCGGACACCAAGGGATTGTGGGCAACGAATCTGCAGATGAGCTTGCTAGGGCTGGCTCAGAATCTGTGCTCATAGGTCCTGAACCTTATTGTGGCGTCAATTGAGCGACAGCTACAACGCTGATTAACGAATGGGAAAGCAAACTTCGTCTAGACCACTGGACTAGTGGGCCAGGTCTAAGACAATCCAAATGATTAATCAAGCCTTACTCCTATAAGGAAATCCTTAACTAAGATAGGGAAAGCATTAGGAAGCTTGTGAGCTTTTTTACTGGCCATTGCGGCTTGAGATACCACCTTAACAAGATGAACCTGTGCCAAGAGAAGGACTGTCGGTTCTGTTCTGAGGAGGATGAAACTTCAGGACACATTCTTTGTGAATGCCCGGCACTACACTGGTTAAGGAAACATATTCTCCACAAGGAGATACTTACTTCAGTGGAACTGAAATGCTCCGCTACTAAAGACATACTCACTTTCATAAGGGAGGTAGTACGTCTGTTAGATTAACTCCAACCCTCCGATACAATAGATCTTCCAGGTCTCAGTGTCGTTGCCACGCGGGCATGGGTTGTACAAGAGGAAAAAAAAATAAAAAATGCCACCAGCATCAAGTGACGAATACTAGTGGCAACGCTGCCACTGGCATCAGAAAGCCGCAACTGATGTGTTGGATTTCGCCCGACCAACACCGCGAAACCCTTGGTTTGACAAACAATGCCAGCGAGTTTATGCAGAAAAACAAAATGAATATAAAGTAGCGCTACAAAGGAAGAATAGAGCTGCTCGTGAGCTCTACAAGCAAAAGAGACGGTAAGAACATTGGCTTCTCCAGTAGAAGAGGGAAGAGCATGAGAAGCGCACGAGAAAACCTCGTAGAAGAATCATATTTTGTGCTGAGAATATGGAAAAATCATTTGTGCAAACGGTATAACGGCGGCGAATACCAACATCCCACTGTCAGGCAGAATGAACCATTCAACATAAACGATGATAGTCAAAATTTCCATGCACCTGATCAAAGCGAAGTGAGGAAAGCAGTATCCAAGCTAAAATCCAATCCAGCAGGACCTGATGGCTTACCGGCAGAACTTTGCAAGGCAACTGATGATGAATTGGTAGAGAACATAGACCAAATCATCTCTAAGATTTGGTCAGACAAGTGTGTGATGAATGAAATCTTAGCATTGTTTGCCCGATCCACAAAAAGAGACCACCTCAACTGCGCCACTTATAGAGGCATCAGTCTCCTCAACAACACACACAAGATATTTGCTGCGATATTGATATTGCTGCCTGATTGGTCCCTATCTGTGCGGTTTCAGGGCAAAAAAATCCACCACCGATAAAAAAAGAAAGCACAAGAAGTCCAAATAGATACTCATCATCTCTTTATCCATTTCAGGGCTGCATATGATAGCATCTACGTATAGAGAAGAGCTATATAGAGCCATGTCTAGTTTTGACATCCCTGCCAAATTTGTACGTCAGTGCAGGATAACGTTGGAGAACGCTCGCTGCTCCGTCAATGTCTATAATGACCTCACCGAGATCAGAAAGATTTTAGGTGACGAGCTGTCATGTGACTTCTTTAATATTGTACTTGATAGGATTGTGCGGAACTCACAAGCCAACACCAGAGGCACAATTTATCAAAAGTCCGTACAACTGCTTGCATATTGACATAACTGGAAGAACTCAGTGGGCTGTCACTGGTGCGTTTGCAAGCACTGAAGCAGAATCAGCCAACATGAGTTAAGCGGTAAGCTAGGGAAAAACCAAGTATATGCTGTCAACAAGAAGGAACTATCAGCACCGACGAATTCGACAGAACGTCACAGTGGGCAGCTACAACTTCAAGGTAGTAAATGACTTTGTCTACCTGAGCCTTGCTATTTTTTAAATTATTTTTTATATACTCGTATAATTTGCGCGCACTCAAGGGGTTATGAATGCCCTTAACATCTTTTTACACAGTGCGGGCGTTTGGAAGGATAGATAGATAGTGAGAAAGATTTTGGTGCAGTGGTTTGAAGCTCAGTTGAGAGAAACTCCGGGGTAGCGTTCAGATAACTGGGGAGATTTGTATTATTTTTTGTCTTTGCTTCTGATTCACAGTATTTTTTTTACGATTATCGACGCCATAAGCAAATCAACCATCCAACAGAGCGAACAATATTTCCAGCCACATAAGCAAGCTACTGTCAGTGTTATGCCTTCGCAGTAGTGTTCACACAAGCATTCTCAATTGATCAAACTGACTTTATATATACAATGAATCATTAGCGTGCAATTGACCACGTTACCACTACACCATTGCCACCCTTATACTATTAATTCTGAAAACGACATCAGCTCCGAAATCAAACGAAGAATAGCTCTTGCCAATCGCTTTATTTTTGGGCTAATACGGCTAATACTAAAATTCAACAGTAAAGCCCTATCTCGAACAACTAAAGATTCTCTATATAAGACCCTGATCATCCCAGTCGCTGAAACATGGACTTTGTTGAAAGCGGACGAAGTTATCCTTGGTCGCTTGGAAAGAAAAATTCTTCGTCAGGTACTCGGTCCCGTTTGCGTTGACGGGTTTTGGAGAAGAAGATTTAACTACGAACTATACGAGCTGTACAGCTACATCGACCTAGTCAAAAAACTGCGTATTGGACGTCTGAGATGGCTAGAGCATGTAGCTAGAGTGGATAAACACCATAGTTCCGGCCCGCAGAGTCTTCGAATCTAACCCGGAGAGACGACGCAGTGGGCGCCGTGGCGTAAGTGGTTAGTGTGTCGGATCACTGCACGTGAGGTTCCAAGTTCGAATCCCAGAAGCACCAAACAAAATTTGTTCACGGTCCCACATCTCGCGAACGTCTGGCAAACATCCGAAAGTATTGTTGTCTCGAAAAAGCTTCTCAAAACAAATTGCCCTTCGGATACAGCACTAAACTGTAGGTCCCTTCTATTCGTGTGAAAAATATAAGGCACACAACATGAGTGCTTGCGAGAAGGTAGGCCCTGGACTTAAAGAGCTGTTGCGCCAAATATTTATTTTTTTTTATTTTAAGAAAACATGAAGAGTACAATTCCCCTTCCGTCAGCCAGTTGGCTATGCTCTTAAAGATAGCGAAAAGACGCTGAAAGGAGAATGAAGAAAAAAATAATCATTATTGTCTCCATTGAGTGCAGATTCGAGATCATGATCAAGAAAAAATTAATTAAACTAGCATCGCACTTGGTCGAAATTCGACTGAGGGGAAATAAACAAACAACGAGAGAAACAACTCTATGTACAGGGTGACCAGATAAGAACGGTAGAAGAAAAAATTTAAATAAAACAACAACTGGGTCTATTTTGAAGCTAAATTCATGCCATTATGTGTGGAATAGCACATCATTTAAATAGCAGCCTTGGTTTCGATGGCAGTGTTTCAAACGGTCGGTCCAATTTTTGATAGCTCGGTCCAATATGTATGGCGTTATTCTGGCAATAGCGTTTCGAATGTTGGCCTCGAGCTCGTCCAAAGTGGTTGGCTTGTTAGCGCAGACTAAGGACTTGACGTAGCCCCAGAGAAAATAATTGAGTGGTGTCAAGTCGCATGCTCGCGGCGGCCAATTGATAAACGCTCGCCGTGAGTTGACCCAGTCGCCAAATTGATCCTTCACAACTTTCAGCGTTTCGTCACTTATATGGCATGAAGCGCCGTCTTGTTGGAACTACAGCTCGGATATATCGACGTTCTCAAGCTCTGGCCCTTATCCAAACGCAAAAAAAGCCGGATTGACCCTCTGGCGATGCTCAATTTAGCTGATTGGCGCCGAATGGACATTTCTGGGTCTCTTCGATACTGGCCACTACGGCGGCTATGTTTTCTTCATTTCGCACCAATCTCCGTCGGGTTGGTGGCTTAAGGTCCAAGAGAGTGTACTCACGCTCAAATCTTTCCACGGTGCGACAATTGCTTGCACACTGAAGCCATGACGATGATCGACTTCACGACGAAATTCACGTTGCGTATCTATACGTACAACTGAGCTGGAATTTCCATAATATTTTTTAATAATATCCACACGTTCGGCAAGCGTGAAACGATGCATGATGAGATGGCAAACCTTACTGAATATTTTGACAGCTGCATGTCATTAGCAACTTTGACAGCTGCTGAAACATAACAATTGGAAAAAGTGTCATTGCTATCTGGTCACCCTTTATTTGTTATAATATTCTCCCGTGGGATTTAAGCTCATAGAGCCATAAACGTGATCAAAATGCTTTCATGTTATTGGTTAAAGTCTTTTGTATGGGGAAATCATGTGTGTATGTTCACTTTATTTTTCATGACTTAACGGTAAAATATGCATATGATTTTTGTTTTCTGCACATCAATGGCATAGTAGCTTTCGAATGATATAGGTTTCAGCCCCCTCTTCTTATAAGAAATACTAAAACAACGTACGATAAATTTCATGATCATGTGTTGATATATAAGATTCATTTTTCTTCTGGAAAACCTTGCTTAATTTCATAGTAGTTTTTATGTGGTGCATGCAGTGGAATACAGATGTTGCAAGAAAAAGGCGAAGAAGAAGTGCACCAGCTTCAAGCAGAGAGTGCGGAGGGACTGTAACGGGAGCTGGAGAAAATATCTTCCCCGGTTGCTGATACAAACCAGGCTATCCAGGAGCTGTGAAGACACAACATGAACAAGAGCGCAACCATCTTCAAAATAGCCGCCCAAAGAAGGAGGAATGCTCAGGAGGAATGCTCAGGAGATGCTCATGGCCAGCTCTTGTGGATGACGACAAAATTCTGCAGAGGTGGCGGCAGTATTGTGGAGAACTTTTGAATGAGCAGTTTCCTGATTATACTTTCCAAGAGCCACCACAACTATGAAGAAAGACCCGACATTACAGTCGAATAAGTTAGTGAGGCGGTCAAATACTCAAAAAAAAAAAAAAACGAAAAGCGGTTGGGCCAGACGAGATACCCTCTGAGTTCTGGAAAAAGATGGGAGACATCGGGTTCAGACGGCTCAGAATTTTCGTCTCCAAATTTATTAGAGTTGATCCAATGCCGAATCAATGGAGGGAAAGTTACCTTCTCCTTGTATACAACAGGAAGAGTGATACGCAAAACTGTGATAATTACCGTTCGATCAAGCTGATGTCACATTCCACGAAGATCGTTGAGCGGGTATTAGATGGCCGACTGCGAAAAATAATACGGCTAACTGATAATCAGTGCGGATTTGTCGCGGGTAAATCAACCACAGATTCAATCCAAAGTATAATATAAGGATCATAATGGAAAAACATCGTGATTCCTTAAAAGATTTGTGTATTGTAGGAGCATTAAACCTAAGGTAAACTCTTGGTTTGATCAGAGCTGCAAAGAGGCTATCAGGTTAAAAGAGGTAAGTTTTCGGTCTTATAAAGCCAACAATTCTGAGGAAAACCGAAAAAAGTTTAAACAAGCCAGAAATGACTGCAATGTCCACATTCGACGTGTAAAATTCTTACATGACCAAAAATTGAGGCAAAAAGTTCTGCAATGCCCCAAAGGTAGCAAACATTTTTGTTCATTCGCCAGAAATATTAAAAATTCGTCCTCGTCTGCCATCCCAACGCTCATTTACAATGACATTCCAGCTCTCAGCTCCTTAGACATGGCCAATCTGCTTGCTGCTCACTTTGCAGCGAACTCCACCCTGCCAGATAATGCTTTTTCTCCACCTGTACATGAGAGCGTCGAATTTTCCATGGGACAAGTCCACTTTCACACTCGTACAGTTGCAGGAGTACTCAAAGGTCTTAACATACACAAATCCGCTGGTCCAGATGGTATCCCCCCATAGTTCTGAAGAGATGTTCTTCCACGCTGGCAAAACCTCTGCGTAAGCTTTTCTGTCTATCCTACTCTTCGGGGCTCTTTCCGAGTAGATGGAAAACAGCATTTGTCCAGCCCGTCCCTAAAAAATGCGAATCTTCCTCCCCATCCAATTACCGACCAATTGCACTTACGTCCCTTCTTTCCAAGGTCAACGCTGATAAATCGTCAGCTTATGAAATATCTTGATTCACGAAAACTCCTCAATGACCGGCAGTATGGTTTTCGTAGCAACAGGTCCACTGGTGATCAGATGGCATATCTCACCGAGAAGTGGAATCAATTAGATTGTTGCGCTCGATATTTCTAAGGCATTTGACAGAGTTTGGCATCAGGCTCTTTTGTCGAAAATGCGTGCATATGGCATCGATGAGTCTCTTCTTCAATGGATTAGAAATTACCTTTCTGACCGTTCAATACAAGTTGTCCTGGATGGTTGCAAGTCTGCAATTCACCATATAAATGCTGGTGTTCCCCAGGGCTCCGTTTTGTCTCCGACTCTCTTTCTTATTTTTATAAATGTCCTCTTTTCTGCTACTTCTAATCCAATCCATTCCTTCGCTGATGACAGTACTCTCAGTTTTTCATATTCGTTCCCTAACTCATGTCCTTGCTCTTCGGCCGTGGATGAAGAACGACAACGTATGTTAAACACATTAAATTCTGACCTGGACAGCATAATCAAATGGGGTTCAACCAATAGAGTGAAATTTAATGCATCCAAAACGCAATACTGTCTTCTGTCACTCAAGCGAAACCAAAACACCCAACCATTATCCATGAATGGTACTTGCATCGCTGAATCCGAAAGACTTGCCATTCTTGGTATGTACATCAATAACCATCTTCGATGGAACGATCACGTATTCGAGGTCGCCAAAAATGCTGCAAAATGTCTAGGATTCCTTAAGCGATGCAAAAAATATTTTACCCCATCTGATCTGGCCTCCATCTATAAGGCATTCATTCGCCAAAAGCTGGAATATAATGCCCACATCTGGTCTGGTGCACCCAAGACCGTTCTGCATATTCTAGATAGGGTACAGAACCGCGCGTTAAAACTTATAGGTGATAGAGACATTGTGAACTCCATAGTCTCACTTGAACATCGTAGAAATGTCTCATTTCTTTCCCTATTTTATCGCTTTTTTTATAAAAAATGCTCCAGCGAAATAGCCAGTTGCATTCCTCCCCTTCAAAAGTTTCACCCGCAATAATCCCTTCGGTGGGTGCGTATTATAAAAAAAAAATATTGTATTGGTTGACTTTAAAAAGTCATTCGACAGACAACCACGAGATCTGATATGGGTGGCGCTAAGACATCGACGGGTTCTAGAAACCTATGTACGGATGATCATGGACATGTACGAAAGAGAAAAGACAAGAGTAAGATGCCCCGCTGGAGTAACCGAAGAGTTACCAATCAAAGTCTGGGTGCACCAGGGAAATGTCTTAAGTCCTTTGCTCTTTATTGCAGTGCTTGAGTACTTGTACTGCCCGTTCTTTGATCCACTCAGGCCAGAAGTGCCGAGAAAATTCTGCTATCTTCTGTGACCGAAAAATTCCCCAAAAGTTGAAAAGAAGTCTCTACGCCGCAGTTGTGCGTCCAGCGCTCACATGCGGACGATGTACAAAAAGTATGAGAGTAAATTAATGGCAGCTGAGATGAAGATGCTTCCTGTGACAGCAGGAGTGACAAAGCATGATCGAATAAGAAGTTCGAAGATCCGTGGAAGCTTTCACGTCAAGGAAACCATCGTTCAAAAGATAGAGCGCGACCGGCTCAGCTGGTATTGCCACGTTCAAAGAAGAGATCATTTGAATCCTGTTAAAAAGGCAATATCAATGAACGTTCCAAAGACATCGCGAGGGAGGAGAGACAGGCCTATAAACGCCTGGATCACACAAATGTGACGACATCGGAAGAAGAAGAGAAGAAGATGCTCAAACACTTTTACACTTATGTTACAATACAATTTTAAGGAACCCTTTCATCAAATGGGGCAATGTTTCTGTTCCTGAATGTCGAACCAGCATATAGGCTATCACTATGCGAAGTTTTATCAAAATCCATGTAGTAGTTTCTTCGTGATGGGTGCACAGACAGACAAAAACATTCAATATTTTATAGAATTATTATATGGATATATTGATTGTTTACTTTCCTGTTAACATTACAAATTATTTATTATGTATAGGTATATCTACCTATCTTGTATATCTAATTACATAAATACATATATGTATGTGTTCAGGTATTCGTTAACACTCTGCTACCTTTCCTCTGATATCTGTTTAATCATGCTTAACATGAAAGCCAATTTTCAACAAAAAAACTTTATAACTTCTACCTGGTAGAATCTACCATACAACATTTTTTTGTTGTTCAAATTGCTTAGTAGTAAGATACATCATATCTCTGTAAATTATGGGATTATGAAAATATTGTCCAAGTACATATTTGTGCCATATTAAACTCAAAAATAATAATAAAGTCTTATCTTCTAGATTGTTCCGGAATTTCCAGAGAGTGCGAGTAGAAAAAGATAAAACTCCGTCGGGAGCAATTGCAACTATTTACGTAGGGGGCTTAAATAATGCGCTCACGCTGTTTTTCATGGTAAGATGAATCATAACTACGCGTCATTGCGCCTAAAGGTATTTGGACGTATTTGCTAGTATTAAATGAATCTTTCAATTAAAATTGGTTAAATTCGAAATGCTAAGGCCAAACAAATTACCATAACGATTTTCATTAAGAAGTCAAACAAGCAACATGATCATTATTCTTCTCATCTAAAAGTGAACAAACTATGACGAAACCAGATCTAATTTTAGAATGCACGACATCGAATTCCGCGTCGGATTGTTTACACTTAACAGAGATTAACTACAAGTTTGGGGAGAACAACAAAAATGGATTTATTACGTTCTTAAACATTTATGACCAGAAGCATCTGGAAGTAGCTGCAAATAGCCGACTGAAATTAATAGGCTTGGAAAATTAATTATTCGCATACAACTTTCTATCACAACCTAAGCACCTTGTGTCTGCCCACTTAGACGCCCATCACACTCTGTCTTACATCTCCATTTAAGGTATCTTGCGGAATTAAAACAGTGCCAAGTATGTATGGATATGTAAATAAGAAAATAGCCACTTTTATTGATTGAAAAATCAAAAAATTGTACAAAAATAAATTAATTACACATAAGTTAGTCCAACTTCAACTCCAGGGTTTTAGGATGTTAGTAGTCTTTCCTCGTCTTCGCGGTTATAGCTGATCAGCCGTGTTATAATTCGTTGTTCGTGGGATAAGTAGAAGTTTCTCTTATCCATTGTCTTCCACTTCAATTCACTTGCCGGAATCGGTATGCCTCGGCATAGTCCCTGACATCTGAATAATTCCTCTCTGGTTTCATGCGAACATCGTCTGGATCCAATTCGAATTGACCATTCCATTCGGTGGGCAGGATTGTCGGCTCCGAATTGTAGTCAAAGTAATTCTGATCATCTGACCGATTGCGTTCGGGCTGTATGCGCACTTCACCGCTCTTGGCGAACGTGCCGTCCCACACTGTTGGCAGGATAATTGGTTCCGTGTTATATCCATAGAAATTATTGGTGTTCGTTATGGACTCGTTGTGCTTACGCACTTTCGAGACGTTATTGGCGGTTCCTGCACCGTATACGAATTTCCCATTCCAGCCTTCGCACTTGATTGGGATATAATCGTCCTTCTTACCGCGTGGCATTTTATATATGTATAGATACTTTTATTCGTTTTTAGTAGATTTTTGTTCGTAAATTGTTAACCAACTGACACCGTTGCGATTCGAACTGTAACTGGCAATATTTATTGAGATACACCTGAGAAAAATTAAACCGAGCACGACAACAACCCGATGATTTTGCTATTAGGTGTTAGGTGCAGAGTGGTCCGCCTACGAAACGAGTCGAAAAGTTCAGCTTTGGCTAAGTTGTTTACCATATATGACAGACAGTTGGTTGGAGTGAGGAATATGAGTCAGTGGCTATGGCACACTGGTGTTGATGCTGCTGCGCATTGTTGTCATCTGGGAAGTGGAAAAATATTATTATTCTGGGTACAGAAACCATAATAATTTATTGTTGCTTCCACTTTGGGTGTGCGATTATCATAATAGAGGTGGCGATGACCGGGAAAAAGTGTGACGCGAAGTCTGTGAGGAGCATGAAGCATGAAGCTTTATCTCGTAAATTACAAACGTGACTGTTTGAAGGAGACTGGTTTGAATAATGGCCAATGGTGTGGCTAGAGGTCAATTTTGTGTTTGTTTATACAATTGTTTATGTATTGTTAGTTACTCATTAAGGAAAAGTCCTCTAGCATCCTTACCTGCTACCACGCTCAAAAATGGGAATTAAGAGCTTAGATGGAGAGCTAGAGGGCTTAATTAGAGTCACACAAGCTGAGATAATTTTTTTAAACCCCGAGGTTGTAGACTTTCATGTGAACTAAGGTTGACTTCAATTTAATTTCTAGTTCTTTTTTTTTTTTTTGTTTTTTTTTTTTTTGGATTTGGATTGGGGCTGTGGCTTAATAACCACGTTATAAGCTCAGTGTTTGCTTTACCCCTCGCGAATGAGATCACCACCTTATCGCGACTTACAGCCGCCTTCATAGCGCACTACGAGGAGTAAAGTTTGACACTGCCACACCTAGGGATCGAGTAGTGCGCCAACATTCCCTTATCAACAAGAGAACGCATTCTCGAATGATCCCACAGTAGAAGCACCAACAATCCGAGAGGTCACCGCAGAGGCAATAAAATTGGAGAAAGAAAAGCACCTGGACCAGATGTTATTCCAAATATAGCACTCAAGACAGCAATAAAAGTAAGCCCAGGCATGTTCATTAACATCTAAACATCTACAACTCGCGCCTGAAGGAAGGAGTTTTCCCGGACCAGTGGAAACGGCAATACCTAGTGCTTCTTCCTAAAGGTAACAAACCACCAGATAAGCCTTCATAATGCCGCCCGCTCTGTATGTTAAATATGGCTGGCCAAATATTGGAGCGAATCATTTGTAACAGGCTATAGGCAGCAACTATCTGGCGCAACCTAAAAATAAATTAAAAAAAGGCCATAGGCAGCAATTTAAGAATCTGGAGGTCTTTCAGAACACCAATACGATTTTCAAAAAGCGCGCTTAACAACAGATGCAATTAACGTGGTAGTTAAAGTGACACAAGAGGCTATACAAGGAAGAAGATGGAGAGGCGGTTCCAAAAAGTACTGCTTGGTTATAACCCAATTTCACATTTTACAAGCTCTCAGAGAGATGCGAATACCAAAATACCTTATAGACGTTGTTGTTGGATACTTCAGGTGCAGAATCTTAGTATACAATACAGACCGCGGCCCCAAGAAATACAAGATCACCGACGGAGTACCGCAGGGCTCAGTCCTTGGCCCACTGCTCTGGAACTTTATGTATGAGGGTATATTGCGACTCCCTATACCCGACGAAATAAAAATAGTGGGATCCGCTGACGACATCGCCATCGGAATCTTCTTCTTATTCTTTTTTTAGGGAGGTTATGATCCGAAAATAAGGGATCACAACCCTCCTATTTCACCGCATTTCTACTGATCCGCCTGTGGGATTCGCCATTTTTCCTCAGTTGGCCTAACACTGGCGGAACATAAAACTGAAGCCGTCTTGATAAGCAGTAGGAAAAAGGTAAAAACTGTCACCATTACAGTCGGTAGCCATGAAATCACATCTAAACCGCATATGAAATATCTAGGCATAATGATAGACTCTCATTTAAAGATCACCTTAATTATGTAAGCTGAAAAGGTGCAATAGCAAAGGTGTCCAACATAGGAGGGCCAAACACTTGGGCGTAGGTTACTGGTGGCTACAGTAGTGACGTCTATAATCCTATAAGCTGCACTGATTTGGGCCGGGGTCATGAAAATTAAAACATACAGATCACATGTCATACCTGTGTACCGAATAGGTGCATTACGAGTAAGACCTAGCTGCGCATTTCGCACTAATTCTAGTGATGCAGCCTGTGTGGTAGCGAGAATGCTCCCGATATTCTGGCGGTGGAACAGATACGTCAGTACTGCGGAAGAAGAAAAAGAAATTAGGCCAGCGAAAACAGGCTGCATAGTACAGAAAGCCTAAGAGAATGGCAAAAACGCTGGAATGCTTCTGAAAAAGGCAGGTGGACTCATAGGCTCATAAAGCAAATCTAGATGCCACGGTGATAGATTTTGACTTAACGCAGTTCCTAACGAGCCATGGATGTTTTCGTTCGTAATTATTTAAGTATAAACACGACAATAGCCCCTACTGCCCGCGTTGTACTGGCTGTATAGAAAATGCAGAGCACGTGTTTTTGCAATGTCCAAGATTCCTCGACAAAAGGAATGCTCTGAGGAGTGAACTCGGTCAGCCACTAAAGCCAGAAAACATCATTGGCGAAATGCTAAAAAGCCAAGAGGCATGGGACGTAGTGGCTGGGAGATCTCCAGGAGAGATGTCTTACTTGGTCTAACCATCTACTTCTAAGCCTACCGTGGAGTCGCCTGCCTGATGGTACGGCAACCATGGCACGTCTTTGAAGCTGGTCTGGGGGCATATGCACAACGTGACCAAACCAACGGAGCAGAGATCATTCCGTTCCGAGAAGTAGCTGATCAACATCAAGCGCTTCGTTCGCGTACTCTGGTGTTGCGCACTCGATCCCTACGAGTCATTCCAGCAACACCGCGAAGGAACCTCATTTCAGCACCTTGTTTCCGCAATCTTTTGAAGATTATCCCTCCCAATGAAAAATAAAAAAAAAAAGGAGTGCGCCAGCAGTTTAGGGTCAAGGTATAGCGACAATCAAAAGCGTCCTACCTATTGTAAACGTATTGTCAGAATAACAGACAATATTGTTGGATAGAATTGTCTCTAGACAAAAAAAAAAATAGTCTTAACCCTTTGGATTCCCGGAGATATTGGACCTCAGGACATATCGAAGAGTGAAAATTACTCAAGGCTCACATTTTACCCTTGCATATAGAGAATACATATGTTTTAAGTTAAGCTTGCGTCGTAAAAGTGGATATTTAAAAAATGCACTGGCTGAACCTGCCTAAGGACTAGTAAGCGGATGCGATATTGGAACAGTGTTAAGAGTCACTAAAGAGCATCAGCATCCAGTAAAGAGCTAGTGGTTGCTGATAAGGGTCAGCTAAGAAGATACAGGGAGTATTTTTCCATCGCATTAAACCATAGTATAAAAAATACCCCAAAGTCAAGACTACCTCACCAATGACCAGGATTCCAGGACATCCCAGGTCGTGATCATCGTCACGATCAAAACACTCAAAATAAACAAAGCAGTAGAGCTTGACTGCATACACACGGAGCTGTACAAAGTTTCACTAACAACATCGATACCAAGACTTTTTATAAAGTATTGAGTAAGCAAATGAAACTCAGGCTCCCAGAAAAATAAAACTTAATCGAGTGCCAATGTTAGAGAAGTGTTTGCATGTTTCCGGCAATTGCAAAACAGAATGTCTGAAAACGCATTAGCCACTAGGGTCTAGTTCTGGATTCCACTGCACTCATTAATTTATTTATTTGAAGAAAGCGTGCGATAATGAAAACCAAGAGGCGACATGGAATGCTCTATGAAATAGAGGCACTCTTGACAAATTGGTAGGTTTTATAAAGGCAAGCTATGATGGTGCGATGTGTTACTTGTCGATAGGTTTTGGAACTCGAAGAAGCGCCCGATTGGGTTGTATACTACATACATTCGCAACTAGTCCCTGTTGGTGTTTAGTGACGTTAACGGATTGCCTTGTCGACTTGAATTGGCGGATTACAGTAGAGCCATACAACCAGCCATGTGTTGGTCCGCTAAGTAACGTAAAAGAGCCACTGCAGCCAAAAACCTAGCAGCTCTGTTAGTAAGCCCTACTCCCACCTCCTCGTGCTGCCAGCTGGGAATTTCTAACGGGGAAATTGCTAACGGGAGAGGACGAATGGTGAGCTTCCTGGATAAGTGTCGGTTGGTCTGTGGCCCAGCGAGCCGCAACCGTAAAAAAACGAATTGCTCCGAAACGGAAACCAACGCCTCGGATACGGATGGATAATTTGATGACGACCTTTGGCTATCGAACACAGATAACGATCGGATTCGGGAACGTTAAGATCCTCCTGGACTCACTCAAGGAAGGGCCTTATAACGCCAGATTCCTCCAATCATCCAAAAGGTTGATTTTTATAGCCACTTAGGCGCCGCCTTCAATGGGGACATCGTAATGGTGATGGGTGATCTCAATGCCAATGTGGGTAGCGACAACACCATACTTAAGCACGTGATGGGAGTTCACAGCGTGGGAGACCGTAATGACAACGGTGAGCGGTTTGTGGACTTCTGCAATACCAGCCGCCTAGTCATCGGAGGTACGCTGTTTAAGTATAACACCCGCAACAAGATCAGTTGGTCTTTACTGATAGGCAACAAACATTCAACCAGATCGACCACATTGCGATCAGTCGCCGCTTTAGAAATTGTCTCCTGGACGCCCGAAACAGACGTGGAGCTGACGTCGGACAAGAACGAGATCACCATCTTATGGTAGCTCATTTACGCCTTCGTACTGCATCCGTCAGCAGCAACCCCTCAAACCTACTTAGCAACACCAGGTTTAATATCGATAGGCTCAAGGTTCCCCAAGTGCACCAACAGTTCAGGGACCCTCTTGGCTTAGAAGTAGAAGCAATCAGCAGTATAATGCAAGAGAACATGGATGACCACTGTAGTGCTGTGAAAAATGCTTTTGCGACTGGGGGATGCACGTTTGTCGGTAAAAAGTAGAAACACCACCGCATATGGCTTTCTACAGACACCTGGAGACGGATCAATGAGCGTACAGCAATCAAGGCTCGGATTGCAGCGGCCTCAGCAGTAGAGAGAACCGAGCTTGAAGCCCAATATCGTGCGAAGAAGAAAGAAGTGCAGCGTAGTGTGAGACGTGACAAACGTCAATATGTCAACTCACTGGCCTCAAGGGATGAAGAAGCAGCGAGTAGGTGCGACAGTAGGACTGTTTACAGCATCACTAACGAGCTCATGGGTGGTCGAAATTCCAAACAACATCCAGTGAATAGTCTAGATGGTAACCTTCTGATTTCGGATGAGGATCAGCTCACTAGATAGAGGGAACACTTTGCTACAGTGCTAAATCACTTAGACGATGGCGGTATGATCTCGAATTCGAATGAGCAGTTCGAAGCAACAAATTCCTGAATTCGCACCGCACCTCCCAGTAAAACCGTAATAATAACAGCAATCAAGTCCCTTAAGAAGCACAAGGCGGTGGATATTGATGGCATCCCTACCGAGCTATTAGCATTCGCTAATACGGAGAGCTTGGGACAGTGAACAATTTCCACAGGAGTGGAAAAGGGGGATGATCATTAAGCTTCCAAAGAAGGGTAACTTGTTGGAGTGCGGTAACTGGAGAGGTATATGTGTTCTTCCAGCTGTAGCTAAAATAATAGCTAGAATAATTCTAGAACGAATTAAAGAACATTTAGATTCAACTCTCGTTGTCGAACAGGCAGGCTTTCGCGCTGGATCCTCCTGCATCGACCACATAAACACCTTACAGATCATAATCAAACAATGCATTGAATATAGATCTCCGCTACATTTACTGTTTTTCGACTTCGAGAAAGCTTTCGACAGCTTGAATCGAGATGCTATCTGGTTGGCTTTGCGCAGGAGAGGCATCCCAGAAAAGCTTATAGCTATTATTAAGGCTACATACGAGGGCGGTAAGTGTCACGTCGTGCACAATGGTAAGGTGTCGGCGGATCTTGAAGTCCAAAGTGGAGTACGTCAAGGGTACATACTGTCCCCACTATTGTTCTTGGTGGTTATCAGCGATGTACTCCGTGCAACATTGTCGGAAGGTAAATATCGATTTCGTTGGACTATGACGTCTAACCTTAAACACCTAGATTACGCTGACGATGTTTGTCTACTTTCATATCGGATAATGGGCCTTCATCTGGCTCACAATCTAGAAGCTGAGGCTAACAAAGTGGGGCTAAAAATAAACACAGCCAAAACAAAAGCCCTGAGCACTTCTTCTAACAACCGAGAAAGTTGACAACTTTCTATACCTAGGAAGTGTAGTCTCGGCTGACAGCGGTGGTACCGAACTGGATGTGTGCAGCAGAATCGGGAAGGCTAAAGCTGAGTTCGGAATGCTGTCCAAAATCTGGAGAAGTAACGTTATAAGCTTTAGAACCAAGCTACGACTGTTCCGCTGCAACGTAGTATCAGTGCTGCTTTATGGATGCAGTACTTGGAAGGTGGAAACCATTTACACCCGCAAGCTGCAAGTCTTCATAAATAAATGCTTAAGAATCATCTTGAGGATTTTTTGGGCGAACCGCATTTCCAACGAACAACTTTATCTGAAAACAGGCCAAGAACCTATAAGCACTACTATACGAAGAAGAAAGTGGCAATGGATTGGACACACCCTACGACGCGAAGACAGCTCCATTGCGAAATACGCCATGCAGTGGAATCCGCTCACCCAGGCAGGCAGAATATCGGGGCGCCCTAGGCAAACGTGGTGCAGAACAGTTGAGGAGGAATCGAGCTCTTTGGAATGAGTTGGAGGCAGCTCAAACGCGTTGCAGAACTTCGAGCAAGATGGCGCGCAGGCGTGGTTGACGCCCTGTGGCCCCCTAGGGGTTAAGGGATCTAAGCTAAGCAAGCATGCAACCTAGCTGAAAAACCTCGACTACGAGGTACTTGGCAATAATTGTTTCCTATTGCAAAGTAGTATGCACTTTCACTGAATGACCATCGGTTTGGCGACAGGTGCAAAACCTGGTGGGACTAAGAATAAAAGACGCCAAAACTGAAGTTTTGTTGCGGTAGGGGTTTGAGAGAGTACAACATTTCTGGCGAGACTTATTTGCACATGGACAGTCAAATAGCAAAAGCTATATCTAATTTCTGTATGTTGTTGGACTTATGAAGATACAGTACAATCAGCTTAAAATTCGCTCTTGTACTGTTCTGCTAAAACGAAGAATTGGTTGACTCTTATGTGGCTGCCGAACCTGGAATCATATAAAAATCACACTTTTGTTAGTCGGTATTTTAGAAACATTCTTCCAGTATTTTGGTCAAACTCTATCTCAAACAAACAACCAGGACTGTCGAAAGTGGTATTTGATGGGCTACATCAAATGTGACCCTTGAGTAATTTTTACTCTTCGATATGTCCTCCGGGAATCCAAAGGGTTAAGGTTATTTTTGTTCTCTAGAGACAATACTATCCAACAATACTGTCTGTTAGTCTGACAATACATTTCCAACATGTAGGATGCTTTTGATTGTCGCTATACTTACTTACTTATTTAGGTAGCGCTACAGTTCGGGGTGAATCTGGGCCTCAACCAACAAACGGGACCGAAAATCTTACGAAGAATTTTTCTCTCGAAGCGACCAAGGATATCTTCATCCTCTTTTAATAAAGTCCATGTTTCAGCGCCGTTAAGCAGGACTGTGATGATCGAGGTCTTATATAGAGTGTCCTTAGTTGTTTGAGATAGGGCTTTACTGTTGAATTGCCATATAAGCCCAAAAAAACAGCGATTGGCAAGAGTTATTCTTCGACTGATTTCAGCACTGATCTTGTTTGTAGAATTTATAGCAGAGCCAAGGTAGACAAAGTCCCTTACTACCTCGAAGTTATAGCTGCCGGCTGTGACGTTTTGTCCAATTCGTCGGTGTTGGCTTTCCCTTCTTGTTGACAGCATACCATATACTTGGTTTTGCCCTCGTTTATCGCTAAACCCGTTTTGGCCGCTTCCGCCTCAATGCTTGCAAACGCACCGGTGACAGCCCGCTGAGTTCTTCCGATAATGTCTATATCGTCGGCGTATGCAAGCAGTTGTACAGACTTGTAATAGATTGTGCCTCCGGTGTTGGCTTGTGAGTTCCGCACAATCCGTTCAGGTACAATATTAAAGAAGCCACATGACAGCGCGTCACCTTGTCTAAAACCTTTTCTGACATCAAAGGTCTCGGTGAGGTCATTACCGACCTTGATGGAGCAGCGAGCGTTCTTCATCGTCAGCCTGCACAGACGGACAAGTTTGGCAGGGATGTCAAAACTAGACATGGCTCTATAAAGCTTTTCTCTATAGATGCTGTCATAGGCGGCCTTGAAATCGATAAAGAGTTGGTGAGTATCGATTTGGAATTCTTGGGTTTTCTCCAGGATCTGCCGAAGTGTGAAGATTTGATCGATGGTGGACTTTCCTGGCCTGAAACCACACTGATAGGGTCCAATCAGGCTGTTCATAAAAGGTTTTTCGCTATACCTTGACCATGATGGTTCCTAAGCTGTTGGCGCACTACTCAATCCCTAGGTGTGCCGGTGTCATACTTCACTCCTCGTAGTGCGCTATGAAGGCGGCTTTAAGTCATGATAAGGTGGTGATCTCATTCGCGAGAGGTAACGCAAACACTCAGCTTATGACGTGGTTATTAAGTCACAGCCCCAATTCAAATTTAAAAATAAAAACAAAAGAAAAAGATGGCATGAAATACACATAAAGACATAAACCGGCGGCGACAAGTTGATCTATGGTCGCTCGTTTGAACCTTAAAAAAAGCCTAGCACTATGAGGCAACAAGGTGATGTAGATGTACGTTTTTGTGCTATATGGGCAAACATAAGAATATCTTGCGGGTTGTGTATCTTCTGTTTTCGTTTTTGGTTGAATGACAAATTAGCTAGAGCGCTGCTTTATGACATTTAGGCTGGTATTCACCGACCAATCTTAAACTAAGATTCACCAATCAATATTAGTGCAGATTTATTACCGCTCATAAGACTTATGAGTGGTCCCAACCCCTCTTAAGTTAGGAGAGCTCATAACTTAGGAGTTTCGAAAATTTTCGAAATCAGCTGTGAACTGTTACTCAGACCAAACAAAGGACAGGCTGCATTGGTGTAATGCAAAAGAAGAAAGGTCGACGAATTTAATGCCTTCAGCATTTCCGTCAAAAGAACTGCCAACCAAATAAAAAATAAAATGGGCCTCGATTAATTCTGACTAAAATTAGGAAAATATTTATTTAGACATCAGTAAAGCTACTTTCACAGTTGTAATGGAAATGGAGGAGGGGATGCTGCATGCATTCTATAATAACAGTATCAAAATCAAGCATTTCGATTGAGTTGATGATGCAAGCGCCACTTCTTCTACTTACACTAAGACCGCTAGTTAATAGCTTTTGAACTTCCTGTAACCCGTAGTAAGAAAACAGTTTTGAAAAGCAAAATAATTTCCACTGGAAAGCTCTAACTGGTATCGTTCCAATGATGTAATTTTATGTACTAGCACACAATGCGAGAGTATCCATCCACACATTGCAGATAGAATTGAATATCAAAGTAAGTATATAAATTTAAAAGTATACAAACCATCTTTGACTACAATATGCAATTTAAATATTAAATAGCCATAAGAATAAATTCCCTCGGGCGCCTCTAATAAAGGCTAAAGTGCATATATTCATACAGTACCATCGCATGTAGAAAAGCCATCCATAATAGTTCTTTACGCAATTACTTTATCCAAAACATGTTTCCTGCATCTCAAGGTTCCTACATTCTACCACAACAGTGGGATTTATGATTTGCTGAAAAATATAAACTCCCTATCAAGAATCTATCGAATGGCATTCTACGAACTATAAAATAAACTTCTAAGCAAGGCTTAGATACTTTTGAGTTTCCTGCTAATTACCCTCCCACAGAACACCAGTTTCCTATCATCGCCCAGACGTCTTTAGTCGTAAATACCCCACAGAAAATCACTAAAGATAAGACCTCCGATAATGTATCTGCGACGTCATAAACAAGCTCCAGATACTTGTTACCCAGGCACCTTGACTGTCGTCGCTATTGCAACGGCTCCCAGTACCCGCACTCTTAACTGATAAAATGAAAATTCAGTTTGGACCTCAAATTCCAATTAACCGCAAACTGCAAGAAGTGTTTTCGCGCCACAGCTCCATTAGTAGCGACAACACTGTTCCAAAGTAAGTGCGAAATAATTGAGTAATAAATTGTTGGTACTTGGAATTTTCATGAAATTCCGGCGTGGTCCGAGAAAATTCTGCAATTTTCGCATGAAGGTGTACAAGCCCTCTCGATTGGATCTGCACGTCTGCTAATTGGATAATAAATTGTCAACTCATTGTGGTGTTTTGACAAATGTCTAAGTGGAAGCAGTATGAATAGGCAGAGTACCCATTGTCCGTTCTGCAACAGGTGGCTGAGAATGTTTGCAGTTGAGCTGAGCCTTCTTCTGCATGGAAAACTTATAGATCCACTCATTCAATGGTATCTACATTGCCATCTCCTATTGGGGATGGGTATGAAGATTTGCATCAACCGTTATTTATTTATTATTCAGAAGTTAGAAGATATGTGACATCATGACCCACCAACTTATATATCACATGCTAGGATTTATTGTATCTACCACAAGAGATGCATACAAAGGAATGGTTCTGGTGCGGTTGCATGTGCAATTGATGGGAAGTTTACAGATACTTTAGAGATTTAGATGGGATCTTGAAGATTTATGAATAAAATATGAAAGCCATGCCAATTTGTGGATATGAGGATGTAATTTCATGTGGGAAAATGTTGTGCATTTGTTATGCGAAAGCAGGAGAGGAGAGTTGCTTTCGATTTCAGGATAAATAAGCAACACATTTGAAAAAAGTTGGAAGTTTTAATCACGCATATTGCAGTCAGAGATAATCATAGCCGTATCAGTGTAACTTAAATATGTCGCAGTCGTAGCTCGTGTAGGAAATGAATAAAATTCAATTTTCGGTCTCCCGAACTCAAGATCATTTTACTCTGAAAAGTATTAAAAAACCCCAAATGCAATCGCTACCGATAAGAAAAAACAATGGCGAATGGGCAAAAGGAGACAAAGAGAAGGCGGATTTATTTGCCGTGCACCTGGAAAAAACGTTGAAGCCACTTGACGGACAGGTGCTAATAGAAGTGCCGATTTATTTGTTTATTTAGCGTATGGTATAATATATAGGTAGCTAGGTAAAGTGGCGGTCCAAAACAACTCAATTAGCGCTTAGGGTGCGCCGTTTTGTTACCACGGACTCGTGTATACCTATTGAAGTGGTTAGTTAAAAAGGGATGTTAAGTTTAAACCCAGCCTGTGGAGTTCAGGAAGAGGATTAGTTCTCCAATCCTCTTGTCCGCTATCTCTCTCAGATCCTCGAAGAAGGGTTTGCCAAGAGTTTGTTGTCTGATCCTCGCCAGGGCCGGGCATCTGCAAAAGAAATGACATAGAGATTCTTTCTCATTAATATCCTTGCAGCTCCTACAAAATGTGTTGTGGGGATACCAAGCTTGGCCGCATGGTCTCCAACTGGCCAGTGACCTGTGATAATAGCTACAATTTTGGTAATAACTGGCCTAGTAACTCTTTTGACCTGGGTTTGTTGAAACTGGGCCACGTCACGATATGACACAGCTTGTGAGGCTGATCCACCCGCAATTGGCTAGCTGGAAGAAGTGAAGGTGAATATAGCCCTTAACGGAACCAAGCGGAATGTCGACTCTTTCTGCTAGAGAGTCGTTAAGGGCCGACCCTCGCCTGGCCAGATCATCAGCACGCTCATTACCCTCATGGTTGCTGTGCCCTGGGATCCAGATGAGAGTGATTCTCGAGTGAGTGCTTTGTTGATTCAATTCAAACCGGCATTGCTCTACCAGTTTTGAAGAGATGCAGACCGCATCAATTGCCTTGATGGCAGCCTGGCTATCCGAAAAAATAGCGATATTGTGATTAGATGTTGGAAGATTGTTTAGCAGGCGGCAGGCTTCTCGAATCGCAAGAAGCTCCGCTTGGAAAACGCTAGCGGAGACTGGGAGACGGAAGGACCTTGATATATTCAGCTGGTCAGAGAAGATGCCTGCGCCGACTCCGCAGTCCATCTTCGAACCGTCCGTGTATATCCTTATATCATAGTTGCAGGTAACGCTTCCGTTTCGATTTTCGAATTTCTGAAGTTGAGTTTGGGTATCGTGTAGTCGGTCGAGGACGCAACCAGTTCACTTGGTATCGTCTCCAGGACCTTGCCGTGACCATATGGCCTTGTGGTCCAGCATCCATATTCCCTGAGCCGGATTGCGCTGCATATAGCTGTGTCTATGATGTGTAGTTCGAGAGGGATCAGATGCAAGATCACACTGAGAGCATCTGTTGGACAAGACCTCATTGCTCCTGTGATACCCACGCACGCCGATCTCTGTACTTTTTTTATTCTGTCGATATTGTACTTTTTGCTCAAAGCTGGCCACCAAACGATGGCGCCGTAAGTAAAAATTGGACGCACAACGGCTGTGTACATCCAAAGGGTCATCTTTGGCTGGAGTGCCCATTTCTTACCGAATGTTTTATTACAGGCATAGAAAGCTACGCTTGCCTTCTTAATTCGCTGTTCTATATTGAGTTTCCAACTAAGTTTCGGGTCTAGAACCGTGCCTAGGTATTTTGCACTGGAGCAAAGCGAGAGAGGCTGACCATCTAGTTTGGGGGGGGGGGGGGGGGGGGGGTTAGTGGTAAACAGCATCATTTCAGTCTTCTCCGGATTTACTCCGAGGCCATAGCTCGTAACCCATGAGTGTACCTTATCCAGAGCCCTCTCCATAAGTTGACTTATCGTGGAGAGAAACTTTCCTGATACCCATATCATCCGCGTACGCAACCACCTTAAAACCCTCCCTACCAAGTCGCACCAAGATTTTATTAATCGCCATTAACCAGAGCAGGGGGGAGATAACTCCGCCTTGTGGAGTTCCTCTGTTTACCGTCTTAGTTGTAGTACTGTTGCCTAGTGTTGCATGGATTGTTCGAGTACTGAGCATAGAAACTATCCATTGGCTAATAAAGCCTTTTACACCTAACTCGGTGAGAGATTCCTGAATAGATTCAGTGAAAATGTTGTTGAAGGCTCCTTCTATATCAAGAAATGTGGCGAGAGTATATTCTTTGTAGTGAAGAGTTTTTTCCACTGCACGCACGACCTCATGAAGAGCAGTTTCTGTGGACCGTCCTTTGAGATACGCATGGTATAATATATACATATAACAAATATGTAATATTTAGGTATAAACAAAAGCAAACTTTTTTTTTCTAGCTTATTGCACATTAATAATTGAGATACAAATTATATATGAGTGTATTTTGTGTTATATTTTAAGATCTAAGATCTTTAACCAGTCCTCAGCATCAGGTGTTACTTTGTGGATGTCAGCTATATTCCCTGCAAATGACCTCAGTGGGCAGTCTAATGTGATATGTTGGATGGTCTGTCTTGATATGCCGCAGTCACAAGCACTCGACGAAATGCCAGCCCATTTGAAAAGAGTATCGGCACACCGGCCATGGTTGGTGCGCACACGGTTTAGCTTTACCCATAGGTGACGAGGTAGATTTTGACCAGGAACAGGTACGAATGGGTCTTCTACTACAATAACATTTCTTGGTGTGAAATTCTTCCACTGCTTCTTCCATTCCTCATTTAGTTGGAAATTTGAATGTTTGAGGCCTGAAGCTGTATGTATACATTGGCGGTTTTTTCGACCTGAATCGTCGATTTGTGAAGGCTCTTATATTCTGTTGTATGGGGAGATCTGGGTTTACACATATTTTTTCGAATTGTCTGATTAGTGTATTTGAACGTCTCAGGTCAGGAGGTGCGATGTTGCTTAGCACAGGGAGCCATGGAGTAGGCGTTGACTTGACTGTTCCGGATGTAGCTGGTTGTCAACTTTTCTAGTGTGGGCATTGTTAGCCCATACAGGTGCCTCGTATTCAGCTATCGAGAACGTTAAACCTAAAGCGGCAATGCGTAGGGTTGATGGAGAGCCTCCCCAATTTGTTGACGCAAGTTTTTGGAGCAGATTGCTCCCTGTTTTTAGCTTTGCACATGTGTTTAACAGATGTTTTTTGAACGTTAATGGCAAACGTAACACCCAGATATTTTGGGAACCAGTTGTGTGGCAGTGTGGTTTCGTTGAATTCTACTTGCAGTTGTTGTTAAGGTGGAAGCACGCCGCCTCGGTTTTATTCAGGTACATCGTTAATCTCCATTTTTTTTTAAATATTTCCCTAACACTTTGAGATCATTTTTTAGTATCCCTTCTGCGTCTTTTATATTTTTGGTTTGGGCTGTTAGAGCAAGGTCGTCAGCGTACTGAAATTGTCTGCATATTGTCTCGGGTATATCAGACATGTTAAGGTTGAACAAGAGAGGGGATAAAACTGAGTCTTGTGGTAAGCCATTATTCAGCTTTTTCATCTTACTTTCCTTGTCGCCTATATAAACTTGAAATGTTTGGTTACTAAGCATGTTATTGATGAGACTAGATATCTTCTTGCAAGGAACAACTTTTAGTAACTTATAGATAACTTCGGTCCCCCAAATAATGTCGTATGCTGCAGACAGATCTACAAGCACAGCTGATGTCTTAAGTTTCTTTTCAAACCCGTTTTCAATATTTTTCGTCAGCGAAAGTACCTGGTAGACACAATTTCGACCTGAGCGAAAGCCAGCTTGTTCTACTGGGACCATCATGTTTACGCTTTGCCCTATCCTATTGAAGATAAGTGTCTCGAGAAGTTTGTAGCTAATGCTTAGCAGCGCTATGGGATGGTAGCTATCAGCTCTGTCAGGCTGTTTTCCGGGTTTCAAAATGCCTATTATTTTTGTTTTTTGAAATTCTTTGGGAAGCATTCCTGTTTGAATTATGTTACTGAAGAACCTACGTAGCCACAGCTTGGTGTTATTGCCACCATTTTTTTTCCAAATTCGGGATAAAATCCAACAAATCCAGCTGCAAATCCAGCTGCCTTACCCAGTTTTAATTTGCTAATAGCTGTGTTTAGCTCTGTAGCTGAGACCTCTCTCGAGAATTCAGATGAATCTGGCGCTGTTGCCCTCAGCCGCGTTAATTCTTTTTTCACCATGGTACTTTTACGACACCTGACAACTTTAAAATAAAGAGTGTGTCGTTGGTCGAACTTTGCCAGACAGTAGAAAATCTTAAAAACAACAAGGGCTTTTGATAAGATCTAAAAATCGGACAGATCCTCAATGAATTGCCAAAAAAAGCCCTGACCAAGCTTCTGCATATTTTAAATGCCGCGCTAGGTTTATTATATGTTCCAAGACAATGGCCAGTCGCCGAGGTTATAATGGTTTCAAAACCGGGAAAGCCTCCAAACGACAAAAAATCGTACAGACCAATATCACTCCTGCCAGTAGTATCTAAGGTGTTTGAAAAGCTTTTGTTAAAGCGCCTACAGCCGCTCATTGAAGAAAGACGTTTGATTCCCGACCATCAATATGGCTTCAGAACAAAGCGCTCCACAATTGATCAGGTTTATAGAATAACAAATGAAATAAGGAGAACCTTAGAGGAGAAAAAGATATATTCTCGCGCTTTTCTGGATGTCTTCGAAGCTTTTGATAAGGTATAACATGAAGGCTTGAAGTTTAAGTTAAGACAGGTTCTTCCGAAACAATTATATGAGATTCTAGAATCTTACCTTGCGAACAGACTATTCCGTGTTAAACACGTTTCGAATTACTCCGAGTTTAAGGAAATCGCTGCCGGAGTACCGCAGGGAAGTGTTCTTGGTCCGGTATTGTTCTTACTTTACACTCGAGATATGCCGCAAGAGCTACGTTCGTAGGTAGCTACACTCGTAGCTACGTTCGCGGACGATACGGCTATATTAACAACAGACAAATCAATCAAGTCAGCAACTGTAATGCTCCAACGAGCTTTGGACAAAATTTGCGAGTAAACAAAGATTTGGCGCATTGCTCTCAACGAGACCAAACCAACTTATGTTAACTTTACTTACAAAAAAAAAAAATTAACAGCCTACCTATTTTCATTAACTCACAAACGAGGCAAAGTATCTTAGAATGATGCTAGACGCAAAACTCAAGCGGAAGTCGCACGTTAAAAAGAAACGCGACGAGCTTGAAAATACAGGGTGGGGCAGAAAGAACTCCCCGATTTAAAAAGAACGTAGATAAGGTTAGGGTGGGGATAAAGGAAGACAGTCTCTGTCCATAACGAGATTGCAATATACACATATGGTTCTAAGACCAGTGAGGCCACGGGGTCAGGTATCTATTCGAGAGACACGAACCTACAGGTGCCCCCGAAACTTCCGGGCACATGCAGTATGATCCAAGCAAAGGTTCTAGGTGTACTTAAAGCTGCGGAATTACTTGAAATGGGATCAATATCCGATAAGAATATCGCAATCTACATTGACAGTCAGGCTGCGCTGAAGGCGCTAGGGTCTTACGTCACCAAATCTGAGATAATCAGGAATTGCCGCACAATGCTTAGGGCATTATGAACTCAGAACCGAGTCAGATTAGGTTGGGTACCTGGACACTGCGATATTGAAGGCAACGAGCAAGCCAATGTGCTGGCTAAAGGGGAGCGGGGCTCCCACGTAGCGACATAATTGGTGGCATTAAGCCACCAGGGTGCGTGGCTAAGGGAATCATTCGTGACAGAATCATTGACACGGCTAATCTAAGATGGTCAAAGTTAGATGGTCACAGGGTGTCTAAGGCATTATGGCCTGTGTTAGACTGCAGAAAATCTGGGGAGATGATTTAATTAGATAGATCAAGGCTAAGAGCAGCGATAGGAATACTCTCTGGCCACTGTCTCCTAAGGATGCATGCCATGAGACTAGGGTTATCTGACAGGGATGTTTGTAGGTACTGCGACGACCTACCTGCCTCAGAGGACATAACTCATATACTCTGTGAGTGCCAAGGAATTGCCAGGACAAGGCTAAAGCACCTTGGTAGATACTTCTTCGACAACCTGGAGGAATTGAGGTCCTTAAACCATAACAAGGATCTCTTCAAATTTTGTAGGGAGATTAATTGCTTGGGGGAATGGCTTTAGGTCTTCTGCCGTGAAGGTTCCCTAGGGATCGCGATGGGCCCACTTTGGTGCCTAGTGTTTTATGATCACCTCGTAACCCTACCTAACCTAACCTAACCTAACCTAATCTAACCTAGGGTGGGGATAGCAAAGCGCGGGAAGTGGCGATAGACAGCGGCTATCGTGTGGTTTTCAGTTATCAGAATGGACGGCAGTACACCGTGCGTTTTTTGCCGAAGAATTTATTAAAAATGCCGGGTCGCCGACTGCGGTGCAGCGTGCTTTTCACATAGACTTCGCACTCGGTCGACGTGATTCCGTTCCTGACAAAAAAACAATACGCCTTTGGGTGTCAAATATTAGAGAAACAGGATCTGCACTCAAAAAGAAGACTCCTGGACGACCTCGTACTTCAAAAAGAGAGGAAAATGTGGACTCTGTCAGGGCTTCGATTTAGCAATCTCCACGGCGGGGCGTTCTGAGCTTATCAAATGAAGTGTTCGCAGAATTCTTCACCGTGAGCTGAAAATGCATCCCTACAAAATTATGGTTGCACAAGAACTGAATGAACAAACATTGTCCGCAAACTTTGAAAGCTCTAAGGAATACAATAACACAGGAAGTCACTAACATTCCGCCTGAAAAGATCCGCCGCGTAATGGAAAACTTCCGAGAGAGGGTTACTCTGTTTATCGATAATGGAGGCCGCCACTTGAGTGACGTAATTTTTAAAACTTTATTTAAAAACTGCATTATGTGTATTATTTAGAAATAAAGTTATCTCTTCGATATCTTGTTTGTTTTTTGTTATCCCAAATGGGGGAGTTCTTTCTGCTCCACCCTGTAGATTCAGACAAATGTATTGGCTACTTGGAAGACATTCCAGATTAAGCATATACCTATATAACAAACTGCTTCTATACAAGCAAGTGCTTAAACCTGTTTGGACGTATGGTACACAACTTTGGGGTTGCACTAAACGAACCAATAGAGATATCCTACAATCTTTTCAACACAAAGTCATAGTAATTGCCCCATGGTATATCAGAAACAGTGATATCGAAACTAAAACTACTTGATAAGGAAACTTCTAACCAGTATAAGGGAGGTGTTGTGTAGTGATTAAAAATTTCACACTACGTATACTATGAGCACCGGGCACATAGTGTCTATGAAGATTTTTCACCTACCCACAAAAAAAAAAAATTACTTTGAGCAACAATTCTATCAGCTAACTTAGAGTAGGGCTCAGCACGCTGGAGCACGACCAACTAGGTCTAACTCGCTCCAACATGGCCACTAAGACAACGCGGCCCAGCACCCCTCCAACATGCTCAACACATCTAACGCAGCTCAGCTCGCCTCCAACAAGCTCAAACACGGCCCAAGTACGACGCCAAACGCCATCCGCCTCGCATTCGCTCCGTAGAGCCGTAATTGCAATTGTATTAATCGAGGGGGAGTACTTTGGCGTTTAAAAAAATTCGAATATTTAATATTAATTCAGTCGTCTGAGGATTTCACCCAAGGAAGCCGTGTATAAAAAAAATATTTTTTTTTCTTTCGTTTTTTTAAAAATAAAATAATTTTTGAAATTTTAATTTGAGCACTGGTATTTCTTTTATTGATAGTGAAACGGCGTTCAGAGCGCCGTCGACCCGCTACACACCCCGGACTGCAGCGCCGTTTTTATTTTTTTAGGTTCCGCCAAGGATGTGTCATCTTCATAGATACTAATAGCCCGAGTGCTATTAGCATGTACGATTCGCAAACCTGAGTAATCGATTCTAGGAATGCGCCTACGTACTAAACACACACCCTAAACACTTCAACCACTCTCCCCGCGGTACTGCCGTTAGGTATTTCTTCGTGGGGCTGGTTAGCAATTATGCTCTAGTCTCCGAGGCCGCCTCTTGGGCTCTTCTTAGGGCTTCTGCTCTTCGCAGCGCATTCTGCACACATGCTATGAATGAGCAGATCTCCATTCACTCGCCCTCTGATCGTGTCATGTGACTTAAAAGATTTCCTGGACTTGGCAGGTTTGCTCTATCTTCCGCAAAGCGTCTGCAGTAGAACACTGCATGCTCCGCGTCCTCTTCGTTTGGACATTCTGGACATAGGGGCGAACTATCGTGTCCAAATCTATGGAGGTATTTCCGGTAGCCACCGTGTCCGGACAGGAACTGTGTGAGGTGGTAGTTACAGTTCCCCCTCGCTCTCTCTGTCCATGATTTTATAGTGGGAATGAGCTTGTGATACTTGGCCGCCTAAGTATTTAAGTAAGTAAGTAAGTATCTGTAGGGTGTCTGGGCATTGCGATATCACTATGCGGGTGATGAATTCACTAAACAAGGTTCACTCGATAGAAACAGTCGGCATATAGACAGACAGTCGGCATTTAGTTAAGGCTGACAAACTATAGATGGACGCTTTGAAAACTTAGCAACATTTTTACACTTCTTTAGTTAATCCTAGATCTTATAGGTCCAAAGTATAGACTCACTAACGTGATCACTAGATGCTGAGTCATAGGGCGATATACGTATTGTATACATTCATATGCTGGACATCCCAAACATCGGTGGATTTAGTTGCTCAGGGTTTACATGGATATATTTTCTGGTGAAGTTCCGAGATTTGATTTTGCACTCTGTACTAAGTTTCTCATATGTTTCTTCCATTTCCTTTGTGAATGTGAGATGTATGTATGTATATTGGTTGAACTTTCAATTTAATTATGCACCACTAGTCGGAGGTGAAACAAATTATGCAAAAGCATAGTTATGCCGCAGTTGGCATCATGTCGATTGTTATTCTGGTCGGCTCTTATTATTTTTAGTCTCTGTGGTCTCTAGCGGTCGACCTTGTTAATAATGGCATCTTAATCTCATTACGTCGGGGAATGATAAGCCTTTATTACTTTTTTCTCTGACCCCTAACTCCGTGTATTCGAAAAGTGCTTTAATAATGTAAAAAGACAACTACATTTGGATCCATAAAATTGTGCAGGCAGTCTAAGTTTAAAGCTATTATAGTTTGATAAGGTTAATCTACCTCTATTTTATTGCTTTTTATACGTCGCAATCACAGCACTCAGTTATCGCGTCCAATTTTATTCTCCAAACTGATTAAACGTACAGACAAACTTATTAATGAAACTCATAGAGTTCCGAAAATGCTGAGTAAACATCTGATAATGTCGTTCACAAAAAACGTCTGTCTGAAGTAGTGAGTAGGCAAGTAATCCTATAATCCAATCTCTTGCTAATTCAAATTTATCTTAATCTTCTAGGCTAAACTGGATTACTGTCGGCTAAGTGCAGAACATTGTTAATTACTGGGAGTTCGATTTAGTAGCATAACTGCGAAGTCAAATGCAGGCCAAATGCGCATTGCATCGGATACAAAGTATTTGATATCTATGCACCAGTGGATTATATGTGTAACAGAATTTATTGGATTACTATCCAATTAGTAGTTGGGGTGCCCGACCAAATGCATTTCCTATGTTGTGGGAGAAGTTGTTCGCATTCGATGATGTCATTCGGTGTATTGAAGTAAATATACGAAAACTGGGTTAGTGGCTTTCAATTAATTTGCTTCAAAGCTTGGATTTTAAAGTGGTTCTGTTGTCTACCTGTTTGAAGGTAGCATTCGGCTAATAGGTATAATTTTATTACAAAATAGACACAGGCGCTTCCAAGGTCGGGGGATATAATTGAGAAATAATTTCACTATTTTTGGATATGTAATGGAAATGGACTTGTGCGTAATTGATGTCAATAATATTTTTCTGGTGATATGCGGTGCAACTTGATGAGCTGAAGAGTGTTGGGTTTATGTGACCTAAACCTTTTGATCAACATATGTAACGTGCGAGGCTAGAGATCCGAAACTAATCAAGTGCATGTTCTACAAGGAAGCAGAGAAGACTGGAAAAATGACAGAACGCCTAACGAGCGATCCTTAGCTTTATACACCGATGGATCCAAAATGGAAATGGGTGTAGGCACAAGCATTTTCTCTGAAACGCTTGGTCTCTCCATGTCAGCTCGGCTTCCGAACTACAGCAGCGTTTTCCAGGCGGAGGTCCTAGCAGTTACAATAGCAGCTCGTGAGATTGCTATGAGGGCAATACCACGAGAGGATATCACCTTTTTCATCGACATCCAGGCGACGATAAAAGCAATATCTGCTATAGAAATAAAATCGAAGCTTGTGAAGTATTGTAGAGAAGAGCTCAAGGTTCTTGGAACACAGTACGAGATAAAGCTCTGCTGGGTCCCTGGTCAAGAAGGCATACCAGGTAATGAGAAAGCCGATGAACTGGCTAGAGGAGGTTCAGCACTAAACTCGGACCAATCCGACCCCTCGGTGTACATCCCGCCTTGCGCCCTAAAGCTCGAAGCAGGAAACAAAGCCCTAACGGAGGCTAACAACAGGTGGACCTCTTTAGATACTTGTGTCACCACGAGGAAGCTGTGACCTGAATTTGACAGAGTAAGAACCAATAGACTCATACAGAGGCATAGAAAATCCCTCTCTACTCTAATAGGAGTCATTACGGGGCATAATACCATGCGGTACCACATGAAAAAACTACGTGTGACTAACGAAGACCTTTGTAGAGGCTGCGGCGACGAGGAGGTTCAGGAGGACACCGCCCACTTTCTCTGTCATTGCCCAGGTCTCTATCATTTGAGAAATAAGCTCCTTGGACAACACTTCTTTGAGGATCTAGAAGAGTTGTCCAACAGACCAATAAATGACATCGCAAACTTCATCAAATCCTCTGGATGGTTCGTATCTCGGGCACAGTAGGTACTAAATGCTTTTTTTAGGATATGTACAAAGACGATATTTTTCCACGAGGAAGGGATTCTCTATTCTATCCCCTTTCCCCCCATGGGTATCACAATGGGTCTATATTGACCTGAGTGTGGTGTGGAGGTTTTCTATCCCCTACACCAGCCCACTTACCTAACCTAACCTATGTTCTACAAAGTACGAATGCTTTAGAAAGATAGAACGGCGATACCATTGGACACATGTGGGCATCAAATTGAAGTTCTTTGAATACAGTGTTTGTGTTGTGAAAAGACTACCTGTTGTCAGCTCAGCAAACTGGCCTCAGAAGATAATGGATACTGCAGATACTGAAGGTACTTCGAAGCAACACCACGATTCCTTTTTGTGCAATGGAGAGGAAGAGCTCAAATGCGACTAAAGCCCTAGTTTTAGGGGTACAATATATCTATTTAGATTGCAGTGCACATACATACTAGTCACTGAACTCCCCATCAAACCGGGAACCATTCAAGTTTCCATACGAATTTATGGAGCACTTCATATGACCAAATCAGACAGCAGAAGCACTAAATAAGCCCATTCCATCTCCTTGAAAGATATTCCACAACACACAATGAGAGAGACGCGTAGTTTTCTTAAGTCTCTAAATATTTTCTCGCTGCGAAAGACGCACCAGAAAAGTGTCAAGAACATAATTGGTAAAACCATTTTGCGAAAAATCGAAATGATCGGATATTTATAAAATGGTATCTTTTTCGGACCTCTTCTTCACCATTTGTCTCTCTGAATGTCCTTCTTAGCAGAATTGAGACGCACTTTAAAGTTTTGGAGCCAATAGAAAATGCTTTCGCATCCGCACCCCTGAATTGGCCCAAGAAAACCCGGTACAGTACCGTGTCCTAAACGAAAATTCTGGCTTTTCCAAATCTAATTTCAGGAATATAATATACTTGTCTCTTAAAAAGTTAAGTATGGCTCTTGTGCTTAGCCCTTTTACAGAAATAGGAAGAACCCACACTGAGCTCTCTTGTGCTGAGCACTGTTGCCATTTTGAATTATCTCAAGTCAAATTTGATTTACTTATGTTAGTACGAGGTAAGCCTCAACCAACAATCCTCTCCATTTGGCTTGGTCCTTAGCTAATTGCCTCCAGTTGCACACTTCAAGTTGGTCGAGGTCCTCTTGAATTTGTGCGCGTCACCTACGGAGAGGCGGTCCTCTACTGCGTCGTCCTTCCGGGTTAGATTCAAAGACTCTGCGGGAGGGAGCATTAGTGCCTATTCGCTATACATGTCCTAGTCATCTCACACGTCCACTACACATTTTTATGACTAGGTCGATGTCTCTGTACAGCTCGTATAGTTTGTCACTGAATTTTCTTCTCAAAAACCCGTCAACACTAAAGTGACCGAATATCTTACTTATCTATTTATTTAGGTGATGCTGCAGTTTGGAATAAAGATAGGTCTCAACCAACAAGTCTCTCCATTTAGCTCGGTATTTAGCTAATTGCCTTCAGTTGCACACTCCAAGTTATTCGAGGTCCCCTTGAACTTGTGCGCGCCACCTTCGGTGAGGAGGCCCTCCACTGCGTCCTCCCTCTGGATTAGATTCGAAGACCGAATATCTTTCGAAGAATTTTTCTCTCGAATCGATCAAGGATATTTTCATCTGCTTCCGTAATGCCTCGGAGAGGGATAGAAAATCCTTCCATACTCCTACATGAGTCAATACACGCGATACCACATGTGGCGCACAAACACCTTTGCAGGATCTGTGGTGATAAGGGGGTTCAGGAGGACACTACCCACTTTCTTTGTCACTACCCAGGACTCTGACACCTAAGAAACAATTTCCTCGGACAATCGGTACTTCTTCAAGTAATTAAATGAATTTTCCAAGAGAAAGGTGGACGACATCGCAAACTTTATTATATCCTCCGGATGGTTTGTGTCTCGGGCATAGTGAGTATTAGGCGTTTTTCTTTTTTCGTTCAGAGCAGAGCTCGAGCAGATCGAGCGTGCTAAGACCGTGCTCAGAGCGCTCTGATTTGTTTATGAAACACACTTGAGCACTCTGATGTCATTTGATTAGCAATTATAGGTGGAGCTGTCAAAATATGAATAGAATATCTATTGATAGTTATTTTCTATGTTATATTTACTTTCTGCACCAAAACAACAAATTTCGCCATTTCAATTGCTTAGCAATTTTTTTTTTCTGTGTCCTCTCCTGTCAAATATGAAAAATGGCTGTGCTCAGGATTTTGCTCTGAACGCTCGGTCAAATTATTCAGAGCTCATAGAGTGCGCTCTGAGCATACTCTGAACGAAAAAAGAAAAACGAATTCGGAGCTCTGATGTGTCTGAGCTAAAAAAGAAACACAACTTTTTTTTTACAATTCAGGCTCTGCTCTGAACTAAGAAAGAAAAACGTCTGTTAAATGCTTTCTACTAGGTTATGTACATAAACTCGTACGGACGAGTATATACCTATATATCACGAGAAGGGGATTCCTTCTTTCCCTCCTTTCCCCCCATGGGTATAACGGTTTGTCTATATTGACCTGGGTGGGGTGTATAGGAATTTTACCCGTGATTTCTAAACCAGGAAAACCTATGGATCAGAGCAAATCTCACCATTAAATCTAGCTCCTGTCGCCGGTCGTCAAGGTACTAGAGGCAATCCTCCTTCCAGCACACGTCAAGCATTCAAATCTAGCGCAACATCAACATGGTTCTCGTTAACGATGCAGTACCCCTTCGGCTCTAAACATTATTGCGAATCAAGTTAGCATCGGCTTGAACCAAAGACAACCATGCCGCAGAATAGTCGTCGTTGCCCTGGACCTGTCAAAACCATTTGACACTGTGGATCATGCCAGGATGCTTAACGACATGCTGGATTCCACGTTGGCCAACTCCAACAAAAGATGGTTAGCTAATTATATATGCGGCCGGCAAACTAACGTGGAATTCCGGAACACGACATCGAAGTATAGGAAAGTCGAACAAGGCGTACTACAGGGAGGTGTCCTGTCTCCCACTCTGTTTAACTTCATCATCTCTAAGCTGCCGCCTCCACCTGACGGTATAAGTCTTGGTTTACATGCGGATGGGTGCACGATCCTCGCTTCGGGCCCCAACGTACTTGAGCTGTGTATGGCTCTAAACAACTACTTATATAAGTAGCTGTCGTATGACAGGTCTTCAGCAGCCGCAATCTACAGTTATTAGCTGTAAAATCCACAGCCAGACTGATCACGTCATGGGGCCTTATTTTGTATTGCGTTTCTATAGCAAATGTATACAAACTCAATTTCCAAGTAATTTAAGTGACGTTTGATAGACGTTTTGACAATCTAACTTTTGGAAATGTTTGATTTTGAGTTGGAAGCACTTATACCCAATCCGAGAACCATACAAAATACCCATTCATTTTAGAATCGGATTACATTTCAATCCGAATCCGAAAGCAGTACAAAATAAGGCCACTGGACAAAGGAAGTGAAGCTACAGCTCGATATCACAGTCGCAGATCGACGCATACTCACAGTCACACAGCCAAAACTTTTATATGTGACTGTTGATAGCACGGTAACTTTCTCCGCACACGCACCAAACATCCGCAGCCGCCTCAGATCACGTAACAATATATTAAAATCTCTGGCAGGTAGATTCTGGGGCAAAGACAAACAAACGCTACTAGCCACCTATAAAGCGATGGGCTGGTCTGCCATGAATTACGCTGCTCCCATCTGAACTCCACAGCTGAGCAAAAAACTGTTAGAAGCGGTTGCCACTTGATGGCACATGGGACCGCCTTCACTTGGAGACTAAAATGCTGTCCATCAAAGAGTACAAGACCATGCTCTCCAAATAGTTACTCATATGGCCTGCCGCCTGCAAGAGCATCCCAATCATTCAACGCTGCAACACCTCACTCAACTCCCGGATTTCGACCCTCAGCGCTACAAGGATACAATGAAAAGCATTCACCGCCCGGCGGTAGCTAACGCAGTAGGAACTCATTGTCCAATCATTATCCTAAGGCGGTCGTCCTCCTCCCGTAGCCCATGAAAAACGTCACCTACCACGCCAAACTAGGGCAACTTTAGCCCAACTACGTTCGGGTTGGTGCCGATTACTAAATAGCTACCAATCACGTCTTGACCGCAGCATCGAATACAGATGGCCAGCCTATATGAACGGTCCGCACAACACACAACAGCTCTTCAACTGTCCGTCTGGAAGCGCTGTGGAACCATCCCGTAGACGTGGCTCTTTTCCTCGGCCTAGAAACAACACAAATACGCAGCTGCTACAACAACAATAACCCCCTACACCAACCCACTTGCCTAACCTAACATAACACAACTCTTTAACAACGTAGTTGTGAATAGAAATACACTTTAATCTCTCAATTCGTTTTCCGTACATTTTAAATCCGACACTACTGTACTCCTCCTCGGATTATATTTGGCATACTTTCAGGCGCCGTGTCTTTGAGCTGGCTGCTTCCTATCATATACCAGACCCATGCTATGTTTTCAGTTGTCATACAACGATGGCGCTGATCAGAGAAAAGTCCCATAAACGATAGTTAAGTATTGAAATGTGCAAACTACCATTCTTCCTCTCGAGAATTGCATTTTTTCTTCCTCCTTTCGACTGTTTCAATCTATCATATATAATTTTCAAGTATGCACTGAAAATAGAAACAAAGAGTTTAGTCAATACCTAAACCATGATGGCCGCACTTTCCAAACACTTTCCTATACTCCACTTTCTACAGTCCGTTTAGAATCCACATAAATATTGACATTTCCCAACTGTCAGCCTCCCCACACGAGTACCTGTCATCGCCGACACAACTTCTCCTCTCAAAACAAAACGACGTCTTCTCTATTTTGTTACGGAAATCTGTCACCCGTGGTTGTGTTTTTTTGTGCTGCGACTCTGTCCAATCAAATCCACATCTGGGAGTACAACCACCACTGGAAAACCTTAAATCGGTCCTCTCCCTCCAAAGCACGGTGACTTCATCTTCGGAAAGATGTCCGCAGAAGCGCCCGACTGGCGCCAATCCATCATAACACGGATAATTGATCGCAACAAACGCGAGTCCGCCTACCACAAGGAGCTAATCCAACAGAGTGAGTTTCACTTTTCACCTCTCTCTTCTCAGATTCCAGCGACGACGACGGGTTTAATTATGCTAATGACATGCATGCAACCATTTCGAGTGATGAAACGCGAGCTAACCTTTCTTTTGCTTCACAGACAATCGCTTCTTTGACACCGTCGTCCAGCTGGAGGCGGAGAATCTCCGGATCAATGTGGAGAACGAGAAGCTTAGGACTGCTGTGGCAACAGGTGGTAAGGACTCTGGTGGGTCCTTTGCCGTGCTCGAGCGGCTGCTGGCCGAACAGAAACAACTGACCGAGTTGCACAAGCGGAAAGGCGACAACTCACAGATGATTGTCGACCTGAGCATGAAGGTCGAGGAGCAGAGAAAGGCCATCGCCGAGAAGGATCAGAGGTGAGTGGTCGACACCGTGGGAGATCATTTTCATGGGGTTCCCCCTTTGTTTTTTGTTTTCAGCTGCGCGGAGCACCTAAAACTAATGCAAATCCTGCGCGCCGAGTCGGCGATGTTGAAGTCCAGCCTCGAGGAGCTGAAGAAACTGGACACCACCCTGCGGGATGAGCACACTGCCCTTCAGCTGGCATTCAGCGCACTTGAGGAGAAAATGCGAGGCATTCAGGTGAGTTACGAGTTCGCTCTGACTTTTCCGTCAGTTAGTTGGAAAAATTTGTTCCCGTTTTAACCGAAATTCAAAATTCTCAAGAAAACCTCTCCCTCTCCTGGACAGTGCAAGTAAGATTTCGCAAGTTTTTGAGTCATTTTAGCTGAAATAAGCGATGGATTTCGCCTCGCCCCTCTGCGCCAGCACTAATTCCAGCTCATTTATCAATTCAGTGTGGTCGCGCGTTATCGTCTCGATTGCCTGTTATAAATAAATGATATGTGCGTCGAGTCGAAGCGATATTGTGTCAAATTGAAAGCAGTATTAGGTTGTGGTGGCCAATAACATGTTTATGGGTGCCCTGCTCTGTTTTACTTAATTCACTTTCAATCAAGTTAGTGCGGGGACCAGGGACCGCACATGGATGAGCGATTGACGATTAGCTGCTGATAGGCGACAGAATGTAGATGATTATGCTCTGGTCTGAGAGTTCGAGCTGCTGTTGTACTGAGTTAATGAATCACTGAGGGGGGACGTCGTTCTTATCTGCGAGATGAGATATATTTTGTTTAGTCTTTTTTTTTTTTTTTTTATTTCATTGTCAACTTTGGGAAACACTTATGTTTGGCATGTGTTCTAGGTCCCACCAGAAAGGAAGCGACTTGTAAATAGCAGTGTTGTTATCTATTTCGCCAGATTTCCATCGTAAATCTGTTGATTATTGGTGTTTGATCAGTTCAAAGTTGAAATCAGATAGAAGTCGTGCGATTTTCCCATGGAGGGCAGTTTGCTTTCGTGCTGTATCAAGTTTTTAAAGTTATTCGCGGGGATTAGCAAATATCAAAAGTTTAAGCGATGTTTGTGCAACTGTGAGTTCCGATTTTGTTTTTTCCCATTCAAATGAAATCTTGTGAATCTGGCAGAGGATGTGCCAAAAGGGTGCAACTGCCACAGTAGTGGCACTCCGTCGTTGGTTTCCTTTTTTTTAGCTGCTTTCATGTGCACAATCAATATTTAATTGCTATCTTAGGACGTTTAGTCTCAAAATACGTTCAAAATAAAATTTGTACTCAGAAAACGGTCAAATAGGGAACCGAATTCAACTAAGAGATTTCCTATTTGGGTCGTTTTCCAACCATTGTAAGCGATGAACCATACCTCTCTGATTCCATTTACTATACCTTTGTATGTCACTGCACAAACCCTGAATCGAATTTAAGGCTTGATGAGAACACTGTGGGCGCCGTGGCGCAACTGGTTAGTGTATCGGACCACTGCGCGTAAGGTTCCAAATTCGAATCTCAGCAAACACCAAAAAAAGTTTTTTCGCGGTCCCACCTCTCGCAAACGTCTGACAAACATCCGAGAGTATTGTTGTGGGAAAGCTTCTCAAAACAAATTGCCCTTCGGATACGGCACTAAACTGTAGGTCCCTTCCATTTGTCTGAAAAATATAACGCACACAACACGAGTGGCTGCGAGAAGCTAGGCCCAAGCAGTTAGAGAGCGTCTTATGTAAACCCATTGGGACTTCTCTTATATTCATGGCTCATCGAGGATGCAGTTATCTATATAACGGTATGTTATCTGATCAGATAGTTGCAGTATTGCACACTATATAGTTTTGTCGTGTACTATTTATTCTCATGGCCATTAGGCATTTCTTATGTCGACAGCATCCGGCTATGTTCGCTGCGAGTGGCAGAGGGTGCATTCTGCTATTGATCGTGTCTTGTTTGTAGTCTGAATAGAGCTGTAGCTTGGCATCTAGATATTCTATATAATTCCATCTTTTTTCCGTAGTCACCGCTTGGTGTTCCGTCAAACTTATATGCAGTCCTTTTTCTTAGTAAAACAGTCATGGTTTGATTGTAGTAAGAACTTGGATCGTGGCTATTGCTTCCTGTTTTTTAGTCTCTCAGTAAAGACTTCTACGCTTACACAGAATAGTGTACGATTCATGGCGATGTGTACAAACGCTAAACAACTGTTCACTAAATTCCCCTTCGACTGTCCTGCTCAAAATTCTATTAAAAACGTCTCGCTCTCAGTCCTGGAAATAGTTTGTTCCACCACATTTCATAACTTAGTGGACGCCGTGGTACAGTAGTGTCACTTCACTGCGTATAACGGTTAATGTTCTACTTTCAGAAAACACTAACATTATTTTTGTTCACGATCTCACCTCTCGCTAACGTCCGACAAATATGCTAGAATACGACGTTGAACTGTATGTAGATAGAAGCTAGTTTCTAGACCCTATATGGGCTGTTTTGGCTTGGCTTGGTAGGCTATACAGTCCCTTTGCAGTGCATGATCAATCCAATACCACTTCCGGTTTTGTATATCGTTCGTTGGAAATACAGTTCGACCCAAACACTCGCAATATGTTTCTGAAATACCCATTAACAATAATTTGCAGGAACCGTAGTCCCATAAAGCACGTACCCTACACTCGATCGGAAGAGCCTAGGTAGGGAGTGATTATGGTTTTGCTTCGCCAATACACTGGCGTTAGGCAGAGGATTTTAGTTTTGCCAGAGTTTATCCCTAGTCCCATCAGGTGTGCCTCTTTCAAATTTGGCTACAGTCTATAAAGGTTATGTTCGTCCGGGACTTGAATATAATTCACATATCTGGACTGGAACCTCATCCACAGGCTTAAGTTTACTTAATTGTGTTCAGTGTCAGTCGCTGGCTGATTGGTCATCAGTCTATTTGCAGCCAAATTCCTTCCTTTGGATGAAATATATGTTATTGTGACCCGCCAGTCCATCTTCGTTACATAAGTGTAGCATCATCAGTCTGTCAAAACTTTAGAACCCGGTATAAGCCTAAAAGTCAAGTTTAGAAGATCGTTTTTTATTCCCACAACAAGAGCTTGCCCTGATAAGAGAGATATGAAAAAGGTTTTGATGTTGTCAACACAAGTAGGTCCTAGACCGGAAACCTGACTACTTATTATCAAAACTAATATTCTGAGTTACGAGTATTTTATCTATTCTTTGGCGATTGTGGGAAACACCTCTCCAGTTTTCAGAATCTATTAAATTACCATTTTCTTGGATCTTAACGACCATTCCTTTCAAGGAAGGCTCTCCATTAGTGAGAACAGCAGGTATCTTGATTTCGTTGGAGAAATTTTACAGAACTCCACGGGAAACTCATTAAGCTCTGACGTCTGGTTTGCTTATGCTAACTTTGGGGCATACGCCATACACGAAGGAAAAAATTTCCCTCCATCTTCTGATTCTCACCAGAAATCAGCTAAGAATCATCCAAACTCTTTAACGAGTGCTGATGCAAGCATGTTGGGTCTTTGGTGACTTTTATTCACACTTGCTAGCCAGTGCATCAATAACCTATTCTGTCATGCCGTACTGCAGTCGTTACAAGCGGTGATCTCTTTCCATTCCTGTGTCGCTGGTATTAGGTTAGGTTAGGTTGGAGGGAAGTGCATCTAAGTGCTTATCACGGGGGCCATTCGGTCCACTGTGTTTCCCTTTGTAGTGTGGAACCTATACTTAAATAATTATCTTGCGGTTAGTTCTGTTGTGAACCAGCCTGTGCTCTTTTTGAAGCCTATCATGTTCCTTAGTGGGACTTGTATGATATTTCCTAGTTCGTCAAAAAAAACCTGTTTCCCATATGATGGAGGCGACGTTTTTAAAGATATGGGCAATCGCATAGCAGGTGCTTGATGTTTTCTGTCTCCTCTATATCTTGACAGCTCCTGTAGGAGTCGGGTGTGTTGACGCCTAATCTAGCAGCCATTACCCCTATCGCGCAGTGTCCTGTTAGCGTACCTGTCAAGATGCGAATCTCTTTTATTCATCGCCAAAAGGCTTTTTGTTCTGTTTTCATCCACTGTCGGCCATAAGCTGCGAGATATGACATAGGTGCTTCTGGCGTACCAAGCGAAGTTAATCAGTTCTGTTGCTTTTAAGTCTTTCTTCCTTTTCGGTTCACCAATTGTAATTTTTACTGACATCCGAGTGTGTTAAAAATCCAATGCCGATCCCTTTTTGGCTAGTTCATCTGCTGTTTCGTTTCCTTTTATATTATTATGTCCGGGAACCCAGCAGAGAGTTACGTCATGGGTGTTGCATATTCTGTTCAACGTGCTACGACATCTGGAAACTGTTTGCAATCTGACCTCCTGGCTGTCTAGTGCTTTGATTGCCGCTATCTTCTTCTTATGGTGTCTCTCCTCTTAGGAGGTTGTTTATCATCCTTCTGATTTCTTCGCGTGAGCTAGCGTTCCTGATTATTTGAATTGATGAAAGTCCGAACCAGTCTTGTAAATTCTTCATCCATGATATCCTTTGTCCGCCTACTGTTCTTCTTCCTTCGACTTTTCCTTGGAGAACTACCTGCAGCAGTTGATACTTCTCATTTCTAGTCACATGCCCCAGATATTCCAGCTTTCGTCTTATACTATCCTCGAAAATGCTCATCTTGGAGCCGCGGATATTAGGGATGTCCAAAATAGGTAAATTCGGCTGGAACCACTATGCTGATCGGTCGACATGCGGCTGATTTTATGACTGGTCTTGTGTTAATACATGGTTTGTGCTGGAGAAATTAACTTGCCTTTCACCGGGTTATTGCGCTTACCGATGTCATGTCTTCTGTGTACATCTCGAAGGTTTATAAGAGGCATGAACTTTGCTGTCGGGTTTATAGACTAATCCACGTTGGAATGCTCATACAATCTTAGCAAGGAATTAACTACCACTTCACTTATTTTGTTGAGTACTAAATTGTTCGTGAACTATAGAATTTATTAGATCGTGTTATATCTGGCTCCCGCAACTTTACTCCGAGGTATTATAGGAATATTAGCTGCAATAAGTTTCTGTCCCAACTTCAGTTCTTCGTCTCTTCGACAATACAAAATAATTCTACATAATTGGCCGACCACTGACCAACAAGTAAAATCTATTTATCCCAGTCGCTAAGTCTTGCTTTTTCGTGTATTGTCTGTTAAGAGTAGTTTTCAATTGAACTCATATTGAATGCAGTAATACAGTAGTTGGAGTGGCATGGTTGTACTCTAAATGTTTAGTTTATGAACCTAGGATCAAACTTTAGGATACTTATTTCGAATTTTCAGGAATTACCGGGGTTGGATCGACCAACTGCTCAGCAGTTTTTATCCAGTGATACTATACTATTCTAGGGCCTTGTACGCACTGCGACCTATAAGATCTACTGTGCCAGCCCAGTGTTTAGCCGAGAACTGGGTTAAGGCTCTTGATAAACCTCAACAAAACTCCAGGCTCAATGTTCCAAATGTCAGAGGGGCTTTTTCTTTTTCTTGTGGCCATGAACATTCACAAAAAATATGTTTTGCCGTCTCTTGTTGCTCTCCACATAGCCGGCATACGTTTGTGCCTGCTACTCCTATTTTGTGAAGATGGTACTTGAGTGGGTAATGACCAGTTAAGTAGCCTGTTAAGGTCATTAAATCTGCTTTGCTGAGCTCAGGTAGCTTCTTTGCCTTACAACGGTTGAGGTTAATTAAAATTATCAAGACATGCTGGGTTGACAACTTGTCATACAATATCAACAATATGACAACTTTCCATGAAGTTCCGAAAATGTTGTATACTATCTGGACAGGCACCATAAACTCCCTCAACACTTTCGGTCTTGCATTGTAACGTTTCTGGGTTTACTAACGAAAATACGTGCTATGCACAAGAAAATGGTAACTCGAGTAGCTACACATATTCACATAAAACGGTGATAATTCTAGCTCATATGACAAATTCCCCTCAATTGTGTTTCTGAATTCAGGCTGAATTAAAAAAAGTTGTGTCTACTAATGGTTTAGATACATAAAAACAAATTTTACTACATGCTTCGTTGAATTTTAAGCCAAATTAACATACATACGTTAGGTTTACGCAATAAATCACTAAAATTTGTAAAGCTTAAATGAATGAAGTGTTCCAATTACACTCAAGTACAATTAAATTGATTTAAATATGTATTTCATGAGACTAACAAACTAACTTCGTATGTAGTACGTTATTCAATCTGAGTAATATTAAATTCGATTGGAAACTAATGAAAGAGACCTCGAAGATAAAAACTTCAAGGCATCAGTTGATCGTATTTCTTTACTTCGGACAGGCGGATCAGTAGAAATGCGGTGAAGTGGGAGGGTTGTGATCCCTTGTTTTCGGATCATAGCCTCGCTGATAAAAGGAAGAAGAAGAAGAACCCCACAGGCGGATCAGTAGAAATGCGGTGAAGTGAAGGGTTGTGATCCCTTGTTTTCGGATCATAACCTCGCTGATAAAAGGAAGAAGAAGAAGAAGAATTGTTTCTTGTATTAACCTCAACATCAGCAATCTATCGCTTTTCGATCCAGAAAACAAGGCGATTGATCACCGTGTTGATGAAATTAACCTAGAAGACAACTTCGGTTGTAGTTTTCTTGCATGTACATAAGCGATTGGTATTACTTGTCTCAACTTGATACAATCAGCTGTTAGCTCCAAAGATTTGATTAGCAATTTTTGATTTCTGGTACTATACATACAACTTGGGTGTTTATTGAAGTAAGCCACTAAAAAATGGGCAAATAGTTGGATTAGTTGAGTGGAGAAAAGTTGGGTTGCATACATACATACATACATATGTATATTTTCAATGGCCTGGCTAATCCTTCATGAGGGTTGCGGGGGTATGATGCTCAGGCGGACTCTCCATCCTTCTCGATTTTCCGCTGTTGACTCCAACTCATCAGGACGAATCCATAGACGGCTCCAGAAGAGATGTCGGACTTGATCCAACCATCTATTCTAGACCTACCGAGGGATAGCCTACCTGATGGTTGTGTTCCATAAAATCATAAATATTCTGAGTCCTCAAAGAGCTTAGTGGACTTGAAAGCAATACAACTTCCAATCCTTCTTGAAGTACAAACCGTTCCGAATTGAAATATGTACTGTCTACAGTATTAACAAATTCTTATAGATGTGTATGAGTACACTGACTTATACTGACTTAGACTGTGACTGAATGTGTTTGTTGTTTCTTATAATTAATTAATTAATTATTTTCATGAGCGATAAGCCAGTCAAGCCCTATTATTGACAATAAACACACACACGATCATGGATTCCAACAGCTTCACTTTCAGAAAAGAACTCCAAACTTATTTCTTAAGCCTTGATCTGCGATCTTATCTTTTGCTTTACTTCTGGCTTTAATGTAGTACACATTTAAAAAATATTGCATGGCTCTAGTTATATGTAAAAAGTGCAGCCTCTTCACAATAATTCCTACCGATTTCCTTTCTAAAAGTAAAATATAGCCATTACACCACTTATTGGCCTAACATATAATTATTGTCGATATATTTCATCTATCAGTAATAAATGTAAAGGCACAGTATCAAACAGTTGCTTAGTTTGACCTGTATCGTTGAAGAAGAGTTCAGTTTAGCAGCGGATGCGAATCCAGCCCACAATTCTTCTGAGCAACTAACTTGACAGGCACCCGATATATACGAGTATGTTCATATTTAAACTAGAATCGTATACTTAACTCTGTCATAGCTCCCACGACGATTGGTTCTACGCATCGGATCAACTCAAGAACAACACCTCGACCAAGGATCGTCAACCTCAGCTACACAGCTGCTATAACAACTTAACTCGTCCTCAGAACGTTCATTTAGACCCTGGTTTCATAAAGAAGTTGATATAATAAAGCAATTCATCTCATCTTAATGTAGATCGCGTTCATCCCAATAATGCTATTTATTTCATATTATATTTATTTATTCATAAGAAAATCTTTAACAATTGATTGCATCAATCTTTAGATGACAAAAGTTATTAACAAAATACAAATTGAGTAATAACTATCCAAGTGATCATCTCATTTTATTTTATTCTAACAACTATTGTATTCACTTCATGTTCACTTACCACCTATTCAAGTTTAGCTTGTAACAAGTGTGACGAATTAGAACAAATCTTTTTTAGAAATTAGTTTTAGTTACGGATACAGTTATGATTTGAGTCGATTTTATTGCACACTGTGGTAGATGTGGCTGCTAATTACGTCGTTTTTGAACTCTTCATAAAAAAAAAAAAAAATTTTTAAGTGGAACTAACTTAGTTCATAAGTACGTACTTACAAAAATGAATTATACCGGGCCGCTTTGATCTAGCATTTAATATACTCGTAATTTTGTATTCATAAAATCGTAAAAATATTGGATTCTCCACAGTATTCTGTAAATTAAATTGCGATAAATAATTTTTTTTTTATATCTAATAAGCTGTATAGAACAGCTACTTTTACTGCATGCAATTAGTAATCAATCATTATCATTATCAGACACCCTCAGGGAAATCCTCCAATATGCTCTCCTTTGGCTCACCAGATGTGCATCCAAATGTCGACTGGGGGTTAACCCTCGTTAAGCAGAACTCATTCTCTTACGAGGAAATACAAAGTTTCCCTCATAGATCCTCTTACGATAAATGACACCAGTCTCACATTCTTTGAATGTGCAAAATACTTGGGTTTTATTTTGGATAGAAAACTGAACTGGAAAGCCGTCTACTGAAACGCGTAAGGAAAGTATATGTAGGTCTTTATTCCTGTAAAAACGCTATAGGTAGGAGCTGGAGTAGGCGAACCCCACAGGCGGATCAGTAGAAATGCGGTGAAGTGGGAGGGTTGTAATTCCTTGTTTTCGGATCATAACCTCGCTGATAAAATGAAGAAGAAAAAGGTAGGAGCTGGAGTATGAAAACTCAAATCACACCATAGCCAGCGCTATGCATATCCGTTATCAGGCCTATACTACTCTATGGCGTGATCGTATGGTTCCCTGCTCTTGGGCTGTCCACCTCACTTAACTAGCTTAGGTGCAACGATATGGATGCATGTGTGTCAGTGGTGAACTGAGAACTACTCTCTCTGCGCCACTGGACATTTTGTTTCATCTGCTGCCCTTAGTGTGGCCATCCGTTTAAAATCCTCCTCGCAGTGATCTAGATATCACATTGGTTATTCCTCAATCCTTGATCTTCTCAACTTCGCCCATGAAAATACGGACTACACCCCGCCGAAACTGAGATTTTACCGAAACTTTCGTACGAGTATCACTGAACTGGGACAACTCTCTCCCTGTTGATGGTAGTTCAGTTCACTTCTTTATAGGTGGCTCTACGTACGAAGGCGGGGTGGGTTGCGGTGTTTTCTACTAAAAGCTCAACCTGAGCATCCCTTTCCGCCTCCCAGAGAACTGAAGCGTTTTGCAGACGAAAATCATGGCAATTAAGGAAACCCAGTCCTGGCTAAAATGTAATGTCAGGGATATAAGCATTTTCACTGACAGTCTAGCGGCAATCAAGTCCCTGGAATCATGCTCCTTCACTTCAAAGGTCGCCCTAAATTGCCGTTTTTCTCTTACGGAGATTACAGAGCAGTTCAACATTCACCTATGCTGGGTGCCAGGCCACGGGGATATTCCGGGAAACTGCAGGGCGAACGAGGTCGCCAGATAGGATACAACTCTAGGGATTCTGCCTAATAGGCAGGCACTGGGTATGCCCGTCGCTACATGTTAGCATCTATTAAAGCTGGAAGCTATTAGCAAGACTAACCAAAAATGGGAGAACGGCTCAACGTGTCATATTTCGAGACAGATCTGACCTAAGCTGAACCAGAAACGTAGCTGAAAGCGATCACAGATCAGCTGCGTTATCGGTGTCACTGTCTTATAGGTCAACATGCCAAAAGACTTGGCCTCTTCTCCAACGACCTCTGCAGGAGCTTTAGAGACGAGGAGGAGGAGGAAACTGACCTTCTCCTCCTATGCACATGTCCAGTCCTATCACGTAAAAGAATGCTCCATCTAAGGGTCCCCTTCCTTGTTGATCTCGGCAATTTGGCGTCTTTGGGTGTCATGAATATCCATCGCTTTATCAAAATGCCGGTTGGTTTTAATTAGTCCCTGAGTGGTCTAATGGTAGATCCATGGCATTACAATGAACCTTTACTACTATAAGTCAGACAGTCAACCGATTCCGATTCATTAAAAAAAAAAAAAAACTCGGGAAAGGCGAACCTGTAACGCTGAACTAGCGCGCCGAGATTTTTATTGATTTTTAATTCTTGCAGATTATAGTTTTCTGGAAATATTTTGCCTGAGAGTGAGTTTCAAAGATTGCTTTCCCTGTAATAAAATGAGTTCGAGTAGAATGATGTTCTTGCGGCTATCAGATGGACATTAAAGTTGTGTGCTCTAGTGGCCTGTCTAGTAGGACGTTGAAAGGGTGAATTTCTAGGGATCATTCTGTTGAAATCTTCCGAACATCTGCCATGGTAGTATCTGTAAAATAGGCATAAATCTGTCACCTGCCTTCGATGAGCCAACGCTTGATAGTGCTTCGCATTCCATAAGAAGGTGCGCTGGTGTTTCTGTTAAGTCCCTACAGAATCTACAGTGTCCGTCTCTCTCTATTCCTTGTTCCTTCAGTCTGCAGTGACCCATTAACATGCCCATCAAGATGCTAAGTCAATTCTTGCTAACTCTTAGGCAGGTTCTGCTTCTTTTCTTGTTGTATTTCCTCAAAAGTTATTTTGCCTGTCTTAATTGGGAGATATCTTCCCAATGCTTGACCCATTTGTTCTCTTCTTCCTTCGTTAAGAGTTCCCTTATTTTGTGGGGTCCTATTCCACAGAAGGGTTTGGTCTAAGGAACGGCGTGTCTGATCTGTTTCTTGCTAGTTCATCAGCTGGTTCGTTCCCCTGCACTCCTACATGTTCTGGTGCCCAGTAGAGAGTTACTTTATTTGCCTCTCCCAGTTTGTTGATCCTGGTGAGGCATTCCCATACCAGTTTAGATCAAATCTCGTACGTGGTCGGTTCTTTGTTAGCGGCTTGGCTGTCTGAGAGTATTGCGATGTTCTGCCCGCGATATTTACTGTCTAGGTTAAGGTTGGACGTAATTAAGCGTTGGATCTTCTATTAAGCGAGCTGCTCGCTTCTGGTTGTCGTTAAGTAAATTTAGATAGTGTGAAAAGATAACACAACTTCATTGAAGCTGATTTTGCGATGTTGGCTATGTGGTTATGCCATGTTACTCCAGAGTTTCCTGTGACACCCAGTAAATGTATGGTCTTCTTTTGATCAATTAATAGATCATTGATTATCCTATCTCCGCGACCCTCATAAAGGATTAGCGGACCATTGAATATGTATGCATATGTGTATGTAAATTGATTGTCATCAGATCTGAGACAATTTAACCCCTATTATGGTTAGCGAACCGAACATTCGACTCAAGTCGAACTGCCAGCGAATTGCTCCTGGCGTGGTATTGCTGTTAGCAAACATTTTCATTCGAATAATGAATAAGTGCTGACAAAGGAAAAAACATTTAAATGTCATCTGTGAAGTGTATAAAGCGACAGAAGTAATTCGTCGGGAGGTTCGACTTGAGTCGAACGTTCGATTCGCTAAATGGTAATACTGGTATCGGGGATGTTTTCATTGGTACTCAGTGAGATTATGGAAGGTGCCTTGGACAAGATTAGCTTATGGGCCACTGTATGTGGACTGTGGAGCGTCAACACAAGCAAAACTGAACTGATGCTCTTTACCACTAAAATCAAAATACCGACGTTTACGTTTCCACGGCTAAACAATCATCTACTCTCTCTATCCTCCAGTAGTAAGTACCTAGGTGTGGTACGTGATCCAAAACTAAGCTGGAAGCTTAATGTTGAACAACGGGTAAAGAAGGCCTGTGTGGCTTTCTATGCCTGCAGCAAGACCTTTGGTAAGAAGTGGGGACTTCGCCCGAAGATGGTCTTATGGATGTACACTGCCGTGGTTCGTCCCATTCTTTCCTATGGATCGCTAGTCTGGTAGCCTGCGTTAAGGAAAGCTTATAACATCAAACTTAGAAACAGGGTACAAAGAACTGCGGCTATAGGCGCAACGGGTGCCATGAGAACATGTCCAACCGAAGCCTTGAATGTTATCCTGTACCTTTTACCACTCGATCTTCACATTACGAATTTATCATCATGTAGTGCGGTCAGGCTAAGGGAAACAGGCTGCTGGTGCACCAATCCGTATGGTCACAACAGTATCCTGAATCTGCTACCGCAGGATCTGGCAGCTAATCTGACCGACTATATGTTATAACTCCCACAGTGAACTTTAGAAATTACGTCACGGTCAGATTCCCAACCAGGGCGGAATGGGAAACTGGCGAACTGACAATTAAGTTCGAAACATCAATATTCACCGACGGTTCAAAAATGGACTGCGGGGTAGGAACAGGGATATTCTCTGATTCCCTCAATATTTCCAGGTCTTACCGGCTTCCTGATTCGTGCAGTCTCTTCCAGGCGGAAGTTGTTGCTGTTAGTGAGGTGTGCCGCCTATTTAAGCAAACCTCTACACCCCTAAATACCATTGCCATCCTCATTGACAGCCAGGTCACTATCAAGGCTATAGTACCTGCCACTACACCCTCGAGGTTAGTAGAACAGTGCAAAAAGGAACTTGCCTCGCTAGGTCATCAGTTAAGGATCTGTCTTCTTTGGGTTCCGGGTCACAGCAACATTGAGAGAAATGAGCGAGCTGATGAACTCGCGAGGCAGGGATCCACCCTTGATGCTTCACTAGTAAAGGAGGTGTTGGGGGTCCTTAAGGGAGGCATCTTCGCGCATTATCTGCTAAAGGGTGATAGCAGATGGCAGCCGGTGCGGAACTGTATCATCTCCAGGCAGGTGCGGCCCAAATATTTCCAGAAAAGAACGCAAGACCTACTTAACAGAAACCGTGCAGATATCACAAGAGTTCTGGCAGTTAGCACTGGCCACTGGCCCATCGGGGTTCATGTGGCCAGAATAGGCATTACATTAAATGCACACTGTCGCAGCTGCAATATTGCTAACGAGATAGAAACAATCTTACACTTCCTCTTCAAGTGTCCGGCTTTAGGCAAGGCCAGACAGCGCACCTTAGGTGAACCCTTTTTCGACAACCTAATAGAGTTAGCGGAGATTAGCATTGGGGATATTATCAGTTTCCTCAATGTAACGGGGTGGATTTGAATAATCCTTACCCTTTTTTTCCCCTTTCTCTACAAGTTAACGTCCTTTTTACATCCGGTAGGTCACTTGAGTTATGGTATTAAAACGGCGCCAATTAAGTTTCGGCATGGTTTGCTGACACAACCACTTCTACCTACCTACCCACCCGGCTTAATAGGCATACCGGCGGTGATGCTCAACAACTCTTAGAAAGCGATTCTTATTAGGCATTTAACCACCAGCATTTCCTTTACTTCTTTACGTCCTCCTCATGTATAAGTTAAAATAATTTTATGAATGATCTTACTCAATCAGGCTACTACTTCGCCTAAGGCACACGCGGTATAGTTTATTAAGATATTTAACTCTAAGAATTCAAACTGCCAGTCTTTTCCAAGAATCACTTGTAAGCCTAAATGACCGGATTACCCAATAAAAGTTCTGCCATCAACCAGAATTTTCTGTTTCATTATATTCCGTATAACGAGCTCCATTTCTCTCGAAATTGAATGATTGATGGTGTACTACAAACCGCCCTTAAAAATAGACATCTCAATAATGGAGAATAGCGGAGCCTATCACGCTTAGCCGATCACAAAAGATTTCCTAATGACCCTCAATATATTTTTACTTTATTTCTGCCAACAATATTTTTATTTTTATTTTTTTTTTCACCACAAAGTGGGCAACCACCTCGCCGAATTGAATTGACTGTAATTGTGGCGTCAGGCCAACAACTTCTGATCAAGTGACCCACTCACGCACGCGATGATTTGCATTAATTTCACGTCTTCATTAAATTGGCCATTTGGCTCTTGCTTGGTGGATGCTTTGTGGAAGACCCCTCCGGATGTTTTCCGTCACCAGCTACATATGTAGCGATAATTATTGGTTAAGACTTTTAATTTAATTTTATTCTTTTTGGAATGATCGTTTCGTAAAATAATTTAAAAGTTGGCCTTTGGCCAAAAGTGTTGAATGGTTAGATGGATGCAAGAGCAGTGTCGAATAAGATGACAAATTATGACGTAGACGTGTGGAGAAAAATTGAATTTGGATTTTATTTTGAGCAATGATTTATGTTTAATTTTTTATACTGTGTGCTCTGCGTTTGTAATGCTAAGAATATGTTAATTAAATTCAGTTGCACTCTAGACTTTGAATAAGTTGCATAATCTTGTTGTATTCCAGGACGAAAATCGTAGCCTATTGGAACGTTTGATGAAATACAAGTCCAAGGATGCAGATAAACTGAACGAAGAGAACGAGAGCTTCCTAAAGTAAGTTTTATTTTTTAGTTTCCCATTGGTTAAAGTATCCTTTCAAATAAAAATAATCGATTAGCATCCTCACGATTGCTGGAAATGGTTTTGTGTGCTTTATCAACATAATAATTTTTTTTTTTTTTTTGCACAATATGCATTTAGTTTATAAGCGTTTTTTTTTTGTAATATAAAGATAGCACGCAAGATAATAAATGGTTTTTTGTGTAAAGTAACCTGGAGGTTTGCCCTGATGTGTGTGTTTTTTATGGTGTTATCTTGTTATTGCAAAGATAAATTTAGTTTATTGGATTTCGAGTGATGTTGTAATCTAACACGGAGCTATATTTATACTTGCTTGTGGTTTATACGTAGATGCATGTAAGACTTACGTGAAACTAATAATATTTTTTAAGAATAGCGTTGGTGGTCAGATAAATGTCGTTCACAATATGTTAATCCTCATTTTCTATGCAAAATTTTCTAAAATAACAGGAAACGGGTAAAATTAAGGTCGAATTCCTATAACTTGACCATTTGAATGCATTCTAGTCAATTTTCTATATAAAAATCTCTTCTAAGTCGACAAAATTTTTCAATTCCTTTGCGTCAAGGTTAATTTTACAATAAAAAAAAATTGTTTATGGAAAATAAAATTATGCTAGGCAACGAAGTACCCAGTTATTCTGTGTTGCTAAAATGTGCTTTGAATCCTTAGAGCCTGGCTACATTATCATGGGAATGAAAGTCGTGTCGCGCGAGAATGGTAGATTTTATGTGAGGCAAAAAGAGAGGGGTTGATTGCACCTAAAATCCACTTCAGAATATAATTGTTGGTGAAAGAATGAATGTTCTTTTCTCAAAAGCATTTCGTTTCCGACATACTTTCGTTTTTTTTCCGATCGTCGGAGGGTCAAAAATATAATTCTCTGTAGAGGTATGAGTGTGTGGGCGCCGTGGCGTAAGTGGTTAGTGTGTCGGATCACTACGCATGAGGTTCCAAGTTCGAATCCCACAAAATACCAAAAAGTTTTTTCACGGTCCCACCCTTCGCGAGCGTCTGACAAACATCCGAGAGTATTGTTGTCACGAAAAAGCTTCTCAAATCGCCGTTCGGATTCGGCATTAAACTGTAGGTCCCTTCCATTCGTGTGAAAAATATAACGCACACAACATGAGTGGTTGCGAGAAGCTAGGCCCTGGCACTTTAAAGAGCTGTTGCGCCAAATATTTGTATTTTTTTTTTGAGGTATGAGTGTTTTGTTCTCAAAGTGTTTCCATACATTCTCTAAATTTTTGCTGATCGTCGGAGGGTGAAAAGGTCAAATGGTAGTGCATGCAATCATATGAAAACACAAGCGTTTTCACTTAGCTAGGCCTACCAACTCCTACTCTCAACATCCACGCTGTGACAGCTGGGTGCCTAGTACCTTAATCCAAGAAATGGGTAACCAACCCCGTTTGGAGGATTCTTGGCGGCAGCAGATGAGAGAGTGGGAGAAGAGCGCTTTCTCACTAGAGCACTTCTTCCTGTTCCAGGCGGCAGTGGAGGAATTCCCTAGACAGAGTCAACGGTGGCGTCTATAGTTCCAGTTAGGTTGAACTTAGTGAATACCTTGCGCGAGATGCTTCGACGTATTCGGATCACAGCTCGGTAAGGAATTTGCAATGTTGGTCAAGACCTTGGAATAGAGATGGTGGCGAAGGAGTACTTAATGGGCCAACGGCAGCGCTCATACTCCCGTAGTGGACTACTGGTACCGGTGTACACAGCCCCTCGTCCTAGGGGAATAAATAAAGGAACTGGCCCTCCAGGTTGCGGGTTGTGCCGTCGAGGTAACTTCCCTACCATGCAAAAAAACCAATGGTTCCGAAATAGCCAAAAGCCTCGGATAAGGACGACTCAATTCATGACGACTCCAGCAAACGAAATAAGCACAACGACCTTCGGATCTGTACGTGGAATGTTCTGCCCCTTTACAGACCACGTGCAGCCGAACAACTAGCAGAGGCCCTAGACTGCTATAAAGCAGATCTTACCGCCATCCAGGAAGTGCGATGGGATGGGCCGGGCAAAAAGAGGATGAAAAACGGTGACATCTACTACGGTGATTGCTACATAGGCAACAGGCAACGCTTATTCGGATGCGGATTTGTCATACGCGGCAGACTTAGGCAAGAAGTCTTAAGCTTCCGACACGTGAGCGAGCGTATTATGACTATCCGAATCAAGGCTAAATTCGTTAACATAAGCCTAATATGTGTTCATGCCCCCACAAAAGAAAAGGACCCTGTTGCCAAAGATTGTTTCTACGAGCTCCTCGACAAAACATACGAGCAATGTCTTAAATACGACGTTAAATTCGTATTGGGCGATTTTAACGCCAAAATAGGAAAAGAGAACGTCTTTGGTAGGGTAGTCGGTACGCATAGCCTACACGACACCACGTCTGATAACGGACTACGGCTAATTGATTTCGCTGTGGAGCGAAATGTCACCATAGCAAGCACATGGTTTCCTCATCTCGATATTCATAAGCAGACATGGCAGTCCAATGATCATGTAACGATCAACCAAATTGATCATATTGCGATCGACGCAAGGCATGCCTCCAGTATTCTGGATTTCCGGACCTTCCGAGCGGCCAACATAGACTCGGATGATTACCTTGTTGTAGCCAAGGTACGAATGCGGATATCACAAACTGAGCAACAAAGAAGAATGACTGTGAGAAAATTTAACGTCGAAAAGCTACAATCGCAAGAGACCGCCAGACTCTTCGCTGAATGTGTATCCCGAAATCTCTCAATCACCCCTTTGCCGCCAGCATCAGGTACCAAAGACCAGTGGCAACGCTGCCAACATGCCATCAGAAACGCCGCGACTGATGTGCTGGGTCTCGCTCGCCCACCACCGCGAAACCCCTGGTTTGACGAAGAATGCCGGCGAGTGCATGCAGCAAAACAAGAGGCATACAAAGCGGTGCTGCAAAGGAAAACGAGAGCTGCTCGTGAGCTCTACGAGCGAAAGAGACGGGAAGAACATCGGCTTCTCCAAAAGAAGAAGAAAGAGCAAGAGAAGCGCGCGTTCGAGAATATCGAGAGTTTATACTCCAGGAACAATGTACGGAAGTTCTACCAAGGTAAAAAGAACGTGTCAGAGAAGCAATGCCCGTACAGAAACCTGTAGAGATGAAAATGGAAACCTCGTAGGAGAATCACAGTCGGTGCTGAGAATATGGAAAAACTACTTCTGCAGACTGTATAACGGTGACGAAGACCAATATTCCGCTGCCAGGCAGAATGACCCATTCAGCACAGATGATGATAGCCAAAATTTCCGTCCACCTGATCAAAACGAAGCAATATCCAAGCTAAAATCCAACAAGACTGCTGGACCTGACGGCTTACCGGCCGAACTTTTCAAGGCAGCTGGTGATAAATTGGTAGAGTGCATACATCAACTCATCTCTAAGATTTGGTCAGACGACTGCATGCCTGATGAATGCAACCTCAGCATCGTTTGCCCGATCCACAAGAAAGGAGACCCCCTCAACTGCGCCAACTATAGAGGCATCAGTCTCCTCAACATCGCATATAAGATCTTTTCTGCGATATTGTGTGAACCCCTGAAACCTTTTATCAACAGCCTGATTGGACCCTATCAGTGCGGTTTTAGGCCAGGACAGTCCACCATCGATCAAATTTTCACACTTGGGCAGATCCTGGAGAAAACCCAAGAATTCCAAATCGATACTCGCCATCTCTTTATCGATTTCAAGACCGCCTATGACAGCATCTATAGAGAAGAGCTTTATAGAGCCATGTCTAGTTTTGACATCCCTGCCAAACTTGTTTGTCTGTGCAAGATGACGATGGAGAACGCTCGCTGCTCCATCAAGGTCGGTAATGACCTCACCGAGACCTTTGATGTCAAAAAAGGTTTTAGACAAGGTGATGCGCTCTCGTGTGACTTCTTTAATATTGTACTTGAACGGATTGTGCGGAACTCACAAGCACCGGAGGCACAATCTATCAGAAGTCTGTACAACTGCTTGCATACGCCGATGATATAGACATTATTGGAAGAACTCAGCGGGCTGTCACCGGTGCGTTTGCAAGGATTGAGGCGAAGCGGCCAAAATAAAAGGTGTTGAGCGGCATTAAAGCGCAAATTGCATAAGCCTTTTTTGGAGATTGTTATCCCTTCTGCGCATTACCTTGATGATATAGGTAATCTGCATTTGCCTTGAGATTTTTTAAGTAGATTTGCGGGAGCCCAGATTAAACGTGTATTGCGTAAGTGGGTGTTGTCACGGGAAGCTTAAAGATGCGTTTGAAAAAAGTGCGTTAAATGTATTCAAACTCTTCAAGATGTTGGTATCCGAAGGCCTGGGGGCAAATCACGTAACTTTTCAGACGATCATCGTTTGAACGATAGCAACCGACAAATAGAAAAAATTGTTGCATATTATAGCCCCTGGTTGCCGTAGCAAAGACAAGAGTTAATTGCAGCATCAAATACTCTGAGTTTGGAAGTTATATCTACGCGCTGATTACAAAAAAACATCCTCCACATAATATTGATAGCCGTTTTAGCTGCTTCCGTTTTCTCTTTTATATGAGGCGAACCCCACAGGCGGATCAGTAGAAATGCGGTGAAGTGGGAGGGTTGTGATCCCTTGTTTTCGAATCATAACCTCGCTGATAAAAGGAAGAAGAAGAAGATGAGGACGCAAGTCTAGATTGTGGGTGATAAGGAATCCTAGATATTTAAATTGTTTGACTACTTCAATAGGCTCATTCCCCAGATACCACTTTTCCTGTGACACCCTCCTACGCGAAGATGATTCAAAGACAATGATTCTAGATTTGGAAGTGTTGATTTTCAAATCCCAGGTATCGCAGTAGCACTTTAACTTGTTAATTTGTAACTGCAAAGTAGATGGACTTTCGGCTGGAACTACGAGATCGTCTGCGTAAAGCAAAACATTAACATCTACACCTCCGAAATTGACCCCACCAGGCAAATAATCAGACACATCATCGATAAATAGTGCGAACAATATAAGACTGAGAACGAATCCTTGAGGAACACCTATGTCAATCTTAAAAAAGGAGGACACAACACCTCCATTTGACACTGCAGCTGACGTATTCGTGATTAGCTTTTTATATACCCGTAAGAATTTTGATGATAAGCCGATCTTAGACAATTTATATATAAGCAAGTTTCTGTTGACGGTGCCGAATACTGGCTTAAAATCGACGAAAAGAGCATAAAGCTTTTTTTTCTTGCTGGTATATCTTCTGGCAATGCTCTCCAATGCAAATATTTGGTCAATTGTTGATAGACCTGCTTGATAAATGCTGAGGTGGTGATTAGCTTCGACCCAGCTGGTAAATCTCTTATATGGTATAAGATCTGAATAAATACTTTGCGAAGGCTACTGAGTATAGATATCCCCCTATAGTTACTCGGATCATTGCTGTCACCTTTCTTAAAATGGCAAAGATTATATTTTTATTTATTTATTCATTTTAACGATTTGCTACACTGTAAGATACAATATTTTATAAATAGTAATAGCATTCAATAGTTCAAAATATTTTAAGAAAGCTACATGAGTTAAAATTAAATTCTAAGACTACGGAGCAAAGTATTCCATAAGCGAATGGAGTTTATAAAAAATTGACGTTTCGATGTCAGGCAAGTATGGCGAGGAAGAATTAATTGTCGGGATCTGTTTGAGGAAGAAAATCTGATTTTTTCGTAAAGATAGGGAGGCTGATCTGCCGTAGTGTGAATATTTGGTCATTGGTGGACTTTCCCGGCCTGAAACCGCACTGATAAGGACCTATCAGGTTGTTGACCATCGGTTTTAGGCGTTCACATAGTACGGCAGTCAGGATCTTATATGCGATGTTGAGGAGACTTATACCTCTGTAATTGGCGCAGTTGAGGGGGTCTCCTTTCTTCAGGATCGGGCAAATGATTCTGAGGTTCCATTCATCAGGCATACTTTCGTCCGACCAGATTTTACAGATGAGCTGGTGCATGCTCCTTACCAACTCATCTCTTCCTGCCTTGAAAAGTTCAGCGGCAAGGCCGTCGGCTCCAGCAGCTTTGTTGGATTTGAGTTTAGATATCGCTATCCTCACTTCATTCTGATCGGGTTGACGGGAATCTTGACTGCCAGGAGCTCGTAGAAACAATCTTTGGCAACAGGGTCCTTTTCTTTTGTGGGGGCATGAACACATATTAGGCTTATGTTAACGAATTTAGCCTTGATTCGGATAGTCATAATACGGGGGGGGGGGGGGGGGGGGGGGGGGGGGGGGGGGGGGGCTTCTCAAAAAGAAGAAAAAGGAGCATGAGAAGCGCTCGACGAGGAGATTGAGAGACTTTATTGTAGGAATAATGTTCGAAAATTTCCCCAAAAGGTAAAAAGAACATGCCAGGGTTTCAAAGCCAGAACAGAAGCCTGCAGGGACGAAAATGGTAACCTCGTAGGAGAATCACAGTCGGTGCTGAGAATATGGAAAAACTACTTCTGCAGACTGTATAACGGTGACGAAGACGTAGAGCTCGTAAGCAGCTCTAGTCCTTCTATGCAGCGCCGCTTTGTACGCCTCTTGTTTTGCTGCATGTGCTTGCCGGCATTCCTCATCAAACCAGGGGTTTCGTTGTGGTGGGCGAGAGAAACCCAGTACATCAGAGGCGGCATCTCTGATGGCTTGTTGGCAGCGCTGCCACTGGTCTTCCGCATTTGCTGCTGGCGGCATAGGACTTAGATTAAGATTAGAAGAAACTCGATCGGCAAAAGTTCTGGCGGTCTCTTGCGATTGTAACTTTTAGACGTCAAATTTCCTCACAGTATTTCGTTGATTTCGCTCCGTTGTGGATATCCGCATCCGTACCCTGGCTACAACTAGGTTGTGATGCGAGTCCACGTTGGCTCCTCGGAAAGTCCGGACACGCAGAATACTGGAAGAGTGCCTTGCGTCGATCGCAATGTGATCGATTTGGTTGACAGTTTTTCGATCAAAGGCGAGCCATGTTCCTTTGTGAATGTCGAGACGTGGGAACCGCATACTAGCTACGACAAAATTTCGCCCCGCTGCAAAGTCGATTAGCCTGAGTCCGTTGTCGGATGTGATGTCGTGCAGGCTGTGCTTTCCGACCACGCTATTAAAGACGTCCTTTCTTCCTAGCTTTGCGTTGAAATCAATCAATTTTAAAGCATTCCTGACTAAAATTGCTGCGAATCAAGTGTATTCACTCGTAGTGCTGAATAATTTCTGATGAAATGAGTAGATACACCCATTGATTTTATACTGGTATTGTCATCTTAATTTTAATAGAAGTAGACACGTTGGATACTTAGTTAGAAAATACGTAGTTCACACTTGTAATATTCTAGCTCATCAATTTTTATTAATAAGGCAGTAGATCGATTTCAACATACCGCATAACAACATTTGGTAACCATTCTCACATTGCATATTGTTTACAAACACCAAATACCATTCCACTGCATGTAGCTTTTGAATTGCATATATTAAATTAAAAAAAAAAAAAAGTATTTTTTTGGTTTACGGTGCAACGCAAATGGGTACCAGTAAGCCCTAAAAAAGTTCGAACAAACCTTTCACCACATCACGAACAATTTTCACTACCTTCCCCTTAAAAGAATTAAAAAGAAAAGCAAAATACCTCGCCACATTGTGAATATACTAACGGCCTGACCAAAAACGCTAAGCTCAACTAAACCCATCCATTTAAAATCTAGAAAAAGACTGCCGTCAATTTTCAGAAAACGGTCCGATAAACTTCGTCGAGACTTAGAAGACGCCGTCCGTGAGACTCGCAACTCAAACAGTCCAAACGATCTACCACCCGACAGCGGCGGCGGCGGCGGTGGCGGTGGCGGAGGTGATCAGGGCGGCGGTGATTGTCTATATGATGAAATGATGCAGCTAGAAGCTGAGGATGTACTGGCAGCAGGTGGCGCTGAGCGCTTCCGTGCATCAGAGCCAGATATAGTGATGAAATTCGAAGCCCACGAGACTGAAGCGAGTGCAGTACGCTGGAATCCAGTCGAGAAAATGGTGGCCACAGGTGGTGCTGACCGTCGTGTTAAACTTTGGGATGTTAATAAACGTGAGTGGTACACATCTCTGTTCAAAATAATTTACAAATTATTGATTCCTCTGTGTTTACTTATAGAATTTACTGGAGCAACAACAGAAGCAAAAGCTGTGCTAGGTGGCAGCAGTGCTGGTATCAATTCCGTCGAATTTGATTCAACTGGTCAATACGTACTCGGTACATCGAATGACTATGGAGCTAGACTGTGGACAGTATCGGATCATCGTTTAAGGGTGAGTGAAGATCATTATTGAGTTTATCTGGTACACATCCAGTCGGAAGATTTACCTTGCGGTACTGGGAGTTCGCTAGTTTTTAATATAGAAGTAGTTCGTCTGGAAATAAAGGAAGGTGCACTTTATGAAGTTCGAACGGAAACTATTGTTATTTTATTTTTCACTCTTCGTTATTCGATTCTGCTGAAGTATTTATTTTGTTGGTTCTACTGATTTTTATTTATTTTTTTAATTTAAAATTCGTTAATATTACAAATTATTGAAATTTCGAACAAAAATACATAAACTATTTCACTAAATTTGACGTAGTACATAATATTGTTGTGTATGTTATATAATGCCTGCTTTTTGAGAGATTTACTGTATCTCAAAAAAGTACATGCACTCAATTTTAACTCATTTCTTGAAGTAAGTAGAAGCATCTGAACTTTAGGTGGCTCTGAATTTTATCGATGGCAGCAACCTTTGAGAAACAAAGCACAGAAAAAGTACATTCAAAGAAACTAATTTGTTTTGTGAAGGTTGTTGCCGTAGGTAATTTAATCGAAGGCAGTCAACTTTGAGGTGGCTTTGTACCTAGGACTGCGATTGAGATTGAAATCAATTCGCCGTACTTACTCGCTTCAGTCACTTTTTTCGTTTTGTTATTGCTTTGTTGGTTAAATCAAAAAGTGAGTACAAATATAACGCCTATATAATAATTTAGAACAAAATCGACCGAGAAATATGCAATTTTCGAAAGCTGTTCTTTTTTAAACTACTAAGGCACTTCAACAGTAAAGCCCTATATTGAACAAATAAGGAGACTCTACATAAGACTCTGATCATTCCAGTCCTGCTTTGCGGCGCTGAAATGACTTTATTGAAAGCGGAATAAGATAAGTCGCTTCTGGAGAAAAATTCTTCGTAAGATATTTGGTCCCGTTTGCGTTGACGGGTTTCGGAAAAGAAGATTCAATGAGGAAGTATACGAGCTGTATACTGCATATTGGACGTTTGAGATGATGTCCTAGCCTAGCCTAGCCTCCTGTAAAGCCTCCCGCAGAGTCTCCGAATCTAACCCAGAGAGAAGGCACAGTAGGGGGCTTCCTCGCCGTAGGTGGCGCGCAAAAGTTCAAGGGGACCTCAACCAACCGATCTAAATGAAGAGACCTGTTGGTTGAGGCCCAGGCTCATCCTGCCATTGTAGAGCCACTTAAGAAGAACAATGAATCCGCTACATTTTTGGTGCACTAAGAAGTTTTACTGTCCATGATTTAATATTCATATCAATTCCTTTATCGGAAAATATTGCGATTGGTTGCTCAAGTATTGATGCTAAAATTTAAAAAAAAAATGAATCTCACGCTCTAAGCAATCAAACGCTTTAAGCAATCACACACAAATCTCCATATACGAGAGTGGTTTGAAAAATGTCCCACCTCGATATGAAGATAACAGCACTTGTCAACAATAGCTAGGGAATGTGTTTGTACATCGTTTGAAAGATACTCACCAAAATATCAGCCATTTTGGACGCGCAGTTCTTGTTTGACAATCGTTTGAGTGAGCCGATGTGAGTGTTTTTGTGGAAGTGGAAAAAATCGAGTATCGAGCTGTCATTAAATATTTGTTTTTGAAAGGGAATACATCCACATAAATCAAAAGACGAGCTGGACGCTGTGTACGGAGACTCTGCACCATCATTTACCATCGCGAAATTTTAGGCAGCTGAATTTAAACGTGGGCGTACCAGCTTGGGAGACGACGAACGTTTGGGACGTCCAAGAACTGCAACCACTGACGATAACATCGGTCAAGTTCACCAAATGGTTGTAAAATAATGCAATCATTGCGGAATGCATTCACTGAAGTCATACCAAGAATTCACGTGGACTTGTTTCAATTCAATGACTTGAACTTAGAAAAAATAAATCACCATTCATTTTGAAGTCATAATTTAGCAATCATTTTTTGCAATCATAATTTTGAAGTCAAAATGAATGCAATCATTTTGAATGCTCTGCACTCATTGAAGTCACCTAGAAGTCACTAGCATTCATTGCATTCACTTGAAGTCATTGAAGTCTTTGAAGTCAGGAACAAGTATTAATTTTTCATAAATAATGTCTTATTTTATTATTATATAATATAATATAATTAATATAATATATATAATAATATAATATAATTTATAGTTGGACTATTTTACAAAATTATATCCATACGTCTTGGTACTTTAGCCATCATATCTATAACCTCTTCGTATTTCACGTCAATATCTCTATATATGGTATGTTAAGCAACATCAATCCATTTAACCGCTCCTCACTAGTCTTGCTACGCAGATAAGTTTTCAATCTGCGAAGATAAGAAAAAGACCGTTCACTTGATGCCACAGATATGGGAAGTGTTGCACCGATCTGCAATATTTTGAATTTTAGAAAGGAGTTCTCGATGGTCAAGAAATCTAGTCCTTAGTTGCATCAATGGATGGTCCAAAAGAGGAACAAAGATGGACCGACAGAAATATTCTTCAGCACCTCCTTCATAGTTGTCACGGTTCTTTTATTTTACAACTTGCCGCGGGACTACTAATTGAATATCCATTTTGTCTGCCATTTCTTTAGCTCCAGCAAATGTGTGACTGAATCTAACTTCGGAGTTTTGACGCAATTCATTTACTTCCTCATGTAAATGGTTTGCATATTCCATACAGCAGCTGAGATCACATTCTTTTTTTTGTAAAAGTTCACTTACATTTTTCATTAGGCTGAAAATTGGCTTAATCACTGTTAAGGATATTATAAATTAGGAAGGTTGTATAGCAGCAAGTAGGACATGAGGTTTGACTCCTTCGGTTTTCATATTTTGTACATCCAGATACTCTAATGAGCAACAGATATATTATTATTATTATTATTACTTTTATTAAACGGTAAATTAAATTTACAATTTAATTACAATATACAGCACTAGCTACCAGGGCTTTTGGCTGTTTGATTTTTTTTTTTTTATGTAGTTTAGTAAAGATAAAAACAAAATAAATGGAGTGGCGATCTAGAGCTGACAGGCCCGCGAGTATACATGTGCCTGGCAGTTCCAGATCGCCACATAGCGGAGGGCAAAAAATGTATCTAAATGCTATCATCTAAATTAAGTTCCTTTAATATCTTGAAAACAGAATTAATATTATGTACAGAGGGTACAACAAGGAGTTCAGACAAATTTTGTTTAAAAACGTTAATACATAAATTGTGTACTTTTGGGCATTCGTAAATAAAGTGATTTATAGTTAAAATGCGACCGGATTGGCAGAGATGGCATACTGGCGGGTTGTCCTTTAGAAGAATGTAGCTATGGGTCATTTGTGTGTGACCTAGCCGGAGTCTCAGGAAACATTTATTTTTATTGGATGCAGTAGTTGTCGGATAATATCATGGACGGATAATCATGGACACCATAGAACAAATTGAGTGAATTCAAATGCTCAACCCAACGCGTTTCGCAAAATTTTAAAAGACGCGTTTGTTTTGCTTTTAGGCAAGACGCCTGAATTTCGTCTTTTAAAACTAGAGCTGCTTTATATTATTAGATAATCGGAATAAATTAACAACCTGTTTAATGGTTCCTATACAATTTCGTATAGACGGTATGTTACAAGCGTGTGTAATCGCCAAATTCAAATAACGATTAGCACAGTGGACGTAAATAGCTTCTGGATACAATGCTCTAACTTTGGCAGCACAGCTGTTGAATTTTCCGCTCATTGACCGGGCCCCATCATACCCTAAACATGTAATGTAATTTATTACCTAATCGGCCTAACTGACAGTTTTATTTTCATAGATAGTGTGAATTATTGACACTCACCTTGTCCGCCAAATTTATGCCAATATCCTTCATCGTGGTCAGCAACGTACTTGCAAGCCCTTTTCCCGTAATATCATCAACAGGAACGAAACACAAAAATTGTCAATTGTATCAACATAACGAACGCATATTGAAAACTGTTCAATGCGATGTGGCACGATCGTATTTTTGCCATGGCAATTTCCTAGTACCTAGTAGCACGGTGGCAGATATTTCGGGGGGTTTGAACCCCCAAAATTCCCCGTGTGTTCGCACCTGCTGCTCTCAATTGGATAAACTGAAGGATTCAATCACCGAAAAACGACCGGAACTGCCTAACCGGAAGGGCGTGTTCCATCAAAACAACGCTAGACCGCATGTCTTTTTGCAGAATTGGGCAGAAGTTGGTGCAGTTTGGATGGGATGGTTTACCTCACCCGCTGTATTCACCTGATCTTGCACCTTCCAGTTACCATTTATTCGTGTCCGTGCAGAACTGACTTAATCGAAAAAGTTTCGTCTCGCTGGAAGTTTGTAAAATTCACTTGGAGCAATTCTTCGCCAATAAAAATCAAACATTCTACGAAATGGGCATTATGAAATTGCGCGAAAGATGGCATAAAGTGGTAGAGAAAATAATGGTGCATATATACCTGATTAAAGTTTTTCCTAAGAAAAAATATTTAATCTTTCATTCCACCTAAAAAAACAGAGGGAACTTATTGGCCAACCCAATGTGTATCATATGTATGTTGCTGTCAAAATAGTTAAAATAAAGTGAACATACTCGTACACACATGATTTCTCCATACAAAACGCTTTAACCAATTAACTGAAAGCATTTTGATCACATTTATGGTTGTATGAGCTTAAATCCTTTGCTTTCCCTCTGCACGGGAAGCAAATTTATATATTTTGTTAAAAAAAAAAAAAAACTAGTAAAAACCATGATCTTTCTATTTTTAATTATTTTATTATCTGTTTTATTTTCGTATTACAAAATTCGTTTCGTATAAAAATTAGTTTTAGACATAATCGTACATACGTAATTGTAAAGAACTAAATTCAAATTGTTTCTACGCTTAGAATAGTAACGGAAAGTATTTATTTTTTTTCGGGGATGTGGGGACATAATAATTAATTACCTTCCTAACTAGATTAATGCGTACTTCACGTTCTTTCTTTTACTGTAATAAAATTTATTTATTCAAATAAATAATTTATGTTTTCCAAAAAAAAATTAAAAAAATAAAAATTACTAAATTGTCTAAAACATTCCAAATAAAAAAAAAAAGTTTCCTGCGATTGGAAAAAAGGACAAGTGAGCATGTTTCTCTTTTCATTTATATATTTTACTTTCATTTGCTAAATTATAAACCTATGTTAATTATTTTAATAATTATTACGTTTTGTGACACTAAACAAAATGAAAGTAAACTTGAAGTGACGTATTTGTGAGTGTATAAAATTATTTAACCTAGTATCTATTTTTCTTTAAGTTATCCTTTTTTGTTTTTATTGTATGTAAGAAAATAAATTATTAGCTATACAAATCTATTTTCAAAAAGTTAAAAATTAAAAATTAAATGTAACAAATTTTCTGGGTTGAAAATTTATTATTTCTAATTTTTTGTTTTATCTTTGCATCAGTCATCCTTTTTTCCAATTTCTTTACATGTTTTTTTTTTGCGTTTTTGTTTTTTTCAATAAATTAGTATAATTTTGTTTAACTTATCACTAAGACATTACACAGTTTATTTCTTATAAATATATTTTTTTCTATTATGGGTGTTTATCTTTATTTTTAGAATAAGAGTTCTCTGTTTTTGTAGCTTGTGATATTGATTTTAAAAAATATATATTCTCAATCACTATATATATTTTTAAAATTAATATTGCCCTTGCTAAGATTCCGGCACCATGTTTTTCAATACTTAATCGATTGATTTGATATTACACACTTATTGGCAAATTTGAGCAAAGTTTTTTTTTTCGTCTTGTCATTTCTTTACAATTAAATAAAAAAAAAAATTGCAAATTATTTAAAATATTTAAATTAAATGCATATTGTGGCGGGGAATAGGGTTTTAATGGCTCACATGAATAGAGGTTTTGTGCGCGCACACATGAGTGAGTTGCATTCGCAGTGAAGTAAGGAGAAATGGCTGGAAGTGGTCTTGGATTTGCTTTTCGTTTCGTTTTGGAAAGGATAGGTGTAGGGAGAGTCTCACCATCCATTTCTGTTTTCACTGAGGTTTCCCTAAAATTGACGACCATGTCGTCCGGCAAAGCCACTATCGTACAGTTTGCATAGCGATTCCGATCGACTTCCATTGAGTGCGGCATTGGGTACTGTTGTAACAATGGTTGAAGGTGAAGAGCCATACGATGATGATGAAGTGCTAATGCCCTCATTGGCATAGCTGAGCTGTTTTCTGCGTCGCTGATATAAGTAGGTCCAGATGGAAATGACTGCCAATTGGGCCAGCAGGAACACTGTTCCGGCAACAATGAGTCCTAGAAGTAAAAGAAAATGTGTTAGTGGCATTTAGTCGAATCCTCTGCGAGGTTAGTCGAGAGAAGTTAAAACTGTCTGGCATCGTTAATTTAATAATACACCCAGCATTACATCTGTCTGTCAGCATTTCGTCATAGAACTGATTTTGCAATGCTCTATTCCAACTCAGCACATGACTTTGTTTGAGAGCCTCCGCCTCTATGTTTATCAATTTTTCATGGAACTACAATGTTGCATCACGCTGCAATCCGATCGATTTCAATTACCAAACTTCACTTATTGTCCATCGTCTACATGTCTGCCCAAGTCAAGACAAATTACTTCTGCTATCCTTTCATCTGATCACTGCCAGACGAACAACTTAATCCTACAAAACGATATTCGTTTCGACCGATTGCACCGCGCTGGCACAGATACATTACATACTACAAGATACTCACCAATTGCATTAACACAGAATCCTTGTGCACCATCGCTCGAAATGAAGACTGTTTCGCTGCCATCGTATCCGGTGGATTTCGTCTGCTGTTGCTTATCGAAACCAAATTTGTCAGTGATCTGAATTGATTGCACCAAGAGCAAATCCTCTTGGCTGGGTTGTTTGCTAGTGGCCGCCTCGCGACGTGACCTTCTCTCGCTGTAGACAACTGCAAGAGACAAAAATATATGTATATCAAAGAAAGAGAAATTAGCAAACCATAAAAGCAAAAAATTAGTTAACCATGACTGTTAAATAATTTATCACTCTAGTACAGAACAACTCACCTGTTGCATTGAGTGATCGTCTTCTGCGTCCCAGCGACAACAACGACTTGAACTCACCACCGGTATCCTCTTGATCGCACTGCACTGGCTCACACGATGGCATACACGGAGTGACCAATGCACGGAATTGCACAACCTCAGACGATGGGAATTTGAATGCATCGAAGTGTGACAGAAGAATCTTGCCCGTAAACGAACTCTTATAGATCGGTCCCATAATAAAGTGATCAGTTGGGCAGCCATTCGAATCGATCAGTGTAATCTCAGCATTATCACCACCATCCATGGCGACCAGTTCACGTACAAAGATCTCATAGGGACTCTGTTCATCGAGAATTTCGAATTTCAGCGCCAGAGGATCACCGACTTCGGCTGAACGCATAACATCGCTGCCATCGCGTGATGTGATCTTCATGATGACATTCGGTGAGTCTACGATAACTTCTTCTGAGAGTGCTGGTTCAATGTCACCCTTGACGCCTAGATCCACTTCGTTAGATACAGACTTGTTGGTCAGATCATATTGACAGGTCACTGCCAAACCCAAATCGGATGATGTAACAATGGTGTCGTGGTGTTGGATCACAACATCGTTCATATACCTTCCCGAACCACTTTGGCGGACATTGCACTCGAGATCATTATAGCCCATGCGGAGTTCAAAGTCGAGTGAGCTCTTAACGTCAACGGAGCATGACTTTGGTGAGCCCTTAGCGTAGACTTTACCGTCGAATAGTTTCGATGTGCGAATGCGGGCAATCATATCGCCGGCACCACATTCAATGGTTACATTGTAGCATGATGATAGTTCATATGTAGCGGCTTCAGGTACTTCCAAGTAGGGGTCTTGTACATCGGAGAGTGTAGCGCGGGAATGATGACTGAGACGGCAAACCATGTCACCGGTGTCCCCAAAGTCGTACGAGTGGCATCTGTGGAGAAGATAAAACTTGTGAAAATGAGGTAGAAAGGAAGAGTTGTCGGCTGAGGGTTAATATGAGTGGGAGTGTGAGATTTTTATCTTGTCTGAAGATAAGGCTACTGCTTGCTACACCTGCTAAAAGTGATTCTGACAAGCGATTATATTTAAGACAACTTTGGCGATCTTATGGTCGTGTATATCGTTAATATAGGCCTGTGTGTGGGTTGAAATCGTCTACCATGATATGGCTAGCCAACTGGAAAATTTTATTACTGCATTTGAAGTGGAAATGTTTGCTGCAAAGCATGGTTTGTAGTATCTACTTTGTGGGTGCCAGTGCGCGAAGCTATAGATCTCCTCGTGGTAAACTACTGAACAAAGCATGTCTAGACATCCTGACTTTCAAGAATGTCGCATATGGGCGAGAATTATTTTCAAATTTTCATATCAGTGGAGAATCTATTTGACTTTTGTGCGAATGCCCCACATAACTCATACATCACTCCAGCATTTTGTAATCTAATTTACGTTTGCTTCAAGGAAGTTCCTATTCCATTCTCAGCTGGTAGAAATATAACAGACTTACTAGCATAAGGAGGGCTACTGAGTTTCTTGGGAGAAGACAGAAAATTAAAGTTATGCACTTTTCGGGAATAAAAGTTTATCTCCAATCACCAGGCTCCTAAAGAGTACTGGTCAGCGTGGAATAGCTCTTTGAATCTGTCTAAAATCACCACATGATATCAGGTGCCTAAAACAATTTAATTCAATATCTTTAATCAGTAAACTATGTCCTAAATACTGGCGGGTGTCTAATGCCACGAGAATCACCTTCAAGTGTGCTACATATCTCAGGTAGTCGCAATGGATTTTTTTTTTAAATAAACGGATGACCTGTTTTAGATGGGAAAGGACACACCTGCAGAGCCCCTAAAGGAGTTCTTTAGTCAGCTCTTCTTTAATTGGCGGCCTCTTCAACTGTCTTGAAATACGTTCATTGGAATTATTTGGTTGCAGACTAGATGCGACAGTTGATAGTAAAAATTTGGTGATACTTGAGTTTCTCATTCAATAGTCGTATGCACCTACCACTGGGCTACGGATGGATGTCCAAATATTTCCGTTGATGTGTCCCCGATTTAGTATATTTGGCAAAAATCATTTATTTCTATTTGGAGTTCAAGTTATCTACCCACCAGACACATGACACTCAACAACAGAGTCCGCTGAAGTGTACTCAATTTAAAGTAAAGTCCGACTCTATTGCTGTTACTTTTAAAGAGCTCCATTAATACACATCTACTTTGTGAAAGCCTAATTTATCATCACTGGATGTCACCATTCTATTAGCGCTAGTAAGAAACACACTCAAAAGCCTGCGTGTTAATATCCTGACAGCCTTAACAGTTAAAATTTGTTAAACGAAAATGCTTAACTCGATAGCGTCCATCTGTCCAGAATATCTTAAACGTGACAGCTAAAACATTTCATTTTCAGTGAGGATACATTATCACATCTAAATTGTAATTCCCTCTGGCAGTTCCTATTTTACACCTGATTACAACATCTAAACCTGTCACTTGTATCCACACTTTGTGTAGAATTTGTCTAACCTTCACCTAGCGGTAAAAAGTACATTACCATTACCAACCTGTTCGGTACAATGTTTTCCAACAATCTCGTCCTCAATGCATATCTAATGTAACGATGGCCATTCCTCACTCGGTTATCACTCACAACATTGCAGCCGTGTAATCTCTCTAGATTTGTTCTATCCATCCTACACGCAAAAGGCTTGTTCACACGAGCGTATGCATATACATTAAATACTCATCTCTAAGCACTACCATTTCCGGACACGATATGCATACCAAACGATCACGGTCCACCAGTGTTAGATTAATCTTCATTCAACCCACTTTTTTGCGCTTGCCAACCACACAGGTAACTGACAAGCGATAGAGATAGATACCCCCCATGTCAAGCCAAGAACAAGGATCTCTAATTAGCAAAACCAGTCTGTCTGCTGACCACACTAAGTAATTATCAAACTCACAAAAAGTCGTCATGGCACAGGGGTTCAGTATCATAATCGGCCGGCACGGACCACCACACTTACCTGTACGGTGAGTTGAGGCACAAATCACGGCATTCATCAATGCTGCCAACATCCTGATACACCGAATCGACGGTCTTGAGTATTCTGCCCGACAATCGCTTGAACTCACACAGCTTATTGGGCTCCTCGGCGCAGTTGTTCTCCAAGTAATCGATACCATCGTGCGCCTGGAATGCACTAGATCCGGCCAAAGTGATCCGATCCATTTCGGAGAGCTCGCAGACATTTGTCGACCGATGGTAGTTTGCTGATCTGCAATGGAAAAGAGTAAACAAACAAAAAAAAGTTATGATCATCAGCGGTATGCAGACATAAATTTTAATTTGGAAAATAAAATGCAAAAATATTTGTATCGCGCGCAGAACAAGGACACGTAGGTTGGTTGGTTCGGTTAGACTCCTATTGCATCTCTTGTCCCGCGTTCCGACAAAATTATTATGAAATATTGTAAATCGATATCTTGGACATTGTGGCGGCCTTCATGGCCTCTCAGATACGCATGTTACACCGGCCAAAACGGAGAAGAAGAAGGTTCGTTAGTGTTGTTGGTATGTGTTGTACTCTGTTCCCTGCGACCATCGACATGGCTATCAACGTTAGAAGAAGAGCAAGCCGTGTTCTAGCAATAGAAATGGAAAATTTGAGTAAAATCTATTGCAGTTGCTGCGCTCCTCTCACTTTAAAGTGGGGCCGGGCGGCAAAATATCGCAATTTTATTGCTAAAATATGACAGGGTGCAGGAAGCAACCATTCGGAGCATGAATGCTCGTAAAGTATCTGCATGATTGTGTTCTCAAGACATGTGCTGTTGTTTAGCTGGATATATCCTTTTTTTTAACTGCTTTGTTCTCTGTTGTTTTCTCCTAAACGAATGTCAATTATTTTTCCTTTTATAAAACAAACACACAAAGATGGCAGATAAAATACAATAATTGTGTTACGCAAGGCAAAACAATGGTCTTGTTAGTTTTTGATGGCTTGTGGCCTTGACTTTTCTTCCCTTCTGTAAGTATCTAAGTATGGTAATAACTTTTCACAGCGTTCGACCATAAAATACTTTTGAACATGGAACGATGAGGAAGTGAGTGCTGCCTGATGTAATTCAAGTGATCAGGAGAGCCTGGGTATACCTTTTTTTATGATGTTTATTAAAAATGAATTTATTGCTGGTATTGTGGCGCTACAGATCATAAAATTTAGAATTGTTTTTTATTGCTTGATAGTGTAGTGTTTTGAAACCAAGCATGAACTACACTGTTCCGGAAAGGTGGTACCTAAATCACCGGGAATAATAATAAAAAAAAGCCATTCATTAAAGCATCCTCTGGCTAAAGGCGAATTTATAGAAGCTTATGACAAGTCTGATGCCATTTATATGTGCATTGCTGTCAAATACACCACATTTTCCCTTGTGAAAGAAACAATCTAGATTTCTCCAGAGTTCTTCCCTGTCCTCGATCCTCAGTGTTAACGTTAGCAATGTTTCAAATTTATTTGGCTAATGTCCTCGTTTTCTAACCAGTGATAGCTCAATACCTCTCTTCTATTGCTAGCTAGTGCCAAACATTGGCGTAATATATGTATGTGGAGCTGGCTCCACGTCATCAGAGATTTTTACCGCCATTTCGGCTTGTCTTCATCCATCCCACAGTTGACCACCGTTTATGGTGTTCAGTAGTAGACTATTTTTGGATCAAGTCCCTTAAAGGAAATGCTTTTGGACCAACAAATTCGCAGGTTGATCCCTGCTCTACTAGTTTGTTGGTCTTTTCATTTCCTTCGACCCGCATATGCCCTTTCAACCAGGCCAATGTCAATTCCTTTTGAGTTGCACATTCGTTGAGTTTCTGCACATATTCTAAAACAAAGGAAGTTCTGCTCCATGCGCCTGATTGTCCAGTGCTATCAGAATATTCCCTATCCCCAGCCCTCTTTCAAGTGATCGAACACATGCAGCATAGTGACCATCTCGACTTGATGTGTTGAGGCTATTGTCCCCAGACCCCGATGAATTTAGTTCTTCTGAGAAGAGGCCTGTTCCGACTCTGTCATCTAACATAGATCCATCCGTGGAGATACCGAGTAGTAATTTATCCAAACATTTGTGCGTTCGTATGAATGCGTTTTGTTAGACCACTTGGCATGGGTGAAAGTCAAGTAGTCAGGACGGAACTTTTTTTATATGCCATACGGTATTTTAGGTTTGACACACAGTTTGTAAAGGAGTTATGATAAAGACCGTCTGTCTGTCGCCATGTGTGACTGCTGACGTTGGGACTCAAATTTTGAGCTAGGACAATTTAATTAAATGCTTCAAACTTCATCTCTGGGTTCTGTAAGGTGGCAATTGAAGTCGAAATCGAAATTTTCATTTTAATCTCATAATGAACGGTACTTTAGCTAAAACTCATTTTGTAAAACATCAGGATGTCCTTGTAGAAGATCTGTCTGCTAATATTAGACATAGCCACACTCCGCGGCTTCGTCATTCTCGGTATACAATTGACGTTCAATATCCTAAATAAGATTAATTGTTTTACGGTCTGCTAATAATACGGAACTCCTTTTAGTTTAACCTTGTTGTCTGGATCTGATGTTAAGTTTGATCATTTATTCGGTGCAACCTGTCTTCCTGTTTCTTTAAGTCGTCTTATCGGTGCTATTTGGGCAGATTACTATCGATTACAGACTTCGTCGCCTACATTACAACTTGTTCCTGCCCATACCGATAACTACTTATTCATTTACGAGTGCAGAAGCTTGTAAACGGGGAGACGTTAAATTCCACTCCTAGAAATCAAAACTGGTAAGGCCAGCTTCCAGATTGTCACCGAATTTTTCTGAATTACCAATTTGTTTTGAATTTTTCAAATGTATCTTTTGGATTTTGTACATAATCTCAGATTTTATTGTCCGGAAAATGGTTCGAATCTCTATTTCGCTGATTTGAAGCGGGTACTGAAGTTTCGGGTAGGTAGGTAGAAGCGGCAGCTGCTGCACACTGCACTGTAGCCCAACTAACACTCAAGCGCCATTTTGAATACAACAAACTCACGAGACCTTTTTTTTGTTAGATAGTGTTGATAGGATGATAGGATAGAGGAGCTGCGAATGCACAATATGAACAAGAGCGCAACCATCTTCAAAATAGCCGCCCAAAGAAGGAGGAATGCTCAGGAGATTCGTTCGCCAAAGTTCATTAACAATGCTCATGGCCAGCTTCTTGTGGATGACGAGAAAATTCTGCAGAGGTGGCGGCAGTATTGTGAAGAACTTTTAAATGAACAGTTTCCCCGGCTATACTTTCCAAGAGCCACCCCTAACTTTGAAGAAATACCCGACATTACAGTCGAAGAAGTTAGTGAGGCGGTCAAATACTCCAAAAAACGAAAAGCGGTTGCGCCAGACGAGATGCCCTCGAGTTCTGGAAAAAGATGGGAGACATCGGGTTCAGATGGCTCAGAATTCTCATCTCCAAATTTGTGAGAGGTGACCCAATGCCGAATCAATGGAGGGAAAGTTACCTTCTCCCTGTATACAAAGGGAAGGGTGATACGTGAAACTGTGATAACTACCGTTCGATCAAGCTGATGTCACACACCATGAAGATCGTTGAGCAGGTATTAGGTGGCCGACTGCGAAAAATAATACGGCTATCTGATGATCAGTGCGAGTTTGTCTCGGGTAAATCAACCACAGATGCAATCCAAAGTATAATGATCATAATGGGAAAACATCGTGATTCCTTAAGGGATTTGACTTTGAAAAGGCATTCGACAGACAACCACGAGATCTGATATGGGTGGCGCTAAGACATCGAGGGGTTCCAGAAACCTATGTACAGATGATCATGGACACGTACGAAGGAGCAAAGACAAGAGTAAGATGCCCCGCTGGAGTAACCGAAGAGTTCCCAATCAAAGTCGGGGTGCACCAGGGAAGCGTCTTAAGTTCTTTGCTCTTTATTATAGTCCTTGATTATCTGCTTGAAGGTAAAGTGATGGACCCCAAGGTACATCAGTTATTCTTTGCTGACGATGGAGCCATCATAAGTGAGGATCCTACATCCCTGCAACGAGCACTTGATGTGTGGGTGGACGCTCTGGAGGAAAATCGGTATCGCATTAGTTCAAAAAAGACAGAGTACTTGTGCTGCCTGTTCTCTGATCCACTCAGGCCTATTCCAGACATTTATTTGAATGGAACAGTGCTTCCCAAGTGCGAAAAGTTCAAATATCTGGGATCTATGATCAATAGCAAAGCAACTTGTGAGGACGACATCAATCATCGCGTAAGCGTTGTGTGGATGAAGTGGCGTGAAAATTCCGCTATCTTCTGTGACAGAAAAATGCCCCCTAAGTTGAAAGGAAGGCTCTACACAGCAGTTGTGCGTCCAGCGCTCACATACGGTTCACAATGTTGGACGATGTACAAAAAGTATGAGAGTAAATTAACGGCAGCTGAGATGAAGATGCTTCGCATGACAGGAGGACAGGAGTGACAAAGCTTGATCGAATAAGAAGTTCGAAGATCCGTGGAAGCTTTCACATCAAGGAAACCATCGTACAAAAAATAGAGCGCGACCGGCTCAGCTGGTATTGCCGCGTTCAAAGAAGAGATCATTTGAACCCTGTTAAGAAGGCAATATCAATGCACGTTCGAAAGACATCGCGATGTAGGAAAGGTAGGCCTATAAACGCTTGGATCACACAAATGCGACGACATTGGCATTTCATTGGCCTCAGTAACCGAGTGATCCCAAAGTGGGAAGGTTATGATCCCTTACTTTCGGATCACAACCTCGCTGAAAAAGGAAGAATAAGAAGAAGTGTTGATAGGATGTTGAAAGGAAACGGTGTCAAATCCATCCTGTAGCATTTAAGAAAATGATGAACTCTGTGATACTTTTCTCTGAAATGTCCTTAAGCTTGTCGAAAAAACGTTTGCCTAGAGTTCGATGTCGGGCTCTACTTAAAGCCGGATATCCGCTAAGAGATTACATTTACATTTTTACAACTGTGGCAGTCTAGACGCATACGTCATTACTGGCTAATGACTTACAATTCTTGCAACGTCTGTCCGAGATCTGCCTAGAAACTGCGCAAATCTATAGGCTGTTCCCCCTTTTGTTTGCCACTGATAGAAAGTGTGAAAAGATTTCGCTCTTGACAGTTCTCATCGGAACAAGGACTATCTCTGCAAAGGATCTGTCAAGGGCGGGCCCCCTACTCGTCAGTTCGTCGACCTGTTCATTCTCATCTATGTTGCTATAACCTGGCACCCAGAGAAAATTTATTTTTCCGACAATTTAGCGACGAAACCTCTTCCCTAAACTGTTCTACCAATGTTGTTAAAATCAGGGCCTTGATAGCAGTTTGACTGTCAATGCAAATGACTGTAGAATTGTGTCTTATTATCCGAAACGCTTGAGGTATTGCCAGAACGTTCGCCTGGAAGATCACTGGATGAATCGGAAAGGCGTTAGGATTCTGATATTTTCAATTTTTCCGAAAAGATTCCTGCGCCGACCGCACAGTCCATCTTTGAACCGTTGTAGGTGTAAATTGCTATTTTGAAATTCTTTATGACTTCACCTCTTTCACAGTCCGCTCTAGACGGAAAGTCGACTGTGAAGTTGAGTTGAAAATTCGGCTTGGGTGTGGTGTAGTCGTAGATGTTTCTGGTAGAAGCGGGCTGAGATATTTCTTATAATTCCTCAGTGTAGGCAAACCTTCAACATTAAAACAGTGGTCTGCGATGTCTGCAGATGCTTGTTGATTCTGCCCTTAAATAGCTGGATTACAGCTAAATTATTTTTAATTTCAGACATTACAATTTACTAATTTAGTTTTTATTGAATTCAATCAAATACTTCGCAATTTACCATGGAAGGTAAGCTGTTGGCTAACATAATCAACGCAAGACAAGACATCTGCATCTAATTTCAAAGTATGGAATACCTCCTACCAATTAGTTCAAATAACCTACACCCATTAAGAATACCTCATACCTGTAATCAACGATGATTAATCTACCATCAGTATACCAATTTTGCTTATCACCTTCCACTTCTCATATGGCATCTATTTCAAAGTCTATCCATCATATTCAACAGGTATCGATGGCTCCTGTATCTGGTTGATCGAAACAATTTACTTTTCATTCATTCAATGTGTATCTGAAGGTGTATCTTTCTTAGATGCGTTGCGTGCCCGTTGGATTATTATTCCTCCGTCAGCACTCATTGCTCATCTTCCGCGATGTGCGCTTTACAGCTACAACGATTGCATTTCACACAAACACGCACAGCGGGTCTGTCTAATTCAAATTTAATTATAATTCATTATAACCGCTTTTTATGGGCATTTTTCCACACTCTATGAATTATTGGCCATATTGGTGAAGGAATAAAGATACACGCCGACTCTATTGTACACGCGCGTGCAAAGTTCGTGATTTCTGCTGCACATCGCTGTGAATGCTATTAAATAAGAATAACACTTCAAAATAACAGAGCAGCCAGTATAGAATGTCATAGAACGGTCTAATGTACGTTTCCTGCTTTGAGATCTTCCTCATTCTCTGTGTCGTGTAATTAGAGCCACCGACGATCTATAATTCATTTTAATTAAATAATCTTCTCGAAGTATGATTGCACACCTTCGTCGTATCGATTTACATTTCCGACTTACGCAATCGGTCGAAGAGTGCAGGCTTAAGATTTAAAATGGAAAACGAAGGTAGTGTTCATTAATCTTCATAACTTGGTTGTCTGAGCTGCCGGTATGTATAGGTACATACCTATGTATCGGAAAGTAAAGTGTTTTCATTGATTGTCCTATAGTCGAAGAATGAAAACGAAATTGATTTCTAATAAAAGGGCATATCCATGTTCCATCCATGGATTGAAATGAAAACCACAATGGGCAGGTCTAATTTGCACTTTAAAGTGATCATTACAATATATTCGCCTGTAAGACAAAACGGTCTGCAACATTGTAGCTAATGCATCGGGTCTTTAACCATCGTCGTGAATGTTTTGATGGGTTTTTCGTGGTTTTTGCTTTTCACTTTTCCTTTTGTGCTTTGTTGGACAATTTACTAAATAGAGATGAGTAGTGGTTTGCAATAGCAGATTGTGATAAATGATTGCACCACAGATATGAGAGACGTAACCAGATACATAGATACGAACATCTTCGTAAGAAAGTTAGATTTGCATTGAATTATTGTTGTCTACGGACTAGTCAAATGGATGTCTACTCCGACAACTCGAAAAATAATAACTAAATGGACGATGCCTTTGATAATGCTGCATGCGATTCCATGTGTAATTTTGTCAGAAGGCAAAGAGTGGAGGGAATTGTATGATGCTCCAAAACCTGCTAATTGCTGACAGTTAAAGAGTGACTGTCTGCAAGGTGATTATCTTTCGGTATTTGTATTTTTTTTTTTGATTCGTAGCTCGCCGAAGTAAAAAATTTGGGACTCCTGATATTTGAGCACTGGTATCAGAAAAATCTTTAAGGGTGGTTATGCAAACTATTATATTATATTGTACTTTGGACAAAATCAATGATTTGTGTACAACACACGGGCTCGTCAATAAACTTGATTGTTATTTACTGGGAAGAGGAGATATTGAAGGGTGTAACGCTTGTTTATGTGAAGATCAAGTTGATTTGGGATGTCATAATTTTCCGGCGCTGCTCTAAAATTCTTGACAAGATATGGACCCTGAGGCATATTGCAGTGCACAGCCTGTACATAGCGTATCATAGTCGTTTGGTCTCATGGATAAATACTAATGGTCTGCTTAAAGAATTCCAAGCTGGCTTCAGAGCAGGATATCCCACCGTCGACCACATTTTCGTACTCAAAAGCATTGTGGAAGCCTATGTAGCGCAACGCAAAAAGTTATATGTATTCTTTGTGGACTTTAGAGCAGCGTTTGACTCGATAAACAGAGGTTCCTTAATGTTCCTTAATGTATAAACTCTTTGCTTAAGGAATGTCTAAAAAGTTTGGGAGGGTAATAAAAAATATTTATGAAGAGATGCTATCAGCTGTATGGAATGGAGAAAATGCTTCAGACTGGTTTAAAGCGAGAACAGGTGTTAGACAAGGATGCACTTTAAGACCATTGCTATTCGCACTGTTCATAGATGACATCATCGAATCGCTACCTGGAGGTGTTGAGTTTGCAGGGATACTGATAAAGGCGCTCCTTTTTGCAGACGACATAGTGTTGATGGGGAATTCCCCGGAGACATTGCAGCGCATGATTAACCGTTTGTATGAGTACTGTAAAATGTGGAGCCTAATTATAAACCTGGAAAAATCAAAGGTGATGATCTTTAAAAAGAATGGGGGAAGGATGTGTAGCAACGAGAAATGGTTTTTGAACGGCGAACAGATCGAGACCGTCAAAAAGTATAACTACCTGGGCATGCTTTTCACGCAAAACTTAAACATGGAAGAACACTTGAAATGCAAGCTACAAAAGGCCAAAACCATGATAAATACAACTTGGAGAAAATGTTTTGCCAACAAATGCATAGTACGTAGCAGTAAGTTTCGTGTTTTTGAAGCGGTTGCCGAGTCAACTATTTTGTACGCGGCCCAGGTATGGGGCGGAAGGCGGTTTGAGGAAGTGGAAAAGCTATTGAGGTTTTATATTAAAAGGATATTCCGTTTACCACTTAACATCCCAAACTATGCCATAATGCTAGAGACTGAACTTTTTCCACTGGCTATAAAGACGCTGAAACTGCAGGTGGACTATATTTTAAAGGTATTCAATATGCCTTTGGAAATATTACCAAGAAAAGTTGCACTGGAAGCACTACGATGCAATAATGGTTGGTACAGAAATTGGAACGAACTAGCGCATGAGTGTGGAATAAGCTTGGATTTGGATGAAGCAAGCACGGAATCATGGAAGCCAAAGCTATACCAGTTGTTAGCAGCAGTAGATGTTAACTTCAGACAACAATTTGAAATAGAAGCATTAGAGTCACTGCATCGATCTAATTATAGGCAGTTGGATCATAATTTGGGAGACCGAAACTACTTTCACGATGGTAATAGCTGCGAAGAAATATCACTTATGCTAAAACTGCGACCTGAACTACTTCCACTAAATTATCAACCGCATAGAGAAGATCTATCGGTCTTGTGTAATATATGTAACATGGCGGAGAGGGAGGATATATTTCATTTCCTGGAAAGATGTCCTACGCTCCGGGAAACTAGACGGCACTTGTTTGGAGTAGATGAAATTTCCCATAAAGAAATCATAAGTAAGCTCAACGAACCGCAAACGTTTCTCCTGGTAGCGTACTGTAAAATAGCCCTAGCCTATCGGCGAAGAATTATAACAGAAAGTTTCTAATTTTGAAGAATAACGCTTTTCGTTTGTTAAATTGCAATCCATAAAGTAGCAATGGTTTTTAAAAAAATTGTCAATCGGCAGACGTCGTTGATTTTTCGATCTTTGTAAAGAATTGTAAATAATTATTGAATTAATAAAATCTAAATCTAATCTAAAAATCTAATCTAGTCGTTTGGTTGGTAGATACGGTAGTTAAATATGCATGTTCTACACTCATTAGGCTTTAACTACATGTCTGCGTTGGAATTATTGCTGCCATGCTCACCACTCTTGGCTTCGCTCGAGACGCTTTACTTAACTTGCTACCACTGGGTAGGTTAGGTTAGGTTAAAGGGGTTAGCTGCAACGAATAGGCGCAGCCTGCACTCGGATCTCAAACGGATCCATTGTGCTCCCCTGACGTAGAGTTTCCTGGCTGAAGAACTGAGAAAAAAATAAAAATAGCTAGAGTTCTGTGCTAGTGAAACGGTCTCCTCTGAACCACCCTGAAGAAGTTATAAATTTCATGATGGAGTTGGTGGCTTTTCAGACAGGTCGCCCAGATAGAAGGTGGAAGGTGGAAGAAATTCTCTCCAAGGGCCGTCTTCCTGGTACTGCAGCGACTAGGACATTTGCAAAGGAAGTGTTCTGTGTCCTCCTCTACGTCTATTTTGCCGTATCCTCTGCAGAGTTCATCTGTACAAAGCAGTATTCTCTTCCGGTGGGTCGCCAATAGGTTGTGGCCGGTAATAATACCTACGAGAAGCACCAAGTTTGGTCTATTTTGAGTAAGGATGAGCTTGGTTTTCATCTTGTCATATTTTGTCCAGATGCTTCTGGAGACACGGCGCGAAGGGAGCGCTCTCCATCTTTCTTCTGCTTGTCGTTTGAAGTCAAGTGCTTTATTTGATTTAACAAGTATTAGCGGAGGTAGGACTGAGTTTTGGACCATTGACCAGTCTTGTTCTGATCCCTTTCTTGCCAGTTTATCCGCCATCTCGTTCCTCAGAATTCCTCTGTGTCCTGGGACCCACCAAAGTGTTACATGGTGGCTTTGGATAAGCATGTGAAGCTCCTCGCGGCAGCGTTTTATTAGCTTTCATTTTATAACCGCGGATGTGATAGCCTTTATAGCAGCTTGACTATCTATGTAAATATCAATCTCTTTCCTAGTAAGAAGTTTCGTGGATAATTCTCGTGCCGCCTCTGCTGTCGCTTGGACTTCTGCCTGGAACACACTACTGTGGTTCGGTAGCCTTAATGATATTGCAATATCAGGTTCCGCTGAGTAGATATCCGAACCCACTCCTTCGTTTGTTTTGGAACCGTCAGTGAAGACTGAAATACTATGCGGGTTAATGGCCCCACCGTCTTCCCAGTATTGCCTTGATAGGATGACCGTTTTGACGTTTAGGCTGAAGTCGGGGGATGGCGGAAGATAGTCTGTTGTGGCGTCTAGGTGAGTCCATTTTGAGATGATACGGTGGCCCGTGTGGTTGGATTCTTTTAGGCGCAGGGCGCTCATCGCGGTTGATTTCTTAACAAATAAGTCTAGTGGAATCAGTGCGAGAATTGTTTCAAGTGCTGCGGTCGGGGTAGTTCTAATGGCGCCTGTGGTTGCTATGCAGGCAAGTCTCTGGATTTTAGTCAACTCCTTGAGATGCGTGTTTTTCTCTGCTATTGCCCACCAAACAATGCACCCATATGTAAGAATGGGTCTGACTATGGCTGTGTACATACAATGGATGATGGCAGGTTTGGGTCCCCATTTTTTTTTTCACCGCTGGGTAAAATCATTATGTGACGACTCAGGAATAACGAAGTTTCGAATGAGGGACGGCATTCGACATGGAGTACTATTTCATGAGATTTCGGAACATTTTTTTTTTTTTTTTCATAACGCCTGTTGACAATGTGATATGAAGTGAAGGAGGATATGATTGTACTTAGCGGGGTCAAAAAGGAAAAACCCAATGATGTTCTATAGGATTTATGTACCTTCTGCACCGACAGCTTTTCCCCCAGTAGTTGATGTTGAACTATTTGGTATTCGGATAATATGACTCTTGCGCTCTGGGCTGTCGGCGTTTGTATAGGTAGTGACAGCCAGCATGCATTTGGGACTCCCACAAACTACTTAAAGATTGCTTTAGAATGTGAGAATACCCTTCACAAGGTTTCCAAATATAACGTATTTGTAGGCAATGAAATCTCCACCGCACTAGCAAAGGAGGGCTCAAAAAGTTTACTAGTTTTTTCTTTCATAGACTCGGTTTAAAATGGACCGTATTTGTTTCTAAGTGCATGGGATAAGCTAATCTTATTCCCCCGAAGCCCTATTGATTAAAACTCGAAAAATCCAAAGCCAGTGGTATACATATTAGCGTGTTACATGTGTAGAAACATGACTCTGAAACAATTCTTTTTATCTGTGCATCTCTTGTGGTTAACAAACTAATCAACAACTTATAATCTCGCGACTCATACATCCAGAAGAGGATACTCTATGGATACAGCAGCTACATAGAATAAACGATCATGAAGAATATTCAATTATTAGTTCTTTTACAGCACTATAAGGCAGTGAAAACGCGAAGCCGCCAGTCTTTGATGTCTTACTTTGGTAAGAGTAGTCACTCCCACAGTATCTATAGACAATGTACACACGATTTCCTAAAGACTAACACTTCTTCGTGTCCTCTAACTCAAATATTTATACCTTCCAAAGATCAATAGCAATGGTTGGCCGTACCAAACCACTTCCCCAAAAGATAAATGTGATTTTTATTCCTCCTTTTACTTTCCGCTCTAAACAACGGAACCCATTCAAGTTGCCCATTTTCAGGAAGAAGATGATGAATCTTTTTCACCTAAAAATAAATTGAATTTTAATCGAAGGTGGACTACGGTCGAGAGGTATACATTTGCACGCCTCCTGTGCACGATCTTGTGTTTGGTTGCAAAAATTCCCTAAATTTCCGAAGGGAAGAAGAATTAATTTTGCTGATAACTTAATGGGCACGCTCCAACACTTGCAGTGGAGCTGGTGGTGGTGTTGCTTCTCTTAAACAATTTGCGATATCTTTAATCTTTTATTTTTTTGTGTTTCCTTTCTATGCGAATGCCGGATGTATGTAATATTGTAAATAAATCTTAAAGCCCCTTTCGTGTTGTGGTAAAACCCTTTTTCCGCTTATGCCTATCTGCGCGTTCACATCTCATTTGGGCGCGCTTGAGGTTCTACGTTCTCCTCCCCCTTAGAGTATGTCCCTTGATCACACCCCAAGTCTAATGTAGATATCACATCAAAGAGGTAATCCCCTATCAGAGATCGATGATGGTGTTTAATGAAATTTCGCGCTTGCTTAATTAAATCGCACACAACGCATAAAGGGGAATCCGAGGAATTCCCAACCAATCCATTATTAATGATTAATGAAGTGATCATAAAAGATATAAATTTAAGCTTCTGCAGTGAGATTGGAAATTAGAGATTTCGCTACGTTATTAATCAATGTGTCGTTGAGTCATTAATTTATAATGAAAAACACAGTGTCTTCGTAGTTAGAGCGCCTTCGTGGTGGCTTTTTGGTTTGAGCAGAGAGTGTGTTTGGCGATTCATTGGAGAGGATAGGTATTCATTCGGCAAGCGGAAGTTGGATAGTGATCTGTTGAAAGTGATCGTTTAGAATTTTATTTTATCTTTGTGACGAATGAGGAAATTAAACACAAAATGAAATATTATTCAATGGATTAATCTTTGAATAGTCATTGGGCTTAATGTGATTAAATTGCTTGAAAGATGTTATTAGTCCTTAGACTTTTAAATCCGAGCAGACGGTTGGAGGTTGGATGTTGCGCGATATTTTAGTAAGTTAGCCGATCACCTCAGTTTGGTATCAAGAAGATGCAGGGATTGTTTCGTAGTCAATCTTAAAAGGTGAGACCATTACGATATCACTTGTCACTGTGTAGAGGCTGTAACTGCAATTGTCAATTGTTTAATACGAGCTCACCTGAACGCATCTATCACTTGTGTCAAGGATTGAGTGTATTTGTAAAATTTAGTACGATGATATGCTGCGATATTATTCACTTACGCTAGTAATATCGGAATGTCGGAAAGTCATGACGCATCTTTTCTGTGTTTATCAAAAGTCATTTATTTCTGTTATATCAAAAACAAAGATCAATTAATGATAGCCCGTTTTGTTCCATAACTTTTTGCCATCTTTCAGTGAGCTTTATAATTTCTAGTTCATGTCCCTGTCTTTGTCGGCGAAAAACTGAACATGGTGGTCCGCTCCACTCCACGCAAGGAGTTTTGAAGAAAGCGAAACAAGTGAAATTCTGACTGCGCAAGGTCAGGTGAACAAACATACCATCCATGTTTCAATAATTTTCGTGTCACGTTGTCGTGATGGAAGACAACTCCCTTACGATCAACGAGAACTGAACGTATCTGGATGATGAATTCGTTTAAACAGTCAAATTGCTACCAGTACACATTCGAACTGATTGTTTGGTTCCATGGTAGGAGCTCGTAAAATAAGACACCTTTAAAGCACCAAACTGATAGCATAATCTTTCTCTGATGAATGTCTCCTTTCGATGTCGTTGGAGGCGAATCATCGCGTGAGGACCTCGCGCCACATTGTTGTATACAGTTCACTTCTCATCAATCAGTTATCAGTCGCTTCAAAAAGGTTAGTTTTCTTCAGATTTAAAGAGCTGTCAAAAAAGGAGGAATGCTCATAAGTTTCGTTCGCCAAAGTTCATTAACAATACTCAGGGTCAGCTTCTTGTGGATGGCGACAAAATTATGCATATGTGACGACAGGCCAAGTCTTTTGGCGTGTTGGCCTATAAGACAGTGTCCAGTGAGAACACCGTCAACGCAGCTGATTTGTGTTCGCTTTAACTTGACCAGTTAAAGGCACTACATTTTTGATCCAGCTTAGGCCAGATCTGTCTTTAAATGTGACACGTTGAGCCGTTTTCCCATCTGAGGTTGGTCGTGCTAATAGCGTTCAGCTTTAGTAGATACTTACAAGTAGCGAGGGTCAAAGAAGTTACTACAAAAAACGAAAAGCGGTTAGGCCGGTCGAGATACCCTCTGAGTTCTGGAAAAAGTGGAGACATCGGGTTTAGATGACTCAAGATTCTCATCTCCAAAACTTATGAGAAGTAATCCAATACCGAATCAATGGAGGAAAATTTACCTTTTCCCTGTACAAGATGGTCATGGACATGTACAAGGCATCAAAGACGAGGAAGATTCCCCGCTGGGGTAGCCGAAGAGTTCCCAGTCAAAGTCGGGGTGCAACAGGGAAGCGTCTTAAGTTCTTTAGTCTCTATTGCAGTCCTTGACTATCTGCTTGAATGTAAAGGGACAGACCCCAAAGTACATCAGTTAGTCCATCCAATGAGGATTTGCCGTATGCGTGGACGTTTTGGGGGGAAATGGGTACAACATAAGTCCAAAAAAGTTCCAGTACTTGTGCTTCCCGTTCTCTGATCTACTCAGGCCTATTCCAGACATTTGTTTGAACGGACCTTAAACTTTACGCAACTTTTCACGAGCTTAATCCGCGTTTTTCTCTTTAAGGAACTAAAACAGAACCTTCCACTTTTGGTCAAATCTCAAAAATTCAACTAAATCGCAAAATTTTTTTTTAAAATGAAAGAACAGGCGCGAGGCGCTCAATGTTGACCAGCTTCTTCTCCGAACCGAACGATCTATGCTTCGATGGTTTGGTCACGTAGTGCGTATGCCCCCAGACGGGCTTCCAAGACGCGCCATGGTTGCCGTGCCATCAGGTAGGCGACTTCGCGGAAGGCCTAGAAAAAAGATGGTTGGATCAAGTCCGACATCTCTCCTGGAGCCGCTTGGGGATTCCTCCTGATGAATTGGAGTCAATGGCGGAAGATCGAGAAGGATGGAGAGTCCACCTGAGCATCCTACCGCCGCGACCCTCATGAAGGATTAGCGGGCCATTGAAAATGAATGAAAAAAACAGTTAGCTCTCAAAAGCCATAGAAAAACATAGATGCGAATGACTAGAAGAATTTCCATCGGAAATCCTATTGCTCTCGGTCACTCCTCCGCTCGTTTATTAGTCTGTTTATCCGTCAGTTTATCTCAAGCTTGTTGAGCTGCATTGAACCGCTAATTTCATAAGCATTTTTTGAAGACTGTTATCCCCTCTGCATTAGCCTTAAGATTTTTTAAATCGATTTGTGAGAGCCCGTAATCAACATGTATTACGTAGATGGAAGCTGTCATGGAGAGTTTGAAGATGCGCTTCAAATGGTTGTAATGAGCATATTTAGATTTGCAGTAACAAATGATGAGGATTTTAATATCTTCAACGATTAACGAGATACCTATAAACTTTTTTATGTGTGCTATGCTGTCAGTCTTAGGAAAGATTTCATCAGAAAGGTGTGCTGGTTTTCCGAACTTACAAAAACACACCCTTATTTTAGGTGCGAGAACTTACTCGGAATTCGATTTTCTCTATGCGTTCATTTAACCCCAGCGTCTTAATATATTTCAAGGAACAATCAAACGAGTAGACTGTCAATTAAATTGCCCAAGCAATGTCTCCTTATACTACTTACTTACTTAGGTGGCGCTACAGTCCGGGGTGGACCTGGGCCTTAACCAACAAACCTCTCCACCCAGCATGGTTACGAGCCAGCTGCCTCCAGTTGCGCACGCCAAGTTGGTTGAGGTCCTCCTCCACTTTGCGCCACCTACCGCGAAGTCCTCCTCTACTGCGCCGTCCATCCAGGGTGGATTCGAAGACTTTCTTAGCGGGAACGTTGGGCTCCATCCGCTCTAAATGACCCAGCCATCTTAGTCGCTGTATGTGAACTCTTCTGTCTAAGTCGATGTCCCTATACAGGGCGTATAGTTCGGCATTGTACCTTCTCCTCCACTCACCGTTTATGCAGACGGGACCAAACATCACTCGAAGAACTTTTCTCTCAAAATAACTAAGGGCATCCTCATCTAGTTTTGTTAAAGCCCATGCCTCTGCGCCATGCAGCAGAAATGGGATGATTAATGTCTTATAAAGAGTTAGCTTAGTAGTTCGAGATATGGCTTTGCTACTCAATTGCCTTCTTAGCCCATAGAGACAACGATTGGCAAGAGTAATTTTTCATATGATATTCCTACTAATGTCATTTGCGGAGCTCACCATAGAGCCTAGGTAAACAAAATCCTTTACTACCTCAAAATTATATCCGTCTATTGTGGCGTTCTGTCCAAGACGCCGATGTTGGGTGTCCTTTTTTGTAGACAGCATATATTTAGTTTTGCTTTTATTGACCGTCTACTTATACTATGAAAGTGTAAATCTGTACAAGTCTATCAGTTATAATAAATTTCTATTCGATTTCTTGTTTATCCATACAACAGGCAGTTATGCGTTCTTTCACTCAGCTAAAACTGAGCTTATCTTTTGCTTATAACTTCAACGTGAACTTTTAGGCCTTTAGAAGCCTCCTCTCCTGGCGTAGGCGCAAAAAAGCATCTCTACACCCTGCGGACATAAGGTTTCAATGGCCTGCTCCATTAATTCCGAATTTTCACAATAGGCATATGGTATATAGGTATAAATGTATGTATGTATATGTTCGAGATTACAAAAGTCACTTCTTCTGCGGAAGAGATACAACCATCTGACAGTTCCAAGACATCCATTTATTAACTTTAAGTATATCCATGAATACAAAAGACTAGCCATTAAGATTCAAGACACATTTCTCTTAATAACAAACAAACAAATGGAAGAAGTTTTCCATTACCTAATTGCTTCATTTGTCTGCCTTTGACCACATGCTGGCTCATATGCTCAAGTTCTTAATGTCTCAATTCGGCTCAATCATCATAACCCATTCAGTCTGTCAACGAACAACCGATACATCTAAGCTCATGCTGTGCGTTATTTTTAAACTTTTAATTAGTGTTTAATAATAGATCTTCGCCTAGACATAGTCTTTATAGTTGGACTATATAATTACGGAAGAACTTGTCTCAAAACAAAATTGATGACAGCGGTCTTGATTGATTATTATCAGGACCATCTAGAGTCTCTATATGGGCCACTCCTGCGCAAAATGATTTAATTAAAATTCTTGCACGAATGCACTCAAAAAAATAATATTCCCTTATCCAGATTTAAGATACATCTCTCCATAAAAAAAGCGAGAAACAATTTAGCCACTGACAGTCACGTTTAGTTCCTTCATTCGTACGGAATGACAGGAATTCAATTTTATTGTCTATGGCAGAGTCTCCTCTGCTATCTAAGTCCTAACTAACAACAATATTAGATCACGACGTGTTCGGATCATATTTAACCACAGAAAAGGATGAAGAAGGTGTTCTTATCTCTCCAAGAGAAGACCATAAAACATAAGACTGGATGAGTTTCATCTTCCTGTGAACAGATAGTATCACAAGCAACGTGTTTGATGGACAATTACAGGTGGAATCCTCTAACCATTTGGAGCGGCGGCGGCGTTGAATGGTCACCTTGTGTGGCGGTGTGTGTGTTTGCTACCTTGTAGTTGTAGCGCGGCGTATAATTAAAAAATTAAAAGGTATATGATCACAAGCCATCACAAGAAGCACCTGATTCAAGAAATACTCATGCGGGGAGTACTCAATTCAAGTAGCCCATTATGGTCATTACGGCAGACGTGAATGCGCGCGCGCGCGCGCTCGGTGGCGGTAGCAGCGGCAAGTGACTTTTTGTCGGTTTAATGATTGTGGTGGGGAACATACTCGAGTTAACCTATCATTTTTCATTTTAAAGCGCGCCACAGAGCGCACAAGCACTCGAGAGCAAATCAACTGAAAGTTGGACAACTTCGTCGTCATCTTCCTCAGCGGCGGCGGCGGTATTATTGTCCAAGATCTAAGAGGTGTCGTCGCGGAGTCGCGGTTTTGTTGAAGAGATTCTCCACTTGTTGTTTGGTGTGGATATGTTTTGAGGTTTTTATTTCATTCAGGTAGAAAGGTGAATGAATTGACAGGGCAGTAAGTGACAGTGTCAATGTCTCTTAGCGCTAATTACGCTGGTGGTGCTGCGGGTTCGTTGTAAAGTGGGTATGGATTTGTGACTCATAATGGACCTATTTACATTTAAAGTTCGGTCCTTTTGATTTCGGGAGTGTGACAGCTGTATTTTATACTTTTTTCTGTGTGGTTCTTAATGACTTATTTACAAAGCTTTATTCATTGCTAGTGTATTATCGCTGTAGTGACTGGAGAGTTGCAAATAAGGTTCATATTCGTTTGCACATTTTAAACTTAAACTCAAGAACAATAGTTTAATTCTTTAAACGAAATCTTGTCCAAAATTTATTGATACGTGACCTCTCAACAAGGTTGCAAGATATATCACGAAAAATGTATCAAAATATATATACGTTAGCTCCTTCCAGAGCCAGTTTTTGAAATCATGTATAATGAATGCAAGAGTCCCCTTATCAAAGTGGGCTCGCTCCATGGTTTTCGCGTTAGGAAAGAGTTAATGCAATTTTGTGTTATGATCTAACCTCTATTGTAAGCAATTGCTGGTGTAAGGGTTTGAAACTCAGTTGATATTAGGTTTCACGTTTACTCCATGGGTGATGTCCAAATTGCTCTCTTTTCTGATATAGAGTATTTTATTTTGAGATACTCATACGCTGCGATTACTTCACATAATTTTATTACCAGAAAACTCGAGTGGATATAATTGGAATCTGAGGCAACAGCTCACCAACCAATAACCGACCATATTACAACTATATCATGCCATAGTCCACCAAGTTTATATCTGTTTCCAACGCAAATTTGATGCAAGTCTATAATTGTAAAAGATGAAATACTATTGTTGGAAAGTGGTGCTTACAACAGATTTGTATCTCAAATTTCCCTGACTGCTCGCGATTATGCAGCGCGTAACCACTGCCCCTTAGTACGTAACTTTGCTCAATAGAAGCCACACATTTTTCGAAGCATTTTTTTGTTTTTAAAGCTTTGGCCACACGCACATATGGCGTATAGGCACTGCGACCGAAGTAGATCTTTTTTGGCAGGTGCCAACTTTTAGGACAGCAGTACTTCTACTCTCTTTATGAAAGCGATAATTACAACTGCGGAGGAGTTCCTTAATTCTGTTGGAAATATGAACTGCTTAAGGAAAAAGCTTCTCATAGGAGCTGCACACTCACATAGTACGTGTTCTGTGGTTTCGTCCTCTTCTATGTGATGTCCTCCAAGATTCTCATCTTGTCGAGGTCGTGACCGGCAAGGTAGTTCACAAGCCTTCTTTTATCGTTTCTGCTGTATTTAAGGCCTTTTTTTAACAGCTTGGACATCTCTTTTAGCTTGTCTGAGACCTTGGGAGTTATTCCAGTGAGAAATACTCGTATACATGTTGTGTTCTCAACTATTTAGGGTGTACTTAAAAGCAGAATCAGATATTCCGCAAAAGGGTTCAGGTTCAATGAACAACTCAGAGGAGCCTTTTCTGGCAAGCAGATCTGCAGTTTCGTTGACGTCAATGTCTACATAGCCCAGTACCCACACTATTTTACTTTATTGTATTGGGACAAGTTTTGTTAACTGTCGAAGCAGCTTAAAACTGATTTTGAACTGATCAAGTGGGAGATCAGTGCTTTAAGCGAGCCGCTTGATTGTCGATGAGTATGTGGATAGTGCCACTTTTGATGTCTGAGTGCATGTTGACACTAGCGCAAGTCTCAATAGCATGGAGTTCGACCAGGAAAATACTGGGACTCTTTCCAAGTGGTTTCGAAACTTTATAATTGGGTTCATACACTCCAACGTCAACTCCTGAATCCATTGTTGATTCGTCAGTATACCACACAATACGCTTTGGATCAAGCAGCGGTCCGCCATTATTCCATATATCACGGCTTGTGACCTCAGTCTCAAATCTTCTATCGAAGTAGAGTTATTTAGGCAGAAACCGTGCTGAGCATATCTAGATCGGGGAAGTCGGTTAATAAATCCATGAGATCCACGTAATCCCATGTACTATTAACACCTGAATTTGGAAGACTAACTGCACAGCGAATTGCCACTTTTCTGATGAATATGGCAGATCCTCAGTGTTGATGTGGTAAGTGCTGATACTGTAAGCTCCTCATCACTGAAGTGCTTGTTTCGCTTTCTTAGAAAAGAAAATTCCAACAAAATGTGTAAACCAGAATCTGCTCTCTGGTAGTGCAATGGACTAGTTGCGTCTGAGTGCTCCAGTCAAGCGTTTCCTATTCTGAGAAAAAAAATAAAAATTTATCAAAAGTCGAGCTGCAGTTCTTCTCTCAACTCTTACATACCATTCATCCATCACCAGCATACCAAATAAGGAATCCTTTTTAACTGTTTCACTTTTTTTTCCATTTCAACTTCTTCCTTCAACTTCATGACAAGACCCACTTTCCGCACATCATTCCGTTTGAGTGGTTCATTGACCTGTACGAGTTGAGAATCTTCAATTAGGACGACGTTCATCTCGCCACGCAAGACTCTAAAAATTGGTGCTCTCCGAATTCTTGAAAAGGAATTCTTGAGAACCAAGTCCAGCATATAACGGCGATTAATAACTGGGTAAGGGAATGGTGCACAATGCTCAAAGGCACCACACAAAAAAAGTGGTTCCTTTGTTTTGAGAGGATTTTCGCCAAAAAAGGCACGCACATAGCGTTTTTGGTTTCCCTCGAATTCGAACCGCAACTGAACGTTTTATAGATTGATACGTTTGATTTGGCACAAAAACAAATGTAATTACACGTGCACTTATGCGATCGAGGGGTTTTGTTCCTTGCAGGTTATGAATTATTATACCCATGGCGGGGGGAATGGTCAAAAGAACATGCTTCTTTCGGTGGAAAGAAACTCGCAAAGAGCCGGATTTTCAAGAACTTGTTTGTGCAACTGTATGAATTTATGAGGTACCTAAACTAAAATCCCATAAAATACAAATCAGAAAGTAAATAACTCTTCCTATACAAATTGAAAATCTAATTACTCATTGATGTTCACTTCAGCATGAAAAGCATGTAATCATTGGCCTAACGTGTGCAAATAATTTGCATCCTTAATTACAGTACAATATTTGTGGGCATCTTTACTTCCATGCTGATGGTACAACACAAGCTTTAACATACATAAATCCATTTCCCGTCGTAACTAAAACTGAAACTGCATAGCCGTATGGAACTCGTTCAAAATTGGCAGCAAGTACAGCAACAGCGGGAGCAGCACAATTTTATGCAAATTACCACGATACTAATGAGACCATCGAGGAAAGTACTACAAGAATAATTTATGAATTGTAAAAGGCATAGTCATTATTTCATCAACTACTATCTAACGGATATCTTCTTCAGTAACACATCCTCAGATGAAGAGCACCTGGGTTAGGCTTTTACCCTAAGGTGGGAAAAAACTCTCGAGTATCCATTAGATTTGCGTGCACCAATTTAGGTAATAAATTCATCTCCAAGTGGGCGGTACTCTGAACCAATTGGGAGTAAGTCATTTGGTGCCATCGAGAGAGGGTGATCTAGTTATGCAAATTTGAATACATTGTGGCAAAGTGGCAAGGAAAATTAAATTTATTGGTTATGATTTGAGGGCATGGATTGAAAGGTAGAGGTGATGGTAGAAATTTTCTTTGAAAGCGATCTGGGTTGAATGACGTTAGCCCTGCCGAGAGATTGAATTGATCGACAACTGCTAAAGTTTATGGTACATAAACTTCTCATATTTTTCTATCAGCAAATCGATAATGATACCTGGACGTAGATAAAGCAAATTGCACTTTTGTTTTGACGTTGACAGCTATGACCGAGACGTTATAGACCAGTTTTGAACTCTCCTCGGGGTAAATATGAAAACACAGTGCTATACCTTCACCAGCATTGAAATAATAAGAAACGCTTTGCATAGGTATGTTAAATTCCTGCTAAATGGAGAGAAATTCTGCAGAAAACCCTTAATTTTTGTTTGTCTCTCTTGAATATAAGAAAAGCCCCTGCCTCATTAATTATCCTTGCTTACTCTGCCAATACTCAACAATAATGAGGTAGTTGTTAAGATTCCTGTTGTCTGTCAGGAAAGCGGGTCAAATAGTAGTCCTATGATTAGCTGCTATGATAAGTTAACATACAAAAAATGTGTCATTCAATTGGACGGATGTATTGCTTGGCGGTCTATCTCCATTATTCTCCTTCCAATTCAGTTTCTACCTCTGAAAAAATTGGAACGGTTTGTATTTTGCTGCATGCCTAATGTGCCTGTTCGACATACAAATGATGGATCTGGTCTCAAAGAACTTTGACGTGAAGTATTTTTGATTCACTCATCACGAAATATATTAATCAATCTATCGTATCGTCCTTAGAGAAAGTAACACTGAGACCAGCTCAGCAAATCAATGATTTGCAAAATTCCTCGCATATACAACAAAGGTACATATACATTATATTAGAAGTATTTATGGACCACGTGATAACTCGCTGGTGGAACAGTGACCTTAAACACTTCAGATCTAGAGTAAGGTCGCTCTTAAATGGGGCGACACGCAATGGAGACTAACGAGCTTAATTTCAAACTATTAGCAGATATGAACAAGAAATAAGGAAATCAAAATGGTAAAGATGCTTGCACGGCCACACAATTCAGGATCTTGCCTCTTTCGCACAAAATTCTTGCCTCTATAAGCTCACTTAAGACGATAGTCAGACTCAATTAAAGAGTTGCAATAACACGTCATGCGACTCCACTGAACTTGCTTTCAGTTAAATGAACCTCTTACCGTCTATAAGTATCATAGATAGATTCTAACATTCATGCTGTAGGTCAGTGCTTTACTTGCGTATATGGTTTTTCGTCAGAGATTACTTCAGTTTCTAGAAGCTTAGGAGACTGCAGCGAATAACTATGTTACAATCGTCAGTGAAAAATTCGTGAGTAAAGTGGTACAATATGCACTATGTAGTACACAAATGAAGGTGTTTCTCAAAACAGACAAGGATTATTGTACCTTTTATAATCCAGACCTCATTCGACCCAACCTTTACAGCACAACTATCCAATTCACGTAACGATGAAGGTTCCCTCGGACTGCAAATTTTCTTAGAAAGCACATACAGAACGGATTATCACGAGAGGCGATTTATGTATCTGTAGCCGCATCTACAGCAACGACTAAGTATCTAGATGGTGTTCCAAGTATACTTGGTCTCCAAGCCTACCCTACCAATCTTTTTATGACGAGTCGTATGCGTACGTCATCAAGCTCTTCTCTCACCCTACCCTGGACCAACCTCAAGGTGATTTCACATTCATTTACATTTCATTCATTTCCATTTCCATTTCCATTAATTTAGTATTGCTGGGTAAATGGTGTTTTCAGTGAATTCATTCAATAGTCAACCAATTGACAGGTGACGGTGAGTTGTCAGCCGGACTATAAGTCCCGACTTTGACCGTTTTATAAGTTTAAATCGTGCGATAGATTTCGCCTTGACAATTCTTTCGCTCGAGATTACAGATGAGCTAAATAGAAAAGAGCAGTTAAGACTAGCATTAATATAATAATCACGGTTAGTGCTTAACTGTTTCGTGCTCTTTCCTGCATAATTAGGACACATTTTTCAAACAAAGCAAACGAATTGCAAGGGACACTCCTTCAATAAATAATAATCAAACAAAAGCACCACGAATGTAAGCAAACCCACGACAATGACAACACGAATGGAAAGAAACTTACATCGAAAAATGAAATTTTTAAATTCCCCCTCCCTAGAGTCATGCCGACACAAGTGTACACAAAGATGAAATAAACGATTGCGTTGCTATTTGTTATGTACCCTCTCCGAGCAATAGAGCAATCACAACTGAGCCAAGCAGTTATACTATAGAGCGATCTTAATTGTAAATGTGCCCTCATACCTATATGTTTTGTATCTACCCTGAACACTGACCAGCAGAGCAGATTTACCATAGAGCAATCACAATCACAACTATGCTCTGCAATTTGGTATGTGTTTACACTGATCAATCACAACTCTGCCCTACTCAGTGCCGCAAAAAGAGTGTGAAACACGTCATTTAAAGTACACTGAAATATACGTTAAAAATATGCATGATTTGTAAGGATTGTGTTGCATACACGTCTGGTAGGTATATGTATTCCTGGTCGATGTTACTGAAAAAATGGGCATGTAGTGTGTGTCAAGTAGTATTCTACGGTGTGTGAACGCGTAAATCACAGTATGCAGCCGAGCAGTTATACTCCGGAGCAATCACAGCTGTTACCTGCTCAGTAAAAAAAAAATCGCAATGATGATAAGAAATCATCGTAATAATAATTTCCACTCGACATAACCGCATTAGTAACTTACCGTATTGTAGTTTTAATTTACAATATGGTTCAAAATATAAAATATTGGACATTAAAAGAATAAGTTTGTGGCTACGTCCATATAATGTATAGGCATTGGACCAGAAAATCTATTGTGCCAGGGGCCAACTTTTAGGAAATCAGTACTTCTACTCTCCTTATGAAATTGATAATTACGGCTGCAGAGGAGTTCCTTAAGTCTGTTGGAGATATGGTCTCTTTATTTATTTTACACAGAGCTGCACACTCGCATAGTATGTGTTCTGCGGTTTCGTCCTTTTTATGTAGAGGCGGCAGATGTATCCTCCTAGATTCTCAGACAGGTAAGGTAAGGAAGCTACAAGCGTTCTTATATCGTTTCTGCTGTGTTTAAGGATATCAACTTTTTTTTTTTTTTTTTGTAAGTGTTCGACAGCTCTTTAAGCAGCAGCAGAATCAGATATTCCGCAAAAGTGTTAAGATCCAGTGAAGAACTCGGAAGAGGCTAGTAGATCTTTATTGTATTGGGACAAGTTTTGTAAACTATCGAAGCAGCTTAGAACTGATTTTGAACTGATCAAGTGGGAGATCAATGCTTTAAGCTCCGCTTGGCTGTCTGTGAGTGTGGATGGTGGCAACTTTGATGCGTGAGTTTCTCCTTCAACCAAAAACTTAATTCAATGTAGTACGAAAAAAAAGAACAAGACTTCTTACATAGACGATGTGTTTTATATTTACGATTCAATTTGACAAGCGAAATCGAGCTTCTATTGACTGACACCGAAACTATTGCCAAATACGGCGCCAAATCCAGTTTTATAATAAAAACATTTATTAATCCAATTACACAATTACAATTCGTGGGCGCCGTGGCGTAAGTGGTTAGTGTGTCGGATCACTACGCATGAGGTTCTAGGTTCGAATCCCAGAAAATACCAAAAAAGTTTTTTCACGGTCCCACCTCTCGCGAGCGTCTGACAAACATCCGAGAGTATTGTTGTCACGAAAAGGCTTCTCAAATCGCCGTTCGGATTCGGCATTAAACTGTAGGTCCCTTCCATTCGTGTGAAAAATATAACGCACACAACATGAGTGGTTGTGAGAAGCTAGGCCCTGGCACTTTAAAGAGCTGTTGCACCAAATATTTGTATTTTTTTTGTAATCCAATTACAATAAAGTCAACCATAAATTTCGTTGGTACAACTTGTTTGTATGTTGATAATTGGCAACCAACACAAGTCCAGATGGCGCCAGCTAGATAAAGATTTGAGTAATCTACGAAAATACCTGCCCAAGTCTTACAAACGAATCTAATCCTCCATCTACAAATCATTTCATAATCTCCACCCTCTTCAATAAATTCCTTTTCGCAATCACCGATCCACTATATCATCTCAACAAGTGCTTCCAGGAGTATATCTGACACAAGTACTCGTAAGGCAGACAAAAATACACATCCTAAGGAATGCATAACATCCATTCACTCCCGTTGTACTCCTATGCAGTTGTTCCTTTACGGAAAACTAAACCAAGTTGCATAATCGGCTTTCTATGGAACAACGATTCCAACAATTCTCCCTCACTATGCGATGCCAACAGTGTATGTATACATTGTACAGTTAATTAATTTTCCATCCGCTAAGTGCCATTGCGATGTCCAAAGAGACACATTCGCACCGAGAAGAAACGGATCATCTGTGCTGTGGAGGAAGGAAGGGGCTAGAGTGCTCTCGAATAAATCAAGCAAAATAAATAATTATTTCTAAATATCTAGTTTAAGACTCTCGGTGCGCAGGAGAGAGAATAAGACCAAGATATAGTAGTAGCAGCGAAAATGCCACACAAATCTAGATACGCCAAGGAGAATCCCACTAAATTCTCTTCCTTTGCGTCTTTTACAAGTTCTCGTCTTACACAGAGACGAGACCATCTACAGGCGTAATCTTGATAATTCAGTTAAAAAGAGTTTCGCTTCAACTGAAGGGGGTGAGAGGACGACCAACAACTACGACATGATCTTCTCGTGTTGAGATACTTCTTTCGTTGCTGCACTTGATGGTGGAACAGTTCATCAACATCAAAACATTGGTGAGATTATTACAGCTATTTGAATGCAATTCTACCATCGCATCTAGTGTATCTGTGTAGAAATATCAAACTGTTTGACTGATTTAGATACTTTTTGCGCGTAGTTTTGCTTTGTGCCTGTCTGTGGATCTGATATCCCTCTGTGTGTGTATCTCTACTCTTTATCTAGCTAAATAGATGACCTTTGGTTAACGGTTAACTATGAATGATGCTTATATTTGCATTTTAATATTCCTTCTTCTTCTACCTTCAACTCGATACATCAGCGGTACACATCTCCATCTGCGCGCCATCACCTGGTTCTTTTGGATGGTGTAGTGTGTATGAGGTTCGTGCTTGTGCCATTGAAATACGAAGCCGAACATTAAGCGCAAGGATTTCCACTTTTATGTACAGGAAAATGGATTTAATTAGACACATAAGTAGGTAGCTTCAATGTTCGGATTAGAATCCAGTGGATCAAGTTAACGAAACCCACAACCGATACATACGAGAGAGATGAAAGTTGAACTTCTGGTTTTTGGTCACTTCCATTGGAAGGAAGACATGCAGGCAAGCAGGCATCAGCAGCATCCTGTTTTGTAGCACTTTTACGCTGCCGCTTTAAGCGCAGATTGATTGATGTGGGTTGATGTGCCTAATGACACACGGCGAAGGGGGAGGCAGAGACCAGTTGTTTTGTATCAGCTGTGTGTGTCTGTAAATTGGGGGGTTGCTAACTTTGGTATTCAGGTGATTCTCTTGTCTTGTTGTTGTGTTCGCAATTTCATGTAGCTTGGTGATTTTTTGAGGAGCGCTCAGTTGAACCTGTTTCGGAGATTGTTGGCTTTTTTTCGGTTGTTGTTGTTGTTCTGCATGTGGATTGACGATGATGATGATGCTAATGACTGTTAGCTTAAATGTAGGACATGAAAGAACTGATGTTCTTTTTCCATTGACTCATGAGGAATTTTAATGAAATTTAATTAGCAAGTTGAAAGTGGGACGCACATAAGTCAAATAAATGTCAAGCTTATTAACATGGTTCCAAAGCACTCAGACAGTTTAACCTGGCTGCCGGTTCTTGGAATTGGATTGTTTTGACTGCAAAGAAACAATGTCAGTTCTGGAATGAAAAAGATGTCGTGGGAGCAATTTGTTATCATATTTCCAGTTTTGTTTTCTACTTCAGATACTTGCTTGTAGAAAGCAGTATTTCTACTTGCAAGCTGGGTTGATTGGTGTTCAAGCACAGATATCGTTCGCAGAAAGCTCCAAATTATGTTAAGGTCGGAAGACTGTGCAAGGTAATAGCTACGGATGCCACTGTTTCGACTGTGTTACAACAGTCCCTATGTAGTATTGCACCATACCCAGTTCAAATCTTCATACATTGCCTGCTAAGAGTTACATACCAAAACACACAGAGGTAAGAGTGATCATTCCGAATCAATCCACTCAAACGTAAAAGACTCTTAGAAAGACTTCTAGATATGCACATAAGGGCACGATCAGCATTTGAGATCTTCGTAATGCTTAACATATAAAGTACACTATATCAGTCATGGGCCACCCGAGTATAAAGGAAAAATGAATTACATCGAAGTTTTTCCAACCACTGTACCAAAGAAAAGGTTCCTGCCTGGTAGTACAATGGACCGGAGAGTCTGAGTGCTCTGGGATTTGGTATTCCTTTAAAAAAAAAAACACTATGTCAGTGGATGTGCACTGAAAGAAGTGGATAAAATTGTTGTAACAATAGCTAACACCGTGGGTGCTTCTTTTTACACGGAAGAAGCTTTGGAAAATAGGAAAGCATCTCAGGAAAACTTAAGAGTAACCAACTTTGCCCTTGCAATGAACTCAGCCACCGGACCCCTTTTTGGGAGGAATATAATTAGTATAGGAATAAATACCTCAAGAAGGAATACTTTCATCTCTGCTTTGGTTCGTTATCATCTACAGAATCCTTAAAAGCGTCGCAGCTTATGCAAAGGACTTACGAGTAGTCATCCTGGCTATACAAATTTATGTCTACTATCAGTGAACTAATAGATTCCTCTTTAAGGGAGCTATTTAAGGCGAACCATTCTTAACTCCCAAGTATTTTTGAAGATGTTGAATTCGGGCTGAAAAAGGATTTGATACCACCGAGGCATCAAGAAGTACTCGTAAACTGCCAGCGGGACTGGACCTCAGATTAAAAACATCTGCTCTATTGCAGCAGACAGCGTATGGATGTTGAGAGAGATGCAGAACATAGAAAAGGATTTAACTTAACATTTCTACAACAAAATAAGTTGCATCATTGACAGGAGCAGGCTTCTACTAAAACAAAAAAAACGCACTGCAAAACGTTAGTCTTCCAGACTATCTAACACATGTAGCTTTGAAGAAGCGGTCAATGGAAATTTCGTAGCAGTCAAGGTGCTTCGAATCTATCGGATCGTGGGATGCACCCCCATACTATGACACCACCAATAAGAACATTTTACAGCACAATTGCTGCCAAAATGCAACTTTACACGAGACCATCTCTTTGCAGTTTTTCAGGAGCGACTGTGTTATTTCTTGCCGAAGTTTGATGTTCATAGAACAAAGAGTCTTCTATTTCTACACAGATTCTCCATTTGCCTTCGCAATTGGAGCCATCACAGAATACTCTGCCATTAGAACCTTGCTCCGCACATAGCATACTGGGTTCGACGATATCTGCAAGAGTTGCGGAGACGAGACAGCAAAATCTGCGACCCTGTTTTACGGGAGCGTCACCTTGTATCACAGGGCTCCAAATTCAAATAAGGGTAAATTCCTAAAACTATGAAGGGACTGACAAACGTTTCATTTCGTATGCTTGGCTGTTTATATTATAGGATGTTTTCTAAAACATATCGCTTTCCATCCATCCGAAATAGATGCAACCCTAACCATCAAACAAGTTCTATTCAATCCCTAGCCGCTTCCTAAATGGAATGTTAAATACTGTTTGCTCGTTGAACGATTTTCATCGCCACCATATGCAGGTGCCGTCATCATCGTCCTCGATCTCGAGATCCCCATCCTCCGCCACAGAAGAAGAAGCATCAAGAATTCATCCACATTAACTGCTTCTGTTGTGTTTTTAATCTTCGCTTTGATCTATCCCAGGGAGCAGCAGTAGAAGAAATTCCAAAGCTCTCCGCCTATTGTTTTAGATCTTTCGCTTTGGAGTTCCTACAATTTCAGAGTGATGTATCTCACTGCCATGATCTCGGCCATGTGGCGATGATGGTGGTGTACCTACTTCGTTCACTTGGTATAAATATTTTTGCAATCGTAATCCTAGGTAATTACGATTCCTTGTACGGGACAAGTGATGGATGTGTGTATGACCGAATGTTCGTGTGTTTGTGTGTGCACTTAACATCGATTCACCATTAAAGGCCCGCATTATTGATGTCCACTGACCCCGCAGTAATTTTACAAATTTCCCGAAAGGATTAAAGTTTGTCTTGCAAGTTTGAAATCCACCACTGTTGGGGCTGGGGGAAGATAAATTCTCGGAATTGGTCTTAAATTGCTTTTGGCTGCGCTAGCGCGCGCGTTACAATTCCTCACCTTGACTATCATATTTCAATCGATTTGGACACAATGGCGTTCACATTGTCATTGTCGTCGTAAGGAAGCGCGAACGAAAGAACACAAATCGATTGCGGAATCGGTAAAGCGGTGTACATTTAGAGAATCTTCGTGAGAAGATTTCACGCGTTCCGGTCAAGAGACATGGCATGGGACAGGTTTGCCTAGAGTGCTCTGCAATGGTTTTCATATCTTTTTTCGTTGTAATGGCATCGATTTGTATTCCTGGTTATAATGAAGTCAGTGCGTGTATCCGCTTCCTCTAGGATTAGAGATGTTGTTGGTTTTTCTTATTTTTTTTTTTTTTATGAATAATTCTATTGCGATAAAGTAGTAATTTATGTGCATTTGGATTGGTTGGAAGGGTGTGATGGGAAATCAGGAAATGGCTGGCCGCTGTGCAGAAACAACTTGGATGTGTGAATTTGAAAAGCAAATAGCGCAGTGGATGCGACGTGTCTTTGCGGACACTTCTGAGAAGGAATTTGCTATTTGAATTAGAATCAGAGATAGGAATCGAAGAATGGCAATGGATAGGATAGGTCAATGTTTGCCAGTCTGTATGTCATGTAGTGACGTTGCAGCAGGTAAACGTCATGTTGCAGGCTTCAACTCGGTGCTAATGACTTGTTTATCACTTTAAGTGATAGTCGTTATAAAGTGAGTTTTTTATGGCATGGAGTGATGCGAAAATCCATTATAAAATTAGCAAGTTTATGCATGAAGATAAAACCGTGTGCTGGGAATAACCAACATTGCCAAGAGACTAAAAATTGTTACGGCTTTAACGCAAAGAAACATTACAGTGGACTTGCAAGTGATGCGAATGTTTGATGTTAAGTTAGAGGGAGAGACTCCTGTTTTAGTAAACTGGCTTTAAACGCGTACAGGGAGGCTGTAAATTCCCTTGAACGATGCCCGAAAGGAAGACGTCGATTAACCTTTTAAGTGTTTTTAACATAAAGAAGGATAAGTTTCAAGCTTTTATTTGCTCTCAGGCAAACAATAACTTCCAGCCAATCAGCTTAAAGGTGTTTGTCATACTATCAACAGCTTTATGATACACTTTACCGCAACGGATACATAGCCAAATTACTGACTTAAGTGTTTCGAGATTTCAATAAAAGTGCCTGGAAGTTGGGTACCTGGAAATTCCTCAAACGATTGCCCATTAAAGGCAGGCCATATACCGTATAGGTTTCTTATAATTCTCGAGGTTTTTTTTTTTTTAATAGCCTTGATTCTTTACGGTGATTCCCCGAACCTGAGTTCGGACACATTGCGTTTATAATTGGAGCATAAAACTTTGTCGTCAATGTATTGAAGGCATGACTTTACTATTCCATTCGTTTAAAAGCCTTCAATCGTGTTCTCCATGCTACTTAAAGCTGATCATATACTGTGATTGAGGAGAACCACCTTGGGGAAGTTTAACGTCGAAAGACAGCATTCGTAAGCTAATGTCAGATCCTCTATGGATTGGCTGTCGGAAGATTAAAGATCTACGCAAACAACAGCAAACGCAGAACGCAAACTTACAGCAAACTTGAGTTAAATATTCAGCTCAAGGCAAGGTTAAAAAAATAGGCTGGTGACTGTTAAGTGTCGTTGAAAGTAATAATCCGTCTGCCCAATAATATCATCATCCACGTCTTCTTCTTCTTCTTCCTATTTCGGGGAGGTTCTGATCCGAAAACAAGGGATCATAACCCTCCCACTTCACCGCATTTCTATTGATCCGCATGTGGGGTTCACCCACTTCACTGGACTAAAATTAAATTGAAGCAGCCATAACCAAGGTTTAGTTCTGGAAAAGCTGTTTGGCTTCAATTTTCTCAGAGCTGAATCGTTTAAGGCTGGAAGAGTGTACTTTGCACGGAGTATGCGCAAAGACACGGTCGTATAACATGGTCAATGACTGAAGCCTTATCACAGTTTGCTCGACCCATAATGTAACGATCGCGTCAAGGACTGAGGCACAAGTTTGCTGCATATATTTTTATTTTTTTTTCTCTTGTACAACCCATGCCCGCGTGGTAACAACACTTCGACTTGAAAGATCTGTTGTATCGGAGGGTTGGAGTTAATCTAACAGACGTACTACCTCCCTTATGAAAGCGAGTATGTCGTTAGTAGCGGAGCATTTCATTTCCACTGAAGTAAGTATCTCCATGTGGAGAATTCGTTTCCTTAACCAGTGTAGTGCCGGGCATTCACAAAGAATGTGTTCAGAAGTTTTATCCTCCTCTAAACAGAACCGAAAGTCCTTCTCTTGGCACATGTTCATCTAGTTAAGGTTGTATCTCAAGCCGCAATGGCCAGTAAGAAAGCTCACAAGCTTCTTAATGTTTTCCCTATCTAGGTAAGGATTTCCTTATAGGAGTAAGGCTTGATTAATCATTTGGATTGTCTTAGACCTGGCCCACTAGTCCAGTGGTCTAGACGAAGTTTGTTTTTCCATTCGATAATCAGCGTTGTAGCTGTCGCCTAATTGACGCCACAATAAGGTTCAGGACCTATGAACACAGATTCTGAGCCAGCCATAGCAAGCTCATCTGCAGATTCGTTGCCCACAATCCCTTGGTGCCTGTTGTATTTGGCAAGGTCTTGTAATGCATCGTAGCAGCATTTCACGGTTCTGGAGTCCATTTGGTTGGACGACAGTGCCATAAGTGCTGCTTGGCTATCTGAGAAGATATGTATTCTAGCGCCTTTGATCCCCTTGCGGAGATTGTGTCTGGTGCAAATCTCAATGGCATGGATTTCACCCTGAAACACAGTGGGACTCGCACCCATAGGTACCGAAATCTTTGTGTTGGGTCCAAAAACCCCAGCTCCAACTTTAGAATCCCTCTTCGAACCGTCGGTGAACCAGACCAGACTTCTAAGGTCCTTTGTTGGAGCACCATTGGACCAGTTTTCGCGGTCCAATATTTCAACATCGAATAACCTACAAAAGCAGTGTTGCCTGACCATAATATCTGGTAAAGTGCAGAACATGTCTCTTTTAGGGATTGAGTTGAGTATCTTTAAATGCCCCACAAGGTCACCTGGTTTATACTCGTGATCTAGCTGCAGCCTGATGGCATATCTAGCAGCCATCTTCCTAATGAAGATTGGTAAGGGTGTAAGCCCAACAATAGCTTCCAGAGCTGTCGTAGGGCAGGTGCACATCGCACCTGTAATGCCAAGACAGGCAATTCTTTGCAACTTCTGGAACTTGTTTGCTGTTGTCTGCTGGAGAGTTTTTGGCCACCAGACGATGACTGCGTATGTGATAATAGGTTTAACCATCATTATGTACAAACTCTTCAAGATCTTATTACTTTAATTAGATAAGTGCCTAAAGACCCATATCGACGAACTGACTGCATGCTAATACCTAGCATGGTCTTAAGTACAAAAAATCGCTCATACATTCACTTGGTGGTATAGCAGCGTGAATAGGGATAAATTAAATTACAGTGCGAATATGATGATGACGCTGATGCACACTGCTTAACCAAGAACGGAAAGGACGTAATCGAAATGGTTAACATCCTGCGCAACAAGAACAAATGACAGACAACTACTATGGGGACTACAGTAGCATTACAAACAGAACGAAGTGAGCAGTCAGTGACGCTTGGAATCAGAAGTGACCAAAACAAGCCAATATGATTCTTGTCAAAATTTCATAAAAGAAATCAAAGAATTCCTTGTTCATGATCATTCTTCAGATACACACCTTGCGCAATGCCATTGAGCAAACAATCGAATAAACTTCTCCGCTGTATCAACTTTTTATTTGTGTTAGAGAAGACTTTTATAAACGTTAATTGAGGTTGAGATACATTTAAGATAAACTGACTGTGTTAGAGGACTTTGCTGCCCAATACAGAGTATGACAGGGCTGCATACTATACTACTTACTATACTTACTTAGATCCTTTAACCCCTCGGGGGGCATAAGGCTGCATACTATCACCACCTATATTTCTAGTAGTTATGTAGTTGTGAAGTCGTTTTACCTCTAATATCTCTACTACGCCGACGCTGCTTGGCTGATTTTACTCACAATATTGGAATTGCTGCAAATGGTCCACAGGTTGTAAACTTGAAGAAATATAAAGAGCAAAAACCCTGAGCTTCTCAAATCCCGTCCCTTAATTTAATACTCACCCTGATTGTCGTTGGTGTTTGTCGTTTTTCGACGATTGTCGTTTTGTTCATAGCTACGACCTGCGGACCGTTAAACATTACTAAGCAGTTTGTTTGTCGTGTAGAACACTATTACAACTCTTTCACGTTGTAAAGGTTATGAACATGGATTCATGCTGCATCTGAAGAATAAAACGACAATCGTCGAAAAGCGATAAACGCCAACGACAATCAGGGTGACTGTTGACTTGCATTGCCTCGGCCCGACGGTGGCACAAAACTCCAACTCAACAGCAGAATCGAGAAAACAAAAGATACCATCTGAGTACTATATGCAGTTTTCAAAACAAAGGTCTAGTACCGCCCTTTCTTGCAAGCTGCAGTCCTTCTTAAATAGATGTTGGTGTACAACGCTCAGGATTCTCTGGACAAGAAGTATCTTAAACAAACAGCTTTTCACAACGATGGAGCAGCACATCACCTTATAATTGAAAACTGATGAAACTTCTTTAATTTAAGACTCAAAATCTGTCCTAAAGCCCGAAATGTTTTTTACTTTTAACGATGAAGGGACGTCCTCACATATGTTTATAAATGCCGAATAGCCCTTCTAGCTATTTAACCGACCACTTGCGCTGCTTAGATTACCTTTCTGCAGATATTTTAGTAAACAGACATGCAAGTGCTGAATAGTTATCTATAAAACAACGACGACAGAAAAGCCATGCCCACTGGCTATTTTACAATTGCCATTATCATCAACACTTTCATTAAGAACCACTTAAATTCACTATTAATCTCGTCCCACTGCCAGCCACTTTGTCCAAGTGTCCATCTACTAATTAATTGAAATTTTTCAAACCAAAAAAAAAGAAAACACTTACCTGCATGTGAATTCCGTCTCGCCCAAGCACAACTCCAAGCAGTCCCGCCTTGAATTGACCGTCATCGAACGTTTGCTGTGTCCATTCAATTTGTATCCTTGAACGCGATCCACGCACCATGCACGAGCACATGGACGAACACCCAAACAGGATTTCTGTGCATAAATTGTGAAGACTGGGAATTGGGATTTAGTCAAAGCACCTGCAATGAAAACCAAGAAAAACAAGTCAAATAAATGCCCACTTACTCGTAATACCCAGGAGCTAATTTCACTTTTTATGGTTATCTGCTAAATCATTGGCAATTAGCGCCGCACTTCGCACAATAAGAAGATCATTGGCATTTAAACCAGCGCTGCTGTCAACAGCTTACTACGAATCAATTAAACCTAGTCCTCGGCTTATGCCTTGCCCACATTTAATCATATATTTACCAAAAGCCTAACAACCCTTAATTAACCAAATTATATGGTCATTGCACGGCGGAATCTGTGATTACCCGTGAATCATCCACTTGTCCCAAACAATTGCCGCGCATTAACTTTTTTTTTTTTTGGCAAATTTAAGGTGTGCCCCAGTAGGTTTCCCCTAACACCTCGAGTGCGAGTGTGTTTGTAGAGATTTTCGATTAATTGGAATCGGCCGCGAATTGAGAGATGATTGTTGGGAAGAATGGTAGGTTGGCACTTGCGTAGGTCAAGATTGAGATACGAGATGAAATGAAGTTCGAACGGGTGTTGAACTTGTTTGGAACGCACTTGTAAATAGAAATCTATTTATTCGAATTTTCTTCCCACGTTGGTACAGAAATAGCACAGAAGAAGCGAAAACACTGATCTGAGCTTGATTGGCACTTGCAGAGAAGTGTTTCACTTAAGATAGAAGCCTTGATTGCGAACGGGTTGGATTGGATGTAACTTTATTGCAGATAAATGGGAATAAGGAAAACAGGTCACTTTGAGAGCGTTTTCGTGTAGAATAATTACTTTCTCTGACGAGAAAATGAATCTTATAGACTTGTTGAAGTCGGAAGTCAGAAGATATGGACGTGAACTTGAATATTGATGGTTTATCGTAATATGGAACACGCACTGCTATTAATAACACGCATTCTTGTCATATACATATACGAGTACGAGTACCTAACTACTGAGTGGGTATTTATATTACTAAACCAGTTGCTTCGTCACGGTTCTACTTGTATTAAGGAAGTTATTTCACACATGATGCATAGTGGCAGATTTTCATTTTCATTTCTTTTATTGATAGCCAAGCAGCCATAAAAGCTATTGCCTCGATTACTTCATCCTCCAAACAGGTGCTTGAATGTCAAAATGAGCTAGCCTCGCTAGATGGCCAATTCAAGGTAACCCTGATATGGATTCCATGGCACAGTAACGTTTATGGAAATGAACATGCTGATGAACTGGTTAGGCAAGGCTTAACCCTCCATAGCTCTTCTGCGGGATCAGTCCAGATTCCGCTTGGAGCAGTCAAAGCTGAAATATCCTCAAAAGTCCTTGCTAAAGTCAACCTCAGATGGACTAGGCTAACAAACACTGTCATATCTAGAAAGATGTGGCCAACTACAACAAGGCAAAAACAACCGACTTTTTAAACAGAACACATATAGACGTTAGGATAACAGCGACCACCACGGGTCATTGGCCTATAGGAGACCATGCAGTCAAACTAGGCATTAAACATTAAAAAATATATAAAATAAAATAAAGTTTTATTCAAAACAAAGTAATTTTTATATGAAAAACTTTTGTAGCAAAATTCGTTTAGCTTTAGTTTTCTAGTCTTGGGGTTAGGCGGTTTGATATCTCACTCCTTCCAGGTTGACCGAATCCCTTAATTGTGGGATCGATACAAGTGTAAACCTCCTTAAGCGAGGTAAAACAAAAGTACAGTAGTTAGTAGTCTTAAGTGGTTAAGGCTTTTCGTTCAGTTTCGTGGGTATGCTGTACTTTAATTCTCTTTTGCCATAAACATTGGAAAATCTTGGTGTTTGAGACATCCTTTCTAACACGCCTTTTCGTGTTGAATTGATGGTCTATTGTCCTCTGGAACCTGCTGTCATTGTAGTACTCGAGCGTTCTAATCATCTTGAAAAGTTTTCGGATGCCAATTACTTTGAACGTTCTTTCACCAGGTACATTTCGTTGAGTTTTTTCGTTTATTTTTCTGACTATGGTGTTTTGAAATCTTTGCAACTTGTCTAGATGGGTATTAGCTGCATTACCCCAAGCAAGTATACCATACCTAAATTTAGATTCATTTAGGGCGTAGTATACCTTTCGTTGATTCTGCGACGGTGAATAGCTCTTGAGGTATACAACTCCAAAAAGTGCCTTTTTGAGATCTGCCTTATTAATATGTTTGTCCTAAATGAAGTGACTATAAATGGTAACCAACTTGTAACTGCCAACAATTTCGATCTGTTCATCTAAAAATGCTCCTGTACAAATGTTGTTCTTTAGTTGGATAGTTTGTTGGATTACTTTGTGGTGTGATCCTCGTATGTGCATCATTTCCGTTTTTGATGCATTTATTATTAGACTGCTGTCATGGCATCAATTGACCGCTTTGCTGAATTCTTCTCGCATAGTATTTGTTACTGCATCGAGACATCTATGACGGACGACTATCGCCGGGTCACCAACGTAGGCAGACGGTGTACTATTTTCGAATACGCGAAGCAGCTCATTTCTATATAATATGCAAAGAATTGGGCCAAGCTTTGAACCTTGTGGAACTCCATACTTGATTGGTGTATCATTGCTGTACGCGTCTATGATCTTCACACGAAAATACCTGTTCGCCAAGTAGTCCTTAAGCCAGTTCGACAAAGTCCCTCGAATTCCTAGTCTGTTAAGCACTTCTATAATTTTTTGTGGCTAGTGTATCAAAAGACTAAAATCCATGAAAACTACAAGGACGTGACGTATTAGAAAATTCTGAAAGAAGTTTGCTAGTGTTTGCTCTTGTTTTTTTGAAATTTATATGCTTCTCGTGAACGATTTTGTGCTTATCCATGAAGCTTAGCCTTCCGGTCACTACCTCCTTCAAACATTTATGGATTGCCGGAAAAATTGATATTGGCTTGTAGTTACTTACTTGCGCTTTTGCTTCGCTTTTATGAATGGGACGTACCACAGCTGTCTTGAGAATTTGGGGAACTTTAGCTTGCGTAAAGCTGAGGTTTATAATTTCTGCAATGACGGGAGCAAATACGAGAGCATGTGCCTTCAAATCAATCGCCCTAATGCTGTCAGCTGCCGGTGATTTATTGGAGTTCATCATCCTAAGGATATTTAGAACTTCGGCCGCACTGCTTTCTTCTTCGAAGATGGCATTCCAAACAAAAGTGTTACTATGGTCAGAAATAATTACATTGCAATCATGGATAAAGTGTAAAGTTTGGTCACAAAAGTACGAGTAGCATACTCATTTGATAGAGATGTGATACATTTATCTGTCGGGAAATTATTGATTATACCTCATCCATGCTAAGTTTTTTTCGACCCATGATTTCACTTATCAGCTTCCATGTTTTTCTAGGATCCTGTCTCGATTGTATAAATTAATTTTTTTAAATGTTGCTTTTGTAGGTTTATTTCCTTATTTACTTTATTCCGGTAGCACTTATATTCTTGTTCGTATGTCTGGGGCCTTATTTTGTATTGCGTTTCTATAGCAAATGTATACAAACTCAATTTCCAAGTAATTTAAGTGACGTTTGATAGATGTTTTGACAATCTAACTTTCCGAAATGTTTGATTTTGAGTTGGAAGCGCTTACACTCAATCCGAGAACCATACAAAATACCCATTAATTTTAAAATCGGATTACCTTTTCGAATGGCAATCCGAATCCGAAAGCAGTACAAAAAAAGGCCCCTGGTTTAGTATTTTTTCTTTTCATCTCTTGTATAGTTTATCTCTTTTACGACATTTTGCAATAAGATTGGAAGAAATCTGAGGATTCTTCTTCCGTTTAGTGCATACGCTTCTCCTAATTGTTGACTTTTCATAAATTTCGAGCATTTCGGCGTTTTGATGCAAAGCGTCAACATTTGTTTCTAATAGCAGTTCGTCTCAATCCGTTGTATGCATGAGGTTATCCATCACATTTTTACTAATATACGACCTTAAAGTGCTACCTCTTTCTCAATTGTGGCATTTGTCCCACATAAAGTGGCATAGTGATCTGAGATTAAACAAAAGCCAAAGGTTAGGTTAGGTTAGATTGGCTGTCTGCACCACGATGCAGACACACTTGGACCAGTAAAGGTCCATTGTCATGCCAAGGATCTACCATTAGACCATTCAGGGACTAATAAAACCAACCGGAGCTTTTGATGAAGCGATGGATGTTCATGACGTCTAAGGACACCAAATCGCTGAGGTCGTCAAGGAAGGGAGCTCCTAGATGGAGCATTCTTTTGCGTGATAGAGCAGGACATGTGCGTTGGAAGTGAAGAATGGTTTCCTCCTCCTCCTCGTCCCTACATCTCCGGCAGAAGTCATTGGAAAAGAGGCCAAGTCGAACAACAAAACCCAGAACCAAGGGCGAAAACAAATTTCTCAACAACCATTCGACCATTTTAAAAAGGGTCCAACTTATTTTATGTACCGATTTGTTACTATGAGACGGGGGTCCACCACCGGACCCCAGAACCGAAACAGCAATCAAAGGTGGCCGGTGGCTCTGCGCCAAAAAAGGCGAAGACGATTTCATCTAGCAGAAAGGTCATGGGCAGTGCTTTCTGGGATTATTGATCACCGTCAGATGGGTAAAACAATAACTAGTGAATACTACGCATATCTTCTGGACCAATTGGATGAAAAAAGCTCGTGAAAAGAAGCCTGGATTGCAAAAGAAAAGAATCATCTTTCATTAGAACATTGCCCTGCCCACAATGGGAAAACTGAGAAATTCGAAGTACGAATTGTTGGAACATCCACTCTATGCACCAGATTTGGCTCCCTCGAATTTCCAACTATTCTCAAATGTAAGGAAATATGTGGAAAACGTTTTGAGTCAAATAAAGAGGTGATAACAGCCATATGTGAGTACTTTGCAGACCTTGCAGAATCGCACTTCAGGGAGTACGTAGAAAAACAAAAATGCATTTGTACTCATTCTACAAGAATCAACCGTTTAAACTTTCGAAATCAAACAGTTGTGGTTAAAGTTCCCATGAGTCATTAATCACCCGCATTTTTATAGCCATAAAGTGAATGACCCACACCAGCTTGTGCTTGATTCTTAAACAAATTCCTTGGAACTGCTTAAATTATATATTTTTATGACGTACTACGTCTGTTAGAGATATGAAGAAGATTACTCGACTGCAGACCGGCCGCCCATGGATTTATTCGTGCTTCTCGGTGAACTAATGTATCTATTTTATAATATCCTTATCTATTTGATCACCCACTACCACTAATTAGGTTTTGCATTCGAAATGTGGCTGATTTATTACTAAAAATAAAATGCATATCTCTGTTCATCACGTACATACGGATGTGTCTATCCCACTACCACCAACGTTACAACCATAAAAAAGTAAAATAAAGCTTATAAAAGGAATACTATAACATTTATTTATATATTACCTGGTAATTTATCAGCGTTGGCCGAGAAGAGCACACAAAGTCCTGTTTCGTAATTAACAGCATGACAAGTTTCGTTGCTCTGACATGCCTCCAGACAATCTGTTAACATGAGTGTTCCGGGTAGTGAGTCCAAGAGTTTTCCCGGCGCTGAGAATACGTATCTGTGAGTTCGAATTGAAATGGGAAAAATACGAAACGAAATGAGATAAACGGAATTGAAGTTTAATTGATTATTGTATGTATGTATTGCTGTATAGGGAGGCTGCTGAGGAAGGTAATTCGAGTTAAGAAAGGAAGTGGAAATAGGTTACGGAGGGCAGAAGGGATTTCAGTAGAAATGTTAGTGTAGTGCCCCAGTCAAGTTGATGTACAGGTTTTTTATTTCCTATATTTGGATCGAATGACAGGATGGTTAGGAGCAAAAAAAAACACAGGTTTGAGTAAATCAGCATCCAAGGGATGCGGAAGAGTAAGATCCCATGAGGAGAGAGTTAGGCATGCGTAAATATTGAACGATTTGGCTTTCTTAAACCAGATGTGCAGTGCCCTGATTTAAATGATGCGATTTGTTTAGGAGTCGGGAATAGTTTTGCTTAAAAATAGTGCGACGAACTTACGCATCTGTAGCCAGTGTAATATGCGTCACATGTGAATGTACATGAGTTCCTCTGTATGATGCTGAGATAAAATAATCTCAAATGTTGAAGACCAGAAGCTGCAACCTCTCATATGTTCCCTAATAGCACGAAACATTTGTCATAGGCATAAGTAGATGCTAGATTTATTCTTTAAAAGTGGATAATAGGCACCAGTTCAAATAAAACTCGCTTCTTCCGACTTAAAGCCCGTACGAGTATTTGTCGCCCAATGACATACAAATGAAGAAACTATAGCGTAATGTGAGGCGCATGGTTCCGAAACAACCAAAAGCCTCGGATAAGGATGACCCAACTAATGACGACCCCAGCAAACGAAATAAGGACAACGACCTTCGGATCTGTACGTGGAACGTTCTGTCCCTTTACAGACCACGTGCAGCCGAACAACTAGCAGAGGCCCTAGACTGCTATAAAGCAGATATTACCGCCATCCAGGAAGTGCGATGGGATGGGCCAGGCAAAAAGAAGATGAAAAACTGTGACATCTACTACGGTGATTGCTACAGAGGCAACAGGCAACGCTTATTCGGATGCGGATTTGTCATACGCGGCAGACTTAGGCAAGAAGTCTTAAGCTTCCGACACGTGAGCGAGCGTATTATGACTATCCGGATCAAGGCTAAATTCGCTAACATAAGCCTAATATGTGTTCATGCCCCCACAGAAGAAAAGGACCCTGCCTCCAAAGAGTGTTTCTACGAGCTCCTCGACAAAACATACGAGCAATGTCCTAAATACGACGTTAAGATCGTATTGGGCGATTTTAACGCCAAAATAGGAAAGGAGGACGTCTTCGGTAGAGCAGTCGGTAAGCATAGCCTACACGACACCACGTCTGATAACGGACTAAGGCTAATTGATTTCGCTGTGGAGCGAAATGTCACCATAGCAAGCACATGGTTTCCTCATCTCGATATTCATAAGCAGACATGGCGGTCCAATGGTCATGTCACGATCAACCAAATTGATCATATTGCGATCGACGCAAGGCATGCCTCCAGTATTCTGGATGTCCGGACCTTCCGAGCGGCCAACATAGACTCGGATCATTACCTTGTTGTAGCCAAGGTACGAATGCGGATATCCCAATCTGAGCAACAAAGAAGAATCACTGTGAGAAAATTTAACGTCGAAAAGCTACAATCGCACTAGACCAATGCAATACTAGGCTGCAATGCTAGGCTACTTTGGCCAACACTAGATAAAATAAGGTCTACCGGACTTCTAAAAAAAAGGAACCCTCTCTAAACTTACCTAAGACTGGGCATCCCCTGAATTGATTTCTGTATTTGCTGCACATTTCGTATGCTTGTTTTCTGCGTCGCCAACCTTAAGAAGGTTACACTAGGTGAATCCCTCTTCACTGATCTAAATGATCTCAGCAGTGCCTACACGATTGAATTAAACTCTTTCATCGTAAGTAGTAAATGGGTTCAGGAGAAGATGATGTGATCCAACCGTCACTACTGAGTGGCAGCACAATGTACCTTTCTATAAACTAAGTGTACCTCATCGAGGGCCACTCCTAACCAAAGAACCAATCAAGGTCGCTGTTATAGAGTTTGACTGCAGAGCTGATTTTGAACAAACAAACAAAATAATAAATTTTACTGCCTAGATATCAGCAAAGTCTTTTCTGTCTCAATTCTGACATTAATGTTACTGTCAATTGAGATATTGAATACCGAGTTGAATTCAACCTTTAAAAAACCCGATGCTGCCTCCTGCCTCTGAAGCCAAGACACTTTCGTAGTCAAGTTATCTTCTGGTCTATCTATGCTCGGCATGCATTTCGTCCCGGACTTCCTTGGAAATTATCACATTACAGATGTTGCTTATGGTGGTGCTAGATGTCTAGGTTTCCTCAAAAGATTTAGACGTCACTTCTAGGTACTTGGACAAAATCTAGAAAGCTTGTATTCGGGCCAGGCTTTTAGATTAAACGGTGATCAATCTATTAGCAGCCAAATTTCATACCCGAAATGTTGGATGCCTAGCGCTCCTTTATCGGTACTTCCACAGTAAGTGCTCGAATGAAATATGATAAATACGAGTACAAGTATTTCTATCCGCGTGTCTGTCAGTTCAATAGAAATATCTAGGAAACATCTGCATGTATGCAATTGGATCATGAGACGTAAAGGTGGCTGAGTAGATTCGTGTTCGCAAATTTTATTTGAAAACGTGGAAACTGTTGAAATGAAACGAAACTAGTCCACGATGAGTTAGTAGTACACTTAGCGTGGGTTTGATTGTACAATGCCCGCAACCAGTACCAGATTATTTCCTCAATCATCCAAAATATTTCTCTCAGCGAAATTTTATCTGAGAAATCTTCACGAAATTATTTTCCAAATCAATTTCTTATCTAACAGCTCGCGAAAAGATACAATTCGCGTCCTAGATACCGTAAACCTAATGATTACGTACAAAATTGATTTGTTATTATTGTTTTCTTTCTTTTTCCCATTTCATTGCAGGTAAGTTCATCATCATTATCTTTGTTATTGCGGTGAAAAATAGCAGTTCTTCTGGTGCAATTGTCGGCGGAAAAATGATATTAGATTAGACGGTTTAGAGCGGAAAAATCGATCGATCTTTTGAAGTGCAACCTCTGTACAACTGTGTGCGCAACGGCAGCCTGTGAAAATCGGAATTTTTCATCTAATGAAAGTGAGAGTATCTATCGGTAGATACAAATAGATTTTAAGTAGAGAAAAAGTATAATATATTTCTTTTATAAAGTTCATTGAATCTACAGTAATTCTTGTTATTCTATACCTACACCGGTCTGAGCTAAAGCAGGAATATCTGCACGTTCGAACATTTCATTGGTCCCGTAGAGGGAACTCATTGATTCCATCATTAGATAGCTTAGAGATCTATCAACAACTCTAGCCATCTATCCATCGTCCAAATGATACACAAGGGCTTGATCTATGATCGTCGATTCCAAGTTATATACATATATGCAGCTCTTGGTTCGAGAGAGATTTCAATGCATGGATACATCGTAATGGATAATTGATTTGAAGTTTTTTTTTGTGTTTTTTTGTAAAAAAGAATGAACACATGGGCAAAGAAAAATCGCAAGAGAACAACGAATGTTGGTTTTGGTTTGGTTTGTTTGCACTGTGGACCTCTTGTGTGGATAATTTCTTGAGAAGGTGATGAGATCAAACGATATCGACAAATCAAAGTTGGAATGAGGAATGACTGTTGTGTGTGCGCGAAGGAACAAAAATCCTTTTATGTGCTAACATAAGTTTTCTCACCAAAGCAGAACATTAGATCAAGATCTGTTGTGTGTTTTGTGGATAAAATGTATCTGTACGCTGTGATACCTAATGAGATACATAAAAATAGAACTTAATGACGGCATTCCGCTGTTGAATTGCAATTGTCATGACTCAGTCAGAGCAATGGGTCTATTGCTCTTGTGGCGGAAAATTTATTTAAAAGGAAGCATTGCCAGCTAAATGTAGTTATTTAGAGCGGGAGATGAAGGTATTTCAAAAAAGGGCACTTCCCTTTGCGTAAAAGTGCTAAATAATGATGTCATGGTATGACAGGCAGTGGAATGCTGGAAATTGTAGTTTAAATTAATAGGGAAGCACAAAGCGTGATGATTAATAGGGACGTAATTAAGTTATTACGTTATGGATTGTGTTGACTGCTTGGACGAATGTTTGTGTTCCCCTCTGTGAATTGCGTATTGCCTTAAGCAATCAAAATAGTTCATTCTTTTCAATCAGTAAAAGAGTGGTTTCAGGAAGGTATTTTTATGAAGGGTTAAGTCTGACGTGTTGGTAGTAATAACATGAGGAACTGCTAGGCGACAAATTTATATGTCGCTTAGAGGCAGAGAATTCAAGATGATACACTGGACTTATAGGGGCGCACTTTGAAATGCTGTCAATTCTGATAAACAGTCGGTGACCTGGTGTTCTGATGTCTTCTGCAAAGCCTTACAAATGAAGGATGTATAAAAGTCTTCTTCTCCTTCCTTATATCAGCGAGGCTATGATCCGAAAACAAGGGATCACAACCCTTCCATTTCACCGCATTTCCACTGATCCGCCTGTGGGTTTCGCCTGGTTCAAGGGTGTATAGAAGTAAAACTTAGAAGTTTGGATTTTATGCAAGACCAGTGTAATACTTTCTTTAATGAAACAAAATCGGTTTCTTGAATGTTGTCTTATAACTCTTTCATCTACTAATCACTTCAAATACTGAATTACTTTTGCAACTCTTTAGTGGTTTCATGCTAGTGGCACGTACATACTAGGAATCAAATTTTTTTAAAGAAAGTCATGAGTTGGCTTATAACTGAAAAGACAACCATAAGCACAAGCGGCGTTCTTAGACCCCAATATTTTTTAGTAGTTTGAATATTGCCAGAACTAATCTCAATTTCTCGACCAACTGAATAGCATTCGGTTGATGTGATTAGATATTCAAGATATCTGATATATACAGAGTTTTTCGTCAGGAGATCAACCAAGAATGAAATCGATATGAATGCCATTCACTTGTGTCTGCATGATCCTGCAATCCTTATGCCCACACGTCACCGTGTATCCGGTTCAAAGTGTACCGAACTCAATTAGAGCCTTCACACTTATCCGGATATATGTGAAACGGGCCTTACTGTATGTAAATGGCTTATGCAATGTGGCTGTTCAGATAGTTTGCTTTGGCTTTTGATTGGTAGCTCTAAAGCAAGTGTTTATTCATCCGGACTCTCTTCGCGGCCTCGAATTTTGTCATGAAAGTTTACTCACACAGGTAACCCCCGCACCTTTAACCGGATTTCCCCGAAGAGATAGATATGTGTGAAAAAAAAATCCTTGAAATCCAGGACGTTTACTGCTCATAGTTAACCAGAGTAATGTATCATCCAAGAGTGGTAATGTTGTTGTGGGTAAATGGCTTTGCTCGTTAACCGATGAGTGCAGGTTCAATCCCCTGCGAGGAATAGCAGTTATCAGTCACCCAAGTATAAAAATGGAAAACGAATAAAATCGAAGTTCTTCCAACCACTCTGCCAAAGAAAGGTTCCTGCCTGATAGTACAGTGGACCGGTCGGCGAGTCTGTGTGCTCTGGGATTTGGGTTGTGAGAGAAATGTGCTGGCAGTTCAATGATATTTTAGGCAGCCGTACAGCTGATAAATTGGTCGGAAAGAATAACCATGTGTGACTCTTGCTGCAGACTTAAGAATGGAACCTCACGGTGTGATACTAAGTTACGATTCCACTGCTTCTTTCAGAAATCGGGTGTCAAATAGTGTCATCGCAAAATTGTCTGCTTTCAACGTTTGGTGTTGGCTTAGTTAACGCCATCTTTCTTTCTTTGACTCGGGTAACTGGGTCTAACCATTTGGCAGTGGAATTAAGCTGTCATGAAAACTGGCAGGATTGCGGGGCCAATTGGTCAGCTAACTCAGCCAATCGTTAAGCTACCGTACTCCTTTTTCGGAATCGGGTGTCATTTTGTCGATAAACGAATTGACGTGAATTAATTTTTCAATTAATTAAATATTAGTTGCGAAACGTATACGAGTACAAATTACTATTTGCAAGAATCGTGAAATAAATTCGTGAAGAAATCTGTCACACTTTCAGATAATATTCAATTTTTCTTTGGCAAATTGTGTTATGAACTAGAAACCATTTGGCAAATTACTTGACACCAACCTGTTTAACAGCGTTTGACAAAAACAGTGTTATATAGCATTTGGACACAAAGCGTCAAACAGCTGTTTGACTCGAACTTGTGCCATATTTTAACACATAAGGACTCCAAATCACCAAGCTCATCAAGAAAGGGGGCCGCTAGATGGAGCATTATTTTACGTGATAGGGCTGGACATGTGCATAGGAGGTGAAGGATGGTCTCCTCCTCCTCGTTCCTACAGCTCCTGTAAAAGTCGTTAGAGAAGAGGCCAAGTCTTTTGGAATGTTGTCCTATAGGACAGTGTCCAATGAGGACACCGATAACGCAGCTGATATGTGATTGCTTTAGCTTAACCAACTCGGCGCAACGTTTCTTATCCAGCTTAGGCAGATCTGTCTCGAAATATCACACGTTGGGCCGTTCTCCCTGGGGGAAGAGTTGTCCCATTCATCACGTTCAGGGACACTCGTACGGAAGTTTCGGTCAAATCTCAGTTTCGGCGGGGTGAAGTGGATATTTTCGTGGGTGAAGTTAAGAAGATCAAGGATCTAGGAGTGGGCAATGTGATATCTGTACCAGTGCGAGGAGGCTTTTATTTAGATGGTCGCATTGGCAGCAATCTGTTTACCGAAAATATCTAAGGGTAGCAGATGTAACAAAATGTTCTGTGCCGCAGGGAGTAGTTCTCACTGCACCACTAATACACATGCATGCAGATCTTTGCTCTTTAGGTAGTTGCGTGAAGTGGACAGCCCTATCAAGAGCAGGCCAACATATGATCATGCCATAGAGTAGTATAGGCCTGTTAAGGGACGCGTACAACTAGCGAGTGATTTAAGGTTTCATACCCCAGCTCCTACCTATAGCCTTTTTATAGGAATAGAGATCTAGATCAGCTTTTCTTACACGTTCTAGTAGATTGGCTTTCCAGTTCAGGTTTCTGTCCAAAATAGGACCCAAGTATTTTGCATTTTCAATGAAGGTGAGACTGATGCCATTTATCGTAGGAGGGTCTATGGGTGGAACTTTATATTTTCTCGTGAAGAGTTAACCCCCAGTCCACATTTGGAGGCCCATTTGGTGAGCCGTGAACATATTGGACGATTTCCCTGAGAGTGTCTGGTTGTTTGCCTGAGGCAGCAATAGCAATGTCATCAGCATATGCAATAACTCTGCAACCTGACCTTTCCAAGTCAACTAACAGCTCATTTACTACCAAATTTCACAGAAGTGGTAATAATGCGATGCTCCGTCCAGCTGTGTATTAATAATCCTGCATGTGAGTGGAGTGGGCGCCGTGGCGTAAGTGGTTAGTGTGTCGGATCACTACGCATGAGGTTCCAAGTTCGAATCCCAGAAAATACCAAAAAGTTTTTTCACGGTCCCACCTCTCGCGAGCGTCTGACAAACATCCGAGAGTATTGTTGTCTAAAAAAGCTTCTCAAATCGCCGTTCGGATTCGGCAGTAAACTGTAGGTCCCTTCCATTCGTGTGGAAAATATAACGCACACAACATGAGTGGTTGCGAGAAGCTAGGCCCTGGCACTTTAAAGAGCTGTTGCGCCAAATATTTGTATTTTTGAGTGGATGATGGATCAACACTCCGAGGGAAGTATCCACTTTCAGACTTGCAAGTGCGTCGGTAATCGCCTTTGATTTAACATTACTAAAAGTTCTCTCAATGTCAAGCAAAGCCACCACTTATAACCCCAAGTGAAATCGAAATTGTATCTTCAATATTCCTGTTATCAGCGGATATGGCTTAACCTGAATCTGAAATGGATCTAATAGTTTAGTTTTCCAAGCGATTACGGGCTAGTATATTGGACTACTGAGAGAGAGGTGAGGTTCAGACTGTGAATCAAATGAAAAAAAAAAAACCTAGTTTCTTTTACAGGCTGACCACTTTTGAACGTCTAGTAAATATCTAAGAGTATACAGTAGATCTCTACCACTTATGCGAATGGTCATCCTAACCAAATGCTCATCCAATGGCACTTAGTTAAGAAATCCATTAAATGTTCGCAACCGGTGTACTAGATTTGTCTTGTCGTGTGGCTTCTGACAATTTCTTGAAAAGCTAAGAGATAGAACAGGGGTTGCAAAAATGGGCTTCGAGCAGCAATGGCGGGGATATTGATAAAACCAGATCAAGAGCCTTGTATCGTCGTTGACTTCGACAATAACTTTTACATTCATCGCCTCGAAGTCTAGGTATATATCGTCTTGCTCGACGCTCTCAAAATGTAGAGTGGATTCTAAATCTCTTTTTGTGTAGCATGTGGGCTTACGCCAGCTATTTGTATTTACTGAACCTTGTCTAGCTAATTCATTAGCCGTACAGTTTCAGTAGAAATTTACCTTAAACTGTTGAGCTCTCAGTACATGAAATTCGCTTCGTAAATGCAAGTTAAGCGTTTGTCTATGAATATTTTCTCGACACTAATAGAGGCACGTCGTGCACATATGCCTCCACCCTACATCCCTGATTTTCTAGGGTAGCTTGCAGAGGAAGTAATTTAGACGAAGTGGTGTAGCCCAGAGTTCACTGATTTGCAAATTCTTATATATCAATATTTTTAAGTGTTCGCTTAGTGCTCAAAAATGCCGAATTGTAAATTCTTTATTGATTCTGGTTGATTCTTCGATACAGTTACTCTTTTATAAGCAAGTTGTGACTGTGAGAATCTGTTGACATAGACATTTAAAACTCTTTCTATGCAAAGCACGACAGTTACCATACTGTTGTCATTTGACTTTCAGTGTCCTATTCTAAACCTTAGATCGCTTGAATGAAAGGCGAACAATCTCTCACTTTATCCACATAACGTACGTATTGCGAATCTAGTGTGAAAGACCTCTAATTTTTTCCAAAACAGGTTGCCATCTCGTTAAAAGTAAAACTGCCAATAAATTTGCCAAATAAGTAGGATCAGAAAAAAAAATGTCCACATCACCTAATCCGCTTTCAAGTGACCTTCAGTCGATGTTTCTGCCGACAACAATACCATCTCATCAGAGCTTTTGTCACACACGATCAAAGTATATGTATCGGTGGTCATCTCTACTAAATCCATGGCTTAATGCGGCGCGTCCAATTACACGAAATTACCGTCTTTATTTGGTCCACAAACATGATCGTGCGCACAGTGAATTCCCCTCATTGAAAATCCTGGTCACATCTCAACGAATCTCTAATTATCTCGGAAATTACATGTCATCACAATGATTTCGATTGATTCTCCAGCTTCGCCAGTTTTGATTCAATGATGCGTCCATTAGTGGAGGGATTACATAACGCAACTGCGCGGCACTGAGCGTATGCGGAAAGGCCCTTGTGACGAGAAGGAATCAATCAAAGATCACGTTTCACGAAGTAAGAACAATTGCGGACACGGATAGACTGGACCAAAGATAGTCCTCGGATAGGGCAGATAGAAGAGGGAATAGGGATTGTGACTCAAAAACAAAAATTGGTAACTCACCCGGTAATAATCTCAAAGCCAATCATGTCAGATTCACATTCTTCGACGCCTGGTCCATTAGCATTTTGAGTGTCATTGTCCTCGCCGCTGCCTTCGGCCTTTGGTAATTGATCTTCCGGTAGTGCAGCGTCCGCGGCCGGTGCCAGTTCTTTTAGCTCCACACTATCAGGCGGAGCTACCATTGCTGCCGCTGCGGCAGCGGCAGCCTCTTGGGCCTTTGTCTCTGGTGCCACGGACAAGGATGATTGATCGGCCGCTGTTGACGATGACGATGATTGTGGAAGTGGAAGCGCTGCCGGTGTAGATGCCGCTGCTACTACTGTTGCTGGTGGTACTACAACACCACCATCACTACTACCTGGTGCGGGTACAGAAACTTGAACTTGTTCATCACTCGTTGCGGTGGCAATGTTGTCATTTGTTGCAGCATCAGCTGAATTTGTTAGCGCTGCAGCTTGAAGAGGAGCATCTATTCGAGATCGACGGGCTGCCGTTGCCACCGATATAAGTAGGCACAGGACGAATATATGTGTTGGTTTCCGTGATAGCATTTTACGGCGTTCCCGGTGAGCTGTTGCGGCTACGTGTATCTGAAAAGGAAGCAAAGACTTAGTCGATTGACATGTTAAGATTTGTCCTAGAGCGGTATTATGTGTGTGCACCGCTATATAATCAGTTGTATCTGCTATTGAATGGGGGGTTTTAATGAAGCTTATTTATGTGTATGGGTAATTGGCGCGCGAGATTAGGATTTCGTATTTATTGTCTAAGGAAAGGGTGGGAGCGCAGAGATAATGCAAATTAAATGGAAGCACTTCGCCATGGACACACCGGGGGGATGGATACCAATAATTGGCTAGATGTGTACATGATATGTCATTACATTGCTAATTTATTGTGATGATTTAGCTCGGAGCGAAATGATAATGGAGGATGTTCGGGAAGATCTATTAGAATGGTCAGGGACAAGGGACTCTAATGTGTCTCTATGGTTGGAAGGAAAGGGGAAGTAGGAAAAACGTGGATGCAAACGCATGCCGAATAAGAGTTGCACGGCATCTCAGGAAGTTGCAGTAGATAACCTTGTCACAGGTGGAATTTAATGCCATTAAAACTTATGACAGTAATTGATTCATTGCATTAAGGTAATCTGCGTAGGAATGGGCGTGAGAATAGCTTATTTATAAGACGAATTGATGAAATGTTGTTCAACTCCCTCGCGTTTGAAAATGCTCTTAGTTAAAAAAGGGGAACTTTTATTCATCTCAAATGTCTGAAGCCCAATATGTAAAGTTATGGACCCACTACGGATGCATCATTCGCTGCAGTAGGTGCACAATTTCAGGTGGAAGTTCCAAAGCATTCACAATTGCCTGCATGCGAACATAAACTGTGAACGGTTTCGTCGTTTCTTACTTAAGGATCTTCGTTCGAGCACACAGAACAAAATAACGAAGACCTTAGGTTAGATTAGGTTGAAATGGCTGCCAACACACTTAGACCAATAATAGGTCCATTGTGATATCACGCGGATCATAGGAGGAAGTTTCTCGCTACATACTCGTTAAACCATTTTGAGCTTCTTATGAAGCGTTTAATGGCGAACCCCACAGGTGGTAGAAATGCAGTGAAGTGGGAGGGTTATGATCCCTTATTTTCGGATCATAACCTCGCTGATAAAAGGAAGAAGAAAATGATGCGTTTAATGTCGATGTTTTTCAGGTCCCCTATATCATTATAATACGAGGCTCCTGTATGGAGCTTCCTTCTACTGGAGAGAACTGGGCAAAAACAAAGAAGGTGAGGAATGGTTTCTTCCTCTTCTTCATCCATGCAGTTTCTACAAAAGTCGTTCACAAAAGAAAGATCTTACATCGTGCAGTTTTAGTCAATAATAATGGAACTAAGAGTAAAACTATTCAGAACCTCCTGATGGTGATTCATCAAACAAATAAAAAAGAGCCAGATTAACTATGAGGTTTAAGGGAAGTCACATTTTAATACTCGACCTAACGGTCGATGGATTTAAATTCCCATACACTATAGAGCACTTGAACTATGTTGACTTATTATCTTAGTCCGTCGATTGGGTTACATGTGTTAACAATGATAGTACTGGAACCAAAAAGCTGTTCGAAGACGAGAATGTCTCCTGTTAAGCCATATCTTAAATCTATGGGGCAAGGATACCCTTATACAATATGATTCGCTGATTAGTCTTCGTTTGGACATAGTTGGTAAGCATCCGTTTTACGCAGAACCATTAAGACTGGGCGCCGTGGCGTAAGTGGTTAGTGTGTCGGATCACTACGCATGAGGTTTCAAGTTCGAATCCCAGAAAACACCAACAAGTTTTTTCACGGTCCCACCTCTCGCGAGCGTCTGACAAACATCCGAGAGTATTGTTGTCATGAATAAGCTTCTCAAATCGCCGTTCGGAGTCGGCATTAAACTGTAGGTCCTTTCCATTCGTGTGAAAAATATAACGCACACAACATGAGTGGTTGCGAGAAGTTAGGCCCTGGCATTTCAAAGAGCTGTTGCGCCAAAATATATATGTATATTAAGACTGCCATCAGTAGTACGGAGACTCCCGCATCAATATATCAGATCATTCTCTTCCTTTAAGTCTCCGATAATCAAATCATATTCCCCTCACACAGAACTGGTAAGTGTCCAAAGAAGGCCCGAACGGCAAACCATAGCACTTCATAAGATTTCAAACCGTTTGATTTACTTTTTGTTCAAAAGGCCATCAAACATATAGTACATAGAGTATATGGTTGTTGGAGCATAGTGTGCCTACACGAAAGGTAATAGTTTCGAGGCAACTTTGTTGGCTCAATCGAGAGAACGCTGAAGGACAAGCGACATTCTTGGACATTAAGTGTTCTTAAGAAATTCCATATACTTACCTATAGATGCGGTACAAAGAACTTTAGTAAACCCCAACGTCAATCCACAACATCCCTAATAATTCGATTATAAGAATGCTAGAGGAATCAGCACAGAATTAGGGGGACCCAATTAAAGGTCTACGCTGAAGTTGCTTCAGATCCCTTTCGACTTGATCGCATCATCTTAGATGATGCTGCCTTCCTCTACTGTATCGTCCCTCTGACGTGGAATCAAACACTTTCTGGGCCGGAGCTTTGAGGTTCGTCCGCTCTACGTGTCCCATGCCTCTCAGTCGCTGCATATACACTCCTCGGGCTAGAACGATGTTATACAGGCCTTGCAGATATTTATTGTAGCTTCGTCTTCTTCTTTACTCGAAAAACCTTTCACTTAAAGTAACCAAAGATATCCGAAACTCTGGGTCTATTCAAACCAGTCAGACTTCTAGATCCTAGAAGAGTTTCCCAGGCCAAGGTCATAGCCTTTCGTGAAACTACGATGTGAGAGCTGCTTTCGGGAAGAGCTTGAAGTTATTGGAATACAGCAGCAAGCATAACTTGGTAGGCATCTATACATGTGGCATACGAGGAAAAGTTTTCCTCTGAAGAGCAAAGTAGCTTAGTTATGATCTCGCCTTGCACACATACGAGTATTGTACAACAAAACAAGAACCCATGGATAGCAAACGTGAATTTTCTACCATCCCGCACTCATATTGTGTCTCCTTTTTCTACGAAAGACATATTACCAATTACAGCCTCCCCGGTATTGTAAACTCCAACGCATTGTAAGTATTTATACTTTTCCTAAACAAAATCTCACTTCCTAGTCACTACGAGCAGTGAAAATTCCAAACCAAAATTAATATCATTACTCTGAGGTATGTGCCCCTTCCTGATCTGCCTCTTGTAAACCAATTGCCTTGCTCATTTATTTTGATTTCTACAAGAATACACGAGTAATTACATTTGATTGGGCATAACTTCTACGTAATCTTCTAGAAATAGCCTTGTGCGCGCATGTACTTCCTCAGAAGAACATAATATTTTCTAACATCTCTCCACATGTGATGTGTTGGGCTATGTAACCAAGCCCCACACACGAGAATCAATCAAGAGATTAGCATTTGCCATCTCGAAAGGAAGAGCGATGAATTCCCAAGATTCAAATCACCACAAATCCCACGCACGTGCACCGCACTCAACACAGCAACTCTCAATTTCTAACCAAACACATACATCACATATATAGAGTCTGCATGTTCATGTTTTGAATGTCGTCGTCGTTCCGACGTCGTCCATATGGGGGGAGAGGCAGGGATCTAACTACAAACAGCTTGCATTTTCGTAGCCAAACCACTTGACCTTGGACAAATGCAATGCACGTATTGGGACTCCATGATAGGGGGGTGCACACATCCAGGGGGAGTGTAACATTCGAATTTCAAAATCATATCCTCCTACGTGACATTGAGTTGTAAAAGCCGCTTGGGATGTTACATAGTTCGACGGAGCCCGATGCTCCTCGTGATATCCTCACTCATAGATGAGTGAATATTAAATGAAAATTGCACTTTCCATTGCGAGGGGGCAGCGAGAAGGGAATACCTACCTCTCGATAGACATCGTCGTCATTTGCATCATGAGGTTTTCTTTTCTTTATTTTTCTCTGTAGGCATCGTGGTTCTCAAATGCCAAACAGACCTTGAAGTCCCTTAGATGGGCCGTATGTGTGTGTGTGCGGATGGTGTTCCGGAAAAGTTTTCCTTTCCTGCTGCACCACATTTAGCATGCCATGTTATCAAAATCCAAGCATCGCTCTCTGAATTATTTTGTGCAAAACATGAAACACGAGACACGGGGCAGCAAGGAGCAGCAATCCTTTTTAACAAATCCCCGCAGTAAATGGCAGCGCATCGTTTTAGAGAGATTCTCCCTTCGGTGGTGCTACATGAATGCGCGCATTGAGCTACTTAGCAGCCGGTGGATGGGAGGAAGCCACAAACGCGAACGACGAGTGGGTGACATTGTTACAAGGAAGCAACAGACTCTCTACTACCTACCAACCAACGAACCGTGTTTGGCATTCCGAAGCCATTGACCCGACGCCCGACAATATTGAATATTCGTGAATCGTTGTGGTTTTTCTTTGGAGGCCTTTTTTTCATTTAAATGCTAATAAAACAAATGCGCCGCTTGGCTAAAACAATAAACAAAATACAGAGGGAATCCTATAGGGTGTCCTTTTGTCCAACTGCTGCTGTTGCAAATTTAAACAACAATGCAACGTTCTATTCGTCGTCTTATGAATAAAATTGAAATAAAAAATAACGAAGTTGATGTTGTTGCGGACGGAAAATGTTTGATGATGATTGGATGTCTTGAGATGTAGAGATACTAGATCAACTTCCACATTGTTAACTAGCACGGCAATTGATTGCTGCTGCTCCTTTGGGTGCCTCCTCGTTGGAGGGGTACTTGCAGCAAAAAATTGTGCAAATGACTATGGTAAACAGTCTGATGTGTGAGCAAGTGTGTATGCAGCAGAGCAGTTGAAATTTACGATGTGGATTTTGTTTTGATTTCGTTTCAAGTGGAAAAGTACTTAGATACGTTGTGTGACATAAGGGCATGCAAGAGAAGGGGTTCGACTCGTAAAATTCAATGATCCGGGGAATTCATTAGGGAAACGTATGTGGATTCTCTGGTGTTGTGATTCCACGGTTGTGGGTGGGTAAAGAGGCTGTTGCACTTTCGTGGTGCTAACTAGTCGGGTAGAGATTCTGAAAGTGATGTTCAAGTGACAGGGAGGTTCGTTTAGCTAATGGAACATTTGAAGCGAAAGGCCCTAGAAAGTGATGCATGAATGGTGTAAATTAAGCAAAACCGATTTTTGGTCCGTGACGAGGTTCTTGCTTTTTTATTTGCGTTTCATTTGTATGTGATAGATGCATGTCTTTCTTTTTTTTTCCGACTCTATTGATTGCAAATCGAACCAGTTGGGCTATGTATTATATTATATTTTCATTCTTTTGCACAAAGCTGACAGGCTTATAAGAACCTTTTAATGCTACAGATAAGGATTTTCTTCTAATGGCTAACACTGCGATCAGTGCCAATGGTATCATCAGCCTAGGACACATTGTTCCTAATATGTTCTTACTAAAGACGTTTTTAAACTTTACATGGTTGGTTGGTTGGTTGGTTTAGAATCGGCCCTCGATGAGGATGTACTTAGACCAGAGAGTAGGTCCATTGTACTACCGATGTGTAAGGCGGGTGGGTGACCCTCTTACTCTTGGAACCATTTGCTTCGTTGAATGAAGGCGTGAATTTTAGCCGTGCAGGCGTTGCCGAGGTCATTAAGATCATTGTAGAAGTATTCACCCAGAGTGGCCTTCCTGATGTTGGCGAGCGCAGGACAGGCGCACAGGAGATGACTGAGGGTCTCTTCTTCCTCTTCATCTCTGCAGCTTCTGCAGAAGTCATTATGAGGGATACCTAATCTTTGGGCATGTCTTCCTATGACGCAGTGTCCAGTGAGGACATTTCTTATTTTTGAGAGGGTTCTTCTCTTGTGCTTCAAGAGTCCGATGGACCTGGATTTATTGAGTGTCGGCCAGAGCTGTCTGGCGGTATAACCTTGGTCTAGATGTTGCCATCGATGATTGGCTACTTTCTCGGCATCAATTTGAATAAGGTACTTAACATAAGACGCTGGCGCTTCGATGTCGGTAATGCTTATGCTATCTGTACCAGAGAAGCCTTGTCGTGCTAGTTCGTCGGCTGCACAATTCCCCGGTATGTCACAGTGACCTGGTACCCAGCAAAGGGTGAGGTTGTACTGACCAGCTATCTCGTTAAGAGATATGCGACAGTCTTTCACTGCCTTAGATCTCGTAGTGCTGGATGCGAGGGATTAGATGGCTGCCTGACTGTCGACATAAATAACAATATCAGGTGTTGATAGTGTGCTAGCTGCCAGCCAGTCAGCGGCTTTGCGAACTGCGGTGATTTCGGCTTGAAAAACGCTGCAGTGGTCTGGAAGGTTAAAGCAGAGGTGTATGTCCAGATCTTCTGAGAAAATTCCGGCACCGACTCCGTCCTTGGTTTTGGACCCGTCCGAAAATTGACAGCGATTCGTTGTAAAGGACATTGCGTTGCGTCCACTCACTTCTGTCCGGTATCGAGTGCGTGTATCCCTTGTTAAAATCATATTCAGTGGGCAGATGGTCAGTGGAATTGGGAAGATGACGGTGCATCGAAAGTATATTGGCGTGTCCCATATGTTGCTTCTTCCACTGCTTGGAGCCTCTCAGTCTTATTGCCGAGCTGACAGCCAATTGTTTACTGATGATGTCAATCGGAAGCAGGTGGAGCATGGTTTGGATCGCCGCTGTGGGAGAAGTTCTCAGTGCAAGTTCTCAAACTTTACATAAGTGAGTGATTCTTTATGGAACAATCAGGAGCTCGGGTGTTTTCTTGTCTTTAAAAACAGATGCGGCACGCTTTCTCTGTAGACATGGTAAGTTTTCTTAGGTTGTACCTCAGTCCACCAGCTTCCTTATATACTCCTTATTATATAATTATTTCCTTGTAGGCATAGGGTTGTATTAATATTTTGTCTTGCCTAGGTCCCGAAACATTTATCTTATGGCATAAGTGAAGTTGATGTTTCTAATTCTTCTTCTTCTTCCTTTTATCAGCGAGGTTATGGTCCGAAAATAAGGGATCATAACCCTCCCACTTCACTGCATTTCTACTGATCCGCCTGTGGGGTTCGCCTTTGTTGTTGTTGTTTCTAATTATTGATAAAATCTGTCGAAACTTTTGAGTTAACACAACAAAAGGTCATGGATGTAGGCTAGATTAGGCTAATTAGGGTTGGAGGACGAACGTCTCCAAAAACAAAAGGTAACAGAGTGGATCTATCGCAATCCCTAGGGGAATCTATAAAGCATTTAACTTTCCGGCAAAATGTTAACAATTTAATTTGATCGATGTTACCTAATTCGTTATATCCACTTTCAAAATTTCCTTAATTTTCTTCGTGTTAAATAAGGGCCATAAACCTTTAGATACCTTGTGTTGCTTTATGTTCGAATATCTTCTGTTCGCTAGTTCGGTGATACGAGTCTATGAATGCGATGCGCTTAACTTTATGATTCCTTTTCGTTCAATACCTTGGCGATCAGGCATACACCCAAGGTTGATTTCATTGTGCCTGACAAGATATTGCCCATCTAGGAGCCGTCTACCTTTTCAACACTTACGAAACGAAGGCCAAACGATAGCCTCTACTCATAACGCCTCTGTCTAGCAAGTGTAAATAGATCCTTCATCTTCGTTGTCGTATCGTGTGTGTTCCATTACTTCTGACAACCAAACTATGATAACATAAGTGATAATGGACCTAGCCGTCATATTATATAACTTATTTGATTTAGACCCCGACTTCTACTGCACGGTCGTCGACTGGCTCACGTGGCTCTAGTGGTATGCTGCCACGAAGTCTATACGACTTTTCATATTAACTCTTATGGAATAGGAATATATCGATGTAATAACCTTCAAGATTGACATTTCTTGCTTCGGTGTATGGCCTTACAAAAAATTAAAGAAGCATCGTTTCATGTTTCACCATTTTAACACATGTGGCATGATGCTAGAAAAAGTCGTTTCGCACTAACTTCTAACAATAATACAATAATCGGCAGGTCATCAGCATAACCGGTGGCGATTTAGCCTAAACTGTAACATTCGGCTAGCAGATTCGAAATGATTTAAAAAAACACAACACCCTCATGAGTGCAATCCTGAACCGCAGTTATCGGCTCCAACTTTCTAACATGGCCCTTATACATTCGTTGGTCAATTTTTCGATTCCTCTACAACTATTCACTTTTGTTATCGAGTCGCGGGCGGTGTTATCAAAGTCTTCTCTATATCTAGGGTCGTTCTCTATATCTAGGGACGTTCTTTATATCTAGGGACGTTCTTTATATGTAGACACGTTCTCCATATCTTTGGATTGGTGTGCTTCTTCTTCCGTGGACTTGCCTTCACGTACCGAAACCAGTGCAGATGAAAGTTTTAACACTTCAAGTGACAAATTGATGAGAGATGACGTGATCGTAGTGTCAGCATCTGTAGTAACAGCCAGACTGTATACAAGACACTCGAGACTCCCACAAAGTACTCAAAGATTGTTGAAGAATGTAAGAACAGACCAAACAAGTTTTCCGATTGGAAAAGTCTTATTTGATTGAAATCTCTGACGTACTTTCTAAAGAGGGTTCAGAAACTCTTCCTCGTACCGATAATTCGTTTCTGTACTTAATGAAAGTTGGTCTAGTTGGAACCACCAAGTTTTACTTGAAAGAGTCTGATAAACGAACTCCAAAATTCCTTCTTAACCTGATTAGAAAGAACTATAGAATTACAGTTGGGCTAATCACGAGGTATGCAATGTGGTCATTACATGACCAACTTGGCAATCATTGCAGAATCTACATGCGAGTCTTGCTTCAAAAGCGATATTACAATGGACCATTTCTCTGCCAGTATCCCGCCTTTACAAGAACGAGGCTACGCATCTTGGGTCTCAACGTAATAGGACTAGGTTCAATTTAAATTCTTTCTCTGGTCGAAGTTCTGCGTGACGAACAGCACGCATCAATTAGGTGCTGACTACGGACTTAAGTTCAATGGTCCGCTTTCTTCCTGATAATGATGATAAAATAAATTCAAATTAAATTGGTCCATTAATTCATTCATTCATTGAAGTCTCTCTTCTCTCTCTCTCGCGAACCTCACAGGCGGATCAGTAGAAATGCGGTGAAGTGGGAGAGTTGTGATCCCTTGTTTTCGTATCATAGCCTCCCTGATAAAAGGAAGAAGAAGAAGATTCAAGTCTCTCCTTTGTTTTTAGAAAGTTAACGATATTAGACGAATAGTTCGATTAGATTTAGGCAGTTTACTTGACCTTGCCTTAAATTGTTTGAAAGAGCCTACTGTCCATTAAGTTTACCAGACGACTTTGGCCGGTAAATTATAAGCTCTACTAGCTACACCGGTAAGTAGTAGGTTAATGCCGTATTCGCCAATAGAGGAGTCTGAGAAGTTCGTCTGAATTGAGGTTTCAAGCGTTTCCTTACGGTTCGCCATGTGCCTATGCACCGTCAGATTTCTTAAGTAATACTATGCAGTGAACGTGACCTATGGCAAACACTGTATAAATCATGCAGCTGTTAACATGTCGAATATGTCTTAGCATATTCTCGAAACAACTCTCTTTCAACGTTCAAGTTCTTTAGCAAATCGTCTGCAAAAGGTTTTGAAACCTCAAATTGAATGAATCATGTTTCCTTAACAGCCTATCATGAAATGGATGCAATTGACTGCTTAAGCTACCCACAAAAACGTATCATTACGGTTTACTTGTTTCATAATTTCTCTTTCGAAAGATTTTATGATGCACGATCAGTATCTTCATTGAAATACTCCCTCCGAATTACTTCTGTCGTCCATCATTTAAAAATGCCATAAGCGCGATTAGTTAGCTGTCTTAACGCATGCCACAACAGCAATTACCCTTTTCAACTGGGAAGCTATTTGCGAAGATGAATTCGCCATAAGAATGTGTCCGCCTGTCCTAACTAGGCCCTAATCCCGGAAGCCACTCTACAGCCATCATTAAATTCCCGCTCATCATAGGAGCCATCCATCTTTCCAAACCAATTTAAAACCAGCCATCCAGTCAGGCCGCCATTTGTTCCCATTTCTAATTACCTCTCTCTGGTGCTCTATAATCCATATTGGGATTCGAAAATTATAACCCTTATTGAGTAGCTGACGGTTGGATCTGTTTGTCGGTCCTTGTGGGACACCATGACGGCAGACAGCACAGGGCACCTTCAACACCCAGAGTAAGACCAGAGATTTATGTCCGGAATGAGTTATGATGGCAGCGACAAGAGAAGAAGCTTTTTTTTCCAGAGAACTCTATGGTTTTCGTGTGCAATTACCAGACCCCAGATGGAATACGAGCGCACACCTAAGGGAAACAAAAGAAGTTACACACATTTGTAGCATATGAGTCAAGGTGATGGACGCTGATGGGGATCATGCGGAACAGAGAAACAACAACACCAGCGAGAATATGGCAGGTCTCTGGACAGGTAGTTGCAATAGGGTGTGTATCTTTTGCAAACAAACCATTGATGTGGTGGGAATGTTGCGCAATATCCATATGTGTTGCACATTTCTTGTAGTCTTTCAGCGCAGTCAAGTATCCGTGGAAAATGTTTTCAAATGACAATTTTATTTTCACTTGTTTTTTTTTTTTTTTTTAGTTCTTTGTCTTATTGTTGTTCCTGTTCAGTTGTTTTATTTTCCTGCAGACGAAGTGTTAATAAAACAAAAAGTGAGTTTTTCGACCTCTGGCTCAAGGTTCATAACAACCGCCGCATAGTCCATTCAAGGGAGCGTGAATTCTTAGACAAAAAGTGAGTTGCAAGTTGACATCGATCGTATTTTATCGGGTTTTATGTTCGACAGTATTGTATGCCGGAAAAGATTACTTTAGCTATTTTTCTGTTAAACTAATTGGTTAGGAGATAAAGGCATACAATTTTTCTCATAAAACATCCCATTGTACATACATGTGCTGTCAGAATATGAATTTTTGCATTTTATTAGCGCACACTGTTGGTGCAACTTTTGTAATACAAGCAAACCTATAAGATTTACGATGATGTGGAGATAGTAAAGCCAATTTTCTAATTAGGCAATCTAATGGAACTATAAACAAATTGACAGAGATCATGTAAGCACTAGTAAAGGTTAAGATCGTGCTGGCAATATGTTTGGGATGAATGTTTGTTGTAGGGGTGTATTCGAGTGGATCAAATAACTTAGGGGGTTTCGCTGCCCTTTAACTACGAGGGATTAAGGAAATACTATTCGTACTTCTTTCACTTATACAACTTTAGGTTCCACAACAGTTCTTTTGATGCGAGAATTTCATAGTCAAACTCCCTTTTTGTATCATTACTGTCATTGGCGTAGATGAAACAGGGTATTAACTCCATGGCATGCTTATACATTCTTTTTTGTACCTACTTGCGCTGAGAAATGCCGTATGTAGAGTACTGTACTAGAAATGTGAAACAACTATCTTGAGAAACTCCCAAAAGATTTTTAAAAAAAGCCGAGCGCACCGAGATTATTATGGGTCGATATTATTTTGAATAAAGAAAATGAAAGGGGCAGGATGAAAAACTCTGAAGGTATAGAGATTTTCCAGTCTTGCTCCACCCTGTAGGACGCTCTGTAAAGAGCACGATAATATTCAAGTCGAAGGGCAAGGTTAAGATACTGCTAAAGGTGCAATTCTCTGGTCCGACTATCTCAATCAGTAGTATGTGTATGTATTACAACTGCATCCGTCTCTCACCTTAACAGGCAAAACAGCCAGCCTGGAAAAGTGCTAAGTCATTACTAAGGCCAGGCCATAGGGACATTTCGCGGACGAGCTCGCCAGACAGGGTATAACTCTAAGGATTCTGCCTGATAGGCAAGCGCTGCCCCTCGCTACATGTGAGCATCTACTAAAGTTTTACGCTATTAGCAAGACTAACCACTGATGGGGAAACGGCTCAACGTGTCATATTTCGAGATAGATTTGGCCTAAGCTGGACCAGAAACGTTGCGCCGTGTTGGTTAAGCTAAAGCAATCGCAGATCAGCTGCGTTATCGGTGTTCTCACTTGACATTGTCTTATAGGCCACCATGCCCATAGAATTGGCTCTTCTCTAACGACTTCTGTAGGAGCTGTGGGGACGAGGAGGAGGAGGAAACCTTCCTTCACCTTGATGAACTCAGAGATTTGGTGTCCCTATGCGTCATGAGCATCCATCGCTTTAGCAAAAGCTCCATTGGTTTTAATAAGGCCCTAAATGGTCTAATATTAGTTCACAGCCGACCTAACCTAACCCGGTCGTCCGTCATAACCTATTAATAAAACTGAGATACAATCGTACATATGGTATAGGCTACTATACTTCTGGGTACGCAGAAGACTTGGTAATTATAATTAATGGCTTATGTAATATCAACATTTTTTTGACACCATGCAATGTACTCTTCAATAGTTTCCAACTGATGAACAAATTGAATTTTGGTTAAGAAGGCTTAGCTGGTATACTCATACTAATAATAATAGCATCACGGCGACAAATGTCGAGCTGGCCTGTCGACTTATGTCTGGTAGAGCATGGCATCCATCTCCGAAAATAATATATGGCTGTACAAGACAAATCAGACCGATCATAACATATGCATCTATACTGTTTGCATATCTGACTTCGATCACCAAGGCCCAAAGATGGAAAATGCGGCCATATCTCAGCATCAGAAGATCTGTGCATACTTGCTTGACAGTCGCCATGAAAGCATTCATAGTGTTCACCACCAGTAATCCGTTGTGCACTAAGTCTGCAACGAATTAAAAACTTACGACCCAAATGAAAGCACCTTAAAGATCACCTAAAGATCTTTAAAAAAAGTCAAAAAATAAACATGTTCTGTTGGGTCGCCAACATTATGTCCAAATCTCTCTGCTTTGGCATTTAATTCTGAAAGCGTTATTGAAATTAGTATTTGGGATATATTGCTAATTCAGTCTGCAAATTTCGTTGTGTTAACTTTATTGTAAGCCTTTTTAACTGAATTTTGAAATGGATGTATCGGTAGGGCATATTCGGCATATTTTATTGTTTTTGTTCGGGAAAAACCAGAATGGAAGTGAAGCCATTAGAGAAATACAAAAAGTGTATGGAGTGGGTGTTCTCAGCGAGTCCAAGTGTCGGCGTTGATTTGCAAACTTTAGAAATGGCAATTGTGACCTAAAGGATGAACCTCATTCGGGTAGGCCAGAAGAGCTAGACGATGAGTTCCTTAATTCCACCAGCGAAAGAAATCCCACTGTAACGGCAAGGGAACTCTCAATAGTAAGATATAAACGTAAGACATATGACCATTCATCGACACCTGACAAAGATGGGAAAAGTCATAAGGTTGGGAAAATTGATAGTGTTTGTTCACAATATTTTTCAATTTGGTCACCAAACCATAGCTTTGTGGAAATTCGTTCTATATTCCAGTTTATCTGTCATCTCGTTTGTCAAATTAATCTGTGGTTAACTTTGTTTTTGTTTATCGGTTTTGTTCGATTATAGAAGACGTTGAAATTTGAAATTACATACAAAATTTCAATCAAAATTTGAATGGATGACAAATAAAAAAAACTCAGTCCATTTTGTGTTATTTTTTATTTATCATATTATCTGCAATGAAATCTGTGGATGAAATTCGGCCAGAAATGCCCAAGGCTTTAGGTAAAGAGGGAGTGCAATGGCTCTCGCGTGTTATTCAAGTGACATGGGAATGCGGTGAAACACCTGGTGAATGGCAAATAGGGGTGATAGTTCCTCTTTTTAAAAAAGGGGACAAAAGAGATTGCGCCAACTATAGGGGTATATACCCTTTTAAGTCTCCCTGGAGAAGTCTTCGCTAAGGTGTTTGAATCGCGTTCCTGAGTTGTGTTTGAGGACAGTTTGGGGGATGAGCAGTGCGGGTTTCTTCCCGGTAGAAGCACAACCGACCAGAATGGTTCTTGAAAAGGCCTGGGAGTATGCTAAACCTGTCTAACACTTGTTTCGTGGATTTGGAAAAAGCATATGAAAGGGTTCCTCGATTCACACTCTGGAGTGTTCTGCAGGAGTATGGGATTGATGGTTCCCTGTTAAGGGCGATTCAGTCTTCATATACGAACTGTAGAAGCTGTGTTCGGATAAACGGTGTTAAATCAATACCTTGCACTGTGGGCGTTGGACTCCGCCAAGGGTGCGTTTTGTTAGCTCTCCTATTCATTGTATATATGGATTGGAGGTTGCTGCTCAGCCGTGGCGGGGAATATTTCAAAGTGGGAGACCTAAGGATTAGTCACCTGCTCTTTGCGGATGATTTGGTCATTCTTGGATCCTCTCAAACCGAACTTCAGCGCGCACTCGAAAGGTTTGTAGCCGTTTGTAATGATGCTGGAATGGAGATCAACGTGAACAAGTCAGAAGTAATGGTCGTTTCCAAAAAAACCCATTCAGTGTACTCTGCATGTTAGTGGAATCCCACTGAAGCAGGTGGATAAGTTTAAGTACCTCCCCCATACCCCCATCACAAGTGATGGAAAGAGCAATGCCGAGTTATCCTGTAGAATTGGTCAGACTGGATCAATTTTGAGAGAGCTTGGTCAATCTGTTATAAGGAAGGCCGAACTTAGTGTTCAAGCTAAGCTATCGATTTTTAACTCGGTGTATGTTCCAACTCTCACCTATGGTCATGAAATTTGGGTAGTGACCGAACAAATAAGATCGCGGATACGAGTTGCCGAAATTAGGTTCCTTCGCGGTGTTGCTGGAATAACTCGTAGGGATCGAGTGCGCAACACCAGAGTACGCGAGTCACTCAATGTTGAGCAGCTACTTCTCGGAACGGAACGCTTGGACCAAGTCCGACATCTCTCCTGGAGCCGTCTAGGGATTCCTCCTGATGCGTTGGGAGTCAATTGCGGAGGATCGAGAAGGATGGAGAGTCCACCTGAGCATCCTACCCCCGCGACCGTCATGAAGGATTAGCGGGCCATTGAAAATGTACTTATGCATGTATCTATATTATCTATATTTTGATCGCACAATATCTGCATAGAATTTTGTTGTGTCGCATAATCTTATGTCAAAAGTAACCCGCAGTATGAAAACTAAGCATGAACAAACAAAATTCCAGAAAATCATTGGTTAAAATGACGTTAACCAAGGAAATTCGGCTTGTTATCGATTTCTCTGGTTAACTAACCGAACCATGGATTCTCTGGTTAAAATTTCGGTGAACAAACACAATCGATGGTTATCAGCTGGAATAACCAATGATTAAAGTTAACCGAGAGTGAACAGACCGGCCCTAAGACTTCAAAAACTTCTAAAATTCTAAATTACTCCAGATGATTGCCTCGGTTTTTCTTCAATCTTTCGACCTGCGTAAATGATGGCTTTGAAAGGTACGATACTGAGCCTCCCAAGTGTCAGCAGTGTACAGATCGGAATGTATCTTCTGTCTGATTCAGAACTAATTCCGATTTCACTCTCTTTTAATTATTTCGCTCAGTATGTAGGTAACCTAATTGTCAAGTGTTCGAATTACTCGTAAAATCGAGGCGAGGCCTGAAAACATAAAACAAATTAAAAAATAGTACAATCTCTTCGGTGAACCTAATAAAACACGCCACTCCGTCGTAACTGACTACAATAAGTTCACTGCTTACAGTATAACTACCGCTTTTCTCAATATTACTCGTAAACCCATTTTCTGTGATGAAAAGGTATACATATCCCGTCATAAAATGTTATTTGTTTCTCTGTTCCATCAATATCGATGGAAAAGAACAGCTTTCATGAAATCTTTTTCCACGGAAAATCTATACGTGTTGCTAAAAGCGATTTCTTTTTTATAACTGGAATATTGAAAAATAAAAAAAATGTTTACTTTTGTATAGCATACATACATAAACCTACTTAAACCGTTATTAACCTCAAGTAATAATTTAATTGCAACCAACAGATATAAGCGTGTTATTTTGAAACCAAACCCTTTTAGCGTGGATACCTAGCTGGCTGATCCCTCATCATCTTGGAATAATTATTTCAATTATCGCATTAAAAATCCATCAATCCGAGATGTGCTTACACAGGAATATAAGGTTGGTGGTGGTGGCTTGTGGAATGGGTGGATGGAAAAGGGCAACGTTCGACATTCCAAAGGATCTGCTGCCTTTCTTACCTTCTAGCATGTCTGTGCTTTTTATTTTTATTGACACTGACCTGAGGCAAACAATTAGCTCTCGTGGTTAAATCATTTTTGTTTTCCTCATCTTCTTGTGCACAATATTTATTGTATGGAAGGTTAATATTTGTGGTGTAAAAAACTATAATTAACGGATTATTACCGTGGTTAAGGGCTGATCGTGATGCGATTTTGAGATATGGTGGTCATAGGTACTCGCATCCGCGGAGTGAGATAAATCATGAAAGTTTAATAAATTATCGGTGTGCGGTAGCCGCCGATGGATCCGCGGTAGGTAAAGCCGAGTGATCAAGCCGCCGCACTGGTTGGGAGCGCCAATTTTAAAGCAGGGTGTGCCTAAATATTTGCTGTCTTATTAATTGAATCTTACGGGTCGAAAATGCAGCAGAAGTTTTAGGTTAGTTGATGGTATGAACTAAAATAAGAAATCTGAAATGGACTACGACCACTGAAGGATGGTTTCCTCCTCCTCGTTCATACATCTCTTACAGAAGTCGTTAGGGAAAAGGACAAGTCTTATAGCATGTTGGCCTATAAGACGGCGTCCAGTGAGGACAGCGATAGGTTAGGTTGAAGTGTCTGCCAGCTGAGAATCGCCAACACACTTAGACCAATAAAAGGTCCATTGTGATACCACAAGGATCATGGGAGAAAGTTTCTCCTACCTACTCGTTAAACCATTTTAAGCTTCTTATGAAGCGTAGGAGGCTCTTAATGTCGATGTTTGTCAGGTCGCCTATATCGTTGTAATAGGGGGCTCCTAACTGAAGCTTCCTTCTACGGGAGAGAGCTGAGCAGAAACAAAGAAGAGTAGGATTAGTTTCTTCCTCTGCTTCATCCATGCAGCTTCTACAAAAAGGCCTAGCCTTGTAGCATGCTTGCCTATTATACAGTGTCCAGTGATGACACCTATTATAGGGCCGATATGCAATCTGTTGAGAGAAATCAAATTCTTTGAACGTTTTAGATCCAGCTTCGGCCAAATCTGTTTTGTCGCTAGACATGTGGGTCCACTTGTCCACCTAAGATACGTACTCTCGATAACAGGCAGGTTAAATTTGAGTTTGCAAGTAGCGAAGCCTTTGTCCGGCAGGATGGGTATAGTTGTTCCTATTCTGGCGAGCTCATCGGCCTTACAATTCCCTGGAATGTCCCTATGCCCCGCACTCAATATAGGTGAATAATCAACTGCTCAGCCATCCCTGCGAGAGACGATCGGCAGTCTAGAGCTACTAAGGAACCTACCTCTATAAAAGTCGATTCCAATGATTTGATTGTTGCTTGGCTGTCTGAAAAGGTGCGGATATTTCTAGCAGATATCACGTTTTTCTTAAGCCAAGATAAGACTTCTTTAATCGGCAAAATTTCCGCCTGGAACACGAAACAATGATTTGATAGATGGAAGGAGAGCTTAAGATTAAGACTGTCAGAGAAAACACCTCCACCAACTCCGTCCTTCGATTTTGAGCCGTCAGTGCAGAAGTGGATTGACCCATCTTCTAAAAATGTATCATCATTCCAGAGTGATCTGAAGGGGAAGTTCTTGTCAAAGTTTAGACGTGGGATGGTGTAGTCCGTGTTTTCGGGAGAGATTTTGAATTTATTTAGAATGGAAACGTGGCCAAATTCTTTTCTTGACCACTGTTGGGTAGCTTCGAGGCGAACGGTTGCATTCGCTGCCATTTGCTTGCTAAATATATTGAGAGGTATCAGATGAAACAAAATGTCCAGTGCCGCAGAGGGGGTCGTACGTAGTGTTCCGCCTATGCACAGACAAGCTGTGCGCTGGACCTCACTTAGATAATCGCGATTCTAGAAGACGCCGATAATGCAGCTGAATTTTAATCGCATTAGCTAACCAACTCGGCCCAACGTTTCGCGTCCAGCTTATGCCACATCTGTCTCGAAATGTGACACGTTGAGCCGTTTTCCCATCTGTGATTAGTCTTGCTAATAGCGTTCAGCTTTAGTAGATGATTACATGTAGCGAGGGAAGGACCCAGCGCTTACCTATTAGGCAGAATCCTTAGAGTTGTACCCTGTCTGTCCTTAGAGTTGTCCTGACATTACATTTTAGTCAGGACAGGGCTTCCTTAATTGCCATGATTTCCGCCTGAAAAACACTACAGTCCTCTGGGAGGCGAAAAAAATGGTCAGGTTGAGCGTTTCAGAGAAAACACCACAACCCACTCCACCTTCGGTCTTAGAGCCACCTGTAAAGAAGTGAACCGAACTACCATCAACAGGGAAGAGTTGTCCCATTCATCCTGTTTAGGGATACTCATACGGAGTTTCGGTCAAATCTCAGTTTCGGCAGGGTGTAGTCCGTATTTTCATGAGTGAAGTTCAGAAGATCAACTGCGGACCACTGCGATATGCACTGGCATACAAATAACTAAGGACAGCAGATGGAACAAAATGTCCAGTGCCGCAGAGGGAGTAGTTCTCAGTGCGCCACTGATGCATATGCATACAGATCTTTGCACCTTAGCTGGTTAAGTGAGGCGGACAGCCATATCAAGAGCAGGCCACTATACGATCACGCCATAGAGTAGTATAGGCCTGATAACGGACACGTACAGCCAGTGAGTGTTTTGGGATTTCATACCCCAGCTCCTACCTATAGCCTTTTTACAGGAATAGAGAGTTTCATAAGCTTTCCTTACGCGTTGTAGTAGATTGGCAAGCAAGCATTTTCGATTAAGGTGAGACTGGTGCCATTTATCTTAGGAGGGTCACAATTGTTCTACAACTTTTGGCTGCGAACAAAGTTATCTGTATACTGCCAACATACCTAAATTGCTCCCATTGGAATGAAGATTTTGTTAAGCTTAGCGACGATATGACCCAACTTGGACAGGAAAACTTTCTTTTGTTGGGGGATTTTAATGCCAGAATCGGTGTTGATCAATGCTGCGCGGTACAAGATGCAGAACTTCCCAGAAACCTGTTTATAAACAGGAACGCGAAAGACAAACAGCGAGATAGCAAAGGAAAACAGCTACTCGAACTTTGCAGTAATTATGGCCTTACAGCAATCAACGGAAGGAGCAAAGGTGATGAGTGTGGTGAACTAACCTTCATTGGGGGGCAAGGTTCGTCCACAATCGATTACTGTTTCTCATCAAATTCTCTTCTATCTCAAATCTCCAACTTCAACGTTGCAGCTATATCTTTTTCTGACCATCTTCCGCTTGAATTGCCCATGATTTTAAGCACTTCACAATCTTCAAGAACTCGTGAGATGCAATTAATTCCGAAAATTATAGTCAAAGAAAATCAAATCAATGCTTTCCAACAAAGGCTTTTACACGCTCTTTCCCAGTTGGATACCAGTTCCGTAACGGATGTTGATCAACTTGATGCTTTAATTTTAAATGCTGCCCCAAACCAATACCCCTCCAGAAGGAAATTTACATCCAAAAATAAAAGGTTCGACAGTGAATGTTTTAACATAAGAAAAAAAGTCTTCAAATTTCTGAATCTCCTTAGAAAATCCAATGAATCCCTTTTTAAGGATCGTTATGTGGAATTCAACGTCAAATATAAAATTATCTGCAAGCAAAAAAAACGTGCGTACTATGAGGCTTTAATTAACCAAGTTGGCTCAGCGAGAACATCCTCAGAATTTTGGAGTACGTTAAAAGCAATAAATAATCGCACATTCTCGATTGGAAGTTCAATTTGTACGAAAACCCTTAAAGATTACTTCAACACTCTTCTTAACCCAAGAATGGATAGCCTACTACAATTTCAATTCGCAAGCCCTCTTATTTTAAACGATTTGCTTGACGTCCCGTTCACGGTCAGTGAGGTTGCATCTGTAATGAAGGAAACCAAGAACAACAAAGCACCGGGTCTTAATCGTATTCCCTATGAGCTATATAAGTTTGCCCCCACTGAATTTATAACCCATCTTACTGGAGCCTTTAACAAAATATTCCAAAGTCGAAGAAAGAAACCTGCTTAGTGAGCTCCAAGCCGGATTTAGAAAAAAGTACTCCACCGTTGACCACATTTTCACGCTTACCAGTATCGCGCAAAGTTATCTTGATCCAGGATTAAAACTCTATGTTCTCTATGTTGACTTCAAGGCCGCATTCGATACCGTAGGTAGAAGAGCGCTGTTTTACAAACTGTCTATGCTAGGATTATCATCAAAAATATGCCACGTATTACAACATCTCTACGAAAGTACGGATTCAGCTGTGTGGAACGGTGAATTGCTCTCAGATTGGTTTCCAACAGTCTCAGGTGTAAAACAAGGTTGTACTCTTAGCGCTTTAAAATTCATCCTATTCATCAATGATCTACCGACCTCTATAAAGGGAGGAGTTTCTTGGAACGGTATACAGATAAATACCTTGATGTATGCTGACGATATAGTTTTACTCGCTGATTCTCCTAATCTACTACAGCAAATGATTCATAGGCTTGAAGTATATTGCAGGACTTGGAATCTCTCGGTGAACCTAAATAAATCAAAGGCCATGGTGTTCAGAAGAGGTTTTGGGCGCTACTCCCGCACTGAAAAATGGACATTTGAAGGTCAGCCCATCGAGATCGTCAAGGAATACAAGTACCTGGGTGTGTTAATAAGATCAAACCTGAATATGCAACATCACCTCAACGACAGACTAATTTCTGCGAAAATAGCCCTTAACTCGTCATGGAGCTCCTGTATAAACAACAAACTCCTGAATTCCTCCGTAAAATATACATTGTTTACAGCCACAGCAAGTTCGGTTATGTTTTATGCCGCCCAAGTCTGGGGAGTTAAGGAATACGAGATAGTGGAAAAACTGTTAAGATACTATTTGAAAAGAGTATTCAGGCTGCCGTTCAACGCCCCGAACTACATGCTTTATCTGGACTCGGGTTTGTCACCGCTGTTTTTGAAAACACTAAGAATTCATTTCGACTACATCCTTAGGGTCATGGCGTTGCCTGATAATCGAATCCCAAAACAAATTGCTCTTCGAGCAATGGCTTCCAATACACTTTTTTTTTTTTTTTTTTTTTCGGAGAACGGAACAGAATTGCGCAGAAGTACAATGTGAACCTCGTCCTTCAATCATATAACTCTGGCGAGTGGAAAATCATCCTCTATAATTTCCTACAGGACATTGACTGTAAGATCAGGAACGAGTTTGAAATGCAAGCCAAATCATCAATCCATAGGAGCTACTACAAGCAGCTAGAATATAACCTGTGCGATTCAAACTATTTCACTGACAACCATGAAATAGACTTTATCTCTATTATATTTAAAGCTAGAGGAGAGCTGGTAAAGCTAAACTACCTCCCACACCGACCCGACCTTCCCATCTTATGCTCTCTATGCAACCTACAAGTCAGAGAAGACATCCTTCATTTCATTGCCGTATGTCCTATCCTGAAAGAAACGAGAAAAGCCTTTTTCAACGCCAATGAGTTGCAACCGCACACGCCGCTGATCGACATACTCAATGGGCGCTATGGCTGGAAAAACCTTTTCCTGTACTGCAAAAAAGCAACTGCTTATAGAAGTCAAATTATTGATGAATCCTTCTGATTTGTATCCTTGTTAATCTCTTTTTATTTGAATTTTCTTTAAATAACTCTTTCACTCTACGTAGTCTTCATTTCTCTATATATTATTATTATTTATATAACTTTTTTTTTTTTTTTTTTCTTTTTTTTACGATTGAATTGAATAAATTTCTACAATTAAATGAATTATTAAATTTGCCACTCAGGCTAACGGCGCTGCCATGTCCTGAAACAGATTTTATCACCAGCCTTCATAATACTTTTACCTTGTAATCCTTGAATTATGTTTAATAAAATCTAAAAAAAAAAATCTATCTATCTTAGGAGGGTCTATGAGGGGAGCTTTATATATTTTCGTGAAAAGAACAAGTTCTGTTTTATGAGCGTTCTATTTCTATTCTATTCCTTCGTAATTGCTCAAAGGGCGCATTCATATTCTTCTTGCAAAGCCTAATGTTAGGGACAGTACATTTGTATGAGATTTCCCGATTTGAACCAAAATCAATAGGAAACGAAAACTAACTACATAGCGGCATACGTGATTTCGATCAAAACTTCTAAATAAAACTTTGCTCAAGAAAATGCTTTGCTTTCACGAATGGTGATACATACCTCAAAGGAAAGATGTTGACATTTATATAGACACGCAGATTTCCAGCTTCACTGTAATCAACGTCCACTTATCATCGATCTTGGAACATAAAGGGGTCTTCAGAGCATCGATGAGCTAGCTATTGTAGAACGGTTTGGAACTAGGTCATGAAATTATCTCAATTTCTCATGAAATATACAAAGTCAGTCCGATCATTTGCGAAAGCTTGTGTGAACACTACTGCGAAGGCATAACACTGGTAGTAGCTTGCTCATATGGCTGGAAGAATTGTTCGCTCTGATGATGGTGATTTGCCCTTGACATCGGTTATCGGGAAAAAAGTACTGTGAATCAGAAGCAAAGACAAAAAATAACAAAAATCTCCCCCCGGAGAATCTCTGAAGCATAAACAACTGAGCTTCAAGAACCACTACACCAAAATCTTTCCCTCTCTCGATCTATCCTACGCTAATCGTAAATCCTACCCTGTGCGGTAGAATGGTGATCGAAAGCCATCAGTCACTGCAGTCAATGAGCTAGAGCGAATCCAACGACTAGCTGGAATTTGCATGACTGGCTGCCTGCGCTTCATCGATTACCGCGATCCTGAGACTTCTGCCCGTGCAAGTTCGCATAGAAATGGAAGCTAGACTCAACAAAAAATCCGTCTTAAGGCATCAATATGTTGGTGATCCATGCTTGCTTAACTCAGTGAGTAAAAGCAGCGAATTCACCGCGCCCTTAGACTACATGCTTCTCTCATACTATTTCAAAGAGAATTACTTCGGAGCAACTTTCTCAAGAGTTGACTGGGAATAACTCAAATCCCGTCCCCGGATAGTGGATCCTGGTCTGAATTATTCAGTAAGAAGTTCGTGTGTAACCTCTCTGCTTGACTGCTCTAAAGGCGCTTGGTTCAGTTATAACAAAATCTAAATTTCTTCTGGCAGTATCCACATTAGTTTCCAAATTTACCTAAGAAAAACCTGGTAAATCTGTACAGGATACTAGATCCCTGCGCACAAATGTCGGACAACTACAAGGCCGATTCTCTTTGTTAAAAAAAAAGTCGCGCCACGAAACAGACTATGAGTGCCCAAAACACTTCTTCCTAGCACTGGCACAAAACAAATCTAAGCTTCTTTCAAACATGGGTAAGAACCACCTTAGAATTCTCATTTTTATTATTATTCTTGTTCTTATTAGTGGTCACTGCGGCTTAAAAAGGTTCCACCATCAACTCAAACTTTCGCCGGACACTACCCTACGGACTGTACTATGAAAGTGACGAGTCCTTTTCTTCTCATAATTGCCGGATATCCCGCTCTTATACTAATAAAATAGCGGACTCTAGGTAGTGAGCGGATTTCAAGAACCTTCCTTACTGCGATTCACGTAGAGAAGCTCTTGTACTTCGTGACTGCCTCTGTAGGAAATAACTTACTCTAGAACCCTACGGGTTGGTATAATGGGCGTCATCCAATTAACTTATTGCCATAAGGGTTTAACTGCTCAATAAATAAAATTATAAATAAGTACCAGCTTCAACCAAGAATCAAGTCAAGATTTTTGGGGCAAAATCCAGTGTCCACCGATCTCTAAATATCAAGCCTTATTGATCACACAATCAAGTAAGTGCTTAACCTGACAAGAATCTTCATTCCTTGCAACCATGTTCTCAATTTCCGCACATGACTATACTTTGCCAAGGTTTCACTTTAAATTCCATAACCAACTTACCCCACCCATCAACTTACTACAAGCTAATTTCAAAGCCCTAATACCTACCCTGCAGAAATTTCAATTTCATATCGCAGAAAAATATAGTTTCCGCACCTGTAATAGAAGACAGGACTTTTGCTTCAAACTCCTCCCATTTGATGAATCTATTTTCCTGGTGCGCGCGCAAACTAATTCACAAACTTTCACCCAAAACTTGTATCTGTGAGGTTAAATTACTTGAGTACTTCACCTCAATCTGTTGACCTCAACAATTTAGAATCACCATCACATCTATTGGCCAGAAAAGAAAAGTTGCACTCCTCTTCTTCGTCAAACAAAATGAACTGTGTCCGCGATGGAGGCGGCCAAAAACCCTGAAATCCATCCTCATAATTATAGTAAAGACCGTCATTCTATGAGCGTTATGGTCTCTAACCATATTTATTCCACTCTCCCATCATAATAATCCACTAAACTTGGTCGTCATCTTCTGAGTCGTCGCCATCAGTATACTCATCTTTCCGCATTCATCATGGTCTCGTTGGGCTAGGAAAGACCAGACGCTCATCAAGTTTTATGTTACCATCGTGACTGCATTCATTTTTTTTTTTTTTATATTTTTAAACTAAAACAAAAAGTATCTTAAAGTGCATAATCATCATCAGCTCAGGCACTCATCATCATCAAGATGATGATGTTGAATGGTTTTCATAGTCTTTCGAATGAAACTGTAAGCGCGCAAAGTTCAAGTGTAATATTTGTACTTGTGTGTATCTGTGTGCTGGTGGTATCATGTGCACCTAAGCACCATTCAATTATCGCATCAGGGCCACTCAACCTATATTTGCACTTCGTGAAAAGCGAAATTGGGATACATAAGACACGCCTACTGTGTGTTGGAAAGTGAAACACGAATAGTAGTACATGGAGAGGAGGATACATATTTGGGACTCATTTGTTTGAATAAGAATTCAAGAGGACTTCAGACACCTAAAGGCTTAAGATATTTAAAAAGATATTAAGTTAGGAACGTGCGCTCTTTATGTGTCAAGTTTGATTGACGAGATGTTGAGAGTTGGTCTTGTTCTGAAGATCTTACGCGTAATATATACTTAATTAAGGTTTTAGAGGCGGATACCAGTTTCGTTGTAAGCTTTTGAATTTTGGTGTTAAGTGTAGATGTGTACATACTTACAAATGTTGTTTGTATTTGAACAGAAGTTTTATATGCGTACCTGAAAGTAAAAAATAAAAGATGTCAGCTTTTTTTTGTTGAAAATTAGTAAATATAAATAAAAGCAAGTAAACTGTTGACTTTCCAAACATGGATTATATGCACGGATATTACGGCGAATGACAAAAATGCTAGAATTTCACATGCAAGTGCTGATGGCGAATTTATTGAACGGAGCAAGCCAAAAAGGAATAACATTCATGCAAGCCTTTGGAGTCTTTGATGTCATGTCAACCAGCAACGAACACCAGAAATGTGTTTTAGACTTGTTGCAAAGGACTGCGTGCAAACTCACTGATTGCTCAATCTGTTGCAAATCAAAGCGCGCCCCAACCCGGTCCCCTATATTTCTGAAGGAAGCAATTCCTTTCGACTAATGAAAATGTCAACAGTTAGTGCTCCTTCACTTAGAAAGCAAATGATCAGACGATCATATGATCAATATGCATGCTAGGCGCTAGCTAGAAAAAACTTGGTCATACATACAAACATACATTTTCAATGGCCCGCTAATCCTTCATGAGGGTCGCGGGGGTAGGATGCTCAGGTGGACCCTCCATCCTTCTCGATCCTCCGCCATTGACTCCCAACTCATCAGGATGAATCCCTAGACGGCTCCAGGAGAGATGTCGGACTTGGTCCAACCATCTATTTCTAGGCCTACCGGATGGCACGTCTTGGAAGCCGGTCTGGGGACATACGCACTACCATCGAAGCATCGATCGTTCCGTTCGGAGAAGTAGCTGCTCAACATTGAGCGCCTCGCGTACTCTGGTGTTGCGCACTCGATCCCTACGAGTTATTCCAGCAACATCGCGAAGGAACCTCATTTCGGCAGCTTGTATCCGCGATCTTATTCTTTCGGTCACTACCGAAATTTCATGACCATAGGTGAAAGTTGGAACATACACCGAGTTTAAAACCGATAGCTTAGCTCGAACACTAAGTTCGCCCTTCTTTATAACAGATTGGCCAAGCTCTCTCAAAATGGATCCAGCCTGACCAATTCTACAGGATAACTTGGCATTGCTCTTCCCATCACTCGTAAATAAGACCCCGAGGTACTTAAACTTATCCACCTGCTTCAGTGGAACTCCACTAACACGCAGAGTGCACTGAATGGGTTTTTTGGAAACGACCATTACTTCTGACTTGTTCACGTTGATCCTCATTCCAGCATCATCACAAACGGCTACAAATCTTTCGAGTGCGCGCTGAAATTCGGTTTGAGAGGACTCAAGGATGACCAAATCATCCGCAAAGAGCAGATGACTAATCCTTAGGTCTTCCACTTCGAAGCATTCCCCGCCACGGCTGCGCTGCAACATCCAATCCATATATGCAATGAAGAGGAGAGGTGACAAAACGCACCCCTGGCGCAGTTCAACGGCCACAGTGAAAGGTATTGATTTAACACCGTTTATCCGAACACAGCTTCTACAGTTCGTATATAAAGACTGAATCGCCCTCAACAGGGAACCATCAATCCCATACTCCTGCAGTACACTCCAGAGTGTGAATCGAGGAACCCTTTCATATGCTTTTTCCAAATCCACGAAACAAGTGTAGACAGGTTTAGCATACTCCCAGGCCTTCTCAAGAATCATTCTGAGAGTGAATACTGGTCGGTTGTGCTTCTACCGGGACGAAAACCGCACTGCTCATCCCCCAAACTGCTCTCAAGTACAGCTCTGGAACGCTTTTCTAGCATCTTAGCGAAGACTTTTCCAGGAAGACTTAAAAGAGATATACCCCTTTTGTCCCCTTTTTTAAAAAGAGGAACTATAACCCCCATTTTCCAATCACCAGGTGTTTCACCGCATTCCCAGGCCACTTTAATGACACGCGAGAGCCATTGCACTCCGTCTTTACCTAAAGCCTTGAGCATTTCTGGCCGAATTTCATCCACACCAGCAGATTTGCCAACCTTTAGCGCTTAGATCGCCAAAGTTACTTCCTCTACCGTAGGACTACTTTCCGCCCTACTCTCGACCATAGGTCTGTCATCTTCGGTGCCCTTTTCGGGATTGACCAATTCCGAAAAGTGCTCGCTCCATCGCCGTAAGATGTCCTCCTCATTGGAAAGAAGTCTACCGTCTTTGGATTTGACTCCTTCAACGATATTCAACTTTTTTCCTCTGAGTCGGCGGATGGTCTGCCAAAACATCTTATTTGCAGATCTGTGGTCACGTTCCAATTTCTCGCCAAACTCCTTCCAAGACTGTTCTTTCGCCGTTTTCACAGCTAATTTGCAAGTTCTTCGCGCCTCAGTGGTACCGATTTCGCGAATCGGAGTTCCCCAAGTGAATCCACACCTTAAAGGCTCTCTTCTTCTCTCTGATGCCTTCTTGAACTCCGGGCGTTTCAAACCAAGTAGTTCTTTTCTCACCACCAGCCGCCACACCAAGCCGCTTCGCTCCACAAACATCTCCCGCAGTGGCAATAACCGCTGTTGAAAACAGTTGCCGTTCTTCCTCTACATTTGATGGAACAGTTGGAATTTGTTCAAACCTTTCAGATATTTGCCGCGTAAGTGTCTCCCGTATCTCATCGTTCTGTAACCTTTCCCATAGTATGCGTGTAACCATCCTTGGTTTACGCTTTGGTAGGGGAGGCACTCTCTCGCTAAGATACAATTTGCACAGCACTAAGTGATGATCAGTTGAGAGTTCGGCCCCTCTCAATACGCGAACATCACAAACCATTCTCTTCAGACACGATGATACCACAAGGAAATCGATCAGCGCCTTCTGCTAAAGACTCTGACGGTACTATATGTATTTGTGAATGTCTTTGTGTGGAAAAATAGTGTTCATGATGGATAAGCCATTTTCACAACAAAAATCCAACAACTTCTTTCCGCTCGCGTTTTGATCAGGTCACCGTTCCTCCCACTCAAACTCCCCCATGTTATAACAACTACACCCACATGAGCTTTTCAAGGGCAACATCCACTTCATCTAAGAAAGCTGCATACTCTGACTGAAGGTTCGGTGCATACACCTGCACCAATGCCAGAGTTGATCTTTTAAGCTTGAGCTTTAAGATCGCAACTCTCCCTCCAAATGGTATCCACTCCAATACTCTGTCTGTCAACCTGGGACTTGTGAGTATCCCCAATCCCGCCTGAGCGGAAATTGAGGGTGCGACTCCTGACAGGAAGAGCTTCCACCCATCCAAAAGGTCCACAGTTTTAGAACGTATCTGATTTGTTGAAGAGATGCCAACTATATCTAATCGACTTTTGTGAATGCTATTTGTGTTGTGTACAGGTACTTGAAATATTAATCTTGGTCAAAAAATGGAATTAAATCGTAACCATTTTCGTGCGATGATTTTTTATGACTTTCGACGTGGATTTAACCAACAACAGTGTGTCGATCAACTCACTTCGACTTTTGGTAATGAAGCACTATCTCGAGCCACCGTGTTTCGCTGGTTTTTTTAATTCAATCGTGGTCGCACTTCGCTACCGTGGCAAGAAATGTTTAAAAATTCAATCGCGGTGCTTCAAAAGACGTCTATAAAATGGCAACGAATCATGGATCTATGCATATGAACCCGAAACTAAACAACAATCGACTGTATGGGTCTTTCAAGACGAGCCAAATCCAACAAAAGTTGTTCGCGCACGAAGCACTTCGATGCAAATGGTCGCCTGTTGTTTCGGAATAATTAGACATGTCACCACCGTGTCATTAGACCAACGTAGAATGGTCAATTCTGAACGGCACACCACCATTTGTTTGCCAGAAGTGCTCGGAAATATAAGAGAAACCAATCGCAGAAGACGAATTATTCTCCACCACGACAATGCAAGCTCTCACACATCGGCTCAAACAAGTGAATTTTTGAGAATTCAAAACATCGAATTGATGGGTCATCCGTCGTTCAGTAGTCATTTGGCACCCAGTGATTTCTTCTCATTCCCGCAGATCAAAAATAAAATCCGCGGTCAACGTTTACGTTTTTCAACGCCTGAAGAAGCGGTTGATGCGTTCAAATCACATGTTTTGGAGGTACTTCAATCGGAGTGGAAAAGAGCTTCGAAAATCGGTTCGACCGCATGCAAAAGTGTATTCTTCTTCATGGAGAATATTTTGAAAAACAAAGCCATTTTCAATTATAAATATTTATTTTTACTTGTCTATCTCAAAACTTAAGTAGCAACATACGTAAAACTACACTCTTGAATGGACTGTATATTTTTTTGTATCTTGACCGTGTGCGAAAGATAAATGGCAACTGAATCAACATTTGACATAGATTCAGTTGCGTCGATTTCAATTGATTACATGAAGGCCACTAATGTAATGAAATAGCTCACTTCTTGGCCAAGGTCGGTATAGCATCGCCTTTCACTGTCCCGGAACCCTTCTGTGGTGTCAGCAAGGTTCCATTCAAGTATTACACCATGAAAGAGAGCCCGAAACAAGCCAACGATGCGACTTCCCCATTAGTGGGCCTTATACCCTATCTGCAGACTATGCCTAGAGAGCGACGAAACCTCTGTCCATGTAATCACACTCCAAGTGAGAAAGCGGACTCTTGCCAGCAAACTCATTTCACCAACTGGCCTTGCAGCGATACACGCAGAGAAACTAATAAGCTGTATGGATGCCTCTGAAGTGAACAACCTGATCTAGAATACAATGGGTCGGCACAGTATGACTATCCAAGAGACCACAGTACCAGAGCCGTTCATTTGATCAATTTTATTATTATTGAATCCGGCGGATTGATTGCGGAGGGATCTCATTCGATCCGCACATATTTCCCATCATTGAAACTGTCGGCTAGCAAGTGAACGAATGTCGGTAAGGAAGTGACAGAAAGTAAGCATTATTGAAACCGCAAACGATTCGCACTCCATACAAAGTCCGAGGTTTTCAATACGCATCAAAATAGCTGCGGATTACGGTAACAGTTGGTCATTTTTCTCTTCGAAATGATGAAAAGCAATAAAAGTATGTTTTAATATACGAGTACATATGAAGATAGATAGACAGATACGTATCTGAATTTAGGTTTGGACGGACTACAAGTCATCCTTACGAAAGAAATTGGCCCATAATAAACGTGAGTTGAACGCTACAGGTGGTAGGGAAAACAATGAAGTTCATTTCACTCCTTTGGAGGACGATGTAATTAAACGCATGTGCTTGAAAGACTCCATGGATGGTTTGCTTGAGACAAAGAATTATGGTACACCAATAAAAACCATTGCCTCTACCTGCAGTATGCCACAATATATGGATATGTCTCTTGAAAGTGAAATGAACTTGCTAGATGTAGATGTATATTATTGTGAGGTGCAAGTGCACTGCGACATATATCTATTGTGCCCCTCATACTACGGCTCTAGCCGATGATATACTCGGTCTAGAGCACTTCCTCAAGTCCAGCTGCTACAGCAAACCGGAGTATCTTCAGCGGATCCAGCGAAGGTAAATCCGTTTCTAATAGGAGGTAGGCACCTTGGTGATTCCTTCTTTTGTGGATCAATGCTTCGCATTCCGTAAGAAGGTGCGCTGGTGTTTCTGCAAAGTCCCTGCAGAATCTGCAGTGTCCGTCTCCTTCTATTCCCAGTTTCCTAAGGTGCTCCTTAAGTCTGCAGTGACCCGTTAACATGCCCACCAAGATGCGACGTCGATTAGTACTAACTCTTAGTTAGTTAGAACTCTTTTCTGGTTGTATTTCCCCAGAATTTATTTTGCCTGTCTTATTTGGGGGATATCGTCCCAATGTTTGGCCCATTTGTTCTCTTCCTCTTTCCTTAAGTCTTCCCTTATTTTGTGGGGTCCTATCCCACAGAAGGGTTCTGGTCCAAGGAACGGCATGTCTGATCCGTTTCTAGCTAGTTCATCAGCTGCTTCGTTTCCCTCCACTCCTACATGTCCTGGTACTCAGTAGAGAGTTACTTTGTTTGTTTCTCCCAGTTTGTTGATCCTGGTGATACATTCCCATACCAGTTTGGATCTTATCTCGTGCGAAGTCAGTGCTTTAATAGCGGCCTGGCTGTCTGACAGTATTGCGATGTCTTGCCCGCGATATTTCCTGTCTAGGTTGAATTTCGCGCATCTTTCGATCGCGTGAACTTCTGCTTGAAATATACAGTGATTCTGAGTTTCTAGTCCTCGGCCCGTACACTCCTGCCCCAGTGCCAGTAGATGTTTTCGATCCGTCTGTGTGCCATTTAATTGTGTGTTGTTTGAGTTGGTATTTATCGGATTCGCTGCTCCAGTCTCTTTTGCTGCTCAGCTTTGAGTCAAATTTCCTTTCAAAGCAGTATTTCTTCACCATATCATCTCTGGGCCAATCCAGAAGCGGCACTGATTTGGATAGGGTTACTCGCTCTTTATTTGCGATGCATGTTCCTTTCCCGATGCCCTCTTTGCTGATTTTCAATATGGTCTCCTTGGCGATTCGCTCTAGCAATATGTGCAGCGGAGGTATACCTACGATCACTTCTAGTGCTGCTGTATATGCAGGCCAATTTTTGCACTTTGTTGAGTGATGTCCTCGTCGTGGTTAGCCTAGTTCTGTTAACCCATACCACTGCCCCGTAAGTGATGATGGGTCTTACTATCATCTGGTACATCCATCTCAGTGTGGCTGGGCTGCAACCCCAAGTTTTTCCTGAAATGCTCCTGCACACCATAAGTGCTCTGATGGCTTTGATTACCACAGTTCCTACATGTTCTCTCCAGAGGAGTTTAATGTCTAATGTTAGACATAGATACTTGACCTGTTTTTGTGGGTCGACCCTGAACCCTTCCAACAGGATAGGTTGCATATACTTTAGCTGTCTCTTCTTGGTAAAGGGTATCACAGTGGTTTTGGTAGGATTCACTCTAAGTCCTACCGTTTTACACCACTTTCGTAGACCCCCTTTAATTGATTTTGCATAGCGTTTCTTCAAATTTCCCTCTTGCGACAATGACTATATCGTCGGCGTACCCCTGGCACGTAATGCCGACATATGTCAGTTTGTGCAGTAGTTTATCTGCTACTAGGCTCCACATCAATGGTGATAATACCCATCCTTGTGGGCAGCCTCTAGTGGTGCCTATTGTGATGGTTTTTTGTCCCACCTCTATCTCAGCAGTCCTAGTTCTTAGCATCTCACACATCCAGTTACTTGTGTTACAAGTTACAATGAACTTGCTAACTAAAACATCTGATGACAAAAGCAATACGTCCATAGGCTTGACCAGGCAAATGACCAGGACACCTGCAATACTATATCACCTAATAACGACAGAAGAACCGTCGAGAGAAAAACCAAAGCCATTACAACTACTTGCACTAAAAGCAGGTAACTGTGAAAGAACAAATGTATGAACAAATATCCAAACTGCTTTTAACTGTTAGAGAACAATCCGGGGAAACAAATTCTTGTTTGGAAAAGAAAATGGAATGCAATCCATCAGTTACTGCTTGATGAAATAAAAAGGCACAAGGAACGCATGGAACAACTCGCGGTAAAGAAAAAAAATAATTAAAAAGAGATAACCTTCAACTTGAGTTAATGATTTCCATTGTTTTCAAAATATTTCGCCTGTTTTGAATATTTGTTGAGGAATATTTTTATTTGACAGAAAAAGGGCTGAATTCGATGTCGTTAATAATTTGCTTTTGCGCACCGATAATGTAGTTCATCCGGCGGTTTCTATAATGGGATCACACAGAGAAAGTGAATAGGTGCGAATCGGATGAGATCCCACCGCAATCAATCCGCCGGTTTCAATAATCGGCATGAATATCTGCAAAAAGCATGCAGCAAGTTATCAGATCAGCTGTACGGCTTTCATAAGGCATGTTCGACAGTAGACGTAATAGAATTACTAAAAAGACTGCAAAAGGTTTCTACGAATGAAATAAGTTCAGATTAGGTTAACCTGAGTTATAAAGCTTTCATAAAACACCAACGTGATCCCTGGAAAACCTCTTAAAGGCTCAAAGCATTTGATTTTACTGGAAAAAGATCGATGAAATCTATTTCTTCCAATTTATTAACCCTTGGCCTCTCATTTGAATGCGAGAGGTATATATGTATTTACGTTATGTATTCTGCGACAAATATGGCATGGCAGTATCCATTATATTGTGTTTGCTCAAAAGACAGTGTCCACACAGGATTTCTATTATTATTCTTAAGAATTTCCTTATTTGTCTTGCAATCTAGCGTTTAACTAAGGGATTAGAAACCCCACGTTCGAGTATTTTTCACTACCTTCAGTTTGCATTTTTGGTTCTGCACCTTGACCACACACACTATAGTGTTTTGACTTTCAGTACTGACTTCAAATTTCAGTCGTATCTTAGTGGCGTATAACAAGACTCTTAGCTGTATCCACCGCTATGGATGGGGATTAGAGAAAAAAAAATTAATATTACGTCAATATGCCAAGTAGTGATGCTGCATGTGTCTTGCTGTGTGTAGCGTATAAATTCTACCAGAAATAACAAGGTCATAAATGATTGCTTTTAAATTCACAACCATACGCATGACGGTTGTTCTTCTTACAGTGCATGTGCTTCATAATGAACGCTTATAACGTGTTTTTCCAAAGTTTAGAATTTCTCAGTGAAAAGAAACGACAAAGAGAAAGACTACATGACTCATGTGGTGTCGTTTAAGCTCAACTGACAAAGTGGTTACGTCTACAACCAATGCGCAATAGTGTCCAGTACTGTCAATTAAGAAATATCTAAACTCTCATGAAGCTTCCTGTCGAACTCTTAAAAATAGAAACTTTCACGTCAAGTATTGTAATCTCTGTTCCGAAAGAAGAAAATCCACGAGCTATACAGACGTCCACAAAATCACATTATTCCATTAACGCTGAAGTAAATCCTTATCCGACACATTCTGCAATCTACTTTTACTTAATTGACTTAATCCTGAAACAAACATAAACCAGAACATAGCAACTTCAACGGGCAACAAGCGAAAACCAAATCCACCTGTCCATTAGTTGATGAAACAAAAGCAACTACACCAGTTTCCCCGGTCTCACCGCTTACTATTAATTGACAATTCAAGACCAAACTCCTATTTACCCTGGATACATATTCCGACATTGTGACAGCAAACTGTCTCTGACGCCTATCGAATTATTTCACGAAATTCCCGGAATATGTCACCAAAAAACCAGAACCCGTTCACATCCACGCAAGAGATGCACTTGCTGGCCAGTGGAATTTTTCGCGCCTTTTTAACATTTCCGACATGTACCAACGTCAGTACCAACATCCAGAGTGCCATCATTGTGTGCGCGCATTCGTCTACCTTATATGGGCACCTAATGCATGGTTGCTTGTTTGAAAGTGACACATTTCCAACAAGGTTTTCGTCGATATTTTCATCCAAGAAACACGCACTTCGGTATATTTTGTATGAAGGTACCTGTGAGATGTGCGCCTGCGCTCGGCTTAAAAAGGAAAGAAAACCAATTTACATAAATTGTTTGTACACAATTCATATCCCAGGGGACATAAGAGGAAACAAGAAATCGTTTAAAAATGCAAATAACACATTTCTGGAGAAAAATGTCTCCCGTGTCTGACGTGATAAAAGGTATCCACATTGGAATGCTACAATAAGACGAACAGCCTCATTTCTTAAAAGACTTCTAAGTAGCTCTCATGTAATTCATAAAATTATTATCATCATCGTGTTAATCACGCTATGGGCTGCAACAAAGGAGAAGAGGTCCCTACGTCTAAAAATATAAAAAGATACATTTTTTGCGGGCAAAAACTATAAAAAGATACTCTTCATCCTCATCAAGTTGGATCTGCATCATTATAAGTGATTAAGCTGTACAATTGTCGGTAGTCGTCTGTTTTTTTTTTGGTCTGGATATCATTCACAGACTGACTATCGTGCATTTCATGGGTCAGTCATTCCGAATTGAATTGCCACAGCATGCCAAATGGCGCATCATCAAGCAAAGGCATATAAAAACTCTATACCCGAGGGGGGAAACGACTTGAAGTACCACGTTCAACTAGTTCGTCGTCGTCGAGGTTCTAATAACCTATTAAATTATAAAAATTAGCACAAATACGAGAGAAACCTTCAGAGTCTAGGCTAGATAATCGTACTTCTTTTTTGCAGTTTACTGTCTGGTAACGTCGCAATGAACTACAAAGTACCATCCATCAGCGAAAGAGACTTTTGTTTCTTGTCGCTCAGTTTCACCCGCTAATAATTACCCTCAAGGTAGACCGCTGATACATATGTACGTACTGCCGCTGATACATATGTACTTGCCCTAGAATAGAGAAAGATCAAGGCGCAAATAAGAAAAATTGCAAACCGTCATCCATACAATGGCGACAAGTTTTCTATATTCACACAAGCACACACTATAAAGCCGATAGATGCAGAGACATAAATTGACCTCCAAAGTCGGTCGTTTGTACTGTTCCACTACCGTAAGTGGCTTGAAAGAAAAGGTTAAGTCACACTAAAAACAAAAAAAAAAACGAAGCCAAATAGCGAACTTCCACAGTAGATACCTCATGTATCTATTTGTATTATTTGTATCTATTGGATGTTTCTGGGTAGCAATACCGATAGAATTCGAAAGATATTTACAGTTATTGTGATCCGGACACCATTAGTTGTTGCTGTTGTCTCTTTGTGAACTGTCTTCCAGGTCTCTCTCTGTGTGGCGGTCTTAGAGTCGGTAAAGTCATATAATCTACAATCGAATTGGATTAGTTGCATTTCTTTTTCTATGCAATTCTTTTGTAGACAATTCTTGGTACAGAGAGCAGCTGCCACCATTTGAATATGGTTAAATTCTCCATATAGAGACAGGTCGGAATTGGTAAAACGTTTTAAGCCATTTTTGGAGCTCGAATCAACTGTAGGGTGGAAATGAGATGCATTAAACGTGGAGAAAGAAAGTTAATTTTTGTCACTCGACAAAAGAATCGGTTCGTATCAAGGAATCGAATGTACCGCAAAGAGGGACTAAAGATTGTATCGATGAAATCCTTATAGAGAGATTATTTGACTGCAGATTAGAGATTATGTGCAACAATGTTCTGTTCCTTTGAGTAGGATAAGCTATACGTTTGGAAAAAGAAAGATCACGAAAGGTCAGCCAAGGAGTTGAAGAGATGATTTAATGTGGGGAACCTCAGTGGGAAAGACTTTCTTGATAAGGATCCAATGGAATTTTGGTTTGTGGTTACTGATAAATAGATAAATAGTTATCACATAAATCTATGGTATTAGACATACAGTAGTTGAAGTGCCAATGGGAAGATCACAATTGAATGGAATGAAAACCGCTATAAAGGACATCTAGTAAGATATTGTATTTCAACTTAAGATGAGAAGCACTTGAACATGATGCAATCTTCTGAGCATGTTCATTAAATATACACTTACTTTAAATTCTAGACAGGAAATCTGAGTATTATTAACCTGAACCAGTTAGCGATGAATTAAACTACCATATGGTTGCGGTTAATGCTGGGTTCGTTAATAACGTGATCAAAGGTATTTAGGAACAAAAGAAATACCAAATGCCATCGACTGACTAAATACTTCTAAGGAATTCTAAAATACTGTCACATTAAGTCGCCATTATGGGATAATTTTAACTTCTTTGACGTTATGACTTGAAGATAGGAAATGACAAGAAACATTGCCATACAACGGACCTCTTACCAAAAGCTGTTTCGCAAAAGCCATGGTACAGCGCCCTCACTCTTGTCAAGCAAAACAAAGACTTAGACGTGTAACCCTGATACAACTATTTAAAAAAACATGGTATTGGGCTATGGTAAATTGTTTCTAGAACTCGAGCAGATTACGAGACAAAAAAGAGATAATAGTTTTCCTGCATATTCTTGTAAGAGTCATAGCTAGAGTTTAGGTAAAACTTACGATAGGGATACCTGTCGAACCGAGCTGCCATTCTGCCTGATCCTTTTCACATTTATGTTCAATATATCATAGTTTGGCAAATCATCATGATCAGACTCACACTTGAAGAACGCTGGTAAATTTTCCAAATTTACATTGAAAATTGGTCGTCAATTCGTGAAACTTATATAGACTTTGTAATTTGTATGGCTCACATAATCGTCCATCTGAGCTAGCCATCCGTCGAACTGTGGATAAATGGCATACCACTTACTCTCTTTATGTTGCAATAATACCAACACGTCGAAAGAATGTGTGTTCTGAAGAAAATATTGCCGCAGTTAACGAAAGAGTACAAGAAGATTCAAATTTATTTATTTGTTTTCGATCGCAACAATTGGATCTTGGCCTACATCCGTATAAGATTCAGCCAATGTAGTTCTATCGGGCTTGAAAAAGGTACCCTGCACAATTCAAAGCCAAAGTTTTCTCAAAAAACACAATTATGAGGAAATATGTGAAAGAGATGAATAATACTGGACCCTAAATTCAAGTGCCTAACATTTGCTGATATCTTTTGCATTATTTGAGTGGATTTGACTTTGCTTTGCTCCGCGACTGAAAACTTAGGCTACTTTTTCTAAGTTGTCAGCGGTAGCTACTCGTATGAGTGTCACTCGCAGATGTCCATGCATCAACCAACAGTCACCTGAACATAAAAAAAAAATCCCATCAAAGCATCTGAAACTATTTAACCAGAAAGAGAATTGTGCACTGCGTACAAGGACCGTATCGAGTGTAACTGCTCTGGGATTTGAATCATCCTAAAGATCTTTTAGGATGATTCGAATCCTAAAATGAATGATGCGTAGCAAAATCACCTCCTCACGGTGCCCGCTGGATAGCTATCTGATAGTGGACTAACGATGAGCGTATGCTAAGTCTGACGATACATGTGTAGCTGAACACTCAGACCTGCGTAAGCACATCTGGGTGAACTTCAGCAGGCATATGTCTAACCGGACGAGGCATCTCTTGTTGACCTGATTGGCTGAAATATGCGTCTCAGAAATATGCAACCGCTCCTCCGAAGGAGGACACGCGGCGGATGAATTCTCCCGATGGAATCAACCGTGACGCCTACAGCCCAGCGGATACTTTACTTGAGCTACTTCGACATATTTGGAGCTTAGGTCTGTAATGATTTTCAATACTGCGTCAGGGTACTGGAAAAGAGATGGTGGCGGATGAAACCTTAACGCGCCAACGGCAGCGCTCATATCCCCGAAGTGGTTTACTAATATCGGTGTTTCCGGCCTCTTGTCCTAGGGGTAAAAAAAAAAAGGATCTGGTCCTCCAGGTTGGGGTTGTGCCGTCGGGTTAACTTCCCTACCACGTAAAAAACCTTCGGTTGAGAAGCAACAAACAGCCTCGGATACGGATGATTTTACTGTTGACGACCCAAGCAAACGTGAAAAGAAAAACGATCTTCGTGCACGTGGAATGTTAGGTCCCTCTACAAACCACGAGCAGCCGAACAACTTGCGGAGGCCCTAGAGTGTTTCAAAGCAGACATTACCGCCATCCAAGAAGTATGATGGGATGCGCCAGGCAAAAGGATGATGAAAAACTGCGACGTCTACTACGGCGATTGCTACAAACAACAAGGATAGCGTCTATTCGGATGCGGTGCGGATTTGTCATTGGACGCAGACTTACGCAACAACTCTTCAGTTTCCGGCATGTGAACAAGCGCCCCATGACTGCCGTATCAAGGCTAAATTTGAAAACCTTGCCCTTATATGCGTTCACGCCCCTCACAAGAAGAAGGACGACGCGACTAAGGATGACTTCTACAAGCTCTTGGACAAGACGTATCAGCAAAATTAAAATTATCCTAGGTGATTTTAACGCAACAGGAAGGAAGAGAGGACGTCTTTAGTAGCGTGGTCGGAAAGCACATCCTGCACGACATCACATCCGGCAACGGACTCATGCTAGTCCACTTTGCGGCGGGACGAAACTTTGTCGTAGCTAATACGCGGTTCCCACGTCTCACAAGGGAACATTGCTCTCCTTTGATCGAAAAACTGTTAACCAAATCGATCACATTGCGATCGACGCAATGATCGACTTTCCGAAGAGTCAACGTGGACTCGGATTACTACCTAGTTGTAGCCAAGGTACGGATGCGGATATCCAGAACGGAGGGAAATCAACGAAACACTGTGATGAAATTTGACGTCGGGCGGCTACAATCGCAAGAGACCGCCAGAGCCTTTGCCGATCGAGTTTCTTCTAATCTTAATCTAAGTCCTATGCCGCCAGGAGCAAATGCGAAAGACCAGTGGCAGCGTTGCCAACAAGCCATCAGAGATGCCGCCTCTGATGTACTGGGTTTCTCTCGCCCACCACAACGAAACCCCTGGTTTGATGAGGAATGCCGGCAAGCACATGCAGCTAAACAAGAGGCGTACAAAGCGGCGCTGCATAGAAGGACTAGAGCTGCTCGCGAGGTCTACGAGCGGAGGAGAAAAGAGGATCATCGACTTCTCAGAAAGAAGAAAAAGGAGCATGAGAAGCGCTCGATCGAGGAGATTTATTGCAGGAATGATGTTCGAAAATTTTACCAAAAGGTAAAAGGAACATGCCAGGGTTTCAAAGTCAGAGCAGAAGCCTGCAGGGACGAAAATGGTAATATAGTAGTAGAACCACTCAATCAATCAATCGGTGCTGAGGATATGGAAGGAACACTTCTGCAGACTGTTAAACGGCGATGATGACCAATATTCCGCTGTCAGGCAGAATGAGCAATTCAACAGTGACGATGACAGTCAAGCTTCCCGTCAATCCGATCAGGATGAAGTGAGGATAGCGATATATAAACTTAAATCCAACAAAGCTGCTGGAGCCGACGGCCTTGCCGCTGAACTTTTCAAAGCAGGAGGAGATGAGTTGGTAAGGAGCATACACCAGCTCATCTGTAAAGTCTGGTCGGACGAAAGTATGCCCGATGAATGGAACATCAGCATCGTTTGCCCGATCTTGAGGAAAGGATACCCTCTGAACTGCGCCAACTACAGAGGTATAAGTCTCCTCAACATCGCATATAAGATCCTGTCTGCCGTATTATGTGAACGCCTAAAACAGATCGTCAGCAACCTGATAGATCCTTATCAGTGCAGTTTCAGGCCGGGAAAGTACACCATTGACACCATTGACACCATTCACACTACGGCAGATCTTGGAGAAGACCCATGAATATAAAATCGACACGCACCACCTCTTCATCAATTTTAAAGTTGCCTATGATAGCGTGTATAGAGACGAGTTATACAGAGCCATGTCTAGTCTTGGCATCCTTGCCAAGCTCGTCCGTTGGTGCAGAATGACGATGGAGAACTCTCGCTGCTCCATCAAAGTTGGTAAGAACATCACCGAACCGTTCGATGTCAGGAATGGTCTTAGGCAAGATGACGCGCTGTCATGCGATCTCTTTAACATAGTACTTGAGAGAATTGTACGAAACTCACAAGCCAACACCGGAGGTACAATCTTTTACAAGTCTGTACAACTATGACATTGACAGCGGGCCGTCAATGGGGCATTTACGAGTATTGAGATCGAGGCAGCAAAGATGGGTTTAGCGTTCAATGAAAGCAAAACAAAATATGTTATATGCTGTATACAAAAAAGGACACCCAGCATGCTCAGGTTGAGTTTTTTGGAGAAAACACCACAACCCACCCCACCTTCGTTCTTAGAGCCATCTGTAACGAAGTGAACCGAGTATTTCTCAGTACACCACTGATACGCACAGATGCATATCTTTGCACCTTAACTAGTTGAGTGAGGTGGACAGCCCTATTAAGAGCAGACCACCATAAAAGTGATCACGTGTATGTCAAATACCTCCTGAGATTCATATTCCCATCTAGTGTAAATTCAGTAGTTTTCTTTGCAGGTTTCCAGGGTAAATATAGGCACAATGGACCCGTGTACGTCTAAATTAAAAGTGACTTATGTCACAAGACACCTATGCACGTAACCTTACTTAAGTCGATTACCTTTGCCGTCCCTTTTTTTTTTTTAAGCATAAGATAGTACTTCACAATCTATCAACTAATTTATAAAATTTTCTAAAGTTTTCTTCAGTCACAATTGCATTCATCTATGGTATGTACTCGAATGTGTGTATCTATTAGTGCACTTCCCCACGTAGTGAAAAATACATCCCATCGACAGATTTTTCATTGTGCATTCATAAAACAAATTGCAAACAACAATGCCATACAAATGATTCCTTTTCTCTCTTCTATTGTATCTAAGAAATCACGAAATTATTTTTTTGGTACACTATATGCAACTACTGAAATTTTTATTTTTTGTTTTTGTGATGTTACGTATTGTGGCAAAATGCATTGTTGCCGTCGGTAGTGGTTTCATCTCTGGGGTACCACTGTTGCAGAAAAAAAAAAGAAGTTGTTATTCAGAGTGAAAATAGTTTCACGTCTCTGACCTTAGGACCAGGCATATACAGATCTAATGAGACGATGTAACAATCTTGTTAGATGAACATTTGTTCGTTTATTTTTCGCGGTAGTCGCAAAAGGTTTTTGTTTTGATATTAGAAGGAAGTTTTCTTTTGCTTACAATCTAGCATATACGGATGACCCTTCTTAGTTCAACTTTATAAGGAAGATTGTGGTTTTAACAATCTCACAGATGAGATGTTATGTGATTATAAAATTGGCATAAGGGCATGGGAGTTATTTGTTGGTACTTGTTAAGGTAATTTTTAGCAGGGATGAGGTACCTGATGGGTTTATAATTTATATCTCGTAGGATTATTTTTACTTTATCGACTTTGAATTGCTCAATTAGATGAGAGATGATGGTGCATTGTTGATGTGCAATAAGTGGCATACTGTGGGACGATTTGCGTTGTAGACTGGGGATAGCTCTTACTCCCTATGAGCTAGAGTGTATCTCTGAATCAATTTGTGAAAGTAATGGACATAGACTTTGGTCATTTAAGAAGTTTTCGGACGGTGAGATATTCCCTATCCATTTGCTAGCAAAGTAGTAATAAGTTACACAAGGAAGCGGAACTAACATATCACCGGTGATTGATATAAATTTTCAGAAATTTAACCAATGTTCAATTCAAATGTGGCATTATTTTGGGCGAAGGCAATAAAACAGAAACTGACTCATTTTCTGTAACTGAAGTAACTGACCAACGTATCTCCGGTTGTTCGAGTTATTACTGTTCCTCTCTAATTTTGTGTCCATGCTGTTATTAGAGAAAACTTAACATAGCCGTTATCAGCATGCGTTTGTTCGAAATATTTTGAGGTATTCATATGAAAAATAGTGTTCTAGCATAACCATGTAAATACAGGGTGTCCGCCGGGAACGTATACTACTTTGTTTTGCCGCCATTTTGGTAAACATTAGTCTTGACAGTTCATATTTGGCAGTCGTGAAGTAGACACGTGGCAAATTTATTATGGAAAAATATTCGATAAACCAACGTGTTTTAATCGTTAAAACATTTTATCAAAATCAATCATCGATTACTGTGACGATGAGAAAGTTACGTGAAATTTTTGGGAGAAACAACGTGCCAACAAAACGCACTATTTATCGTGTAGTGAATGATTTCGAAGAAAGAGGGTCTGTAGGTGATAGGCCCAAGCATGGGCCACAACGTACTGCAAGATCGGCTGAAAACATTTCTGCTGTTCAAGAAAGTGTTCAAAACAATCCATCAACCTCAATTCGACGCCGTGCTCAGGAGCTTGAAACTGTGAATGGGGAGCGATATCGTGATATGATTGAAAACTTTTTAACGCCATAACTGCATGCTTTGGGCTTGATTAACATGTGGTATTAACAAGACGGTGCCACATCGCATACAGCCAGGATTACAATGGAATTACTGCGAGACCTCTTTCCACAACAAGTTATTTAAAAAAATGGTGATGTTGATTGGCCTCCACGGCCGCCTGATTTGACTGCTCCTGACTTTTTTTTGTGGGGATATCTGAAAAGCAAGGTTTATGCAAACAAACCAGAAACGCTTGAGCAACTCGAACAAAATATTCGTGATGAAATTAATGAAATACCGCGTGAAATGTGTGAGAATGTAATGAAAAATGTGCTCAAAAGCGCTCGTATTTGTGAGACTAGCAGAGGCTGACATTTACCTGATATTGTATTCCATACATAATTGCCGACATTAAATAAAACATTTATCAATATAAGATCCATTCTCTTTCATTTAATCAAAAATTATAAACAAACAAAGTAGTATACCTTCCCGGCGGACACCCTGTACCTTCACTACATAAACATCTACGTTTTTAGAGTGTACTATGTAAGCCTCAACACCTTGCGTGTTTGTGCATTACAGGAGTGATAAGAGGAAATCCCACTTTTGCATTTGAAGTCTTACTATATGCCTTCTTCCTCTGTTTCTATTAAAGCTAGAAAAACCTCTATACCGCATAAATATGGTGCTTGGACGACGGATCAATATCAGCGTAAAACCCAGATATATAAGACCGGAAAGCATTCTCAGTAACATGCCCGGTTATCGAGAGAAGTTACTCGACACTATGGTGGAAACAGCTTTTCGAAATTTTCTCCTGGATCGTTCGGAATGTAGCAGTGAGATGTGAATTGTAAAGTTGAACTGGCTAGGGCGATGTAACTATGTAACGCTGGCCTAAGTATCTAGTCACGCACGTGTCCAGGAACATGAAAAAGGTGAGACTGGCGCACAATCTTCTCTAGGCTACTGCTCATTGGTTCACAGACGTGACATGACTAAAGTACTACGGATATTGGCACGGACTGAATTAATGCTGACTTTCGAAGGGGATGAGTATCCAAGTATCTGCTCGGACTAAACAGATGTGACTTGAGAACCTTAGTGGGTTAAACGAATTTGAGTTTTGTCTTAAGGCGGATGCCCTCCTTAGAAAATCATTTCCTTTGGAAGGACGAGCTGATCAAACTCAGCCTTGCCAGTCATCTCTGCTTTGCAAAGGTTAGGAACAAGTTTAGAGATCTTGGCTCGGTGCACAATCGCTGATAAGAAGGCAATGGCCGGCTATGCTGAAGTACAATAGACTGTCAGGTATACGTGTTTGTCGACTTCAGATAACGCTCACCAAATGCAATGCAATAAATTACAAACCTCTCAAATGGGACCGGACGAGTAGGTATTATACCACCCACCTATTTGGTTCATTTAGCTGCCAAATTATTCTTTCGCGTAAGGAGAGTCGCGTATAGTATTTCATCTGAAACTTTGCTAGCTGAAATCTGTGCTGTGGCGATCCTTCAAAAGTATGTTGTAATGTCCAGCGGATCTTGTACGAAAGAAATTAAGCTTATTGGCCTAAATACCTTTGCGAATAAATACAAACCATCGCCTATCAATGTCAGTAGAACGAATATTCGAATGCGACTCGAGGTCTGTGAGACATAGTTCAGTATGATTCTTCTTTAAATTTTAATTAATTTTGAAAGTGAAATACTCCGCAATATTCATTTTTAAAGAACCACTTACATACGAGGCCAAGGTGAAAAGTTCTCGGCCTGACGCACTTGCCTGGGTGCACTTTTCATTAATTCGTATGACAAGTTTCAACTTGTTCTCTCAAGTAGTTTGTTTACATGAATTTTTGCAGAAGTAGAGTTTTTTGTGTGTTTTTCGTTAAAATGGATAAACTTCAATATCGTGCGGTCATAAAATTCTTCGTTTTGGATGGGTTAACCCCTAAGGAAATTCATCCAAAATTGACAAAAGTTTACGGGGACTCTGCCCCTTCCATGTCAATCGTTAAAAAGTGGGCAGCTGAATTTAAACGTGGTCGCACGTCCCTCGATGATGACCCACGTGAAGGACGGCCAAAAACCGCAACCACACCCGAAACCATCGAAAAAGTGCATGCATGATATCGTGTTGGACGATAAGCGAGTGAAGGTGAGTGAGATAGCTGAGGATGTGTGTATATCGGAAGAGAGGGTGCGAAACATCTTGCACAAAAACTTAGGGATGCGAAAGCTCTGCGCAAGATGGGTGCCGTATATGCTGAATGCCGATCAAAAGCAAATGCGCAAACGATTTTCGCGGATCGATTCAATAGGGATCCGACCGATTTTGTGCGGCGATTTGTCACCATGGATGAGACAGGTCCACCACTACACGACAGAAACGAAACAGCAGTCGAAGCAGTGGGTGGAAGCCGGTGGTTCAGCGCCAAAGAAAGCGAAGTCGATCGCGTCTGCCGGAAAGGTCATGGCCAGTGTGTTTTGGGATGCGAAAGGGATGCTGTTAATTGATTACCTTGAGAAAGGCAGAATATTACTCCAAGCTTCTTGACCAGCTGGATGCCAAAATTCGCAAGAAGAGGCCTGGCTTGAAGAAGAAAAAAATCATCTTTCACCAGGATAATGCACCTGTACACAAGTGTGCGTTGGCGATGGGAAAACTGCGGGATTTGGGGTACGATTTGCTCGGCCATCCCCCCTATTCACCTGATTTGGCACCCTCAGACTTCCATCTGTTCTCAAACTTGAAAAAATTTGTTTCTGGGAAGCGCTTCGCATCCAATGCAGAAGTTGAGAGGGCCGTAGATGAATATTTTCACAGCCTTCCAGACTCTCACTTCCGAGAAGGAATACTGATGTTGGAGAAACGCTGGGAAGTCAAGGGAGCTTATGTAGAAAAATAAAATAATTTTTTAACTTAAAATCGCAGTCTTTCATTGTCAGGCCGAGAACTTTTCACCTTGCCCTCGTATATGCATCCAAATTATTTGAGGTCTAGGTTACTCATCACTCTCAACGTTTAACGAACTGTGTACTCTAAGACGAATCAGCAGAGATTCTGTTCTGATGATATTAAACGTCTTTAAGTACTTATTGCAGAGTGCTGCAGAATCGTATATCGTAACTATTAGTGCTACTATTCCATCATATCATAGAACACGTCATCTTTTGAATGAAGTAAAATCAAAGATACTCAATTACAGAAAATTACTTCAGAAGCAGTTAATGTCAAATTTGCACACAGTACCGTATTGAAGGGCTCTCCAAAACTTATCTATAAGTTCACTTTGATCTTACAAATTGAGTCTATCGATATCCATCCTTAGTTTTTGGCATCATTCTCCATAAATCTAAACTACGAGTCACAGTCGCTTACAGTACACAAATTTCAACCGCACAAAACACAAGGCCCATTGTCTATTAATTACGATTTCTTGCACTGATTCCTCCAATTCAAAATTCACCAAGAATATAATGCCTACAACATTCCAGCTGATACAACGAAAACCGTATATTCACAGAAGACAAATGGTCCATTCCTCGGGCTATCCTCCACCAGCTTATTACCTCCAGCTGTCGAATTGTTTTGGTTTTTCATTCCATTATTTCATTCAAAATAACAAAACACCCTCCAAATGTACCGCAACTCAAGACTCATTCATTACAAAACTTCAATTCTTTGTTGCCACCAAGAAGACGTAGACCCAAACCCAACAGCGCTCCTCCACATATGTTTGTTGTGGTACATTTCCTTAAATCTATTACGCTTGTACCAAGTCCGATCGAAAATATACGACCGCATATGAACGCCCTCTCTTAAACGCCTATCATATTTCAACACAAACACACACACACACAGTCATACACCCTTATGCCCACACTTTTATTGGCAAAATAGGCATCGTTCCATACATCATACTTCATTTGAGGTTTCATTCGGTTTTCCAAAAGCACGTAATTAAGTCATAAAATAGGGTTAAATTAGTATAATTGAAGTTTGTGGTCCCCCCGCATCAGCGTCATGCAGCTTGAAGCCTGCCGCCACCGCCTTACATAATATCCCCGGCTTAAAGCTACGATCTAGGAACACGCATGCTGTTTTGAGATGAGTAGCGCTGCTCCACCGCCAGCCGGTACCAACCAGTAAATCGTCTATGATTCCATCCACAACCACAAGCATATGCAGTAATTACACGCGCTCAAGAAAGGTCTGCTGTGAGTGCGGTTTCCACAGATAAAAAAAAAAAAAAAAAAAAAACTACAACTGATTGCCTGAAGGTAAAATCGTTGGCTAACAACAAAGTAAAAGATCGGTAACCAAAGTGAGGCTGCCCAGATACGATTGCCATTAAGTATCTAATGAAAATTTTTCACGAAAACAACGCTATCGCGATGCATTATCCTGTGATCTGATTTTTTTTTTTTTTGTTGGTGGGATTCTTTTTTTTTTCGAGTGCAGGTATCTCAATAAGCGGTATGCGATAAGCATTTCCGGACGAATTCCAAGGAAGCAACTTGTTTTCTCCGTGAGGGGATTCTTCCACCGAACACACATATAAAAACACATGGTGCGCACCGCAGAACTTCTTGTGCGTCTAACCACATGCCATAGTGCACACAAGTGTGTATTATTTAAGGCCAAAACAAACAGACGCGAACTCTAAGTATCGCCTGCGGTGCAGTGATCACGACAGGTTCGCTATGCCCAAGTGCAAACAGGAAGATGAGTGTGATGTGAGATCGGATGTGGCGCAGATGCAGTGTGGTGCTAAAGGAAGATACATTCATTTTGCGAGTTTTTGTGCAATGAACTTGCAGTATGTTGCACTTACTTTAAAAATTTCGGTAGGAAATATATGAAAAAGCAGAACTATTCCCTTCGGTTAACTAAAGCTTCCAACATCCAAGCGGCAAAATTTGCAAAATAAGGGTTGAAACGATGGGACGAAGAGCAATCATGTCCATCATTATAACATATGGCTCGACGATCTGTTAGACGGGTCTGGGAAAGGAGCTGCATCTTCCCAGCCTGACTTATTATCGCAGAGAAAGTCTAAATCAAACAACAGGATACGAAATCAGACTACCATTCAGCTAAATTGTCGAGATCGCAGGTTCATGGACGAATGATTACCCATCGATTTATAGGCAGCAGATTATGAGCCAGTCTAGCCGTGGCTGAGAACAGACTACGATCGAAAAATGGAGATTAAATTCGGAAAAACACATAAGACTGCGAAAAAAACCTTGTGTTATCCTCGTATGGTTATATTAAACCAGTTGCTCAAGAAGGCAACGGAACATGTAACCTATTGCATAGAGATTATTATTTTTTCTGCTAAACAGGTCTGACCTAAACCGGATCAGAAAGGCTCCAATCGCCTTATTGGGCTGAAAAGTTCGCTCAATGCAACTACAGTAGGTGTCATAACTGGGCACTGTATCATCGGTAAGCATGCCATTAGGCTAGACATCTCAGCAAATGATTTCTGCAGAAGTTGTATGGACGAGAAGGAGGAGGAAACCATACTATACCTTGTTTGTACGTGTCATGTCCTCTCCGCTCGCAGAAGACTACACTTGTAGCATCGGCAACCTTCAGCGCTTTATAATAAGCTCCCAATGATTCCAGGGGTAGTTCTCCCGGGGGATGATAGATCCATGTGCTACCACAATGGGCCTAGTCCGGCCTAAGTGAGGTTGCATTATGCAGCCTGCCACTCTAACTTAACCTAACCTAGCCAGTTCTGCGCTCAATTTCGTAAAACACTAATCCAAAGAATTCTCGAACGCTTATGTCACGAAATCCTTTACTTCACATTTGCTAGGACAATCCTAACATATGCTAGACATGCTATCCAGTTCGGGTCTACCTATCACGATACCCATTCCTTTCGAATCGACGCTGTCCAATACAGGTTCATCTGGTTTTTTTTTTTTTTACACAGTTCTCCTTAGTCCGACAGATACTTATGTGTCAAGTCACCTCCATATGAAGATCGTTTGCACTTGATTAACGTTCAGTCACTCGAAAAAGGAAGAGACGTTTCCGACATCAGCCGCATAGAACATCGATTGCCCTGCACCGCTCCAAATGATTTTCTTTAAAACAAACACACGGTTTCCGTGAGCATATCCGAAAAAATCAATGTAACAAAAAAAAATCGATTCACTTCGAATTTTTTCGGACTTTGCACCTCCACTTGTATCACACACGGTTTATTACCTTTGCAAATCCCTTCACAAGAGTGCGTCTCTGCCCCTTAGAATTCTTAAAATATCTCTAAATACCATTTAAGACTTTACAAAGATTTTCCCTTTCACTCAAGTGCAGAGGAATTTCACTGATCCGTTTGCCAGATGGATCCCTATCGTTCCTCATCCTCCTATTTCATCTTCTGAGAATGTGTGCAAGGAGCAAAAAGAAAAGAAAAAAACTCCCCACCAACCATAATCGAAGGAAATTTAGTCCCATACCCAGATATCGATCGAGTTGAAGTACTTTTTTTTATTCACAAATCGTACTTTATTGGATGAGTATCTTCAACGTACAATCGTGCAAATGTATCTCTCATGTGTATCTTCTTCGTTCAAAAGAAAAACTTGATATCTAGAATTTCTTTCCTCAAATCAAGTCTTGTCCATCTATTATTGATTGGCGGACAACTACGTCTTAGTGTTGTCCGTCTGTCTGTCTATCTATTCTATATACATGGCGATTGTATCTGATTTACAAGAACTAATTAATTTAAAATGGCAATCTATACTAAAAAAATGCATTTCTTTTTCCACACCTGACTGATTTGGAACTATAGAACCACCTCATCTCTGATTAGAGAGGCCATTCTTTCTTGTTACTATCAGTTGCCCTAAGGATGTCACTTTAGGTATATAATTTCCATAATCATCGAATCATCAACTTTGTAAAAGAATAAAAGATTTCGATCTTTATGATATTGAAATTGATTGATTACGATATCTTGGCGCACTTACGAATATTAATTTAAATATCTGTTGATGGATTTTTAAGAGGAGGAGCGCTGGCAGCAAGCAGAGCGATTGCCTCCTTAAAGCGATGTTAGATAAGAAAGAAAAAAAAGATGTCGACAACGAAGTAAATTGGACTAGGGTGGGTCCTAAATTGTAGGGCATCGTCTTTAAAAAATTAATCAAAGTGCTTTAGGCTGGAGGGTGATTTGGCAGAATTATAGACCAATATTGATGATGGTGGTCTAGTGGATAAGGTGAGTTGTAGTTTGCTGGGTGTATATACCTTTTTTTTGTGAAGTTTGTTGATGGATCTGAAAAGATAGAATGGAAAGGAGTTAGATAAGAGAAATACGTAAAACTATTTATATAATGAAATAGTTATAATGAGGGATTAGGCTAAAGGATTTGCGACTTTGTTTTGAATCAAAGACTTTAAATATGACGAAGTTGTGGCGGAATAGAATTTCCTCTAAAATTAATAGGAAGCAGTCTTACTAAATAAATTTCGTCTAGCGGACACCATAAGGCTTCGCTTACGAGACTCGTGATTTTTGGAAAAAGATCTTGGTATGCAATTAAAAAGAAATGTATCATTTTAGACAGGTTAAATTCCAAATATAAAATACTTGAAGAAGCGTTGATCAAGAAAAAAGGACCTTCAAGAGTTACTAGTAATAGAACCAACTGGGAGGGCTTTAGAAATGATTGCTAAATAAATATCGCCTTAAATGTATCACTTACAACACCTTGTGAACTGGAGGACGAAGTTGATCGTTTCGTGGAAGCAATCCAAAGAGCGGCATGGAGAAACACTTCTAGAAGCTACAAGATCAACCGCAACGAAAAGTATCCCAGGGAGAAACGAAAAGTACGAAAGAAATGTCAAATCGCTCGTGGACCACATCATAAAACAGTCCTTAACCGATTATGCCTTAGAGATAGTATTCCCAGGGAGAAACGAAAAGTACGAAAGAAATGCCAAACTGAAACCTGAGTGTGGTGTAGAGTACTTCCGTCCCTACACCAGCCTACTAACCTAACCTAACCTAACTTACTTACTTAGGTGGCGCTACAGTTCGGGGTGAACCTGGGCCTAACCTAACCTAACCTACATTGAAAATCTCTCCGCTGAAAGAGAATTAAATAATTCGCTTTGGAAAGCGCTAACAGGCATCCGGAAACCTCAAATGCAAGCACCACCAATTCCAAAAAAAAACGATAGAAACTGGGCCAAGAGCGACAAAGAAAAGATAACTTTTTGCTTTGCACTTAAAAGAAACGTTTAAGCCGTTCGATGGACCTTTGTTAACGCCCGACTTCCCAGTCAGGATATCTGACAACTTTAAAGTTAAAAAAAGTTGCACTGATTGAACTGCGGGAAGTGATTAAAAATCCAAAGACGAGAAAAGCTCCGGATTACGATTTGATAATGGCGCAAGTGGTCAAGGAATTGCTGAATAAACCTTTTATCAAGCCGCTCTATTTGATCAACGCTTCGTTCCGATTGCTCTATGTTCCGAGACAATGGAAAGTCGCCGACATTATAATGGTCCCGAAACCAGGCAATCCTCTGAATGAGAAGAAATCATATCGGCATATTTCCCTATTGCCGGTTATCTCAAAAATATTCGAAAAACTGCTTTCTAAACGTCCACAAGGTCTCTTTTTAGGTTGCAGTGCTCCAGGGGTCATTCTCTGTCTTCCTTCCCATTTAGTTAAAAAAAAAAAAAAAGTCTACAACCCGTAATCGACAAGACGTCTCATTCCTGACCAATCAGTTTGGATTCAGAACTCTCGAAGAAAAAAAGATTTGTTGTGGTGTTTTTCTTGACGTCTAACAAGCTTTCGATAAGGTTTGAGACGAAGGCTTGGAATATAAATTGCAACTACTACTTCCACGGTAACTCTCTAATCTTACGATCGTACCTCACTAAGACACTAGTTCGTGTTAAGCACGGAGATGATTAATCTGACTTCAATGAGATTGCGGCCGGAGTCCCACAAGGAAGTGTCCTTGGCCCACTTCTATATGTGCACTACACGCGTGATATCCCGCAGGAAAGAAACTGCGTGGTCGCCACGTTTGCGGACGATACGGCGATATTAACAATGGACGATACCATTGAAGCAGCAACTGGAAAGCTGCAACATGCTATTAATGAAGTCCATGGTTGGAAGAATTCTTGGAGTACGAGTATTGTGCTGAACAAAAGCAAATCTACTCACGTCAACTTTACCTACAAAAAAGTGGATAGATTGCCTGTTTATCTAAACTCAGCTGAAATACCGTACGCGAACGAAGCAAAATATCTAGGAATGACTCTAGATGTTAAGCTTAAATGGAAATCGCACGTAAAAAAGAAATGCGACAAGCTTCAAAACAAATACCTACAAATGTACTGGCTACTCGGAAAACATTCGAAGTTGAGTCTACATAACAAACTGCTTATCTATAAGCAAGTGCTAAAGCCAGTGTGGACGTATGGTCTACAACTAGCAAACAAAGCAATAGAAACATTATACAAACTTTTGAAAATAAAATTCTTAGAACGATCGTTTACGCACCGTGGTACGTACGTAACGAAGATATTCATCGGGATCTGGGAATTCCCAGCGTCTTCGAAGAGATAACAAAATTTGCGCGTAAATACAAAGATCGTGTTCACGGCCATTGTAACCGTACCGTCATTGAACTATTTGACGCGAACGATTCAATTCGTCATCTGCAAAGGACAAAACCTTTCGACCTCGCGTCATAGTATACCTATGTCGGTTGTGAAAAAGACAGACAGACAGATGAAGGTATATTTGTAAAAGACTTTTGAAAAACAACAGCCTTATTGACTTGTCAGTTGTCTTTAAAATGTTGTTGAATGGTACTGCCGAATGTTTAGTCCAAACTTTGTGAAGCTGCAGCGAAAGATGATGTTAGGAGTACAACATGGGTCATAAGCCGATTGCGGTATTTACAATTTCTTCAGATTCTGCTATAGAAGAGCAAAACCGACTGTCTATACCATAGTTCTAAAAGAAGGATATTGAGTGACAAATTATATTCTAATACAAGGGATTATGCGTTAACGTTAGATTACTGCCGATCAGTCTGGGTCTAAAACAGGGAAGGAACAGGATATTACAAGAAACAGCGCAACTGTGCATCATATTATTCCATTTGGAGATACATCGTCTCATAACGCGTATACTCCTACTTCGTTAAACGCCACAAACTTGTAGAAGACTTTAAAAGTTGAAGAAGTTGCCTTAAAAGGGTTCAAAGGAAACTCGTCTTTCAGACAGAATTTTATTCGTCGTGCATTCAACAAAAAAAAATACAGCCTATCAAAGTCTATTCCATTACTACTTCTTAGACACAGAATCGTGGACTAGGGTGCTGGACATACGGATAAACAGGCTAAAAGGCTGTATTGCTGCAGCCAATTTTTTTCATTTCACAAAATTAAGACCCCTAGTATTACGGGAATAGGCTGTATTAGCAGCGAGACCTAGACAGATTTATTGTGGTGGTATTGTACTTAACCGAGCTTACCTCAGTTTGTCTATTTGCCTTATGTTCCAAATGTTAGATGAGCTCATAATAGTTTCGATAAGATGAGCTCATTATAGTTTCGATAAGTATGTAATTTATTCTTGAGTGCCGCATGACGGATGGATAGGATATTTTCTGCCGTTTTCTTTGCACTCTGTCTGTAGGCATATTATTCTATTTCATTCCCCTCAAAGCCTTCCCTATATTAAAGGTCCAAATGAAATTGCGAATCTGGTAACAGAGGCTTGTAGAAGGTGATATTTCTGATTATTGACGAGATGCCTAAACGTGTTAATTTACATTCCTTTCATTTGGATTTACAAATTAGTCACGTGTTGCGCTAGATAAAACAGTACATTTAACACCTACTAGCCTTTTCCGCATAAATTCCTTAATGGTGCAAGAATCTGTCATTTTGGTGATTATTTTGTAAATAAATTAGTATTAGGTCACATTCCATCTCTCGAGCAATTATTTCTTGATCAATTCACAACCTAGGCCATTGTATCGACCACGTCAATTTACGAGTAAATTCTTTCAAAAAAAATATTAAATGCAAGACCTTACTCCCAAGAATGTGAAATATGCTCGTAATTCATCAGCCAACAGCAATACTTTATCGATTTAAGTCAGCTCATTCAAATATGACAGCAGTCGGCTTCCAACTATTTCAGAGCCCGAGCGAAATTCCTTTATCCTATAAAATCCATTACTCACGTTATGTCGAGTACACACGGCAAAGCAATGTACATTCCATTGCAGCAGCATCACCACTACCACACAGTGGTAGCTAGGGGCAAATACCATAAATATATTCTCATAATTGCATTTTAGAAGCCTCCGCACCAGCCCACCTAACCCATTGAGATACATTCAGCTTGGTCTATACACTTGACGAATCGAAGCATAATTTTCCTCGGTTTAAGAACTATTCGTTCCGTGTAAAATCAACCTACATGAGAGTATTTTCGTATCTATCTAAGTCGCCCGCCCATCTAGGGCTCCTACCCCAGAGAGACTGTGCCATCTATCTGTATACAGATACTCTTTCATTAGAATAGCGTAAAACAATGAAAAACCTCTGTGCGCGCGTTTGCGCAGATACCAAGGTACAGATAGATACAAGAGCCTCCACACAATTGAAATGCGCTTTCGTTTTACTACCATCATCTGCAGCACCGGGTTGCTCATGTGGGGCAACTCGTATAATATTTTATTTACAATCTTTTCATTTTTGAATTATTCTTTTTTTTTTCCTTACGTTTAATGGCGCACATTCGTATTCTTCTTCTTTTTTGTTTCCTTGGGATATTACGTTCTAGTAAACTAGACCCATATCTAAGTGCGATTATCATTTAGCGTTGATGGTGGTAATGATTTTATGGGCTACAACTACTCGTACAACAGAAGATGAAAAAGAAGAAGGAACCGATGTAGGTTAGGCGCAAAGAGAGTAAAAGAAATCCACCGTCGTCTCTAGCTGGCATAACAAGTGAAAAGTTTTGTAGGTTTCTATGCGGTTAACTGTAGTTTTTAAGAGCGGGCGCAGTAAAAATCGACAGGAAATTGAAGGAGGAGGCCGCGCCAGCTCAAGCACTGTGCTTCGAGAAAATTCACCTGAGGAGCATATTGATTAGAGGAAGAAGGTATCAACAGCATCCGCCATGGTAACCATCAGCTCGTGTGGATGGGTTGCGGTCAGCAGTTAGGCAGTTAAATGGTACTTTTAGGTTAGAAGGGTTAGACACAAACAGGTGCATGTCAAGATGAATTAAAAACCGCAACCACTTAGAACAGAACGAGACATGGAAAGAACAAAGTTTAATGCTTGTTTTACATGAAGGCAATAAAATTGTTGCGGGAAATTGTTTTTACTGCGGCACGGTGCACAGTTGTGTTGTGTTGCTGAGTACACAACATTGTTACTTTCGGATCGTAAAGTCGAGAGATTCATTGGCAAAAAAGGACGTTTGCGAGTGATGCTTGAGATTGCTGAAGATAATTTATAAGGAAGTTTGGAGGATGGCCCTAGGGGTACCTTTTTTAGGCCGCGATAATTTGCCGGTTACAGATTGACGTAGAGTTATTAAGTTATGACCATGCTTTACATGGAAGTCTTAAAAACGGTGAGGTAATTAATTATTTGAAAAGAAAAAGTTGAGCATGTGAAGAAACAAAGATCCTGTAAAACATGTTTTAGGTCAGGAAGATTTTTTTTTTTTTTAGAAGGAAATATAACGTCAAGAACTAGGCACTCATCTATAGAATGAGTCGTTTTTCTTACATGCTTTTGCGTATGACTTTAATGATCTTCAGATGATCTTTGGAAGTATTGACCTATAGTAGCTATGAATTCATTTTTTTCTAAATTTAACTAGAATCTGATAATAAATGAGAAGTAATGGTATAATTACTTAATAAAGCTATGATGCTAATTATTATATATTTAAATACTTATGTATGAAAAAATAACAATTAAACAAATTCATATAACAATTTTAAATAAATTTCAAGCTAATTTCAAAATTCTACCTATTAGCCAGATAAAGAAATAGTATTCATCAAATTGATCATTATTGTGTAGCCTTCTAATGATGAGGGGCAATGCATTCCAAAGGCGGATAGCATGAGTGAAAAGCTGACGCTCGGTAAAAAGGCATCAAAAATAAGGTTGCAAAATAGAGGGTGAGCGAGATGACCGAAATAAATGTATCTTTTCATGCAAATATGGTAGTTGTTTACTGATAATGATTTTATGCAAATAAGATATGACTAAGTAATCCAAGTACGCTTTCAAAGTACAGCCGAGAATTTTGTTGCGAAAAGGGGAAACGTGGTCGTAGCTCCTGAGTAGAAAGACATAACGAGTGATTTTATTAAATGCAACTATAAGTTTTCTTTTCATTCCGGCACTCAGACTACAGAATATTTGGAACCCATAAGTAATAAGTGGAAGAATTAGGGTCTTAACTAGCATTAATCTTGTATCTTGCGGCGTGAAATACTGAGATAGTGATAAGTTTCTTAAACAACCATACACTTTACCAATAATTGACTGAACATGATCTTCCCAACTGAGAGTTCGGTTAAACCACATGCCTATATTTTACACTTTGTCAATATACTCAATTTCAGAAGTTCCAAGATATATCTTTTGGAAATAATTTGTATCAAGTTTATTTTTGTTGATGATTAAATATTTTGACTTAAGTGGATGAGCTCCATCTTTAATTAGCCTCAGCTTACAGCTTAAATATATGTGTACATCATCAGCGTTCATGTGTATAGCGCCGTTTTTAACTGATAGCGGAAGGTCATTAATGAAGATGGAAAACAACAAAGGACCTAAGATTGACCCTTGCGGTACTCCTGTTGACACATTTAAAAATGTAGATACTTTGTTTTTCAATACTACCGCTTGTTTCCTTCCTCCAAGATAAGAAGCTATAAGTTTTGCAGCTGCTGGAGAGAAGCGGTATATCCTTTCAAGTTTGCGTACCAGCTATGAGTGGTTGACCATGTCAAACGCCTTGGAAAAATCAAGTAACGTTACAAACGTAGCCTCACCTTTATCAATTGAAATGCGAATATCATCAGTAACTTTTAAAAAAGCAGAGATACAGCTGTGTTTCGGTCTGAATCCCGATTGGTTCCTATACAGCAATTTGTTATTTTGCAAATATGCAGACACTTGAAAGTGAATCAATTTCTCCATGACCTTGGACCAAAAAGGCAAAATGGAGATAGGTCTGTATTCAGGAGCAGAAACACGCGACCTCTGCCTTTTTAGAGTGGGAATAATTTTTAATGATTTCCATAAAGATGGAAATGAGGACGTTAAAATGATGGTATTGAAAACATGTGTAAGAGCTGGAAGCAAGTGAGGCAAAATAATTTTCATGAATATAGGACTAGGAATTTCATCAAAGCCAACAGCTTTTGAACATTCAATATAGCTTTAACAACGTCGGTTTGCTGGACACTAGAGAATTCAAAACTACACAATGTGTTAAAATTTAGATCACTATAACCAGTAAATCAGAATAAAATAGCAGTCTGCTTAATTGCTAACATGAATTGGTTTTCGCCTTTGGTTAAGGTTATGCTTGAAAGTGAATTACGTAGCTGCTTCTTCTCCAAAACTTTCTGACCCATGACAGCTATTCGTTTAAAAACATATAGAAGAAACATTCAGGAATTGTTCTACATCTCTCACCCTAAGGGCATTCTATTGTGATTCTTGTTTCTGTCTCAAAGAGAGGCAAATTTGGAATACTATTTAGGACAGAAGCCAGCTTTTTTTATCGGGTAAATATTACAAATGCCCAAGGTTTTGGCAGTTAACCTGCTTATGGAGTATCCAAATTCCTCGAGACCGTACGGTACAATAGGACCGGATTATGTATGTATGTATGTATGTATGTATGTATGGAGTATCCATCCCACATTTTATTTCTGTCAAGGCAAGGTTCTTATAAGCTCGTTCAATGTCCTAGAATATCTTATCTGCCACCTCTTTTTATGCCGTTTCCGAATCTTTTGACAGCCATGCTGACAACTGTTGATTGGTGACGTAACTATAGTTTTTCGTCAAAGCTGCATGTCACCTAGTTTTTGTTACCCGCTTATGATGGCCATATGTCCGTTTAATATGTATCGCAGAATAATACATGGTGGGGCAGAAAGAACTCCCCGATTTAAAGAGAACGTATATAAGTTTAGGGTGGGATTAGCAAAGCGTGGGAGGTGGCGATAGTTAGCGGCAATCGTGCAGTTTTCAGTTGTCATAATAGTTTGGACGGGAGTACACCATGCGTTTGTTGTCGAAGATCTCATTAAAAATGGCGGGACGCCGAATGCGACGCATCGTGCTTTTGCATACACTTCGCACTCGGCCGACGTGTTTCCGTTCCTGAAAAAAAACGATACGCCTTTGGGTTTCAAATTTTAGAGAAACAGGCTCTGCACACAAAAAGAAGTCTCCTGGACAACCTCGTACTTCAACAGGAGTTGAAAATGTGGCCGCTGTCAGGGCTTCGATTTAGCAATCTCCACGGCATTCTGCACGCAAACACAAGGCGACATTGAGCTTATCAAATCGAAGTGTTCGCAGAATTCTTCACCGTGAGCTGAAAATGCATCCCTACAAAATTGTGGTTGCACAATAGCTGAGTGAACGAGATTGAGAAACCCGTACAGTTGCGTGTCAAGACCTCCTTCTGAACATTCTCCGTACAGATGTTTTAATGTATACCGACGAAGCTCATTTCCATCTTTCAGGCACAGTCAAGTCAGTAAGCAACATTTCCGGTATTGGTCTCAAAATAATCCCAGGGAACTTCACCAACAACCACTTCATAGTCCCAAGGTTACAGTTTGGTGTGCTGTTTTTGATGTTGGTGTATGGGGTCCATACGTTTTTGAAGAGAACGGTGTTACCGTTACTGTAACTTCCGATCGATATTGTGCAAGGCTGGAGAATTTCCTTCGGCCTAAATTGCGTGATCTATTCGATCAACATGGACAAGAACGTGTGTGTGTTCCAACAAGATTGTGCAACAGCTCACACATCTCGCCAGTCACAAGCTATTCTTAGATAAATGTTCCCCTGCACGTATTGTCTCATAACGCGATGATATCGGGTGGCCACCGTATTCGCCTGATTTGACGCCTTGCGATTTATTTATCTAGGGATATCTTAAAGCCCAGGTGTACAAACATCGTCCTCAAACTTTGCAAGCTCTAAAGAGTGCAATAACACAAGAACTTGCTAACATTCCGCCTGAAATGACTCGTCGCGTGATGGAAAACTTCCGAGAGAGGGTTACTCAGTGTATCGGTAATGGAGGCCGCCACTTGAGTGACGTAATTTTTAAAACTTTATTTAAAAACTGCATTATGTGTATTATTTCAAAATAAAGTTGTCTCTTTGATATCTTGTTTTTTTTTTTTTTTTTTACAAGACGTATGAGTACGGATACATATGAAGTTTGGGTGAACGGATTTGTGAGCTCGACGTATTAGAACCATACTTCCACTTCGACAGTTTTGTTCAAAATTTTTTACTCAACTGTGGTTGTTCATGCTAACATAAGTACGTCAGCTCAAGGATACCCTGAAAAGGTGATTGTGACTTGCAGAAATAGACCTTATATTCGACATGGCAATGACTGGTGTCATTTTATGAACAATCATTAAACGCGGCTACAGTGCAAACAAAAAGAGGCAAACATATTTTTCTTCTTATCTGTTAAAGAAATTGACTCAAAAACCATCTGGTTACCTGCCTAGCTGCCTGTACTCCCTGCATCTTATTACTTTTTTACTGGATATTTAATGTCGAAACAGGCACCTATCACACATTTCATTGAATTGTGATTCCTCTCCTCTCCTTTCCTATTTGAAAAGCTCCCCTATCTCTGGCTTACTTACAAAGTAAGTTTCTTACGTATATACTTCTGTTACAAGCACTCAGTAATCGACTGTAATACAGCACGATGCAGATCTCGCCCGAATTGAACAAAGCATTAAAGAATTATCCCCAATTATTAACCAAAGTAATAAACGGAAGAAATTTAAGGAAGCGTGGTTTGATGAGGAGTGTGAGAAGGCGAGACATTCATCATTTGCTTGGCTTAGGCTTTTTCGCCTATTCAACGAAGGCGCTATGAAGGATACGTATATTCAAGCAAATAGGGAATTTAATGCCATTTGTAAGGCAAAGAGGAATAATTACCATGAAGTAGAGGCTCGGATGTTGGCGCGATGTAATAATTCATCGGACTTCTAGAAAATGACAAGAAAGCTCAATGGTGGAATATATGTAATGAGCAACAAGTTAAATCCGAATATCCTACTAGCCCACTTCAAAACGTTATTGAACCCACATATTACTCTTCTTTGTTTTGAATATGCCATACCAGGTCTTCAGAATAATATCTTGGACAACCCGTTCACACATCAAGATATTATTACGGTGCTATGTGATTTAAAGGATGCTAAAGCAGCAGGTTCGGATGGTATACCGACCGAATGCTACAAGTATGGTACTGAAGAACTCCACAACAAACTTATTTTCTTGTTCAACAACATCTTGGAGACAGGATTAGCTCCGCAATGATTTAAGGAAGCGTTAATATATCCTGTACATAAAAAGGGTTCCACTGCGGACCCAGCAAACTATCCGGGTATTTCTTTTTTAAACGCATTATATAAAATTTTCACAGCATCGTTGCAAAGCCGGCTTAACCAGTGGATAGGAGACAATTGGTTGTTAAAGGAATTTCAAGCGGGATTTAGACCAGGATATTCGACTATTGATCATTTGTTTGTACTAAGTATTGTAGTATTGTGGACTCTTTTCTCATACGAAGTATTGTAAAAAAATCTATGCTTTTTTCGTGGACTTTAAAGCAGCCTTCGACACAGTGAACCGTAACGCATTATTTTATAAGCTCTACAACTTAGGTATGTCGTTAAAATTTGGACGGGTTATCCAAAACCTATATAGTGATAGCAGGGCAGCTGTGTGGAATGGGGACGGACTGTCGGAATGGTTCTATTTGTGTACAGGAGTAAGACAAGGTTGTTCTCTAAAATACAAATACAAATATTTGGCGCAACAGCTCTTTAAAGTGCCAGGACCTAGCTTCTCGCAACCACTCATGTTGTGTGCGTTATATTTTTTCACGAATGGAAGGGACCTACAGTTTAATGCCGAATCCGAACGGCGATTTGAGAAGCCTTTTCGTGACAACAATACTCTCGGATGTTTGTTAGACGCTCGCGAGAGGTGGGACCGTAAAAGAACTTTGATGTTTTCTGGGATTCGAACTTGGAACCTCATGCGTAGTAATCCAACACACTAACCACTTACGCTACGGCGCCCGTTCTCTAAGCCCGAGTCTTTTTGCACTCTTCATTGAAGACATAATTGAGTTCCTGCCAGGAGGAGTTGAATATGCAGGAGTCCTGATCAAGCACTTCTATTCGCAGGCGACGTAGTCTTACTGGCGTATTCTCCAGAACAGCTACAGCTTATGATCAATCGACTTAGTGATTACTGCAAGTTATGGAACTTGATTGTAAATTTGGATAAGTCTAAAGCTATGGTGTTCAAAAAAGGGGGAGGTAGATACTGTGCTAACGAGAAATGGAATTACAATGGGGAAGTAATTGAAGTTGTGAAGAAATATAAGAACCTTGGAGTGTGCCTTACAAAAAAATCTTAATATGAATATTCACTTCAAAGAAAAATTAGCAAAATCAAAAACAGCTATCAATTCAGCTTGGGGGAGATGCCTTAACAACAAATTTATTGCCCACAGTGCTAAATATAAAGTTTTTGAGGCGGTATCAGAGTCCATTCTGTTCTACGCAGCACAAGTATGGGGAGGTAAAGGATATGAAGCTGTTGAGAAACTATTAAAACACCACCTCAAAAGAGTATTTCATCTTCCTCCAAACTGGCCAAACTTTATGCTTATGCTGGAAAAAGGATAAGCGCCGCTTTTCACAAAAACGCTGAAACTCCAAGTGGATTATGTTCTGAAGGTCCTTAACATGCCGGATTACCGTAAAATAGCAGCTGTACAACCTATACAAAGAAGAACAGGATGGCTTAGAGGGTGGATTTAAAAATGGATTTAGCTCGTCGCTGTGGTATTGAAATTAATCGATTTAACGTGTCTGGAGAACCAGCTTTATCAGCTCATCAAGATAGTCGATGCACAGGCTAGGGAAAGGTATTTAGAGGAAGCTGCGGGATCGTTACATAGATCGATATACCGCCGTTTGAACCACAACTTGTTGCAGAAGAATTGTTTTCGGGATGAACACAGCATTGATGAAATAACGATGATCTTGAGGCTGCGGGCGAACTCTTAAAACTCAATTATGTATAATACCTCACAGAGAAGATTTACATCTGCTATGTAGTTTGTGCAATTTGACAAAGAGGGAAGATACTTTGCATTTCATGGGAAAATGTCCAGTTTTGCAGGAAACAAGAAGACAACTTTTTGGAAGCAATGTCCTTGTGGAGAATCAAGTCATAGCACTCTTTAACGATGTAAATGTTTCTAATTTGTTTCAGTATTGCAGAATTGCACTTCAATATCGATAGAGAATGCTGAGTGGGAATTTTTAATAAATCCTAGTCCACCTCATTTTGCTATTGCATAGTTATTTAATTGAAGTTTAAAAATAATATATGTCAATCAGGCAGATGGCAATGCAAATTGATTTTTGTAAAGTTTTTTTGTAATGAATCTAAAGTACGTATGTAAATAAAATCTATCTTATCTAATCTCACTCTACAAGCAAGTTAGTTAGGGTACAAATATCAATAGTATCCTCTCAGCTATCACTGGAGTACGACTCTACTTTTGCATTGGGATATCCCCATCAGATTAATTATAATCCAACCGAAAATATTTATTATGCATACGTGTTCCTTTTCAAATTGACAATAAAACGTACAAAACCAAACGTTATAATAGTTTTATCCTTGAATTAAAGAGTCCTAACCAACCATATACTCGTGTACTCTACACATGAGTTTTACGTACAATCAAACATTGTCATGGACCATACATTGGTTGCCTCAGGCTCAACTTTATGTTAGCACTCTATTCCCCTTCCAATACATCTTCCATTTATGGTATATAAAATTGGTCACAATTCCGAGGTATATTTTGAAGGCCTTGAGCACCGAAAAAGAGCTTCGCGTTGTAAAAAAGAAATAAAAACAAAAATGTTCAAAACAACAAAGACGCACTCTGTGCGTATGCAGATGAAAGGATCGTTTTTATCCTCAAAATAAATATTTTATGGATGCGCACAACAAAGTCTGCATATGTATGTGCTTGGGGCAACTGCCGGTGAAAAGGCATCGGCAACCGACCAAAGAGGTAAAGGTTCTTGTCCGGGTTACTAAATGTCACTTGTGTCATTCTGATGGACAGCCATCGATCTTTCATGTAAAAAAAAAAACTTTACAAAGGTGAATGGAGAGAAATAAATGTATAACAAGCGCCAAGAGAGAAAGACGAAAACCAGAGGAAAATTGTCAATCAATGTTTTTACTGCTGTTTGAAGAGTCATTCTTGTGGAAGCAGCAATGTAGTCTGCATAGCGCACTGATATGCTCCTGTTGATGTCGATGATGGTAATTTGAGAATTTGAAGGACAGCAGTCCAATTTGCATTTGGAATTCACGATTGAAAGTGAAAAGAAGCACCTGAAGGGAAAAAAAGTTGAAATGGAAGAACTATGTTTTGGGTTATTATGATGATACAAAAACATTTGAGAAGTTGTAGCTATTTTACCAGAGTAATTCATTTTTATTTTCGTCACAATATCTGAAACGTTTTGTATTGTACAATGTGCAACTCTGTAAGCAAAAAACAAGAAAATGTCTAGTTTTGGTAATAAAAATCCTCTAAAGAAGGCGAAATGTTAGGCAAGCTTAAGAAGTATCTGGATTAAGGAATTCACGGCTTAAAAAAAAAAAAACTATTTAGCACAACTTCTGGTACACTTTATTTTCTTATAGTGCCTTGGATAATATTGACTTGACTGTTTATTTTGGACAATGCGGACTTCGTGTGTCCAACACCGGAGGTACAATCTTTTACAAGTCTGTACAACTACTCGCTTATACCGATGACATTGACATAATCGGAACAACTCAGCGAGCAGTCAGTGGGGCATTTACGAGTATTGAGATCGAGGCAGCAAAGATGGGTCTAGCGGTCAATGAAAGCAAATCAAAATATATGCTGTCTACAAAAAAGGACACCCAACATCGGCGTCTTGTACAGAACGCCACAATAGACAGATATAATTTTGAGGTAGTAAAGGATTTTGTCTACCTAGGCTTTATGGTGAATGACATCAGTAGGGAGATCACACGAAGAATTACTCTGGCCAATCGTTGTTTCTATGGGCTAAAACGGCAAATGAGTAGCAAAGCCCTATCTCGAACCACTAAGGTAACTCTTTGTAAGACTCTAATCATCCCAGTCCTGCTGTATGGCGCAGAGGCATGGGCTTTGACAAAACCGAATGAGGATGCCCTTGGTTATTTCGAGAGAAAAGTTCTTCGAGCGATGTTTGGTCCCGTCTGCATAGACGGTGAGTGGAGGAGAAGGTACAATGCCGAGTTATATGGCCTGTACAAGGACATCGGCCTAGCCAGAAGAGTTCACATACAGCGACTAAGATGGCTGGGTCATTTAGAGCGGATGGAGCCCAACGTTCCCGCTAAGAAAGTTTTCGAATCCACCCCGGATGGACGACGCAGTAGAGAACGACCTCGTGGTAGGTGGCGCAAACAAGTGGAGGGGGACCTCAACCAACTTGGCGAGCGCAACTGGAGGCAGCTGGCTTGTAATCATGCTGGCTGTAGAGGTTTGTTGGTTGAGGCCCAGGTCCACCCCGGACTGTAGCGCCATCTAAGTAAGTAAGTAAGGACTTCGTGCGTAAGATCGTTGAGCAAAAATGCTGGGGCTTCTCTTTTTGTCGGAGAAGTAAGTGAATCACATTTGTTTTCGATGTAGTCTGCCGAAAGCGACGACAACTCTTAATCAACCCACGTTGTACAATACTCGTATATCCATGAGAAGGTGATTTAGAGTAAATGATGGAAGTTGTTTGATCTAAGCATGGAGTTCATGATATACGACGGATCCAGGATCAGATTTAGTATAACAAATGCTCGGTTAAATTGTATGACTTAAATTTTCAATTTAGATAGAGTTTTAATGCACTGGAAGTGCCTCTCCTAACTAATAAACGTACTCACTGGTCACAATCTATTAAGTAGTCAAAGCGACAAAGAACTTTATGAAGATACTCCCCACATTCTATGGGCATAACAATGGGTCTACATAGACCTGAGTGTGATGAAGAACAATTAACTTTTACTAAGCCACTGGAAGTAGACTTTTTTTTATATGCAGCGACGTCAATTTAAAAAGATTTCTATAACAGTGGATCTGGAGCGGTTATGATCTAGCAGTTTGTTAGATGATTTTCCAGATTTGTCTATGTTATTCTTAGGCACATGTTTTTTTTTTGTGTATAAAATGACTTGCTAAATATGTTATTATTTATGATGTGGGTAGCTTGCGGTAAATGAGGTATTTTATATTTTATTACGGCATAATGTAGTAAGCTAGTAGTAGTGGAAGGAATTTGAGGGTCGCGAGTTGGAACGTTGGAAGCATGACCGGTCGAAGTTACGAGCTGGAAGAGATGATGAATAGAAGGTGGGTGGATATCTTGTGTGTCCAAGACACGAAATGGAAAAACACCGGGCGCGTTTCTTGGACGTTAAGACAAAAGATTACAAGATGTTCTACTACGGAACGGAAAAGGCTAGGAACGCAATCGGTATCATCCTTGCGGCAGAGCTACTTGGTAACGTCTTGAGCATTTCGAAGTCCAGCGGCCGTTTGATGTCTCTCAAACTAGTAATACAAGGAGAGGTCTGGAATATTGTCGGTGCATATGCTCACCAAAATGGGTGCAATCAGATAGATAAAGATGCATTTTGGGTAGATTTCCACAATCTCCTTAAGAACATCCGAAAGGAAGAGTTTCTGTTTGTTGGAGGAGATTTGAATGGACATGTCGGGAAGTCAAACGACTATGAAGACTGCCATGGAGGACTAGGATATGGCACCAGGAACCTTCCTGGTGAAGACATCCTAAGCATGTGCAAATGACACGGTCTTATCGTGTTAAATACCATGTTCATCAAACAAAGCCGACACCTGATCACTTACAGCAGTGGTGGAGATGAAACCCAGATTGACTACCATTTGGTAGCCAGTTTCATGAAGACTCGGGTAAAAGATTGCAAAGTGATCCTGGGAGAGGCGATTGCTCGGCAACACCGTCTCCTGCTAACAGAAATTTTTATGAAAACACCGAAGAAAAGCAAACAATCAAGGGTCTCTGAGAAAATCAAGTGGTACAATCTGGACAAAGAAAAAGGCGAGGATTTTGTTTTCGTAATGAAAAATTACCTCTCTCACACCATCAACGGAGCTGAGGATGAAGAGTGCAGAGCACAAAATATGTGGGATTCCCTACAGCGAACTTGCTTAAAGAAGGCCAAATCACTGCTAGGAGCTTCAAAAGGCCACCATCAACACGCCAAAGAAACATGGTGGTGGAGTGATGAAGCTAAGATGCTGATAAATGAGAGGAAAGCGGCTTTCAAAGCTTGGTCAAAGTGCCCCTCTAATAACAGAGACGGAAAAGCTCGCCTCGGAATGGAATACAGATGTTGCAAGAAAAAAGCGAAGAGGAAGTGCGCACAGCTTCAAGCAGAGAGTACGGAGGGCCTGTATCGAGAGTTGGAGAAAATATCTTCGCCGGTGCGGGTTTGTTTCGGGTAAATCAACCACAGATGCAATCCAAAGTATAAGGATCATAATAGAAAAACATCGTGATTCCTTAAGGGATTTGTATATTGTATTGGTTGACTTTGAAAAGGCATTCGGCAGACAACCACGAGATCTGATATGGGTGGCGCTAAGACATCGAGGGGTTCCAGAAACCTATGTGCAGATGATAATGGACATGTACGAAGAAGCAAAGGCAAGAGTAAGATGCCCCGCTGGAGTAACCGAAGAGTTCCCAATCAAAGTCGGGGTGCACCAGGGAAGCGTTTTAAGCCCTTTGCTCTTTATTACAGTCCTTGATTATCTGCTTGAAGTTAAAGTAATGGACCCCAAGGCACATCAGTTATTCTTTTCTGACGATGGAGCCATCATAAGTGAGGATCCTACATCCCTGCAACGAGCACTTGATGTGTGGGTGGACGCTCTGGAGGGAAATGGGTATCGCATTAGTTCAAAAAAGACAGAGTACTTGTGCTGCCCGTTCTCTGATCCACTCAGGTCTATTCCAGACATTTATTTAAATGGAACAGTGCTTCCCAAGTGCGAAAAGTTCAAATATCTGGGATCTATGATCAATAGCAAAGGAACGTGTGATAACGACATCAATCATCGCGTAAGCGTGGGGTGGATGAAGTGGCGAGAAAATTCCGCTATCTTCTGTGACCGAAAAATGCCCCCTAAGTTGAAAGGAAGGCTCTATACGGCAGTTGTGCGTCCAGCGCTCACATACGTTTCACAATGTTGGACGATGTACAAAACGTATGAGAGTAAATTAACGGCAGCTGAGATGAAGATGCTTCGCATGACATCAGGAGTGACAAAGCTTGATCGAATAAGAAGTTCGAAGATCCGTGGAAGCTTTCAAATCAAGACAACCATCGTACAAAAAATAGAGCGCGACCGGCTCAGGTGGTATTACCACGTTCAAAGAAGAGATCATTTGAACCCTGTTCAAGAGGCAATATCAATGCACGTTCCAAAGACATCGCGATGTAGGAAAGGTAGGCCTATAAACGCCTGGATCACACAAATGCGACGACATCGGCATTTCATTGGCCTCAGTAACCGAGTGGTCCAAATTCGGCGGGCCTGCCGATATTTTCTGAGGTTAAATAGGCGAACCCCACAGGCGGACCTGTAGAAATGTGGTGAAGTGGGAGGGTAGTGATCCCTTATTTTCGGATCACAACCTCGCTGAAAAAAGGAAGAAGAAGAAGAATGTAGTAAGCTAGTATCTTAAAGTCGGTTTCGAAAGTAAGGAACAAACCATTCCGCACAAAATATAAATTTGGGTTGGGCCCTTTTAATCTCGGTTACAATCTCCTATTCAATGAGTGCCTAAATTTGCCTCATAATGACTCATGATTGAGTAAAAATCTTTTAACTGAATTCCTTACGAGCATCTAATTAACGAAAGTGATTGGAAACTTGAAACAAAAAAAAAACTTTATTGATATCTGCAGTGCCAGGAAAAGTCACCTTATAATGGGGCATGTGATTTAGGTGTAGCTGAGTCCATGGTCATATCGCCATGCCTTGCTCTAACTCGCTTGCTTCCCTACGGTTCTATTTTAACCACCGAAGGTCATCATCGAAGACAACCATAAAATTTCTTCATTTACCATAAAAATGCATTTCAGGACCCCCTGTGCTTTATCGATCGTTTAAACACAACTAACCATCTTATTCTACGAACCTATTCTGCATTTATTGCCATCACTGTCAAGGTCTATAAAAATCAACGACATTGCAAACGATGTCGCCCGCAGATCATCGAATGTCTCTTCACAATTGATTGCCATTCTAAATATAGAACTCCTTCATTCATCTCATTTCAATCTCCAATAAAACAGAATCCAACGCATTTGGCATATAATTATTGAATCCACGGGGACAAATTACGAACGCATCTCTCCCTCCATCATCCCTATAGCGGAAAATGGAGAACAAAAGAAATCGAAAACCATCCACATTTGCCCTTCTACTCGAGCAAATTTCATTTCAAAATGACTATCCACTGCTGCTAACATGCTCATTGTCAAGGTTGTAACATAAATCAAAACAAAAATCAACCACCACATTTGTTGCAATAAATTTGAATTTAAAATTTCATATTTTTCTGATGTCCAAGCGCGCTCATATTATACACGATGAACGATCAACAATTGTTGTTACATGCAATAAAGTTTAAAGGAATAAACAGAGAAAAAGGATAAAAGCCAAATGTTAATCGTATATGACATTAAAATTGTTTGAACAATATGAACTTTTTTTTTTTTTTTATTTTCTTCTCGTCCTTTTATCGTTGGCGGCAAGTGTAGCGAAGGAACATAGAGTGGAAATAAATATTTTCTCAATTGAAATGCCACCGCACACAATAATCAAATGGTGGATAACGACGACGAATCTAGAAAGGATGCCGATTATACACACACGCACTTCGCACATTCTCTCTTCGTTTTCATTTGCTTTAACATTACTTTTTGTATGCGTGTGTTTTATTGTTATTATCTATGCAGAGAGGTGGACACTGTGAAGAGATGATTTATGAATTAAATTCCTCAGAGTTCTTCTTCTTGCTATAAAAATGTATTATTCTTAATCGATGATTTAAAGACGATACAAAACCGCGTACACTATGAAACAAACTGAAGTGAGCAAATGAAAGAAATTGAAATCTACTTGGAATGTGCCGCCGTGTTGTCTGCAGGGGAGATTCTTTTCTATTTTATTATTATTTTGTGTTTTCTTTGCACCATTATCGTTGTTGGCAGAGTTTTTATAGGTCATATGTGAACTCCATTTGTATCCGCAGGCGTTAATTTAATGTAGAAATCAGTAAGAATGGAAAAAAATCGTGACGAATTCGGTCGATATAGCCAAGTGAATTAAAAGTTCTTCAGGCAGAAAGTGGGTTAAAAGTCACGATACATGCTATATTTTTAGATGTGTTTAAACATATTCTGATGGGAGACTAAGTTAAGGTATTTGGACAGTGGATTTCCAATGGAATTCAGGATAATTGTGAAATACAAAAACACAAGAAGTTACAGTGCATTTGATTGATTAAAGTACGCACGTCAACTCCTGTGCTTTACACGAATTTTATTTAATTTTTTTTTTTTTTATAAATCAACGTTTCTTCAAAAGAAATTGATTTCCAATAAAACGCAGGACTTCTAGTTCTTTTCATGTTAGTTTAACAGTTCGCACGTCAACTCTTTTATTCTTAGATGAAATATATTTTTATTCTGTAAAGTCAACATTTTTCTGAATTAGATCAATTTCTAAATGATGAAATAATCCTTTCATTTCACACGTAATATACATCTAATTAATCACCGGATAATATCAATATCGTCAGTACAATCGCTCACTCACCACATGATCTTTATATTCTACCTGTCTCCATTATTATCCATGACAACAATTGAACAATAGCCGCCGCCGACACCTCTTGTGCGCGGTAATCAGTCTTCCCAGTGGTGTGGCATCATGCCATTCATGTAAGCATGCTAAACAAATTTGCAAATGTGTGGTAATCCAATTTGATCACATTCTTTTTACCGCCTCGATCAACGAATACACTGTGAATGATGTTTAAGCTAATTACATGATATGAGCCGACAAGATTGTATACGATGTAAAGTGCTGTGTGCACACAGTGCCTGTATCTCCCTGTGATGGAGAGTATCTCCCTATGATGTATTTTAGCGTCGGGCATATAGCTGGGGATTATGTTACACAAATTGATCGATAAGCAGCACAGCCAGCAGAGCGCAGCTCGGAGCAGTTGAAGTAGCATCCAGACAACCGTGTGGATTAGCTGACAGTGTTGGGATCGGCTTATTATACGATAAATTTGAAGTAATCAATTTTTCGAAATCACAATGTGTAGTAGAGACTGAATTATTAGGTAGCAAGCGTAATATTTGTGCCGTCAATGAGGCATGTAAATAGGAATGTAGCAGTTGACAGGTTGGTCGTAATTAGATGGATGCAGATGTCTGCCACGCTAGACAATGGCACACTTAACTTCTCGCATCCTAAGTGGGTTCTTGTCATCTCCTCTTTAAAACAGTGGTATTTCAATTCCGTCTTCTATAATTTATTTCTTTATAACTTGACAAGTAAGAAATTAGCTTCTTCAAATAAAAACCTAGGACGATGTTAAAGATGTCAAAAGCAATCTTCTATGGTGATTGTAGTACCCATGTCAAACTTTTGCAAGCCAACAGCACTGCGACGAATGTCATTCCTGCAGAATATCGCTGTCAAACTTTACTTACAAATGGGTTAATCCCCTAAAAAAGCAGACACTACACTTCAAGCAAAAAATACCCACCATCCTACTGCCTTCGACCCGCACTCATTGATACCCTAATTGACATGGCGTCCTCTGCAACAGCGTGTTATGAACACACATGCAAACTTCAAGTGCAAAAATACCGTTTTGCAAACAAGTGTACACTTCTGTATATCCATAAAGATGTTTAATTTACCGCTTCCCAGTGGTGGTAGTAGTGGTGGCTCCTGCGGCATGGGGCTCCGGGCATATGCGGAATAACATAAATCAACATTAGGTGGATTCTGCCCCCCACACACCGCCACCAAGGAGTCAAGTAGTAACCTCCAGTCAGGTTCATGGCGAGTTCTACTATCCACTGCAGACGCAGATAACTGAATGGTGCATGGAATATCAGCTAGCTTAGTCATAGTCTTGGCGGTGCGTCTTTGTTTTTTGCATAAGTATATGTGTCCTATTTTGCGAGAAGATTACGCGGATGCATATTTGAATGCAGTCCCGAGTGCGGGCAAAATTACAAGTTTACCTGCCATGGATGAGTAATTTTTCGTTTGTTTAGGTTGGACTCCATCGAACCCGCACCTAATTTGCAAATGATCCATCACAAGTTTGCACCGCTTTGCAGGGTTACCAATTGATATGCATATATGGCGGCATGAATGAAAGATGTATTTGCATTCTAGTTACATATTCAACGTGTCTATGAACGTCCCATCTGTTTAAACTTCACTTGAAACATTTTAACCCATATTCAATGCGTCAAGATGGTCTCAAGAGCCTACCCACACACACACACACACGTGAATTCTCTGTAAACATTATCACTTTCTCATTTGAATTTAACCTGCTCCGTTTCGATGGGATAATTTCAAGTGAGTAAAGATATCTTTCAGAAGTGGCACAGCGAGTGGTTAAGCTTGGTGGGCTCATTAATTACCTCATGCCCTCATAATTTTTTTCTTGTGTTTTGTCATTTTGTCGGTGACAGACACACTCAGTTTGATTTCATTGGATTTCTTTTGAGTGACGCGATGGTTACTGTTCTGTTAAGATGATTGTTCTCTTAATTAGCGGGATGTGATGTGTTACCATCAGAGATGGATGATGGAGCGCCGCGCCGTCGAATGGAGTATGTGTTAACTATGTGTGATAGAATAACTAATGATTTTTTTTTTTTTTTTATCTGAACCGTTGGATTAAATTAGGGAGTGGTATAGATATTTTTACATTTTTTCGCCATAACTGTCTAGAGGTGCTGACGTACAACTTACCCCGTGGTATTAGCTGAAATATTTGAGTTTAGCGACTCACCTGCAAATAGAAGAAAAGATAATGTTAATGATAATCATTTGGGTAAATTGATTGTTAAAATGTGTTATAATGTGTTAATCTGAGAATTTTGTTGATAAAATATTTATGGAAATTCAGTAAGAATTTGAAGTAGAAGTTGAGCTGTATTGAGATATTAAATTTCCGACTTCTTTTGAAAACAATGCCCTAGTAAAAAAGAAAACGTAGTTTCACCGTCATAAATGTTTTTGGTTTGATTATTTTCTTTTGAAATAACGGCATAAGGTTGGCAGCGGGGTGTAAATATTTCTAACCTACTTTAGCGGAAAATTTGATATACATAAACGATATTGTAGGCAATTAAAACTTTTAACAGTAAATCAGCTGCTAACTGCTATTGAACTTCTGCAGAATTTTGCATACGGTGAATACTAAAACTAAACTAAATTGAACTATGCGCGGCTGTATACCAGTATGTGTATCCAGTGGTATTCTAAAATTAATTTAATTTAATTTAAATTTTAATGAAATGAAATCTCTGTGGCAGTTGGGCTTTAGCATTGCTTCATTTTCGCGCCAACCGTTACCAATTTAAGTACAAATATGTCTGCAAGTCCCGATTTTTAAGTTTAGTCACTCTTCTCAGGGTATATAGGATTGCGAAACTCGTTCGCATTGTGCAACTCATTTTCGGAGTTCCTATTTCCTCCTTAACCGTCTATGAAACGTTAACCAGAGTTTTCAAAGTTCGATTACAAAATTCCTGACCAATTCACTGTCATTTTCTTCATTATTCACAGCAAATTGTTCGCCCAGCCCAACTAAACTATTTCGTAAGCCATTTGCGTTTTCCCAGTGAACTTTCTTTTCATATCCGAGTAAGTGTTAGACAATGTAGGCTCAGTGGTTAAAAAAGTATCCTAGAAATAACTGTAGTATATTCCGAGTTTTGATTTCGTTTTTTCCTACGCATCTATATAAATAAGTCACACGGTGGCAGCTGTTGATGAAATTGAATACATCAACTCGTCTCTAAGATTTGGTCAAATGACTATATGCCTGATGAATGGAATCTCAGCATCGTTTGCCCAATCCACAAGAATTGAGACCTCATCAACTGCGCCAATTATAGAGGCATCAGTCTCATCAACATTGAACACAAGATCTTTTCTGTGATACTGTATGAACGCCTGAAACCTTTTATCAACAGCCTGATTGGCCCCTATTAGTGCGGTTTCAGACCAATAAAGTCCACCATCGATCAAATTTTCACACTTTGGCAGATCCTGGGGAAAACCTCCCATCTCTTTATCGATTTCAAGGCCGCCTTTGACAGACAGAGAGGAGCTATATAGAGCCATGTCTAGTTTTCACATCCTTACCAAACTTGTCCATCTGTGCTGGATGACGATGGAGAACATTCGCTGCTCCATCAAGGATGGTAATGACCTTTGATGTCAAAAAAGGTTTTAGACAAGTTGGCGTGCTGTCACGTGACTTCTTTAATATCGTACTTGTGCGGAAGCACAATCTATCAAAAGTCCGTACAACTGCTTGCATACGCCGACGATATTGACATAATTTGAAGAACTCAGCTGGTTGGCAGCGGTGCGTTTGCAAGCATTGTAGCAGAAGCGACCAAAACGAGGGTAAAACCAAGTATATGCTGTCAACAAGGAGGGGCAATCAACACCGACGAATTGGACAGAACGTCACAGTGGGCAGCTACAACTTCGAAGTAGTAAGGGACTTTTTCTACTTGCTCTGCTATTAATTCTGAAAGCGATACCTGTGGGAGGGCTAATAAGACAATTCAACAGTTAAGCCCTATCTCGAACAACTAAGGAGACTCTATATAAGACCCTGTTTATCCCAGACCTGCTTGACGGCGCTGAAAAGTGGACTTTATTTAAAGCGGATGAAGATATCCTTGGTCGCTTCGAGAGAAAAATTCTTCGTAAGATAATTGGTCCCATTTGCGTTGACAGGTTTTGGAGGAGAAGATTCAATGGCGAATTATTCGAGCTGTACAACGACATCGACCTAGTCAAAAAACTGCGTATTGGACGTTTGAGATGGCTAGGACATGTAGAGCGGATGAACACCAACGCTCCGTCCCGCAGAGTCTTCGAATCTAATCTAGACGGACGACGCACTAGAGGACCTCCTCGCCGTAGGTGGCGCGCACAAGTTCAAGGGGATCTTGACCACCTTGGAGTGCGGAACTAAAGGCAATTGGAGAGGCTTGTTGGTTGAAGATCAGGTTTACCCTGAACTGTAGCGCCACCTAAGTAAGTAAGGTTGCCTAGGTTCATGCAAATATTCAAAGCTTCTATACAAAATAGAAAACAGAATCCCCATAATATCACATCAAATGTGTCATATACACAATTCCTTCTATACCACAAGATCCAAGCGGTTAGGAGCATATAAACTGTTTTTCTAAAAACGTGGTTGGATAAGTTATATACTTCTGTATTTGCTTCTATATATAGAAATGTTTCATACTTAAGAAAATTACATACCATAGTAAAACTTTCGCAACATTGCCGCCGACAAATCCACAACGACAACGCAAATTTCGTGTCGTGTCAGTGAATATAATGCACGTACACGTTACGATTTGTCTGTCCGACCGTTATCTTATTTTACTACACACGATTCAATTGGTTATACGACCATCGCACTCTGTCTCAAAATATCGAACATGATTTCATTTTCATCTGACCTTCGGACAGTCGTTGGGCGGACTATACAAAGTCTTTTTCATAAATCATATTTTATATGGGTCCTACTCGTGTGGGAGTCATCATTTGCCATCAGTTGTTGGAGTTGTTAAGGTTTGGAACAACTTACGTAATTACCCTGAAGTTGATTTGTACTCGTATATCAAATACCAAACTTCGTCTTGAGCGGTGCTAACATCGATTCAGTTCTCATCACACCTTTTCAAATGATAGTACTCTGCCGCATGCACTCAGGGTATGGTTTCATAGGTGGTACATTTTGAAAAGATCAATATTTGAGTCTTACAGATTTAAAGCATTGCGGCAATCATAAGCACGAGGCACAGAGTTTGAGGCCCAGGAAACACCTAGATTTTATATAAGCTCTTGGCGCCAGAATTTTTTTTTATATTTTTCATTCAAAAGGTTACAGGGGTCGTAATTTAAATGATGATATATAAAACAAAACTTTGAAGTTTCCAAGCTGTTAGTCTTCAAGATTTACTACTTCCGGCTTTTCCTAATAATCCACAAATTAGTTGACATTGATCAGGTTAGGCGGAGTGAAACAGCTATTTGTCAAGCAATGTGGAAAGAGTATCCGATGTCGGATGGTTTGATACGAAAAGATACAACTTTTATGTAAATACTGACAACGTCGTAATAATCAAAAGTTTATGGCTCAAATGCGTCGCAAACGTAAAACTTTCTATCCAAGAGTTCAACTCGTTGTCCATTTAAGAGACAAATTCTTTGAAACCTGCGGCAGTAGACACTTCCTATTTGAAATTGAATTCAAATCACACAAATCTCGGCTAAACTAATTTAACGGTCATTAACTAAATCAGCGCCTTCATTTGGGTCTATGTTACAGGTTACAAATTGCAGTTGAATCTTAATATCCCGCATCATGTGTACACCTGTTCTATCGACGAAATTGAATTAAACTTCAGAAATGCCTCACGAGTATGAGATATACTAATTAAATTCGAAAGATATATTATGCAGTCATTCTACTTCGAGTATTTATCACTAATTGCCAGGAAATGTAATCTTCTTCTATACACAAGACGTTCCTTTTTTTTTTATTAAATTTTCTAATTAAATTATCGCATGCGGTTTATCAGTAACTCACCACGGCAGCACGGCTAACTGAGAGAATGCCCGTTAATCTTAAATTTTTTGTTACTTAATTTTTGATTATTTTTCCTTAATTGCGCAGAGATGCAGTGTTGTGCATCTATGTGTTGTGTGTAGTGAGTATGTGAAGTCCGGCGAAAGAAAAGGTAGCACTAATGCTTTCATTGAAAATAGTTTTTCCCGCTAAAGTTCCTCGCTTCTTTTCTTTTTGGCCTTGTGTCTGGCATTGATATATTGGTCATGCTATAGCTTTTGTTGCCGAAGATTGTCGGAACCGTAGTAGTTGGGTACTTGCCGGTTGCCTTAAAAAGGCAATGAACTCCACAGACTCGGTCAGATGCTGCTGGCATGCAGACGAAAACGAATGCATTATGCAATCTTCATTTGTGCTGGCTCAGTGCACTCTTCTACCAGTATATCAACGAATTCATTGCCACTGCTAATAGAAGGAGATAATGTGTCGGTATATACATGCTGGGTTATTTAGGTATTTCGTGCGTGTTGCTGAACCGCCGAAAGAACTTTTGTTGGAGGACTAATTGATGGAAGTGTTGCGAAATCAGAAATAATGACCAATAGATGACAGATCAATTTATTGGTAGAAGAGTTATAGCTTCTCTTACTGGTTAGTAAGTGCATGGTCTATAACAGTGAGGAGGTCCAATACTGATGGAGCATTTAGTTTACGGTTCCAAACGTAATGCGGCACCCCGAAAGACACTGGGAAAAGTGCTCGGAAAAATTATACGGACAAGACTAGAGCAATACAAGGAAGGGGATTCGGGGCTGTGTAACCGACAGTTTGGATTTAGAAAGAAATGTAACACCAACCATGCAATACAAGTTATTTGCGATATAGCACCTGAAGCAAATGCGGGAGAAAGATGGCTCGGAGGGTTAAAACAGTACTGTGCTGTCGTGACACTTGACGTCAAGAACGTGTTCAATTCAGCCGACTGGAGGTGTATACTAAAAGCACTGAATGGCCTGCAGGTACCAAACTACCTACTGCGGATAATTGTAAACTACTTCGTAGACAGAACCCTTAAGTATGGCAGAAAGCCTTTGCAGATTCTGCAACGAGTCATGTGAGACTCCGGAACACCTTCTGGAGTCCTGTGGGGCACTGACCCACAAAAGATTGAAATACTTGGGCAAATACCAAGTATCAGAAGAGGATATGCCAACCATGGACCCACTTCTCATTCTCAGATTCTTAAAAGAAACTAGTCTGGAGAAAGAGCTCTAAGGTGAACTATTCTCGCCAAGCAAAGTAAGAGCATATGACTTTCAAACACAATTCCTCAGGAATTGCAATTGCGAAGGGGACTCTAACGAGGGAACAAACCTCCCCAAGGTATTAGCAGGAGGCACAATAGACCATTAGGTCGCAGTGCACAATAACCCTACACACATAATAAAAATGGCACAGAAGAGGGACCAAAGAGGTACAAGATCATGGGAGGAGTTCCACAAGGATCGGTCCAGGGACCAACTCTATAGAACATAATGTACGATGGTATTGTAAGAACACAAAGGCCGAATGGAGTAGATATCATCGGTTATGCCGACGATATTACAGTTGTAGTAGTGGGCAAAAACTTAGAGGAAGTTATGCAAGACTGCAATCATACAATCACAAACGTGAAGCTATGGGTACAGACATCAGGTTTAGAACTAGCGGACCACAGAACCGAAGCCGTTCTCATAAGCAGTCGTAAAAAAGTGGAACACCTTACCATACAGTTCGATGAGGAAATCATCGAATCGAAGCCCTACATTAAGTACCTGGGAGTGTTGCTGGACCACAGACTAAGCTTCAGGGATCACCTAACGTACGCAGACGAGAAGGCCTCTCGGGCAGTAGTGACACTATGCAGACTAATGCATAAAATTGGGTGACCAAGGCAGCCAATTAGAAATCTTCTAACGACCGCGAGTAAGTCAATACTCCTGTATGCGACCCCAATATGGGCATCAGCGACGCACCGTAAGCCATAAATTAGAACGATGAACTCGGTGCAGAACGATGAGACGCATCTTTAAGGGTATGCCTCGCCCTTAGAACTGCGTCAGCGGATGCGATAAGAGTAATATAACGCCGAATGCGTATCGATCTAGACGCGAAGAAGATACAAGCATGCGGATGACCCATTCTGCCAGCACTGTGAAGAACGCAGATAGAATGCCAAAATTGCACAAAGGTTAGGAAGATCTCTTTTAGCACGTAAGAATGCAGGAGCATGGAAACGGGCATAACTTGTAGCACGGGCTACAAGTATCCATAAAGGATTGATTGTAATATTGCATCATGTTTAGGAGAGCACTGTGCCGATGCCACTGTAAACCACACATTGGTTGAAACGCTGTTAAGCAAGTGAACTCCACAGGCTTCTTCTTCTTCCTTTTTATCAGCGAGGTTATGATCCGAAAACAAGGGATCACAACCCTCCCACTTCACCGTATATCTACTGATCCGCCTGTGGGGTGAACTCCATAGGCTGATTAGTGGAAATGCAGTGAAGTGGAAGGGTTATGATCCCTTGAGTTCAAATCAATAAACTCGCCGAAATAGGAAGAGGAAGAAGGTTCAGCTAACCCACATGGGAGGGTTGAAGATTTCTCATGATTTTCCGAGCCAACAACCAAGCACATAATTGCAGACAATGAATCAACGTTGCAGCAAAGATTCAATTGAACCTAACCAAACCTCAGCAATAATTATGACGACCAGGATTAAGTCATTAAAACAATTAAGCTCTGTGTAACCATCGCCAGTTTTCCCAAGGAGAACTACTCTCTTAATAGTTCGACGCGCTTAACACTGAGCCGACGTCGTGCGTATATGTATGAGAAGTATCCTTCCTAAAGTTCGATGCCAGCTATTTCTTCAGCCACTTTGCTAATATTACTTTCTTAATAATGACACACATGCCTATATAAAGAAATACTTGTTCCGAAGACTAACTCTACTAGAAACATTTCTGTTTTCGAATGCACTCAGTATATTTTTATTTTTTTATTTCAACCGACACCTAGGCGGGTCCCTTAATGGACTGCTTGAGCTTTTTACGTGTATCAACACATCAAGTACAAATCTTATCTTCTTAAATTCTATCCTAAATACAATTTAATATCCAACTCTTACGGCTGGTCTGCCTTTAAGTTGATTCGAGGAATGCTCCGCGAGGACGACAATTCCTTTATTATATACATTTAAGTGCCGCAATAAAAAGTCCTTCAGTTAAAAGTATTTCATTGATCCAGGCGCTCCTTCGAATGACTAATATAAAAAGTAGTTTAAACTTAGCTGCTCTCCATTATATGGCCTCGCCCACATCCTCTCTTAACGTCGTGCCACTGTCTTTCTTTGTAAAGCGATTTCAACAAAGTGGGCTTAATCTTCATCATAAATTGCGGATTCCTATAAAGAATTTTTTTAAACAAATAGTATACTACGTTCCCACCACACTCGAGCTAAGCTGATTAATGTAATCAATTCAGCTTACTTTGTGGCATGTTAAATTCAGACCAAGCGGGAGGTAGCACGTGTCTATAGTCGTCTGACAGATTTATTCATCCTTGATGCATCGATAATACTTTTGACCCATTTGCTATAAAAATAGAATCCAAAGCAAGCGATATTTGACACCCCGTTGAGCTATTAAAATCAAAACTTATAACAGCATGATTTGCTGACCCAAGAAGTTTTATTGCTTCCAGACAGAACTGCCTTATAACATTTTTGAACTATAAACTTCTATTTATAGCAACAGAGGTAATAACTTTTTTTTATCTTTCTCTTTCAGGTAAGCTCACCGATATCCATCGATTACTGTGAAAGAACAAAAAATTTGGTAAGGAAATTAGCAAATCTCGTGGCATCCGCCAAAAAAAAAAAAATGGTTTTGCCCCAAATCTGTCGGGCTGTCAACCTGTCTATAAAATAGGTTCATAACAAATGACTGTGGCTGGTGCCAACCCAATTTCCTTTCAACATCCATGGTGTGTATGTGTGTTTTTTTTTTTAATGGAAAACAATTCTTATGTCCATCATGATTCAGCCCAAACAAAGCCATGGTGCGCAGCCTTAACAAATTAAAAGATTGAGATATACAAACGGGTGGACGCGCCAAAAACACAAAACAAAACACAGGCAAACAACAATAGAAATTCACTCGGCAAATTTGTTTTAATGTTCTCTCTTCGAACACCACACACAGCACACTCTGGGTGACTCGGCGGGTTATTGATGTTCCACAGAAGGTGTGTGTAGATACAATGGGTGACTAGCCGCCCGGCCGATGGAACTGGAGTCAGGACAGAGAACGTGACCTAAATTCAGCTCGGGAATATTATGTTCACGATGAGAATTTATGGCAAAGTGTCCCAACCAAATATGTATAACTCGACGTTGTTGTTGTTGCTGTTGGTGGCGATCGCATTTGGCATGGCAAACATGTTTGGCCTCAATGTGCGCCACTGGATTCCATCTGGAATGCAGTATCTTGGTGTGGAGCAGTAGTCGACTTTGAATGCAGTTTTTTGGGTAGTGAATCATGATAGTGACCCAGGAAGATTGTTGAAAGATCATCGTTTAATAGACCTTAATCGTGTATCTGATGATGATCATCAAGCTGATGGTCAAGAATGGTAAAAACATAAAACAAATTCTCAGTATGGATGTGGGTAACATTGATGGCGCTCTCGAACCTTGACTTTAAAGAGAACGACGACGACGGCGATGATGATGATGGCAATGCAGTGATATCTTTGAGATGATCGAACGAGAATGAGGAGAAAATTACTTGTGAGAAAGCGGGGAGGGGAAACTTGTTTCAAATAACAGTTGTTTTGAGAAAGAGAGAAGCAGCGGCGGACAAAACGATTCATCTTGTGCGGTGAGGGTTATTCGCTGTCCCCTATTCAGCGATGTTGCCCATCATGTTTGGGCTGTTTGTTTGGGTCACTTTTGATGGCGTTGTTGACTGAGAATAGGAGTGCCCAGACGCATCTGATTTGGGTTTTGGCTTTATTTTTTTATTTTTTTTCTTAATATTTAAGGAAAGTGGAATCAATTACAGGGTTTACCTGTCGCCTGTGGTGTGAAATGTGTCGTAGTAATAGAATAAATGTTTATCTTGGATAGGGAAATATGAGTAGATGAGAGAACGCCGGTGTCTTTTGTCTTCGGTACCTATTAGGTTAAATAAATGATGGGACTTTAAACCCATTTGGGCATTTTTAAGACCTCAAAGTAAACATTATTGGAATGAGCATCCAGTGCATCAAAAATGTGGTAATGAAATGCAAGATTCATTTAGATGTAAATTGACAAAAATCTTTGTAGACACTTTGTGAGATTGCATAGACTGAAGCTTGCAGAACTTTACAATAATCTGGCCTGTTGGTGACCGACAGCTGTGTACATTTTAAATGGACCGATGGTCAAAACGGCAGAAATATTGGTCTCAAACTGGATACAATTTCTTATTGGTAGACGCCTGATTGACCATCGCCCAAGATGGCCTTGCTTCACGGCCCGTTTTACCTAGCATAGCCTATGGCCAGTTCATAGCACACCTGCTTGAGCACAGAATGCAGATTCAACATAGATGTTTGAACCCCCTTAGTGAATGTGGAATAAAGGTGGACTTTGCACATGAAGATTAAATCGAAAGACTGGAGTGCTTTGAAGGCAGACACAACTTCGGACTCAAGCCCAACATATTACCGCCACTTGGACCTCATGACATTCGTCGAAAAATTACCTCTCAGTATTTATATTGTGTTACTCTCAACATGCATATTGGTCGGATAAGTAAACTGAATACTCTATTACTTGATAACCAAAGTACCTCAAAAGAAATAAAATTGATCTACCTAATCGTCGGTCTTGTGATATCTATATGTATGTTTGAGTAATATTGAAAAATATCTCACTTTACGCTTATCACAGACTTTAGAATGATCTTCGCCGGAGTGATAAACATGAGCAGGGAAGTTGTGTTTTATACAACAGAATACTTCACTTTCCTAAACATTAAAGTCTTGTGGTTATTGGCTCCATTTCCAAAGTCTTGCAGTACAAGTATGTATAATCGATACAATGTAAACTGTCTGTAAGACCAATTCTTTATGACGAAACAATTCAATCCTTGCAAGCAAAGTGCCTGGGGTTATTCTGCATAGTGAATTGTCCGGAGTATCGATAGAGCGACTCGAAGAGTATGCACATCTAAGGTCGAAACCTAGCCGAAACAGTTACCTGATGGTGACATACTGCCTTCGATCCAATGCATCACTTGATGCTATTTTCCAATGCACCACTTGATGCTATTTTTACACTACCTCCGGTAGGTAAGCCTTAACAGGCATTTTCATATTTTTCAGTTCTAGAAGTCCCCATGATAATCGTCTGTCTGCACAACTCCTTAGCGCAACCCATTGTATTGACATTCAGTATTTTATTGGATGACAATGTATTGTATCATTGTATGGTGGAACGCAACAGACAAAACCAGCTATCTCAAAACACACACAAAGGTACAAAGATTAACATGCATAAGCATAACAGGAGCACAGATATCAACACCACAAGCGGGTTTAGAGATAATACTAAATATCCCTCCCCTAGATGAGTACATACGATGCACAGCTGCCAAAAGTGGGATTCGTCTCAAACAATCGGGCGCATGGAAGCAAAGCTCCTATGGACATGGATCTGTACTCAACAAGTATAGTATAACCGATCTCAACAGAACAACAGATTATATCATATCCTATATATATTTCGACAAGAAGTACTCCACTTTTACTGCCGAAGAGTGGGACTCCAACACATTAATTAATGTACAGGATATTCCGTATTCTGTATTCTATTCTCTATACTGACAGGTCTAAAATGGATATCGGAACTGGCTCTGGAGTTTTCTTCGAGTCACTTGAAATCAACGACTCATATAAACTCCTGGATTATTTTTTTTTCCGAGAGCAGGTGAAAAATCTTCTAAAGACACCATAAAGCCCGACCGCGCGTGCTTATGGTAATGTGACTGTATCCTGAGTCACAGTCCTGTCCTGAATGACTGTAGCATCATTCACAGGGCTGCAGAGACTATACGTAGCAAAAAACTAAATCCTTCCAAGATTAACATTTTCGTGGACAGTCAAGCGGCAGTCAAAGCACTAGACAGCGAGGAAGTCAGATCGCAAACAGTTTTCAGATGCCGTAACACGTTGAACAGAATATGCAACACACATGACGTAACAATCTGCTGGGTTCCCGGACATAACAATATAAAAGGAAACGAGACAGCAGATGAACTAGCCAAAAAGGGATCTGCATTGGAATTTCAACATACTCGGATGTAAGTAAAAACTCCAATTGGTGAACTGAAAAGGAAAATAGACTCAAAAGCGAGAGAACTGATTAACTCCGTTTGGCACGCCAGAAGCGACTGTGTCATATCTCGCGGCTTATGGCCGACCGTGAATGAAAACCGAACAGAAAGCCTTTTGGCGATGAATAAAAAAGAGATTCGCATCTTGACGGGTGCGCGATAGGGGTAATGGCTGCTAGATTAGGCGTCAACACACCCGACCACTGCAGAAGCTGTCAAGATATAGAGGAGACAGAAACCATCAAACACCTGCCCAAATCTTCAAAATCGCTGCCTCCGTCATATGGGAAACAGGTTTTTTGACGAACTAGGGGATCTCATACAAGTCCCACTAAGGAACATGATAGGCTACATAAAGAGCACAGGCTGGTTCACAACAGAACCAACCGCAAGATAATAATTTAAGTATGTGTTCCGCATTACAAAGGGAAACACAATGGACCGAATGGCCCCCGTGATAAGCACTTAGGTGCACTTCCCTTCAACATAACCTAACCTATAATGTGTTGTATCTAGATGATACGAAATGATGACCTGAAAATCTTACACTCAATCATATTCAGGCCAAACAAAATTTGCTATCAACGGTCGCACGTCGAAATTTGTGTTGTCAAAACCATCTTTCGAGAACGTTAAAATCCGGGTAAGAGTGATGCTCCACAGATTGGTCTAACCAATCCCGCGTTAGTCCGCTAGACTAGTAGCAAAAATGATATCTAGTCCCGTATGCGTTGAGAGCGAATGGAATATTTACCTCATAAACACCAAAATCATTATCAGGACGTGGATGTAGTCCTTTAGCTACTAGCATATTTAAACAAATACAAATACAAATATTTGGCGCAACAGCTCTTTAAAGTGCCAGGGCCTAGCTTCTCGCAACCACTCATGTTGTGTGCGTTATATTTTTCACACGAACGGAAGGGACCTACAGTTTATTGCCGAATCCGAACGGCGATTTGAGAAGCTTTTTCGTGACAACAATACTCTCGGATGTTTGTCAGACGCTCGCGAGAGGTGGGACCGTGAAAAAACTTTTTGGTGTTTTCTGTGATTCGAACTTGGAACCTCATGCGTAGTGATCCGACACACTAACCACTTACGCCACGGCGCCCACAGCATATTTAAACCTCAAGCTTCAAAATTATAAGAAATATCAAACAGTCCAGAGGGCTGAAGAACCAAAAGTATGGTATTGGATTGACGAGAGACTGCAGTGTAGAGGCTTCACAAGTAGGGACCCTGATTAGTAACTAAGATTGCCGCGAAGGACAATCGGTGCAATTAGTCTAGAACAGAAATGTACTGAAAAATGTAACAATACGATTTATCGAAATGTTCGCTGTAGTTACTGGAAGTAGTACTGAAAGAAGCAGCGATGGTAATCCTCACTGTGAGATTTCTCTTAGACTAGAGTAGGTATTATACAAGTAGAAGTGGTCCTCCAAGAGACACAGCATGTGTCCATTATGATACCACTATGAAATATCGATTTCCATCTCTATCTACATCAAATTTGGATGAAGTCATTACTTAGGCATCACAAGCTTTGTTTGCTGCATTTTCTCCTGAGAAATCAATGAGCACACGATCGACTAAGAAAATTGTGAAGAGTTTACATTTAAACAGCCTCCACCACCCACGACAACTGAATATCTTTAGGAATTTTGTTTTTCTAGAATAAAACCTCTAAAACACTTAACGCATTTATTGCTACACTAATGATCAGCCCATCCGCACATTCTACAAGTCCTTGAAGTCACCAACGCAACACGATATATTTTACTTAACCTAGCCCTATATGCATCACTAGTTCAAGGCCACATTCCATTTGACTAATTAAAGTGCATCCCAGTCCATATCCAGTCAAGGACACAAATCGAAGACAACACTGATTAGCCCTCGTGTCTCATAAAACCGCAAGACATGTGCACCTCCTTTGCTCCAACAAGGCGACAGAGTCCCTACAAAAAGGTACACTGTGGTCAAAATTATTTTATTCTCCTATTAACCCAATAAAAATAAAAACTAAACTAGCACAGAGTATTAAGTTTCGTTTCGCTTCAAGGGACTGTAAATAGTTAATTTACAGCGTTCTTCATCGTCTCTAACATGACAGGCTTCTAAATCCACTCACAGATTCAAATTGCGCACATCAGAGACAGCCCACATGGTGACGGGCACAGTGCACTACAAGGAGTCGAGTTCCGTGATAGCACCACATCTACACAACCTGTTTCTGCTCATCCTGACATTTAATTCATTAAAATTCCCAATAAAAATCCAATCTAAATACGATACTTGGTTTCTATCTTCTTATTCTCTCCCTTTGTGGTTCAATAAAATTTTGTGATCCGCGGAAATGTCCGAAACGCGCAATGTCCCTGTCTTTGAGTTCTCTCTTCCAGTTATGGCCAAAACAACCTTCGGCCAAATGGAATATATACACGACTATGACGTAAAAACTACACAGAGACAAACAAGAACTTGGTCGACAAGGAGGTTCAATGGAATCATATACGAAGAACCAGCTAATCCTCATATGGAACAAGTTTTCGCGCCAACAGATACAACGTTGGCTGTAAAAAGTGCAGTAACAGCAACAGCAACATCGTGGATTTATAAGGAAAACACAGAGAGTAAAAATTACGACACAAGATCGAAAACTTGCTAAAATTACAGTTATATCGGGAAAACCTGAAGGAGATGATCGGGCGCGCGGCGAGGTTTTATAAGTAGAAAACCTCAAAGTGGCGGCACTCCATCCCAACACACAAGGTGTTCCAAAGTTACCCTCCACTTGCTGGATCCACATGATACTCCATGTGCATACACGAGTGTGTCTATGAGATACGGCAGCAGTAGATTTCTCCTCTGCGGAATCTCCTCAATGCAGTGATTTTTGTGTTCAAAGATGAAAATTGCATTTGGGGATAATTGAACCGGTTATCGATTTACCCTTCTGGTTCGCCGCCTTGATTATTTTTAAGGAATTTCATGAAGCAAATATTTTTCCACCAAAATGGAAGTCGAAATCGGTCTTGAAATTAGCACTCGAAATGTATTTGACACAATTGCACGGCTCTAGTTCATCTGTCTTTGCCGGTGTGCGTTCTTTGTTTGTTCGATTGCGTGCGGGACATACTTACGATTAGGTGGGGTTTTCTTATGTGCCCTGTGTCCTGAAGAAGGATCACCAACATTAAGTAAATGCAGATAGTGTGAAATACCAGACGTAGGGCTAATGACTGTTAATTTGTGCCGCAGGCGATGGTCGACAGCCCTATCGAGGAATTTAGTGGGCATTTGGTATCTGCGTCGCTAAAGTCATTAATTGTTCTAATTGCCGTCGATGGAGGCCCTACGAATGCAGGCAGATATGCTTTGAAGTTGCTGTCTTTTCTGGGAAGGATTTACGCTTAGTAAAGTCGTAGTTTATTACTTGTTAATAGACTCAGACATTAGAGTGAGACGTTAAATAACGTCTGACAAGCTCACGTGATTATTGTATTTTTTTCATAATTGTAATGCCCTATGCCAGATTAAGGCATCTTGTATTAAACAAATTAACTTTTTGTCTACGGTTGCATCGGTTATCACATTTGAGAATTACATAGGTGTCCATAGAAAATTGTTTAGTCTTTCTTGATAGCATATCATTTAACGTCTAACAGAAGACCACACAGCAGTGATTTTGCCACTGCCCTATGTCCTGCTTCGTAGTATCAAACAATTTTCAGGCTTCCTAGACTATGTTTAACAGTTCCATTGTCAGCTCTGCGTTGTTCAAGGCTCTTCTTATAACACATTGATAAATGCCACTAGATCGAATTCCATCTGATAAATAATGCCTCTGTTCTGACTCGCTTCTACATCGCTTAGACATGTTTCAACTAATTCGCCAGCCATGTACAAGTACCATTAAAACATTTGCTTCTGATGTGACTATGACGACCATCGAAAAATAAAAGAAGTGTGTTTGGTAAAGAATACCATGAAGTTGTATCACTTTGACAGGTTTTAAGTACGAATATCACCTTCACTTGCTCCGCGCCATTAGTATGTACCTAAGCCTCAGAAAGCGCTTTCAGGTTCTTAACCTTTCCAATAGATTTTTCTGCTATAACTGGTTAACTGCCATGCAATGACGAGGTGGCCCATTGCAGGTCCTTTTACCCAACACCGTTTTACAATACATCTCACTGCTACAGGATTCGCTGGTACACGGCGGAACACATTTGCTAGTACACGTTTGATAACTAACAAACACTTACAACCTCTTACACACTGCTCGTCTCCGTCACATAAATAACAGATTATTTAAAGAACTATAGAACCTTATTTAATTTGCACTTGCGGACACATGTTTCATCAAGAGCTGCTTTTTTTTAAAAGAAAACGTCGACGCGTAAAGAAATTCAAACCTGTATCACAAAACCAATATCTTATGACGCTGACCTCTTCTCGCAAACTTTTTTTTTTTTTGCGCAACAGCTCCTTAAGCGCCAGGGCCTAGCTTCTCGCAACCACTCGAGTTGCGTGCGTTATATTTTCCACACGAATGGAAGGGACCTACAGTTTAGTGCCGTATCCGAACGGCGATTTGAGAAGCTTTTTCGAGACAATAATACCCTCGGATGTTTGTCAGACGCTCGCGAGAGGTGGGACTGTGAAAAAAACTTTTTGGTGTTTTCTGGGATTCGAACTTGGAACCTCATGCGCAGTGATCCAACACACTTACCAATTACGCCACGGCACCCACTCTCGCAAACTTAGTCTATCATTTTATAAGTGATAAACTTAAATCAATTTCTTTTCCATTAATAAAAGTATCTCCTTGCTCCCCACAATCAAGAGTTTCCCATAATTCCTGGCTTCTTTCGGCCCATCTGCTGTATCTTATCTTTGTGTAGCAAGAAACCATGGCCACATTTGAGAGCCTCAGTGATTTGCAAATTGAGTTCTATCACTAATTTAGGTCCAAACTAGCCTCGGCGTGCAACATATCTTATTTCTGTTCAACACGATTATAGAGCTACTCGTAACTGCCTATCGTCGTCAGACCTTGTTACAGATTTCCTGTGTTAGCTGCCGTTCAGAAATAAGTCTCGGCACACGTCTTACATTTATCTAATTCTTTCGATTTGTTTCTCTTGTCTGACCAACCTTGCATACTGACTAAAAAACCGACTACCCTGCGATAGGGTGATGATGGTGAAGTGTCATCCATTGCCACGGTAATACAAATACAAATATTTGGCGCAACAGCTCTTTAAAGTGCCAGGGCCTAGCTTCTCGCAACCACGCATGTTGTGTGCGTTATATTTTCACACGAATGGAAGGGACCTTCAGTTTAGTGGCGTATCCGAACGCCGATTTGAGAAGCTTTTTCGTGACAACAATACTCTCGGATGTTTGTCAGACGCTCACGAGAGGTGGGACCGTGAAAAAACTTTTTGGTATTTTCTGGGATTCGAACTTGCCACGGTAATGGTTCATGGTTCAAATCCGAATGTCAGCAAGCATATCTATTCAGTTTTCATGAATGATATAGTCAGCCGAAGCTAATGTCAACACTATTGCGGAGGCATAACACTGTAAGCCGATTGGTCATATGGCTGGAAAAATTGTTTACTCTATTGGATGATTGATATGCCTACTGCGCCAAGTGTTCGGGGAAAAAATACTGTGAATCAGAAGTAAAGACAAAATAACAAAACAGAACTTTTCAGTTATATGAACACCACCTATAAAGTTTTTCTAAAACCTAATATCTGAGTTTGAAACCACTACACCAATCTGCCTCCGTCTCTCTGGCTATTCTCTCCAACACCCGCCCTGTCTAAAATTTTTAAAGGTCATTCATTGTTCCTTAGGCGAACCCCACCGGATCAGTAGAAATGCGGTGAAGTGGGAGGGTTGTGATCCCTTGTTTTCGGATCATAGCTTCGCTGATAAAAGGAAGAAGACGATTGTTCCTTAGGCAATGTTAATTAAGAATGCTCATGGCCAGCCTTTTGTGGATGAAGACAAAATCCGCAGAGGTGGCGGCAGTATTGTGAAGAACTTTCGAATGAATAGTTTCCCTGATTATACTTTCCAAGAGCCACATCTAACTCTGAAGAAATGCCCGACTTTACAGTCGAAGAAGTTTGTGAGGAGGTCAAATACTCCGAAAAACGAAAAGCGGTTCGGCCAGACGATATACCCTCTGAGTTCTGGAAAAAGATGGGAGACATCGGGTTCAGATGGCTCAAAATTCTCATCTACAAACTTATGAGTGGTGATCCAATGCCGAATCAATAGAAGGAAAATTACCCTCTCCCTGTATACAAATGGAAGGGTGATATGCGAAACTGCGATAACTACCGTTCGATCAAGCTGATGTCACACACCATGAAGATCGTTGAGCGGGTATTAGGTGGCCGACTGCGAAAAATAATACGGCTAAATGATGATCAGTGCGGATTTGTCCCGGGTAAATCAACCACAGATGCAATCCAAAGTACTCGTATAAGGATCATAATGGAAAAACATCGTTATTCCTTAAAGGATTTGAGTATTGTATTGGTTGACTTTGAAAAGGCATTCGACAGACAACCACGAGATCGGATATGGGTGGCGCTAAGACATCGAGGGGTTTCAGAAACCTATGTACAGATGATCATGGACATGTACGAAAGAGCAAAGACAAGAGTAAGATGCCCTGCTGGAGTAACCGAAGAGCGCAACAGGGAAGCCTTTTAAGTCCTTTACTCTTTATTACAGTCCTTGAATATCTGGTTGAAGGTAACTATAACGGACGCCAAGGTACATCAATTATTCTTTGCTGACGATGGATCCATCATAAGTGCGGATAGCAGGTGCTTTTATTGGAAATCTACCTGCCTCACGCGAATATAAATCTGAAGCTTAAACTACTTGATAAGGTCAAACTTAGTCGTAGTAAACAAAACGAAGGGAAGGGTGTTTTTAGTCAGTAGAAATCTGACACTACTATGAGTACACGGTCTCATAGTGTCTCATGAAGATTTTCACCTACCCACGAAGAAAAAAAAAAAAAAAAAAAAAAAAAAATAAGTGCGGATCGCGATGCAGGTATAAAAAAAAGAAAAAAAAAAAGGAAAGGAATGCCTATAAACGCCTGGATCACAAAAATGCGATGGCATCGGTATTTAATTGGCCCCAGTAACCGAGTAATCCAAAATCGGGAGGCCTGCCGATATTTTCCGAGGTCAAATAAGCGGATCAGTAGAAATGGAGTGATGTGGCAGGATTATGATCCCTTGTTTTCGAATCATAACAAAGCCGAAATAGAAAGAAGAAGATTGCTCCTTAGGCAAATTATAAAAAATAAAAAATCTGGACGAAGGCGTGACTATTGATACTCCAATTATGTTTTATAAGCCTGCTCCGCACGTGGTACACTTGGAGTAGATAATAAAACAGAAACCCTTTATAAATGAATACAAAGTGTACTAACTCATGAAATCTCATGCCTAACCTTTAACAATCAGCTCTATATGCGCTTTTTTATGATTTCATTGTACCACTATTATCTAACCAGATATTTACAGTCTTTATATTCTATTCATTGCTGTTCTTCCTTAAACTATTTATCACCTATACCCTAAAGTTAAAAACACACTCCACACATCAGTTGAAATAAAATTCCTCTATCTCATCTCATAAATTATTCACCGCTAAAAACCTATCCACGAGTAGTGTTCTTCTTCTTTTAAAACCCTTTTAAAATCACGTTCCATTGACATAAAAACCTTAAACAACTTCAAATTATCCCGTAACTCGTTCACTGTAACAAAGATACAGCACAAACAAACGTAGGTACACATCAGTTATCGCATCTTTATGCCAAACCCAATTCCAGACAGGTACTCGTACCTTGCTTTGAAAATTACAATTTACATCCACAGGTACGGACAGTAAACTTCTTCTTTTTTTTTAAGAAAAAGCTTTAAATCTATTTGTGTCACTGTACTGCACTACCTGAATTATTGTGCGAGTATCTATTATGAATTTCACGCACGAACAATCATTTAAAATGTCATAAAGATTTAGATGAAACCATGCCATTGCCATTGAAGCGATGTTAACTTATGCAGAGTTACGAGTACCTGAATGTTAGGCGAAGAAAAAAAGATACACGCCTGGTTTTTGCATATTTCATTGTCCTCTTCACTGTGTTTGAGATTTGCTTTGCAATTGCGATTGCGAATGGGAATTGAATTCTGTTCCAAATTTTTGAAATAATTCGAATGGTTACATCTGAAGTATCTTCAACACCTTGTGCGTTTAAAATTACACTTTCAAGCTACTGAAACGTACTTTGGGACTTTAGATTGTTAACTGATGGAATCTTTTCTTCCTCTTACCTTAAACTGGGTCAGAATAAAAATTCCTGGAAAGAAAAGAAAATGAGGAAAATTCTCACGTTAATTGTTTTCTTTTACAGTTTATTGTATTTTTTTTTTTTAATTATTGCACTGTCTTGTCTTTGTTGTATATGAATCAGAAAGAAGATTTCCTATGACTGGGGTAGCACTTAGTCTTAGGTAGATGGACTCCCACGATAATTATAAAATTATTAATGTTGTCGGGTAAATGGAAGATACAATGTTGGGGTAGTGTAAGAACATGGAAAAGACCTAGATTGTTTCTTGGAAAAAGTACTTCATGCACAGTAATGGCTTGCACGTTTGCTCAAGTTCACATAGAGCTTAGAGCGGTTAAGAAATAGAAAGAGGGCGTCGCTTCTGCTGACTGCAGATAAATGCAGAATGATATTCTGAACTCAATCAAAACCGATGTTAATTGCCATTCAAGTGCTCTTTTTGAGCAAACGAAGGCGAAGGAAACGAATCACTGAATCCCTGTGAAGCTGTAAATAAACAATCCGCTGAGTAATAACCAGCCGGATAGAGACGTTTTCTAACCCTAGTCTTACCTACATAGATCTCCCAGATTCTTGGAAAAGTAACTTAGAAGAGCCGTGCATTTTCTGTCGGCCAGAGCAGGACATTCGATAAGCAGAGGACGGACCGATGTAAATTCGTCTTGCGTTTGAAAGTTCTGCATTAACTGGTCATATTAAACTGCACCAATCTCCAATCATGTTGAACCATGATCTACTCTCTACCAAGTCCAATCAACTCAATCAAGCCAACTAAAGTCTACCCTAGAAAAATTCGTCAAGTTAACAACTGCTTGTGTGATTCATAGGATAGGAAACCAAGTGGCTGCACCGAAGAGCAAATGTCAAAAGAATTTGTCTCTGGTGACAAGGATCATAATTGATTACCGCCTGAGATTCTTGGTGGCGCCGTGGTGTAAGTGGTTAGTGTGTCGGATCACTACGCATGAGGTTCCAAGTTTGAATCCCAGAAAATGCCAAATAGTTTTTTCACGGTCCCACCTCTCGCAAGCGTCTGACAAACATCCGAGAGTATTGTTGTCACGAAAAAGCTTCTCAAATCGCCGTTCGGATTCGGCATTAAAAACTGTAGGTCCTTTCCATTCGTGTGAAAAACATAACACACACAACATGAGTGGTTGCGAGAAGCTAGGCCCTGGCACTTTAAAGAGCTGTTGCGCCAAATATTTTATTTTTTTGAGATTCTGGAAGTTTGTTTATTTCTTCTTCAGCAGTGCACCTAATTTGGTTCAATGCATTTTTCCATAATCTACGATACACCAAAGCTTTACTAGCAACTGTCGACTTACTATCTGCGTGGTATATCCTCAGAATATATGTAGCAAATGATATAGATAGATAGATTGATTTCCTAGGCGAATGGTCAGTTGGACCACACAAATCAATTCTTTTAGTCGATGAAGTCCCTGTGTCGCTAGTCCTTGATATGGAAATGTAGAGCTCCGTTCCCTGTCACAAATGAGCCACTCTTCGAGACTGGAATGCACTTATAAAATTAAATCAAAATACTCATGAGTTTAACGTCCAAATTCAAAGGATACCAATGGTAAATTTACCTTGAACTCTAAAGCAATAATCACGGCCAGATACTGGTACTTGAGAGTATTTCCAGTCGGCGCGATCAAGGGATTCTGTAACCGTTTAACCAAGGAAATCAATTCTGGTTTACTGTCAATGACGAAGGGCTCGATTGATTCGGTAATAAAGTCAGAAGATGCGGAATGAGGATGATATTAGTTGCGATTCAGAGGTTTTCGCAATTGCTATGGGCGATGACAATACCACAGATTGTATCGATGTGATTTTTATAGACCTAACAGCCGATACGAATCTTAATTATAAATTACGAAACTAATTTATCCTCGTAATTAGAATCATCAGAGGGGCGAGTACTTGACGACGAATGGATGGTCAATGGCGACTTTCAGATTGACAACAGTGGAAGCAAGAAAACAGCATCATATCATGTGATGATGACCTTGGAACGAGCTAGAGGTAAATTTGGGCCCGCAGTCTTGAACAATAACCATTCATAGACTTGCATACATAAACATAGAGGAGATGTTACATAATAACAAATGCACACAAGATTGTTTTACACAATGATATCTCATACTAAACTCCGGTGTCCTCTACAAGATCGTCAATTGCAGAATTTTACTAGTCTTTCTCTGATGGCTGACGATGTAAAGTTTTCATTAAGTGCTGTTGACTGGAATCTCACTTTCCTTAACGTGAATGAATGATTGAGCATAAAGTGTTAAAGTGGTTAATAAAAGTGTTACCATATGACGGCCTATCGTTGTAGCATATTTCAGATCAAACGCACTTCAGTCAGAGAACCATAAGCTTGCCTTTTAATGAAGTCAGCACTAAAAGTGAACAAAAGCACTAAAAGTGTAGCCACGATAAGATTGTCCACAGATGCTTGAATGTGGGAGTGCTAATCATAAATTCCCAGAATATAAAAACCTTCATAAAATCTAGGAAATTCCTCCTAGAACCTGTTTCATCTTAATTTGTCATTCTCAGTGGATGAATTCTGGGGAAATAAAAATCAACTTTCACTTGGAAATACGAGTATGTATAGAAAACGAGGAAGAGATATCGACGCAAACTACCGTATTCGATCGCTTTCATCTCTTCGATTTCATTTGATTTTCCTAAGTTTTTAAGTTCAGATAGAAGTCTGTCCCTGGCGGGTACTCAAAACATATCACCCCGCTCGGTATATTCTCTGCTACCTGCTATTACCGCCCTTCAAATGCGAAAGAATAAACCTTATAATGCAACTCCTGAAGAAGAACAACTTTATACGCAGGCCCACTTAAAGAAATTCTGCGAAAACTGTTGGGATTGGAACGACGAAGTATGGAGATGCCTTGCTCTGTCAAGCGAGAGCTTATATCGTAAAAAACTCCGCCAACATGTCGATTTCCTGACGGTAGAAAACTCATTCATACACGCTGTTACAATCAAGTGTACCTTCGATAAAATAGGGGCTGCCAAAAGCTTACGCTGTTCAAAGTTGAAATATGTAGTTGTCAAGCCATCAAAAACTACACGAAAACCCCTGAATGCCGATTGCAAATATCAAAGCAATCAATTTATCAATAAGTAATGGGCTTGGCTTCCTTGACCTTCCTCACCTTTTTTAATCCACCAAACATTAATCATTCCAAAAACCAATCATGCGGTAAACCCACTCGGAAAATGCGAAAAATTTGCATCCATTCTGTCTGTCTGTCTGTTCCTCTTCCCTCTCTCATGAATAAAGTAACCCAACCGCATTCTGACATTTAGTTGACTGTTAGATTTGCACTTAAATAACATTCCAATTCGTATGCGCAATTTCCGTGCGGCTGAAACCAATCACATCGACTCAGAAATGTCTGACAGTGCAATTAAGTAGCAAATCACCTAACCCAGACCCCTGTGGCATATCAAATAACCACTACGACAACGACACGACGAAATGACGCCCATGTGGCTTGCTTGCTGTGTACTAGCATTCGTACCGTTTCTAGCCCCCATGCATACTGTCATTTAGGTGCAAATCAGTTCAAATGTATCTAACAGATATTTTATTTCACTCCAGTGTAGATATTTTCTATATCACAAGGAAACCATCAGACGAACGGTCAAGTGCAACGTTGCTATACGTAGTATTTATTTTAGCTCCACACTGCTTGAATAGCCCATATACCAGACCGATATCGGAATTCCATTACAATGGTTGGCACACACACGGTAAAATTAAAAAAAAAAAAAAATCACTGACCTCAAGATCTGGTTGATACTAGCAATTGGTGGCACAAAGTTGTTGTTGGTAGCAGAGCATGCGCGCGCTCGATGCGTTGTCAGCTTCACGCAGATACAATAAAATCTCGAAAAAAAAAACTGGAAGTGGCCATGTTTCTCGTACAGAAACACACTCCGCCGAATGGTTGCACATTACGCCACAATATAACGGAAAAATAAATAATATTCCCTCGTAATGGGTATAAATATTGTGAGCTAAGTCTGTATGCGTCATACCTGTTTCACGCAACAGGTCAATAGCAGCAGCACCACCACAAGTATCCTCATCACCACCAACTTCCAACACTGTGAGAGTTTGTTTTGGAATTTCAGACGCATGCAGGTGGTTACGAACGCACTCGCGCATCTTATCAGAAATTCTTCATCATCGGTTTGGTGTGCTTAGTCTGTTTGTGGGTCGCCATCGCCACAGACCAGCAACGTGGTAATGGTCTAGTCATATGCGCCAACTGTTGAGCGCGAGCGCTATGAATGGGTGGATAGTTTCATCGATCTCGTGGTACAGGCCATCGAATGGTGACCCAATTCTTTAGGTTTCGGCGGGGGATCGTCGCTATATGAGTTTGTGTGTGTGCGTGTGTGTGCGCGGTCTTAGATAATTCAGTTAATCATCTGAGAATTATTATATGGAGATGTTTATTTAGTTTCTTTATGAATCAATTGAATTTTATTGATTTTTTTCGAAGATAAATGATCCAATGTTAACTGGTTATGGTGGTGAGTGTGGCGGCGGTGGGATATGGAAGTGTGAAGATAAGTGTAACTGTGTGGTGGGATCAATACATCAATTAAAATGTTTCGGATAATTTGGGTGAGGAATTCAACGAAGCATGCTTGTCGGTGTGTTGTTCGGTAGTTATTGGGGCTTAATCGATCGAAACCGATAATGATCTGTGAATTTTGGGGTTGATGTTAACTAGGAGAAGAAGAATGTTCTTTGGGACAGGCCATAGGAACGGAAGGGTGTCGTAGGATACTAATAAGTTTTAGTGAGATTGTCCAGCTTCAGTTGACGTTAAAAAAAAACTGAAGATCTGCCACAATTCTCCATGCAATAAACTAAAACTGTCTACTGGATGCTGTTTGGAGCTTCTTTGAGATTCTATACACGGGTCTAATGCCACCCCCTTTTTGCAAGGATTGCTTTGAAACTCAGATAATGTCTAGAAAAGCATGTTAATATTTAATGCCTACCACATTCGAACATAGGTTAGGTTGAGGTAGAATGGCTAAGAAGAGAGCAGACACAATTAGACCAGTAAAGGTTTATTGCAATGCCACGGATCTACCTTTAGACCACTCAGGGACTAATTAAAACCAACCGGAGCTTTTGATAAAGCGATGGATGCTCATGACGCCTAAAGACACCAAATCGCCGAGGTCATCAAGGAAAGGGGCCCCTAGATGGAGCATTCTTTTACGTGATAGGCCTGGACATGTGCAGAAGTGAAGGATGGTTTCCTCCTCGTCCCTACAAGCTTCTGCAGAAGTCGTTAGAGAAGAGGCCAAATCTTTTGGCATGTTGGCCTATAAGACAGTGTTCAGTGAGGACACCGATAACGCAGCTGATCTGTGATCGCTTTAGTTTAACCAGCTGGTTCAGCTTAGGACAGATCTGTCTCGAAATATGGCACGTTGAGCCGTTCTCCCTTCTGTGCTTAATCTTGCTAATAGCGTTCAACTTTAGTAGATGCTAACATGTAGCGAGGGGCATACCCAGGGCTTGCCTATCAGGCAGAATCCTTAGAATTGTACCCTGTCGGGCGAGCTCGTCCGCCTTGCAGTTTTCGGGAATGTCCCTGTGGCCTGGCACCCAGCATAGGTGAATTTTGAACATCTCAGTAAGAGACAAATGGCAATTCAAGACGGCTTTTGAAGTGAAGAAGTACGATTCCAGGGACTTGATTGCCGCTTAACTGGCTGAGATTTGAAAACTCTGGTTGCAAACTGCACTTTAAAATAAAAATCTATTCATCATCATATCCTTGGTCTGCAGGAAGATCTGTAAGGGTCACGATAGCGTAAAATTATTCTCATTTCTGTAAGTCTATGACATCCCGAAAGACATAATTTAACATTCCCCTCACTCGTCAATCTAAAAGTGTTTAAAGCAGTCCAAAAAATGTCAGATTTACGTCAACCAAGTAACAAGCCGCGTCACGACGACACAACAACGACATGCCAAACACTCAAGACCCCCTTGAGATTCCATAATAATTCAAATCACGTCGCTATTGCTTCCATCAGAACTCCCCACAGTAGCTAGACTAATTCAAAAATAACTCACGAATCGTCCAAGCGCAACGGCGTACCCTACCGTCCATCTCCATGCTCTACCGTCTTCATCATCGCAACCCAATGATCTATTTCAGTGATTCCATAACTCATATTCTCACGTTCCACATTCTCCTATCCAACAATTTTCTTTCTGATTTTCTTTTGTTTTTTATTTTTTTGCAAAATACTTCCCAGTCGTCTAATATATTCAAATAACTCCATCAACTTACCACGGCTGTCATGCAGCACGGCTCAACGCAACAAACAAAATAAGACACAGTGTGCACCATTGGATGCACAGCGCACCATTGGATGCACAGCGCACCAACTTTGTCTTGGCCATGGTGAATGCGCTAATACACCTGCGCTCTGTAGTTCCTTAATAAATTTCACATTTTAATTCACTCCATAAAAAAGGAGTATCTCAAACCCTTAGAATAAGAATGCCCTTCCAATTGAGGCAAATGCCAAAGGAAGCCATAAATTGACTTAGTTGTCTTAATTTGAATTCCCTTAACAGTCCTGTAGTACACGGTTCTGATTGCCGTAATTAAATTTCGCTTGGAACTTTTATAGACCTCAATCTAAAAATACTCACAAATGTTGTCCCATAAAACCACAAACAACCACAGACATACCCGTATAGACTAAGCGATAGTTCTTCACGACAAACCATGGTATCTTTTCTTTTTGCTGCGTCTTATGCTAATAAAATCTTCAACATGCAACATATTTGCAAGGCGTCGTCGTCGTCTTGGTGGAAAGTAACTCTAACCCAGATTTTAGTAGATTCACCAAAGTTGTCACATAACGTAGTGGAATGCACTTAACATTGGTTTTAAATTAATTTTTTATTTGCATTTTATTGTTGACAGACTTGGAGATGGTATTATTTCTGATGACTTGATGACTTCGTTGAGCACAGCTTGCAATTCAAATTCAAGTTTGAGCTGTGAAATGAGTGGGATAAGCTGAATATTAGGTTAATGAAATGCTATGAGGATTTGCAAATGAATTAGCCGATGGGTCCATTAATTATACAGCCTCTCTTCAATAAGAAATATAAACAATAACGGATGTTAATAATCTTACCGGTTATGCATTTCTTGTTTGCTAAAGTATCAAAAAAAGCTTTCACAGATAACATAAATGATTATTATCTTGGACAGTCATTAGAGGTAAGGAAGTACATAATGGTGGGACGGACTTATCATCTTCTTCAGGAGTTTTAGCTGGTCAAGTATTTTCCTTATCTTGACTGAAATGTCACCGCTGATTTCGCCAACTTCGGTTGGATTTATGTTTCGTAATAGCGGTTTGCCTCTACCTGCATTTAAGAGCGTTTACAATCGAGAACATATTTCGTCATCTACAATAATTATACAAAAAAAGATGGTCCAACTTAGATGGTCATAGGCCTTGTGGCCTGTGTTAGACCGCATAAAATTTGGGGAAATCATAAAACTAGAAAGATCAAGGCTAACAACAGCGACAGGAATACTCTCTGGCCATTGTCTTCTAAGGAAGCATGCTATGAGACTGGGTTTATCAAATACGGATGTTTGCAGGTACTGAAATGACCTACATGTTTCGGAGGATATGACACATATACTCTGGGAATGCCAAAGCAATGCCAGAATAAGGCTTAAACACCTTGGAAGATACTTCTTCAATAACATAGAAGAGGTAAGGTCCCGGAACCATAATAAGGACATCTTCAAATTCTGTAGGGAAATCCATTATATGGGAGAATTGGTTTCGGTCTTTTTGCCGTAAACGCTCCCTACGGATCGCAATGGGCCCACCTTGGCGCCTAGTGTCTTATGATAATCTCATAACCCTACTCAACCTAACCTAACTATACGAAAATCTTCTGGTTCTACCGGAATTGGCTAAATTTCAGGGTAATCTTTTGCACACCTATCCTGCTCATCAGGTTTCCTTCCGAATAGACATAAAATAGAACTTGCCCAATTCGTCCCAAAAAGTAAATCTTCTTCGTCCAGCTTACAATGCCTTAACATTCCTTTCGTTCAAGGTTATGCGATTAGCTATCTCGAATCGCAAAAATTCCTTAATGACTGGCAGTAGCGAAAACCGAAACCAATCTATCAATCAGTCTGGTGAAGACAAAATTGTTGCGCTTAATACTTTTAAGCATTTGATAGAGTTTGGTATCAAGCTCTTTTGTCGAATATTCTTACACAAGAAATTAAGATAGATAGATAGATGTTTGGCGCAACAGCTCTTTAAAGTGCCAGGGCCTAGCTTCTCGCAACCACTCATGTTGTGTGTGTTATATTTTTCACACAAATGGAAGGGACCTACAGTTTAGTGCCGTATCCGAACGGCGATTTGAGAAGCTTTTTCGTGACAACAATACTCTCGGATGTTTGTCAGACGCTCGCTAGAGGTGAGATCGTGAAAAAACTTGTTGGTGTTTTCTGGGATTCGAACTTGGAACCTCATGCGTAGTTATCCGACACACTAACTAAGGAATCAACGGAACTGTACTTTCTGGTTTCAAGTTTGCACTCTACCAAGTAAATACTAGTGCTCCCAAGGCTCTGTTTTGCTACCACCTCTTTTTCTCATTTTCTAATTCAATTTATTCTTTCATCGATGATTTCATCCTTACCTTCTCACATCTGTTCCAAGACGCATGTTCCTTCGCTTTAGCCATAGAACTTGAGTAGAAGGTCAGCGTAAATATGTTAAGCTAATTACATGCATTCTGACCTTGGCAGCATAACAATTAAGTTTAATGCAACGCTGTCTGCTGTTATACGAGTAAAAGCGAATTTCAAGAATAACACTTACACTGCTAAAACCGAAAGGTTTACCATTCGCGGTATGTGTGTTAACGACAACATTCGTTGGAATAATCACATGGTCAAGGTCGCTAAGATTGCTTCAAAATATAAACCTTTCCTTAAACGGAGCAAATAATGCATCTGGTTTACTACGCTGGGTTAGATATGGAGGTATATACTGTATGTAAAAGATTCGCCAAAAACCTCCTTATACTTGCATACTCAGTAGGCAATGTTATTCATTACCTACCTAGGTCTATTTTAAAATTATAAATCCGACAATATGTCTATTTTAACGAATGGTTCTGAAGTGGGATGAAGTGGACGGAAGTAGGCTTGGATTCGCATTCGAAAGATTCGCAACTGGACCAAAGAATTGTCGAAAAATCAGTTCTGACCAGTAAAAGATGCAGCTCATTCCCACAATTTCGCATTCCGAGACCCCTCTGTTCCTTACAAACCTAACAAACCACGGTCAGTGATGAGCACTATGTATAAAAGAAAAGTTAAAAAAAAAAAATGTCTTCTACATTATATTCTGAGCTTTAACTTGTACTCATATAGGCTCCGCGCAGAGCATTCCTGACAATGACCAAGAATAGCAGTGGTGAAAGTATGCAGCGTTGCGGTACTCCGCATTTTACTTAACAGCATTGCTCCATCTAACATATATGTAAAATATAATTCCAAAACTAATAACACCAATGCAAAGTTTTCTTACTGGGTTTTTGGTAGACTTCATCGGATTTAAAGAAGTAAAATTTGTGGATACACCCCTAAAAGAGACCCCACCTCTAACTTACATAGACCTCTACTGATTTCTCTATGTTTTCGCCTTTTGGCTTTGCTTAAGTTCCTAACCTAATTATCCCAAATAATCATTCTAATTTAAAAGGAGATTAACCCATGGAAATGAGGGCGACATTGCAAAACTATGAACAGCTTCAACATCAATAATTCTCAAGATACAATGATACCACTCCCACAGCTCCTTCACGGTCTTACTTACCTACCATCCGACGACAGCATTTAACTTAGAAATGTCGTGCGAGTTTAAGGTCTGACTTACCCCCACAACAAATGTAAGTCATGTTTCTTGTCCGATTGTAATATTGGACGCCAAAAACGTGATCAACTTGTGTCCTATTTCGTTAGTTCGTCGTTTGTTTTTGTACACATGCCCTGAGACCGGGGTGAACGGATGGATGGGGGCTACCAAATCGTTTCCCACTACGACGTCGTCTTACCCCATCCGAAAAAAAACTACATCTCTTCTTCTTTTCACACACAATTCAATTTTGGTAAACGAAAGCAAAAAAAAAAAAACGCTGTTGCAGTTGTGACTGTGCCTGGACTTGGGCCGCCTCTGCGCTTGCACATGACAAGGGGGGTACCTTCAAATGAAGACCCATCGCATTGATTTTTCTATTCTACCACGAAGAAGACACAAAAGTCTTAACTTTTTCTTTGAATTGGCTTCGGTGTGTGTATCTGGAGTTGGAAACCCTTCCAACGACCGCCAGTCGATCCCAAATGGGATCTAATTCAGCAATTGATGATGAAAGTCGAGAGTGTTTTTTCGCTTCGTGCACGACTTTTGCTGGCCTGTTGATTTTTTTTTCTGTTTCATTCGTTGTGCGCTGTTCACAAATCGTTTAGTCCGAGAAGAACAAACAAACAGACAGACAAAATCAAGCGAAGAGGGGGAGCGCGAGTCAAAAGGTAAATGGCAGAGAGACTTTAGAAACAAACCATATAATGATGTCTTTATAATTCGTGTATCAAGTTGTTGGATATCATATGTGCAGCGGGATAACACGGGAAAGTTTTCAAGGCACAGACTCTCTGGGAGGAGGGTAATAGTTTTTCGTCAGGGTCCGATAAAGTCAACATCGATGAATCGTGTTCCACACAGAGGGCATTCTGTGGTAGCGAGGATGATTCTTGAGGTCATTTGCATAGAGATTGGTTGGGAGTTTCTTTTTCAGCGCTCCCAGTTGTGTAGAGGTGACACTTTTTTCTATGGCCACTAACAATGTGGTAACCGAAAGTAATAGGCGAACGGGCACAAGTCGTGTTTTGAGAAAACACGTTCGTGAAAAACGATATTCTTAGGTGCTGTGAAAATATTTGACCCACTGTTAAGAGGTGTGGGAGAGAATCAGTGTCTGTTTTTACTTATCCGATGGCATAAAAGAGTTGATGTTATGGCGGCGTTGAATAGCATATGACCTTAGCTTGTTAGATTACATTGATGGTGTTGGAGAAAGTGCTTCATTAGGATTTATAGTTATAAACGGATAACTTTCATAACATTAATAAAGGTTAGATTAACCAATTCATAATAAGAAGAGCTGTCGCGGAGATCGGATTATTTGATTATCATGAATGTACATGCTCTGCGAGAAACTGTATGTGAAGTGTATGATGACTTCAACTCACAAAGCTAAAACTTTACATAATTCACATTCTCTAGCAGAGTCATGCCAAAATTATTTTTCAAATTGTGCTTCAACACATGGCCAGTCTGTGTAATATTTTCTCACTTCTCCGCAGGAATAATTTTAGACTAACTGTGTCCTAAAAAACTCATACCTCGCCAAATCAGGTTGGCCTTTATTTTTACAGAAATTCTGCGAATTACTTGATGTCCAATCAAAAGAGTTGACGTGCGAACTTGAGAAAAGAAAGCTTAGATTAGGCTATACTTGTAGATATAGCCGTTAAAGTAACGAAGCCCTGAAAAATTTACTCAGCTCAAGCTATTATCACATCGCATGTTTACGTTTATGCTGACGCGAATTTTCAAAAAACTTGTGTGTGTGTGTGGCCAGAGAAAGATTCTTCTTTATTATTGTCTTGCAATTTCATTCACGACGTGGTTGCCTACGTTAGGGCAGTTCCCGTTTTCCAGAGCAGCAGTTGGGCAGAAACGCATACCACACGTGATGCTAGCACAGGAATGATTCAATTTACTTTGCAGTGCAATTTGGGCCAAGGCCTATTCGACCTTTACCTACCAGGCATATCACCAGTTGGTCCCATGTTCAAATGCTGATTCCAGATAAGAGCCTTGAATTGCCACCAATCACAGCCTTTACTTGTTTGAGTGGACTGTATTAGTTAAGTTAGACGTACTTAATAGCTGCATCTATTAATTATAAGTAGATCATCTGCATAATCCTGGCTGGTGAAGCAGTATGTTTTTTGACTATGGCCATGAATCACAATAAGCAACGCTTTCTTGCGGGCAACCATCAATATTCTTATTTGTGGTATATGACTGTCCTGTCTTACCCAAAAATCGTTTACACCTTAGCATAGACTTAATCTACGAATATTTCATAGTGGATTGGTCCCTTCGTTTAAAATAGTCGGCTGTCAATGAATATTGACAGCTTTATAGAACTGTTATAATACCTCTCAATATTTTTTTACAAAATGCTGCAAAATGACCGTCCTTCGGTACATGTTTTCTTTCAATCCAATGCAATCCAATCCATATAAAAGAGACAAAAAAATAATCCTAATTCTTCCAAACGATTTTCGGATACGTCTTGTGCTACAATGTTCAGATTTGATCTGCTCTAAACCGTATTTAAAAAAAACAGTCCTACGCCCTAGTTTTCTGATTATTTATATCGCTTCAAACTTTAAACTTCAATAAAGTATACCTGTAATGTGAGTCTTTATTTTTATATTCAATAAACATAGCATATATACATATCTAAGCGAATGCATCTGGAATAAAACATCAAGGTGTCGTCTAAAAGTCGCCAATTCACCGATTCAAATCTATTAAAGGAATTCTCACCAAACATCCATATATAAAGATCGCAGATAAATCGCCTTTTTTCTTCTTAACAAACCTTAAACGTCACGAATTTAGCGTAAGGTATACATCATTAACATACCACAGTCAGACAGGATATCCTATCCTTAACTCAACTCTTTTCTACGAACTCCTAATGACCACACAACGAACCAGCTATAGCCCATTACATTCCTAACTTACATAGTTTTCAAAACAAACGCACAAGTTGTCGTCCTTAAATCTTATGTTTGGCTTGGACCATGTCTCATCTGTGCGCGAATGGAGGAGACTTATTGTTTACATCGACCTTGTTAGTGTGGTCTACCTAAAGCACTATTTCTTTTTTCAGAAAAGGACAGTCCCATACCAGATAAAGTTTGGAAAAGAAGAAACAAAAAAAAAACAAAAAAGTGGTGTATCTAGTTCTAGTACATTATGGGAACTGCACATACTCATGCAGATTTCACTCAGTCGCGCGCACTCTCTCACGAAAGTGAAGAATAGTCACATAATCCAAATGGCCAAACGAGCAACGACCATCGATACTACACCGTCACTGTCCCACCGAATCGTGATTGAATTTATTTCTTCAGTTGTGTAATGAAACATTTTTTTCAACCGAATTGATTTACCTATGAGATACTTTTGTTTCTGTGACTTCTTGTTAACGCTGAGATTCTAGATTGAAGTTGAAATACCTTCAATGGTAATAGAAGTACATAAAAGAAAATCACTGGACGATAATTCTGTTAACAGTAACTATGGTGTGTGCATACTGCGTACTCGACTGTCATAAGCAATTAATTTTATGTGTAGAATGGATGATTTCAGTAGATCACAGATGTGAACCTATCTATCGATGGACTTAGTATGCAGTTTAATACTCTAAATGGTTATAGAATTATTAACTTCTCTTTCATGGTCGATGTGGTATGTTGTGGTGAACGGTTGATTTTTTTTAATTCCACTACTCGCTGTTCGCTCATCCATAAAAGTGGTATTGCATTGGATGCAGACAGGGAGAAAGAGCTGAAGAGATGGGCACTTCCGCTGGAATTAAAGTAGGTTGCTTAGGGTTCTAATATGGAGCTCGGTAAGAAATACATATTTTTTCTTTTTGTTGAAGTTGCTCACAGATTTTAGGAAAAAGAATTACAAGTCTACTTACAGTGAAGTGCGCTGTGCTCTAGTCTATTTTACCTAACCACATTCCCATTACAAATGGGTTTTAGGTGGAAACTCCTCGTAAAATGGTACAACACTGACTTGGATGCCCGGAAAGTTGGCAGGAGATAGAGTCATGTATGCAATGTTAAACGAAATTTTTTTCTGTGGTTTTTTAGTTGAAGCCGATCTTGGAAATCATATTCAACAGACCTGGAGGCGAAAAGTATATATGTACATACTCGTATGTATAACTACCACGAAGGGTTCCATGATAAAATGTTTCTTTCAGCTTTGGTTCATAAAATAAACTCTCTAGGCCTTTATCGAATTGCATACGTAGCTTGGGGCCTTATTTTGTATTGCGTTTCTATAGAAAATGTATACGAAATTCGGAAATTGGCATTTTCTATTTCTATTCCAAGTAATTTAAGTGACGTTTGATAGATGTTTTGACAATCTAATTTTCGGAAATGTTTGATTTTGAGTTGGAGGCACTTACACCCAATCCGAGAACCATACAAAATGCCAATTCATTTTAGAATCGAATTACATTTCCGAATGGCAATCCGAATCCGAAAGTAGTACAAAATAAGGCCCCTGTGTCCCCATCAAATAAGAATGCAGATACAGCCATGATCCAAATTTTACTTAATGCGTCTTTGTACCTTGTTATCCTTAACTTGAACCACTTATCCTTAGCTTGAATCGTTTCACAGTAAGAACAGCAAGAAAAAAGCGGAATGTAAAGTGCTTGTAAGGTATACTAAGCTGATAACGTGACAAAACCTTATTGGGTTTCTAGAATTTGGAATTTGTTACCAAATTGTGTTAACTACCAAGGAACATGTCATCATACAATGCACGAGTGCTATGCTCGCGTACCTTAACTGTATCTTACACTTTTTCTTAAAAAAATTTGATAGTAAACAGCAAACAAAAACAGAACAACCTGAAAAAGAGATGAATCTCTTCTCACAAAATGGAAACACCAACAGCAATAGTAACAAAAAGAACTAACAGGAATGTCACAAACTGGAATCCCTCAGGCACCTTGATATTCCCAATAGAACACCAAGATTACTTCTAACCACTACAGCAAATAGCAAACGTTCTAGCGCGCGCACAGCAGCAAGCCAGAACGTTTAATATGCGCTTTGGCTCAAAACATAAGTAGAACACACTTCTCTGCACCCAGAGATGATATCCAGTCCATTGAAATAAAGGAAATTCTGATGAAAAAACAGATCCCCCGTATAGAAAGTGGGCAAAAGGGGACACCGTTGCATCTCATCAAAGAGAGTGCCAACGAAAAAAACTAGTCCTACCACAGCAACAGCAGTAGTAGCATCCTGGTTAGCGAATATTCAAATGCATCTCCTCACTGAATGGAGTATCTCATTCGACCATCGACCAATTGTACAGCAACTGGTATTTCAAGACCTCGTTGTGCGCGCTCCATCCAAGTGCATATATCAAGTTTGTTTACAACTTTTTCAAAATGGGATTTTAATTTTTTTTTGGTTTGCAAATTTTAATTTCAAATCCAAGAATGGTCGCTCATTTGGTTTTCCATGCTAGAGATTTGGATGTGATTCCCGGTGGTCGTCTGTGATTTTTAATGATGCTCCCTATTGGGCCAGGAAATTGCATTTTAACAGGGGAGTTGATAAATTGTTTACAAATTAAATAAGTTTCCCGTTCTTATTCATATGGGTGCCTGATTAATTGCGATGTAATTAATTATGCAGTTGGGGTTTGTTGCTTGGTGCTGGTGGTGATGGTGGTGGTGGATGTTTATCATTTCCTTTAGATTTTCCTTTTGATTGGGATTGTTAATTCGTAATGGTTGTCCGAGATGAGTGAGTGCATTTAATTGAAAATTCTCACTGCGTGAAGGATATATCTTTTAATTAAAAACTAGTTTTTGGGTTTTTGAAATTTTGATTGGATGTTGGTTGGATAATGTATTCGTTTGGAGTCCTTTTTAATGGCGGCTTTGTTTAATTGGGAAAATGATTTCCTTGGGGATACCAATAATAATGGAGTGGATTGTTGCACTCCCGAGGGGTGAATAGATTTGTAACTGTTACTGATGGTCACCAATGGTATATATTGATCGTTAATTGGATTGTGTCTAGAGGGGAAGTAGTGAGTTCTGCTTTAGGTTAATTTTGGAGGAATTCCAAGAAGTAACTTGGAGCTGGATATCCATGTTTGGACGCAATTGCACTAAATAGCAGGAGAGGAGTTAGCGAGGTTTTTTTTTTAAATTTTATGTAAATGGATCACCTTTAGATTCCTGTAGTTCCTTGGGATAGTAGGCGACTGTTGCGTTGTGCTCTTAATTGTCAGTTGTACGTACTTCTTAGCCCCGGTGTAATTTCTTATACATTTTCTAATCATAATAAAATTGATACCAAAGCTTGGACTTACTAAAAGTTTTGGCGATTCTAATAAATTTGTTTGATGGTTTAAGGCTAACTTACTAAAGATTTTTGTGCAAAAATGAGAAGTTGCGTCTTGAATTTGGTGGATAAGAATGTTAACAGGATATGCTAAATATGGTGATGATGCGCTTGCTAAGCCAGTTCTTCGGTGTTCTCTTTCTTATTAGAAATGTTTGTAGTCAGACGTAAAGATTCCTAGCTATACAGGAAGAAGGAGGATATTCTTATTCTGACTATGAAGCATAAGTCGCAACAAACCAACACCACAAACAAGTCCACTCATTCCCCTAAATCGCAAGGTACCTGTGTTTGTCAGAAACTTTGAAGTCCATTTCAGATAAACCTTTGAAGGCATAACATCGTTCAAAAAACTGTTGCGTATTCACCTATACTAGTTGACCACGATTTCACCTCTAAAGCAAACTTTAAATAGTCGATTTCAAATGTAATATCGAATATTTATTGCAGAATGACGTGACTCCCGTGACGTTGCTGGGGGTAAGTACTTACCCCAAAAACCATGAAGCAGCCGTTTGGCAGAAGGGAACGTTTCAGATATTTATTCTTAACCTGGCATTGAAATATCTTCTTTTCTCAAATCGTTACTCCTATTTATCCTAATTTGTGATGTTAACAACGTTCCCCATCAAAAGAGTTGGCGTGCAAACTGAAGGTTAAACAAACATTTAAATCTCTACTGTATGCAAAGGCTTGCCATCGGAGTATGTAAATATAATTTGTTTTGAAATATATATCACAGTAAGATACCAATAGAGAATAGTCCGTATTTGAACGTAATGTAACACCAACAAATAGTGTTACACTGTTCTTCGTGTCAAAACAAATTTCCATAGAAAAGTTGTTACCCCATTTTCATATAAAGTACTTCTTAAATTTTTTTCAATCCATATCCTTGTCGGTTTCTTCCAACTTTCTTTTAACAATACTCCCAATTATACATTCAAACTCATTTCCCATTCGAACACATTTTCAAGAAGAACTTCTTTTTCTTTCAATTGTTCAATTGGAAGCACGATTTGGCAATAGCCAACAACTACCAACGATTTTCATAGATAGCCTCAAACTCTTGCCACCTGTCTTTCGATTCCCATCAACTAAGCGACGATCATGGTGCTAAAAACTTTACTAGGTCACACCGTTTATGCCAAAAAAAAAAAATAACGAACAAAAACATGATCTTCTCAATAACAACCCGGGGGTGCCAGTAGTGACTGCGTGCCTATCGTTGTCTTTCTATAATTCATGCAATTTTCTTTTTATGGTAAATATTTGAACGTTAAACACGCTCCATTCAAATGACAGGGGATAAAATCTGCAGCCAATCTGGGATTGTTCCCATATGATAATGGAAACTTTTCCTCCTTAGAGACTATCTGTATACTGTGGGACCGTCTTTTCAGATTTAAAATCAATTACGGACGCGAGAATTCTGGCATTTTTCCCAATACTCTATGCTCTATCGCATGTGTATCTGTTTGATGCGCGGACGTGTTGTATTCTAATCGTAAGTTCGTGACGTTATTATCCCAGATACATAGAGATAGTGGTATTCGTTTGATGTTTCCTTCTTTGGCCATAGTGTCAGTCAGTAGTTGTTGTTGAGGTATATTCAATGGTGGTGGCGGCGGCAACAAATTAGAATTCAATTTGTGCAAATATTTTGAAAAAGACCGCCAACAAGAAGAACTTTGGCTAACAATTTAAAGTTTTCTCCTCTCTCCTCCTACTACTCGGATACATTGTTGTTACACAGTGGGAATTGTGCATAATGAGACAGAGGTAGGCGGACGAGACAAGAAGAAAATAAAAAATCTTGTCTACTTTTTTATTGGCCGCGGTACGGTTCCCACAATCATTATTACGGATAATTTTGTAATGGCTCTTGAATGTAGGTAAAGTTTAAGGAGATAGATATAAAAAGCAACCCAGATAAAGACGAACAACTACCGCGCCGCCATCATCATAATCATCAACATAATGACTCTCGCCTGGCTCATCGGGCGTTCACGATTATTTGCATTTTACCCTCCGGGAGGTCAGCTTGGGCAAAGGGGACAGACTAACTACTACAGGGCGCGTCAGTTTAAGAGTAATTTATTGGTTGGGTTTTATTGTCTATTTCTCTTGTGGTTCTGCATTCATAATTGTTTGGCTAATAAGCAGTTGAGAGAGGTGTCTTTGGGATTAGCATGTGCTTATTGGTGCTACGATTATACTGCACACTGTGTGTTGATACTGGCATACTGTGTAGAAGGAGAATTAATATATATATATATTTACGAACGCCGTAAATGGGTGGAAGTGGCCCAAGGCAACTGTGATGTTGCGGCATGCTGAGTTTAAATTACGCAAAATTTCTTTCAGCAAAAAACCGACATTTTTCCTTCGTTTGGTACATCTTAAGCCTACTAAGTTGGTAGCTATTGTATTGCATACCTTTATGTTATACCTATATAAATCCTTGACAAGGGTGCAATGCGTCGCTGTTATCAGACATATTTACACACATACATACATAATCATATACGTGCAATTGCGCAAGACAACTGCATGGTTATGAAAGCATTTGGCTGAGAACTAATCAAATATTTATGTACTGAGAATGACGGCCTAAAACAAGTTACAAGAGAAGTCTAGCAGCGTTCGAATTTTCTTGCAAAATCTAAGTTACAATCTCATAGTAAGAAGAGCAGCGACTTAGACAATGGGGGAAAAGCAAAGACGCAAACTGCAACTGTGATGCTGTCGAATTAAGTAGTCAACTGAGGCGTCAAGTCAATTGTACAAGCTTAATGTAGATTGAAGTAATTGACCACACTTCGACGAGCTAACATTCGTAAAATGCAACGCAGGAAATTGCGACGCTCAGGTTAATAACACTCGTTACATCATCATCATTGAAGAAGTGTCTGACGACAACTTGTCGGTAAACATGTGCAAAGGCAACCAGAACAAGTAAATTGTATAGGTACTAATAATAGGCCCCATAGTTCTAGAAGTACCCCAATGGTTGCTTATAGACTAATTAACTCCATATCCTCAAGTCCTCGTGTAGTTACTCTACTTAATTTTTTTTCTAAGTTGATATACGTAAGGCAAAGTACTTTTTTGTAACGAAATATGTGCATATTCATCTTCTATATAACGGGTGGGCCATCTAGTGATTTCTTTTTAAATCATAGGTTATTTTGACACTGACAGCTGTTTCCCGCTCGAAATCTTGACAGAAAGTCAGTATCATACCTCCGCGGAACGAAATGAGTCGCTTTATGCTTGAACAACATTGGGAAATGTTGAAAACTTATTTCCAAAGTGAGTGCTGTGTAGCCCAAACAGTGCGTTTTTTGAAAAGAAGTTTTGGCCGAAATGAAGCACCCACCGCGCCTGCTGTACGCAAATTTGTGCAAAAAGTTCGTGAGACTGGAATGCTAGTGGACAACACTCATGGTCCCCGTCGTTGTACGGTGCGCACAGACGAGAATGTGGCTGCTGTAGCCGAGAGTGTGAGACTCAATTCACGAACATCAACTCGTCATCGATCTCAACAGCTCAACATTTCACGCACTAGCCTGAGGAGAATTCTGCACAAAGATCTGGGATTATTCGCTTACAAGGTCCAATTGATTCAGCAATTGAAAGCGCACGACCATCCGCTTCGTTATCGCTTCGCAGTTTGGGCCTTAGAGCAGCTTAAATTGGACAACGATTTTGGGCGAAAAATCATCTTTTCTGACGAGGCACATTTTCATCTCAAATTGCCGCATCTGGGGCTCGGAAAACCCGCACGTTATTGTCGAGAAGCCAATGCATCCACAGAGAGTGACAGTTTCGTGCGGATTGTGGAGTGGTGGCATCATTGGACCATTTTTCTTCGAAAATGAGGCTGGGAACAGCGTTTCGGTCAACGGTTGGCGTTACAGAGCCATGTTAAGGACTTTTTTTTTTACTGAAATTGAAGACATGGATTTGGACGAACTGGTTCATGCAGGATGGTGCGCCATGCCACACAGCCCATGCCTCAATCGGTCTTCTGCGCACCAAATTCCAATCGTGTTATCAGCCGTCTTGGCGATGTCAATTGGAGCTGCGATTTGACCACTTTGGACTTTTTTTTTGTGGGGAACCGTGAAGGACCGATGTTATGCCAACAATCCGGAAACGATTCAAGCACTTAAGGCCAATATCCAAGCAATCCGTGAGCTACAGCCTGAAACCATCAACAAGGTCTTGGAAAATTGGAGTGATAGAATGCGCTACTGCGAGGCCAGCCGAGGCAGCCACTTGAACGACGTTGTGCTCCATAATAAATGGGAATATTTGCTCTTACTAATAAAGCCATAATACATGGAATGAATTTAATTTTGTTCATTTTATTGCATTTTTAAAAAGAAACTTGTAGTTGGCCCACCCTGTATATTACACTAAGTGGCAAAATGCGTATGTTTCCCTCTACCGGCCGTAATTATAAACCAATTTAGTTGGCTTTTTTTTTTATGTAGATAATTACGGTACAAAGGTGATAGGCAAAAAGAAATTACAAGAACATTCAAAAACATTGAAATATTTAAGGTTGGACCACTTACTCACTATTGCCCGGTACAAAACTGTTCTCTAACAGACTTAGCTCCAGGCGCCTGCCTGACGGTTTTTTTTTTCTGATAGGCGCAGCAACACACGCCGGTTGCCCGCTAGTATGTATCTAAAGATGGTATGCCCCTAATGGACATTGAAACTTTTTTTTTTAAATATAAATGAGAAGAGTTTAAGGTTACTAGTATTATAGGGAATATAACCTCAAACCAATACGAATAATTTTAACTATCTACATGCACAATAGTCTCCGGGTAACTACTTCAACGGCACGTAGTTACTTATTAGAACTCGGATATGTGTCTTATTGAAGCATAGCCGCCGCTGTGGTCGCCGTGGCGTAAGTGGTTAGTGTGTCGGGTCACTACGCATGAGGTTCCAAGTTCGAATCCTAGAAAACACCAAAAAGTTTTTTACACGGTCCCACCTCTCGTGAGCGTCTGACAAACATCCGAGAGTATTGTTGTCACGATAAAGCTTCTCAAATCGCCGTTTGGATTCGGCATTAAACTGTAGGTCCCTTCCATTCGTGTGAAAAATATAACGCACACAACATGAGTGGTTGCGAGAAGCTAGGCCCTGGCACTTTAAAGAGCTGTTGCGTCAAATATTATTTTTTTTTTTTTATGCATAGCCGCTTTGGCTCCGAAAAAAATCTCATTAGCTGTACTTTAAATTGATAGGTTTCTGGTAGTTTTATCTGTTGAAAAATACAAACGCATCATCGCGTTCACTAATGTACGAACTGTATAGTTGACATCGGCTTCACTGGGGTATGAGTGGCAAGGCGGTGAAAAAGCCTAAATAGAGTAAAAGCAGATTTACAAAGAACTAAGACTTTCGGAAGAGAGTGTACTGCGATCCCGTCATCCTTAGTCGCTGTTAAATAGCGAAAACCGCTTTTCAAAATATATCGCAACCTAGCACTTCTACCTCAAGGCGTGAACTTGGGCAAATTTTGAAACGACAACAGAAATACATAAATTAAAAACATCAGCTTAATCTATGTTCACGGACACACACCAACGAAATATGAGTTCAGCAATATGAAGGACAATAGCAGTTGCTTGGCGATGTCCCAAATTGACCTTAACATTGTGTACAGTTTTTTAAGTAGAAATCGAAATGGCACAAGCATATCTTGCGGCGAAATGTGCAAGCAATAAGATTCCCACATCGATAACGCGGCCTGAAATGGTGGCAGAAGTCAAAGTCAAAATCCCAAAAATACGAATATGCCTCTGTGTTGGTCAAAACCTTGCGATGGAAGATAGATATAGGGTCTAGAGATAATTAAAAACCTTGTGGCTTAGACTTAAGAAAGCTCGTGTTCATGACTCGTATAGAACAAACTGGTGTCAAAAGAAGGTAAATGACGTAAACGTATCCACAATCCAGAGATAGCTAATGACTTGGTCGCAAGTTCTTATGCAATCTCATGACATGGATGACGCATTTAATTATGCGGAGAAGCCATGGGGCAATGTATTGTCCAAATATGTTAACATTTTGATTGCTGATGCCCTACGTCTACTAACATGTCCCCTGAGTGGATCTTCTTCTCCATAAATTCTTGCTTCACACTTCTTCCAAATTTACGAATATGTATTCAATTTTTCAACACTGCGAGTAGTATGTGTAGATACACATATGTTTTGTATAAATATTCATAATATTGCACTTCTTCTTGAGGTGGTTTAAATTACACCTGATCCATATCACTACAGACATACTCTCTCAGTCTTTCGTAAGCACAAGCTGTTTGTTTCTGTCACAACATCAATTTACCTGAAAAGAAAAAAAAAGAAAAATTTATTAGGGCTACTCGAAGAATTTTGTTATTATTAAATTATTCATAAATGTAACCGTTGCCTTGCATCTGCTTTCACTAATTACAATATTTTATTATGACCTCTAAAAAAATTTAAAGCTAAAGCTAAACAAATTCATGTCAAAATAATAGTGCCTTTGCCGTCGTAAACCCTTTAACACTCCCATTAATCAATACACCCATAACCATCAACGAACTATAAATCAAATTAAAAATCCAAATCAATGTTACACCGCCTACTTTTGAGGCCAGTCTCAAGCCTTAAGAATATATCTAGTATTCACGGCTTAGGAACTTTCTCTTCCTAGCTAGAATTGCACACATAGAACCAACGATGACCGGCCAACGGACCTCAGGAATGAAGATTTATTTATTTTGATCTGCGTCACCCTTGCACATAAGTCATTCTCTCAATTGTCGAAACCATTTACGGTGGTGGTGATGCTGTTTGCGGTGGTGGTCAAATCTGTGCAAATATCGTATCTACAAACAATGAAAGCACAATTGATGATTGATATTGAATTTATTCACATTTGAATGGTTCTCTTGGGAAGAGTCGGTACCAGAAGAATGGTCAACTGTAAGTAGGTTGCATTGTTTCAATGTCGATGAAAGTTGAATGCATTAGATTAGGTTGGTGAACTATTTCTGCGGAAATATACAAAACAAAACATCCTTCCCTGAGTCAGACTTCTGAGTATAAAATCTACTTGTCTTTGTTTTCTTCTGCTCCGCATTCAGTTATTTCAAAGAAAGATGGAAAATAATTATGTTATTCTTCATGATGATGAGACGACAAAACTTGTTTAACATTGTGACCATGACATTGCCCTCTTTATGTAATCAACGCGGCGGCGACGCGGAATACCAGTTGCGATGGTGCGACACGTAGAGGTCATTGAGTATAATAAAACACCTTAAATATACATTTTTCATAAAGTTGAATGGGTTTTCTGTCTGTGTGTGGTATGAAGGGACGGAAATACAGAAGCCACCAGTAATTAAATGATATTTGATTCCTGTCTCTGTTGCTTCTTACCAAGTTCTCAGAGTTATATAAGTTTTTTTTCTGCTTTTGAACTCCATTTCTTTTGAAAAGCGATCTGTAGTAGCAGCGGAAGAAGAAGAGTCAGTTGCTTGGCAAGTAGACGTTTCTTTTCATTTTCTGACTTTCCATTAATATGCGGATTAATTTTCATTTTAAGAGCTTTTTCAGTGAAGTCTATCGCTGGTGTGGTCTTTTTTCGCTAGCTTGGGGAATTTTAATGGTGGGATAATAGAACGTAATTCACGCTAATGGAATTTTTCATGGTACTTTCAAAGTTTTTATTTTTTTTATTTTTTAAGAAGTCTTTTGAAACTGTAATGATAACTTTTAAAAGTAAGTATGAGTTATGACCGAATTGATGTTCTCAATAAACTTTATTACATATTCTCGTAAACATATATTTCCCACGTAATGTGTAAATTTTGAGTGAATGAAACCGAGTCCAAATGCCCGATCAAGTCGATTATCTCTTCGTCTATCGAGAGTAAAGTAGGCAATGTATTCGGCTACTGAGTGGTAGGTTGTCGGTTCAACAATTATACCAACCACATTTAGTCAAGTTCCTAGGAATAAAATTACATATTACGATCATAGTTGTATTTTTTACAAATTTGTGGCCACGCCCACAGCAGTACCTCTACTCTCCTTATGAAATAGATAATTACAGCTGCGGAGAAGTTCCTTTAGTCTGTTGGAGATATGATCTCATTAAGGAAAAATCTTCTCCTAATTTCACACTCACATAGTATGTGTTCTGTGGTTTCATCCTCTTTTAGCCAGAGGCGGCAGATGATATCCTCCGAGATTCTCATTTTTTCCGGTAAGGAAGCTACAAGCCTTCTTATATCGTTTCTGCTGTATTTAAGGAAAAAATACCTTTGTTTTTTTGGAAGGGTTGGACAACTCTCGTCTGAGACCTTGGGTGTTATTCCAGTGAGAAATGCACGTGTTGCGTTCCCGACTAATATTAAGAATGCATTAAAAAGCAGAATCAGATATTCAGCCAAAGAGTTCGAGTCCAGTGAAGAATTCAGAACAACGTTTTCTGGCTAGCAGATCTGCAGTTTCGTTGCCGTCAACGCCAACATGACACATAGAGTCATTTAGGCATAAAGTCAGAAACCGTGCTGAGCATAACTTATTGGGGTAGTCAGTTAATAAATCCATGAGATCCTCATGATCTCATGTACTAATAACACCCGACTTTCGAAGACTGACTGCACTGCGAATTGACACTTTTTTTATGAATATATGTAGCCGAGAAAGTCTGATTATAGCCTCTATGACTGTTGTGGAACAGGTATGCATACTACTTCTGAATCCAAGGCAAGCTAATCTTTGAAGTTTAGTGAGTTTGTTGTTACTTCCCCAGTTTTGTCCACCAGACAATAAACGCTTAAGTAAGGATGGGTCTAATAACCGTGGTATATAACCAGAATGTGACCTTTGGGAACTGACCCCAGGTTTTACCATAAATACGGCGGCCGTCTCACATGGAAGTGGTCGCCTTGGTAATTTTATGTTTAATATGGGAGTTCCAGTGAAGTTTTTTGTCTATGACAATTCCTAGACATCTTACCGCGTCGGAAAAACCAATGGTTGTACCATTCAGAGTCACTGAACCAAAGTTTAGCATTCTTCTTCTTGTGAACGGTACAAAGACTGCCTTGCTGGGGTTAATCGATAGCCCCTCGCCAGCACATCAGTCCGAGACTACAAGGAGTGCATTTTGCATGAGTTGACACATATTGTCTTCATGTTTGCCTTTGATAATGATCACAAAATCATCCTATGGTTCTGAGGCCCAAACCATTAAGTCTATTCAGTAAGTCATTCACCACAAGAGACCATAAGAGAGGCGAGAGGACGCAGCTTTTAACTGCGGAGACCGTCACAGAGACCGTCACAGAGACCTCTTCTGCCGTAGATGTTATTATGCGGCTATCGAGCATAGTCTTAACCCATCTGGTAGTAGATTAGTCGATTCCCATGCGTCTCATGGCAATAGTGATGGAGTCATAATCAGTGTTATCAAAATCAGCTTCTATATCAAGGAACGCAAAAAGGGCAATTGGCTTTGGAACGGTAGGCTAAGTCTATCTCTGTGACGAGATAGTGAAAGACCCTTCCATTTTCACGGATGCTTCTTGTATAAAAGTCTAGCAGTCTTTCCATGGTTTTCAAGAAAAACGATGTTTAGCTGGTTGGTCGGTAGGATTTGGGTAGCTCTCTGGGTTTATTACCTAGCTTAAAGGTAAACATCATACCTCCCGTCAAGTTTGTGAAGTATATCCCAGATTGAACCTTCTTCTAAATATAGCTACCAAGGTGGGCAGGCTGTAATGAAGCCCTTTCTGGATAAGGGCTGGAAAGCACCATCTCTGCCCGGTGTCTTAAAATGTTTAAATGAACCGATTGCCCATTTTTCTTGACTGAACAGATTTCCAGATAAGCTGTTGACTTTTCTGTTGCTTCTAAGACTCAATACGTACTCAAAATCAGAATCAAATGCAAAGATCACAGCGAAGTCTTCCCGAGCAGGGTCATACTGGGGATGTAAATTGCGGCTTTATCGAAGGGCGAGAGACATTATTCGCAAAGCAAATGGAAACAAGAACTTCGTCCGAAAGTCATAAAACAAGCCGACCCGATTCGGATTTGCTTTCGCAACAATTACGATCCAAAATCTTTCGAAAAGGTTACAAAGGAAATTTCATGGCTATTAAGTCAACAGGTGACTTAGGTTAAGTTAGGTGGAGGTGGCTACCAGCTTAGAAACGCCAACACACTTAGACCAACAATAGGTCCATTGTGATACCACGTGGATCATAGGAGAGGTTTATCTCTACCTGCTCGTTAAACCATTTCGAGCTTCTGATGAAGCGTAAGAAGCTCTTAATAGCGATGTCTGTCAGATCGCCTATATCGTTGTAATAGAAGGCTCCTAAGTGAAGATTCCTTATGCGGGAGACAGCTGGGCAGAAACAAAGAAGATAAGCAATAGTTTCTTCCTCTTCTTCATCCATGTCGCTCCTACAAAAGTCGTTCGCAAAAAGGCCAAGCCTTGTAGCATGCTTGCCTATTAGACAGTGCCCGGTGATGACACCTATCGTAGTGCCGATATGCAATCTATTGAGAGAAATCAAATTTTTAGAGCGTTTTATATCCAGCTTTGGCCAAATCAGTTTTGTCGCTGGACATGTTAGTCCACATATCCACCTAAGATTTGTACTCTCGATAGCGTCCAGTTTAAATTTGATTTTACAAGTAGCGATTGGTATACCAAGGTGCATTTGTCCGACAGGGTGGGTATAGTTGTTCCTATTCTGACGAGTTCATCGGCCTTATAATTCCCCGGACTACCTCTATGACCCGGCACCTAACACAGGTGAATATTGAACTGCTCAACAATCTGCGTAAGAGACGATCGGCAGTCTAGAGCTACTAAACAATTTATAGATGTCGATTCCAAGGATTTGATTGCTGCTTGGCTGTCTGAAAAGATGCGAATATCTCTAACGGATATCACAATTTTCTTAGGGCAAGATAAGACTTAATCGCCATTATTTGCGCCTGAAACACGCTACAATGGTTTGGAAGACAGAAGGAGAGCTTAAGATTAAGCCTGTCAGAAAATACACCTCCATAAACTCCGTCCTTGGTTTTTAAACCGTCGGTATGTTAAAGGAGTGAATCAACTAATCTTCTAAAAATTCATCGTCCTCCCAGAGTGGTGTGGAAAGTATGGTGACGAGGAAGTTCTTGTCAAAATTTAGACGTGGGATGGTGTAGTCCGTGTTTTCGGAAGAGACTTTGAATTTATTCAGAATGGAAGCCAAATTCGTTTCTTGATCACTGATGGGTAGCTTCGAGGCGAACGGCTGCACTCGCTGCCATTTGCGTGCTAAATATATAGAGGGGTATCAGATGAAACACGATGTCCAATGCTGCGGAGGGAATTGTACGTAGTGCTCCGCTTATGCACAGATAAACTGTACGCTGGATCTTACTTAGATAATCGCCATTTAGAGCTTTTTCTAAGACTGTCTACCAGGCAATCACCCCGTGTGTGAGTATAGGTCTAATAACAGGGATGTAGTTGTAGACCCCATCTATGTTATTCCTCATAGCTTTTTTGCAAGAGAAAAGTGCTACTGTAGCTTTCTTGACTCTTTCTTGAATGTTAGGCTTCCAGATTAATTTCTTATCCAGGATAAGCCCCAAACATTTTGTTTTATTTGAAAAAGTTAAGCTACAACAAACTGTTCCTAGAAGATAAATATAATTCCTAAGAGTACCAATTCAGCTTTGTAGGGGTTTCCACCCAAACCACACCTAACCGCCCAACTAGATACTTAGCTTGTTTAAAGGGTTTGGTAGAAGCTATTTAAGAGTATTGTCTTTCTTTGCCGAGACAGCTAAAGCAACATCGTCTGCATAAGCGATCACCGTGCATTCCTCGCCTCCCAGGATTATCAATAGTTCGTGACAGGTGACTTAAGTGAAAAAATGTTGTTGTAATGTCACTGCTAGTATGTCGTTTGCCATCCGGTTTCAATTGATAACCAGACCTAATTTTATCGAGTCTTTTTAAAGTGAAAACGATTTCCTGTTTCCTTGTAAAACAAAAACTGATATGGATGGTCTCTCACATAACCACGAATGCATCTAAAGGTCCACCTGTACTCTACGACATCTCCTACTAGCAAGACATCAAGAATTGGTTATAGCGACATAAAATTTAATGGACATGACACATTCCACACATGCAAAACTCAACTTAATCTTTCATACCCAGTTTGTTCTGGCCACTTAGCAAGGTCTGCCTTGAAATCAAAAATTCACTCACACTATGTGCCAAAGCATTCAACCGCTTTGACAACTTCTCAGATACCTATTTTTTTCATTCTTTTAATTTTACTGGAAAATTTCTCATTTTCATTGGCACTAAACATGTAACAAGGTAATGAATACTTTTTGATATACAACTTCCGTTACTCTTGTGCACATATGCAAGTGAAACTTAAGCTGCCAGCGGAGAAAGATGCAGTAATCCGTTGATGACTCCACTAAGCCCAGACAAATACAAGGAAGAAAGTGAAGACGTGCGCGTTTAAAGAAAGTATTCTTAACATTTATGATGCTGTGGTCATGGACCTTTCCTACCAGTTTATGCATAAACATTTCAAGCACAAACACTTTTTTTTTTTTCTTTGCAAATTGCCACTTGGCAGAGATGATGGAAATGCAATTCCCAGGCGCAAATCAATGAAACGCTCTCTGTGGGTAAGTGTTGGGTAGATAGGTGTCCTCAGCTTCTATGCGGAAGTTAAAATGGTAAATATATGTAGGGAGGCTGGCAAAGTACTGAAGATTGTTGACATTGGTTCAGGCTGTCATGTGACCAAGTCTTTGACTTGTTGATGAGATGTCGAAGTGATTTTTCTTTCTTTCCTGTGTGTATGTTTGTGTTTGCATATGGTGACAATTGCTTTTAGAATGCAACTCTGGTTTTATAATTTACGGGCAAAGTAGTTTCTTATTTGCATAACAGAATTATGGAGACTGTAAGAGATGCTTTCTTCCATGCTAATTTATTGGCAGTGGTAGTCTTCTGAATTTAAGCGATCTAACGTGCCGAGGGGATGTTTGTCTTTCGCTTGTTTTACCTACTTAGATGAAAAAGTAAGTATTTTGACTTAACTAGTAGGCTATTTGTGTAAGAATGCGTAGCTTAAGTGGTCTTAGGTAAGACTGAAGCATAAATAATCGAGTGTTGACACTAGTTACTGGATATTTGAAGGCATAGGCTTTACCTGCACTAACAAGTGCTTAAGTAGAAAACTCTTTACAGTGCATTCGCCAGCTGTAAGCACAGTCAAGTGGATTTAGTGTTGAGATAGCCAATACCATCATCTGAAAAGAGGCCTGTAGTATGATGTTAAGTGCGTGCAACGAAGAATGTGGCAAAAGATTCAAACCTACAAGCACTGCAGCGCAAAACAAGGAAAGCAAAGGTAGAGTTTATAGCCCGGAAGAAAATCTCACGTAGGAAGAAGAAGTTTTACGCGCGTTGTAAGAGGAAATCGAATCGTCTCTCGAGCGTTTTACTATAATATCCGGATATTTTAAAAGAATTTAAAGAAACTGGTAACAGGCTTTCAGGATGAATGCTCTTCTTAAAAAAATAGTAGATTTGTATTGAGGGCACAGAAGGGACTGGACACAACAAAGGAATAATGTCTGTCTCTTGAATATTTTAAACATCACTTCCATCAAGACCACGGTGACGCGTCATCCAAGGTATATCAGGTTGGAAGGAGTTAACATTGAACAGAGGCTGGATGCTAAGTGACTATTAAATATTTTTGACAACAAACTGTTACACGCATACATTTGCGGCAGATCGGTAGACATAGCCCTCCACCGGGTCATATCGAGCATAGAAAGATCCCTCCACTTCAAGGAGTTCACTCTTGGGGCGTTCCTGGACATTGAAGGAGCGTTCAACAACGTAAGCTCTAACGCAATCCTGAGCAGTCTACACAGAGCACATGTCCGCACCGTCCCCTGCACCTAAATTGCGCAGATGCTTCAATCAAGGATAATATCCTCAACGCAAGGAGATGCAACCATCCGGAGAAGGGTCTGCAGAGGAAAACCTCAAGGTGGAGTCTTGTCCCCGCTTATATGGCTCCTTGTGGTGGATGAGATCTTGGTAATACTGAAGGAAAACGGCTTCAACGTGACGGCCTATGCAGACGATGTCGTTATCCTGGTTTCGGGAAAATTTCCTCCAGTCCTAAGTGAAAGGCTCAATTTCGCGCTACAACTAGTGGACAACTGGGTCAACAGCAAAGGGCTGGGAGTGAATCCTTCAAAGACGGAGGTAGTTCTCTCACTAAGAGGAGATCAATCCCGATCTTCAGACCCCCAAATATTGGTGGCACTGAACTAAGTATCTCAAGTTCAGCTCGGTATCTGGGCGTAGTTCTAGATTCCAAACTTAACTGGAAGGAAAATATTGCCGAACGCGTTAAAAAAGCAAGCGTAGCTTTCTACTCCTGCAAAAAGGCTTTCAGCAATACGTGGGGCTTCAAACCGGCTGTGGTGTACTGGATATACACGGCGGTTCTCATTCTCACATATGGTTCACTAGTATGGTGGGCGGCACTTGAGAGGCAATACCAGCTTTCAAACCTCACCAAAATCCAGAGGGCGGCGTGCATCGGTGTCATGGGATCAATAAAAACAACACAAACGGCGGCAATGGAAACCATGCTTAGTTTCATTCCGCTTGGCGGCTAAACCCGCTGTAAGACTGAGAAAAGGCCGGTTGTGGTCATCAAGCCTTTACGGCCATGCCTCTATTCTATCCCGATGGGGGATCACCAGCGGATTGACGGGAACTGATCACATGAATCCGATGCTAGCATTCGAAATGAGATTCACTACAAGAATTCCCGATAGAATATACTGGAAGAATCGTAGAACTATGAAGAAAAAGGAGTTGGCTCTCTATACCGACGGTTCTAAGATGGACGTTGACACGGGAGCCGAAGTTTATTGTGAGGCCCTAGGAATAAACCGCTCCTTTAGAATAAACGACGAGTGCAGCGTCTTCCAGGCCGAGGTCGCAGCCATTATACAGGCTGCGGAAATTATACGCGAGAGTAATATCGTTGGCAAAACGATCACTGTCTATATAGACAGCCAGGCAGCCGTTAAGGCTCTGGACTCTGTCGTAGTTAGGTCGAGGCTCGTGAAAAGCTGTAAATCACTCTTAAACGAGATATCTAAAGCCAATGCGGTGACCCTCTGCTGGGTACCAGGGCATATGGATATCGAAGGTAACGAAAGGGCTGACGAGCTTGCTAGGAAAGGGTCGGCGCTGCACTTATCGCGGGCCCTCCCTTCTGTAGCAATCCCGATTAGCTCCTTGCGGAAAAAATGGAGGATGAAGCCACCGGTCGAGCAAACAGACGTTGGGCTCATCTGGAAACATGCGCTACGGCCAGGGCGCTATGGCCGGCCTACAGCAAGAAGAGATCAACCTCTCTGGTAAAACTTAGCCGTTATAACGCACGGATCATTTCTGGCATAATTACCGGACATTGTGCCATTGGCGTTCACGCGGAACGACTCGGTGTGCTGCATAATGACTATTGCAGAAGTTGCAGGGACGAAGAAGAAATTGAATCTGTTCGTCACCTGTTGTGTGACTGTCCTGCCCTATCCGTCAGAAGAATGAGGACTCTTGGTAGTTACTTCTTCTCGGAGCTGGAGGACTTGGGTAGTGTTGAGCTAGCGGACCTCCTGAGATTCATATCACTTTCTGGGTGGTTCTAACGGCGGATTTTCTTTACAGCGTTTCCAGGGTTAAATGATTGGGCACAATGGAACCGTACTGTTGGTCTGAGTGAGCAGTGACTCCTTGTCACAAGGCACCCATCTACCTAACCTAACATAACTGTTACGGAAAAAGCACAAAGATAATCACAATCACACAATCTAACTAAGAAGAGATATGTCGATATGTTTGGTAGAAGCCGACAGCCGCGGTAAAAGTAAGCATTGTTATTGAGAAAGCTGTAAGTAGGAAAATTATGACTGAACCTTCAAAAGACTTCTATTAGAAAGCCTCGTAAAAACGTTACCACAAAACTGCCATCAGAAAATGAATATACTGATACTTCCAGGATGTTTGCCACCAAAGCTTACACCAGAATAGATGAATGGGGCTGGTGCATAGAACATTGCCATTATGTCAGGCAACCAAGCCAGTATCAAAGCATTAAACTCCTGCGAAGTTGGAGGAATACCTAAACAAAGTCAATAGCGCATACAAGATCAGATGCTCAGATCGCATGTAGATGTCTAAAAGTAAACCTTGGTACAGTTCTTTCCACATAAGCTTGCCCTTTTTTCTTTATTCGCTTTTCCACTTTCTTGTATATGTGATTGGAGAAGAGAAAAACGGAAGAACATACTTAGAACTAATTTAAATCAAACTCTAGTAGGATCTTCATGTGCTTGGCGGTAGATACTTGAAGATATTGGCTTATGGTGAGGTTATTAATGATGAACCTTAGTTATGAGAATATCATGGACACAATAATCTTCTCAAAAACGATGATAGAATATCCATTTGCAGTCAATGCATTTGTCCTCTTTGAATCGAATCAATGACAGGCTTATGGTAAAATGCCTTGGAGGATTTAAGTAATTCCAGCTGCTCTAAAAACAATTCAACGAACAGTAAAATCCCGTTCATTATCTTGTAGAAAAGAAACTTATATTTAGAAATCAAATTGATTGTGACACATTAGACCAGAATTCAGCTCCCGTTAATTCCATAACACGTCCAATTAAAAAGAAAACTTGATATCCTCTTCAAACAAACCCACCCTGTATAATCGAAAAAAAAGCAAATTTTCTGTATGGATAAATATGTATATATCTTCATTATAAAAAAGATACGACAAGAGACGAAAGACGTTATCGCTTTAAAAGCACATGGCCATACCGTCAACCCACAAGAAGAGGCAAAAGAAATATATTCCATATCATAGAAGATATCTTTCTCTACCCATCTTCGCTTTTTCTTTTCCAGAATTTTTAATCGATTTGATGTAGCCAGTGTAACATTCTTTTCTTCTTCCCCGAAGAAATAGTTAAAGGTCAGGCGGTTTGTTGTTGGTTCTTAGACGCAGAAATGTGTCATTAGGAATCGTTAGCTTTTGAAGCTTTATTGCCGACAATTTCTTCTTTATTCTTAAATTCGTGATTAGAAGAATTAGAAGACACGCAGTTAGTTAAAATATTGACAAGATCGAAGTGCTGTTATACTTCGATTTTTTTTCTTCTATGCTACGAGTAGATGAGTGATTTATTTTGTCCACTCGGTTTCCTTGTGAGGTGGAAATGGTAATTTGAGATGTGGATGTAGGAATAGGGAATAATGATAAGAAACAACGTGCCTTGAAGAAGTTAAAGGGTTCATAAATTTAAGGTGGTGAAAGTGATGTTAGATAGGAAATTGAGAAGGGTACAAGAATCATGGAGTGTATGCTGACAAATATTTTTGTATAACTCCTTTCTGATGCGGTATGATTTGCATCATTGGATCAGAGATTTGGGAGTGTAGCACAGACTTTCGAAAATCATAATAATTAAACAGACACAAGAAAGAACCTTGCAATTCAGCAAAATTATAATGCAGATGAGAAAGACTACACCAAAAATGCCAATATAATTGAAAAACATTAGATGAGTGTAAAAAACGAAATATTTTGCTGTTACTGACTTCGAAAATCTAACCGCTACTGCCAAGAATCCTTTAAAGTAATTCTTGTCTTAAAGCAAATGTTCAAAGTGTTCAGTAAAATTAGAAAAGAAATTCACCGAAGTGAATGAAAGTATAGTACGCCCGTAATATGGCAAAATGAAGAAAAATTTTCTCGGATCACCTTGTCACCAGATATCTAGGGCAGTCGTGTAGAGACGTAGAATTAGACAAGTTAGTACTGACAACAGGCAGATACAGATAATACGCTCAATGAACTTTGCATAGCGTAAGGGAATACCCGACCTAAGAACGGAGGCAACACAAACACCGTTCCTGTTTCAGTAACTATTAAGAACCCGAAGACACTTGCCTGCAATTTGCTCACAACATACTTGAATAAAATCAGTCGAACGTCCTTCCTTCCTTCTCAAGATTCTAGAGAGAATCCTAGACCTCAAGGCACCTTACTATCTACGTCACAACACGCCTACCAAAAAAGGCGAATCTCTTGAAACGGCTCTACACTCCATCAGTCACAGAGTTCGCCCGAGTGTCATATCTTTCAACAATGTTGAAACAAATTCGATTACCAATGCCCTTAGGCTTAACATCTGCGAACCCATCTGCTGCTTCATAGAGCACATGGTAAAGAACAGGGTAATAACAGCATCTTTCGGAAGCACCACTGCCTAACGACATGTATATCGAAGCACCCCTCCAGGGGGTGTACTGTCTATTATGGAATAGTGCTCAACGAAGCGCTTCTGAAAATCGAGAAAAAAACTGGATGCAAGATTATAGCCTACGCAGATGATGTTGCTATCCTAACAACAGGCAAATGCCCACAGACGATGGCTGATACGCAGTCTGCTCTTAACTAATTTCTCAGATGGACCGGTAAATGCGACCTCTCCGTTAAGGCCGAGCTAGTTCTATTTACAAAAAAAAAACGCAAACTCTCTGACTTCACTCTACCCAAAATAAAAGGATCCATTCTTTAACTTTGAAATAGCGCTAGCTATTTAGGCTTAAAGCTTGACCGCATGCTAATTTGGAAATCGAATGTCGTCGAACGTGCCAAAATCGCTAGGTGCCCTATAAATCTACAAGAAGACAGTAGGCTCCACCTGGAGCCTACAACCAAGCATCATGCACCTGCTACACACGTCGGTAATAAAACCGATTCTTGTGTATGGGGTACTGGTATGGTGGCCCGCCTTGGAGAAGAAGTCCAACCTATCCATAATAGGAAAAACTCAACGAGTTGCATGTCTCAGCATTACCGGTGCAATGAGAACTTCTTCCACAGCGGCGCTCCAAACCGTGCTCCACTTACTTCCAGCCGCTGACTGGCTGACGGCTAATACACTATCAACATCAGATATTGTTATTGACGTCGACAGTCAGCCGTCAAATCCCTCGCATACAGCACTATGAGATCTAAGGCAGTGAAAGTCTACCGGGTATCTCTTAACTAGATAGCTGGTGAGACAAACTCACCCCTTGCTGGTGCCAGGTATCTGTGACATACCGGGGACTTCTGTAACTGACGATTGAAGAAAGCTCCTCTGCTACAAATAGCATAAGCATTACCAATATCGAGGCGCCAATGTCTTATTTTAAGTAGCTTATCCAAACCGACACGGAGAGGTGGCCAACCATCGATGGCAACATCTACGCCAATGCCACACGGCAGATAACTTTGGCCAATACTTAATAAATCTAGGTCCATCGGACACAAAAGAGGAAACCTCTCCAAAATAGCAAACGTCCTCACCGGACACTGCCCAAAGACTAGGCATTTTCTATAACGACTTCTGCAGAATGTAGGGATGAAGAGGAAGAGGAAGAAGAGACCATCAGCTCGCCAACATTAGGAAGGCCACCCTGGGTGATTGCTCTTTCAATGATCTAAATTATCTCGGCAACGCCGGCACGGCTAAAATCGACTCGTTCATACAACGAAGCAAATGGTTCCACTCACCTTATACGTCGGCAGTACAATGGACCTATTTCTGGTCTGAGTGCATCCTCATCGAGGGCGGCTCCTAATCAACCAACTTGGATAAAATACTTTTGCTTTAATTTGCAGCCCAAGTTGGACTTTTTCACTTAGACTCTCGAAGGCTAGACCGAAAGTTTAACAGGAGTAAAAAGACGACATGCTTCACATTGTACCTACTGCAACTACTAGGTTAGGTTAGGTTAGGTATGTGGGCTGGCAGGAAGGGACGCTCTCTGCCACACTCAGGTCAGCGTTGGCCCATTGTGGTACCCATGGGGGAAAAAGTAATCCCTTACCCAATGAAACTAAAAACTACTAACTCAGTCACTTACTTCATTTCTGCATACAAACCACCCTGATGATTTGATGAAACGCCGGAGAGTTCCTCGAGATCCTGGAAGAAATATTTACCAAGGAACTTTTTCCTGGAGTGTTGAAGACTCGGTCAGGGGCACAGGAAGTGGGTTGTGTCGTCAAAAACTTCCTCGTCACCACAGCCTCTACAGAGTTCCTCCTCCGTCAGGCGTAGTTTCTTCAAGTGGTACCGCAGAGTGTTGTGCCCGTGATGATGCCCTCGAGGGTGGAAAGGGGTTTCCTATCTTTACGGATGATTCTCTCGGTCTTTGCTTTGTCGAAAGATGGCCATAGCTTCCTAGTGATGGCGCAAGTTTCCATGGAGTTCCATCTTGTGTTCGCCTCCTCAGTGGCTTTATTCCCTGCAGCGAGCTTGAGTGTGCAAGACGGGATACACACAGGGGGGTCAACTTGTTCTGTTGGGGCTGCTGAGCCGATTCTGGACAGCTCGTCGGCTTTCTCATTGCCTGGGATACCCTCGTGTCCAGGGACCCAACACAGCGATACCTTGTGCTGTGTTCCAAGAACCCTGAGCTCTTCTCGACAACACTTCACAAGCTTCGATTTAATTTCTATGGCAGTAATCGCTTTTATAGCTGCCTGGTGTTCGATAAAGATGGTGATACCTTCTGGCGGTATTGCCCTTACCGCAGACTCACGGGCGGCTGTTGCCACTGCTAAGACCTCTGCTTGGAAAACACTGCTGTGGTCTGGAAGTCGTATGGATTTTGATACACCTAGAGGGTCGGAGAAGATACCTGATCCTACACCAGTGCTCATTTTTAAACCATCTGTGTAGATGGCTATAGATTCGGCATTAGGTATATTACCGCTTTTCCAATCTTCCCTGCTAGGGTAGGCGGTAGAGAAAGACCTTGTAAAGTCTAAATATGGCGTCATGTAATCCGTTACGGGCATGAGGCCAAAGTAATCGAGTAGGATCATCGAGTGACCTGTTCTGCTTGGTTTCCAGTTCGCTGATTGACTTATTCTCATAGCATTAATGGCTGCTGATGTTCGTATAAAGATGTCTAGCGGTAGCAGGTTGAGGATAGCCTCGAGTCCTGCGGTTGGGGTTGTCCTCATTGCACTGGTGATGCCAATGCACGCTAGTCTTTGAACTTTGGTGATTGCCTTTAAGTTGGTGGTTTTGTTGACAGCTGGCCACCATACTAGATTGCCGTAAGTCAGTATGGGTCTAACTATAGCCGTATGCATCCATAGTATGTCGTGCAAGCAGCACGACAACTACTAACTACTGCGGTAGTCAAATCAATTCTCATGTATGTGTATTATACTAGTTTGGTATGCCATGCCGCGGTGAGAAAGAGTTCTAACCTAAATTCTTTTGGGGAAGTTTCAACCTTTTCCATATATCAGTGTTACTGTGGCCTTTAAAACGATGTTACATCTTCTCTCAATCGATATTGTTCGCATACAACTGCCAGTTCAGCGTTAGGACTGAGAGATTCCCTGCGTACTAGAAATCAACCAGCCGTGCAGAATATTAATGTTGTCAGCACCGAACAACCAACAATATAAAAATAGCTGAGCTTGGCCAAGGAGAAAACGAAACAATTCTATTCTAATGATGAAGTAGCTAAGTCGAAATTTAATAGAATCATATCATTGCGTCTTAAAGAGTTGACCATTGCTGTTTAATACTTAATCTCGTTATTTCTACTCACAACTCTCTTTTGAATGGAGGTTTTCGCATTCCTACTTGCTTTGTTAAAATATTACAAACCATTTATTCACGGCCTATAAAAAAGTGAAAATAACTCAATTAATTTTCGTCTCCACTTTCATAATGGTCTGCATTTTTTAAGCGAACCTGCTTTTACAGTGGAAGCTTTAACAATAGTTAAGTGGCTGCTCACATATCTTTGTAACTAGGAATGAAAGATGTTAACAAGATTATGTTGTCAACAAAATTTCTCATCATACATCAAACCGGCTTTTGTTTGAGACGTTATAGAATAGAACAGGAAATGCAATCAGAATTTTTTTTATTCTTCAAATTCATTCTTAAAATTTGTGGCTTAAATTTGCATAAACAAATTTATGTTAATCAGTAGGCGTGTGAATTGCTTATACATAGATTAGAAGGAATAAAATAAACGAAATGCACAAATTAGTTTGATTCAATAGAACAGAATTTATGTTAAATGTTCGATTGATTTAAAATACTCATCTTCAACAATAAATCACATTTATACCTTCGACGCTATGATAAAGAGAAGAAGCTCTTTTTTCTTGTATTGCCTCTGCTCTGCAGTCGCATTGTCTGTATAAATATTTACTTAAAGATGACTCTACATTAAACATTGGATTGCACAAAGAAACACAGCAGCAAGTACCAAGAACAAAATCACCTGGTGTACCATTCTCTCATCAACGATTCATTGCCATCATTTAGCAAAACTAAGAAAAACAAAATCATGCGCAAAGAATAACAACTTCAAGAGTCATGTTTAGAAAAAGACTCAGCAGCTGGCTAAAAAAAAAAAAAAGAAGGTGCTAGCAAAAACGAAAGATAAACACGAAGAAAATATATCTATTCTTTGCACTTCTTTGCACTTGTATTTGTTTTATCTTGTTGGTTTTTTCGTTCGTTTTTCATCGTTTTTATGTCGCCATTTGCACCCTTTAGCCCAGATGCAAATGGGTTTATTTTTTTTTTTTTTTATGTGCTATGTTTTTTATAAATGTGCACATAAATCACAATCTTGTAAATCGTACACCGGAGAAACTAAGGATATCGCAATGGTAATCGTGTGAATGTCATGGATTAGAACGAGTGCTAAATAGCGCTGTCTGTTTGGTGGTTTATTCAAGGTGGAGGAGGTCTGCTGAATGATTTAACATCTGCTGTATGAGATATATAAATAGTTATGCTTACTCTCTTCAAGTTAAGTATAATCGCCCAAAACACTGCATCTGCAAAATGAAATAACAACCGCTCACTTATAACAGCAAAGGTCATTGCTCATATTGCCCAATTTCGTCGGCATAAACACAAAACGTCCGTTATTTCAAAGAATTACTGTATTCTAATTCCATGATTTCATGCGCGAACATCAAAAACCAGTGGCAGATGTGAAATATCTCAAATGATAGCTAAATGACACTGGCGCTGCCAAAACCTACCAAGCAGTAGCAAATCAATAACCGTGGTAAATTGCTACACCCCGCCTGCCAATCAAATTTTCAGACAAAACAAAAATTAATCATAGCTCGCATGGTTATGAATTACAACCAATTAATCTTACCTGAAGCGGGTTAAAAAAAAATAACATTTTTTTCCTTTGGTCCAATTTGCGAGTTCGCTGTTCAACTCTTTTGTTCTTTCCTCAAAGAAATTCCTTGGCTTCGAGTTTTTTTTATTTTTTTTTATTTTTACGATTATAGATTTTTACGTGTATCTGCAGATAGGCAAGTGCAGTTGTCTTATTTTTGCAAAACAGGTGTAATACGGGCAAGGCGAAGAGTACGCGTAACAGATTTTTTTTTACCGATATGACTTCGCCACCTATTCCACACACCTCTCTCTCTCTCGCAGCTTTGATTATGCGTTGTTGCAATAAACCAAAAAAAAGTGCAAAAATAGACAACTCCATGTTCGATCGATTACTGTTAGCAATATCGATGATTTATATATATATATTTTTTTTTTTTCCTTTTTAATAGTATTGTACGGTGATCAGTGGCCAGTGGTGTTAGTGTTTGCAATTTGTCTAGACACTGAACTACAAAAGGGTGTTACTGATTGTGGCGCGAAGATTTGCTTCTTTTTTATTTTTTGAACCATCATCATCTATATTCAGACGAAGAAGATAGGTGCCTGAAAATCAGTGATTCCAAGTGCATACTGGGAGTATGTAGCAATGCACCATCTGTGTGGAATGGAGGCTAAACGCTACGCCTATTTTATGTCGGCAATGTGTGGTATAAAAAAAGAATTACATTCAAACACAAAGACGACGTCGATGAGGGAACGACTTTATAATTAGACTTAAATAAAGTACACATGTTTGTTGGAACTTGGACGCAATTATTAACATCCGAATGAAGAGCGGATGAGGAGAGAATAAGGGCAAACACAATAAAAACAAGGGTTATGTTGGTTGCTGCTGGTGCTGTTGTTGTATGTGAATGAACAGTGGTAGACTGGACACGTTATTTGCTCTAGTCAGAAGTAAATAAATATGTTTTCTTCTAGGTATGGATTTATTTGTTTTAAATTGTTTATGTACACGGGAGCTTGTGGCAGGCCATGGTATGGATCTGCCAAGTGTAGGGCAATTTAATTGGTACAAGAGGATTGTCTGAGGATTTATGTATCTAAATTTATTTTGCCTATGAGCTTAAGGTTGCGAAGACTAGTGAAAAAGTAAATCAATTCTTTTCTTCCTTGCGGAGATTGCGTATTCGCTTCCAGCGGTTCAGGTTAATGGAAAACTAAGAGGTGGTGGTGTTTGTTCACACCCTTTATTGTTGTGTTAATGAAAGTTTGAAGCAATGGAATTCAGAAATTAATAGGTACTTCCAAACGTGTTTGTTTTTTTACACTCTTTTGGCGTATTATTGAGCATGAGATGACATAGCTGGTGATTATCTCTGTATTTATGTGCATTTATGAATATGAAATCACAGTATTTAGAAAGCCGTAATTCTGTGAGTGGTTTCAACTTACTCATTCATAGGCTTCAAAAATAAAATATAGACCATTTGTTCTACAATATCCGGATATGGCAACAAAAACTAGAGACTTCTAATTGGGTTAGACGCCACTGCTTCCGGTTACCTCGAAGTAGAGTTTAGGGCAAGAATATACACCATGATATATTACTTCAAAGCTTAATGGACACTTGTGAATCTTGTTCAGTTAAAATTTATGGGTCAAATGCATTTATAAATCGTATGCATCTTCACCGGGCGCAGTGGCGCAAGTGTGTGTGACCACTGCGTGTGAGGTTCAAAGTTCGAATCCCAGAAAACAGCAAAACCCTTTTTCACGGTCCCACCTCTCGCGAACCTTTGACAAACATCCGACAGTATTGTTGTCACGAGAAAGCTTCTCAAAACAAATTGCCCTTCGGATACGATACAATACTGTAGGTCCCTTCCATTCGTGTGAAAAGTATAACGCGCACAACAAGAGTAGTTGCGAGAAGCTAGGCCCAGGTACTTAAACAGCTGTTACGTCAAATATATATTTATTTATTTTTATGTATCTTCACATGACTTTGTAAGGGGGCTTAGAACGCCAACATCAGAACATCGCAACTCTTACTCATATGTATTTGTCATTTTTTTTTATCGATTCATTTAATTTATTTTATTTTTATTTTTAACACTAAACATAAATACAATATTCCAATATAGGTGAAATGGGCAAAGAAGCAAAAGAAACTTTACAAAATATATGGTGGTACCTATGACCCTATAAAGGCAATGCAAAAGACTCGTTGGGCCACGGTAAGTTCAATGTGGTTATTGGAGGTTTTGATCTATACGATCACCGATATGGGACATAAGTTACACATCTTGTGAAGTCATCTCATAAGGTACATAATAACGAAAAGGGCTCAATTTTGTTCCGGATAAAGTCAGTGCTTTCCATTTGTTGGAATTAAGTTTGATATCGTATGTATAGTACTTTACTTTTGTCCACCATAAACATGCACATACCGTAAATATTGTCCAAATCATTTTGGAAGAACAAATGGTTATCCATATGTCTTTACATCATTTACATACCATATAAGGGCTATTGGCAACGTGTGATGAACACAAATACCATTCGCTTATAGTAACTTCGGTTTCAAAAACAACATTTTTTAAAAAGGTTTGTTAAGATTATTTTTTAGAGATGTCTTGTTGGTCATAATTGATTTGTTGTACTTTTTTTTACTTGTTTATTTCTTTTGTGCAATACATTACTTTCTGTTAATTCAGTTCCAGGAATTTATAATTAAACTCCCAACTTAAACCTGTGAGTGCAGAGGGTTTCGAAGCAATCCTTGTGTTCCTTTAAATTTTCAGAAACATTGATGTTAATTTTTTTTAACATTAAAAGGAGGAGGGAACAACCTGACTACTTAATCACTCAAGCCTTTAAAAAAAAAGCTGTATGGAGACTCCAAGTATCGATGGTAAACTCGTTTAGGTAGTCTAAGCGTAAAATTTCTTGCCGATCATTTTCGATGTTTATTGCATGCATGTTGAATTTCAAGTGCTTGAAATGCAGCTCTGAACCGTTTTGAATTCAAAGCATTTATAACAAAAGACCTGCTTAGCTTAGCATAAACGTTTGCTTACGAAAGCGTTGAGTACTCATAATTTAAAAGCTTAGACAAAAAAGATGAACTTTATATGAACATATATTCCATGAAATTAATACACGAGTAGAGGCATAGAGGGATCACGCCTGGATCACACAAATGCGACGACATCAGCATTTCATTGGCCTCATTAACCGAGTGATCCAAAATCGGGAGACCTGCCGATATTTTCTGAGGTCAAGTAGGCGAATCCCACAGGCGGATCAGTAGAAATGAATGGGAGGGTTATGAGCGCTTGTTTTCGGATCATAACCTCTCCGAAATAGGAAGAAGAAGAAAGAGAGGCACAGACGGATCACTGACAATTGCAGTGATGATTCACGTTACAAGTCTGAAAAAAAAATTGAATATTTCTTAAATCTGTTTATCGAAGCAAGAATGGGCATGTTATTCACTTTTAGATCAGTTACTGTGTTTTCAAACTGTGTGGTTGTTTTCACAGGTCCACAGAAAAATTCTAGGTTTGGCCGCGAAATAAATATTAAAAATCAGTTGTATAGTAAGAAGTTTTCTATTCACCCTTATTGTCGTTGGCGTTTGTCGCTTTTCGACGATTGTCGTTTTATTCATAGCTACGATCTGCTGACCGTAAATTATTACTAAATCGACAAACGCCAACGACAATCAGTGTGGTTTTTTTTTATTTTTTTGTGAATTTGTAATTGTAAGGTGAATAATTTTTACAGTTCTAAGCAAAGTTGTTTAATGGACATAATGGGACGTCAAAAGCGTCTTACTTTTTACTCTCTTAGGAGGAGAAAACAAAAACTATATTTTAAGAAGAAAATGGCTTATCCAATCGAAAAATTGCTGTTTAATTGTCCAGATCACTAAACGTGGTTGTTCATATCATAAATTTAGGACAACAGTTTTGGCAAAACAAGCCAAAAGGTGACGAATCCTAAAAAAAAATTAAATTCTTGAGGAAGCACGAAAACAAGTGCTTTTGCTTTGCAAAACAAGTTGGATCTCAACATTGGAGTACGTCCTGTCCAACAAATATTGCATTCGACTCCAACGATGGTTTTCACAAAACTCAAAAAGCTGACTTCCGCCCATATGGACAATGGACTTCAGTTAACCAAGAATCACATGTCCTGGACCACTGAATGAAGAAAGGTTATCTTCAGTGATGAACAAAAAAATCAATTTGGATGGGCGGGATGGTTGTCACTGTTATTGACGTAATTTACGAGACAAACCTGAAGTCAGAATGAGTCGCAATTTTCGAGGAGGTAGTGTTATGATTTGGGGTGTCTTGAGTATGGTGGAAAAATGCCTATCCTCTACGTTCCAAAAAACTGAACTCGCAAACATACTTGGAAATGCTAGAGTATGCTTAGGATAAATTTGCTGATGACGTCGCGGGCCCTGGATTTATTTTCCAGCGGGATAATCCCGCTGTTCATTCCGCCAAAGTGGTTAAAGAGTACCTCAGTTTGACAAGTACACCTGTTTTAGAGTGGCCGTCGAGATCGGCAGATCTGAACCCAGTCGAATGGCACATATATTTGGCAACAGCTCTTTAAGTGCCAGGACCTAGCTCCTCGCAATCACTCATGTTGTGTGCGCTATATTTTTCACACGAATGGAAGGGGCCTACAGTTTAGTGCTGTATCCGAAGGGCAATTTATATTGAGAAGCTTTCTCGTGATAACAATACTCTCGGCTGTTTGTCAGACGTTCGCGAGAGGGTCCCATCCATAAAGAAAACTTTTTGCTGTTTTCTGGGATTTGAACTTCGAACCTCACGCGCAGTGGTCCGACACACTAACCACTTACGCCACGGCGCCAAAAACCTCAAACAATCCATCCAAGATATTTGGAAGAAATTGGAAATGAATTATCTTCAAAACCTCATAAATTCCATGCTAAGCCAAATATTTGAAGTCGTACGTAATGAAGGAGGAAATACATATTATTGAAATACGTTAAATTAGTCTTTAAATTAAACTTTTTTAAGTTAAAATGCGCTGCTTTAATTTCACAGTGTTTTAGCAATATTTTGTTTTGCAACTTTTCAGTCTGTATCCTATACATTCTTCTATTCTTCTTTGATTGACTTGTTGGCGGTATACTAATGCTGTGTACCAACATTGTTCATTCACATTTGCTTGGATATTTTATTTAAAAAAAATGAATGCCTCTATATTAATCTCGTGGAGTGTAGAAGTGCAGATAAAACTTAAATAAAGTAAGTAATCAATTGGTTTCAATAGATTTGTCATCAAAAGTTCAGTTCTTGTGAGATCCTGGAAACCTTACCTTAAATCTTGTGGTATAAATTATCAAGTCCCAATGAAAGGAATAACTCAAGCCATTGGCTTATATGCTCATTCTAATTTTAACTTTGAAAAACCCATTAAAAATATTCCGCCACTGCATATTAGAAAATTAAGAAATCCGCCGCAATGTGCCTTCCTTATATAAATATAATAAATATAAATAATAATAATAATAATAATAATAATATTAATTAAAACTAGTATCGCTTGTGGTCGAAATTAGAAAGAGGGGGATTTACCTATCTTAACGGTTACATACGCATATGATTTTTTTTTTTTCTGCACATCTATGGTACAGTACATTGCGAATGATATAAGTTTTATCCTCTCCTTTTATAATAAGTACTAAAAAAGCGTACGATAAGTTTCGTGTTCACGTATTAATGTATAAGATTATATGGTTTCATCTAGCATTTAAATGTCCTAAAATATAGTCTCTACTTTCTTATGATGTTCACAAAGCACTTTTTCATTCTTAGGACTTGCTTAAAATTGATGTTTTTTTTTGCAGCATATATCGGATTAAAAAAACTAAAAATGTCTTAAGACTTTCTGTACGTCCATGTCGTTGTATATGTTTAATTATGAAGTAGTCGGTATGATTCAAATAATCCATATATTTTGAACAAAATCCTTTAAAAAATGATTTTTGTAGATTTATTTGAAAACTAAAATGAAGTGACTTCACTCCACAAAAATAGGATCTTTTAAGCATCTAACTTAATCTAATTTACTTAAGGTTTATGGCTTGGTAGGAGAGAGATTCACAGGCGTTCTTTATTCTCCTGGAACCGTGTATGGTCCAATTACTAGGCACACCAATTCTTGGTACTAAATTTTTGACAATTTAAAAAAATGTTCGTATGAACTCAATGCATGGGTTAGGATAGGCCAAACATTTTATACATTTTTGGAAAAGGAAAAGAATCCAAAATTTGCTCATATTGAGCAGAAGTTTAAAGAAACTGTTTTCACAAAAAAAAAAAAACCAATCAGGGCTATCGTGAATAAAATTCCCCCCAAAATGTTTCCCATTTTCGAAAAATAGGTATCGGCAATGAATTTCGAACGAGGGAAAAAATTTCCCCCGGAAAAAATTGGTATCGTGAAAAAAGTTTCACCCGGAATTTCAATGCGATTTCCCCCGCAATATTCCCTCATCAATGGAGGAATCAAAAACAAAAGCAGCAGTTCATGAATAGCGTTAGCTTTTTTTTTGCCGATTGTGTTGTTTCTCAAGCGAAAAGTGAAAATAGAGACGTCACGGGTTTGATGTGAACCAACCGCAAAGGACGTGCCATTTTAAAAGTAAAAAGTTTGATTGCTTTTATTTAAAAATACTAAAATAATCATGTACTTATTTGAATTAAGTCTAACTTAACTATTTCTAAAACTGCCCGAAAATATAAAACACTAAAATGTCACTGGCTATTTCAAGGAATACAGAATTTCCTTTTTGGATAGGATACATAGATACATGTGTTGAATGAGTAAATCAGTGAAATGTTTACGGAATAAAATAGGTCACGATAGATGATCCGATGGTCGAGGGTTCACTTATCGTCTTCTGGTAGTGAAATGAAGCGATATTGAACCTTCCAAAGATCCATCCCAACTGAAAGTGCACATGAGGAGTACCATATATACCAACCATTCGAAAAACATAATCTCGCTCAGGGGTGGAGCTACAGCCATTACAATAACGTCACAGCTCCTTGGCTCACCATGTACTTGCAGTGCCTGTGATAACTTCAAAGGGTTGGACTTGTCTATTTCACTTCTGGTTATTAATCTTTGTTAATTTTGATCTCATCGGTCTTACTCCCCAGCTAGCAATGTAAATCTAGGCAATAAATTTTATTATTTTTTGCTTTAAAGCAGATAAATTAAAAAATCTCCTAAATATAAGCTGTGATTACAACCAAAAATCCGCGAATGACAACTGTCAAGATATTCGAATATAATTTCGAAAACCATTTTTAGATTCCGCGGGCAAGAAATTCCGATGGAAATTCACGATAGGAGGAATAATTCCAGGGGAATTTTTTTCCCTCGGCATTGCCGATAACCCTGAATATAAAAATTGTCCTTCGGATACGGCACAAAACTGTACTTCGCTTCCATTTGTGCGAAAAATATAACGCACAGAACACATGTGGTAGCTAGGCATAGGTCCTTCATGGGCTGCTTGAACATTTGGTTCATATACCTATGTGTAGAAGTTTTAAGAAACAACCTAATTATGCTTCGCCATATTCAAAACACACCCAAACAACCTAACTTGTAAAACCGTTTATAAAATTGGAACACATTGTTTAATTTTTTTTTTTATTCTTTTATAGGTACATGTAGCTTTCGCTTTGCTGTTATATTTTAGAGAAAAGTCGGAAAAACTGTTGCGATAACATTAGGCTCAAGAAAAAACGTCTAAATTTACACACCTAATTCGTCATGGTCTCCAAAAATCAATTTAAAGTTAACCATATTTAAAATTACGAATTCAACATTGAAAAAACGAAATATAGCAGAAACCAACTACTAAATTAAGATGATGATTGGGTGGAACATACTTGCATCTAGACAGTGCTCGTTTGCGGTTAACTCAGATTTCAAATCTTTAAACCAAAAAATATTTTGGCAGATTTTAAAAATTCGGAGTACTATATTCTTGCATACGTAAAATATTGATATTGTATGATTGACACACTAAATTGATTTCAAATAAAGTTGAAGTATTTGAAGATACCAGGTTGAAAGATTCAATTGACATTGAAACGAAACATGGTTGAATTCTTAGATTGTCTGATGCATTTATCGTGCAAGTGTCTGAGGAAAGTGCTCAAAAATAATGACATATATCCAAAATATTATTTTATCTGGACAAAGTAAGACAAACCAATCAAAAATTCACGAGGAAAATCTCTGTTTACTCGGTTACTCAACTCACAAAGCGTATAGTGTTGCATTTCGCCGAGTTGAAGTTAGACTAAACCGGACATATACATTTTTGAAAAAGAAGTAAAAAAGAAAATACATGTATATTTTAAGACTGCTTTTGATTAACTTTTAACTACTCATAATGATAATGGGCATCTACTTCTGTTCAGCCCAGTATTATGTGAATTGGAGTGTGCTGGTAGATGCAGTCTTAGTATTTAAATAATTAAAAGTTATTAGATATTCAAAATTAGATGCAAACTGTTGAACAACTTTTGTTCAATTCGTAAACCTTAACTCCAAGATAATTCTGCTGAATTGTTCCAATTTTCTGGTTCTATCGCAATCATTTTTACCTTTTGATTGTAGATATTTAATAATCAGTTAAGGGTGGATGAAATATTATTTCCCAATTCGTTGCACAATGTATATACATCTAATAACTATATTTGAAAGTAAAAGGACATGGGCCAGAAATCAATTTTGTCAACATGCTCCAATAGCTTTGAATGAAATATGACAACTATTCAGTGCCTACCACATCGATTCTTACAAACATTTTGCTCAGTGGTTTTGAAAAATAAAATTAAATCACTCGATGGATTTTTTCGGGTATAGTTCTCAAAAAGAATTAGTAAAGAAATTAAATGTTTTTTTTAATATTTTCTTTTTTTTCCGAAGTTTGCTTAATTTAGTTTTATTGCAACAAGCACCTAGTAATTGATCTTTTGTAAAATCCTATTGTTGGTCTACAGTGATAGTCATTCGTTTATACGCATTTAATTTTTATTAGTAAATTGAGCAGTATAGAATTATTCTAAAAATTAAAATTTTTTACATCCATGTTTTTACTACCAGCAGTGTCAGTAATGTGTACCAACAGATATCTTTTTTGGAACGCGACTTTCTGTGTTGTATTCCGCAACGAATTTAGATCATGTCAAATTCTACTGAGACATTCTTTTATATGCATCTATGTTTTGCTGTGAATATAAAGATTTTCTGCGTAAAAGATAAGAAATATAGAAGATTTAAGTTGTTCGAAGGTAAGTCCAGCTGATTTTTTCAAATATGCGTCAAGGTTTTTTTATTATTAAAAGTTTTCGTAGCCATTGGTAAGGGCAAACAGTTAACTGACTCCGAGAAAGGAAAAATTAAAATTCTGAAGGAAGAGCACTATTCTAACCGACGTATTGCAGAAAGAATTGGTAAAGCCGTAATGAGAAATTTCTTTAAAAAAAACGTGAAGAATACGGCGTCAAAGCTCCAACCAGAGGAAATACGAAACTAACTTTGCGCCAATAAGATAAAATTCGTGACGAAGCAACCAAAAATCGCTTATCATTCAGGCAAATTAAATTAGATCTCCCCATCACAGTTCGGCATGTTGCACGAGTTGTAAATGCTACACAACATCAAATGGATGAAACTTAAAAGAAAACCGCGTTAGACTAAGTGCCACAAAATCAAAAGAATGGAGTTTGCCCGTACGTACATGTCCTGGACCCACGAATGGCGAAATGCAATTTTTTCTGACGAAAAGAAAAATTAATTTCGACGGGCCTGACTGCTACAGTTGTTATTGGCATAATTTAAACGAGCATAATGTGGTATGATCGAAACGTAATTTCGGGGTTGGAACTGTAATGGTATGGGGAGCCTTTTCGTACTACGAGACTTCGCCAATTTGCTTTATTACCACAAAAATGAATTCAAGAATGTATACAGAGTTGTTGGAAAACGTTTTAGTGTCTTATTACCAATGCGACCCGGACAGAAACTACATTTTCCAGCAAGACAACGCTTCCATCCACGTTTCTAAGGAATCTAATGAATGGTTTTCCTCGAAAAACATTGAACTCCTTCAATGGCTAACATGTAGTCCCGATTGCAACCCTATTGAGAACTTTTCGGGCATACTTGCTGGTAAGGTATATTCAAACGGAAAGCAGTACAACAGTGTGTTGGAGCTGAAAAATGGAATTCGTCGTGCTCGGCTTGAAATCAGCTCCGATACTTTACATAACTTAATCGAATCTATGCTAACTCGCATTTTTTCGGTCATAAATAAGGATAGGAGTCACACAAAATATTAAAAAGAATTTCCACAATTTTTTTTGCGAATTTTTTTGATAACATTTGCTTAAGTTCGTATAAACGAATGTCCGCCCAAATTTCTATGTTTTTGTTTAAAAAAATTAATCTATTTTTATCATTTAGGAACTAACAAAATAAATAAACAAATTGAAGTTACTTCAAGCAACAATTTTGTTTTTATTATAAAAATAATCGCAAAAATTGGTATGCGTATAAACGAATGTCTACCACTGTATAAGCTCTTAGAATGTGTTGCGTGATAATATTTCGCATCTATGTCCTTATTTGACATAAATGTCAAAAACTGCAGAAATCATAAGATCTTAGCACGCTTTTAAAGCATCTAAAGTATCGGCAATAATTATCGAAACAGGGTACAGATCGTCACCGTACAACAGGAGCATAAAACAGAGCGATGTACACTAACCTAGGTATATTCAACCTTTTGCCAAGTGAAATTAAGTGCAGTACAAATATCTATAAATTTGAGAACTTGCTATTAAAATATACTACGTATAGTTTCATGCAATATTTTTTTTTTGTTAACATTGTAAAAATTTAAATATTTTGCATACTTTTTGTGAATTTTATTGTACATATGTATGTCATCGAAATATCAATCATTCAAAGAGCTGAAGCATCGCTTGGTTTGAATCCAGCAGGATAAGTACGGCATAATTAATTGCTGACTTAACAAAATGTATACTGATTGGTGAGGAGTTATTGAAAGCTTATAGATTCCCACAACTTCCAGCCCATGAACATTAAGCTGAAGATAGGCTGACTCGAAAGATTAGCATTAAGCCGTTCATGTTGGGTCACCAGCTACCCGGTTTATAAAGGAAAAACGAATTACATCGAAGTTTTTCTAACCACTGCACCAAAGAAAGGTTCCTGCCTAGTAGTACAATGGACACTCAGAGAGTCTGAGTGTTCTGGGATTTGCGTTTCCTTGTCATTCATGTTACTGGATTGCAAAAAAAAAAAAGTCAGCTACTTTTCGTAAATATTTTAGAAAAAGAGTAGAACACCAGACCCTTAAAACCTTTTGTTGAAATTTGTTAAGACTTCTAAAAGGAGCAAGTTAGACGAAATATATTTGTTTAAATGCTATCCAGGTGTTTTTATTGATACTCTATACCTTGGTTGCCAAGAAATGTTGGCATGGACATTGTTAAATAAAAAAGAAAAAACTTATCAAGTATAAAATCTGTTTTTGCTCTTTTTCGAGATGCAGTACTGAAATTCTTTACAATCTTTACAAATTAAGAAGTTTTTTCCACACTTCTTTTATTTTTTCGCGAAATTTCAAGGACTTTGTACTCGCATGTATGTATACATATGAGAGATAATCCTAGAAAATAATCCTTCGTCTTATACCCTAAATTCGAAAACCCCATCAACTATAAACGGTATCTACAACCCAAGCTAGACCTAATAGTGTTTACTCAACAATTACGTTAAGCAAACCTAGTTCCATTCCGTTCAAAAAATTAAACAACAAAACCCCAGAAGAGCCACGACTTTCAATTATCGTTGACATGGTTAAACAGTTTTCTTCACTTGTAACTCACCTTGAAATGAAGTTAGTCGAATCTCGCCGGATGCGTTCTCAAAAATACATGTATTTTCACACAGTAAAATCAGTTTAAAGAAGAATATTAATTTTGCTTATTAAAAAAAGAGAATACTAGAATTATTATTTTCAAATCACTTTCTTCACTTTGACTTAGTTAATGCACCAATTATACAAATGCCATCCACCAATGTAATAAACTTTTAATGAAAATTTTTAATCCAATTTCGATCAAGATCAACTCCCGGAAACTCTACCACAAATTTGCGAAAATCACCAAAATAAAACGGTGCGTATTGAAAACGAATGGAAAATTAAAATTTTCCTCGCAAAATGATATCGCTTTTAGTGAATAATTTTTATTTTTTTCTGCACAATGTTCGCTAAATGTGTGAATTAGAAAGAAATCAAGAAAAAAAAAAAAACTTGTGGAAAGTTCTGTGCCACACCACACACTACTCTCAGTACTGACGAAAAAAACGAACTTGACCGTTGTAAGGTCGCCGTGGAACTAAAGTCTATGCCAAGGTAATGAGTTGTTATATAAGTTAGAAGACTTCTTTAAGAATTTTTCCTCCGTGTTGACTTTTTTCCACTACCTTCTTCTTGTGTATTCGTTCTTGTGTACACCATGACCACCGCGGCCATACCATACCCCATCATGCCATCATCATGACGACGACGACGACGACGACGATCATCATCATCATCATCATCATCATCGCCATCGTCGTCGTCGTCGTCGTCGAACAAGAAAGAACTCACTCCTATCACAACATATTTGGTGTTGTATTCTGAGTATCTGCAGCACCTAAAGAGCGATCTAGAGATGAAGGAAAACTCCAAAAACGAGGAAGTAATCCCCAGCCAGAAAGAGAGAGAGTGAGAGTGCAAAAGAAGAAATTCCATCTATCGATCGGTTGTTAACTTCAAAGAACAACTCTACTTACTCTTCTGGGGTTCTTTCTCCTCTCGCATTTCTTTTCGCGGTAATTTTCACCGGGCCAATACTCTTTTGTCATGTGCTGATCAGACAGATCGCATCCACAACCAACCATCAACAGTTTGATCATGAATGTAGATGTTGCGCAACATGCTGCCGGTTGCATGCGCCACGATCGAACCATCAGCAACATTTTGCTAGAGATCAAGTTAATGGTCATTGGCCATGATCTTGCCCATGACCGCAGTCGTGACAATTGTACGAGATCGAGGCAGCCTTGGTCGATTGCGCCGCGCGGTATTTGGGTTGTGTGTTTCATGGTCAGTTTTCAGGTTGATGTGCCAAGATCGTTCCAAGAGAGGGGAACGAACTCGAAACTGACTAAGAGCGGTGCGCGCACCTGAAACACGACTTTTCTTCCGGGAGTGGGTGTAAGAAATGTATCTCGAAGCTTTTACGACTGCTTTCTTTTCTCTTTGGTTCGATGGGGGTTCATTGAACGCTTGAGAGGTTTTTGGCTCTTAATTTTGATCGGGTCTCTTAAGAAAATGTATCTTAAAGCGAACTGCTACTTCACGGGGATTTGCTTTGGATTACCATATTCGATCCAATTTCGGTTGAGCATATTCGTTTGTTTATTGATATGCAAAAATTATTTCGGTTAGAGTGTGAATTGTTTTTCGTATCGAATGGGAGAAGAATTTAAGCAACGGTATCTGAATCTGATATTTTAGTCAAATGAGAATAACTTTCTAATTTGTACATTAATCTTGGCCTATATGACGTAATTCCTGTGTTTGGGTGATTCAGGTATATTAGCGCTGTTTGATTTGTTGCGCTAATTGCTTGTTTAGTTTTGTTTTATGATTTATGGGAACCGTTAGCGTTTAGGCCCGGTATTTGTCTTCGCTTGTCAATGTTTGTGAATTATAAGATCTGAAGCGGATTTGAGATTATTGTTTGTCAGAAGATGGTTTTGCCAATTCCTTTTGGCAATGAAGAAAATAATATTAAGACAAAGAGAGACGTGATGAATTTGTGGGCTTATTACATAGCTACTGATACTCTTTAAAAATATTTTCAAATATATTTGCATGAGCCGTATATAAACGTTTTGCCAGTTGTGTCGGTCGTTAGTCATGGATACTCGTATATCCTGCTTCTCATAGCTACTCATCTTGTGCATGTTACAATATTCGCACGAATGGATCAGGAGTTTTATCAGAAAGACTATTTTTTGAAAGTTTTCTCATAACCGGTGTGCTGGATATTTGCCTGGTGGATGTTTTTTCAGATATTTGCTAGAGATTTGAACCTTAAAACTTCCCCTTAGTGTCAAATAGTCGTACTATATCATGACAATTATACGAATTTGTTACAAATGCGTAATTGGAATGCAACTGCTTGGTATGACAAGTATTCGTTGCCCAGTGATTGTTTTTAAATCTCATAGCTTTTATCTAGCAGCGTTTAAAAGCAAGCTTCTTATCAAAAGAAGCTATATTTCCAAAGGATTTTACATATTGAGGAGCGACCCACAAAAATTTCATTTCAGAAATCTTGTCTTTCTTCCCTGTTTCCTTCCTCAGATAGAGCTACTATCGGGGTAGACCTGGCCCTTAACCAACAAGTACATTATGATGGCTTGTAAGTTTCAGTTTCAGTTCTTTCAAGAATGACGTTGAAAAAATGCCATACAGCGTATCGCTTTTTCTGAACTCTTTTTTGACATCGAAGTTTCTGTGATGGTAATACCGACCTTGGTTGAGCAGCATGAGTTCACCATCGTCAAACTGCACAGGTGGACGAGCTTAACAAGAATACCATGACGTGACTCTGTATAATTCGTCTCAAGAGCCGGCATTAAAACCGACAAAAGTGTGGTGGGCATCGATTACCAGATCTACCGCAGTGTGAATTTCCGTTCGGTGATAGACTTCCCGCATTAACGTGGACCAGTCCCTTTGATAATAAATGTCTTTAAGCTTTCACACAAAACCACAGGTAGTATCCTTTAAGCGATCTTGAGGAGACTAATACCTGCCTCCTTTTTTTTATGGTCGGATAAGCGATACTAAGGTTCGATACATTGGCCATACTTTCATTTAATCATATTTTAGACAACATTTGGTGAATGATTCTTATCAAGCCATCCCCTGCTTTTTTTAAGAATTCGGTGGCTGGGCCGTCAGCTCCAGCAGTCTTGTTAGACTTAAGTTAAGATATCGTTATTCTCACTTCGTCATAGTCCGAAGGATAGCAATAACATCTCCCCATCCTTTATCTTTTTGAGAAATCGATATCTCTTCTTTCTCCTCCACTCGTTGAGCTGTCGGACAGCTGATCTTCTATGCAGAGCCGATTTGTTTGCCTCTAATTTTGCTGCATGTGTTGGTATTCTTCTCAAACTAGGCGTTTCGGTTGACGTGGCAGAGAAAAACTCAAAGCCTCATGAGCGTGATGGGTATGAGCGGTTTGACCTGGCATTTTGTCAGCGCCTTGAACCAACTCATTAATTTATTATTTTAACTTTGGTTATTGTCGTCAATTCAGTCAGCAATTTCTTTTCCTTTAGTACATTCATACCCGTACCCACCAAAGCCTGACTTTCTTATGATTGATAAATCTTGAAGGGATTTCTGAATCCTCAAATGGAAACTTTATTCTTGTAGACCGTGACATTTGTATTCACATTGGAAGTATCATAATTAATAGCCAAATCCGGGAAGTGAAGCTCGAGCAAAGTCGTCTGGGTTTCCATTCGGCTAGATGTGAAAGTGCTGTCAGATGGCGTGTTCAATCGAAAATACCTTTAGAAGATTTGCCATGACTAAAAGGGTTGCTACATTTTTACATTTTTTTTTTGCCATGACTAACTACTGAATTTGCAAAGTGCAATTAGTCAGAGCTAGTGGGCCAGATCATCTTCAGCACCACCAGAGAGCACTATCTTTTATAAGTTGGTGCAACTACTCGACTATGCTGACGACATTGACATCGTAAGTAGAATGAAACAAGCAATTACCGCAGCCTTTGCTAACATCGAACCAAAAGCGGCTAAGATGTGTTTTGTTATAAACGAGGATATATGCTGTCAACTAAACATACCACCGACGTATTGACCAAAACGTCACGGTGTGGGCAAGGACTTGTTCTACTTGCCAATGATTGCAGCGTGGAAATCGAACGCAGAATAACTCTTGTCAGCCACTGCTTCTACTGAGTGAAAAGGCAATTGAGTAACAAAGCTCTGTTAAGAACAACTATAGAGACACTATGTAAGTCCACCTCATTATCAATACCGGATGAAAGTATCCTTCGACAGAAAAATTATTCGTCTAATCTATGGTTGTATCTGCGTTGACGGTATATGCAAAAAAAAGGCATTTACCGGGTGACGAAGATACAAATCCAACGTCTAATATGGCTGGGTCATATAGACCGGATGAACACCGGTCTATATAACATAATCCGCTCTAGAAGGACTACGCAGGAGAAGTAGACGAAATTATTAAAGCGTGCGTAACTGGAAGGGAATCTCAACCAGCTCGTAGTACAGAACTGTAAGCAGGTGGCAAACGATCGTGCTCGCTGGAGAGAGTGTTGGTTGAGACGCCAGTCAAAGCAAAGTAAGTTTGTTTGATTTCCGAATACTATGCTTAGTCTATGATTTACTTACTTACTAAGGTGGCGCTACAGTTCGGGGTGAATCTGGGCCTCAACCAACAAGCCTCTCCATTTAGCTCGGTCTTTAGCTAATTTCCTACAATTGCGCACTCCAAGTTGGTCGAGGTCCCCTTAACCTTGTGCGCGCCACCTACGGCGATGATTCCCTCTATTGCGTCGTCCCTCGGGGTTAGATTCGGAGACTCTGCGGGCCGGAGCGTTGGTGTCCATTCCCTCTACATGTCCTAGCCATCTCAGACGTCCAATACGACATTGACTAGGTCATTGTCGCTGTACAGCTCGTATAGTTCGTGATTGAATCTTCTCCTCCAAAACCCGTCAACGCAAACGGGACCGAAAATCTTACGAAGAATTCTTCTCTCGAAGCGACCAAGGATATTTTCATCCTCTTTTAATAAAGTCCATGTTTCAGCGCTGTAAAGCAGGACAACAGGGCTTTACTGTTGAATTGCCTTATAAGTCCAAACAAAAAGCAATTGGCAAGAGTTATTCTTCGATTGATTGCTGCGCTGATCCTGTTTGTAGAATTTATAGCAGAGCCAAAGTCCCTTACTACCTCGAAGTTATAGCTGCCCACTGTGACGTTTTCTCCAATTCGTCGGTGTTGGCTTTCCCTTCTTGTTGACAGCATATATTTGGTTTTGTCCTCGTTCATCACTAAACCCATTTTGGCCGCTTCCGCCTCAATGCTTGCAAACGCACCGGTGACAGCCCGCTGAGTTCTTCCGATAATGTCTGTATCGTCGGCGTATGCAAGCTGTTGTACAGACTTGTAATAGATTGTGCCTCCGGTGTTGGCTTGTGGGTTCCGCAAAATCCGTTCAAGTACAATATTAAAGAAGTCACATGACAGCGCGTCACCTTGTCTAAAACCTTTTTTTGACATCAAAGGTCTCGGTGAGGTCATTACCGACCTTGATGGAGCAGCGAGCGTTTTCCATCGTCAGCCTGCACAGACGGACAAGTTTGGCAGCGATGTCAAAACTAGACATGGCTCTATAAAGCTCTTCTCTATAGATGCGGTCATAGGCGGCCTTGAAATCGATAAAGATATGGTGAGTATCGATTTGGAATTCTTGGGTTTTCTCCAAGATCTCTCAGTGTGTTCGTCCATTTCAAATAGCATCCTCACCCTATTTTACAGTTTTCCGTGTTACTCTGCAAAGGTACGCGGCGTTTCACCATGAACATTACTGCAGCTGCTCCTAAAAGATACTACAAGAACGACATTTGGGTGATATACTGTCTTACTCTTACCTCAAATTCTTATTCATAATTACGTCTATAAATGCGTTTAAATGCTCTGGTATATTTAATCAACTAGTCTGGCTTTTTATGTAGCTTCACAGATGTATTCAGATTCAGCATACACACTTCGTTAATTCACTGCAGGAATGAGAGCTTGCATCGCGGGTAAGTAATGATACGTTATTGCCTAGCTCTTAACTATGAGGCAATAAAACTGTTACCGACCTGCCTTTAAACTTGTCCATGCATCTCTAATAATTGAATTTATTCCTTCATCGTTATCTTTCATAATTTTAACCAATAAAAATGTGCATACTAAAAATGCAGCTCACTAATGAGCATATCATAAAATCTTCACGAGATATTATGACTCAATTAATTTACGCACTCTAAAACTACTCGCTCACAGTCAGATATTACTGATTTATATGAGTATACGTGCAAGTCTGATGTGGGGCTACAATCAGTAACTTTGAACGTAATAACCGACACAGTTTGACCATTCCCATCGCTTCTTTATCTGTAACCATCTACTTTATTCTAATTAGCTCCTCTTTCCGATAACTAATAATCTTGAAGATAAATATTAATTTTCTCGCAGTCAGTTCTTTATCATCGACGTCATCGTCTGTAAAATGGAAATCTCCCGACAGCCAGTAAACCTTCCGCATATGAGAAATGGTCAATTATTGTGGATTCATGCTTCCAGACGTATGTGGAGTTCCAATGACCTAATGGGATCAAATGGGCTAAACTCCTAATCAAATCCAGAGGAGAACATAAATTTGATTTTTATTTTTCGAAAATTCCTCACCGGATACTAGGTAACATACATCGAATTAACATATTTGTTGTTACTAGCCGCTTCCTGTAATTTTCTTAAACATCTTAACAGTAGGCTGATCTCTCTGTGGCATTTTATACCAATTAGCCAATCATCTCACACGCAATGGTTCTGGCTAAAAATAAATCAAAACCCAGACAACATAAGCCGCAGCACGTGTTTGCTAATTATCATCTGCATGCCGGAGGCAATTCATAAAAACACAAATCCATGGTCCCAAATTTTTATCTCTGTCAAGACATCTGCGACAGAATAGCATCCCAAGATGACTCCGTAAATGAGCACGATGAAGAAGAATTAGCACAGTGACATAAAGGGACACCAAAACATTGTGTGAATACACTCTTAGTCCTCTAACTGGTCAGAAGGTTTTTGGGCTATCGAACCTCAGCATCTAAGTGCTCAAAAATTGTATATCATCTGTCTTGGTTCTTGGGTCTCTGGGTCGCCGATGGCCGTCTTCATGTGGTGTGTGTGCAAAGTGTTAAGCATCGTAACTCGGTCAGTACGATGTCACGTTCGTTTTATTTATTTTCGAGCGGAAATTCATGTTCCCTCCATTATCCGGTATTTCAATTATAATGATTATTTTCATGAAATGCCATTACAATGCAAAAAAGAAACAGAAAAGTATCTGCGACTGTTCCCACATGAGGAAGAAATGAGAAATCACCACTAGATGGTTGGGATACCGCTAAATCAGCCCTCTATAGTTGCGCGCGCAGAATGATTAACGCCCAAAAGATATCCGCTCAATTTGGAACTTAATCATTATTTATCATCATCGTGTGGGGATACATCGCGCACCTGTCCCATGGAGGAGGCCCATGAGTTATGGTCCAAATCAATAAGATGAAGAATTATAAATTTGTGGCGTCGCCCGTGCGGAGGGATTTCTGACAAAACGCTTGGCATTCGGTGAATTATTTGACTAATGGCGCTGGAGAATGTGTTGGCACCTATCTCATGGGTTAGGATATGTAACTATTTTCTTCGTTTTGAGATCTCACCAGAAAGAAAGCAGAGACAGATATTTTTTGGTGGAGTTGGAGGTTGGGTTTTTCTTGGTGCCACAGGGGATGGATAGATTGCAATCGTTTGGATAGCTTGGTTATTCATTTGCATAAGTCGCCGAGAGGAGAATGGCGGACCATGGTTTAAGTGTGAATTTTTTTCGGATTGGAAGTGTGTCAAATTTATGACAATCCAAAGAATCGGTGTTTGGGCGTAATTGGTCGACTAAATCACGGTCGGATTTCTTTGATATCGTTGCGGTAGGTACTTTTGCCTGGGGAAGGACAGAAGTGGTAGTTTCCATGATGATTTGCATAAAAGAATATTTTTACTTCTATCCAGAGAAGGACTGTTGAGTCACATATGTGCAGAGAAATAACTTTGAAATCGCCCAGAATTTCGTCATGGACTACATATTTGGCTATAATGTAAGATTTTTGTTAAGAAAAAGATTTAAAAAATGAAACCAAAAAAGCGATAAAAACCGCATTATCATATTGCTGGATTGTCAAAATAAAATAAAACGGAATTCTTTGTATGATGAGAAATGCAGCTTAGAAAATACATTCAAATAGAACGACAGGTTTATCCTACATAACCTGCTCAGTGTAACAGAAAGAAGACCATACTTACATCAATTGTCGTTTTTCGGGGAATAGGACACTAGCTTTCTAAGCGAACTGCAGTTTGAAAGCTTAGGTAATTAAGAAAAGTAAAGATACGTATTTTTACGGTCTAAGATAAAATGAAATACTTCAGTACTAGGAAGCATTGCAAAACACTTGCTGTTCTGTAGATTGATTATAATCTCGTTTATCACCTAATGTCGGAAGTAGCTGCTATTGTTGAATAGCAGTATCGGATAATTAAACCTGGGAGTTTTTAAAACTTCTTGCCTAAAGCTTCGGATTGTACCGAACGTCTCGATTGTGTCCTTGAACTTTGTGAAGATTTGATAACTTGTCGATTTTTAAATTGTTAATCATGTAATGTTGCAGATGATGACCTATGAAGCAGATGAAGACTATGTTTCTTGATCGGCGGTAGTCAGAGTTTTATACAATATATACATTGCGTTTCCGCAGAAACACATGGGCGCGGTGGCAGTTAGTGTGTCGGACCACTGCGCGTGAGGTTTTATGTTCGAAGCCCCGAAAACACCAACAAGTAGTCGCGGTATATCTTTCTTAAACTTAATCGTAGATATTATATAGTTCATCGTCATGCATGTTTATACAGTCAGTCGACTTTACAGCTGAATTTGGTTTTTTTTTTTTTTTTTTCTTCGCAAAGTACTCATATGTGTCGATTAAACGTTTTTTTTTTTTTTTTTTTTTTTTTTTTACGCTGGGAGGTGGTAATCTTCGAAAGACAAAACTGAGCCGGCAGTGTGGGATTTTTACCCACTAACCCCTTCTCCCTTCTTCCCGTTCCCCATGCGGTAACACCATCTTGGCTTTTCATCGCAGGGCGGGGAGGAACCAGCCTAATCGCGATCTAGTCACTTGGACTAATAAACAATTTTTTCCTGACATCTACACCTTTGAATGAGATCCACCATCTGGTGTATCTTTTTTTCTTCGGATGTGCTATGTTATGCATCTATATATACTTTTTTTTTGTTATACTTCGAAGTTAAGTTAAATCGAGAGGTTTTATTCTTTTGAGCCTTCGTAATTGATTTTCATTATTCAAAAGTTTTCTCGCGTCTAAGTTTATATGCTCTTCTAGCTTTTCCTTGTGTTTTTTTGCATGTTTAAGAATTTTCGAACTTACACTTTCTATCTTCCAATCTCGATGGAGATCAGTGTTCCTTATGAACCAAGGTGCATTTACTATATTTCTAAGCACCTTATTCTGGAATCGTTGTATTATGTCTACGTTTGCCTTTTTGGCACAACCCCATAGTTAGATTCCATATGCCCATGTTGGTTTCAGAATTTAATTGTATATAAGCACTTTATTTCCAATTGATACGGTTGATTTTCTTCCTATCACCCAGTGCAATTTTCTATATTTCATCTCTAACTCTTCTTTTTTTTCTTTTTTATGTGCTCTTTCCATTGCAGCTTAGCATCTAGTGTCATACCTAAATATTTCGCTGTATTAGCGTATGGAACTATTTTTTCGTTTATAATGATTGGTATATGTTGAACCTTTTTATTAGTAAAATCAATATGGACTGACTTGGACTCATTCAATTTGATTCTCCATTTTTTTGTCCATTCACAAATTTTGTTTATGCCTATTTGGAGTTTTTCTGTGGATTCTTCATTAGTTCTCCCTTCTGCTAGTATTGCAGTATCATCTGCAAATGTTGCCATAGTATGGTTTTCTAGTTCCGGAATATCACTAGTTAATAATAGGTATAATATAGGGCCCAGTACACTACCTACGCCTGCCTTTATTTCTCTTAGTTTTAAATAAGTATTCTGTTGTTTTATTCTAAAATGTCTTCTATCTAGATAAGATTTAAGAATGGAAGCATACTCATTTGGCAGCATACATCTCAGTTTTTAGATAAGTCCTTCGTGCCAAGAACACAGCCGAACAGACCTTCCTTTCTTCTAATGCTTCTTCGATCTTATCCGTAATTCTGTGTACCTGTTGGCTCTGCTATAAACTCAAAAAACAAAATCAGTGCAGAAATCAATCGAAGAATAACTCTTGCCAATCGCTGTTTTTTTGGGCTTATAAGGCAATTTAACAGTAAAGCCCTATCTCGAACAACTAAGGAGACTCTATATAAGACCTTAATCATCCCAGTCCTGCTTTACGGTGCTGAAACATGGACTTTATTAAAAGAGGATGAAGATATCCTTGGTCGCTTCGAGAGAAAAATTCTTCGTAAGATTTTCGGTCCCGTTTGCGTTGACGGGTTTTGGAGGAGAAGATTCAATCACGAACTATACGAGCTGTACAGCGACATCGACCTAGTCAAAAAACTGCGTATTGGACGTCTGAGATGGCTAGGACATGTAGAGCGAATGGACACCAACGCTCCGGCCCGCAGAGTCTTCGAATCTAGCCCCGAGGGACGACGCAGTAGAGGGAATCATCGCCGTAGGTGGCGCGCACAAGTTCAAGGGGACCTCGACCAACTTGGAGTGCGCAACTGGAGGCAATTAGCTAAAGACCGAGCTAAATGGAGAGGCTTGTTGGTTGAGGCCCAGGTTCACCCCGAACTATAGCGCCACCTAAGTAAGTAAGTGTTGTATCGTAGAGTGCTGCCTTCGAAAACCAAATTGATGGTTCGGAATCAGCTTTTTGCTTTCAATTATTTTATTTAAACGTTTAGCGAGCACTTTCTCAAACACTTTTGATATCATCGGCAATAGCGATATAGGCAAGTAAGATGATACTTCATTTGGCGGATTGAACCTTATGTGCCTATTATGAATCGCATCTCAACTTGGTTGTGTTGTCTTCCACACAACTCAACTTCAGTACAACCGAACTAATTTGTGGAATTATGGATCAGTCTTGACTTATTTTTGAATGACAACCATGAAGAGGAAGATGCTACTAATGTTTTTTGTAGTTCGTTTTCTTTAAGGTCTCTAGTATTTCTTTTTGATTTTTTGTTTGTTGTAATATGACTTCTAGTCTTTGGGTCTCTGTTGATTTTTTTTTTCGGATCTCATTAGTTGGCCCACTTTCAATAGCAAAGGGTTCAGTTTCAAAAGGGTATGGCGTTGTGAATCTTCAAAAAAAAATGTTTATTTGCATATATTATCACATTTCATATTGCTTGCTACATGATCTATCTACACATGCAAGTTTAACAAAAAATGCAAGTTTCTAAAACCCACTTAAAAGTCACGTGCAAAAACCATTGTATGGATTTTGAACGGGGTTTTCCTGTTGTACATATAAATTCCGCCGTAGAAGTCAGTTCAAAAATGAAAGGGGCGCTGCAAACTGACAGGCAGATACCGTGTTGATCCAGTCCGGACCAAAAATTATTTACGAGAGCCCCGTACATTTCTGTGACTATTTTGGCTCGGAAATCACCCTCGGAAAATTAAACTGCTGTCGAAAATTGTGCTGCTGTCAAATTTGAATGGAACTATGGCAGACAGAGGTGGGAATACAATCTAATAAGTTATTTCTTATCACTTATTTTCGGCATTTTCATATGTTTGACGAAAGTTTGATGACAGTTGCAGAAAAACTGATTCAATTACGCAACTTGTTTCCGAGGGATATTCATTTAAAGCACCTCGTAAATTTACAGAACTACGATATGAGTAAATTTATCAGTTTAAGTGAATACCCTTAGTATGTAAACGAGTCGAAATTCTTCAGGAACAGTGGCATTCCTTGTCCGCACCAATGAAAAGTCTAGCATTTCCCCGCATTTTGGTAAGTGCTAAACGAAATTCGGAAATCTACCATACATTTGTGCAACTGAAAGCCCCTTAAGTTAACATGTGTTGGAAATTCACTTCAAAATGGGAACATTGCAAAGAAAAACAAAAAATTTCAAATTCAACGATTTTCAACATATTTTTATTGTAGCACAAGTACTATTTTAAAGATATCTCCACTCATAATTAATTATAATATATCGATGTTTAGCAGGAATTTTTCTCTCAGTACCTTATGAAATTCAAATTTATACCATTAAGATAATTCTGCATGGACTGAAGAGAATGGTAATCCAACGGTGCAAGGTTGCATCAAAAATTTTCAGTCAAAGTTTTTCATTTTGTGGTAGGTCACCAAAAAAGTACATATGTGGTCTGATACTGTCGTTGTCGAATACAAAGCCCTTTCTGTTGATCAACACCGGACGCAGAATTAGTCATTTGACCAGGCGTCAGTAGCTTATAATGAATGGGTCCCACGAAATACTCAGCATCACCTTCCTTGGCGTTTCTTGCGGTAGCGGAAGAGAAAGATGCACTGTCCGACCTTCAGTTGGGATTTAGGACATCTCGCTCAACGGTAAACGGCATTAAGATGGTAGCTGACACCGCAACCGAAGCGATACAAGGGGAAAGATGGCGTTTTGGAACTAAGGAATACTGCGCGGTAGTGACGCTGAATATAAAAAATGCGTTCAACTCGGCAGACTGATCGTTTATAAGAAGAAAATTAGTCAGAATGGGCACGCCATAAAGTAAATAAATAAATATTTGGCGCAACAGCTCTGTAAAGTGCCAGGGCCTAGCTTCTCGCAACCACTCATGTCGAGTGCGTTATATTTTTCACACGAATGGAAGGGACCTACAGTTTAATGCCAAATCCGAACGGCGATTTGAGAAGCTTTTTCGTGACAACAATACTCTCGGATGTTTGTCAGACGCTCGCACGCCATACTACCTGCGAAAAATAGTACCAAACTATCTGACTAATAGAAAGCTAAGGTATGAAACCGACGAAGGCTTGAAATACTACAACGTGTCTGTGGGAGTTCCACAAAGTTCCATACTCGGTCCCCTTCTGTGGAACATCATGTACAATGGAGTTCTGCGACTATCTCCGCCGCAAGGAGTAAAAATTATTGAATTCGCTGAAGATATCGCTGTGGTAACCACCTTTGCAAAATATACCTACGAGATAGAGACAGTCACAAATGAAGCAATATGCCGCATTAAAAATTGGTTAGTGACTGCAGGTCTGGAACTGGCTGACCATAAAACGGAGACCGCCCTTGTAACCAGTCGAAAAGTTCGGGAATATGTCAACATTCAGGTTGAAACCAGCAAAATGAAGTCCAAAGACGACATCAAATACCTTAGTGTGGTCACAGACAACCGGCTGAACTGTAAGAAACATGTAGAAGCCATGAGTAAAAAAGCCTCGGGAATCCAGGCAGCGCTCTGCAGGAGCCTTCCAAATATCTGAGGACCCGATTACGCCAGGCGAATTCTACTCTCAAGAGCTCGGTTGTTCTTTATGCGATCCCGGTGTGGGTGAAGGCATTGACAACAAATGCGATACGAAATAAATTCACTTCGGAATACAGACTTCGTGCTCTAAGAACCGTACGTGGATTTAGAACAATCTCGGATGAAGCAGCATTTGTCATAGCCGGAATAGTTCACATCGACATTCTCACAGGTGAGATGTTGCGATTTTATGTAAGGAGTCTTCCCCATCCGCAAAATGCGGCTGCAGAGAGAATAATAAAAGAAGAAGAAAGGTCAACATAAATAGCCAGTTGGCAGAACAGATGGGACAGCGCCACAAAAGGCAAATGGAACTACCAACTTGTACCCAAAATCGATGTTTGGACAAGTCGCGAACACGGAGACTGTACCAGTTCTTATCCGGTTATGGAGAATATCGCAAGTACAGGGTGTCCGCCGGGAAGGTATACTACTTTGTTTGTTTATAATTTTTGATTAAATGAAAGAGAATGGATCTTATATTGATAAATGTTTTATTTAATGTCGGCAATTATGTATGGAATACAATATCAGGTAAATGTCCGCCTCTGCTAGTCTCACAAATGCGAGCCCTTTTGAGCACATTTTTCATTACATTCTCACACATTTCACGCGGTATTTCATTAATTTCATCACGAATATTTTGTTTGAGTTGCTCAAGCGTTTCTGGTTTGTTTGCATAAACCTTGCTTTTCAGATATCCCCACAAAAAGAAGTCAGGAGCAGTCAAATCAGGCGGCCGTGGAGGCCAATCAACATCACCATTTTTTGAAATAACTTGTTGTGGAAAGAGGTCTCGCAGTAATTCCATTGTAATCCTGGCTGTATGCGATGTGGCACCGTCTTGTTGATACCACATGTTAATCAAGCCCGAAGCATGCAGTTGTGATGTTAAAAAGTTTTCAATCATATCACGATATCGCTCCCCATTCACAGTTACCGTTACGCCATTTTCATTTTCAAAGAAGTAAGGTCCAATGATTCCTCCTGACCAAATTGCACACCAGACTGTTACTTTTAATGGATGCAAAGGTGACTGATGAATAATTCGAGGGTTTTCCATTGCCCAGAACCGACTATTCTGTTTATTCACATATCCATTCAAATGAAAATGTGCCTCATCACTCATTATGATTTTTTCATGAAAATCGGGGTTGTCATGGGCTAGCTGTAACATCGTATTGGCATATGTACGGCGGCGTAAATGGTCTTCTTGAAGAAGCTCTTGTGTCAACTGAATCTTAAAAGGAAACAAATGCAAATCCTTGTGCAAAATTGTGGCCAAAGTCGTTCTTTGAAGACCAAGCTCCTGAGCACGGCGTCGAATTGAGGTTGATGGATTGTTTTGAACACTTCCTTGAACAGCAGTAATGTTTTCAGCTGATCTTGCAGTACGTTGTGGCCCATGCTTGGGCCTATCACCTACAGACCCTATTTCTTCGAAATCATTCACTACACGATAAATAGTGCGTTTTGTTGGCACGTTGTTTCTCCCAAAAATTTCAGGTAACTTTCTCATCGTCACAGTAATCGATGATTGATTTTGATAAAATGTTTTAACGATTAAAACACGTTGGTTTATCGAATATTTTTCCATAATACATTTGCCACGTGTCTACTTCACGACTGCCAAATACGAACTGTCAAGACTAATGTTTACCAAAATGGCGGCAAAACAAAGTAGTATACGTTCCCGGCGGACACCCTGTACTTGTACAGATTTTTACACGATACCTCACCGCTTTGCCCTGAATGTCCAGAAGAAGGAGAATCAACAGCACGCAATATTCCACTGCAGACGGTTCTCACACTGTCATTACATAGCCCATCGTCTATAATCGATCACATGCTGTTATCAGAAGGCGCATACATAGCGAATGTGTAAACTGAGCTGCGAAGAATCGAGAAAATTCACAAAACAACAGCAACAGCTCATGCAGGTAGGTAGGTAGGTAAAGTGGCGGTCCAAAAGAACCCAATTAGCGCTTAGGGTGCGCCGTTTTGTTACCACGGACTCGTGGTATACCTATTGCTTAGTTAAAAAAAGGGATGTTAAGTTTAAACCCAGCCCGTGGTATGCAGGAAGACGATTAGTTCTCCAATTCTCTTGTCCGCTATCTCTCTCAGATCCTCGAAGAAGGGTTTCCCAAGAGTTTGTTGTTTGATCCTCGCCAGGGCCGGACATCTGCAAAGGAAGTGACATAGAGATTCTATCTCATTAATATCCTTGCAGCTCCTACAAAAGGTGTTGTGGGGGATACCAAGCTTGGCCGCATGGTCTCCAACTGGCCAGTGACCTGTGATAATAGCTACGATTTTGGCAATAACTGGTCTTGGTTTGGCTAGTAACTCTTTTGACCTGGGTTTGTTGAAACTGGGCCACGTCTTCCTAGATATGACACAGCTTGAGAGGCTGTTCCACCCGCGATTGGCTAGCTGGAGGAATGTCGACTCTTTTTGCTAGAGAGCCGTTAAGGGCCGACCCTCGCCTGGCCAGCTCATCAGCACGCTCATTACCCTAATGGTTGGTGTATATCCCTATATCATAGTTTCAGGTAACGTTTCCGTTCATCCACTCTTCTCTGAAAGGGAATTTTGTTAAGAAGGATTTTCTGAAGTTGAGTTTGGGTATCGTGTAGTCGGTCGAGGACGCAACCAGTTCACTTGGAATCGTCTCCAGGACCTTGCCGTGACCATATGGCCTTGTGGTCCAGCATCCATATTCCCTGAGCCGGACTGCGCTGCGTATAGCTGTGTCTTTGATGCGTAGTTCGAGGGGGATCAGATGCAAGATCACATTGAGAGCATCTGTTGGACAAGACCTCATTGCTCCTGTGATACCCACGCACGCCGATCTCTGTACTTTTTTTATTCTGTCGATATTATACTTTTTGCTCAAAGCTGGCCACCAAACGATAGCGCCGTAAGTAAGAATTGGACGCACAACGGCTGTGTACATCCAAAGGGTCATCTTTGGCTGGAGTCCCCATTTCTTACCGAATGTTTTATTACAGGCATAGAAAGCTACGCTTGCCTTCTTAATTCGCTGTTCTATATTGAGTTTCCAACTAAGTTTCGGGTCTAGAACCGTGCCTAGGTGTTTTGCACTGGAGCAAAGCGAGAGAGGCTGACCGTCTAGTTTGGGGGAGGTGAATGCCGGTACCTTGGTTTTAGTGGTAAACAGCATAATTTCAGTCTTCTCCGGATTTACTCCGAGGCCACACCTCGTAGCCCATGAGTGTACCTTATCCAGTGCCCTCTCCATGAGTTGACTTATCGTGGAGAGGAACTTTCCTGATACTAGTATAACCACATCTTCCGCATACGCAACCACCTTAAAACCCTCCCTATCAAGTCGCACCAAGATCGCCATTAACCAGCTCATGCAAGATGCTAACAAAAAAAAAACCTTCCTTGGCGTCAATGACGGCCTTGCGACAGTTTAGGGAGTCTCACACTTCTTTGACCACAATCTTTTTCACACCACATTGTCGTACGTGATCCACTCTTTATCCTCAGTAATCAATCTTTTCAAAAATGGTTAGATTTCGTTTCGATTCACAAATTGAAATCCTGTCAAGCGAACTTTTTTCTGTCAGATTGTGTGGTACCCAAACGTCGAGTTTCTTTGTGTAGCCAGTCTTCTCCAAATGACTTAAAACTGTTGTGTGCCTGGTGTTTGGTTCCGAAGCGATATCACGACTATTTATGCGTCGGTCATCCTCCATAGGATTAAATTGACTTTTTCATTCACTGGTCGCTTAGAGCCGGGTGCATCTTTGACATCTTTACTACGCGAAAACAACTATGTACTAATATCTTCCAGCACTTTCGCAATTTCCTCCAACATTACGCATTTGTAAATGTAGTTACAGGCCCTTAGGTTTCTTCTGTCACTACTGATCCATCGGCATTCGTAATTATTAATAAAGTTTTTTTTCGTCTGCCCAGATTTTGTGAAGTAATAAAAAAAAGTTCGTTCCTACCCAGCATCAAATCCTATTTCGTTTAAACGATACCACATGGGCCGGTATATGTAAATGGGATATATGTTTGCTTCTAATATATGATCATGTATTTTACCACCTGCCAGCAGTCCCCAACAGATGGGTGTAAGTTATTGAAAATTTCTAGTCAATACATTTTGACTAAACCATATTCCCAGAGAAATATGAAAATACACATTCACCACCATTTACCCTAGTCGAGGTCAAATTTTAAGTTCTTTCACCGGAAACTACAACACATAATACTCGTACGTCTAACAGAATATTTTCATTAAATTAATTAAGCAGAATATTATAGTAGTATCTCTCACTTTTCAAATCGAATTCAAAACAACCAAAAACTGTTCCTCTAGTCCTAACTGGTTCGCCAGTGAATCTACACAACAAACAAAATGTCACAAACCTTTCTTTCCTGTCACCACTGCATTTCACTTAAAAGCCAACCAACTAATAATAAGGATTCCTTGTTGAGCATACAATTAACTGAGGCAACATATTGCCCAGCTTTTGATGGCCCAGAGTCATCGTTTTAATGCTAATTTCATATTTTCCTGTCAAAAAGAAGAACCGCTAGCACATCGACCTTCTCAACAACCCATTTATTACTAATTAACATATGGCCAACATTTTGAATTGAAATCTCACGACGACAAAGTTGAGGCCCCGGCCCAGGCCCGGTGACACTCTCTCGATAAGATCATCAGCATCTAACAGTTAGTCACATTCACCGCGCGAGTATTTGCCAAATGTTCCGCAAACTCGATCACCACTTGATTTGCATTTTATTCTTGAATTCTCGATCATTCGCTAATCATTAGGCATGCAAATTGAGGCAGCGACTCATTCGTCGTCTTCCAGTGAAATTTAAATTTTTTCGGCTATACACATCCAAATAATTATTGGGTCAAGAGCTGAACGATGGAAAGAGGAGACAAAAAAAACAAGATGCCAAACCGGAATGTTGTAAGCAAATTAAGACTCCCATGGGAAACCCTAAATTGTCGGGTTGTATCAATTTTGGAAATTACACACTTTTTGCGCCCGGGATCTGATTGGGTACAGATGAAGCACTTGTAATTTCTTTATCGGCCATGCATTTGCACTTCAATTACATGGATGCCAAGAATAATCATACACTGATGGGTTTTTTCTTACGGAAAGCCTTGGGCAAAAAAATCATAAATGGCACACCATCATCAAAAAACCATAACTTTTTATTAAAAACAAGTCGGAACACCTTATCGGGGTTTCGCACTCAACAAAATTAAAATCACGTATCATACATACATGGTCGCAAGCCGGGTGACAACAAAACGTTTTTTTATTATCGTCACCGGTGTGCCGTCAAAAGTTGAATGATCGACACGGGAATGTCTGCTTCTCATGCGGTTAAAGTCGAGTTTAATTATTGATAAGTAAAACGCATTACATAAATTGTGCGCCGCAACATTGAAGAGAGACTAGATGTGTGTACTCGCCGAGGTATAAATATCTGTGATTTAGAAAAGCTCATTACAGATGGAGAGATAAACTTGATTGAAATGAGTTGAAAGAGAAGTTGTTTCAATTTCAAAATATGCCTATGCTCTCTTCCTGTATGGCTTATCTCTTTAACATCTCGTGGGCTTTTCAAAAGCTGTATCTTAAAGAGATAGTGTCAGTACACCTGTTTTCCATGTGTAAAGTGAAGCGCACCAAATCAAATGCGTTATCAAGAATGCAGGATGCAAGATGCTGTTTGTAGTTTGTAGGTGCTAACGCGGTTTTGGTTTCCAGTATTATACCTACATATATGTAGTCGGCAATGGAAGGTGATAGAACCTTTTTTCTAACCAAACAAATGTTCTGTGATGGAGTGAAAAAAAGGGTAAAAGATCGGAAAGGGAAAATAGGTAGATGACGATGTGCGTCAGTTATAAATCTTCAAAAATTGTAATTTTCTAGAAATACTAAGGACCACAAGTTATTCCATATTCGCGTTGTGTGGCTAAAAAACGATCTTCTAACCTTAACGTTATCAGTACTGCCTAAGGGCATTTTGTGACGAACATTACTTTGAACTGAAAGAGGAAAGCTCAAATCATCTACTAAGTAATATCCAGCTTGTCAGAGTCATTATTTAGCGTGGTGTTAGTTGTTAGTATTGTGAATATTTATAAAGCCTAACACCTTACATAAAAAGACTGGACAAGTAAACAAAAAGCAGATTGCATGTATGAACTAAAAATGAACACCATATGTTACCCATAAGTCAAACATTATACTAAACACTTACAACAAAGAAGTTAGTATCGTTCGTATAATTTATGTTTTAGTTTTGATTTACTATGGTTGTAATCAAATTTGTCGCGGTTAGTATTCACTTCCTTCGCCATGCGCGTAAGAGGTTCGTTAGAACCGTAGTTCCTTCGGTGGAAATTTTTGCGCAAAATCTCGGTATTTCTGGAGTTGTAGCATCTTACATTTAAACCGACTTCATTTGAAAGATCCGGCGAGTCATACTTCCCTATGTTTCTCCAAAGAATGACGATTTAAGAGAAGAAGGCGGTCGCAATATGGTGGAAGACGTGTAGGGTCATTCCAGTTTAAATGGCGAAGTGCAAATCGAACAAACTTACGCTGTACCGATTCAATACGGTTAATGTGTACTGCATTTTCGTGTCTGCACATGGAATGTTAGGTCCCTCTACAAACCACGTGCAGCCGAACAACTTGCGGAGGCCCTAGAGTGTCTCAAAGCAGACATTACCGCCATCCAAGAAGTGCGATGGGATGGGCCGGGCAAAAGGAGTATGAAAAACTGCGACATCTACTACGGCGATTGCTACAGACAAAAAGGACAGCGTCTATTCGGGTGCGGATTTGTCATTGGAGACAGACTTAGGCAAGAAGTCTTGAGTTTCCGGCATGTGAACGAGCGCCTCATGACTATCCGTATCAAGGCTAAATTTGCCAATATTAGCCTAATATGCGTTCACGCCCCTCACGAGGAGAAGGACGACGCGACAAAGGATGACTTCTACCAGCTCTTGGACAAGACGTATGAGCAATGCCCTAGCCACGACGTTAAAATTATCCTAGGCGACTTTAACGCAAAGCTAGGAAGAGAGGAAGTCTTTAGTAGCGTGGTCGGAAAGCACAGCCTGCACGACAACACTTCCGGCAACGGACTCAGGCTAATCGACTTTGCGGCGGGGCGAAACTTTGTTGTAGCTAGTACGCGGTTCCCACGTCTCGATATTCACAAAGGAACATGGCTCTCCTTTGATCGAAAAATCGTCAACCAAATCGATCACATTGCGATCGACGCAAGGCACTCCTCCAGTATTCTGGGTGTCCGGACTTTCCGAGGAGCCAACGTGGACTCGGATCACTACCTAGTTGTAGCCAAGGTACGGATGCGGATATCCACAACGGAGCGAAATCAACGAAATGCTGTGAGGAAATTTGACGTCGAAAAGCTACAATCGCAAGAGACCGTCAGAACCTTTGCCGATCTTTTTCTTCTAATCTCAATCTTAGTCCTATGCCGCCAGCAGCAAATGCGGAAGACCAGTGGCAGCGTTGCCAAAAAGCCATCAGAGATGCCGCCTCTGATGTACTGGGTTTCTCTCGCCCACCACAACGAAACCCCTGGTTTGATGAGGAATGCCGGCAAGCACATGCAGCAAAACAAGAGGCGTACAAAGCGGCGCTGCATAGAAGGACTAGAGCTGCTTAGGAGCTCTACGTGCGCAGGAGAAAAGAGGAACATCGACTTCTCAGAAAGAAGAAAAAAGAGCATGAGAAGCGCTCGATCGAGGAGATTGAGAGACTTTATTGCAGGAATAATGTTCGAAAATTTTACCAAAGTGTAAAAAGAACATGCCAGGGTTTCAAAGCCAGAACAGAAGCCTGCAGGGACGAAAATGGCAACATAGTAGTAGAATCGCAGTCGGTGCTGAGGATATGGAAGGAACACTTCTGCAGACTGTTAAACGGCGATGATGATCAATATTCCGCTGTCAGGCAGAATGAGCCATTCAACAGTGACGATGGCAGTCAAAATTCCCGTCAGTTCGATCATAATGAAGTGAGGATAGCGATATCTAAACTCAAATCCAACAAAGCTGCTGGAGCCGACGGCCTTGCCGCTGAACTTTTCAAGGCAGGAGGAGATGAGTTGGTAAGGAGCATGCACCAGCTCATCTGTAAAATCTGGTCGGACGAAAGTATGCCCGATGAATGGAACCTCAGCATCGTTTGCCCGATCCTGAAGAAATGAGACCCTCTGAACTGCGCCAACTACAGAGGTATAAGTCTCCTAAATATCGCATATAAGATCCTGTCTGCCGTACTATGTGAACGCCTAAAACTGATCGTCAACAACCTGATAGGTCCTTATCAGTGCGGTTTCAGGCCTGGAAAGTCCACCATTGACCAAATATTCACACTACGGCAGATCTTGGAAAAAACCCATGAATATAAAATCGATACGCACCACCTTTTCATCGATTTCAAAGTTGCCTATGATAGCGTGTATAGAGACGAGTTATACAGAGCCATGTCTAGTCTTGACATCCCTGCCAAGCTCGTCCGTTTGTGCAGAATGACGATGGAGAACTCTCGCTGCTCCATCAAAGTCGGTAAGAACATCACCGAACCGTTCGATGTCAGGAAAGGTCTTAGACAAGGCGACGCGCTATCATGCGATCTCTTTAACATAGTACTTGAGAGAATTGTACGAAACTCACAAGCCAACCCCGGAGGTACAATCTTCTTCAAGTCTGTACAACTACTCGCTTATGCCGATGACATTGACATAATCGGAAGAACTCAGCGGGCCGTCAATGGGGCATTTACGAGTATTGAGATCGAGGCAGCAAAGATGGGTCTAGCGGTCAATGAAAGCAAAACAAAATATATGCTGTCTACAAAAAAGGACACTCAACATCGGCGTCTTGGGCAGAACGCCACAATAGACAGATACAATTTTGAGGTAGTAAAGGATTTTGTCTACCTAGGCTCTATGGTCAGCTCCGCAAATGACATGAGTGGAGAGATCACACGGAGAATTACTCTTGCCAATCGTTGTTTCTATGGGCTAAAACGGCAATTGAGTAGCAAAGCCCTATCTCGAACTACTAAGGTAACTCTTTATAAGACATTAATCATCCCAGTCCTGCTGTATGGCGCAGAGGCATGGGCTTTGAAAAAACCGGATGAGGATGCCCTTGGTTATTTCGAGAGAAAAGTTCTTCGAGCGATCTTTGGTCCCGTCTTCATAGACGGTGAGTGGAGGAGAAGGTACAATGCCGAACTATACGGCCTGTACAAGGACATCGACTTAGCCAGAAGAGTTCACATACAGCGACTAAGATGGCTGGGTCATTTAGAGCGGATGGAGCCCAACCTTCCCGCTAAGAAAGTCTTCGAATCCAACCCGGACGGACGGCGCAGTAGAGGACGACCTCGCGGTAGGTGGCGCAAACAAGTGGAGGGGGACATCAACCAACTTGGCGTGCGCAACTGGAGGCAGCTGGCTCGTAACCGTGCTGGCTGGAGAGGTTTGTTGGTTGAGGCCCAGGTCCACCCCGGACTGTAGCGCCATCTAAGTAAGTAAGTAAGTAATGTGTACTGCATACATTGGAGACCAAATGTTAGACGCATACTTTAACTGCGGGCGGACAAAGGTATTATAAAGTGTGGATGTTATTAGAGGACATTTGAATTCTTTACTCCAACGTTTTATAAAGCCAAGCAATGAATTTGCTTTATTGACAATCTGTTCAATGTGAAAATCGAAGTCGATATTTTGAGAAAAATGCACTCCTAAAACACATATTGATGTGACTTTGTTAAGTACAGATTCATTGAGATTGTAATCATAACTTATTAAATTACGTTTTCTTGAAAAGATCATCGACTGGCATTTAGATACATTCAAAAATAAATTGTTATTACAGCACCATTCAGCGAACGTATCTAAATCATTCTGCATAGCTGTACAATCAGACTGACTGCGTACAAGCCTAAAGATTTTTATGTCGTCAGCATAGATTAAGATTCGAGTACTCTTAAGCACGTCGTTGATTGCAATGATAAATAAAAGAAGGCCTAAGTGACTTCCTTGAGGTACACCGGATGTAGCGAGGATTGCATCGGATGTTATTCCCCGAAATAAAACTTGATAACTTCGTTCTTCAAGATAAGAACATATCCATCGAACGAAATGATTTGGAAAGCCCAAAGACGTCATTTTAAACAGAATTAAGCTGTGAGAAAGTTTATCAAAGGCCTTGCTAAAATCTGTATAAATACAGTCGACCTGACCACCCTCTTTGACAACTTTGTTTGTAAAAGAAGTAAATTCCAACAGGTTGGTAACAGTGGATCTTCTATTCATGAACCCATGCTGCTTGGTTGATAGAAATGGTTTGCAAGCAAAATAAAAACCCTTACAAACGATAGCCTCGAACAGTTTTGGCATACACGATAGCTTGGCAATAGGTCTATAGTTAGAAATTTCACCTCGATTTCCCTTCTTGTGTATTGGAATAATAAAAGAGTTTTTCCAAATTTTAGGAAAAATGCTCTGCTTTAATGATGCCCGAAATAGCGCGGCTAAGGGTGTTGCCAAGTCATTGCAACAATATTTTAGCAGAATCGGAGGAATTCCACCAGGGCCACAGGTAGTGTCGTTGCTAAGTAGAGCTAAGTGCTGTCTCACATCTTCATCAATTATTGAAATTTGGCCAATTGAGCTGCTAGAAAAACCTTCAAGGTGGGCGAAATTTTTTTGGGCAGGTGAATAGTTGTCGGAACAGTAAGATAGGCCAAAGAATGAAGAGTACATACCACCTTGATCAAAAAGTTCCCGGAATTTATTCAGAAAATTAAAAATACAAGTTTATTCATCTAAATCTATATTGTCCCCTTCAAAGTAATCCCTATCGACTGCAACACACTTATGCCAGAGCTTGATCCAATCTTCGAAACATTTTTTATATTCGGTTTTCGGTATGTTTATCAGTGCTTCCTGCGATTTTTCCATTACTTCCTCTCGGCTGCTGAAACGCGTTCCCCGTAATGGTTTTTTAACTCGATTGAACAGAAAGAAGTCACAGGGAGCCAAATCAGGTGAATTCGGTGGCTGTTGGATGGTATTTGTTGCATTTCTCGTCAAAAAAAAACTAGTCTTTGAAGGGAGAACCGATTGAAATCGTTAATCAGTTCAAATATTTGGGACTTCACCTTTCTTCAAATCTTAATCTACACCCACATGTTCACGAGAAGTCAGCAGCGGCTAAAACGGCTATTATCTTCATGTGGAGAAGTTTCTTTGCTAACAAATGAATTGATACTTCTTCGAAGTTTAAGGTCGTTAATGCTATGATAAATGCATGTCTTTGATATGCTAATCAAGTTTATGGCGAACAATACTTCGACGACGACAATTACAAATTGTCCAACGCTTTTTCTTAAAGCGTATTTTTAAACTCCCGTCTACAACTCCAACATATGCTATTCATATCTCGAGTTACGTCTTTCTCAGATTTGTGTACGCAATTTAAAAGCCAATGTCGACTACATTGTTAAAGTGATCAGGTCAAATCAGCAGGTCAAATGACAATTTACAAAAACGATTGATGAAGGGCTTATCGCCCTTCAAAGAATGGAATGAGCTTGAATCCTCTTATAACATCGTTCTTGGTTTTGCAAAGGTTATCATAAATGAGTGGGAAAAAAAGCTATACAAATGTATTAGTAGAGTGGGCGATCTGTTGTATCGAGAATGCGTAACCAGGCCCAAACGTCCTTAACACATCTTATCTATAAATCTATAAATCTAATCGCTCACTGGGCCCCAATAGTTATTTTAATAGAGAAGTAAAACTCGAGCAAATAAGTCAAATATTTTAGGCGAGGACGGGGCATCTAAGACTCAGTTACTTATACTAGTATCGCGTATGGTCGAAATTTGACCGTGGGAAAAAAAACAATCAGCGAGAGAGAGACATAACGCTATGTATTATATTTGTTTACAAAACTTTTTGTTTGTAATATTCTCCCGTGCAGGGAAGGCTAAGGCATCTTAGGTCATACAGCCATGAACGTGATCAAAATACTTTCATTTAATTGGTTAAAGCGTTTTCTATGGAAAATCATGTGCGTATGTTCACTTTATTTTACCTGACTTAACGGTAACATACGCACACGATTTTTATTTTCTGCACATCTATGGCACAGTATCTTCGAATGAAATAAGTTTCATTTCCCTCCTTTTATAATATATTCTAAAAAGACGTACGATAAGTTTCGTGTTCATGTATTAATATATAAAATATCACATAGACAAGACATTTGGTCCATCTGTACCCTTTGTAATCGTAATGAAGTTGAAGACATCTATTACTTTGTCGCAATCTGTCCAATTTTATTAGAACTGTATATACTGTACTTTTCTAAGGGTTCTCTTACACTGGGTGAAACTAAACAGACCCTAAATGGAATACAGGGGTGGAATCCGCTTTTTCTCTTTTGTAACTTTTGTAACTTAAACTTAATATGGTATGCATACTGTTTTTACAAATTTGCTTTTAATCGCAATCTCGTTTATTTAACTCTCACAGTAATCGCAATTTTTGATCATTACATTGACATCTACATACCTTGTGTATCAAGTTTTGGAAAATTGTAAGAAAAAAATTTTTCTTTTGCGGGTTAAAGTTAATATATAAAGCTTTTGCTTAAATTCTAAATATGGTAAACCCTCCTCAATAGCATGTACTTATTTCGACAGTTGCAATTTCGGCATTGACTGGTTTTATTATCTCATCATTTGAACGAATGACACTTCCTCTCGAATGTTTATTTTTTTATTTTTAAGAACAACCAGAATTTACAAAACGCTAGATTCAGGAAACGGATCAATGCTGGCTAAATTTCATTGACCCCTGAGAGCGTCAGAAAACTGCTTTTATTCTGCATTGTCATTGTGCGAAAATTAGTGGCGAATTTCCCCTTTCTTCTGGTTTCCCAACGAATTTTTGAATACTTTTAGTAAACATGTTGCAGTATACCAACTGACAGTTAGTCTCTGACCAGCTTCCAATGGAATAGCAGCGACTATTTTGCTCCTGGTGAAGTAAACCGACATCCTCACGATGTTGGCTGTTTTGCCTTAACAGAGAGACTTACGCGCTTCATACCATAAATTGCAGTTTGGTTTCCGGGTCGTATTTATAGAACCATGATTCATCACCTGTAGCGATTTTATTAAAGCATAGACTTTCCATTTCCGAATTATTCTACAAAAAAATATTAAGCAAATGAACGCGTGGTTTTTTTTTCTCTACTCATCGAGTATATTTCTTCGAGTTGAACAGGTGAAGACTTAATAATCGTGAGAGTCACAGCATTCAAACCCAGTCAGTTTATTACTTATCATTTCCTGGGTAATTCTTGGATCTTCGTCGGTTTTTACCTTCACAGTTGTGTCGTCGGTTGAAATTTTAGCCCGACTTTCACCTGGTTCGTAGTCCATATAAAAATGTCCAGTATGGAATGTGTATGGTGCATTTACTTCATATACAGTTGGACATTCGCCTAAAATTTGTACGAACCTAAGTTGATGTTGGAATCTAAAGAGAATTGCAAAGTGAATTTATTGCTGTTTTTGATAGAATTCTACCCGTCCTTACATCACTAATTTTACGTTTTCTTGCCTCGATTTTTTTGAAATTTTAAATAGCATATCGTTGAGCTATAAGGAATCGATAAGCAACCTTTCTATTTTCAAAACATAATAATTTGCCATCAACTAAGTTGAACTTTTGTTAGACCCTCCGTACCATGCCTTATTTGGAGCCAAGACTACTTCTTCCCCAATTGATTTCTTTCATCGTTTGCATACCACCTTGATCAAAAAGTTCCCGGAATAAGAACCGTGTGTCGCTCCCATCTTTGTTAAGTTGGTACATCTGTTGTTGATATTCCCTCTAAATCTTAGCGTCATAGCTTGACATTTGCAAAAGTTACATAGCCAAGAGTACATCTATCTCTGGGTGTGTTGGAGATTTTTTACCAGAATATAATTGTGGGCAGAAAACTCGTGGATTTTGCACCATGATAACGCACCGTCGCACAGTGCCATCATTATTCGTAATTTTTTGACGAGAAATGCAACAAATACCATCCAACAGCCACCAAATTCACCTGATTTGGCTCCCTGTGACTTCTTTCTGTTCAATCGAGTTAAAAAACCATTACGGGGAACGCGTTTCAGCAGCCGAGAGGAAGTAATGGAAATATCGCAGGAAGCACTGATGGACATACCGAAAACCGAATATAAAAAATGTTTCGAAGATTGGATCAAGCGCTGGCATAAGTGTGTTGCAGTCGATGGGGATTACTTTGAAGGGGACAATATAGATTTAGATGAATAAACTTGTATTTTTAATTTTCTGAATAAATTCCGGGAACTTTATGATCAAGGTGGTATGTTGGTAACTCTTACAAAATATTTAGGCCCCTGAAAATCATGCTGCGGCAAACCAACCGTAAACCGCATATTTCCAATGACTACTTGCTACAGATGCAAATTATAACTCGGCATTTTAGTTCAACCTCAAAAGATGCAATAAATCATAAAGTAAGCATAAATGTATCTACCACCACAACTATTTAAACCAAAAAAATTTTATTGACTACTCGTACAGACATTGCCGCATCAGATCGTACTTGGCGCCTAATAAAAATATCTAATCGAATTTTATCTCTTTTTCTATCTTATCCTGCTTGAGGGCCCCCACACCAGCTCACTGTGGTATCTCAATAAAACTTCAAGATAAATCGTACACAGTAGTCACTTCATTATCGACAATGATATATATCGGTGGTGTTGAACTTTAAACTCCAATCGATGATGATTAATGTGACCCATATACGCAGAGGCCCTACTGGCTATTTCATCTCCTCTTTTTCTATAAGTTTATATGTAAAGCGATGGTAAAATGCTTGGGAGGGCACTTAAATAAATTTTCATAAATTGGGAATAAATTAAGGTTTTTATATTTTTCAGTTAAGATATCGCTTTAATATGTTATCCCTTTCATTGGCTTAGTGTGGAGATTTTATGCGTGAGGATGTTCGATTGTAATCGCTCTAAACGTTTGGGTGGGATTAATGGACATCAACATCAAATTTACATTTATAAAGAAATTCATTTTTATAATTAATCTAACTAATTTTGTGTCGTTTTTATTATTTCTCTTTCCAGGTGAGTTTGAAGTTAATTTTTTACAAGAATAAATATGAGTAAGTATCGTGCCAAAATTGTATAATAACGGCGAAAGGAAAATTTATGGATTTCTTTTTAATTACTAATATACGATTATTTAAAATTCTAATAGCAATTTAGGAAACAATTTTTGCGGGCAAAACCAATTAGAATGAATAATTTGCATTTGGCTATTCCATCTAACAGTTGTTGAGTTATTGTTAGCATTTTTAATGTAGACGAAGTAGTATTTGTATACGTATTTATGCACAACTATTCGCAATGTGTTAGTTTTACGACTGCAAATCGAAAGAAAATACCCAAAACTTTCTCATAAAAGTTCTTTTATGCGAAACGATTTAAGGAAGAACCGCATAATATTGATGGAAGATATTGGCAAACAATAATTTGTCATAATCTAAATAATTCAATTTATTGACTGACATTTTGATTTTATCTAACGAGAATAAATTCGTAATTTAGCCGGGGGCCTAGAGAAATGTTTGTGTTGTTGAACTGAAATTTCTCTAAATTTAATGCTAAGACATAGTAACATCATTTTATAATGTAAACAGTGTCCCAAGTTGAACTTGTTAGAATAGAATATCCAATTCTTACAAAATTCACGGTTTATGCATTGATTATGTTCGATATATCATATATGGAAAACGTCACCAAAATATAAAGGCTTGCAGCACTAAGTACTCGTATATCGTGGACATAGAGAAGAACACTGCAAGAAGAAATGGATATGATGACTTACTATCTTCCCCTAGACTTGTTCGTCAGATTTAGCATCAAACTACATTACTTCCTACTATGATTTCAGTATGAACTTACTGATTTTATATCCCAGCAGGGAGCACTGACCGTCCAATAATATGATTGGTAATCAGGAAGTTGCGCTCTTCCCTGATGGCTCAAACGCAAAAGGGGGTCCTTTAGACAACTGAACAGATGTAGTGTCTTTCAGGAAGAAATTCTTGCTGTAAAGGCCGTGCCATTCATTGATTATACAGGAAGACCACTTCCCTTCATCAGAATTAGCGATCTTCTTAGAAAGTGAAAGTACTCTAAAATTAATTTTATTTATTTTTTATTTTTTTGCCTAGGGCGTAGTGAAAACGCTAATGCGCAAGAGAAACAGTCCCGCTCTGTTTCAAGTAATGTGAGACTTCTACTCACTGAAAAGCCACCTTTAACTCCTTTTCAACCTGACCCCATTACTTCAGAGTACTGTCGTGTTCTTTCCCCTCTGGGAGGCGGCTTTTTCATTTATTTCCTGATGCGGGCTTATAATATCTTCCCGGTAAGGCTTTCATCAATTTGGTAAACTTACTGAGGGTGTGTTTACTTCCTCCTCTCTCTTTTTCGATCTGGGTACCGTCTCAATGAATCAAGATATCTTAATTCGCATGTCGATACTCGAAACCATCTTGTTTACGGCATTTTCTGGGGAAAACTCTCACTCCAGGCCTCCTCTGAAATCCATAGGATCAAGTGTGATCAAATCAATGGCGGTTAAGAAATGTCGCATTACACCAAAAGTCGTTAATCACCACGAAATCAAACAATGCTGGGATCCGGAACATAGCAGCTGGCGGATATGACAAATAGTCCGACTACTTCATTTTTATACTACCACCGATTAGAAATCTGTACAGCAGGATTGATGACAGTAAAAAACGAGAATAACTTCATGGCGCCATAACGTTACATCTCGCACACTATGGCCAAAAGTTGATTCTAACAAAGCAAAGATTCTGCTACATTATCCATCCGCCTGCTTACCGGAGTAATCACCGAACACTGTGCCATTGGAAATATGCTCTTTAACCCGTTCGGTATTTTGTTGCCATATGGCAACATTGATACTTAAAGCGCGCATTTTCTCTGTGAGTTTTTTTTTCGTTTTTGTCCTTTTCCCAACACCTTGCGGTTGAGCCAAAAATTTGGTTGCTATTTGCCGCCAGTATGCTTTTAGAAGAAGGCAATTTTTATTTTTTATTTTATATTTAGATGATCATCAAATACATTTGAGTTTTCGAATACAATTTGAAGACAATAAAAAAATGTTGCCTATAAGTTGAGTTATATCGAATTTTTCATTTATTTCGTTATCATTTCAGATAGTTGTTGCCATATGGCAACGATCCTAAAAACCACTTTAGAACCGATACTAAGCAAAGATTCTTTTTCAATGTTGTTACTAGCAGCCCCAGTAACAACAAAAAGAAAAAAATATATGTTTTACGCTTACAACAAAAAAGGCGTGCCGAAAGGGTTAAATACCAAACTGGGTCCAACAATATCTACAGGAGCTTCAGATACGAAGAATATTCGGAATCGATCCAAAATTCTATAAAAAACGAAGCCTACGCACTCTAGGCTCCCGTTTCTTCGATTGCATAGCACAGCTACGAAAGTCAAAGATGCCGGATCAATTGAAATTTACAAGTAGTATAAATTTGTTCATGAGCTGGAAAGAGGATAGATTTTTATTCCAAACTTAATGATGAAGGAATTCACACTGGACAGTAAGTTCTCAGAGTGGAAATAATACGTTGATCCATGAGTGGGGGTGGCGATGGTGTAATATAATGTTATTGATTGCCACACAAGTGGTACTTGATTCAAATCTTGATGTCTTACTTACTTACTTACTTATTTAGGTGGCGCTACAGTTCGCGGTGAACCTGGGCCTCAACCAACAAGCTTCTCCATTTAACTTGGTATTTAGCTAATTGCCTCCAGTTGCGCACTCCAAGTTGGTCCAGGTCCCCTTGAACTTGTGCGCGCCACCTACGGGGAGTAGGTCCTCTACTGCGTCGTCTCTTCAGGTTAGATTCGAAGACTCTGCGGGTCGGAGCGTTGGTGTCCATTTGCTCTACATGTCCTAGCCATCTCAGACGACCAATACGCAGTTTTTTGACTAGGTCGATGTCGCTGTACAGCTCGTATAGTTCGTGATTGAATCTTCTCCTCCAAAACCCGTCAACGCAAACGGGACTGAAAATCTTACGAAGCATTTTTCTCTCGAAGCGACCAAAGATATCTTCATCCTCTCTTAATAAAGTCCATGTTTCAGCGCCCTAAAGCAGGACTGGGATGATCAAGGTCTTATACAGAGTCTCCTAAGTTGTTCGAGATAGGGCTTTACTGTTGAATTGCCTTATAAGCCAAAAAAAAAACAACGATTGGCAAGAGTTATTCTTCGCTTGATTTGTGCGCTGATGTTGTTTTTTTAGAGTTTATAGCAGAGCCAGGGAAAACAAAGTCCCTTACTACCTCGAAGTTATAGCTGCCCACTGTGGCGTTCTCTCCAATTCATCGGTATTGCTTGTCCCTTCTTGTTGACAGCATATACTTGGTTTTGCCCTCGTTTATCGCTTAACCCATTTTAGCCGCTTCTGCTTAATGCTTGCCCGCTGAGTTCTTCCAATAATATCAATATCGGCGGCGTATACAAAGAGGTGTGCGGACTTTTGATAGATTGTACCTCTGGTGTTAGCTTGTGCCTATGACATCAAGTGGACGGAAAAAAAGTGTAAATCAAAATCCAACAAAAAATAACAAAACAAGTCTCTCCCTGAAGTTTTTCTAAAACCCAGCAACTGAGTTTCAAACCGTTACACCAATCTTTCTTCCTCTCGTCTTTCCTTTCCAACTCCAACACTGTGTAAACCATTTTAACGGTATTTATAATCCATTATGGATAATCCATTATAAATATGGTTACCGACCTCATGAATTCCAAATGCGAGGTAGCTACTTGTTTTTTAAAGTTATCCTTACCGTCTTCAGATGTAGGGTCTTTCGAGGCGTACTACTTTCCTTACTGTACACTTTCAGAATGTGCGGCTCTTCCGTGTTGGTATTAACAGACAGCTCATACCCCAGTTTTTCGGGATGGTTCAAACAATAACATATTCCATTTTTGTTTGAAGAATATTTTAAATCGAAAAATGCACATCTAGTACGAGAGAGGGAGCAGATACACCTTCATACAACAGCCTTCAACAAATTTAACAAGAGCAAGTATTCCATTATATGCATATCATCCAATGTCATTAACGTATCTGTCGCGTAGTGTCGATTTCGAAAATACGATTATTTTCAATGTTGCAGAATTGAAGATATGTGCATACATATATGAAGGCTACTCGCGCTTTTTTTATATGCAGGCAGGCTAGTCTTGGGAATACAGTCCAAAAATCCTAAGATGGATAAACTTAGCCATAATGAGACTATTGATCACCTATGGGGCCATAGCATGAGCAAAACGAACGATCTTAAGGATGACGAACGAGGTGCTTACGAGTAGTAAAAACGTTCCTCTGCTAGGTTTCACTAGGGACAAAAGAATTAAAAAATTCTACTTTGAAAAGAATTTCCTTTCGAAGCTCAGCAATAAAAGGAATTGGAGCAATGTATTCACAGTCTATAAGCTGAACAACCGCATGATAAGTTGGTACACAGATGCATCACAAACTGAGGAAGGAACTGGTGCAGGAGTATTTGGGTTAAGCTTAGGTTAGGTTAGGTAAGTGGGCTGGTGTAGGGGGATAGAAAACCTCCACACCACACTCAGGTCAATATAGACCCATTGTGATACCCATGGGGGGAAAGGGGATAGAATAGAGAATCCTTTCCTCGTGGAAAAATACCGTCTTTGTAAATATCCTAAAGAAAGCATTTAGTACTTATTGTGCGCGAGATACAAACCATCCAGAGAATTTGATGAAGTTTGCGATGTCATTTATTGGTCTGTTGGACAACTCTTCTAGATCCTCAAAGAAGTGTTGTCCAAGGATTTTATTTCTCAAATGATAGAGGCCTGGCAATGACAGAGAAAGTGAGCGGTGTCCTCCTGAGCCTCCTCGTCGCCGCAGCCTCTAAAAAGGTCTTCGTTGTTTCCTGCTTCGAGCTTAAGGGCGCAAGGCGGGATGAACACCGAGGGGTCGGATTGGTCCGAGTTTAGTGCTGAGTCTCCTCTAGCCAGTTCATCGGCTTTCTCATTCCCTGGTACGCCTTCATGACCAGGGACCCAGCAGAGCTTTACCTCGTGCTATTTTCCTTGAGCTCTTCTCTACAACACTTCACAAGCTTCGATTTTATTTATATAGCAGATATTGCTTTTACCGCCATCTGGCTGTCGATGAAAAATGTGACATCCTCTCGTGGTATTGCCCTCATCGCAGTCTCACGAGCTGCTATTGTAACTGCTAGGACTGCTAGGAAGCCGATTTGACATGGAGAGACCAAGCGTTTCAGAGAAGATGCCTGCGCATACACCTATTTCCATTTTGGATCCATCGGTGTAAACAGCTAAGGATTACTCGTTAGGCGTTCGGTCATTTTTCCTACCTTCCCTGCTCGGATAGGTGCTAGAAAAAGGTCTGGTGAAGTCTAGGTAAGGCGTTAAGTAGTCTGTATTAGATACACTGCCTAGATATCTCTGCAGGATCGTGGTGTGACCCATTGCATTTGGTCTCCAGCTATCTGTTTGGCTTCATCTTATGGCACTATGAGCCGCCGATACTTGTATAAAGATGTCTAGCGGAAGCAGATTGAGAATGGCCTCGAGTCCTTCTGTAGGTGTCGTTCTCATCGCACTGGTTGTGGCGATGCACGCTAGTCTTTGTACTTTTGTGATAGCAGCTATGTTATTTATTTTGCTGTCTGCTTGCCACCATACAAGGCTGCCATACGTTAGTTTTGGCCTTACTATAGCTGTATACATCCATAGGATGATTTTGGGGTTCGGTCCCAAGTCTTCCCGAATATTCTATTGCACGAGTAAAAAGCTATCGTGGCTTTTTTGAATGGCTTTACGTGGCTTTACGAATTGTGGAATTATACTTTTGTAAGTGAATAGTACTAACTCTGTTTTCTGGGGATTAAACGCCAGCCCACATCTCTCCGTCCAGGAGTCAATGATTTCCAGCGCCCCTTCGATTTGTTCGCTCAGGGTCAGGAGAAATTTACCTGTTGCTAGCAGCACAACATCGTCCGCATAGGCTATGGCCTTGACGCCGCTGTTTCTCAGTTTAAGAAGGACTTCGTTCAGGACAATTACCCACAGCAGTGGGGATATAACCCCTCCTTGAGGGGTGCCTCTTGAGGCATAGACTTCAAGCTTTGTACCTCTGAGTTCAACTTTGATATTAAAGTACGCTGAACCCATTGGCAAGAGTACCAGCATCTTTCAGGTCAAAATATATGTCATAGACAGATGCGTCCAAATCAATCTTGAAAGAAACTACAGGAATTGCTATATAGCAATAATATCAGGCAGTCAAGCAGCCATCAAGGTACTTGAAGCCCATATCGTAAGGTCTATACTTGTATAAGAATGCCTACACAACCCTAACGAATTGGGCAGAAGAAATAAACGAACCCTCTATTTTATGCCGGGCCATGTCAGAATAGAAATGATAAGATAATGAAGCAGCGGACTCGCTAGCAAGACAAGAGGGACCAAAACCCTTTATAGGTCCTGAACCATTCCCCAAGAAAGGGGACCAAACCATAAAAAAGACAGGAAAACAGAGTAGTCTTCCGGCTAATTCCAATTCCCGCCATAAAAGTAATAAAAGCTTTATTCAGTTATAATCATTTCACATCATTTCGCCTAACAAAAAAAAAAAAAACAACTCAGGCAGGAGCCTGAGCAACAATTGTCAGGCAGGCGCTTGGGGCTAAGTCTATTAGAGAACTTTTTTTTTTAGTACTAAAGTACTATAATACTAAAACATTGCACCGATTTTGACCAAACTTCACAGGAACACTCTCGGGCCAATACCGAAGATTGCCTAAGAATGTGAGCTCGATCGGTTCAGTGGCTTCGAAGTCCATAGCATATACATAGTTACGTATACATTGAATTATATATATAGAGATTCTTATGTTAATTCTACTTTAAATACCTAGCTGTGCGAACTTCATTCTAATTATAGAACTCGTAGCGTCTCACTTAAAAGGTCATAAAAACATTCTAAAAGTCGTATTTTAGAATGGGCCCACTAAGTTTTACAACACAGTCCCACTTATCTTCGCTATCACTTAATTGTTATGTAGGAACCATAAAATATGAGTAGAAATATTATTATTTTACAACCGCATTAAACAGTGGGCTTAACGATGGTATAACCACTACTTTTAAATTTCCACAAAATTCATCTTTTTTCATCTTTCTGATGCAACCGCATTGATACAAAAGTACACATGTCGACCCGCCTTCAGTTGTTCTCATTCAAATACGAAGACAATATTTGTTCCTGAACAGATTAACCACGCGTATCGACGAAATCCGTTAACAGAGTATCAAAATTACCATATTTAAGTGATTTCATCTTTTCGAATTGCATTCAGAACACGGAACAATATCGCTTCCGCTGGCAAAAGGTTGTTGAAAAATGTATAGCAAATTTATATTCTCTTTGACACACTAAGGCATGACACCATGCTGCGCGTGTGGTTATTAGAGAGGTTGTAGGATATGCAGCTCTTATATCGATTCACACGTTATCAGTCACACGATCGACTTAGTGCCTGTCAAACAACTCCCACGATATTTGACATCGTTCAAAGAAACGGCGACTTGATTAGCACTAATCATCAAAATCATGCCTTAGCCAACCACACCTTGAATCATTAAGCCATTCAATTTTTTTTTTCAAAAATAAAAGTTTCTCCAGAAAAGTACTTAGATACTTTTGCGGCTAAACGAAAAGATTTCCTCTCGCAATGAACGATGTCATTAGTCACAGGCTTTTAATTTTTCCAAAAATTTTCCAAAAATATCGTGACTTAATCGTGTCATTCTCACGCACACACCCCGCCACAGACAAAACATCCCGATGGCAAAATACAAAAATGAAATAGAAATTAATTTGCCACAGTTGGTGGCGATGACCTGAATTTGACGCCGCCCAATAGCGTCTGCATATGTAGGCCACTAATGAGATGAGTTTGGCCGACATGAGATACGTTTTGTTTTTTTGTATTTGGGTACAGCGTAAATGATACAAATTTCCTCTTTTTAACTTTCCTGCAGTGCGGGCAATCCGGGTCAAGTTCTCGATATCAATTCATTCATTAAGTACGCAAGCATCTAGACGATTAACTATTACAAATCATTGTGACGATAAGATCGCGCATGGCTTCGGGCGACGGGAGATGGGATCGAAAATTCGCGCCCAGAGTGAGGTGCGAATGGAGAGTGTAATAAGAAGAAGTCTTAATTAAAATGATTTGTATACCGAGAGGGGCTGGGTGCTGTAGGAATTTAGAAATCGATGAAAGAATACCGTCGATTGATAAATCAGAGAACACTTTTTTTTATTTTTGACAATAAAACGTGACTTCCTGCCACAAAAGAATGAGACTTGTTTATCCATCAAATCTGATGAAAGGAATTTTCTTATTTTAATGGATTAGTGATTGAATTTTGTTAGATGTTAAATCAATTTGGTTCGCGGGAATTTACTCGTAAGTTGTCATATCTTGGATGAGAGCTAGGGTAGATTCAAATGAGCATGGCGGTGAGACTTTGCTCCGGGATGTCTGTTGATTTTCCTATTGCTGGCATGTAGCCCGCCCACGTTTTAAATGCAAAAATGACAGTCGTACCTAACGTAGAAACAAATCTATGGATTGTAGTCTTTGACAGTAAATACTCTGATTTAATTGAAATCTTTGTGAATTCCTTCCAAAGTTAAGGGCATGTAATTGGTAACAAAAGTTTTTCTGTTTACGAGTAGTAGCTAGACTTGCAACTTCCTGATATTGCATCTAGATGATGCATACCTCATACTCTGTAAAGTAGGAAAAGCCTGATCAAAATCCGTTCTTACTTAACCTTACTTTAGATGTCGCTCACAGTCCGGGGTGAACCTGGACCTTATCAAACATTCCTCTCCAGCAAGCTCGATCCAGTTGTGGATGCGAGGCTGGTTGAGATTCCCTTACAACTGCGCATGCCATCTTAGGAAAGGTCTGCCTCTACCGCAAAGTCCCTCTGGAGTAGCTTCAAAGATTCTCCGGGCCAGACCGCTGCAGGACAGCCAAGTCTATTCTAACCAATTCACTGTAAAACCCATAGAGTTTTTTCTTTAATGGCTTCTCTTTCAACTGGTCGACACAAACTGAACGTAGAACTTTCCGTTCAAAACAAAAAGAGTGCTTTTTGACAAGGTGCATGCTTCTGCGGCATATAGCTGGACTGGGATGATGAAGGTCTTATACATCGTCTCATTTGTTGCTTGTGAAGAGGTCTTGCTACTCAGTTGCCTTCTTAACCCATAGAAACAGCGATTAGCAAAATTCATTTGTCTCAATTCCTGTAAATGCCCCTCTGACGACCCGCTAAGTTCGTTCAATTGCGTCAATGTTATCGGCGTATCCGAGTAGTTGCCTCTGGTGTTGGCTTGTGAGTTTCGAACAATTCTTTCAAGTTTAGTGTTAAAGAATTCGCATGATAGCGCGTCGCCCTATTTATAGTTTCTATGGTGTTCTTATCGACCTCTCCACAGCTTGCAGAATGAGTTCAGATTACGCTTGAAGCAGTCAAAGCAGAAATATCCTCTAAATGCCTTGCCCAAGCCAACCAAAGATGGACTAGGCTAACAAACGGTGTCGTGTCTAGAAAGATGTGGCCAAACTACTACAAAACAGAAACAACCGACTTCTTAAACAGAATGCGTAGGGACATCGCCAGGATAACAGCAACCACCACGGGTTACTGGCCTATAGGAGACCATGCAGTCAAACTAGGTATCCCACACAACACACTGTCGCAGTTGCAGTGTCGCAACTGAGAGAAACCCTTATCCACTTTATGCGCCTGTCCGCCACTAGCTAGGGCCAGACAACGAGCTTTAAGAAAACCCTTTTTCGATTCCCTTGAGGAAGTCTCAGAGAGAAACCTTAAAGATTTAATAACCTTTTTAAACTCCACAGGCTGGATCTAGAGACTCCACACCAACACACCTTTTATATACAGGTACACGAGTTTTGTGGTATCAAAACGGCACCTGGTGCTAATTGGGTTCTTTTCTTTTCTTAGAAGAACCACCACACCTACCTACCTACCTTTTATCGACCTAGAAAAAGCAGCGAGAGTTCTCCATATACCTGCGAGCTTCAATGGTATGTCAAAACTAGTTATTGGGGGTGGCAATGGCGTAGTGGTAACGTCGTCAATTGGCACGCTAATGGTTCATGGTTCAAATCCTGATATCAGCAAGCATTTATTTATTTCTCATGAAATATGTAAAGTCAGTCCGATCAATTGCAAAAGCTTATGTGAACACTACTGCGACGGCATAACACTGGCAGTGGCTTGGTCATATGGCTGGAGAAATTGTTTCTCTCTCTCTCTCTCTCTTCTATCCTTTTCAACGCCCACACTGTGTACACATTTGTTAAGTGTATTCATAACCCCTTGAGTTCGCGCAAATTGTATAAAAAAAAAAAATAAACATATGGTGGGTATAGGTAGATTCATGATTCCTGGGTTTTCCCAAGATTTGCCGTAGTGTGAATATTTGGTCAATTGTTGATTTTCCCAGATTAAAACCGCACTGATTAGACCGTACTAGCTGGTTGTACCCTCTCGCTGGGTCTTTAAATATGCGATTTGAAGTACACTTCTTTAGAGCACTCTCCGTTTTGTCATTGAAATAGTTTACCCGCTAATTCTTTATGAGGGTCGTAGGGGTAGGATGATTAGGTGCACTCTCCATCATTCTTGATCTCCCGCCGTGGACTTCAACTCATCAGGAGGAATCCCTAGACGGCTCCAGGAGAGATGTCGGACTTGATCCAACCATATATTCCTAGGCCTACCGAGGGGTCGCTAACTTGATGGCACGGCAATCATGACATGTCTTGGAAGCCGGTCTGGGGACATACGCACTACGTAACCAAACCGTCAAAGCATAAATCCTTACATTCGAAGAAGTAGCTGCTCAACATTGAGCGCCTCGCGTACTCTGGTGATACGCATGCAGAGTGTACTGAATAGGCGTTCTGGAAACAACCAATACTTTCGATTTGTTCACGTTTACTTTCATTTCAGCATCGTCACAAACGGCTACAAACCTTTCGACTGCGCGCTGAAGTTCGGTTTAAGAGGACCCAATGATGACCAAATCATCCGCAAAGAGAGGATGATCAATGCTTAAGTCCCCCACTTTGCAACATTCTCTGCTACGGCTGCGCTGCAGCATCCAGTCCATATATGCAATGAAGGGGCGAGGTAATGAAAGGCACCCTTGGCAGAGCCCAACCCCCACAGTGAAAGGTATTGATTTACCGCCATTTACCCGAACACAGCTTCTATAGTTTGTATATAAATACTGCTTCGCCCTTAATAAAGAACTCTAGAGTTTGCCTCGAGGAACCCTAACACATGCTTTCGCTAAATACGCAAAACAGGTGTATACTGGTTCAGCATACTCCCAGGCCTTCTCAAGAAACATTCTGAGAGTGAATAACTGGTCGGTTGTGCTTCTACCGGGCCGAAAACCGAAACCATTGATCATCCGCCAAACTATCATCAACCAGAGCTCTGAAACGCATTTCTAGCACATTAGCAAAGACGTTTCCACGGGGACTTAAAAGAGATATCCCCTTTAGTTGATTCAATCTCTTGTGTCCCCCTTTTACAAAGAGGGACAATCACCAGGTGTTTCACCGCATTCCTATGCCACTTTAATGACATGTGAGAGCACTCACTCTTTACCAAAAGCATTTAGCATTTCTGCCCCGATTTCATCCACATCGGTAGATTAGCCAACTTTTAGTGATTTGATCGCCAAAGTCTCGAGCATAGGTCTGTCAGCTTCCTGATGACATAGCTTGTTCGGGATTGAGCAATTCTGAAAAGTCTTCGCTCCATCTCCATCGCTCATTGGAAAGCAGTGGTATTAACTCTTTTCACGATATTCAGCTTTCTTCTTCTGATTCGGCGGACGGTCTCCCAGAATATTTTATTTACAGACATGCAGTCACGTTTCAATGAAATAGTGTGTTACATTTGAAAAACAAGTATAATTACCTGAAGTATTTCTCGAAAAACACCTTCTAAAAGGTAGAAAAAAAAAATCTTGAAGTTGAATACTCAACTTGCAATATACTGCCTACGCCACCCTGTTAATAATTTATTTTAAATCTATTAAGACATTCTAAAATGTGGACAAATGCAACGATCAACAACATCTCATCTAATAAAATGGAAAAAAATATTGCAATTTTTCTGTCTGTACATGCATATGTATTATATAATATATACATATGGTCGCGAATATTGCCAAATCTCTTAATTGCAAGAAGGTTTGACATATCCTAATTAATAAAATTTAAAATGTCTTAGATTTGACATTGGCACTGATAATAATTTTTTTCAATGTTTACTCCAGAAGAGATCACATACAAAAGTTCAAAACAGCGCGCCCATATACTCACATACACATAATATTGCAGCGATATCCTCTGCTGCATGGCTGCTGGCAGTGGTCTCCACTAAAGGAAATGTAGCTCAAATGAATCTTAGACGAATTTACTAAAAACGATTTCTTTCCTTTTCTGCCACTTAGACCTCGAATGCTCAGTTCCTGTAAGTGGTAGAGCAATTTCTAATAGAATCTTCCCCGGGAAATGCAGATCATAACAGTGAAAACCCCATCCAAATCCCTTTAGTGGTTCCTGAGATTATCGCAGTTATTCATGTTTTGGGGACTTCCTTTTATACGATGTAGTTTGTTTGATGAACATGAATATGCGTGCACTCCACTGGTGGGCACAGAATAATGATTTATACCTCAATCTCTTCAGCAAGATATGTATCAATCGAGAAATCAAGTCACTTTTAAATCGGTTTAGCCATTTTGTAGACATATGTGTGTAAAGCATAGGAAAATGGTTTTTGTCAGTTAAGAAAACATACAAAAGGGGTTTAAAAGCCCGATAACGGATTCAGGATACTAAAATTAATCCTATACTTTACCTCTTCTCAAGACAAATCGATTGATATATATATTGTTGTGGTATCGTTACTTAGCTATTCCCTATTCGCGGACAAACAGAAAAAATGTGTTCTCTTTTATAGATGTAGAGATGAGAACGCAGTTGCCAGGTGAGCATGCAATTACCCCCAGCGTCTTGCCTGGTTGGACCTATCTGTAAGCTGGTTTTATAGAGAATATTTTAAAATCAAGCTACAAATATGATCACAATCTAGCACCGATGGCCGATGTATATTTATGCCTTAAACAGGCTACCATATACCATATTACAGAGAAATCAAAAAGATGTATTATACAGCCTCATTGGGTTTGACCGTTCATTTGAAGCTATAGTACCCTAAACGCGTTCTTAAAAAGGCCGCGAATTTGCCTTTGTTATTCTTCCCATACTGATCTACTAGATCTTCAGTTAAATTGGCTTTGCTTGTATCTTTAAAGATGTGAGACGATGTTGTTCCATCAAAATCTTGTTCAGATTACTAATTTGGAACAGAATAATAGTAGTGGTATTGAAATAGTAGACTCTGTGAGTGTGGCGCTCCAGTATCGGTATCGGAGGCACGTAAATCGTTCCATCCATTCACAGACTTAATAAAACTATGCTCCAGCATGACTCTAATTTCTTTATAAGCAAATACATAAGTAGGTGTAGCATTAGTTCGAGAATTACATGCTGCACTGTGGTGGATACTATTTCAATGGCACCTGTTGCACATGTTCATGTAGCCAAGCTACGAGTATTCTTTGGATGTTGGTTGAGCCTAACTTGTTCAAACTTTTGTTTTCTTTTGTGTTTATTCGAAACAATCGGTATTTCTATCTGAATACAACGGGCGTTCGTAAACGAAGCCTTAGGACGAATGAAACTCCGGTGGGTGAAATTATGCGAAGAAACGTTTCCTCTAATACAACTGCAGTTGCGCTGACGTATTCATTATCCACAAGGCTCCAAACTTGTTCCTCTACTTTTCATTTTGTACACTAACTAAATGCTCCTTTTTGCATTGACGATTGCCGGTGATTGTTGCATGTCATTAATCTATCATTCATCAAGGAGTAATGCAAGAAAAAACTTATGTAAACCGTACCCAACATCCTGAATATCTTAGAAACATAAACAAGGTTAACATTAGAACAAAGAAGTAAAGGGTCATGCAGTAGATAAGATAGAACTTTGACAGCCGAGTGCGGCCATATTTGCTGTCATTGTAAATATTTTGCTGCCATTGTGTTCTGTCTTAGTCACCATTTTACCATGGAGCGCTACACGATTCAATAACGCATCGGAATTCAAAAAATGTATTATCAAAATTCGAGTTCTGTTCGCCGAACATTCCGCGCATTACGTACCATTTACGGTCGTAATGAGCTTCCTTCTGAGCTCACGATTCGGCGAGTTATGAAAAAATTCGAGGAAAGTAGTTCAGTGGCTGATCAAGCAATCCCAGTACGTAACCAAAACCGAAATTATTATTGCTGCGGAGGCAGGCACAGAGTGTGCGCGAGAACCAAAACGTCTTAATTTCGCATCGTTCTCAAGAACTTAACATTTCATACGCTTCAACTTGGCGAGTTTTGCGAAAAGACTTGGGCCTGTATCCGTTCAAAATTCAAATTGTTTAAGAACTGAAGCCTACTGACCATTCAATGTGTCACGCATTCGCTGATTGACCTCTGGAGCAGTTTGAAACTGATCCCAATTTTGGGCAAAAAATTATCTTCACCGACGAGGCGCATTTTTGGCTGAATGGCTCATAAACAATCAAACTCGTCGGTTTTGGAGCAATGAAAATCGAAGAGAGATTATGCCAACACATTTGCATACTGAAAAACTCACTGTTTGGTGTGGATTATGGGCCATTGGTACAATCGGACCTTATTTTTTCAAAGATGAGTGTGGGCGGGTACTGACTGTCAATGGGGAGCGGTACCGGGCCATGATAACCGAATTTGTTTGGCCGGAAATTGATCGTTTGGGTATTGGTTACATGTGGCTTTAACAGGACTGTTCGATGTGCCACACATCGAACGAAATGCTAGATGTATTAAAGGCGAAGTTTCCGGGTCGCGTTATCTCACGAGGAGCCGACGTCAATTGGCCGCCAATATCGTGCGATTTGACGCGCTTAGACTTTTTTCTTTACGGTTATGTTAAATCTCTGGTCTATACCAATAAGCCAGCAACAATTGCCGACCTTGAGGACAACGTTGTTTGCGTCATTGGCGATATTGAGGCCAACCTATGTGTCCAGTCAACCAAAATTGGACCACTCGCATGACCGGCGTCAAGCAAAGCCGTGGAGGCCATTTGGACGACATTACTTTTAAAACAATGGCATCGAATGCTTTTTAACTTGAAATAAAAAGATCCGCTATACCTCAAATACAACTTGTTTTACTTCAATTTAAAGATGTATCGCGCTTAATGAATGAACCCTTATATTCAACCTGATTGTCATTGGCGTTTGTCGCTTTTCGACGATTGTCGGTTTATTTTTAGCTACGACTTGCTGACCATTAAACATTAAGCAATTTGTTTGTCGTGTAAATACCATTACAACTCTTTCACAGTGAAAAAGTTATGAAAATGGATTCCTTCTACATCGGAAGAATAAAACGACAATCGTCAAAAACAACAACGGCCAAATACAATCAGGGTGGTTACCTCCTGCAGATAAGCTGTGTGCTTCGCAAATCAAAAACACGATGTGATATGAAATGAAACCTCGTAGGTGGCCTAATTTCATCGTTCGCCAGTGTAGTGTCACTATGTAGGGAGGAACGAAACTCGAACTGTTTTTTTTTTTTTTGGTCAGGGCCTTCTGGAAGCAATCAGAGATTGTTTTTTCGAATGAACTTTCTATTTGAATTGATGCATCCGTCTACGTATTGTTGTCAACCTTTTGTTAACTAAGATGAACCTTTTTTCGTGACGCTGAGTTTATTGGTGTCTAGTATGGTATTTCTTTCTTAGTTTCTAGTATCTATTTTATCTAATTTAATGACGCATTACATATTTGTGTACATTTATTGTGTTTTGGATACATCCACGTATGCATCTGGACATGCTCAGTTTTGTCGTAGCTTCCTCAACCAGAATCTCTTTGTCAAACGGAGTTGGTATGGTTTTATTGTCAAATGTACGCTGTCTGGGGCGAACGATTTACATGATTAGAATGTGCGGATGGATATCGTCGCTCCCAACACACGTCTACGCATTGGTTCCTTTGAGTGTTTTATTTTATTTTTTTTTTTTTTTTTTTGAGTAATAGTGACCGGAGCTCTGGGGTTTCGAGGAAGCTTTAAAATATATCTGCACAGGCAGAGAACAGTACATATGTGTATCTGTATATTTGTTCTGTCTGTTTTACCATATTTCATTGAATTCGATATGCTCGAGGTTTCCCAATGAACACCGATGTGGTTCATTAAACAAATTCCAACACTTGCATTAAGCAATAATACAAATCAAGCCTCCCCCAAGGCCCTACAAGGAAATCATACTTTACTCCGATTAACTTCCTCAAATAAATATAAAGAAAAAAAAATATCATCCAGTCTATGTAAATGTTCCTACTTCCTTACTATGCATACGCCTCTAGATCGGAAGAACAATCTGATTAATTTCCTGTCTAATAGTAGCCTACGTCAAAGAGGGGTGGCCTTTCTAAAATCAACTATACACGAGTTTGCTCATATTTTAGGTAGGTGCCAGAACAAGGTGCATGCAATCGATTAGCGAACGCCCAGGAGCACTTCGCTTGTACAACCAAATCAAAATCCTTTACGTATTCCAGATTGAATCGCATAAACTAAAAGGGATTTGCATTCAGACCAGACCACTGGTCTGGCCAGTGCTGTAGGCCATTTGCGATTCGAATTAGTTCAAAGAAATACTGCGATTGATCTGGAACACGCCGAGAATTATAGTGCGCGAGCAAATAAAATGAAGTGCGTGTTCCATTTTGCATAGTAGTAGTATGTATAATGCGAAGAATTTGGCCGCAGAACAAAAGAGATCATTTGATTACTAACGACGAGGAACAAGAAGCAAACAGATTGGATTCATTGTCTTGGTAAGACGTCGAGAGAGATTAACAATTATTAGTGGGACACCGGAAGAACGATCACTAAAAGAAAAAAAAAAAAAAACAGCAAAAAGTGATTGGGTTTTTGCACTCTCTGCCAAATGGGAGTGACCCAGATCCAATTAACACACCCGAAGATGACAAAAGTGGATTTTGGCGGATAGTGAGTGTGTTCAATAGATGGGAACCTCGTAGTTTCACACACTCATTAGAACGGCTTCAGTGGATTTGCTTGCTAATGAGACCGCTTTCGATTTTCGCTTCGATGGTCTTTTGTAGTTTGGCCATAATGAACCTATTTTCCAATTTGAAGTTAAAAAAAAGCTTTAACATGAAGTGGCACATATTGCGGGAAATAAAGAGAGAACCAGTAGTCTACACAAGCTGATTAATGTTAAGTATTAAGCCATTGCCAACTTTATAAACCGCTTGCTAAATCTTGTTCCAATTATGTTGAGTTACCTTAGAAAGCGAACGGTACCCGTATGCCAAAATGATACGCTTTACATTTGACTTCATGTGGTGCACTTCCTAGCATGGTGCGTTTGTGCATACCACGCGAACTCGGCCGCTCTAACTGCAGAGCCACTTCAGGAAGTAGAGTCAGTAATTTATCCGGAAGAATCTTCAGTTTGGTTAGGTTAATTGAGCAAAGTGAGCTAAATCCCAAAATGGTGATAGTGACTTTCCTGGCCTCTTACACTTGTTCCTTTGACCTGTACAAGGGTAAATTTTTAATTCATCCAACATGGCTACTGAGCTGCCAAAGTCTTAATGGGTCTATTGATTTAAAATAATCCTGAACATGATAAAGAAGCATGTAGACATAGAAACTGGCTGGAATTGTCTATCACTCTGCACTCGTGTTGACATTCTGCGTAGTCTAAAAGACAAATCCACGACACAAGTTCTAGAACGAGTACAAAAGCAAATTTTCAAATACAACAACTCGTCTGGCTTGAATTTTTTTAATGAACCACTGACTAGATAGGTTTAAAAAAAAAGTGCGCCAAATTCCAAAAAATAGATGAGCTTCTTCACTTATGTATTTAAAATGGTGCAAGCAGGACTGTTCAAGACTGTTCTGCTACTTTTCACCAGAAGAAGAATTGTAAATTTTCGACCTATCTTAACTAACTTGTTCCAATAAGGTTAAATATGCTAGAGTTGTCTTTAACTCTTATAAAACGTTCTTTATAGAAGATGCTACCAACATTTGTAGGACCAGTCAGTCACAATAGACTTTGAAGCTTTAATATGAAACGATACACCTGTTATACCTTATTATGCCCGAACCCATTATCACGTACGAGGCCTTAAATTGGTCACCAACAATTCTCGAACAGACGACAAAAGAGTTTCAGAAAAAAATGGCCGCCTTTGACATCACTTATGGTACTCTGACCACTGTCCGGAAGGTGGCGTTCTGTCTCCACTGCTATAGTGCATGGTGGCCGACTCTCTGTTGAACACTCTAAATTGTTCTTACGTCTATGCTCAGGCATATGCGGATGATACTGCTGTACTTTCTGTGGGGCCATGTCTGGCGACTGTTTGTGCCAAAGCGTAGGTGGCGCTAGACATGATCGATGAATGGTACACAAGAAGTACTTACTTACTTACTTACTTACTTAGGTGGTGCTACAGTTCAGGGTGAACCTGGGCCTCAACCAACAAGCCTCTCCGTTTAGCTCGGTCTTTAGCTAATTTCCTCCAGTTGCGCACTCCAAGTTGGTCGAGGTCCCCCTTCAACTTATGCGCGCCACCTACGGCGAGGAAGTCCTTTACTGCGTCGTCCCTCTGCGTTAGACTTAAAGACCCTGCGGGCCGGAGCGTTGGTGTCCATTCGCTCTACATGTGCTAGCCATCTCAGACGTCCAATACGCAGTTTTTTGACTAGGTCGATTACGCTGTACAGCTCGTATAGTTCATGATTGAATCTTCTCCTGCAAAACCCGTCAACGCAAACGAGACCGAAAATCTTACGAAGAATTTTTCTCTCGCAGCGACCAAAGATATCTTTATCCTCTTTTAATAAAGTCCATGTTTCAGCGCCGTAAAGCAGGACTGGGATGATCAGGGTCTTATACAGAGTCTCCTTAGTTGTTCGAGATAGGGCTTTACTGTTTATTTTATTTAAGCTTAATACAAGCACTAACTTAAGGGTAGCTTAAAACTAACAAATGGACACTTAACCTAGCTTAATTTTTATTTTTTTTTTTATTATTATTTTTTTTTTTAACAAATTTAAATCTACAAACCTTATACTAGAACTTAAACACTAACAGTTTATGGGTCAGGAGGAGGAATTAATAGAACGAAGGGCATTTCTTAGGAAGGCTTTGCTATTATGAAAGTCAAAAGCGGTTTGAATGAGATTGGCTCTGCGAAGCATTCTGGACATTGGTTCGTTATATCCATAATTAGTGCGGTGAGGAATAGGACGAAAGAGGGGAGAGGACCTGAGGTTACGTGGGTTGGTGTTAAAAGAGATCATATGCAGTAGCGCGGGGGAATCAATGTTGCCAGCTAATAGCTGATGAGTAAACAAGATGTCAGCAACTTCGCGGCGTTTGTAGAGAGACTGTAAATTTATAAGTTTCAAATGGTCCGTGTATGGGGGTAAATTGTAGCTATCAGCCCAAGAAAGACCACGTAGGGCAAAGCGGATGAACCTTCGCTGAACAGCTTCGATTCGCAAGATATGGATTTCATAGTAGGGTAACCAAACCTGGCAAGCATACTCAAGGAGGGGTCTGACGAAAGTGATGTGATGATGAATTGCCTTATAAACCCCAACAAAAAAACAGCGGTTGCCAAGAGTTATTCTTCGCTTGATTTCTGCGCTGATCTTGTTTTTTTAGAGTTTATAGCAGAGCCAAGATAAACAAAGTCCCTTACTCCCTCGAAGTTATAGCTGCCCACTGTAACGTTCTGTCCGATTCGTCGGTATTGGCTGCCCCTTCTTGTTGACAGCCTACTTCGTTTTGCCCTCGTTTATCGCTAAACCCATTTTGGCCGCTTCCGCCTCAATGCTTGCAAACGCACCGGTGACAACCTGCTGAGTTCTTCCGATAATGTCTATATTGTCGGTGTATGCAAGCAATTGTACAGACCTGTAATAGATTGTGTCTCTGGTGTTAGCTTGTGAGTTCCGCACAATCCGTTCAAATACAATATTAAAGAAGTCACATGAAAGCGCGTCACCTTGTCTAAAACCTTTTTTGACATCAAAGGTCTCGGTGAGGTCATTACCGACCTGGATGGAGCAGCGAGCGTTCTCCATCGTCAGCCTGCACAGACGGACAAGTTTGGCAGGGATGTCAAAACTAGACATGGCTCTATAAAGCCCTTCTCTATAGATGCTGTCATATGCGGCCTTGAAATCGATAAAGAGGTGGTGAGTATCGATTTAGAATTTTTGAGTTTTCTCCAGGATCTGGCGAAGTGTGAAGATTTGATCGATGGTGGACTTTCCTGGTCTGAAACTGCACTGAAAGGGTCCAATCACGCTGTTGATAAACGGTTTCAGGCGTTCACACAATATCGCAGAAAAGATCTTGTATGCGATGTTGAGGAGACTGATGCCTCTATAATTGGCGCAGTTGAGAGGGTCTCCTTTCTTGTGGATCGGGCAAACGATGCTGAGATTCCATTCATCAGGCATACACTCGTCTGACCAAATCTTAGAGATGAGTTGGTGTATGCACTGTACCAATTCATCCCCAGCTGCCTTGAAAAGTTCGGCCGGTAAGCCGTCAGGTCCAGCAGCCTTGTTGGATTTTAGCTTGGATATTGCTATCCTCACTTCATTTTGATCAGGTGGACGGCCATTTTGACTATCATCGTCTATGTTGAATGGTTCATTCTGCCTGACAGCGGGATGCTGGTCTTCTGATTCTACTACGAGGTTTCCGTTTTCATCTCTACAGGTTTCTGTACGGGTATTGCTTCTCTGACACTTTCTTTTTACCTTTTGGTAAAACTTCCGCACAAGAAGTGGGCTCTCGATAAATCCTCTTAAAACAGAGGCTGTTTCCTTCACAAGAAGGAGGATTCTATTCGGTTTGACTTAGCCAGTGCTAAAAGGCGTCACTATCCGCATTTCCAATGAAGCGAAATATCTAAGAGTAATTCTAGACCATTCCTTGCACATGCGTCAGTTGTTTGGTAGAAGAAGCTCTCGCGCAAATATCTGGCCGCCTTTTGCGCCAAATTGCAAAGAACGCAACGGCTTATCTCGGCTGCACGGGAGCTTTTCCGAGTATGCCTGGCTCTGCTCTAAATGCTTTGCTAAACTTACCTCCGCTTGATATTTATATCATGGGCTGCACTATCAAAGCCATACTTCGTCTTAGGCGGGGTGCTTTTAGGAATACTCCGCACTGAAATTTTGATGAACTTGCGCGACACTTATCATACGACTCCGGCCTCATTAATGTCTGATGCAATGACACCAGAACTTCAGCTGATACACAAATTCAGAGTCGACTTTCCTTGTGTTCAGGAATGGCTTCGGCCAGAATCTGAGCCAGGAATGGAATGCAGTCGTATGTTGAAGGACGGTTTCAAAACCAGTCAAGGGTCTGGCGGTGGAGTCACGACAACGTTACACTTCTTTTCTCGTTAGGCAAATATGCCTCTGTTTTCCAAGCGGAAATTTATCCAATTCTAATGGCCATGAACTATGTTGTGGAGAAGAGGTAGAAGGGCCGTAGCATCTGTGTCTGTAGTGACAGTCAACCTGCGCGTAAGGCCTTGCTTAACCCTCTAACCACTGCCAAAATAGTTCGTGAAACCAAAAACTCTTTGAACTCGATCCAAGGCTGAATTCTCGGTCTCTTATCTGGATTCCAGGTCACACTGTGATCCTGGGCAACGAGATCTCCGATGAGATTGCTAGACAAGGCTCAGAGGAGGTTTTCTCAGGTCCCGAACGCGCGTTGGGTGTTCCTGCGTCCTCGGTTAGGGCTTCCATTAATTATTGGGTCTCTTACGAACACAATTGTGTGTGGCATGATTCTCTAGGATATAGGTTGACTAAACGAATGCCCCCGGACATCTGTAAGAAATGAGCAGCATTCTTGCTGTCTCTCAGCAGAAAAGACTACAGGCCACTTCGCATTCATCAATCACCTTTACGCGCTGGTCTTGAGTGACATTACAATATGCGACGCTTGCAGAGAGAGCGACGACACTGCGGAACATTATCTCTGTAAGTGTCCGACCTTTGCTCGTATCAGGTGGCAGATCCTCGGTGGTGATGTTCACCACATCTATCTGGTATTGTAAGCTCCCCATCACTGAAATGTTTACTTGGCTTTCTTTGAAAGACAAATTCCAATAAAGTGGGTAAACCAGAGTTTGCTTTCTTGTGCTACAAATGAATACCTAGATTGCTGCGGAAAAATTTATTTTGGAGGTTTCTGGGATACTCTCTGATTGCTGGTATACTCCCTGTACCATAAGTAAGCTGATGGCCTTCCTCACAAGCCTTTCTTGCATGAGATAACATCTCCGCAAACTAAACTTTTCTTGAGGGTGTCAAGTTTGAAAGATCTACGGCCTTGTCGCCGCAATTTTATTCTTGCTATCCATATTAAGACGGCTTTGTTTGTTTACTCTTTGATGTCTTATGACCTAAAATTGTATCTTACGCACTTTGAAGTATCTTTAACTCCGATTGACTTAATCATCTTTTACGACAGCAATCTAATTAGTCTATTGCCCTCTCACTTGAATCACTGTTAATTGATGCAACTTAGTTAAGATAATACAGCTGCTAGAGCTTCAGTTATTTAGAACAGTCCGCTGCTTAAAACGCACACTACTCTATCTAATTAAAATCACCACCAAGAAAACAAGAGAAAAACCATTTATTGCCGCTGCACTTTGAAAGATTTAATTCTGAATAATGCGATCAAATAAATCTCAAAGTCAAGTGCGTTTCCAAGAAATCTAGTGGAAGGAAGAGTCATGATGATTTCTCCTCCAGTGCGGCGATGCGACGTACGAGAGTAATCTCAAATGCAATAGATTCTTCTTACTCTCTACAACTTGCACTTGCGACAAGGGGCCAAAAACACACAACAGTTGTGTATGCTCGCCGGCCGGATAAAACAATTGAATTACAATTTCAAACAGCGGTTGTAATTTGAAGCAACCACCACCTACCTATCTATCCAGCGGTCCGTCCACACAATTGCAAGTTCATAGACTTTTCGGAGGCGCATACACATATAATTAAGGTGCGATGATACGATTCACCGAATCTGAAAGAACAACAACAACAATAGCCATCTGGGCGCGAAGGAGGTGATCTTGAGCGCGTTTGCACGTACAATTTAAGAATGGTAGAATGAAGACGTCAACAGGAGGAATAGAAACACATTCGCGTATCTGCGTTTTACAATCACCATCGGAATCATCATGATCATCTTCTCTAGTTTGTCTTCCTCTGGTGTTGTTGTTTTTCCATGCAAAGATATGGTCAGTGAATTAGAGTGAATTAAACTTTTAGATTTTACTTTTCCACCAACACCTCCAGTCTGGCGCGAACACAAAATGCGTACTCATCGTTCATACAGTATGAGCTGGAGGAGTCTACTGCACAGTGGTGCTGTAGAATATCTGATTTATCAGGTTTGTATAACCTTAAAGCGGAAACATTGAATTTTTCGGGTGTAACTATGTATGAGTGTACTTCATGTGACACACTTTTTGCTTTCCTTTTATTTTATGTTTCTTCGAAAACATACCTCCTGATTGTTTTAGATAATTTATTGAAGTACTTTGTTAAATAAGTCGCAAACCACCTGTAGAATGCAATTTTCCTTAAGAAATAGTCATTTGCTCTTCGCAGCTGATTTGTTCATCCTTCGGTCACTAAACGAACTTCAGTGTGTATTCGTAAGACTTGTAGCCGTCTGTGACGATGCTCAGATGAAGGTAAACCTGAACAAATCGAAAGTGATGGTTTTTAGAACGCCCGTTCAACGCACTCTGCATGTTAGTGTAGTCCCATTAAGGTAAGCGAACAAGTTTAAGTACTTTAGGGTCTTATTCACGAGTGATGGAAAAAGTAATGTTGAGTTGTCTTGTGGGATTGCTCAGGCTTAGTCGATCTGTTATAAAGAAGACCGAACTCAGTGTAAAAGCTATGTTATCGGTTCCCAACTCAGTATACCATATGTTCCAACGGTCACCTGTGGTTATGAAATCTTGGTAGCGACCGACCGAGAAAATAAGATTGCGGATACAAGCTGGTCAAATAAGATTCTTTCGTTGTGTTGGCGGAATAATTTGCAGGGATCGAGTGCGCAAAACCAGAGTATGCGAAGCACTAACTGTTGAATAGCTGCTTCTCCGAACGGAGAGATCTACATATGCTTTAATAGTTTGGATGTGTACTGACTGCCATGCCATCAGGTTACCGATGATCATTGATAGACCTAAAAATATATCCGGCTGGATCAACAGAAATGCCCTGCTGTACAAACTGTCAACCTTGGTCTCTTTATCAAATTTTTAAGAGTATATAAACTTACATACAGACATCGAGGGGTTCCAGAAACCTATGTACAGAATAGCATGGACATGTACGAAGGAGCAAAAACAGGAGTAAGATACCCCGCTGGAGTAACCGAAGAGTTCCCAATCAAAGTCTGGGTGCATCAGGGAAGCGTTTTAAGTCCTTTGCTCTTTATTACAGTCCTTGATTATCTGCTTGAAGGTAAAGTGATGGACCCCAAGGTACATCTGTTATTCTTTGCTGACGATGGAGCCATTATAAGTGAGGATCCTACATCCCTGCAACGAGCACTTGATGAGTGGGTGGACGCTCTGGAGGAAATGGGTGTCGCATTATTTCAAAAAAGACAGAGTACTTGTGCTGCCCGTTCTCTGATCCACTCAGACCTATTCCAGACATTTATTTGAATGGAACAGTGCTTCCCAAGTGCGAAAAGTTCAAATATTTGAGATCTATGATCAATAGCAAAGCAACTTGTGATGACGACATTAATCATCGCGTAACCGTAGGGTGGATGAAGTGGCGAGAAAATTCCGCTATCTTGTGTGACCGAAAAATGCCACCTAAGTTGAAGGGAAGGCTCTACAGCGCAGTTGTGCGTCCAGCGCTCACCATACGGTTCACAATGTACAAAACGTATGAGAGTAAATTAACGGCAGCTGAGATGAAGATGCTTCGCATGACAGCAGGAGTATTTCAGTATTTCAGTATTTTATTAATATTAGTAAACAACATTTATAATAGACTATTACAATCTTTAAATAATAAATGTGATTGAATAAGAAGTTCGAAGATCCGTGGAAGCTTTCACATCAAGGAAACCATCGTACAAAAGATAGAGCGCGACCGGCTCAGCTGGTAGTGGCGCGTTCAAAGAAGAGATTATTTGAACCCCGTTAAAAAGGCGATATCAATGCACGTTCCAAAGACATCGCGATGTAAGAAAGGCAGGCCTATAAACGCCTGGATCAGACAAATGCGACAACATCGGCATTGGAAATCAATGACGTTAAGTCTAAAATTATGATCTTAGAACCTACTCTTCGTAGAAGGGATGTTCAAGCGAACTGGTCTTTGAGTCAAGATTCTACAGAGGTTGTCAAGCGATTTTAGTATCTTAGGTTTCTCATCTCATATGACCTCAATTTGAGACCCCATCTTGAAGATAAATCGTTGGTAGAAAAAACTGTAAACCTTGTGTGGAGGAGGCTTCTTCTCCAACAGTTATGTTACTGGTACCTCGAAGCATAGAGTGTTTAACGCCATAATCAATACCTGCCTTTGCTATGTTAATCAAGTTTTTGGTTATCAGTACCTTAAGGTGTTTGAAAACGTTTAACGCTTTTTATTTAATCGTATCTTTCGACTTCCAATATCAACGCTGACCTATGCAACACGTCAAATCCGGATACCCTCGAATCTGCTTGAAGAATTTGAAAGCTAATGCTAATTGCCTCATCAAAGTTATGCAGAGGCATGATACCAACCTGCGCTTCAATTTGCACTAACCCCTTTTCAAGAATGGGGTTATACGAGTATTGCTTGCTTGCAAGGTATGCATTTTGATCTATCTAATATCATTCTTAATAAATGATGGTGGAAGAACATCTATCAGAGATACAAGGCGGCTTCAGACCGGCACATTGCATACAGGATCACATCTTCACGGTGCAACAAATTCTAGAAAAAAACTGGCCAAATATAAAGAATTATACGCATGCTTCATAGACATGAAGAAGGCTTTCGACACGGTTAGTAGAAATAAAATGTGAGCAAGTCTAAGAATAAAGGTATGGATGAGGGTCTTGTAAGAGCTATTAAAAGCATATATAAAGACACCTACAACGTTGTCAGAACCAGCAATAGAATGTCGGAGAAATTCAAAACGTCAAAAGGTCTTAGACAGGGAAGTGTATTAACTCCTCTACTATTCATCTGTGCAATGGACGACGCTATACGATACTGCCAAGAAAGAATTTAAAGCTTCATAGTTGGATATTGGCACTTGAAACCGATCTCTATACAGGTCTGTGCTTTTGCAGATGAGATAGTCCTGTTCGCAAACCCAGAGAAAATCTTGGAAAAGAATCTGAAAGTCTGGAAAGACACTCTAGCTTCACACAAATAAGAATTGAACGTCAAAAAAACAAAAGTTACGGCAATTAGTAACGGAACGAGGGTAATTATTGTGAGCGTGGATGGAGAAATCATCGAACAGGTGCAAGGTACAAATATCTGGAAAGTGTTTTCAACAATAGAGGTAGCTCGGAAAACTAATTAAAGGCTAAGATCCTATCGGCCAATACACTATTTATATGTTGCGTTAAAGACAAAGTATCTAGATCACAAACAAATAACCCGAAGAACAAAAATATCCATGTTCAAGTCGACGTACCTTTCAGTATTACTTCACGGAGGAGAAAACTGGGCCCTCTAAGAAATGCAAGAAAACCAAAAAAGCAGATACAAGCCATGGAAATAAAGTACCTGAGAAGAGTGCTAGGAGTAAGACGAATCGAGAGGAAAAGGAACGAACTTAAAGTGGAACCCGCCAAAAAGACCCTAGAAGAAAATATGGTTTGGACACATGGTGTGTATGGAGGAAAACAGACAAGTCAAAAAAAATATGGGAAGCAAAACCTGAAGAATTAAACAAGAGAGGAAGACTTATAACAACTTGAAACGGAGCAACCGAAAAGATTATAAAGAAAGCTGGAGAAAGCTGAAACTCGGCAAAAGAAACGGCAAGAGATAGAAACCACTAGGGAGAGTTCTTAAAAAAGTGGAAGACAGAAACCAGGGGCAGAACCTCGACACCTTAAGGGTAAAAGAGGACCGGATTATGTATGTATGTATAATTGATGAGCTTGGCTTAACGATCATAAAGCTCGAGCGCGAGAATCTTCAACTAAAACGATTTATAAGGAATTGAGCCACATTCTAAGTGTTAACCGCTATTTTCACAAGGATTTACTGTCCTCCTAAATCTTAAGCTTCATTTTCAAAACAAGATCTGAAATTTAAGGTCTTAGCTACGCCCCACACAGACACGATCTCCGATCATTTGCATTTGAAATTGTTATGAAATTGAAGATGTCCTTCACTCCCTGGGAGTATATCCTCTTCTCTCGGAAATCCGCAGGCTATACTTTTCTAAAAGTTCCCTCACACTTAATGAAACCAAACGCGTTCTAAATTCTACAGTTGGAAAGTACTTTATCGTTTTTCCAATCATGCTTTAAGCTATCGTATCACTTTTTTACATGTAAAACAAAACTCAAATATAAATTGTTAATTCCAAGTCATCTAGCCATTCGAGTATGTTGCATTATGTATGTATTGTACGAATATGTATTATGATGTATATTTCTTTTTTACTTATAAGACTCAATAATAACTCAATAATACTTTACTTACTTAATAGGCGCTAAAGTTCGGGGTGAACTAGGGCATCAACCAACAAACCACTCAATTAAGCTCAGTCTTAAGCTAATTGTCTCCAGTTGCACACTCCAAGTTGGTTGCGATCCCCTTGAACTGTTGCGCGCCACCTACGGCCAGGAGGCCCTCTATTGCGTCGTCGCTTTGGGTTCGATTTGAAGACTTTGCGGGCCGGCTCTACATGTCCTAGCCATCTCAATCGTCCAATACGCAGATTTTTTACTAAGTCGATGTCGCTGTAGGACGCCGCGGCGCAGTGGTAAGTGTGTCGGAGCACTGCGCACACTCAGGTTCCATGCAAGCAAGTTTTTCACGGTCCCACATCTCGCGAACGTTTGAGAAACATCCGAGAGTTTTGTGTGAAGCTTCTCAAAAATCAAAATAAATATTACCTTTTGGATAACGCACAAAACACGAATGTTTGCGAGAAATAAGGCATAGGCCCTTCATGGGCTACTGCGCTAAATATGGATCTTCTCCTCCAGAACCCATCAACGCCGTAGAGCAGTACTGGAATAATCAGGGTCTTATATAGAGTCTCTTTAGTGGTTCGAGATATGGCTTTACTGTTGAGTTGCTTTATTGGCGCACAAAAACAGCGATTGGCAAGACTTATTTTTCGCTTGCTATCGCTGCGTTGATGCCGTTTTCAGAATTAATATCAGGGCCAAGTACACAAAGTCCCTTACTACCTCGAAGTTGTAACTGCCCACTGTAACGTTCTGTCCAATTCGTCCGTGTTGATTGTCCCTTCTTGTTGACAGCATATATGTACTTCGTTTTGGCATCGATTACGGCAAAACCCATTTTGACCAATGCTTGCAAACGCACAGGTGACAGCCCGCTGACTCCATCCAATTATGTCAATATCGTCGGCGTATGCAAGCAGTTGTACAGACTTTTGATAGATTGTGCCCCTGATGTAGGCTTGTGATGACAAATAACTAACAAAGACCTCGTAGGAGCGGCATCTCCCGATAGGTGTAGGTCCGCTAAGTAACGCGAAAGAGCCACTGCAGCCGAAAACCTAGCAGCTCTGTTATTAAGCCCTACTCCCACCTCCTCGTGGTGCCATCTGGGGATTTCTTCGGAAATTGCTAACGAGAGAGGACGAATGGCGAGCTTCCTGCGCCAAAAAACAGGATAAGTGTCGGTTGGTCTGTGACCCAACGAGCCGCAACCGTAAAAAAAAAAAATCTTGCTCCGAAACGGAAATCAACTCCTCGATTACGGACGGATAATTTGATGACGGCCTTTGGCTATCGAACACGGACAACGATCGGATTCTGGAACGTTACCTTATAACGCCAGATGCCTCCAATTAGAACGCGAATTCGCACGGTATAAAATAGACATCTTAGGGCTGAGCGAGATAAGATGGTTCGATGCTGGGAAATTCATGTCCCCAACAAAAAGCACTGTCATGCTCTACTCTGGTAAACCAGATGGAAGTGCATGGCGTTTCAGAGTAGGACTCATGCTAACTCCAGCAGCGCGTAGTAGCATCATATCCTGGAAACCCCATAGTGACCGGATATTGACGGCTAGGTTCCAGAGTAGAGTTCCGGAGTAGGACTCATGCTAACTTCAGCAGCACGTAGTAGCCTCCGATCTTGGAAACCCCACAGTGACCGGATATTGACGCCTAGGTTCCAGAGTAGAGTTAGAAAAATTATACCATCATACAGTGTTATGCTCCGACTCTAGACGCGACTGAGGATGAAAAGGTTGATTTTTATAGCCACTTAGGCGCCGCCTACAAACAAACGCCTAATGAGGACGTCGTAATGGTGATGGGAGATCTCACTGCCAAGGTGGGTAGCGACAACACCATGCTTAAGCACGTGATGGGAGTTCACGGCGTGGGAGACCGTAATGATAACGGCGAGAGGTTTGTGGACTTCTGCAGTACCAACCTCCTAGTCATCGGAGGTACGCTGTTTAAGCATAACACACATAACAAAATCAGCTGGGTCTCTACTAATAGGCAACGAACATCGAACCAGATCGACCACATTGCGACCAGTGGCCGCTTTAGAAATTGTCTCCTGGACGTGCGAAACAGACGTGGAGCTGACGTCGGGCTAGAACGAGATCACCATCTTATGGTAGCTCATTTACGCCTTCGTACTGCATCCGTCAACAGCAACCGCTCAAACCTGCTTAACATCACCAAGTTTAATATCGACAGGCTCATGGCTTCCCATGTGCGCCAACAATTCAGTGACCATCTTGCCTTAGAAATAGAAGCAATCAGCAGTATACTGTAAGAGAACATGGATGGCCACTGGAGTGTAGACGTGGAGCTGACGTCGGACTAGAACGAGATCACCATCTTATGGAAGCTCATTTACGGCTTCGTACTGCATCCGTCAACAGCAACCGCTCAAACCTGCTTAACATCACCAGGTTTAATATCGACAGGCTCATGGCTCCCCATGTGCGCCAATAGTTCAGGGACCATCTTGCCTTAGAAGTAGAAGCAATCAGCAGCATACTGGAAGAGAACATGGATGACCACTGGAGTGCTGTGAAAAATGCTTTTGCGACTGGGGCATGCACTTATATCGGTAAAAAGCAGAAACACCACCGCACATGACTTTTTGCAGGCACCTGGAGACGGATCGATGAGCGTACAGCAATCAAGGCTCGGATTGCAGCGGCCTCAACAGTAGAGAGAACCGAGCTTGAAGCCCAAAATTGTGCGAAGAAGAAAGAAGTGCAGCGTAGTGTGAGACGTGACAAACGTCAATATATCAACTCACTGGCCTCAAGTGCTGAAGAAGCAGCGAGTAGGTGCGACAGTAGGACTGTTTACAGCATCACTAAGGAGCTCATTGGTGGTCGAAACTCCGAACAACATCCTGTGAAGAGTCTAGACGGTAACCTTCTGATTTCGGATGAGGATCAGCTCACTAGATGGAGAGAACATTTTGCTACAGTGCTAAATCACTTAGACGATGGCGGTATGATCTCAAATTCTAATGAGCTGTCCGAAGGAACAAATTCCCGAATTCGCACCGCACCTCCCAGTAAAACCGATATGATAACAGCAATCAAGTCCCTCAAGAAGAACAAGGCGGTGGGAATTGATGGCATCCCTGCCGAGCTATTTCAAGCGGCGCCTAATACATCGGCAGATTTGTTGCATTCTACAGAAGTGGAAAAGGAGGATGATCATTAAACTTCCAAAGAATGGAAACTTGAAAGAGTGCGGTAACTGGAGAGATATATGCGTTCTTCCAGCCATGGCCAAAATAATAGCTAAAATAATTCTAGAACGAATTAAAGAACATTTAGATTCAACTCTCGGCGTCGAACAGGCAGGATTTCGCGCTGGATCCTCCTGCATCGACCACATAAACACCTTACGGATCATTATCGAGCAATGCGTTGAGTACAGGTCTCCGCCACATTTGCTGTTTATCGACTTCGAGAAAGCTTTCGATAGATTGAATCGAGGTGCTATCTGGTTGGCCTTGCGCAGGAGAAGCATCCCAGAAAAACGTATAGCTATTATCAAGGCTACATACGAGAGCGGTAAGTGTCACGTCGTGCACAATGGTAAGGTGTCGGAGGATTTTGAAGTCCAAAGAAGAGTACGTCAAGGGTGCATACTGTCACCACTATTGTTCTTGGTGGTTATCAGTGATGTACTCCGTGCAGCATGTCGAAAAGGCAGGCTTTCGCGCTGGATCCTCCTGCATCGACCACATAAACACCTTACGGATCATTATCGAGTAATGCATTGAGTATAGGTCTCCGCACATTTAATGTTTATCGACTTCGAGAAAGCTTTCGACAGATTGAATCGAGATGCTATCTGGTTGGCCTTGCGCAGGAGAGGCATCCCAGAAAAACTATAGCTATTATCAAGGCTACATACGAGGGCGGTAAGTGTCACGTGGTGCACAATGGTAAGGTGTCGGGGGATTTTGAAGCCCAAGTTGAGTACGTCAAGGGTGCATACTGTCACCACTATTGTTCTTGGTGGTTATCAGTGATGTACTCCGTGCTATGGAACTATGGAAATTCGTTGGACTATGACATCTTACCTTAAACACCTAGAGTACGCTGACAATGTTTGTCTACTTTCACATCGGATAATGGATCTTCATCTGATGGCCCAAAATCTAGAAGCTGAGGCAAACAAAGTGGGGCTTAAAATAAACACGGCCAAATCAAAAGCCCTGTGCACTTCTAATACTCGCGCTCAACTTAACATTGCCGGACAGGAAATCGAGAAAGTTGATAACTTTCTTTATTTAGGAAAAGTGGTCTCGGCTAATCGCGGTGGCACTGAACTGGATGTTTGCAGCAGAATCGGGAATGCTATCTAAAATCTGGAAAAGTAATATTATCAGCTTAAGAACCAAGCTGCGATTGTTCCGCTCCAACGTAGAATCAGTGCTGCTTTATGGGTGCAGTACCTGGAAGGTGGACACCATTAACACACGCAAGCTGCAAGTCTTCGTAAACAAATGCTTAAGAATCATCTTGAGGATTTTTTGGCCGAACCGCATCTCCAATGAACAACTTTGTCTGAGAACGGGCCAAGAACCTATAAGCATTACTATACGAAGAAGAAAGTTGCAATGGATTGGACACACTCTACGGCGCGAAGACAACTCCATTGCGAAATACGCCATGCAGTGGAATCCGCTGTGAGAAAATTTAACGTCGAAAAGCTACAATCGCAAGAGACCGCCAGACTCTTCGCTGAACGCGTATCCCTAAATCTCTCAATCACCCCTTTGCCGCCAGCATCAAGTACCGAAGACCAGTGGCAACGCTGCCAACATGCCATCAGAAACGCCGCGACTGATGTGTTGGGTCTCGCTCGACCACCACCGCGAAACCCCTGGTTTGACGAAGAATGCCGGCGAGTGCATGCAGCAAAACAAGAGGCATACAAAGCGGCGCTGCAAAGGAAAGCGAGAGCTGCTCGTGAGCTCTACGAGCAAAAGAGACGGGAAGAACATCGGCTTCTCCAAAAGAAGAAGAAAGAGCATGAGAAGCGCGCGTTTGAGAATATCGAGAGTTTATACTCCAGGAACAATGTACGGAAGTTTTACCAAAAGGTAAAAAGAACGTGTCAGAGAAGTAATACCCGTACAGAAACCTGTAGAGATGAAAATGGAAACCTCGTAGTAGAATCACAGTCGGTGCTGAGAATATGGAAAAACTACTTCTGCAGACTGTATAACGGCGACGAAGACCAACATCCCGCTGTCAGGCAGAATGAACCATTCAACATAGACGATGATAGTCAAAATTTCCGTCCACCTGACCAAAACGAAGTGAGGATAGCAATATCCAAGCTAAAATCCAACAAGGCTGCTGGACCTGACGGCTTACCGGCCGAACTTTTCAAGGCAGCTGGGGATGAATTGGTAGAGTGCATACACCAACTCATTTCTAATATTTGGTCAGACGAGTGTATGCCTGATGTATGGAATCTCAGCATCGTTTGCCCGATCCACAAGAAAGGAGACCCCCTCAACTGCGCCAATTATAGAGGCATCAGTCTCCTCAACATCGCATACAAGATCTTTTCTGCGATATTGTGTGAACGCCTGAAACCCTTTATCAACAGCCTGATTGGACCCTATCAGTGCGGTTTCAGGCCAGGAAAGTCCACCATCGATCAAATCTTCACACTTCGGCAGATCCTGGAGAAAACCCAAAAATTCCAAATCGATACTCACCACCTCTTTATCGATTTCAAGGCCGCCTATGACAGCATCTATAGAGAAGAGCTTTATAGAGCCATGTCTAGTTTTGACATCCCTGCCAAACTTGTCCGTCTGTGCAGGCTGACGATGGAGAACGCTCGCTGCTCCATCAAGGTCGGTAATGACCTCACCGAGACCTTTGATGTCAAAAAAGGCTTTAGACAAGGTGACGCGTTGTCATGTGACTTCTTCAATATTGTACTTGAACGGATTGTGCGGAACTCACAAGCCAACACCGGAGGCACAATCTATTACAAGTCTGTACAACTGCTTGCATACGCCGACGATATAGACATTATCGGAAGATCTCAGCGGGCTGTCACCGGTGCTTTTGCAAGCATTGAGGCGGAAGCGGCCAAAATGGGTTTGGCGATAAACGAGGGCAAAACCAAGTATATGCTGTCAACTAGAAGGGAAAACCAACACCGACGAATTGGACAAAACGTCACCGTGGGCAGCTATAACTTCCAGGTAATAAGGGACTTTGTCTACCTTGGCTCTGCTATAAATTCTTCTAACAAAATCAGTGCAGAAATCAATCGAAGAATAACTCTTCCCAATCGCTGCTTTTTTGGGCTTATAAGGCAATTCAACAGTAAAGCCCTATCTCGAACAACTAAGGAGACTCTATATAAGACCTTGATCATCCCAGTCCTACTTTACGGCGCTGAAACATGGACTTTATTAAAAGAGGATGAAGATATCCTTGGTCGCTTCGAGAAAAATTCTTCGTAAGATTTTCGGTCCCGTTTGCGTTGACAGGTTTTGGAGGAGAAGATTCAATCACGAACTATACGAGCTGTACAGCGACATCGACCTAGTCAAAAAACTGCGTATTGGACGTCTGAGATGGCTAGGATATGTAGAGCGAATGGACACCAACGCTCCGGCCCGCAGAGTCTTCGAATCTAACCCGGAGGGACGACGCAGTAGAGGGAATCATCGCCGTAGGTGGCGCGCACAAGTTCAAGGGGACCTCGACCAACTTGGAGTGCGCAACTGGAGGCAATTAGCTAAAGACCGAGCTAAATGGAGAGGCTTGTTGGTTGAGGCCCAGGTTCACCCCGAACTGTAGCGCCACCTAAGTAAGTAAGTAAGTGGAATCCGCTCACCCAGGCAGGTAGAATAGCGGGGCGCACTGGGCAAACGTGGCGCAGAACAGTTGAGGAGGAATCGAGCTCTTTAGGAATGAGTTGGAGGCAACTCAAACGCGTTGCAGAACTTCGAACAAGATGGCGCGCAGGCGTGGTTGACGCCCTATGCCCCCCGAGGGGTTAAAGGATTTAACTATGTTGGCTTGTGAGTTTCGTATAATATTAAAGAAGTCACATGACAGCGCGTCACCTTGTCTAAAACCTTTTTTCTGCATCAAAGATCTGTGCGGTCATTACCGACCTTGATGGTGCAGCGAATGTTCTCCATCGTCATCCAGCACAGACGGACAAGTTTGGCAGGGATGTCAAAACTAGACCTCGCTTTATATAGCTTCTCTTTATAAATGCTGTCATAGGCCGCCTTGGAATCCGTAAAGAGATTGTGAGTATCGATTTTGACTTCTTGGGTTTTCTCCAGGATCTGCTCAAGTGTGCACTCTCGTATATTCCCAGTCTACTGAATGTAATAAGCAATGAAGTATCCTGAAAAATGCGTATCTTAATATTAGTAGATCAAAGTCCACCAGCTTGAATATATGCACTTTGCGTTAGTTAGTGTGGCCTATCAGTCCATCGACCTTATAGTCACAGCACCTAATTAATACAATACGAGTATGTGCTTAAGCTATAAATGTCAGGAAAGCTACGGTTCAGCATTTCCTACTACTCTGGGCTAACAATAATGTGATATCCCTTTACTTACTTAATTCTTTTATTATTATTTAAAAAAATGTTGAGTCAACTGACACTTTAGATTCGATCCACCCCACTGTGTAATGTAGTCCAATCCACGCCGCAGAACGGTTCAAATATTGCATTGTGTACATTTCTCCTTCTTTAAGTCAGGAAATCTCTACTCTGTTATGCTGTTTTGCATTGTATGCTTCCGTGTCTGTAGTATAAACCATTACTTATCTACTATTTGTTCTTCCGAGTAGTTGAATGAGTAAACTACGTCCACCTTTCCACCGCACCGGCCGGAAGGAATAACATAACTCTCTTCTCGACCTTAATTCGTCGCAATATTAAAAAAAAAAAATACATACATACCCAGGTTCACACATGACAGGTTGTCTTAATTTGCACTTCTTTTGTCCAGCCCACAAAAAAAAAAAAAAATATTTATTTCGAGAAAAGTATCTTCAATGCGTTGCAAAGATTGTAATCATGAAACCATGAAGACCGTTGACTTTGCGATGACCCAAAAATGAAATCTCCCAAAAGCGATGATAGACAGCCGACGACCAGCGCACGAATTGTAAAGAGGTCCGATAAAACAAAATACCATTCACACACATAATGCTGCAAGTTAATGGAACAATATGTCGACAACTCACCAAATGATGACCTGAATACTCAAGCCCGCAAAAAGCGGGTAAACAATAGAACAGCACCTCCAGCTGTAAGTGGGAAGCCCTAGCGTTTTAATTAATTTAAATCACACTGCGAAGATCACTTTATCTGCGTCACTTGACTATGATGACACCAATGAGAGGCAGTAAATTTATGGCCAGGCCTTGACAATGGTAGTCGGCTTCGGCAGATGGTTACCGATGGGGCAAATTGCCAAATGGATGCCAATGGGGAATAGGTGTGCGCCAGCGTGGGTTGGGATTAATTGACAATCGCTAAGTGGCGTTTATGAGAGGCATCACCACATAATAGAGGTGTTGCGGTGGGATTCTGGTAAGCAAATGTATCTCTTCACGCCTCTTGAGTTTGGAACAATGCTGCAGCTTTGAGTTTTATGAGTGTTTTATGAACGTTGGTGGTTTTATTCGCCAGAGGATGTATTAATTGGCGCTAAATGAATGTGGTAAATGGGACATAAAATTTGTATGCAGGTGTTAGAAATTGCAAAGTAGGTATTAAGTGGAGGTACTTAATTTGAAATGATGAAGATTTTCAGCATTGCTGGAGTTAGACGAAGTTTTATATACTGGACTTCATAATGTTCTTCCAAAGGGAGGACACTTAAACAGCCGCACCTTCATAGGCACTGCATACTGAACCTTAACATTGTATGTATTATTTGATTTGTATCTGTATAAAGCTTGCGAAATTGCGGCAGTAACATCAGTGAAAAGGTTTCGCCCTCCATCGTTAAGTCATTGGGGCAGGTTTAAGAAATAACACGATCTGCTTTGCTTCAAGGAACTTAGAGCACTTCAGAATTGTTCTCATGGAAATTTTTTGGGGTGGAAGAAGCGTTACTGAACAAATGCAACATGCCCTAAATAAAGTAAATAATTGGCGGCAGTCAGAAGGCCTAACGCTTAACCTAACTAAAACAGTAATCATACCTTTTACAGGAGGAGAAATTTAAGCCTTCAAGCACTATCACTAAATAGCATACAAATTGATTTCTCAAAAAAAAACAAAATGTCTTGGGGTTACTCTAGACCACAACTCAAACTGGAACCCCGATGTAGACAGAACCATTGTGAAGGGGGCAAAAGCCTTCTGGGTCTGTTTTATGTTTTTCGGCAAAAAATGGGGATTAAATCCAAAAATGATCCACTGGACCTACAAATACCACAATCGTCACACCGATAATAACCAATGCTACGCTAGTATAGTGGGAAAAAGTAAATCAAACCGTTTCCCGCTCCGCATTCCAGAAGGTGCAAAGACTAGGCTCTGTACGTATTAGGGGTGCAATACGCACCTGCCCAACAGCTGTGCTGGAAGTTCTCTTAAATCTTCCACCCCTATACATAAATATTATGAAGACTAGCTGCCAGTGCACTAAAGCTTCACCTTTTATGTAACAATGCAAACTCCAATTAAGTTGGTCACATAAAGATTGTAAAGAAAATTCCGCTACTATTTTCAGCAGCAGTATGCGTTTCAGGCTACATGCCAAAAAGAATTCATCCCAACCACCTCTTCACAATTACTATCCCGGATCGCAGCTATTGAGATTATTCCTAAATCCCGCAAACAACACCTCAACTCAATTGGTACACTGACGGTTCGAAAATGTCGAACAGGGCAGGAGCTAGTATCTTTAACCCCAACTATAATCTCTTTTCACCACTACGTCAATCCACAACTATCTTCCAAGCAAAGTTTTATGCTGACGAACTCTGTACCAGAGAATACATCAGAAGAAACCTCCCAAGATCACATATAAATATATTGTCAGATGGACAGACTTTCAGTCAAAGCTGGTTTAGAACTGCCTTCAGACTCTTTTGCAGCTCGCTGCAAACGATAAAATCACATTAATATGTGCCTCCGGACAAAAGGCATCCCTGGTAACAAAGTTACTCATGGGCTTGCTAGACTAAGTGCCCAATCTCCTCTGATTGTACCTGAACTTTTCTGCGTTTACCTTCCAGCCAGATAAAAATAAGGCTATATCATTGGGAATAGGAACAAATGATCTCACATTGGAAGGCACAATCTGGCATAAGGCATTCCAAGAAATTATTAATTTCTCAAAAAATACAAGCTGAGTCATTCTAACAAAGCTCCTAAAATCCTAGCCGACTTCCTAACTTGACATTGCTCTCACAATTACCGTCTCAAGAAAATGGGCCGTGTTCTATCGGATACATGCCGTTTTTGTCTTAAAGGCACCGAAATGGCCCATCACATACCATGTTATTGCCTGGCCATAGCCCTGATTAGACTTAAGCACTTTAACAAAGGCTTCACATCACCTTCCTCAAATAGACCTATCGTTAGCTTCATCAATGATCTAGATTTCAGCTTACAGACAACTACTTCTTGAACAACCAACCAGGGGACAGCACAAAACATCTATTCAGATCATAGTGCTTCATTTGTCATTGTTTGTCCTGTCACCCCATCTCTCTAAAAAGGAAAAAAAAAAGTATGCTAGGTATTCAAGGTGTCCAGAATAAAATACTCGCTACAAACTTGCTCGCTTTCAACTTCAATACAAAATATTTTGTTTCACCAAATAATACAGAACACATTCTTTACAAAGACAGTAAATACTTTTTGTCACTCGTTACACATTCTTAGACACCGCCGTTAAACTGAACGATGGTATTGCCGACGGACGTTGCAATCCAAAGTATACTAATCATAATGGAAAAACAAAGTGATTCCTTAAAAGATTTGCATATTGTATTGGTTGACTTTGAAAAAGCATTCTACAGATAACCACGAGATCTAGTAGACCATTGACATTTCGAGCGAGCAAAGCCAAGAGTAAGATGCCCCACTGGAGTAACCGAAGAGTTCTCAATCAAAGTACAGGGAAGCGTCGTAAGTCCTTAACTTTTTATTGCAGTCTTTGACTATCTGCTTGAAGGTAAAGTAACGGACCCCAAAGTACACCACATATTATTTCCTGACGATGGATCCATCCTAAGTGAGAAGCATACATCCCTGCAACGAACTTTTGACGTACATATGGGTGGATCTTTTGGAGAGAAATGGAGAAAATAAAGAAAAGTGCTTCCCAAGTGCGATAAGTTCAAATATCTGGTATCTATGATCAATAGCGTAGCAACCTGTCAACGTCACCAATCATCGCGTAAGCGTAGGGTGGATGAAGTGACAGCAAAACTCCGCTATCTTCCGTGACCGAAATCTTCTTCTTCCTTTTATCAGCGAGGTTATGATCCAAAAATAAGGGATCACAACCCTTCCACTTCACCACATTTCTACTGATCCGCCTGTGGGGTTCGCCTATTTTGGATCACTCGGTTACTGAGGCCAATGAAATGCCGATGTCGTCGCATTTGTGTGATCCAGGCGTTTATAGGCCTGCCTTTCCTACATCGCGATGTCTTTGGAACGAGCCACCAAAACTGAAAGGAAAGCTCTACACTGCAGTTGTGCGTCCAGCACTCACATACCCCTTCACAATGTTGGACAGGCTACAAAAAGAATAAGGGCAAATTAACTGCAGCTGATATGAAGATGCTTCGCATGGCAGCAGGAGACAGAATGTTAACTAGCAGTGATTACAATCACAGTCCCACCTTTATGCCGGAGTTGATCATTGCTGAGTGGTATGCATACTATACCCGTACCCGGTATCGCGGGATCGACAATTTAAAATCCAAATTCCCGAAAAAGAAAAGAGGGTCCTGAATTATGTTCCTCATTAATATGGAACATAACAAAACATTAAAAACAAAATCGTCATACCTAAATATGTACATACATATACAATTATCTCCTTATTAAAAAATGCACACACGAAACGGCCACCCACGTGTAACTTTTGAGAAGAAATAAACCAACATTCCCAAATCAATTAGCGTCTAAGCTCGCATGTCGTTTGAAGTCTGCCAAAATGTAAAATTTTACTAAATACGTCTTTGGCACTGATTGCCTTCTAAACACCTTCGACATGCCATTCTATCTTAAGAGGTCCCCGAAGGAAGCAATTTTTCTAGCGTTTCGCTGTTTCCATGTTGATGTGACTAAAACGCTTTAAAGTGTAATTTACTTTTGGCACTTAAAATTCTTCTACAAATTTTCAGTTTTTTTTTTTTTTTTTGCGTACTAAATTCCAAAAATGAATTCTTTCGTTCTCAACGCAATTAGACCAACTGACCCGATTGCTGGAGAGAACTCAACCGTGAGAGAATAATTTTTTCAGAAAAATGTTGCTAAGTGGGCAGCAATATTTACGGAAGCCTTTGGGGCTTTCATTTAAATGGCAGTTATGCTCAGTGCTTATGGTGTCATTTATTGATTTTTTTTAATGCATGCGTGAAATGATTCAAAGGATCTTAATGATCGAATTTAAGCATATAGGTGATGAATAAGTGTTTTTAAGTTAAAAATCGCAAAATAGTAGGTACTTTTCTTAGTTAGTGGTTTTCGAAAATTACCTAAAGGCAAAGTTTGACACACATATATTCAAGGACATGGTTGATTGGTTGATTGAGGTGTCGGTTCGGAAAGAACCCAATTAGCACTGTTCCTCTATTTGGATACCGCAAAACTCTTGTAAACCTGGTTGTATGATGGAGTATTTGGTTGAAGAAGATGGATAAGCTAGACCCAGCCTGACGAGTTTAGGTAAAGAATGAGGGCACCAATTCTTTTCTCAGGTATTTCTTGATTAAAAAGCAAATAACCATAATAAATCCGAAACCGTTGGAAAGGAATAGCAATACATGCTAACCTTTGAATTAGATTACGTAAAGTGACTATTCTCTGTAAGCGGTAGAATTTATTTAGAACAAATAATGCCCATTGGTACGACAAAAGCCGGTAATTGCGATTACTCATGGAACCATTTTGATTTTTTGATTAATTACCAGATTTTGTTGATATCCGATTCGGCCCTCTCCATGAGTTGACTTATCGTGGAGAGGAACTTTCCTGATACTAGTATAACCATATCATCCGCGTACGCAATCACCTTAAAACCCTCCCTATCAAGTCGCACCAAGATTTTATTGATCGCCATTAACCAGAGCAGGGTGGAGATGACTCCGATCTTCCGATGAGGGGCTAATTATTTTTTTTTTTGAGAATTCATTTGTGGTCCCACGAGTAGTACGGAAGAGAGTTTCGTCCTAGCAGAGCCGATTTACCAGGATAAGGCTATGATACGACAGACCTCGCCTATGCATCTGAAGGAGCTCGTTCGCGGCTGGTTTAACCCCCAGCCTTGCATTCTTGGGCACGGTTTCCTGCGTTAAGCGCTCACACCACCACTGAAATCAGGTACCTCGATCCGATGGTCAAGAGGCATATGTAAAGGATAATACTATTGAGAAGTAACAACCCGATACAATACTTCTTGGCCTGGGCTAACCCCATCTTGACAACGTACAAGACTGCTGTGGAGGTTATTACCGGCTGGCACCCACGGGGAGGGTTAGGATGAGGATTTTTGCCTAGCCAGTACCAACTATACACATTGAAGTTTTGTAGTTAAAAAAAAAAAAATGCACCACCTAGAGTTACTCAACACGCATTCGAAACAAATATGTACTAGAAATCAGAACCGAATGCAAAAATCACAGAAAATTCTTCCCGACAATTGGGCTCTGTGGTGCAGTGCTTATTGTATCTGGCTACTGCGCGTTACGTTTTATGTTCGAATCCCAGAAATCATCGAAAAGTTTTCTCATGGTCCCACTCGCGAACGTCTGACAAACATCTGAGAGTTTTGTTGTCACGAGAAAGCTTCTCAAAAACAAAAATTGCCTCCATTTCGTGCGAAAAATAAAACGCACATAGCACGAGTGGTTGCGAAAAGCTAGGCCTAGGCACTAGATGAGCTGTTGCGCCAATTATATATATATATACAGTTCGGACACCATCCATGGGATAAGCATGTACTAAAACCTAATATATTGTTTCAAACCACAACTGCACCCAAAATAACTCTCTGCACTTCTTGTCTACGTCTTGCAGCATTAAATCTGCTAAACTCTTGACTAAGGGTAATATTAAAAAAACAGGTTCATGTACTATTTTCTTTAAAAAAAAGCATTCATTATACCGATCACTTGCTACATCGGCAGTCATTATACTGGACCAGCGTTATGGTTACGTTAGGTATATGGGTGCCTTGTGACAATAGAGTTTGCCAATGGTTCTTCTGCAAACCCTCTTCCGGATGGTTACGTCTCCTAGTGTTGAGTTTATTATTCTGAAATTAGCATCATCGTAATCCACTTGCAGGCGCCGGTGTTAAGCTGAGCTCTGTGTAAGCTGTCCAGGATCGCGTCAGTGCTCACGTTGTTGAACGTCCCTTTACAAGTGCCCCTGGGTTGAATTCATTGAGGTAAAGAGATGTTTCTATGGTTGATACAACCCTGTGGAGGGCTGTGTCTACCGATCTGCCACAGATGTATGCATGTTGTGATTTATATATTATAGACTAGCTGAACCCGTGCTCTCCTTGCTTCGCCCTCTAAAGGCTTCCTCATGCGAACAAATATGTAATATCAGAGCGAGTGAAGAAACATCAAAGTATTTGTCTTAGTCCATAAAATTGTTGTGTATAATAAATTTTGTGGATTAATTGCATTTTATCAATGTCGTTTCAATGGGTAACTTTCCGCCCCTAACTGCAGATTTCATAGTTCTTAAAAACCAACATTCTCTAAAATGTTATCAAACGTAATCTATACATATAATAAAACTGTAGGGTTTTTCTTTTGTTACCTAATGGCGTGAGAAACGCTGGACAGATTTGGATGAAACTTTTTCTGACATGTTTCTTAGGACTGCGGGAAGGACATAGGCTATGTCGTTTTTTGCCCAGCCTACTTTTTGGGAGCGTTTTTATAGTTTTTATTTGTTTTTACTGCCCTTAACCTCCTATCACTCGGATAATCCATGATCAATACAAAAAAAAGAATACATAATGGGGTCAAGGTGCCGTGAACTAAGGCCATATGAACTAACGCCATAATGGCGTAGTAAAGGACTTTGTCTGCCTAGGTTCTGTGGTGAGCTCCGCAAATGCTATCAGTGGGGAGATCAAACGAAGAATTACTCTTGCCAATCGGTATTTTTATGTTTGTAGAAGACAATTGAGTAACAAAGCCCTATCTCGAACTAAAATCCATTTAATGACAATCGACTATTAACAAATAGCCCTAGGGTGTTTTGACACCAAAATTGGGCAAAGTGTGCTTCCTTAAAGCATTTTGCTGTACAAATATCAGTAAGCATTGAAGTTGAAGTTTGCATTGAAAATTGAAGGCTATATTTAGCATAGTAAGAATGATCCGATTCAGGTCAAATATGGGCTGTTTTGTTCTATAACTTGTTGCCATTTTGAAGGTAATTCAAGTATGGCTCTCTCATAGAAGCCTTCGTCCCTATTGGCAAAAAACTGGGACAGTTGATTTTCACAAGCCTCTCTGAGGCGAATTCTTCACTAGTAAAATCGTTCGCCATGAACAGGAACAGGTGGTAATCACTTAGTGCCAGGTCACGACTATAAGGTGGATGCATAAGAACCTCCCAACCAAGCTCCTGATGGAACACAATTCCTTTCTTATTGGTCAAAGCTGGCCGCTACTGGGCGATTGCTTCCTTCAGACAGTCAAATTGTTGACAGTATAGATCCGAATTAGGAGTTTTTCCGTAGGGGAGCAGCTCATAGTAGATGAATCCCTGCCAATCCCACCAAAAACACAGCAAAACCTTCCTGGGCTTCAATCTTGGCTTGGCCACCATTTGCGTTGGCTCAGCGCGATCCGACCACGACCGTTTTTGCTTTAAGTTGTCTTAAGTGATACACTTTTCATCACCAGTCATCATCCGCTTTAGAAATGGGTCGATTTGCTTGCGATTCAGCAGCGATTCGCAGATGGGAATTCGGTCCATGAGAAATTACCGGAACGGAATCCACGAAACCAAGACTGCGCGTGATTGGCTGTTACAGTATCAGGACCATAAATACTATTCACATTTTCAGCCGCCTGGTTTGCGTTTTCGCCTTTATCGAAGAAAAACTGTAAAATATAGCGTATTTCCTTTTTGCTGGTGGCCATCTTTGACGCGCGCTCAAACAAAAGTGAATCAACTAATCACAAAACTATCAGAGAAGTTTTTTTGTACGAAATGTCATCTTCCTAACACCATTTAGTTACGTCCGATAGGACGTATACAACGCGAGATACAGATTACTAAAGCCATCTGTTGGAAAAATAATGGATTTCTTTTTACTACACCGATACCTAGCAGGTCCCTAGATCTAAAAATTTATTTTAATACAGTTCCGAAGAAGGAAGGTCTTTTCTTTTCATGTTGTCTTGTTTTTATCATTTTACAAAAGCAATTCATTTTGTGTCACCACTGTTTGCTACTACCCTCCGCGGCAACACCACTAATTCATGTAATTCCACAAACCTTATCCCGTCATGTCATGTTTAACACAATTTATTTTCCTGCACATAACTGAATCAATGACAAATTATAATGCGAACACACGAGACGTCATTTAATTGATACTAGTCTCGAAAAAGTGTGTCAAAAAGCGGATTTATTTATTTCTCCACTTTTTTGGTAACTCGTACAATTTCAATTCAATCTCTTTTCTGACGTCCACTCTGCTGTTCGTCCGTCCACACGCGTGAATTTTTGGGATTTCTTTTCGGGTTTTCCGGAGGTGGTTTACTACGTCCTCAGAATAATTGATGTGGAATTAAAGCAAAAACTGAAAAGCTGGACAAGTTCCAAGAACGTGTAAATCAAAATCTCACACACAGTCAGTTTGTGTCAAGTTTTCGACGTTAAATGAAAATCAATTGTTTGTGGAGATTTTTGTTGGCCTGCCGGTCGCGCTTACATGCTGTGATGTTGACGAAGATAAATTTGATTTGAAAGTAGGCCTGACATTATGAATTCTTATTTAAGAGGTCTGTTCTTTACACACGTCTTGAATCGGGAAAAACTCTTAGGAATCTTGATTTATGTCATCATTTTTGCAAACAGGTTACGTATAGACTTAGTAGATAGATATCTGTCACATTGCTCAGATATAAGATTGCCATTCACCCCTATACATTGGGACTATGTCCCGTCGTCAAGACAAAAATAGTTAAGATTCGTATTTAGCAGAGATTCATTCAACATATCACTTTTCCGACACACGCAGTGTAATTTTACTTGCTAAATAAACTTTGGATAGGATTATGTTAGGTTAGTTTGAAGTGGCTGTTAGGTAAGAAACGTTAGAAACGCCAACACACTTAGACCAGCAATAAGTCCATTGTGATACCACGTGGGTTATAAGAGAAAGTTTCTTTGTACCTACTCGTTAAACCATTTCGAGCTTCTGATGAAGCGTAAGAGGCTCTTAATATCTCGTAGGTTTATCAGATCGCCTATATCGTTATAATAGAAGGCTCCTAAGTGAAGCTTCCTTCAGCGGGAGAGAGCTGGGCAGAAACAAAGAAGTTGAGAAATAGTTTCTTCCATCATTCATTCACACAGCTTCTACCAAAGTCGTTTGCAAAAAGGCCCAGCCTTGTAGCATGCCTTGCCCATTAGACAGTGTCCAGTGATAACACCTATTCTAGTGGCGATATTTAATCTATTGAGAGAAATCAGATTCTAAGAGCGTTTGAGAGCTTTGGCCAAGTCCGTTTCGCCGCTAGACATGTTGGGTCCATCTAAGATTTGCACTCTCGATAGCATCCGCATTGAATTTGAGTTCGCAAGTAGCGATTAGTATACCTAAGGTGTCTTTATCCGGCAGGATGGGTAATGTATTCCTAAATTGTTCCTATTATTAAGATTAAGCCTGTCATCTAGGATGGATATGATTAAATCGGGTATGGTTCAACTCGCATTTTTTATCTTGATTTCTGTTATTTCGATTTTATCATTTCGCATTTTGTTGTTTTGATAAACGAAAACTCGTATTTATTCAAGTCGTTTTTGATTTTGTCTCAAATTTGTAAATAGTTCATATTCAGCTCATTTCGTATTTGATTGTTCCTCAAATTTATATTTACTTTTATAATTAGTTCGAATTATTGTCATTTCATTTTAGACTGTTTCGCTAGATATCATTTTGTTTTTATTTTGAAAAGAATATGTTTATTTTAGCTTCAAACACTATGCTATTATTATTTTATTTTTTCCTGGGGCTAAGTCTATTCGAGGGCAGTTTTGTGCGGGCCAACAGTGCGTAGGTGACGGGCTTCGCGCGATTCATTTATTTAAACTCCGCTTTCCGGAAGGGTTTAGCCGCTCACGCGACTTCGTCGCTCCGCTAAGGGTATGTCAACAACTATCAGGCAGGCGCTTGGGGCTAAGTCTATTCGAGGACAGTGTGTGCGGGCCAACAGCGGGTAATTGGTGTGCTTCGCGCGATTCATTTACTTAAACTCCGCTTTCCGGAGGGGTTTAGCCGCTCACACACGCTCACAATAACCGTTTTACAAGATAAATTTAGCCTAGGTTAAGCATAGACCACTTAACGAAAATACAAAACAAGTAAAAAGCACCAGAAGAAATGCAGTGTAAAGAACTGATCGCGAAACAAAGTAAAAAAAAAAAAAAAAAAAAAAAAAAAAAAAAAAAAAAAAAAAAAAAAAAAAAACTTTTGCAATGCGAATAAAAATTATTGTAACCAAAACGAAATGATAGTTAACGAAATGAAAATGGCGAGAAAAGCAAATTCCAGTGTTATTTCACTTTCTTTCCGGAATGTTATAAGTTCTTTTGTTAGATGTAAGTATTTTTCTTAATTACTGCCCTGAAATTGCAGCAAAATTCAGGCTGCTATTTTACTCTAAGTTCGTATTAGTAACCAAAGTTTCGCTTAGATTTTGTTAAATTGTGTGTACTGGTCCTAAAAGGTATTAGTTACATTAATATTTATTTAACTAATTCGTCACCGATTGAGCTAGAAGCCTGAGGTTTCAGTACATGTACATTTCGTAGGTACCCATACAAGATGTCAAGTGGCAAATTTTGTCTGCGCCCACTTTTTTGAGGACCTTGCACTATGGGCAAAACAAAAACATGCAAAATGGTTGCAATCCGTCCGAAGCGGATCGTTGTATACCTTATCTCTTATGATTTAACCACGCTCTATTAAAGTGGGCGTAGAGTTATGAAATTGAAACTTTCTGCTGAAGTGTAGTTGGTATTTACCCTTTCAGAGGTCTTATTTTATGTTATTTTGTTTTTAAAGAAACCACCTCCAAAAAAGTTCGAAATTCAAAGCCCAAAAAGAGATGACATGCCGACGGACGGACGAATATGACTTAATCGACTTGGCACATATTTATACTTCCTACGATCCATGGACATCATTTTTCTACTTTACGAACTACTCGTATGTATCAAAATGATGCCATAGAAATGGGATAGTTTGCAAACATATTTTTTTAGTAACCATAATCTAATTGTACTAAATTTGTTTGTTTCTTTGTACAACCATTCGATTGAAATAAAAAAAAAAAGAAAAGAAGTTCACCCTCTCCGAAACCGAAAATAAATAAGACATATTCTGTTTTTTTGTCTCCGTCATCCGTCGCAGCCTTGGAAAGTATTCGGCGTGATCGGCAATTTTTGTTACATTGGTCTCAGGTTTGGGGTTATGCGGAGAGAATTAAGCATAATTCAAACCACGTAAATCAAAAGGAACGCCAATGAAGTAAGAAAAATACCTGAGGAGGCCACCCGGAAAGAAACTTAGCTCATGGAAAGGGTAATGATGGAGATGATTGAGTGGCAGAATGGTTTTGAAAGAAGGCTAGATAGACTAAAAGAGAAATTAACCCTAGTTGCCTTTACCACAGCAGTACCTGCGCATTTGTCGCCCCGAGTGATGCCAAAGGAAACTCGTGTCAGTCGCAAATTGTTTACAACACGGGTAATCAGGAAGAGGCCCACAGAGCTTCCGCACTAGCGGTATCGAATCTAGACGGCAATGAGACGAAAGAGGAAAGCAGCCGTCCTCGAACAATTATGCACACCGAATGTCAATTATGATTGCAGTATCGAGCGGAACCATCAACGATTCAGGATCGCCAAGCACTACACGTAAGGCAGTCTGACAAGCTAGACCACCACCATCAAAACCCGGTAGATAGTTGTTCTGACCCAGTAACACACCCGGCACTGCAACCGACACGATGAGTTATGCAGCCACCCAAGGTAAACGAGCGACAACGAATGAGTTCCTATCCTAATTTTAGCGAGCGCTGCGCTGCTGCAATAGTCATCGATTATTGCAACTGCCAGCGAAAACACATACTAAGCTTTTGGGATCAACGTCTTCGGAAATACATCCAGCTCATGCAGAGGCAACTGTGTCAAGGTCGACGTTCATTGAGCAGAGAGAAATGGCTGTCTCAGTAGAGTTCTGTATACGAAATAAGCTTTCAGCGGGCTAAGCCTTAATTCGAAACTTCGTCGACCCGAGCCAATCTCCACAGATGGTAAGGAGAGCAAGCATCTTTGCGGAGACTGTGAGCTTACTACAGGAATAAGTCATCAGGCGCGTGTGCGCGGCTAAGCGATGCGAACCCTCACCGACAACTCAACCCACAATCGAACATCTTCAAGATCTTGGAGGAAAGAGTTTTCCGGAATAGCGCTCTCGAAAACTAGGGAAATTGTGTTTTCGTCTTCATCATCCGTCGGAGCCTTGGAAATTGTTCGACGTCTTTGGTTATGCATCTTAGCCAAAGACAGAGACCCATTGTTTCTGCGGTTGTATGACATGAGGCACTGCCCTGTTAAAACCACATATGATATAGGTCCATGCATTCCAATTGGTGCAAAATTAAACTCCTGAAGTATGTTTCGATCTTCTTCTTCTTCAAATTTCGGCGAGGTTATGATCCGAAAACAAGGGATCATAACCCCCCACTTCATCGATTTTTTACTGATCCGCCTGTGGGGTTCGTAGTATGAAATATGTTTCGATACTTCGCACTATTGAATGTAGCCGCATTGTCGCCCTCATTTTCAAAGAAATTCGGCCCTATAACCCCGCCAAATAATAAATTTTTAAATATGCATCTGTCTCTCATAAATCACAAGAAGATTTGCCAAGCTGCAGATCCGACAGTTTTCCTTATTTACGAATCGGTCGACATGAAAAAATACCTCGTCATTAAGGGTGAGTTGTTCACCACTTCGTGCTACCCTAAAAACCAACTGATAAACGGTCAACGTTTCAAATTTTTTGGCTCTTGGGTAAGATGAATCTTGTACGAGTGAAGATGCAAATTCTTAACAATTATTCGTTGCAGAGCTCCTTTAGATCTTTAATAGCTGACAATGATGCCAAATTTACTCTTTGTTGACGATGGATCCATCATAAGTGAGGATCCTACATCCCTGCAACGAGCACTTGATGTGTGGGTGGACGTTCTGGAGGGAAATGGGTATCGCATTAGTTCAAAAAAGACAGAGTACTTATGCTGCCCGTTCTCTGATCCACTCAGGCCTATTCCAGACATTTATTTGAATGGAACAGTGCTTCCCAAGTGCGAAAAGTTAAAATATCAGGGATCTATGATCAATAGCAAAGCAACTTGTGATGACGACATCAATCATCGGGTAAGCGTAGCGTGGATAATGTGGCGAGAAAATTCCGCTATCTTGTGTGACAGAAAAATGCCCCCTAAGTTGAAAGGAAGGCTCTACACGGCAGTTGTACGTCCAGCGCTCGCATACGGCTCACAATGTTGGACGATGTACAAAAAGTATGAGAGTAAATTAACGGCAGCTGAGATGAAGATGCTTCGCATGACAGCAGGAGTGACAAAGCTTGATCGAATAAAAAGTTCGAAGATCCGTGGAAGCTTTCACATCAAGGAAACCATCGTACAAAAAATAGAGCGCGACCGGCTCAGTTGGTATTGCCACGTTCAAAGAAGAGATCATTTGAACCCTGTTAAAAAGGCAATATCTATGCGCGTTCCAAAGACATCGCGATGTAGGAAAGGCAGGCCTATAAACGCCTGGATCAGACAAATGCGACGACATCGGCATTTCATTGGCCTCAGTAACCGAGTGATCCAAAATCGGCACGCCTGCCGATATTTTCTGAGGTCAAATAGGCGAACCCCACAGGCGGATCAGTAGATATGCGGTGAAGTGGGAGGGTTGTGATCCCTTGTTTTCGGATCATAACCTCGCTGATAAAAGGAAGAAGAAGAATGATGCCAAATTTACGTTCTCTGGTTTTCAGTGACAGTTGCCTCCACCCTGGCGATGTTTTTGGCTGATCATACCTATGCTACGTTGATAAACATGACGAGTTGCATCAATCACGGAATCAGTTTCCTCAAATTGCTTGATTAAACGCCGAAGAGAAAACTCATTTGGTACACTTCGCTGACACAAAATTTAACCGAGGTAAAACTTTCATTATTTTTATTATTTATTTTGGGGTGGCAATAGTATAGCGGTAACGTCGTCAATTGCCATTCTAATGGTTTATGCTTCAAATCCTGATGTCAGCAAGCATTTATTTATTTCTCATGAAATATATAAAGCCAGTCCGATCGATTGCGAAGGCTTGTGTGAACACTACTGCAAAAGCATGACACTGGCAGTACCTTGGTCATACAGCTGCAAAAATTGTTCGCTCTGTTGATGATAATTTGCCTATGACATCAGTTATCTGAACTTCAGGACTCATATGCCCAATATTGAAAGAGATCAGACGAGCTTACTGGGGTAAAGAGGCGCTACCATTGGCTCAATTCATCACTCTAGATGCTGAGGACTGGAGCGTGCTGGTTGGCTAACTTAAAGCTGCATTAAAATACCGGCAGCAAATAATGAACGAAGCTTTTTAAATCACTACATATTATGTATAAGACTTTAGTCTAGTTCTCTCTTTTCTTCGGCTGGCGGCAATGGTCAAAGTCTTTTATTGTAAATTATTGTAAAAAAATGTAATATGAAGTTTACTAGTAAAATTTGCTTTACTACTACAAAGATCAAAAATAATAAAAAAAAAATGTCCCCAGTTATCTGGACGCTATAGCCGGGGTTTCTCAAAAGCATAAACACCTAAACTTCAAACCGCTACACCAAATCTTTCTCTCTCTCTCCCTCTCTCTATATATATATATATCCTCTCCAACGCCAGCACAGTGTGTTGAAAGTTTTCATAACCCCTTAAGTGCGTGCAAATTATGAAAAAAAAAAAAAGTTTAACAATAATAATGTATTGTTCGTTGACTTTGAAAAGGCATTCGACAGACAACCACGAGATCTGATATGGGTGCCGCTGAGACATCGAGGGATTCCAGAAACCTGTGTACAGATGATAATGGACATATACGAAGGAGCAAAGACAAGCATATGGTTCACAATGTTGGACAATGTACAAAAAGTACTAGTATGAAAGTGAATTAGCGGCAGCTGGGATGAAGACGCTTCGCATGACAGCAGGAGCGACAAAGCTTGATTGAATAAGAAGTTCGAAGATCCGAAGAAGCCTTCACGTCAAGGAAACCATCTTACGAAAAATAGAGCGCAACCGGCTCATTTGCAATTCTCACGTTCAAAGAAGAGATCAATTGAAAATGACAATATCAATGAACGTTCTAAAGACATCGAGAGGAGAGGCAGGCCTATAAACGCCTGGATCACACAATGCGGCACCAGCATTTGATTGGGCTCAGTAACAAAGTGATCAAAAATCCGGAGCCCTGCCGATATTTTCTGAGGTCAAATAGGCGAACCCCACAGGCGGATCAGTAGAAATGCGGTGAAGTGGGAGGGTTATGATCGCTTGTTTTCCGATCATAACCTCGCCGAAATAGGAAGAAGAATGTACTGTTCGTAAAAACAAAACCCCGGGATATTTAAATCCAAAGTACAATTAGAGAGAACCTTTACATAACCGTGTTTATTATTTTTGTAAATAGGAAATCAGTGTTACTCAACAAACAAACTGCCTAAATAACTTACCAAACTTTTGCGATACCTACCCTACTGACACTGACCAAAGACTCGGTATTCACTACCACATGTACAGAAATATTCATATCATTCCCTCTTAAGCATGCTCATTCTTGTGAACACATTTGTTCTAGTTCACCTCTTGGTCATTCATTCAAATAAATACCCAACCGCCTACCCATTCTACAAACTAACTTCCGATGGAGTAGTTGGTAAGCTTACGAGTGGCATACTTTCGTATTCAAATCTCGAATTGCGTTTGAAATTTTAAAACCGACTTTAAAGGTAGGTTTACATTGTTGCACGCCAAATGAGAACGGCTTTTGGTTGTGGGAGTTGTAGCTACCCGAGCAGGATGAATCTCATAGTGAATCCCCATGTTGACAGGTCATGATCTTGACAGCTCATTCTAATTTCAACTCAGTGGCATAGTGTTACGTTCTTTTTTCGCGCTGCTGCCATACATACCCAATTAACTGGTTCAGCATGAGATTGCCGTGGATTACACAATGTACTGTGCGCTAAAGTTGGACTTACCGTGACACTTAATGAATTCCTAAGTGCAAGTCAAAGTAAATAAGCCGAAATCGTACTGCGTATAATGCACTGGATGAACGCCCAAAGGGAGTCAGTAGACGGTGTGTTTTGTTAACTTAATTGCGGCGCGTTGGAAATTTTATATTCAATCACCGTGTTCGCCTAATACGTACTTCTCGGAACTACTCAATAAAAGTAAGAGATTAAAATGTATTCGATGTTTAATTTGATTGCAGTGCATTGCACATGTGCATTTGGTATCTGGATATGTAACACAAAAGTTATTTGGATCTAGCTGGAAGTGAAAAGTATAAATTTCATTAAATCATTCGATTAATGGCCCCACTTCTGGTATATTACAAGTTTGATTATTTTTTGCTTAATATATATCGATTGGAATTGTAAAAGCGGTAGAGTTTGGAAAAACAGGTGTAATTAAGAATTTATGGATTAAGTACTGCAAGTTAGAAAGTAGATCTTCAGCGACCACAACCTAGACACCAAAACTTTGACCGCATTCCCCGTATTCTACAGATACGTATGAGCCGAACACGTAAGGAGAGGCCTATGAGAGCAATTTGACCTATTAAGATCTTTTGAGATATCACCTTGGAAGACGCTTTACGTGAGTTTGCATCCTAACTGAAATTCTTAAAGGAAGTTTAGACTTTTTTGAGCTGAGGAAGAGATAGTATCAGATGGGGAGTTTAACTTTTTCTAGAAATTATTAATTCTGGCTCGAGCGATGCCGGGACATTCGCTCATAATATGCTCAGCAGTCCCCAAAACAGACGTCATATTGACTTTTACCAAATTTCTCGAAGTGATATTTGAGGGAGTCAATGACAAGTTAGGAAAATTATCAAGATCTTAATAATAGATTTGTTCATTTCTAGAACTCTTTTCGTTCTTTTACTAGAGAAGTCGATAAATTTCTTGGTGTGCCTTGGGCATGTTTGTGAATCCCAGCGTTTCAGACTGTTCCTAATGACTTAACTTTATTTTTAGTTGGGTAGTAGCCACCACCAATGAGCTCCTTAGTGATGCTGTAAACAGTCAGGTGGGTATTAATGGCATCCCTGCCGAGCTATTTCAGGCAGCGCCAAATACATCGGCAGATTTGCTGCATCCGCTAATGCGGAGAGCTTGGGATAACGATCAATTTCCACACGAGTGGAAAAGGGGGATGATCATTAAACTTCCAAAGAAGGGAAACTTGATGTAGTGCGGTAACTGGAGAGGTATATGCGTTCTTCCAGCCAAAATAATAGTTAAAATAATTCTGGATCGAATTAAAGAACATTTAGATTCAACTCTCGATGTCGAACAGGCAGGCTCTCGCGCTGGATCCTCCTGCATCGACCACATAAACACCTTACGGATCATTATCGAGCAATGGGTTGAGTATAGGTCTCCGCTACATTTAATATTTATCGACTTCGAGAAAGCTTTCGACAGATTGAATCGAGATGCTATCTGGTTGGCTTTGCGCAGGAGAGGCATCCCAGAAAAACTTATAGCTATTATCAAGGCTACATACGAGGGCGGTAAGTGTCACGTGGTGCACAATGGTAAGGTGTCGGAGGATTTTGAAGTCCAAAGTGGAGTACGTCAAGGGTGCATACTGTCACCACTATCCGTGCAGCATTGACGGAAGGCAACTATGGGAATTCGTTGGACTATGATATCTTACCTAAACACCTAGATTACACTGACGATGTTTGTCTACTTTCACATCGGATAATGGATCTTCATCTGATGGCCCAAAATCTAGAAGCTGAGGCAAACAAAGTGGGGCTAAAAATAAACACGGCCAAAACAAAAGCCCTGAGCACTTCTTCTAACAACCGCGCTCAACTTAACATTGCCGGACAGGAAGTCGAGAAAGTTGATAACTTTCTTTATTTAGGAAGTGTGGTCTCAGCTTATCGCGGTGGCACCGAACTAGATGTGTGTAGCAGAATCGGGAAGGCTAAAGCTGCGTTCGGAATGCTATCTAAAATCTGGAAAAGCAGTGTTATCAGCTTAAGAACCAAGCTGCGACTGTTCCGCTCCAACGTAAAATCAGTGCTGCTTTATGGGTGCAGTACTTGGAAGGTGGACACCATTAATACACGCAAGCTGCAAGTCTTCGTAAACAAATGCTTAAGAATCATCTTGAGGATTTTTTGGCCGAACCGCATCTCCAACGAACAACTTTATCTGAGAACGGGCCAAGAACCTATAAGCATTACTATACGAAGAAGAAAGTGGCAATGGATTGGACACACCCTACGGCGCGAAGACAACTCTATTGCGAAATACGCCATGCAGTGGAATCCGCTCACCCAGGCAGGTAGAATAGCGGGGCGCCCTTGGCAAACGTGGCGCACAACAGTTGAGGAGGAATCGAGCTCTTTAGGAATGAGTTGGAGACAGCTCAAACGCGTTGCAGAACATCGAACAAGTTGGCGCGCAGACGTGGTTGACGCCCTATGCCCCCCGAGGGGTTAAAGGATTTAAGTAAGTAAGTAGTACCCACAGAATGGTTCGGAGCCAAAGAGAGGGAATTGGGTGCTTAATCTAACTAATTCGTCAGCAATCTCTTTGCCAGTAATGCTTTTGTGACCAGGGATTCAGGAGGGGGTGAGATTATTGGGTTGAAGCTAATTCCAAACTTCCTTAGAGTCAACATTTTTGCTTGGCTATTTGACAGACTATACGTGCAATGCTAGAAATTTCGAAGGGCGAATCTCACAGGCGGTTCAGTAGAAATGCAGTAAAGTGGATGGGAGTAAAGTGGACGGGTTATGATCTCTCGTTTTCGGATCATAACCTCGCCGAAATATGAAGAAGAAGAAGACCGAAAGTGTTTTCTCATGCATTCTCTAGCGCAGAGCTCAATAACACAAACCTGAGCTTGGAAGAAAATAGTAGTTCATCGCAATGGCACAGCTGGTTTGAAATTGGGACTGAAAATTCCTACACGCACAGTTTTTTTAACTATCGGTATACCTATTAGATTTGTGCTCGAATTGAGGAATTTGAGGACTATCGCAATGGATGCGGTCCGGCATAATAATTTTGAAGGGGCAATTTAGGTTGATTTTTCTGGACAAACGTATATTGCTGGTAGGAATAGCAGATAAATTTGATCAAAGCTATTGAGATGTCCAACTGAACCAGAAGCCTTGACGTTGCATCGAAGGTTAAACTTGAATGCCCCGGAGGCCGCAGTCTTCATAATTCTTATGTACATACTCGTAGATGGGTGATGTAGGAGGGTATCCAGTGCAGCATTCGGACAATTGCGCATCGCACCCATAAGGCTTACACAGATTTATTACCACTGCCAAATGATCAATTTATTTAAACTCTGTATCTGTTTGTTGACGCTCAACTGAAGTTGTGCTCAGAAGTGATACCTGATGTGATTAGCTATAAACATTCAAGGACCTTTCGGCGTTTCTGTTCGACTTTTAATTACTTCATTAATAGTCCCCTTGACAATGTCTCCATTTGACGTTGAATTGTGTGTAGTGCCTAAGTGGGCCGATCGAGATGTACTCGATACTCAGATTTTCTTACTCTTGCCTGGTATATTGCCGGCAATAAATGGTCAGTGAGGCTGAACAAAAAATCAGGCTCCCTATTGGTACTGTTAACATTAGCAGCAGTCGTATTGTTCCGGCTGGTTTGGCTGAAGATATCTTCCACCTTCAACCATAGTATTTCAAAGCTTCAATGTACTAGTACTAGTTTCTACTAAAAAGAATCTTGAATCCTTAGGCGGGTCAAACCATTCACAGCACTAATCTAGTCATGTTTCAATTCCATGAATGTCCCTGTGAAATAAAAATTAGACTCAATTTTCCTTACCTTTCACTCTGCTGAGTATTTTGTTAGTGTTTCTGTTTATAGCCGTTCTAAATTCCAACCCTTCCGTTTAAAAGAAAATAAAAAAAGAAAAAACTTTCAGGAAGTTCAAATCTAGGCAAATCATAGACTGCAAGACTGATTAGTGTCGCATAAATTACTCTGCAACTACGATTACTCGCATTCGGTCATTTAGGAAGATTCTACGCGAAAGCGTATCAAATGAAATATAACTTTTCTCTAGAGTTATTCTTACCTCTGGCATTTAATCTAAAAGTCAGCTTTCTCTCGTTAAAAATTGACAACATACGTAACTTATAGGGAATAGAATTAATTGAGAAAATAGCATTGACTCTTGTGAGCAGTTAAATCAGAATTTAGTTCTTCCCGCTTGGAAATGGTCCAAGTTAACTTTTTTTTATTGCAATTGTTCACCTACCTGAGGTGGCTTTTAAAATGATAGACTGACAGTATTGCACCTATGTATCTCAATCAAATGTCATCGTTGGTGAGACTTACTCAGTCGATGGATTACCCATGACTGATGTTTCGAATCAATGGAATGTTTGCCCTTGTCCCAGTCTTCCTTTTAACGGAATCTCAATTGCATCTATTAAATTTAACTTGTAAGCTTTTTTTTATTCTTTTATTTTTATTTTTTTCATAGCACACACTCACCGGACACAGTGGTAAAGTGATGGCCGCTAAATATGTGCAAGAACCTCACAAAGTGGTAACCGGCAGTCATGATAGAACATTGAAAATCTGGGACCTTCGGAGTATAGCTTGCATTGAGACGAAATTCGCCGGCTCCAGCTGTAATGACCTCGTGACCAGTGACAGTTTAGGGTCAACCATCATAAGTGGACATTATGATAAGAAGGTTCGTTTCTGGGATATCAGAACGGAAAAGCAGTGTGTTGATCTTGCGATGCCCGCGAAAATTACGTCATTGGACTTGTCAAAAGGTAAGTGTATCGCCAATGATCGGATATACTTTGGAGAACTGTAAAGTAATGCATTTCAGAGTTTGATTCTTTTGATTTTTCTGCAAAAGTCATTGAATTTAATTTTCAATGGAAATTTGAAGAATCAGTTCGTCCTCTCATTTGAAAATCTTTGAATGAAATATTCATTTTAGGCAGTCAAAAGACTCGAGTCAAAAGAGTGCAATCTTTTCCAACTCATTCCATTTATTGAAGACATTTTCATTATTTTCAGAATAAAATTATAAGGCCGGCAAGAAAGTAATTTCGGTTTTTTTGTGTATAACTAATTTGTATTTTTTTTTTTTATACAAAAATTAACTTAAATCAATTATGTAATTTCCATTTTGGTTGATAACCTTTTGCCATCTTTCTGACAACTTCATTATTCATAGAACTTCTGGTCTCTGATGGTAAAAAAACTGAATCAAGTTTTAAGTGTTATTTAGTATTAAGAATCATATAAGGGTTTTTGTTAGTAGTTTTTTCCCTTAATTATATAAATTATGTAAATAAATCTTATTCCTAATCGAATCCTCATTATATACACACATTGAGAATTATAGCTGTAAAGAATTAATTTCTAAAACTCTGAAAAATAACCAATGTATTAACCATTCTATCAAGTTCGATTTTAAATCATCATTATTAAGGAAAGGTTTGCAATTCAATAACTTTTGCAAACTTCGAAATACATGTTAATCTGGTGGTGCAAGATCTGGGCTATATGATGGATGTGACATCACTTCCCAATTCTGGTCATTCCTTCCTCCAGTGTCACTAGTTGTTGGCAGTAAACATCTGAATTGATCGCTTTGGTCCTTGGAAGCAGCTCATAATAAACTTCATCTTTTTAGTCCCACAAGCGCCGTAGACCCCCTACAACTTTGTAGCGGGTCGACGACCGGGCGCTCTGTTCGCCGTCTTGCTATCAAATTAAGTAATGCCAGTGCACAATTTTGAAAACTTATAATATAAATTTATTTGAAAAAAAAAAAAAAACAAAAATTATAATTTAAAAAGCACGAGTTACTTGGTTGAAATTCTCAGACGACTGAATTAAATTTTCGATTTTGTTTGCCTTATCGAAATTCGTGGAATGCTGAGATATGTCAAACGCCAAAATTTTTAAGCGAGGTCGGTGTGGCTTTGAGCAATGCAATGCACAACGTTTAAAAAATCTTCAGTGATTTATTTCCGCAATAAAACTAAACACTGTTGAAAATTAAACAAACAAAAGCACGAACGAAACTGCTTGGAGAAACAAACACAACTTCTTTTTGAAGAATCTTGATTTGAGGAGTTTCTTGCTTTAAACAGTTTTCTTGAATTGAAATCTTGATTTCGGTTTTCTTGCGTGAAGGAATTTTCTTGATAACAACCTCCGAATAGAATTTTGCTGATAAATTAAAGAGAAAAGGTCTTCTCGTAAACAGAACTGCCTTAGTCTAGAATCCGGGGTCAGGTAGCACACAGCAAAGTCGTTTAACTCTTGGGTAAGAGTTTTCTCGAGGATCAGGATCGCTTGCGATGATTTCTTGAAAAAAACTTTCTTTGGGAACAGGACCGTTTCCGATGAAATTTCAGTGTCGACTATTTTTTAATTTGAAAAATTTTTACTTTTTGAAATAAAAAAAAATCAAAGATTACTCGATGTGGTTTAAAATGACCCGAGCAGGTTCCACACCTACGGGTGTTATCGAGTCGAACGTCTCGATGACAAAAGTCAAAGACGTCAACCGCCACAATTTAACAAGACCTAACTCCACCTATGGGTGAAAACCGAAATTACTTTCTTGCCAAACCAATATTTTCATTTTTCTGCAAAGTAAATAAATTCATTGACTTCATCTTTGAATGAGGATTTTTAAATGATTTGATCACTGATTTTTGTATAAATTACTCATTTTCGGCAGTCGAAAGATTGTAGTCAATAGAGTGCAATTTTTTTTAAAAATTAGCCGCCTACAAATTAGCCGTGTTTTTGTTTATCGAACCATAAAAAGATTCGCAGAAACCGAAGGAATTAAGGACCGCCAAAGATCGGGGCGTCGGCGTTTAGTTCGAACAAAAAATGTTGTCAAAGCGGTGAATCCACTTCGGAAGCAGGAAGTGTTGTCCCGTGAAATGGCTATTGCTTCCAGAACGATCTCAAGGGTCATTAAAGATGACCTTGGACTTAGAGCGTATCGTAGATCTACAGGACATCTGCTTACAGTAGCATTGAAAAAAAATAGAGAGGGTCATGCCACCATTGACCGATGGCCAGACCGATTAAGGGCCTGTGTTAATGCCAAAGGCGATCATTTTGAATAAAAATGCATACGTTTTGTTACTTTTATAATATACCAAATATACTAAAAAAAACAACATACATACATACATACATACATTTTCAATGGCCCGCTAATCCTTCATGAGAGTCGCGGGGGTTGGATGCTCAGGTGGACTCTCCATCCTTCTCGATCCCCCGCCATTGAATCCAATTCATCAGGAGGAATCCCTAAGCGGCTCTAGGAGAGATGTCGGACTTGATCCAACCATCTATTTCTAGGCCTTCCGCGAAGTCGCCTACCTGATGGCACGGCAACCATGGCGCGTCTTGGAAGCTGGTCTGGGAGCATACGCACTACGTGATCAAACCATCGAAGCATAGATCGTTCCGTTCGGAGAAGTAGCTGCTCAATAATGAGCGCCTCGGGTTCTCTGGTGTTGCGCACTCGATCCCTACGAGTTATTCCAACAACACCGCGAAGGAACCTCATTTCGGCAGCTTGTATCCGCGATCTTATTCTTTCGGCAACTTCCCAAATTTCATGACCATAGGTGAGAGTTGGAACATACACCGAGTTAAAAACCGATAGCTTAGCTTGAACACTAAGTTCGACTTTCCTTATAACAGATTGGCCAAGCTCTCTCAAAATTGATCCGGCCCGACCAATTCTACAGGATAACTCGGCATTGCTCCTCCCATCACTCGTGAATAAGACCCCGAGGTACGTAAACTTATCCACCTGCTTCAGTCGGACTCCACTAACATGCAGAGTGCACTGAATGGGTGTTTTGGATATGACCATTACTTCCGATTTGTCCACGTTGATCTTCCTTCCACCATCATCACAAACGGCTACAAACCTTTCGAGTGCGCGCTGAAGTTCGGTTTGAGAGGACCCAAGGATGACCAAATCATCCGCAAAGAGCAGATAATCCTTAGGTCTCCCACTTTGAAACATTCCCCGCCCCGGCTGCGCTGCAACATCCAATCCATATTTACAATGAAGAGGAGATGTGGTAAAACGCACCCTTGGCGGAGTCCAATGCCCATAGTGAAAGGTATTGATTTAACACCGTTTATCCGAACACAGCTTCTACAGTTTGTATATAAAGACTGAATTATTTCATCCACACCAGCAGATTTGCCAACTTTTAGCGCTTTGATCGCCAAAGTTACTTCCTCTACCGTAGGACTACTTTCCGCTCTACTCTCGACCATTGGTCTGTCTTCTTCGGTGCCCTGTTCGGGATTGAGCAATTCTGAAAAGTGCTCGCTCCATCTGCGTAAGATGTCCTCCTCATTGGAAAGAAGTGTACCGTCTTTGGATTTGACTCCTTCAACGATATTCAACTTTTTTCCTCTGAGTCGGCGGACGGTCTGCCAGAACATCTTATTTGCAGATCTGTGGTCACGTTCTAATTTCTCGCCAAACTCCTTCCAAGACTGTTTTTTCGCTGTTTTCACAGCTAATTTGCAAGTTCTTCGCGCCTCAGTGTACCGATTTCGAGAATCGGAGTTCCCCAAGTGAATCACCTTAAAGGCTCTCTTCTTCCCTCTGATGGCTTCTTGAACTCTGGGCGTTTTAAACCAAGCAGCTCTTTTCTCACCACCAGCCGCCACATCAAGCCGCTTCACTCCACAAACATCTCCCGCAGAAGCAATAGCCGCTGTCGAAAACAGTTGCCATTCTTCCTCTACAATTGATCAGTTGGAATTCGTTCAAACCTCTCAGATATTTGCCGCGCAAATGTCTCCGGTATCTCATCGTCCTGTAACCTCTCCCATCGTATGCGCGTAACCATCCTTGGTTTACGCTTTGGTAGGGGAGGCACTCTCTCGCTAAGATACAATTTGCACAGCACTAAGTGATGATCAGATGACAGTTCGGCCCCTCTCAATACGCGAACATCACAAACCATTCTCTTCAGACACGATGGTACCACAAAGAAATCGATCAGCGACTTCTGCTGAAGACTCTGACGGTACCAAGTGTATTTGTGAATGTCTTTGTGTGGAAAGATAGTGTTCATGATGGATAAGCCATTTTCACAACAAAAATCCAACAACTTCTCTCTGTTCGCGTTTTGATCAGGATCACCGTTCCTCCCAATCACACTCCCCCATGTCATAACATCTACACCCACATGAGCATTGAAGTCACCCATCAGGACAAAAGAATCCATATCTGCAACCTTTTCAAGGGCAACATCAATTTCATCTAAGAAAGCTGCGTACTCTGACTGAAGGTTCGGTGCATACACCTGCACCAATGCCAGAGTTGATCTTTCAAGCTTGAGCTTTAAGATCGCAACTCTCCCTCCTAATGGTATCCACTCCAATACTCTGTCTGTCAACCTGGGACTTGTGAGTATCCCCACTCCCGCCCGAGCAGACATTGACGGTGCGACTCCTGACAGGAAGAGCTTCCACCCATCCGAAAGGTCCACAGTTTTAGAACCTCTCTGCTTTGTTGAAGAGACGCCAACTATATCTAGGCGACTTTTAACAGCCTCCGCAACAAGCTCAAGATCCTTCCCTGTGAGCGATGAGACGTTCCATGTGCCTATCCTAAGTCGGTGCCGTTGTCGAAACTCAGAGAGTCCATCTGTGCCCCTATCGGTGCACAGCGCGCTCACCCCTTGACCACCGTAATGGTTCGCGAGACCATTGACAGCAAGCTCGTAGCCATTTCGGGTTTGACCCGGCCGGCTGCCGAGCGGGACAGGCCGATCACCAGACGCTCGCATACTGACACCCTTCAGGCCTGGCTCCAAAGGATGCCCTGGCTTACCAGGTTTGGCAATATCCGAGGCCTGTTTACGTCGTCTTGTCATCATGGGGTGTGCGCTTTGTTAGCCGTGACTGGATTGTATGGATGGGAATAACTATTTAAGTTACCCCATCCGTACATCCCAGCCACGTTGCCCTCCCCCCACCACGAGGAGGTCAGCTGCCAGGAGGACAGCTAACAATTTTCTAAATATTAATTTGTTATAATTTTATTGCAATATCAAGTTGTTTCAGTATTTATGGACTAGGAATATTTAAGTTCAAAAAAAAAAATCTCAGACTTGTATTTAATTAAGTTTTACTTTCAGTGCATTTAACAAAGTAGTATACATAGAAATGAGAATGGACTTCAAATGAATCCAAATAACTCCAAAAGACTTAAATTTCGCAAAAAGGTCTGAAAGTGAGTGGAAATGACTTAAAATGAACGGAAATGACTTAGAAAAATGCAATAGATGCAAATAGATTGCATTTTTGTCACTCCAGTTATTTGATTGGCGAAAACAATTGCCAGTGGATTAAATCTTTCGTAGTGAATTCTATTTCAATGAATTTCCAACATGATTTTTACATCTCTCATCTCCTGATGATCTCATGAAACTTTCTTTTTTTTTTTTTTGTTGCAGATTGCCTTTACCTCATTTGTTCTGTTCGTGATGATACAGTGAAGCTTGTAGATCTGCGTAAAAATCACATAATACAAGCCTTTTCGTAAGTTTGCCAGATGGAAACAAAACTTAAGTCCTTCTTTGACATACAATTTTTATTTTTGTTTAGCCATGAGTCATTTAAATTAAGCTGTGATTGGTCCAGGGCGGGTTTCAATTACAATGCAACGAAAATCGCATGCGGATCATCGGATGGAACGATATTCGTTTGGAATGTATCAACAAAGCATGCAACTACACTCAAAGGACATAATCCGTAAGTGTTGTTTTTGTTCGATCATTAGTTTGCTGTATATTTTGGTGATAGTGTTCTTATGTGCATGTACCTGGAGCTTTATGTGTTTTTAGCAATTTGTATTTGTTTTTTTTTTTTTTTTTTTTGTTTTTTTGTAGTTTGGTGTTATTTAAATTTTGTAAGGACTTTTTGGTGAAGAATTTTAAAGATTTTCAGATATAGTGCTGTAGCAAATCGTATGTATTCGTTACTTGGTAACAGGTATTCCATGAAGCCTGAAGTAACTTTCGCTACTCTCCAAAAAGTATCGTTACTTACAAGTCAAGGTTACTTTCCTATGATTTTGTTTGTGAATATAAATGGAACTTCATATCTGACAATTTCATATGCATGCGTCGTTTAACTTTGCATGGTACCCTTACTCTGACAACTGGCGAAGTTTCTCAGCCTGGAAGTTGAATTTGCCTGCTTCATTCTTTGCTTTGCGTCTTCCCAAAGAACGCTGTGACTTCTGTAGCAATTAATGAATTCCTCCAAAATTTCCTTTGGATAGGTAGGAGACATTATTTTAAAAATTGTCTTTCGAACCGATGCAAACTGGACATGTGAAAAATGCTGAACGATGGAATTTGCCTGTTCATTATCATATCCAATGCATCATTCTGTGTCATTCCAGCGAATCCACGAAAAATTTTAAGCCCCATCATTCCAATCGTCATTTTTCATTCCAAGCTACACACTGTCATTTTTACATTATTCCAGCAAGAATGTCATTTCAAAAATGACAGATAGTATGTAGCCTACTTTAGGTTTAATATCCCTGCTTCAAATGCATCCAACGATTTGCCTTCAGGAAGCCCATATTTGAATCCTTTGGATTATTCTTTATTGTCAGTGTTGAAAAGTATGGCATGTGACCCCACCGAAATTTTGTGAGCTTTAAAATTAACGTTGCCCATAACGCTAGATACCGTGCGTGCCAGTGTAGCCCAGTGGTCACAGCATTTGACGTCCTGCGTTAAAGCAAAAGTCGGTCACTTTGTATAAACCTCCTTTTTTAAATGCATAATTACATTTTTTTTATTTTTTTTATGTTTATTTGGACCTTTACCCTTCGGGCGATGAGTTTTCGCACTCTTGTCGGATATTCTCTTTGAGAGCTTCCAGTGTCTGTGGCTTGTTCTCATAGACCCCGAAAGAAGGAAGTCTGAAGCCGTTAAATCGGGCGATCTTGCTAGCCAGTGCAAATCGCCAAAACTAGACATTAGGCGACCCGGAAATGCATCCTCCAAAATGTCCATTGTCGCGCGAGTTGTCTGTGCGGTTGCACCGTCCTGTTGGAACCACATGTCCTCCAGTCCTAATTCATCAATTTGCTGCTATAAAATCTCGTTGATCATGGTTCTGTAACGCTAACCAGTCAGAGTAATCGTGTTGCCCACGGCGTTCAGCCACAGCGGCGATATTCTCGTCGGAACGAGCACTACGAGACCTTCCGGTGCTTCTTTTGTCACGTGTGATTCCAGTCTCTTCGAAGCGAGTGGCTTAACGCCTTAGTGTTTGACCAATTGGTGATTCACGTTGGAAATTCACTTCTTCTTCTTCTTCCTCCTTTTATCAGCGAGGCTATGATCCGAAAACAAGGGATCACAACCCTCCCACTTCACCGCATTTCTACTGATCCGCCTGTGGGGTTCGCCTATTTGACCTCAGAAAATATCGGCAGGCCTGCCGATTTTGGATCACTCGGTTACTGAGGCCAATGAAATGCCGATGTCGTCGCATTTGTCTGATCCAGGCGTTTATAGGCCTGCCTTTCCTACATCGCGATGTCTTTGGAACGTGCATTGATATTGCCTTTTTAACAGGGTTCAAATGATCTCTTCTTTGAACGTGGCAATACCAACTGAGCCGGTCACGCTCTATTTTTTGTACGATGGTTTCCTTGATGTGAAAGCTTCCACGGATCTTCGAACTTCTTATTCGATCAAGCTTTGTCACTCCTGCTGTCATGCGAAGCATCTTCATCTCAGCTGCCGTTAATTTACTCTCATACTTTTTGTACATCGTCCAACATTGTGAACCGTATGTGAGCGCTGGACGTACAACTGCGGTGTAGAGCCTTCTTTTCAACTTAGGGGGCATTTTTCTGTCACAAAAGATAGCGGAATTTTCTCGCCACTTCATCCACCCTACGCTTACACGATGATTGATGTCGTTATCACAAGTTGCTTTGCTATTGATCATAGATCCCAGATATTTGAACTTTTCGCACTTGGGAAGCACTGTTCCATTCAAATAAATGTCTGGAATAGGCCTGAGTGGATCAGAGAACGGGCAGCACAAGTACTCTGTCTTTTTTGAACTAATGCGATACCCATTTCCCTCCAAAACGTCCACCCACACATCAAGTGCTCGTTGCAGGGATGTAGGATCCTCACTTATGATGGCTCCATCGTCAGCAAAGAATAACTGATGTACCTTGGGGTCCATCACTTTACCTTCAAGCAGATAATCAAGGACTGTAATAAAGAGCAAAGGACTTAAAACGCTTCCCTGGTGTACCCCGACTTTGATTGGGAACTCTTCGGTTACTCCAGCGGGGCATCTTACTTTTGTCTTTGCTCCTTCGTACATGTCCATAATCATCTGTACATTTTTCTTTCTGGGACCCCTCGATGTCTTAGCGCTACCCATATCAGATGTCGTGGTTGTCTGTCGAATGCCTTTTCAAAGTCAACCAATACAATATGCAAATCCCTCAAGGAATCACGATGTTTTTCCATTATGATCCTTATACTTTGGATTGCATCTGTGGTTGATTTACCCGAGACAAACCCGCACTGATCATCAGATAGCCGTATTATTTTTCGCAGTCGGCCACCTAATACCAGCTCAACGATCTTCATGGTGTGTGACATCAGCTTGATCGAACGGTAGTTATCACAGTTTCGCGTATCACCCTTCCCTTTGTATACAGGGAGAAGGTAACTTTCCCTCCATTGATTCGGCATTGGGTCACCTCTCACGAATTTGGAGATGAGAATTCTGAGCCATCTGAACCCGATGTCTCCCATCTTTTCAGAACTCAGAGGGTATCTCGTCTGGCCCAACCGCTTTTCGTTTTTTGGAGTATTTGACCGCCTTACTAACTTCTTCGACTGTAATGTCGGGTATTTCTTCACAGTTAAGGGTGGCTCTTGGAAAGTATAGCCGGGGAAACTGTTCATTCAAAAGCTCTTCACAATACTGCCGCCACCTCTGCAGAATTTTGTCGTCATCCACAAGAAGCTGGCCATGAGCATTGCTAATGAACTTTGGCGAACGAATCTCCTGAGCATTCTTCCTTCTTTGGGCGGCTATTTTGAAGATAGTGACACTCTTGTTCATATTGTGTCTTCGCAGCTCCTGGATAGCCTGGTTTGCATCAGCAACCGGGGAAAATATTTTCTCCAGCTCCCGATACAGGCCCTCCGTACTCTCTGCTTAAAGCTGAGCGCACTTCTTCTTCGCTTTTTTCTTGCAGCATCTGTATTCCATTTCGAGGCGAGCTTTTTCGTCACTATTATTAGAGGGGCACTTTGACCAAGCTTTGAAATTCGCTTTCTTCTCATTTATCACTTTCTTGGCTTCATTACTCCACCACCATGTTTCTTTGGCGTGTTGATGGTGGCCTTTTGAAGCTCCTAGCAATGATTTGGCTTTCTTTAAGCAAGTTCGCTGTAGGGAATCCCACATATTTTGTGCTCTGCACTCTTCATCCTCAGCTCCGTTGATGGTGTGAGAGAGGTAATTTTTCATTACGAAAACAAATGGAAAACGTTGGAAATTCACGTTGCGCCAATATCACTGACGAATTATTCCGTAAAAAAATAGTCACGACTATATTCCGGGATCTTGAGGAGTATAACGTTGCATGACTTATCGACGTGTATTCTGCATCTGCTTAATTTACAAATATCAAAACAAAACTGACAGTTGCCGCCATTTGCAAAAGTTATAGCATCTTCCGATAGAGTGATACATTTTGGGCAACCTTGTATATATTCAGTCATGCCTTGTGCCCTTTGACTTCGTTTCAGAAAATGTATGCAACATCTCGCCACTCAGAAAAAATAACTTTAGGGCTGCAGCTTACAAGTCATCTCTGACGCAAATGATAGTTCAAGTGCAGCCTATCCACTTTTTATCCCATCCAACCGTTGAACCATCTCTACTTTCTGCTCTTTTTTATACGAGTAATTTACGCGCACTCAAGGGGTTATGATGAATGCCTTTAAAAATATTTACACACAGTGCGGGTGTTGGAAAGAATAGAAAGAGATTGAGAGAGGGCGAGAGAGAAAGGTTGGTGTAGTGGTTTTGCAGCTCAGATGTTATGTTTCAGAAAAACTTCAGGGGTGTCGTCCATATAACTGAGAAGATTTTTGTCTTTGCTTCTGATTCACAGTATTTTTTCCTGATGTCATATCAATCACCCAGCAGAGCGAACAATTTTTCTAGCCATATGACCAACCTATTGCTAGTGTTATGCCTTCGCAATAGTGTTCACACAAGCTTTCACAATTGATCGGACTGACATGAGAAATAATCAAATGCTTGCTGAGAATTCAAACCATGAACCATTGGCGTGGCAATTGATGACGTTACCACAACCATCCCTGCTGATTTTTGGCTGGCGCTACAGTTCGGGATGAACCTAAGCCTCCACCTAGGACCATCCGCTTCCATCCACTCTACATGACCTCCCTCTCGCCCTTTTGAGCTTATGATGAATGAGTTTACTTTTGAGGATATTTTCACAATCTACCACCTTTTACCAATTAATAGTGACTTCCGAACAATCCTGTGCATATTACTTTCCCTACATTTCGCTTCCATTTTTAAATATTAGTAAAAAGTTTACCCCCGTACTAACCTTGTCTTGTCGATTATGTCTAAAAACTTTAATTTTTCTTTTGCATTATTTTTATTTTTTTTTGCTTTTATATCTTATTATTTTTTGCTTTTTTGGTTTCTTTTTTGCTTCTCTCTTCCGCAATTGAACTGCTTTGTCCTAACCAGAGGTTCGGGTTATTCTTTTCTTCACAGTTGTGCCGTAACTGCAGTGTCTTGGTGTCCAACAAGTGGAGAATTAGCGTCTGTCGGGAAGAGTCGACGTTGTATAATATGGAGTGACGCGTAGCCCACAATGCTTCGTCAGATCACAATCAAACTACTACGCATTCACATTACTTTTTAGGTTCTCGTAAAACACGACCACAGTTCGGAGTCGGGAGGTATAAACACCCGCGAAAAAATAAAATCAAAAATCCTCTAATATTCTTTTTATTTACTTTCTAGGTTTTTTTTGTTTTAAGTTTAAAATAGTGATAATTTTCTTCTCCGTCATTTTTACAAAAAAACATGGTAAAACAAATAAAATTAAAAGAAAAAAAAAATTAATATTCATAGCGCTTAAGATTTTCTCTTTTCCTATATAATTATATATATATTTTTTAAATATTTTTAAGGAGAAATAAAATTTACTAATGCAATATGATCTTTTTCTCTTGTAAAACACTTGGGTATGTATTTTTTTTTTTTTTTAATAAAACAAGAATAGTCAATAAAAACTTCAATGCATACAGAATTAAGTTTGCCGAACAGTACTCTCAATGTATCTCTCTCTGTCTAATATTTGATATGTACGGAATAATAATGTAATTTTTTTTGTATTAAAAAAAAGTATTTATGTTTGAAGGGGAGTTTCTGTTCCATTGATGACCTCGAAAGAGTTTAAAAATATATTTGTTATGTTTGAAAAAAAAAAAAACTTCGTAAGGAAAAATATAACTCCATCAAAAAGCTGCTGACAATTTGTATTAAAAAATTTATATAAATTTCTATATAATGAATTGTATATTGTTCACATTTGTAATTGAGAATTTAACATTGAAATTTATTAAAAACATATAAAAATAAATAAAGCGATATTCAAGGACGTGTATATTTTTTATTTGTCATTTGCCATTTTATTATTTCAGCCAAATTTAACATAGTTTGTTTTTAACGTCAACAATTTACAGATATAGTATCATTCTACCTTACTACTGGAAATATTATATAACAATGCCAAACTATACGGCCTATTCTATGTCATCGACTTAGACAGAAGAGTTCATATACAGCGATTAAAATGGCTGGGTCATGTAGAGCGGATGGAGCCCAACGTCCCAGCCCAGAAAATCTTCGAATCCACCCTGGATGGACGGCGCGCAGTAAAGAACGACATGGCGGTAGGTGGCGCAAACAAGTGGAGGTAGACCTCAATCAACTTGTAGTGTGCATCAGGAGGCAGTTGGCTCGTAACTGGGCTGGCTGGAGAGGTTTGCTGGTTGAGACCCAGGTCCACCCCGGACTGTAGCGCCGCCTTAGTAAGTGAATCTGAGCAAAAATTATTTTATAATTATAACCGATACCATCAGCGACCAGTGTCTCCTAAAGAAGGTTTTCAACGAACTCAATATACCATTTGTACCCTATTTGTAAACTATGGCTAGGAAGCGACGAAATCATTCTCTACCCAGCAATTTATAGAGGCTGTGAAGTAGCTAAAGAGTTGCAAAAACGGAGAGATGCGCTCCTTAAGCCCATATATGCAAAATCAAAACTACAAACTAAGCCAAAGCGTAAGATAGCGCAGGATAAAGAAGGCAAAATAAAACTACCGTGTTCAGAGCACAAAAATGTGAGGGAAAGAGTGACAACAGAAAAGCTCTCGACCTTTGTTCTTAAAAGAAACGGTACTGAAAAGTTACCATTGGAAAAGCCACCGGGTAATAACCCTCTGACAGCTGGAGTGCAGACTTACACTCAGGCCGCTGCAAAACGTTGAAATTTCGGCGGACCCTGTCTCGTGCTTTCTCAGTTATTCTCGCTAGGCTGGTTAAACTCGAAAATAATTCACGAAAAACACATACCTACTTCAACTAGAAATGAAAAACGATTATCACCCCTATTATGGTTGGTGAATCAAACGTTCGACTCAAGTCGCACTGTCAGCGAATTGCTTCTGTTGTGGTATTGCTGTTAGCAAACATTTTCATCCGAATAAAGAATAAAGGGCCATTCACAGCTCAGCGACCTGCGAATGCCCAAACTGCGAACAAACCGTTTTTAGCATATTTATAAGGACGCCATGGGCAATTTTACTATTTAAAAAGAACGGACCTTAACTTATCTATCGATTAATATATAAAAAGTTAAATTGTAATTAGTTTCTGCGAAGAAATTAACAATTCGCCGATTTTTCCGCAAATAAGCGAATGATGTTTGCGAACTGTCAACTTTTATTCACATTCCACACATGTAGGACGTAATCCACATTCCCGCGACCAAAACATTCGCGAGAGTTTAACCTCACAATTCTGTTGTTTTGTTCTTCGTGGGTAGGATCGTGGTTGAATTTATCGAACGAAGGTAAGATATAACCTTCTCAATGAAAGTACGCTGTGTATTTATACATTTTTCACGTTTAGGCAATTAGTTACAAAATGAATGACAACAGAAATTCGCGGACTGCAGCGACCAGATAAAAAGTAGCTGTGAAAGAAATGTCAAAATTTGCGAATATTCGCTTATTCGCATTCGCAGGTCGCTGAGCTGTAAATCGACCTTAAGTGCTGACAAGGGAAAAAACAATTAAATGTTATCTGTGAAGTGTATAAAGGGACAGAAGTAATTCACCGGGAGGTTCGACTTGAGTCGATCGTTCGATTCGCTAACCATATTTAAAATATGTACTTGGAATGCGAACGGACTTTTTCAAAAACTTGACGAATTGGAAATATTCATGCGTGAAAAAGATATTGATATTTGCTTGATATCTGAAACCCACGTAAAAAACGAATCGCATTTAAAAATAATAGGCTATAATGATCACCACGCTTGCCACCCTTCGGGAAAAGCGAGAGGCGGATCATTCTTGTTTATTAAGGACTGAATCGAACAATCCGAAGACCTAAAGATAGAGTTTGAAACTTTGCAACTGTGCGCGATTCGAGTTAAAAATAGTCAGCGTACTCTTAAAATCTCGTCTATACCCTGTTCACCGCGTTCCGCGGTTGAAAAAAAGTGATTTTACTAACTTGCTTGAATCGCTTGAATCGCGAAATATACGTTCTGGGGCTCAAGATACAGCTCGTAAAAAGGTAGAATGCTCTATGGGGCAGGTATGGAGTACAGTTGCTATTTCCATTTGACGGGTAAACAGACTTATTGGCAAACTGATACTTCGAAATACCTGACCTGATTGATTTTTTCGTTGTGAAAGGAATATCTACTAACCACATAAAAGTTAAAGAGAGCTTTGATCAGTCATTCCCCAGTTATTTTGACATTGAGCGGAAAACTAATCTATAACCTAGAGCCAGCGAGATTAACTAGTAGAAAACTAACTGGGAAGGCTTTAGGAACGAAATTGAAGATAATGTTGAACTGAGCGTTCCACCTACAACACCCTATGTACTTGAGGTTGAAGTTAATCGCTTCGTTGAAATCGTACAGCTCGCCTCTTGGAATAATACGCCCAATCCAAGGAAAACGCCGGACAAATACGGTGAACGATATCCTCCGGAACTAATAGAATTGGTCAAGGAAAAAAGAAAAGGACGTAAAAAATGGTAACAGAGTCGGGCTACGCAACACAAAGCACACTTTAATCGTCTTTGAAATTCGTTGAAGAAGACTAGCAAGGATTATAAGAATCCGAATCCGCCGAACCTCCCGGCGAATTACTTCTGTTGCTTTATACACTTCACAGATGACATTTAATTGTTTTTTCCTTATTCTTTATTCGAATGAAAATGTTTGCTAACAGCAATACCACGACAGAAGCAATTCGCTGACAGTTCGACTTGAGTCGAACGTTCGATTCGCTAACCATAATAGGGGTGTAAATTAATTGAAAATGAATAGGTAAGGGAAGATAAAGAAAAAGCGGACGTCTTTGCGACCCACCTGAAAGAAACCTTTAAACCGTACGATGGTCAAGTGGTTTACGACAACATCAATAGGCCGGATTTACCATCTGACGATTTAACACTCACTAGTGCAACGCTAAAGGAACTCAAACTTGAGATCGGGAATCTAAGAAAGCTCATGGTTATGATTTGATCACCGCAGAAATTCTCACAGTTTTACTTAGAAAAGCATTGATTAAGCTTCTCCATATTGTAAATGCTGCACTCAGATTGAATTAAACACTTGCCGAGCCAATTGACAGTTGCAGAAGTCATTACGGTTTTAAAACCAGGCTAACCGCCAAATGAGGTAAAATCGTATAGATCAACTTCGCTTCTTCCAGTCATGACCAAAATCTTCGAGAGGATATTACTAAGGCGTCTCCAACCGGTTATAGAAGAAAATAATTTTATCCCTGACCACCAGTTTGGGTTCAGAAGTAAGACTTCGACGATTGACCAGGTCCATAGAATTATTAACGAGAAAGCACAAAAGGATATGCTTAAAGGTATAATATTTCTTGATGTCTCGCAAGCCTTTGATAAGGTGTGGCATGATGGCTTGAAATGCAAACTACGACAAGTTCTCCCTGTATGCTTGTATGATATTCTAGACTCATATCTCGGGAATAGACTCTTTCGCGTTAGACATGGAATCGAGTAGATCAACTTTTAAATATGGAGCATAGGGTGCTTGAAAATATAAATGAATTAAATGATTATGAACTTTCTTTTAATTTAAACTGTTCATGTTTATACCTCAATATTAGATCAATTAGGAAAAATTGGAACAATTTTATAGCAAACCTAAATAAAATAATTCATGAGATTAAAATTATCATACTGGTAGAAATAAATATTAAGGATTATGAAAATAATTTTTATCATATAAATGGATTTCAAGCTGAATTTTTAAATAGACCAACAAAGAGAGGAGCTGGAGTAGCATTATTTATAAAAGATACATTTAGAGCAGAAAAAATTATTGTGGAAAACAGATTCTATGAAAACATCCAAATAGAGGTTAAAAGTCACTCAGACGATTTTTTTATTATTGCGTTATACCGCCCACCAGGATTCAACGTACCTAAATTTATAGAGGAATTTGAAAGCCAAATTGACAAAATCGATGCAAGAAAAAAGTTAATCATAGTAGGTAATATGAATATTGATCTCAATAAACGGGACAGTAATTTAGTCAATATCAATGTGAATATGTACGCTTCTAAAGGATTGACTAATATTATAAAAGCATGTACAAGAGTCGATTTGCGAAAAAGAAGTAAAACAAGAATAGATCATTGCCTTGCTCATATGAGAGACGAAAAGATATACGCCACAGTAGTTGAAACCAACATATCAGATCATTAAAAATTAAATTTCGTTTTCATTGAAAACGGGATAATCTGCTCATTCAATAAAGTCCAATCATAGAAAAACCCTAAAAGGGGATTTCTGGGAAAAAAGTACCTTTACATTTTTTTTAATATCTCATAAACTAAGAAAGGTTTTTATATGGGGCTTCGGTATTTAATTAAGAATTGATAAGAGTATTGAAAAATAAAAATATCAGTGGCAGTTAATAACGCAAAATTTTTAAAAAAATCAACTTGGCAAAAAAAAATTAAAATATTTTTCAGAAATTTTTACTGAAATTTAATTTTCCAAAAAGTATTCACTGTAACAACTTGATTTAAAAAGCAGATAAAAGAATGGAATATTGGCTTTCAAAAAAGCTATAGCACATTATTATATGTGTATCCGTTGATTTTTAATATTTTTTTTTTCATTTGAAGTCAATTTTTTACAAAATTGCCCCTCCCGCCTAACCGGGGGGAGATAGACCCCCCCTCCCATACAAATTTTTTCTTGTCTCGATCCAACCTATCCGTCCTAGGCTTTTGTCGCATCTTATGCAAATCACCCTGTATATTGTTCTGCGGGATTTTGGGTAATGATATTAATGATACTAAAGATCAAACAATTTGATGTTTTGTAAACGATAACCTTGTAAGCTCACGCATACGAAGTGTTATTTGGAACACTGTTATGGAAAATTTCAATAATGCAAATGATCTGTATGGAGAATTCAGTAAGGTTTTTAAGATGGCATATAAAAATTCAACACAGAAAGCCAAAATAAAAAAGCGACATGTGACAAACTTCTGGGTAGATCAAGAAATATGGTACGTCAACTGTGCAAGAAAAGGGATATTCTATACAAGCGATGGAAAAATAATAGGACGTGCATACAATACGAAGTTGAATACAAAAGTTACCGAAATTTCGTTAACAAAAGAATTGAAAAAACCAAACTACATTTTTACCGGCACAAATTTTCCGAATTCCGAATGGATCCAAAAAAGACGTGGGGTTAAATCAATGAAATAATAGGAAGAACGACTAAAAATCTGGATGAAATTATACAAACTAATTTCGGTATGGAAAGCAGTGTTATCAGGCTAACTAAAAAATTCGCCTCTAGTTTCATAGAAAATGTTGTACATACCATATGTACATGCAGCATAAAGACATATCATACAGAAGTACGGAGTACGGAGCAATCCATCTATGTACAACCGGTCACAAGGGAAGAAATCCTGAAGACTTGCTTGAACCTGAAAACTAACAAATCGCCAGGAGTGGATGGAATTCGGGCAAAAGATCTTAAATCAAATGCAGAAACTCTAACGCGGATACTAGAACGCATTGTCAACTTAAGCTTGGAGCAGTCATGTGTTCCAGAAGACATCAAAGTAGCAATAGTACGACCAATTTATAAGGCTGGGACGAAATCAGACGTCCTCAATTATAGACCCATCTCAGTCCTCCCTGCTATTGATAAAATACTCGAACAAGTAATGGCAGATCGGCTTCAAAATTATACTGACAAATATAACATCATAAACAAAAACCAATATGGCTTTATAAAAAATAAAAACACAAGTAAACTTCTTGCGGAATTCGCCAACTTAATTAATGTCAATCTCAATAAAAACTACCATAGTCTCGTAATTTCCATCGACTTTAAAAAGGCTTTCGACACTTTAAGACATGAGAAAATGTTCGAAATGCTAGAGAAAATTGGGATCCGAGGGCATATTTTGGAATGCTTCAAAAGCTACTTGAAAAACAGAGGAATGAAAGTTAAAGTCTTAAACACATATAGCCAAGAAAAATATATCAAATACGGGGTTCCCCAAGGCTCTATACTGGGACCTTTACTCTTTATTATATATGTAATTCAAATACTTACTGTGCTACAAAATAATGTTGGATTTGCTTTTGCGTATGATACAGCGATAGTAGTCAGCCACAGGGATTTACCAACGGCGACCACCATCATGCAAGTCGAGTTTGACTCTATAGTACGATGGTGTCACGATTTCGCACTATTCATAAGCTCTAAAAAAACAAAGTTAATGCACATCAGACCAACGCATGTATTAAAAACCAAAATTTACATCAAATGCCATGAAACAACACGCCTGCATCACAATGCCGACAAGGCAAGTCTAAACTACGACGATAGCTGTATTGAAAATGTACAACATCTCAAATATCTCGATGTGGAAGTTGACTGCTTTTTCAAATGGGATTTACATATAGCGCAGCTATGTAAAAGACTTCGGAAAGCTGTGTATGCTTACACTGTCCTTAAATAAGTTTATTTTGCATTGGTGGAGTCGATATTAAGGTATGAAATATTAGCGTGGGGAAATACTACGCGAAGTTACTTGCAAGATTTACAAAAAATGCAAAACCGAATTGTAAAAATATTAATCAGAGCCAAACATGGAAGAAACTGGCAAGCTAACATCAATCAGCGAAGAACATATGCAGAGCTTGGCTTATTAAGCGTACCTCAACTTTTCGAACTAAACATTCTCGAAGAATACTACTACGACCAACACTACCAGCGTCCAATCGATCACGAAGTCAACACTAGAAGAAGAGCACACGGTTTCCTGCAGATGCCAAGATTCAGAAACTCATATGGCAGACAACAATTATCGGTCATCGTTCCAAATGTTTTCAACCGCCTTAATGTTTCAACTACTAAACATCGCTACAATGTCCTAAGGAAGAAACTACTAAAGAACTGCCTACTACGTCAACCATAAAATGCTAGAAGAAGAAAAAGAAAAATGAATTCATTGATATGTGTATACTTTATGTATCAAGATGTATTAAATTAACTCTTAACTCTCTCTCAAGAATACTTAAGATTAAATACACAACTATTGTAAAAACAATCTTCTGCAGAAAAGCCTAACAGGGCTTCGCAGATTCTTTTTGTAATTAATGAATTTTTAAAAGCCGAATAAAAATTGAATTGAAATTGAATTGAATACTTCGAGCTCAAAGGAATTTCGGCCGGCGTACCGCAAAGAAGCGTTCTTGATATCTTGATATCTCTATATACTCGTGATATACCGAAAGAAGATGGCACTATCCTTGCTAAGTTTGTCGATGACCCCGCTATCTTAGCAGTTCGCAAAACAATCGAAGAAACGACTGCAAAACTGCAAAATGCGCTGAATAATGTAAATGAATGGACCAGGGACTGGTGGATCGCCCTCAACGAATCTAAATCTGTTCACTTGAATTACACTTACAAGAAAACGAATGACTTGCCAATTTTCTTAAACTCGGCCCGAATACCTTTTGCAAACGAGGCCAAATACTTGGGAATGACACTCGACACTTCGCACGTGAAAATGAAACGTAAAGAACTCGAAATCAAATATAGATAAATGTACTGGTTACTCGGAAATCATTCCCTGCTCAGTATTGAGAATAAACTGCTTTTATACAAGCAAGTGCTAAAGCCGGTGTGGACCAACGGTATACAACTTTGGGGTTGTACCAAGAAAACAAATGCCAATATTTTACAAACTTTTCAAAATAAAGTGCTAAGAGAAATTGTCCAAGCACTGTGGTATAGTAAAAACGGCGATATCCACAGTGATCTCCGAATTCCGACAATCGAAGATGAAACTAGAAGCTTCGCGAGGAAGCATAGAAACCGACTAATCGGACATATCAACAATACAGTCTTACAAATTTTGGATGAGAGCAGTTTATTACGCCGACTACAAAGGACGAAACCTTTCGACTTGGCGAGATAAGGATTAGCTGCGTTTAGATTGCGGAACATGCGGGATCTTGCAATGGAAAGTAACCTGCCAAACGTTATTATTTCGTGATAGAAAAATTGCTTGATACTCGTAAGTTATTCCTTAGTTGCAATATCTAACAAATTTATATCGAAAGGTTGTGTTTTTTGGTCAATAAGAATCTAACACTACTATGAGCACGCGCTTGCTATTCTCATAGTGTCCATGAAAGATGTTCACCTATCCTCAAAAAAAAAACAAATTCTCTATGTAATTACAGAATGCCAGCTCTTATCTTAGTAAGAAGGCGAATTCATTTTACCGAGCTGCTGTATTGCGATACGCCCAGAGAAGCTAATAAACTTCCTAACAGCCTATGTAGTGAAGAATATCCTCTAAAATCCAATGGGTTGGCACCGCAGTGCTAGAGCGATTCCTCTGCTCCAAAAACAAAGATTGATCAAAAGCTCGAGATCGATAACTTCCAAGTAAAAACCATTTGCCCATGTAAGTGGAATAGTTCAACCGGTGAATGGTAGTTTATCACTCCACATGCCCGGCACAAATGTTACAAGTTCCTTTCATGTATTTTATGAACTAATTAAGACCATTTCCAGCTTCCTTTCCACAATATCCGGATTCCAGTAGTCATCCAGTTGAAATTTAGGCAAAATTAAAATAATATCGGATCTGCCTTGTGTGCAAATTAAGGAATTTGCGAAAAATTACGTTGCGTAGTCCTCGTTTGGTATTTTACGGATAACGTGTGACCTATTTATCTATGAACATACGAGTATATGATGAGATGAGATTCTTTCAGAGGAAGGGGACGCAAATATAAAATGTCACGGAAAAAATTCACTTGCAGCCAATTTATCCACCACGTCTCAAGAATCTTCTCAAAACAATGCATTATTGTCTACACAACATTACGAGACCGTATAGAATAGACATTTCAACTTATAATTCATTCAAATAGTATATTTCTTTAGGAAATGGCGAACAACAAGCCAACGGCATATGCCACTAATGTCGCATTCATTTGATGAAGATAACCCAGTTTGCAGACTCTGTTTTTCTTAGTCAACACTGTTTATATTAGATCTACATATTTCCCACTTCTCCATAAGCATACAACTCGGGGTAGCCGTTCGCCTCTCCAATTCTCAAACGATTCTTCTGAGTGCGCTCCTCTAAGAGCTTCTCATTGACCAACTGCTTGGGAAAACCGTTTAAGAGAGTTCTACCATTTCGCGCAAACAAACCGCGCACACATTGTCCATTCATAGGATAGAATGAATATATAGCCACAGTGATGCTGCTCATGTGGCGCGCACAGCTAACCTATTATTGTAAAGCATCTCTTATCTGTCAGATACGTCAACAAGGTCATGACGACGCTGCTAACACTGGCACCGCTGCCGCCACTACCGTTGAGAGTCTATCATTTGATAGCCCACTACAGTGCATATATGTACATATGCCATGCCAGATCACTCGATTAACCGTTTTATTTGCAAAAGGTGTCATTAACACTTAAAGTTGGCAGCCAACTGACTTAGGGAGATCTCATAGTGTACACACGATCGCACTGATCATAGCGATCTCACTTGCTGCTTGATAGAGAAGGGAATAAAAAAAATATTACGCGCGGAGTCGTCAAGTGAACAGCACCAGTCTCTGGCCTCCCCTCGTCATTCACTAGACAGTGAAGATTGATTGAATGACTCTTCAGTAGATTTGTGCCTGGAGCTTGCCGCAATAGCGAGGCAAACAATTAAGCAGGCTAAATAGCTTACTGACTTTTCGGAGTTTTTTTTTTTACGAATACACTCGATTTTGGCCACTAAAGCTTGCTTACGTAAAGCGGTGGAAATTGAAAATTAATCATGGGTATGAATTGGTCTGCGACTGTTTGTAGGTTCAAGGTCTGTGTGCATAGAATGTGAGGCTAATAGCCTTATAATCGTCTTGTTAAGGCGATTTAAACATGATTTATAACTTAAATGGCTTCGAATCAGATTGTGTGATTTCGTTTTTCTGCTTTAGGAACTTTTACTTTTGCAGCTGCGATTTTGCGAAGATTTTGGGAACAATATTGTGGAAGGTTTCGAATTTTATATTTATATGCTCATCTGTAAGCCTCACTGAATCAAAAATGTAGCCTTCCTGTATCCGCAATGCATCCTCATTGCATCCGCATTTCATCCCCACTGCATAGTCGTTGCATCCGTACTACAACAGCCTCACTGCAGTCACATGCTGTATGCGTTCATACACGTATAAGAGCACCATTCCCATGAACCCTAACACCTATCATCTTCAGAGATGCATCCGTACTGCATTTCAAGTACACCCGCAGTGTAGCCCCACTGTAGCCACACTGCAGATTCACCGCATCTGCACTACATCCACACTGTATCTTCAATGCAGATTCACTGCATCTGAACTGCAGATTCACATTAGCCTTACTGCAAACAGAACGCAGCCCCGCAAGCTTATAGCACTTCGGATGAAGTAATCGAGAGATGTCAAATCGCGCGATCTTGGAGACAGATCAATTTCGCAAAATAAGCTTATCGCTGAATTGTGATTAAATATACATATGTATGTCGATTGTTTTGAATAATGTTAGGCACATATCGCTATCATATTGAAATCACATCCCATTGACCATGGTTTGACTACGATATCCATTGACCGTAAGGCAAGCTCCGGCCTCATTTTTGAAGGAATAAGGCATGGTGATGCCATCAGTGCGGAAACCGCACCAAATTCTGGAGATAATGTGGTCTGTACCATCGGTCTCATTCCATATGCGAACATTTTGCTTATTAACAAATCCGTAAAAAATTATCCTCATCGCTGAACACGATTTTGCGATAAAACGGGTCAAGTTGCAACTGCTCTAGAGCCCAATCAGCGAATAAAGAGCTAGATGATGGTCTCGTACCTGAATTCCTGCGTCAAGTGGATATGATACGGATTGATAGCTTGCAAGTATGAACGATCACTTACTTACTTAGGTGGCTTTCCGCCCATTGAGCACAATGGCTGTTCGGTACGAACTCTGCATCGGTCTCAACCGGGGACACAAAACAACCAAAATAAAGAATGTTTAGTACACCAGCGACAAGAAGGTCAAGGGTCTACGTGGTTCCTGTCTAAAGAACAATCAGACTCACCACACCAGATTCATGAAGGATCTCGTCCGCGAGATTGTTGGTCATGCTCCGTACGAGAAAAGAACCATGGAATTGTTGAAGGTGTCGGAGGATAAGTGTGCTTTGAAGTTCCTGAAGCGACGATTGGGAACACATATTCGCACTAAGAGGAAGCGTGAAGATCTTTCCAACATCCTCACCCAAATGAGGAAAGCCTAAGACCCGTTAAAGCCATCCGAGGTGGACCTGGGCCTGACAGAGGAATATGGGTCATCGTCGCTGTTAAGCAGTCTGCAGAAGTGTTCCTTCCATATACTCAGCTCCGACTGCGATTCTACTACTATATTACCATTTACGACCCTGCAGACGAAGTTCAACCTAATTTAAACTGCAGACAACACCGTTGACCGTCACCGTCCGCTGCCATCTGGATCAAGAAGTGCTGTAGTGAAAAACACTCGTTCCCCCTCTCTTGTCTGTTGCCCTCAAAATCGTTCAAAGGGGTTGGTTAAATAATCGGCGATCAAGGTACTAGCCACCCAGCGGTAACCAACGTGAAGGTGGAGTGTGAGAGTTGGTATGCCTAGCCTAAGTGAAAACTTTACGTATTCATCTAATCGCATGCTGGGGGTCATAAGATCACGAAGTTTCGCGAATTGATGACCGATTTTCAAAATAAATTTGGATGGCTTGGTAGCGTTGTTAAAGAGTGAGTCAATTCATGATGATTTGTCAGACTATATTGATCATAAACCTCAAATCAAAACCATCAGAATAACATCTCGGTTTGACAGTTATCCCCAATGCTAGTTCTATCCACGCACAAAAAAACATGAATCAAGTTAATCTCAACTTCCGGAACCGCAAAGATGAAAATATTATTCCCCAGATAAGTTGTGTACCTAAAACGTTTTCTTCAGGTTTGGCAGCACAACATTCTAACGTAACGTGTGCCCGTGAGAAATAATTAATCTACGTAGTTACATAAAATAAAAAAATAACAATGAATCATAGTTTTAACATCTTTCTTGGTGAATATAGTTGTAATTCCCCAACCTGTCATGTCCATCTATTCAATTAAAAAAGAAACACGCGACCGAAATGTTGATGTCCCACTCTTTTGACGACTGACTGCCGTTGTTCGTGTGGCATTTCCAACACGGCGCCTTTCATCTAACCACTAATCACAACACTTCTCAGGTATGTACTCGTAGTGTAATTATTGCTCCCGAAAAATGCACGTCTTTTGACCACTTAATTAGCCAGTAGCCACTACAAAGGTGGTTAACTCTCATTGTTGATTGACACTTGGGTGTAATTTCAATCCAGGCGCACCCTCGTTCTTTTACTTTTACTGCGGCATCTTCAAAATCCGGATGCACCCATAAAGCCGCTCATTTTTATGACGAGCTTATAACATGCGACCCTATTGACCAATTAATACGTCGTCCCAGAGTACCGACACCATTTCGTGCCCTTAATTGACCTGCATCCCACTTTTAACTCTAAACAGGTGAGATCTTGTAACCCCTTCAAACATACATATATCCATGTCTATAGATTAATCCGAAACCTCAAGTGGTGGTTCAACAGAAAACATCTCATCCACACTCCTGCAGTACGGTGGATCGCTTGTTTTAATTGCGCTCATTCCGTAAGAGAATCGTGATCAATTCAACCTAGCAGTTCGATGATTTGCTGAGTGAGTGCCGCAACAATATATCGGTCTTCGCCACTTGTCGAAGCCTCATATTGATCATAGTCCAATTGTAGGTATTTTGGTTCATCTGCTCAAGAGGAGTGAAAAAAAAAATGCGACTCATCTGCACTTAGTGCGATATTAATGCATTTTTAGTAGCCGCGGCAGGTAAAGGTGGTGCAACATTGGAAATATAGTATTCATCTGCCATTGTTGAACAATGGGGAATCCTTTTGTTCAAGCATCGTGATTGCAGGTCACACTCCAGAGCATGCACTTAGATATGAACAGCATTGAGTGAATGATGACTTCATAGTTCAATTTCAAGGCTGCATCCAACCAACTCGATACAATGTAAAGGAGGGCGTTGCAGGAATTAGGAAAAGCACCAAGGATACTCCCAGGTGAAGAGATAATTTATATCCGCGTCGATTAAACTGCTCCGTGCAATCGTTTACCTTACGCCGACCTCCGACGTAGCTGGAAATAAATCTGCATCTTTAGCACTTTCACCTAGGAACAAAGTGCGCGATCCTTAAGATACGGTTATAAATCAACTATCAATACCACCGCCTATTGGTGATGCCGTTTCCATTGACTCAACTCTCATCATAGCGGCTGTCCAATTATGAAATTACAGTCTATTGCTAATTCTAACAACGTCGGATGGTTTTCGGTTCAGCTAACACAGCGGCGCGGCGGCGGGCACAGACGCCTAATAACTTTCCCGGCTGTTATTGCTAAATCCATCAGATGTCATGGGCCACAGAAAGAGGGTTCATCGTCTCCCACTGTGCTGCTAGTTGGCTGCTGTATTATGTGTGGGAAGATAAATCAACGCTTTCAACGGTTCAGGTGGTCGTTGTCTAAAAGAGGATTTTCCCGACTAGTGAATTTTAATTGGGAAATGTTTATGATGACTTCTTTTGTTGCCGGGTTCTGGTAAAATCAAACGACGACTGGCACCGTTTAAGTGAAGAACTTGTGCATTTTGTTGTAGCTACCTCTCTTGAAAGCCATCGAAAGTAGGACTAGAGAATGAAGCAACCTCTCTATTCGATGGCCAGTAGGTGATTTCGATTTAACAAGAAATTGAATTTATGGAGTCATCTGGGAAAAGTTCAGTAATACTATAAAGAAATGTTGAGCTTGGCAATAATGACAGACTAATTATATCTTCTTTTTTTTTCGCACTGACGTTGATTGAAAACATAAGCAGGTGTTTAACGGTTGGGTTGTAAATTATGAGATTCAAGTTGAAGTCTAGTGCCTGAGAAACTTCAGAGAACTGAAACAAAACGATTGATGGGTCTGTTTAACTTTGAAGCATTCGAATGAACGTACCAGTGTATTCGCTCAAAAGAAGAGCCTACAAACTATATAAATCAAATGAGAAATGGATGGGAAGCAAATACGTAATTCTGTCTAGGAGAAAGTGAACGTAAGGCATATCCACTTTAAAGTTTTTCATATAATGGACGACTTTTCCCGTTAGAGGATTTGTTTTCTTGCTAAATAATGCTCAAGAGAAAGCTTCTCAAAAACAAAACAAAAATTGACGTTTGGATACGGCACAAAACTGCAGGTGCCTTCAACTCGTGCCAAAATATAATGCACACAAGACGAGTTGTTGCGAGAAGCTTCGCTTACGCCCTTCAAGCCCTTCAAGAGCTGTTGTGCCAAATATATATGTTTTGTGTAAACGATGCTAAAGGTGAAATTTCAGCGAGTCTCTTAATCCTGTAAATGAGACCATAAGACTTCTTAACATGTCAGCCAAAAACAACAGTGTCCCGACTAATATAAAGACATTTAACGACTCATTGGCAAAATCTAGCCAGAAATAAAAAGCACTGAAACTAATACCTAAATATACCATGGCCTTCGAGGGAGCTGTCGGTATGGGACAAAACAATTCCTTCTTTACTTCACTTCCGAAATTTGATGATATTGCACTCCATCTCTCAAATCACATTTCACTCAAGGCTCAAATCGAAGCTGCCTCAGCAGTAGAAAAATTTGAGCTAGATTCCCAGTACCGCATGAAAAGGAAGGAAGTACGGCGTAGGGTGAGGCGCGACAGGCGGAATCGCGTAAACGCTCTTGCCTCAGAAGCTGAGGAAGCAGCAAATAGATGCGACAGCAGGACCGTTTATAGGATCTCGTAGGAACTGATCGGTGGGCAGAATTCCAAACAACATCCTGCCAAGAGTGTGGACGGTTCCTTGCTAACCTCGGAATAGATCAGCTCAAAATATGGAAGGCGGATTTCGCAATGGTCTTAAACTATTTAGACGATACAGCCTCTTCTTCGTACTCAAATGATCTGTCCATGGTAACAAATATCCGAATGCGCATCAGTTCTCCCAGTAACTCGTAGATCATAGCCGCGATCAAAGCACGCAAGAAAAATAAAGCAATGGGGCTCGATGGCATTCCTGTAGGGATTTTCCAACCAGCGGCATGCTTGGCGCATCGGCAAAACCTTATTGACCCAATTATAAGAAGAGCGTGTAAAAGCTTCCCAGCAGATGGGAAAAAGGGAATGATCAAGGAAATTTAACGGTGTGCAGAAAATGGAGATGTATTTAGCTGGATGGAATCAAACAACATCTTGATTCGATGTCAAATAAGCAGATTTCCGCTCGGGATTCTCCTGTATCGACCATATAAACACCTTGCTGATCATTATAGAGCAGTACAATGAGTACAGGTCTCCGCTTCATTTGCTATTTATTGAATTCGAGAAAGCCTTCGACAGTGTAAATCGGGAGTTTAACTGGTCTGCCCTGCACAGGAGAGGTATCCCTGAGAAACTCGTAGCTATTTCTTAAGGCAACTTATGAGGGTGCTAAGTGTCACGTCCTTTGAGGACCTGCAATGCGATTGATCGGGAAACTACTGACTGCTCAAAACTTGGCTTGGGCAACAATCAAGTTCGTGATGAAGTGCTTACTTTACCTCCTAGTGGTGGTCCCCGTATAAACCCTCATATGTATAGGCTAAAATTGTAAGTGCGGGTTGTCTAGGGCCTTGATTCTAGGCTAGGTAACGTGGGCCAGCAACCTGCGTTACCGAAAATTGCTCGCTACAGAAACCGACACTATGCCTTTGAAAAGGAATGATCACATGTTGACGACTTTTGGCTATTGCACCCGGACAAAGATTGGCTTCTGGAATGTAACGACGCTCCTCGACTCGGGTAGCGAAGGTCCTTACAATGCCAGATTCCTCCAATTGGAAACAAAACATGGACATTTTGGGGGTAAGTGAAGTAAGATGGTTAGAAGCGGGCGAGTACCAGTCCCCAACGCGTAACACTGTACTACTCTATTCTGGAACACCATCCGGAAGTCCGCGGGAATATGAAGTCGGACTACTGCTAACAACAGCAGCACGCAAGGGCCTAATTTCCTGGCAGCCTCATGGTGATAGGATTTTGACGGCCAGATTCCGGACTAGAGTACGACGCGTCACCATCATACAGTGTTACGCCCTACGAATAGTTCGTCTGAGGACAAAAAGGAGAGCTTCTACAATCTCTTAAGTGCCGTCTTCAACACAACACCAAATGGAGACATTGTTATAGTGATGGGGGATTTGAATACCAAGGTAGGCAACGACAACGAAGGGCTCAAACATGTAATCGGGAAGCATGGTCTAGGCAACCGCAATGACAACGGCGAAGGTTTGTGGATTTGTGCAATGCCAACTACCTTGTTATAGGTGGCACAATGTTTGAGCACAAGACCTGCCACAAAGTCAGCTGCGTTTTCAACGACAGGCAAGCAACCTCCAATCAAATTGACTATTTTGCCATCAGTCACCGCTTTAAAAGTAGTCTCCTGGACGTCCGAAACAGGCGAGGGGTAGATGTGGGGATAGTACGTGATCACCATCTTATGATAGCTACCCTGCAACTACGCACGGCTGCAGTTTCGAAGATCCCACGACAACACAAAAATGCCCAGGTTCAACATCGATAGACTTAATGATCCCACAGTGCGCCAATAATAAAGGGTGCACTTTTCGCAAGGTGTGTAAGCAATCAGCAGCTCAATGCCCGCAACCATCCAAGACCATTGGTGTGCTGTGAAAAATGTTTTTTCATCTAGTGCTGAAAGAATTGTTGGTCGATCGCAGAGAAGACATAGGGCGTGGCTTTCCGAGGATACCTGGAGACGAATTGACGAACGAAAACAGCTGAAAGCTCGCGTTGCAGCTACCCCAGCAGCAGGGAGAAGCGAGCTAGAGTCCCTATATCGCATGAAGATGAGAGAAGTTCAGCGTAGCGTGCGACGTGACAAGCGCAACTACATCAACGCGCTGGCTACAGAAGCAGAAGAAGTAGCACGGAGGTGCGACAGCAGGACTGTCTACAGAATCACGAAAGAGCTGGCAGGTGGTCGCAGCTCCAGCCAACACCCAGTGAAAAGCCTAGACGGTTCCTTGCTAATTTCGGATGAGGACCAGCTCAAGAGATGGAAAGAGCATTTTGCTACGGCCTTAAACCGTGTATTCGCTAGCGATATGCTCCCAAATCAAACTGAGATGCCCGAGGTGAGAAGTTCCCTAATACGCACCACGACTCCCAGTAAAGATGAGATTATTACCGCGATCAAGGCACTCAAATCCAACAAGGCGGTAGGACTTGACGGTATTCCAGCAGAGCTCTTACGAGCAGCGCCCACAACATTGGCTGAGCTTCTGCTTCCACTTATAGAGAGAGCTTGGGAAGCTGAGAGCTTTCCTAACAAGTGGAAAAATGGAATGATTGTCAAGCTTCCTAAGAAAGGAAATTTAATGGAGTGCGGAAACTGGAGGGGTATCTGCGTGCTGCCTGCTGTAGCTAAGATAATAGCTAAAATCATCCTGGAGCGAATCAAACAACATCTCGCAGACACACTCGATGCCGAACAAGCAGGTTTCCGCTCTGGATCCTCCTGTGCCGACCACATCAACACCCTGCGGATTATCATCGAACAGTGTGTTGAATATTGATCGCCACTGCATCTGCTGTTCATCGATTTTGAGAAGGCGTTTGATAGTGTCAACAACAGTTTATTTGGCGTGCCTTACGCAGGAGAGGCATTCCCGGTAAACTAATTGCTATTATCAAAACTACATATGAAGGCTCCAAATGTCACGTTCTGCACAGGGGAAGGTTGTCTGAGGAATAAGAGATCCAAAGTGGGATAAGACAAGGCTGTATCCTTTCACCAATATTATTCCTGTTGGTGATTAGCGATGTGCTTTATGCAGCTTTGTCGACGGGAAACGGAGGAATTCGATGGACTCTTACATCTCAACTGAAACATCTTGACTACGCTGACGATGTATGCTTACTCTCCCACAGAATTATGGACCTCCACCAAATGACAGCAGATGTGGAGAGGGAGGCAGGTGTCGTAGGGCTGAAAATGAATACGGCAAAAACTAAAATTATCAGCCTTGGAACTAACTCATCCGCTCAAATATGCATAGCTGGACAACCGGTAGAGAGAGTAGAGGACTTCCAGTATCTTGGGAGTATTGTCTCGACCGCTGGTGGAACCGAACTGGATATAGCCAACAGGATCGCCAAAGCAAAGTCCGCGTTCGGGATGTTGTCCAAAATATGGTGAAGTAATGCAATCATTTTGGGCACCAAGATAAGACTGTTCCGCTCCAACGTTGAATCCGTGCTGTTATATGGTTGCAGCACATGGAGAGGACCACTACTATCACCAGAAAGCTGCAGACGTTTGTTAATAGATGTCTACGCAATATCTTAAGGATTTTCTGGCCCAATCGTATCTCTAACGAACACCTTTACGAGAGAACGGGTCAGGAACCAATAGGCACAACCATTCAACAGCGGAAGTGGCAGTGGATTGGTCACACGTTCCGTAAGGGTGACATTTCCATAGCGAACTATGCTATGCAATGAGACCTTCTAACTCAGGATGGCAGAAGACCTGGTGGTTCGAGGAGAACATGGCGCAAAACTGTCGAAAAGGAGGTACGGCAGTTATAGAAAAGTTGGGGAGAACTCAGACACATTGCCAGAAACCGTACAAGATTCTATTCTATAGCATAGAATTATGGATCTGCACCAAATGGTCCGTAGTCTGCAAGTCAAAGCAAAGGCAGTAGGGCAGGAGATCAACACGGCCAAGACACAAGCACTCAGCCTTACAACTTCCACCGCTGAAGTAAACATTGCTGGACAGCAAATCGAGAAAGTTGAGTTCTATATTTGAGAAGTTTAGTCTCGATTGGCGGTGGCAATGAGCTCAATGTAAACAGCAGAATTGGAAAACGAAAGCTGCGTTCGGCATGCTATCGATAATCTGGGAGAGTAATGTTTATAGCACCAGCCAAACACGCCATCTAATGGAATCTACTGACTTAATCGGGTAGAACTGAATGTTGCCTTGGGCATGCGTTGCGCTGAACGCTTGAAAAGAAATCTAAAGCTTTGGGAATAAGTTGGAAAGAGTTGAAGCGCGTTGCAGAAGTTTCAACACGATGGCGTACGTGCGTTGTTGACGCCCTACACCACATGAGGGGTGACTGTATTTAAGTAAGTAAGTATCTCACAAATACAGCTAAGTACTTTCGGGATATTGAATCATTATCACATGTGCATTGAATGTGCACTGCAATCGTAAGACCAATCATCTTCTATTGCTCTCTAGTCTGATGGACTGCTACTGACTTGCAATATGCTTATCGATCCATCTCCTCAATCAGCCGACAGCCATACTCGTATGATGTGGCCATTCTGCCGTTCTCTATATGGTCAACTATATTTTAAAAAAAGTTTTTTGTTCCATATTTTACATGAAATGGTAAATTTATTTTCCACTTTTCGCTTATACCGTGATATAGGGTATATTGTCAAACAGGCGAACCCCACAGGCGGATCAGTGGAAATGCGCTGAAGTGGGAGGGCTATGATCCCTTGTTTTCAGATTATAACCTCGCCGAAATAGTAAGAAAAAGATTAGGCTCTGTGGAAACGTAATGAAAAATTTCCAATCCTATCGGTAGAGTTTTGAAATTCGTGCTAATTTTTTAAATATTTGCATTTGAAAATCATCGAAATTGCAAAATTTACACAGCGTTTCCCAAAAACCCCAGATTCAGACGAAGAAATGGCAATGACATCATCCTATTTGGGAAAAGCTGTTTATCCCAGGTAACTTCTAATCTAATCTCCGATAACAAATCAAATGGTCAGTCGATAACTGCGAGCCATGTGCAACTACGTATAACTTACTAATTTATCTGAAGGGCCACCTAGTCTTCAGGACCGCACCTAACACATGGGCATAGTTTTCCAACTTTTCTTTGTAACAAACTTTATAAAAGGAAAATGCGTTACATATTACCAGTACAATTTTTTTACCTACACATTTCTTTTGAAATACGTATACTGCATGGTGGGGGTATCCTAAATTTGTTCCTATGGTAGTCTGTAAAGACCCCAAATGTGCCAATCTAAAAGGATTTTTAGAAAAATTTCTTATCCAATTGTAGCCCTGCAGATCAGATCCTTCAGAAACCTCAACCACGCAGGCAGGCGGACACATCAGCAAACAAACAAATATCGTGCTTGTTTCTACCTTTTAGATACAAAATCCAGTTTATTTTCATGTTCTTAGAAATTGAAGTATTGAATATCCTTCTATCGGTTTCTTTGTTGGTTTGTTTGCCTATCAATATGCCCACATTCGTTTATTAGTCAGCCGCCTTCAGTTACGCAGGGCAAATTGTTTGAGGTCACTTTCCACTTGATCACGCCACCTAAGGCAGGGCCTTCCTCTACTGCTTCGTCCCTCTGGTGTAGATTCGAATACTTTCCAGGCGGGAGCGTTTAGTTTTATCCCCCCTACGTATCCAGACCTTCTCAGTTACTGTATACGTACCCTTCTGGCAAGATCGATGAAGATTGGCAGGCCATACAAGCAAAATTTCTTGGTGTTATTTCTGGAGCTTGTATCGAAGCCTAACCACCTTAAAGTTATAGCTTCCAAATTACATTCCGTTAGCGAGGTTGTCCTTTTTAATCAAACGTCTGCCGGACGTCAGTTCTTTGATAAATGTGTTAGAATCGTCATTAGCTCCTAATGTATCGTACCAGTTGTTGTCCATTTAACGAACCGTACTAGCTTGTAAAACCACAACCACTCAACGCATAAGACAAATATTTCGCACTCTCGATAGGTAATTTTCATAGAACTCTACTAAGATCATTACGTCAATCATCAGACAGTTGGCTGAGTAAGGAGGAAGAGAATTGATCGTTAATACAGATCGTGTACTAGTAACCACGACATTTGTTACATACTTAGCAACGAACTTGAATAGATTTTCATAAAAATTTGTTATAATGCCCACATTTAGGAAAATTGATTTCCACTTTATGCCACAAAATAACGACCTATGCCGCGGAACCACATTCCAAGTGTAGCTACTAATCATCCAATTTCCGCAACACATTTGCCACCTTAGCAGTAAGACTCGCGGATCATTCAAACGAACAACCTTCCGCTCAACTGGCGATCTAATTTTGAATCTAATTCAATTCTACCATATAAATTGGAGTGCATGCGAAATTTAGCATTCACAAAATAAAGCCAAGTCCATATGCGAGCCCGGGTTACGTGTGTAGAATCTCTGGTCATAAAACTAACCACCATTAAGTGTCGGCTTCGCAAGGAGCTACCAGTTACCCATGTGGGCACTCACCACCGCCACCTGTAATCTATCCGGCGAATCAATCTTTTTATCTTGGCCATAAATTCTTATTATCTGGTTGGTGCGCTGCTGCTGCCACCGCTGCCAACCAGCAACCATGTCCGATGCACAATGTGTTCCACAAGTAAAACACTGTCGAACACAACTTGATGCAGGATTGGAGAAGAGGTGATGGCAGCTCTGCTGCTCCCAGATGCTGATTGCTGCTATTCAAAGTAATACAATTTAATTAGAGGCGAATTTGTTACACCGGCCGTTTGCATACCGCGCAAAGCAGCAGTGTCGGCCGTGTTGGAATGACATGCACCTCCGTGCGCAATTGGGATGAACCCATGTTAAGATGGTTTCAACTCCTTCATTCTCAGCGACGATGTACAGGGCCATAAAAACCCCGCCAGTACACATGTTCCGGAGGCTCATTATCGATTTGCCAATATGCTGTGGCGCAGTGCCAATTATTGACACAACGCTTCCACCTCTAGCATGGACATTGCCATCCGCTGCGCTGATCGATCGACTCTGGAAAGTACATTGCCGCCGGATCCCCCGGTAATGAGGTTCATAGTCAGTGGATGTGTTATTCCCAGCACATTTTGGGTCTGTGCGCGCAAAGGTGGTTGACTACCTTGTTTCCTTTAAATGCAAATTACCTTGTAATCTAACTTTCGTGGAGTGACAGGGAAAAGAGTCGAGTTTCTGTTGGCAGAACATACCATCGGATGCTTATGAGTTCGAACAGCGCAGGAATCTGCGCCACGCTGCCGCATCATTGTCAGGTTAGTTGTTGTGCTCTTCCACCTTCTTCGATGGGAAGTGTCATTCTTTCTGAGCCTGGTAGGGGAAAATGAAAATGGGGGAACAGGTCTTGGTCTGGCGCGACAGCAGGCGCACCAATTTGCTCCTCTCACACTTTTTGTTAGGCAAGTTGTCGCATAGAATGGGTGCGCTAACTCTCCTTTGGCAGCGTGGTCGTAATTCTTTTCGCACTTAGAGTGGATTTGAGGTTGTCCCTTGGTATTGGGTGCTGTCGAATGGCTCATTTGGAAATTAATTCCGCCGACAAATGAGGAATCGATTCATTATATAGCATTCGATTGGAGGATGGTAATAAGTTAGGGCTCGCACGTATCACATTTGGTGGCCTTAACCGCGGTTTGACTTCACCAATCCGTCATAATGACTTTTGAAGCGGAATCTTGTGATCGCTGCTGTACCTTAGCAGTTTCCCCACTTCTTCATAGTTTTGTTTTTCACCATTTAGGACAGTGTCCTTTAAATTTTTAAACCATGTGATACAGTGAATGGTAAACCTGTAAAGGAGAGATTAAGAGCAGATAGGGAAGGATATAGAAAGAGGTGCACGGGAGCATGCATTGCTCCTTGTGTTGTGCTCATAAAAGCGAAGAAATGTTTGCATCTTTTATGAAACCCGAGGCATCTAGCACTGTCTTTCGCAGCCTCGGTAATCCACTGATTCCAGCGAAGGTCAGGGCTAATGTGCATACCAAGCATCGACAAGCCATTGAAATTCTCAATATCAACTCCATTCATTTGTGACTGTTTTCGCTTCTTTGAGTTTGTCTTCGAAGTCTTCGTTATCGTTAAGTTACGTATCGTATATGGCACATATAAAAATCATCACTAAATGTAACATCGTGGGTAAACCAATTACTGTGTACATCGACAGCCAGGCAGCCATAAAGGCTCTGGAAACCACAGCAATTAAATCTAAGCTTGTTGAAATCTGTAAGCGGCATCTTAATGAGGTATCACAAGCCAACAGGGTGACCCTATGCTGGGTACCAGGGCATATGAATATACTGCTTAATGAAAGAGCGCACGAACTCCCTAAAATGGGGTCGGCGCTGCACATCTCGCAGACCCACCCCTGTGCGAAGTTCGTATTAGCTTTATAAATAAACTCGCCGGAGATGAAGCCAGCAGCAAATCCACCAGCGAAGCCGACAGACGATGAATCCACATCTGGATACGTGCGTAACTGCTGGAACGCTTTGGCCGGCCTATGATTTGAGGAGAACACGTTTTCTGATTAAGTTTTTTGGTAACAGTACGCGGGTCATCCATGGCATAATCATGGGCCACTGTGTCATTGGGATTCATGCAGCGTGTATCGGCGAACCTCACAAGGACTTCTGCAGGAGCTGTAGGGACAGAGAAGAAATTGAATCTGTAGGACACCTGCTGTGCGAATGCTCTGCCCCGCCGTCAGAAGAATGAGGTCTCTCAGTAGCTACTTCCTCTCTGAGTTGAAGGACCTACGTCACATTGAGCTGAAAGACCTCCTGACATTCATATCCCTATCTAGGTGGTTCTAAGTCAGTGGTTTACTTTTTCGAGCTGTGAGACATTCTGAGATTCATATTCTTATCGAGGTTGGTCCAAATTCAGCAGGTTTTTTTTTTTTAAGATTCCCGGGGTAAAAATAAAGTGGGCATAATGGACTCTTGCCATTCAACAGTGACGGTGGCACTTAAGATTTCGGTCAACCCGATCAGAATGAAGTGAGAATAGCAATATCTAAACTTAAATTTCACAAAGCTGCTGGAGCCGACGGCCTTGCCGCTGAACTTTTCAAGGCAGGAGGAGATGAGCTGGTAAGGAGCATGCATCAGTTCATCTGTAAAATCTGGTCGGACGAAAGTATACCCGATGAATGGAACTTCAGCGTCGTTTGCCCGATCCTGAAGAAAGGAGACCCTCAACATTGCATACAAGATCCTGTCTGCCGTATTATGTGAACGCCTAAAACCGATCGTCAACATCCTGATAGGCTCTATGGTAAGTTCCGCAAATGACATCAGTAGGGAGATCACACGAAGAATTACTCTTGCCAATCGTTGTTTCTATGGGCTAAGACGGCAATTGAGTAACAAAACCCTATCTCGAACAACTAAGGTAACTCTTTATAAGACACTAATCATCCCAGTCCCGCTATATGGCGCAGAGGCATGGGCTTTGTCAAAACCGGATGAAGATGCCCTTGATTATTTTGAGAGAAAAGTTCTTCGAGCGATCTTCGGTCCCGTCTACATAGCCTGTGAGTGGAGGAGAAGGTACAATGCCGAACTATAATATACGGCCTATACAAGGACATCGACTTAGCCAGAAGAGTTCACATACAGCGACTAAGATAGCTGGGTCATTTAGAGCGGATGGATCCCAACGTTGCAGCTAAGAAAGTCTTCGAATCCACCCCGGATGGACGGCGCAGTAAAACATGTTTTTCTTTTTGTATTATTCGTTTGTTAATTACACTTTACTCTAAAACCGGTACAACTTTTGCTTTTTTAAGTGAACTAATGCTATCATTTATATGACTGACTGATTGAGCTCATTTTGTAAAAATTAATTCGACAGTCAACATTCTATAGATAAGTGCTTTAGAAGCCTAAAAATGGAAAGCAGTTTGCTAAATTTATTTTTAAAATATAATATGTATATATTATTATTTATTTAAAGCCATCCGCTAATTTAGAAACGTAGTCCGCTTTTTTAGACTCCCTGTCTTAATTTGTCTTCATTATAACGTGGCTTTCTATGTTGTTGGCGAATTTAATTTACTCCTTAAAAAGTCCTCCATCACATGTACAATATTCTAATCAAGAGCTTGACACTTGCTTACAGTTGATCTTGATTACTGCTCCTACATTAGAAGCTGTGTCCAAACTTTATTGAACTCAATTGAAGTATCCGCGGCTCTCGTAGAAAAAAAGAAAAAAAAAAATCAAATGCGAATACACTCCTGGTCGCTGTGGCCTACCCTCTATAGCTCTGAAAAATTGTGTGAATTATTTGGCCCAACCCCTTACTGCTTTCTTACAAATTTGTGTGGCACAGGAAGACTTTCCTTTGCTTTTGGAGAGCTCCTACATAATCTCCTTTCAGAAAAAAGGTCCTAAGAACGAAATTTCCAACTACCGACCAATCGCTAAACTCACCTGCATACCGAAGCTATTTGAAAGTATCGGTTATGATACAATGTTCTTCCATTGCCAATCTATCTTTTCCCCAAACCAACACGGATTTTTTAAGGGGAGGTCAACAACCACCAACTTAACGGAAATCGTACCTATCACTCTGTGCGCATTAGAGGATGGCAAAGAGCTCGATGTAATTGCCACCGACTTTAGTAAGGCCTTCGATAAAATCTCACAGGAAATCACTCCTTTTAAACTTAAAGCACTAGGCTTTCAACCAGTTTTAATTGCGTGGATCAAGTCATATCTTAATGAACGGCAATAGAAATCCCTCTTTAGAGACTCGGTTTCCGACCACTTCATAGCAACATCCAATGTGCCTCAAAGAAGCCATCTTGGTCCTTTGATCTTCATTTGGTCTATAAATGACTTGGACTGTATCATCGAAAACTCTTACTTTTCAGCTTACGCTGATGACATGAAAATCTTCAGACACATTTCCTCCCCCGCTGACTCTTACCCACTTCAAGCTGATTTGAATAACTTCTTAATTTGGTGCCAACAAAATTTCCTTGAGCTCAATGTCAACAAATGCCAAGCCATTACATATTCCCGCAGCGTCTTCCACCAGTTCCTAGATCCTATCTTATCTCTGACGAGCTCGTCCCTTTTGATTATACAGAACTTAATTTTCGCTGTCATATTGATAACATTATTAGCAGAGCTAACTTCGCCCTTGATTTTGCGAAACGCTGGTCTAAGGAATTCTCCAACCCTCATGTCACGAAATTTCTCTTCCTCACATTTGTTAGGCCAATCTTTGAATATGCTAGCCAAATGTGACCGCCCCTATCAAGATATGCACTCCTTTTGAATTGAGGCTGTTCAACACAGATTCATCCGTTTTGCTCTACGCAGTCTTCCCTGGGTCGACAGATACTTCATGAATATTTTCATGAACCGATAGATGCATAAGTAAACTGATGCAAGCATATTTTATTTTCTAAGAATAGTGTTTTCATTACTTTCAATTATATTTTGTTTAATGCGGGTTCATATTCATTATTTCAATACGTATTTATGGAAGGAAGCGAAGGATCGCCTGCAAGACTTTTCCGTTCAGTACTCCTTTTTTATCTTCAGCCTCTGTAAGGGTGTTTTCTGAAGCACCTTATTTTGGTTTCTCCATGAGTATAGTCTTTCTTTGTAATTAATGACTTCAGCATATATTTCACTATGTATCTTCTTGTACTATATTCACTTCACCTCACATCCGTCTAAGACGCTACAGTTCTCTGCCGGCACCACATATTCCCCTTACATACTTTCCCATGTTTAAGAAGATTCATATCTTTTTAAACCATGTCGATTGATTTTCAATGCATTCGTAGCAGTCTGCCATGTTTCGCACACCATTTACCGCACGCACGTCAACTAGAAGTTCTATCCAAAGCCTCACATAAGTATAACCGTAAATCCCATAGTATTCGCACTCATAAATATATGCACAATGTAAACGCATCCATTAGCCGCACTCCTTGAAAGTGGCCTGCACACGCCAATAACATAACAACTGCAACACAAACAGTTTCCGAGCCTTGTGTGTGGTACAACCAATACGCGGATGACCAAGCTGACCGGTGGGGATATGAACAAAATTCAAAACAACTCTTCAACACCTACAGGCAACTATGAGATACGTACGCTTTGTGTTACCCATTTCGCGCCAGCAATCTTCTCTTGGTGCACTGTTACGGTCATAACTTTTAATAATTTAATTACGACAAATGCGAGGCACTGTTGCGCACCGTAAATTATTTTATTACACACGCCACATCATAAAGGCGCGCACGTTGGAATTAAGTGCGAAAATTGCTTAGCGAGTAGTATCTGCACCTGGACTGCAAACAGAAGGTGAGAGAGAAAGAGAGAGCGCGAGGATCCTCACAGATGCCACATGATACAGGATGAGAGGCTGCGAAAACGTTTTGAGATAATCCCACCAATTACGCGTGTAACTCGTGGTAGATTTTGAAGATAAATGTGCCGGCCATTTGTCGCATCTTCTTCAGATGTATGCATATTACCCATCAGATCAGGGGAGTCTACTCCTTTCGGGTTGTTTATACCAATCGTGGTAAAGTGTGATACGGTTCTTAATTTTAAGTGGATTTGCTATACATTGGAATTTGTTAACTAGGGTTGGAGGTCTATCGTTTTGCATTTATACGGTCTCGGCTATGAGCTTAAAATCAATTTTGACGCTAATAAATCTGCACTCATGCTTATGAGTTATTTCTAAGCCAATTGGGCAGCATACTCATATGTATATATATGTATGTATCTCTAACAACTTTCATGGATATTATCTAATGCTTTGAGGTTGGTTTGCTTTTGTTATTTGACCGTTATAACTAAATATGAGAAGCATGTCTCTATTCTATTAAGCTATAAACAGTTAAGTTAAATTGAGTAAAACAATCTCTCTGCAACACCTTGATAGGAGGCGCTTATATATATACGTCTCCATTCGAGTTGCACAAATATCTCTTGGGACCACAAACAAGTGTTCACGATTTTCTTTTCTACGACAATGAAGATAAAGTGTAAACTGAATTAATTGGCCTGCTTCAAAAGCACATGTAAGTAACCCAATGTTCTCGCTTGGGATTATGAAATTGTGTAGTGCTAGTTCCTGGCTTTAAATCTGCATAGTACAGCTGCAAACAGTGCCTGCCCCAGCTTATCGTGCGCTCTGTGTAAACTAAAACTTTGGGACATATGCTTTGCAAAATATAAAACTGATTGAATTTTCAACCACCCAAAAACGAAACTAAGGACTTTCACCCATGCTTATGTTATTCCAGCACCAGCACACGAAAGACAAGCAGATGGCGGTGAATATTTGCATTTACTTACCCGCCAGATCAACAATAAGGCCAGCGTAATTCCGTGTACGAAGAAGGACGGGTCAAACCTCTGGCACTGGAAACCAGTCGGAAATATTCCAGAATGATCATCTGCGAATGATGCTGACTTTTCAGCACTACAGCAGTTTCCCCACACTCCTTTTTTTGTCGGGATGGGAAACGTTCGACTAGTGTACTCAGACGTAACTGGTCCATTGTACCACCCGAGAGCAGAACAATGATTTACCCATTTTATTGGAATTTAATAGACATTCTAAGAAAGCCAAACAAGCACTTCTGTGATGATGCCAGTTGCATTCCTCCTCTTCGAAATTGCACCCACAATACGCGTCATGCTTCGAATGCACATCAGTTCACCCTCAAGCCTAACTTCGGACGAACTGTCGAATATATGGATTCGTTTATAAGCCGAACAACACGTTTGTGGTATGATCTACCAGCCTCTGTATTTCCTCATCATTGCAACCGTCAAACATTTAAAGCCAACTCAAACTGGCATCTCCTTCAATCCCCTCCCCCTTTTCCTATCCGCCCGGGACCTGAACGTTAGGGTACTTCTTCTTAGATGGCGCTACAGTCCGGGGTGGACCTGGGGCTCAACCAACAAACCTCTCCAACCAGCACGGTTACGAGCCAGCTGCCTCCAGTTGCGCACGCCAAGTTGGTTGAGGTCCCCCTCCACTTGTTTGCGCCACCTACCGCGAGGTCGTCCTCTACTGCGCCGTCCGTCCGGGGTGGATTTGAAGACTTTCTTAGCGGGAAGGTTGGGCTCCATCCGCTCTAAATGACCCAGCCATCTTAGTCGCTGTATGTGAACTCTTCTGGCTAAGTCGATGTCCTTGTACAGGCCGTATAGTTCGGCATTGTACCTTCTCCTCCACTCACCGTCTATGCAGACGGGACCAAATATCGCTCGAAGAACTTTTCTCTCGAAATAACCAAAGGCATCCGCATCCGGTTTTGTCAAAGCCCATGCCTCTGCGAGAATCGAATCATCAAGCAAAGGATGAGCTTCAGTGGATCGCAGTATGGCAGCTGCTCTACCACTTACAACACCTTGCCCGTTACCAAAGTCGTTTACAATTGATTCTAGGCATTGTCATCGTATTTAATAATGTTTAACTACATAACTAGCGAGGCTACAGGCGATATTTATACAACCCATATATGCTATGTTATATAGAACATTGGCATCACATCCATTGTCGTTTATAACATAATGCTATAAACTTTAAATGGTTTATTGCCATACAATACAATTGCCCCATTTTTATCATTGCAGTCCATGGAAACGACCTTAGAGGCGTTCAGGCATAATCCAACGGACGTAGCGTCATACCACTGTTCGCTCGAACAAGTATTGTGCCATTGGTCCGTACCTGCGGTTCCTCTCGTACTACGCAGGAATGCTGTCGCAACAACAATTCTTATCAGTAGGATAAAACTAACCTGTCTCACGACGGTCTTACACGTTAGTGTAAGGGTATTAATAATCCCTTTGAGGAGCTTACAGTACCAGCACTCACCACATCAGCACCGAACATCTGCCAGGGCTGGACACTCGACTATAGTGCCACTTGTCAATTCAATTCAATTCAATTCGATTTAATTCAATTCAATTTTTATTTGGCTTATCTTAAAATTAAGTATATAATTATAAGGCAACAACTTAGAACAAAATAGAAAAATCAGAATTTTTTAGAAATATAATATTTAAGTAGTAGTAAAATTTAAGTAGTAGTAGCAAATGAATTATTCTATTTTTGATTTAAATTAAGTCGATAAAAGTCGAAATTTAATTAAGTTGTTGAAATATCTTCCGCTTGAATATGGGTAGTGAAGTAATCGTCTGCGATTCGACTGGAAGACTATTTCAGAGTCGAATAGCTGAGACGATGAAGGAGCGTTCTGCTATCGTGTGGGAAAAGCGTGGAAATATCAAACGTACACCTCTACGTGACTGAGCAAAGAGTAACATTTCAATTAAGTATTCAGGGCAATTGCTATGAATAATACTATAAAGCTTTAAAAGGTTTCTGAAAGAGTAGTATTTATCCAACTTGATTCCCAGAAGATTAGAATTTAGATGCGAAACACTGGAGTACCTTCGGACATTATATATAAATTGCACACAGTCATTAAAAGCAACATTTAGTTTAAGACTACATTCAAAATCACATTACAATTGAACATGAAAACCGGGACGATGAGGCTTTTCACTAGACGCATTTTTAAGCTGGGAATCAGCAGATGAGACTAACATCTTAAGGTACACAGACCGGAGTAGATTTTCCGAATCGAGTCAGAAACGGCATCGCAGCAACTGAGGGGGGAATTAATACTGAAGCCTAAATACTTAACCTTATTGACGTACGGAATGGTTTTACCATCAAGGACTATGGATGGAAAATCAAAACAATTAATTTGAGCCCTCGAGAGGACCATTGCTTCAGTTTTCAAGGGATTAAGCAAAAGTTTATTTAAAAAAGCCCAACTTTGAATCCTCATTAACCCGCGCAACACAGTCTTCCATCAAACCAATAGGTCGAGCTAGGTATATGGAAACATCGTCCGCGTACATCAGTACTTCGCAATGGCCAACTAATTCGGGAAGGTCGTTAATAAAGAGCGAAAACAACAAGGGTCCCAAAACTGAAACCTGTGGTACCCTGGAATTAACAAAAGTTGGTGTGGAGGTTCCGCTTTCCATTTTTACGACCTGCAGCCTATTTGTGAGATATTCACTCAGTAGCTTAAGAGCAGTAGAAGAGAAATTAAAGTTGTTCCTAAGTTTAGAGAGCAGAATCGATGGTCAATGCTTTAGAAAAGCCTAAAAGGACCATAACCCCAGCATCGAGTGCAAAACGAAGGTCAGAAGTTACCTTTAACACAGCTGATTCGCAGCTATGTTTATTCCGAAAACCAGACTGCCAATCAGATATCATATTGTTCACAGTTAAATAATTTTGTATCTGTTTAGAGATCATTTTTTTCAAAAACTTTCGATAAGAAACACAAAAGACTAATGGGCCTTAAATCTGAAGAGCATGTCGGATTCCCTTTTTCAATGGAAGCCCTAACCGAAGATGCAGGGAGACCTATCGCTGGCTCGATTCCTGAGAAAATCCTCTCTGAACAATCTCATCAGAGATCTATATATACTATATATATTTGGCGCAACAGCTCATCAAGTGCCTAGGCCTAGCTTCTCGCAACCACTCATGTTGTGTGCATTAGCTATATTGTATTTTGTTCGCATGAATGGAACAGTTTTGTGTCGTATTCGAAGGGCAATGGTTTTTTTTTTTTTTTTGAGAAGCTTTCTCGTGACAACAATGGTTGGTTGGTTGGTTAGGATCGGCCCTCGATGAGGATGCAATTAAACTAGAAGTAGGTCCATTGTACTGCCGATATATAAGGTGGGTAGGTCACCTTCTTACTTTGGGAACCATTTGCTTTATTGTATAAAAGCGTTAATTTTACCCATGCAGGCATTGCTGAGATCACTAAGATCATGGAAAAAGTACTCACCTAGGGTGGCCTTCCTAATGTTGGCGAGCGCAGGACAAGCGCATAGGAAGTGACTAATGGTGCACCGGTAATACTGAGACATGCTACTCGTTGAGTTTTTTCCATTATGGATATGTTGGACTCCTCCTCCAGGGCGGGCCACCATATCAGTACTCCATACATAAGAATCTGTTTTATCACCGACGTGTACAGCCAGTGAATTATGCTCGGCTGTAGGCCCCAAGTGGAGCCCACTGCTTTCTTGCAGATGTATAGGGCAGCCAGTGGTTTCCTGGTACGTTTAACGACATTCTCTTTCCAAATTAACTTGCAGTCAAGCTTCATGCCTAAATAGCTAGCGCTATTTAAAAGTTTGAGAGTGGATCCTCCTATTTTGGGTAGAGTGTTTTATCACAAAAAAACTAACTGAAACGCAAAAACGGTACAGCACATACGACCGCGAGCTTCTAGCGATTTATTTGGGCGTAAAGCACTTTCGACATTTGATTGAGGGCAGACAATTCAGCATAAAAACGGACCACAAACCGCTCGTCTTTGCCTTTAAGCAAAAACACGAGAAGTCTTCGCCACGTCAAGTCTATCAACTTGATTTCATCGCTCAGTTTAGCACCGACATTCGTTTCATCAAAGGTGCGGACAACAACGTAGCTGATTCCCTGTCACGAGTGGAAGAACTCAGCACACAAGCTATTGACTTGGATGCTATCGCTTCTGAGCAAATCAGAGACAAGCAGCTTCAAGAAGAAGTCAACGCAGGTAAATTTGTTTCGAATTCACTAACCGTTAAGCTACTTAGTCTTCCAGAATCCAAATTACTTGTTTATTGCGATGTGTCAACGAGCAGAATTCGGCTAATTGTTCCGAAAACCTTGCGTCATGCGGTCATGCATTCTATGCACAGCTTATCACACCCAGGAGTAAGGGCAACGGCACGAGTCATCAGCGAGCGTTACGTTTGGCCAAGCATGCGGAAGGATATCGCTACCTTCGTACGCTCCTGTCTATGCTGTCAAAAAAATAAAATTCAGAGGCACAACCGTGCACCACTGGCAGTATATACCCAGCCTGGGTATATTTGAGCACATTAACGTGGACCTCGGTGGTCCACTACCATCGTCACAAGGTAACCGCTATATCCTTACATTCATCGACAAGTTTTCCCGCTGGCCGGAGGCTTTTCCCTTGCCAGATATCACAGCCGAAACCGTGTCAAGGGTACTGGTATCTGGATGGATTTCGCGATTTGGAGTTCCATTGCGAATTACGACAGACTTGGGTAGATAGTTTGAAAGTACCATCTTTAAGGAGCTAACACGACTTCTCGGAATCAAGCATTTGAAGACAACTCCCTACCATCCCCAGGCTAATGAAATGATAGAGAGGTGGCATCGTACGCTTAAAACTGCCATCCGATGTTACCAAACGCAAGACTGGTGCGAAGTTTTGCCATCGGTACTTCTTGGTCTGCGGTCGACGTACAAGGAAGACCTCAAGACAACTCCAGCCGAAATGCTTTACGGCACATCCTTAAGGCTTCCTGGTGAGATTTTTGGTTCCCAGCAGACAACATACATCAAGTCAGAGTTTGTAAAAGGCTTGCGACGTTCCATGGCAAAAGTAGCTTCTACAACAGCGCCTCCTCATGACGACATCAAGGTTTTCTTGCAGCCAGATATTAAAACGGCGACACATGTTTACATTCGTAATGATGCTGTCAAATCGCCGCTCCAACAGCCTTATGAGGGTCCATATGAGGTTCTCGAAAGAAGCGAAAAGTATTTCAAAATTAAGTTGCACAATCGAACAGCAAAAATTTCAATTGATCGTTTGAAGACAGCCTTCGTGCACAAGGACGATTCCACAAAATCAACAGCAGTAACCTCACCATGAACAAACCAGCCACAACAACATCTACCACCTTCGTCTACGAAGACGGCTACCACCAGTAAACAACAATCTAGTTCCACAACTCGATCTGGAAGAAGAGTTCGAATCCCGAATAGGTATCAAATTAGCACCGCATAGGTATTTATAATTTTAATTTTTTTATTCGTTAACTTGTTAACTAGGAGGGGAGTATTGTGGCGATTTATTTATTCTTACTTACATACTTTGTACTAACTACTACGTATTGACCACTATTGTATTAGGCATATACTTGCATTATCACATCTATATTACATATATAATTACTGTTCAACTTACTACTGTACGATATGTCAGTTACTATTAAGTTTATTGTATCAGAGTACGTCTAACATCCAAATCGATCGATCGCCTCCTCCCCCGTTTCATTCGAATCTCTATTTTGTTAGTTTTAAGTAATAAACGTGAATTATTGAAAAAGATCTTTTCATTAGCCATCCAACCTGATCTCCACAAATGCTTTTGATTTTAGTATGCTTTAAATTTATGTCACTAACTGAAGTGTAAGTAAAATCTGTCTTATCTAATCGAAAAAAATTAAAAGATCGGTTGTTGATCGGTTTGTATGACATGTAGCACCATCTCTCTAGAACCAGATATAGTCCAAGCTAATTTCCTACATGCCTCTGTAGCGCTCTCCGTTGACCGTAACGTTGTTGCCATCTTCATCTTCTAAGAAAAATGGGCCAATAATGTCGTCATTCCACAAACCACACCAAACTCGGTAAGGATTCTCGGCTGAGCGCACAGGACGAAGGATAACTTGTGTTATTAATTATTAATTTACCTTGCGAATCTTACGAACTTTCTTCACAAACTTGCGTACAGTAGGCACAGCGGGTTCATTATTTTGCCCAAACATTTTTTTCTCAAAATTCGCACTGTTTCGGCAATACGGCGCTCACTTTGGAAATAAGTTTCTAATATTTTCCAATGCTGTTCAAGCGTAAATTGATTAATTTCAAGTAGGTAATGTGCAGTTAGTCTTGAGGTTAGAGTGTTAATTCCCTATAGTTATAAATGCAAGTAAACAAGAAATATAATAATAAAAAAAAGGATGATTTGAGTAACGAAGGCCCCGGCGAGATTCGAACTCACGATCTCCTGTTTACTAGACAGGCGCTTTAACCAACTAAGCCACGGCGCCGATATATTCCACCGCTGACAAAGTGGACAACCACATTTGCTACAACAAATGACCCAATAAAACGATGTTATCTCTCATATTTATTTATCTTCCCAGCTGATTCTATTTTTGTCACTAGCTACACGCCAACAGATACAAAAAGATAAGATACAGGCGACCGAACTAAAAATAAAGTATGTACCTGGAACAAAATTCAGTTGCCACATGAATACCAAGCTTCAATTTGTTTCCAGTGAATAAAATTCTAAACACATTTGCCCACTGTCAGTTTGCAACCCACTATCCGATAGTCATCTCTGTTTAATTCTCCAACGCACTAAATTGTCACTGGGGACAATTGAACAGACATGCCCACTCCCTCTTATCATAAACACATTGTCTTGTCACCGAATTGCAGATATGTACTTCTATAATAGCGCCGATCCCGTACGGAGTATACCGAAATTCCACCAAAACCTAGAAACGATCAAGATAACACACCGACCAACCGAGGAGTATGGGCTTCATTCTCGCGCCTCCAGAGAGTGACCATGTTGGCGACATAATGCGGAGCAATATCGGATAGAATCGTGACACACCGCGATACACCGCACTACACCCACACAGTGCCACTCTATTGACCACAACTACACAACAGGCAGGCCACCGTCGCGTCGCCTCGCGTTGCCGTCGAGTGGACGTCCTTATCTGATCCTCATCGGAACGGTACTTCGAGTACAAATGTACTAAATTATTCATGATCCCGCTCTCCTGGGCTGCTCGCGCGAATCTTATCCCAACAACAGATTACTCATGTTTACCCCAAAAACCTTGCGCTGTACCGCGAGCCCGAACCGCATTGGTTGTGGTGGCTCCACCAGAGTTAAGAGTTTCTTGTTGTCGCACATCGAGTGTCGTCGAGTTGTGTCATTGATTCCTGGAAATAGGATGATATTCACGGGGAGGGGTAACACAAACAAACACTCATACATATATTTCACTTTCAAAGCAAGAGGAGGCCACGAGAATTTTTGTTTTGGCCAGCTTTTGAAGGTTTTCTGTGGCAACTACTACCACCACTACTACTAGGAATGCATGCAATTTGGAAGCAGGAAAAGAAATGGCGAGAAATGCGATCCAGTGCCAAGATAATTCCCCCGAAATGGATGTGCCCATATAACCGAAGGTGAAGGTGGTGGTGAGTGCTGTTAAATAATTTTTCCCGTTTAAGTAGGCAAGAAATGAGGATATCTCTAAGTTCCAGCGGTAAATGGTGTTCTTTATTGTTATGCGAGTTTTTTTTTTTTTTTTTTTTACATGACGATGGCCAGTGGAGGACTGGCGGAGGCACTGGCGAGTTATTGCTAAATTTTTGGAATATTTCCAATTGCAAGAGAACAAGAGATTTTGCATTCAAATTAGGAGACTGATACTATCTCGGGAGGTCATATAGTCTGGTAATTAGACAACGGTGTGGTTAGCAATTAGTTGGGCAATGTGGGCATCTTTATTGCTATTTTGTTTCGGCTATAGGATAATCCAAGCGGTTTTATAATTAGTTTGCCTTATTGTGCTTGGTAATTGAAAAGAGATTTTGGACAATTTAAAATTATACAACAGAAGCTAAGCTATTCGCCGCTAATTAATACAAGTAAGATTAATTAATAGCAAAGGTGATTCTACCAGAAGTAATTGGTGTCCGTTGATGTTGGGATAACTATCCGCTACTTGTAAGTGGCTCTTAGTCTTTATACCAATTTGCTTTTCGGCTCTATTGGATCCAATTCTGCTTAAAATATGGGGTAGAAGTCTGTGAACAGGGATTCTCTGACGTATTAAGTGCACATCTACAGCCTTGAAAACGGTTAACAGGAAATAGTGTTCCATGTGATATGTAGGACGGTTTGGTAATAAAAAAAAAATAACGCTCTGCAAATATATAGAGGAAGAGCACCTTCATCGATGCCATAAATTTATATTATGGAACCGAGCAAAAACATGTGCCATAGCGTACTAGGTTATGTTGAAAGTTATTTCAGGACTTACCTATCCTGAAATCTTAATTAACACTTATTATTGTCAACTAACTGTAGTACCCAGCACCGCTTGGAAAATACAAAAAAAAAAAAAAACTTATTCCAAGCAACCGTTAATAGTGTACGACTTTATTGTAGACCTTTTTATTGCCAACAATTCTTTTCATCACATCATTTCGATAAACTTCAGTTTTTTCTCCGACTTAGATACTTTTATCGTCACTGTTTAAATCACTTTTGCTGAAACTTGATGAAATATTCATTCATTCATTCATTCAAACATTCATTTTCAATGGCCCGCTAATCCTTCATGAGGGTCGCGGTGGTAGGATGCTCAGGTGGACTCTCCATCCTTCTCGATCCTCCGCCATTGACTCCAATTCATCAGGAGGAATCCCCAAGCGGCTCCAGGAGAGATGTCGGACTTGCTCCAACCATCTATTTCTAGGCCTTCCGCGAAGTCGCCTACCTGATGGCACGGCAACCATGGCGCTTCTTGGAAGCCGGTCTGGGGGCATACGCACTACGTGACCAAACCATCGAAGCATAGATCGTTCCGTTCGGAGAAGTAGCTGCTCAACGTTGAGCGCCTCGCGCACTCTGGTGTTGCGCACTCGATCCCTGCGAGTTATTCCAACAACCCCGATAAGGAACCTCATTTCGGCAGCTTGTATCCGCGACCCAAATTTCATGACCATAGGTGAGAGTTGGAACATACACAGAGTTAAAAACCGATAGCTTAGCTTGAACACTAAGTTCGGCCTTCCTTATAACAGATTGGCCAAGCTCTCTCAAAATTGATCCAGCCTGACCAATTCTACAGGATAACTCGGCATTGCTCCTCCCATCACTCGTGAATAAAACCCTGAGGTACTTAAACTTCTCCACCTGCTTCAGTGGGACTCCACTAACATGCAGGGTGCACTGAATGGGTTTTTTGGAAACGACCATTACTTCCGATTTGTTCACGTTGATCTTCATTCCAGCATCATTACAAACGGCTACAAACCTTTCGAGTGCGCGCTGAAGTTCGGTTTGAGAGGACCCAAGGATGACCAAATCATCCGCAAAGAGCAGATGACTAATCCTTAGGTCTCCCACTTCGAAACATTCCCCGCCACGGCTGCGCTGCAACATCCAATCCATATATACAATGAAGAGGAGAGGTGACAAAACGCACCCCTGACGGAGTCCAACGCCCACAGTGAAAGGTATTGATTTAACACCGTTTATCCGAACACAGCTTCTACAGTTTGTATATAAAGACTGAATCGCCCTTAACAGGGAACCATCAATCCCGTACTCCTGCAGAACACTCCAGAGTTTGCCTCGAGGAACCCTATCATATGCTTTTTCCAAATCCACAAAACAAGTGTAGACAGGTTTGGCATATTCCCAGGCCTTCTCAAGAACCATTCTGAGAGTGAACAACTGGTCGGTTGTGCTTCTACCGGGACGAAAACCGCACAGCTCATCCCCCAAACTGTCCTCAACCACAGCTCTGGAACGCTTTTCTAGCACCTTAGCGAAGACTTTTCCAGGGAGACGTAAAAGAGATATACCCCTATAGTTGGCGCAATCTCTTTTGTCCCCTTTTTTAAAAAGAGGAACTATCACCCCCATTTGCCAATCACCAGGTGTTTCACCGCATTCCCAGGCCACTTTAATGACACGCGAGAGCCATTGCACTCCCTCTTTACCTAAAGCCTTGAGCATTTCTGGCCGAATTTCATCCACACCAGCAGATTTGCCAACTTTTAGCGCTTTGATCGCCAAAGTTACTTCCTCTACCGTAGGACTACTTTCCGCCCAACTCTCGACCATAGGTCTGTCATCTTCGATGCCCTGTTCGGGATTGAGCAATTCTGAAAAGTGCTCGCTCCATCTGCGTAAGATGTCCTCCTCATTGGAAAGAAGTCTACCGTCTTTGGATTTGACTCCTTCAACGATATTAATATTTTTTCCTCTGAGTGGGCGAACGGTCTGCCAGAACATCTTATTTGCAGATCTGTGGCCACGTTCCAATTTCTCGCCAAACTCCTTCCAAGACTGTTCTTTCGCTGTTTTCACAGCTAATTTGCAAGTTCTTCGCGCCTCAGTGTACCGATTTCGAGAATCGGAGTTCCCTAAGTGAATCCACACCTTAAAGGCTCTCTTCTTCTCTCTGATGGCTTCTTGCACTCCGGGCGTTTTAAACCAAGCAGTTCTTTTCTCACCACCAGCCGCCACACCAAGCCGCTTCACTCCACAAACATCTCCCGCAGAGATAGTAACCGCTGGTGAAAACAGTTGCCATTCTTCCTCTACATTTGATGGTACGGTTGGAATTCGTTCAAACCTTTCAGATATTTGCCTTGCAAATGTCTCCCGTATCTCATCGTCCTGTAACCTCTCCCATTGTGTGCGTGTAACCATCCTTGGTTTACGCTTTGGTAGGGGAGGCACTCTCTCGCTAAGATACAATTTGCACAGCACTAAGTGATGATCAGTTGACAGTTCGGCCCCTCTCAATACGTGAACATCACAAACCATTCTCTTCAGACACGATGGTACCACAAAGAAATCGATCAGCGACTTCTGCTGAAGACTCTGACGGTACCACGTGTATTTGTGAATGTCTTTGTGCGGAAAGATAGTGTTCATGATGGATAAGCCATTTTCACAACAAAAATCCAACAACCTCTCTCCGTTCGCGTTTTGATCAGGATCACCGTTACTCCCAATCACACTCCCCCATGTCATAACATCTACACCCACATGAGCATTGAAGTCACCCATCAGGACAAAAGAATCCATATCTGCAACCTTTTTAAGGGCAACATCAACTTCATCTAAGAAAGCTGCGTACTCTGACTGAAGGTTCGGTGCATACACCTGCACCAATGCCAGAGTTGATCTTTCAAGCTTGAGCTTCAAGATCGCAACTCTCCCTCCTAATGGTATCCACTTCAATACTCTGTCTGTCAACCTGGGACTTGTGAGTATCCCCACTCCCGCCCGAGCAGACGTTGAGGGTGCGACTCCTGACAGGAAGAGCTTCCACCCACCCGAAAGGTCCACAGTTTTAGAACCTCTCTGCTTTGTTGAAGAGACGCCAACTATATCTAGTCGACTTTTAACAGCCTCCCCAGCAAGCTCAAGATCCTTCCCTGTGAGCGATGAGACGTTCCATGTGCCTATCCTAAGTCGATGCCGTTGTCGAATCTCAGAGAGTCCATCTGTGCCCCTATCGGTGCACAGCGCGCTCACCCCTTGACCCCCGTAATGGTTCGCGAGACCATTGACAGGAAGCTCGTAGCCATTTCGGGTTTGACCCGGCCGGCTGCCGAGCGGGACAAGCCGACCACCAGACGCTCGCATACTGACACCCTTCAGGCCTGGCTCCGAAGGATGCCCTGGCTTACCAGGATTGGCAATATCCGAGGCCGGTCGATTCCTTCTTGTCATCATGGGGTGTGCGCTTTGTTAGCCGTAACTGGAATGTATGGATGGGAATAACTATTTAAGTTACCCCATCCGCACATCCCAGTCACGTTGCCCGTCCCCCACCACGAGGAGGTCAGTTGCCAGGGGGGCCTTGATGAAATATAACTTACATATTTTATTCCGCTTGCAAAGTCTTATAGATATGCCAGCAAAAACTAATCGGATAAATACTGTATGAGTGAAGAACTACAAGCAAACAAACAAACAAATTTCCAACTCCTACTCTCAACCTTCACGCAGTGACAGCCGGGTGCCTAGTACCTTAATCCAAGAAATGGGTAACCAACCCCGTTTGGAGGATTCTTGGCGGCAGCAGATGAGAGATTGGGGCGATTTTAACGCCAAAATAGGAAAGGAGGACGTCTTTGGTAGGGCAGTCGGTAAGCATAGCCTACACGACACCACGTCTGATAACGGATTAAGGCTAATTGATTTCGCTGTGGAGCGAAATGTCACCATAGCAAGCACATGGTTTCCTTATCTCGATATTCATAAACATTTGAGAGACGGGAAGAACATCGGCTTCTCCAGAAAAAGAAGAAAGATCATGAGAAGCGCGCGTTTGAGAATATCGAAAGTTTATACTCTAGGAACAATGTACGGAAGTTTTACCAAAAGGTAAAAAGAACGTGTCAGAGGAGCAATACCCGTACAGAAACCTGTAGAGATGAAAATGGAAACCTCGTAGTAGAATCACAGTCGGTGCTGAGAATATGGAAAAACTACTCCTGCAGACTGTATAACGGCGACAAAGACCAACATCCCGCTGTCAGGCAGAATGAGCCATTCAACAAAGACGATGATAGTCAAAGTTTCCGTCCACCTGACCAAAACGAAGTGAGGATAGCAATATCGAAGCTAAAATCCAACAAGGTTGTTGGACCTGACGGCTTACCGGTCGAACTTTTCAAGGCAGCTGGGGATGCATTGGTAGAATGCATACACCAACTCATCTCTAAGATTTGGTCAGACGAGTGCATGCCTGATGAATGGAACCTCAGCATCGTTTGCCCGATCCACAAGAAAGGAGACCCCCTCAACTGCGCGAATTATAGAGGCATCAGTCTCCTCAACATCGCATACAATATCTTTTCTGCGATATTGTGTGAACGCCTGAAACCTTTTATGAACAGCCTGACTGGACCCTATCAGTACGGTTTCAGGCCAGGAAAGTCCACCATCGATCAAACCTTAACACTTCGACAGATCCTGGAGAAAACCCAAGAATTCCAAATCATTTTGACATCCCTGCCAAACTTGTCCGTCTGTGCAGGCTGACGATGGAGAACGCTCGCTACTCCATCAAGGTCGATAATGACCTCACCGAGACCTTTGATGTCAAAAAAGGTTTTAGACAAGGTGTCGCGCTGTCATGTGATTTCTTTAATATTGTACTTGAACGGATTGTGCGGAACTCACAAGCCAACATCGGAGGCACAATCTATTACAAGTCTGTACAACTGCTTGCATACGCCGACGATATCGACATTATCGGAAGAACTCAGCGGGCTGTCACCGGTGCGTTTGCAAGCATTGAGGCGGAAGCGGCCAAAATGGGTTTAGCGATAAACGAGGGCAAAACCAAGTATATGCTATCAACAATAAGGGAAAGCCAACACCGACGAATTGGACAAAACGTCACAGTGGGCAGCTATAACTTCGAGGTAGTAAGGTACTTTGTCTACCTTGGCTCTGCTATAATCTCGAAAAACGAGATCAGCGCAGAAATCAATCGAAGAATAACTCTTGGCAATCGCTGTTTTTTTGGGCTTATAAGGCAATTCAACAGTAAAGCCCTATCTCGAACTACTAAGGAGACTCTAATCTAATAAGACCCTAATCATCCCACTTCTGCTTTATGGCGCTAAAACATGGACTTTATTAAAAGAGGATGAAGATATCCTTGGTCGCTTCGAGAGAAAAATTCTTCGTAAGATTTTCGGTCCCGTTTGCGTTGACGGGTTTTGGAGGAGAAGATTCAATCACGAACTATACGAGCTGTACAGCGACATCGACCTAGTCAAAAAACTGTGTATTGGACGTCTGAGATGGCTTCGACATGTAGAGCGAATGGACACCAACGCTCCGACCCGCAGAGTCTTCGAATCTAACCCCGAGGGACGACGCAGTAGAGGGAATCATCGCCGTAGGTGGCGCGCACAAGTTCAAGGGGACCTCGACCAACTTGGAGTGCGCAACTGGAGGCAACTAGCTAAAGACCGAGCTAAATGGAGAGGCTTGTTGGTTGAGGCCCAGGTTCACCCCGAACTGTAGCGCCACCTAAGTAAGTAAGACTCTCGTTTTTATACTACCTTGATCAAAAAGTTTCAGGAATGACCACCGTGTGGCGTTTTCAGTCACCTGATTAGTGTTTTTTTTTGGTTGATACATCTGTTATTAGCTTTTCCTCCAAAATTTAGCGTCATAGCTTGACATTTGTAAAGCTACGCTATCGGGAGTATATCTGCTTCCGTGTGTGTATTCGATTTTATACGATTTTAGAAATGGAAATAACTTTGCAAAAACGAGTTTGCATCAAATCTTGTGTTAAAAACGAATTCTGTGCGAAGACTTGGGAAATGTCGGAAAAGTGTTTCGGCAACGATGCTCTATCGAAAACAAATATTTATCTTCTTCTTCTTCTTATTCCTTTTATCAGCGAGGTTATGATCCGTAAACAAGGAATCACAACCCTCCCATTTCACGGCGTTTCTACTGATCCGCCTGTGGGGTTCGCCTGTTTGACCTTTTAACAGGGTTCAACGTGGCAATACCAGCTGAGCCCGTCGCGCTCTATTTTTTGTACGATGGTTTCTTTGATGTGAAAACAAATATTTATGTGTGAGACAAACGCTTTAAAAGTGGTTGTGAGTCCCTCGAGGATAAAGAACGCAGTCGTAGGCCGTTGACACCGAAACCAACGAAAACATCAATAAAATCAAAGAAATGTTGACCGAAAACCGCTAATTGATCGTCTGACGTGCCGCTGCAAAGCTGGTGCCGAAAGACCTGAATTTCATGCAAAAAAAGGGACCGTATTGACATCGTGAAAGACATGATTTTAGCGGCTGAATCCGACCCAACATTCATCAAACGCACAATTACTGGAGACGAGATATGGGTTTATGAGTACGAAATGCAATCTAGGCATTGGGTGCGTGAATGGCGTACACCGAATGAGCCAAGACCGAAGAAACCACGTCGTTTTCAGTCGAAAAAGAAGGTGATGCTCACGGTTTTCATGGACTACAACGGTGTTGTGCATCATGAATTTTTGCCACAAGGTTTATCTTTTGGACGTTTGCGTCAAGCAATTCGCCGAAAAAGATCATATTTGTGGGCACACAGCTCGTATGTTTTGCACCACGATAACACACCGTCGTGCAATGCCATCCATATTCGTGAGTTTTTGACCAAGAACAGTACGAATACCATCCAACAGCTACCGAATGCGCCTGATTTAGCTTCCTGCTATTTCTTCCTGTTCAATTGACTCGAGAAACCGCTCCGGGGAACGCGTTTTAGCAGCCGAGAGGAGATAATAGAATAACCGAAGACGGCTCTAGTGGCTATGCCAAAATGCGATTATAAAAAATGTTTTGAGGCTTGGATCAAGCGCTGGCAATGGTGCGTTTCAGTCAATGGGGGATACTTTAAAGGGGTCAATACCGATTATCAAGAATAAACTTGTATTTTCAAATTTCTGAATAAATTCTGAAACTCCTGAAAGATTTATTTAAACTGACCAGTAAAACGTTCACACAACTTTCCTTGGCTTGCTTTTGCGTTTCATTACAACGTTATATTACCTTTTGCCCTCGAAACTTAATAGTGCATAAAAAGAATAAACCCAGTGAGATTGAACACTATATTCACCAATATTCTGTCCAACCATACAATTTAACCCATTTTACAAGAATCCACCAAACAATATCATCAACTAAGTTTGCATCCAGGAAGACGGATTTCTATCGGAAATATAGCACCATTCAGTATTCAAGTTGGGGTCGCCTTCCTTTTATGTGAATCCGTTTGGAATATGATTTACATTTATCAATAAATTTTGTTTGTCCAACATGACCACTTGTGGTCACACCGTCTATTAGCAGCACGAGCCATAAGGATTGCCACCATCCCAGTGCACAACTACCCCGCGGCGGGATATTCAAATGGCAAAGACAACCTGGAACAAAACCTTGACATGATCTTCTAAGGAGTAGGTACGTCCGGATTTAGGGCAAACAGTTGCGTCTATGATTTACGGTACAGCTGTTACTTTAACATAATTCGTGCACGGTATCGCACCAACTCTGACACCACACGCCTGGCTGAAATCCTTTTTTTTTACTTTTGGGCTTTCTCTTTCAGAGTCTTCAGTTAAGAAATCTTGATCTTTACCAGAATGGGGATAGAGTGGAAAAAAATCCGCAACCAGATTACCCAACATCGTTGGCACTGGGGTTCCTGAACTTATGTTGCATGCTGTCCCCAAGTTAGAGGATGCGTACCGTTGGAGGTGGACTTCTCGTATTATTATGCAAGTGGTAACGGTGGCACAGACCGATGACTACGACTACGACGTCATTTAGGAATCAAGAAGGAAATCACGCCTTAGAATCTTCCTATGTTCGGCATGTATACATCGGGAAGCCTGCGACAACACGAGAATGACTGCTTGGACTCACGTTTGTGGCACTTTAGTTAGGATAAGCGACCTGGAGATAGTGAATAAAACAAGCGTACCAGCCGAGGCTAGACCGCTTTTGCAACTAATTGCTCGTGAGCCATTAACCAGGCACTATGCATGATTATCATATGGATTTTGTTGTGAACGCGCCAAGATCAGATATCACCAACAGAAGAACGGTACGGAGTGTTACATAACAAGCGTTTTAATGACACTGATGATCGTGAGATACACGATCTCATGATAGGAATAGTGAGGAATTTTCTATGAAAATATTATTTAATTAATTCAGAAAAGTTGAGCTGAGAGGTCAAGCAGTGGTTCGGAATGCCGCTGGCGGATTATAAAATTTTAATTAATCTTCTTTATTCCATATGACACGAGGAAAACATCTGAGGTGTGGCTCGAATATTAAATCAATCAACTCCTTCAACTAAAGTTTTGCTGGAATACTAAATGCGAAGAGATTTTGTGGCACAAATTCCTCATTAAGTCTAGAATTTCCACTATCCCCGCCGGAGTATCGCTCAATTATAAGAGAATTTCGGTGGGAATAGACGCCAACAATGAGGCTTGCGTTGTTTGCTTTTTCTTTTTCTTTAATCAAAATGTTTATCGACAATTTGTTGGGAGGTAGTAGGTTTACTTAAACTTCGCGAATTGACCCCCAAAACGGAAACGTGAACTCGCAACCGGCTTTTGTTGTTGGTAGCGAAGAGAATTTGTTTACTTTGGAGATTTTGGAGTCAACAGAAGCTGGAACAGTAATCTTCAATTAAAAGACAATTATTCTTACCTCCTTACTGAGATGAAAGCTGTTTATTTTTGGGCAATTAACTGGTCAGCTACCTGGGAATTTAATGATCAATCGTTTAGCTGTGGTAATGGATAGACACTATTACGATGAAGACTAGCTTTACGGGGTAGTTGTGGGTGAATTCTTAAGAATTTTGCTTCGAATACCTCCAATAATGTGGTAAAGCATACAGAAATGTTACGACCCACCTAGAATGGATAGTATGATACCTTCTTCCTTATCATTAAACAACCTCTGGGCGTTGCGTTGTCAAATTATAACTATTATATTAATTTTTCCAAGAAAATTACCCCAAAAATAGATGTGGCCATATACCTCGTATGCGTGAATTAAAAAAAAACAAACTACAATCTGCCTGGAATGGAACATATTTTACTCTATTAATTAACTTATCTATCTTACTGGTCCCATGCGAGCGCTCTAAGCTTATCTTAATTTTTATCCTATGTCTTTCGACGTAACCTAGCTCACTGTACTATACTATATTATACTATACTAGGTCCTTATAACGGGTGGGTCATCTAGTGGTTTCTTTTTAAATCATAGGTTATTTTAATACTGGCAGCTGTTTCTTACTCGAAATCTTGAGAGAAAGTCAGTATCGTACCTCCGCGGAACGAAATGAGTTGCTTTACGCTTGAATAACATTGGAAAATATTGAAAACTTATTTCCAAAGTGAGTGCTGTGTAGCCCAAACAGTGCGTTGTTTGAGAAGAAGTTTTGGCCGAAATGAAGCACCCACCGCCCCTGCTGTACGCAAGTTTGTGCAAAAGTTCGTGAGACTGGTATGCTAGTGGACAACACTCATGGTCCCCGTCGTCGTACGGTGCGCACAGACGAGAATGTGGCTGCTGTAGCCGAGAGTGTGAGACTCAATTCACGAACATCAACTAGTCATCGATCTCAACAGCTCAACATTTCACGCACTAGCCTCAGGAGAATTCTGCACAAAGATCTGGGATTATTCGCTTACAAGGTCCAATTGATTCAGCAATTGAAAGCGCATGACCATCCGCTTCGTTATCGCTTCGCAGTTTGGGCTCTAAGGAGCAGCTTGAATTGGACATCGATTTTGGGCGAAAAATCATCTTTTCCGACGAGGCACATTTTCATCTCGACGGCTACGTTAACAAACAAAATTGCCGCATCTGGGGCTCGGAAAACCCACACGTTATTGTCGAGAAGTAAATGCATCCACAGAGAGTGACAGTTTGGTGCGGATTGTGGAGTGGTGGCATCATTGAACCATTTTTCTTCGAAAATGAGGCTGGGAACAATGTTTCGGTCAACGGTGGGCGTTACAGAACCATGTTAACGACTTTTTTTTTTACTGCAATTGAAGACATGGATTTGGACGACCTGTGGTTCATGCAGGATGGCGCGCTATGCCACACAGCCCATGCCACAATCGGTCTTTTGCGCACGAAATTCCCAAATCGTGTTATCAGCCGTCTTGGCTATGTCAATTGGCCGCATCGGAGCTGCGATTTGTCCCCTTTGGACTTTTTTTTGTGGGGAACCGTGAAGGACCGATGTTATGCCAACAATCCGGAAACGATTCAAACACATAAGGCCAATATCAATATCAATATCAATATCAATATCAATATCAATATCAATATCAATATCAATGTCAATATCAATATCAATATCAATATCAACTAAGCAATCCGTGAGCTACAGCCCGAGACCATCAACAAGGTCTTGGAAAATTGGAGTGAAAGAATGCGCTACTGCGAGGCCAGCCGAGGCAGCCACTTGAACGACGTTGTATTCCATAACTAATGGGAATGTTTGCTCTTACTAGTAAAGCCATAATATATGGAAAAAATTTCATTTTGTTCATTTTATTACATTTTTAAAAAGAAACTTGTAGTTGGCCCAGCCTGTATGCACTGCAATCTATAAGATCTATTGTGCCAGCCCGCTTTTTAGCCGAGAATTGGGTTTGTCTCTTGATAAACCTCAACAAAGTCCTGGGCTTAATGGTCCAAATGTATGGAGGGCTGAGTAAAGCATGCCTAAGGTGCGCAGAGTGGGCAATAAACTAGTCAAGAAGCCATATAAGATCCTTAGGTCTGCTTTGCTGAGCTCAAGTAGCCTCTTAGATTTACAACGGTTGATGTTAATGAACTTTTTTGCTTGTCTTAGGTCGTCGAGTTTAGCCCACTACTCTGCATGGCAATTTAATTAATTTGAGGTTTGTGTTACTCCGTGTAACTCAAAAACAGGGTCCAGGACCGACTAGTGGGCGACTGGAGCTTCTTCCCGCAAAGCAGTCCGGTCATTCATTGCCCTCAAAGCCTTTGTGTCCTGGTATCCAGGAGACAGTGATAGTGTTCTTTGATGCGAGATATTCAAGTAGATTGAGACAGTCCCATACAAGTTTGGATCCTACCATGTAGGATTTCAGACCGCGGGCATTCTCGTACACAGAGTTCGATTGCATGGATTTCCGCCTGAAATAGTGTTGGTGATTTCTCAAGCGCTGTTGCACGTTGAAACTTATTTCCATATACACCTGCGCCAGTGCTACCATTTTACAATTTGGAACCAACTGTATACCGAGTTTGAGAATTTGGTAAGATTACAAGCCCTTCATTCCACCATGTGTGGTGTTCACCTCTGATCACATTTAATTTTCTGGAGAACCGGTAATTCTTGAGCATGGTATATGGGATTTTAAGAATAGATTCGTTTTGAATGTACTCTAGCATCTTTAGATGGTCTGTAAAGTTGCCCTCCAGAAGCTAAATACTCAAGAAAACTGCTAACCTTAAAACGCTTAAAGAATTCAGATGTTAGTATTTCTTTTAATAATAATTTGGAAAATATTAACAGAGTACAGAAAATTGATACCTGTCAGAAAATTTTCAAAGTTACAGTCCTGTTAGGAGTTCCTTATAGAAGCAAAATCAGGTATAGTTTCTCGTATGGAAAAAAATGTTAATTTGTAGACCAGCGTTATGGATCTAAGTGGCTAATTTGGAAAAGTCTATGGTGATGGTATTCTATTCAGCGAGATTTCTCCATTATCATTCTGCACAAACGGACGAGCTTGGCAGCGATGCCGAGACTAGACATGGCTCTGTATAACTCGTCTCTATACACACTATCATAGGCAACTTTGGAATCGATGAAGAGGTGATGCGCATCGATTTTGTAGGTAGGTAGTTCAAAACAGAAATATCCTCAAAATTCTTTGCCCAAGCCAACCTCAGATGGGCTATTCTCACAAACTGTGTCATATCTAGAAATCTATTACTCAAATAGCTTCAATTAAAAATCGTCTATCAGCGTTGCCTAAACCGAAGGAAATTTTCGTTTTTAGACTGCTTCCTGGCACGTCCCGTGACGACATACTTAACAATTTAAAGGACTTTTCTCTTGACGTGACTAACATTAAATGTCAAAAAATTAGTAAAAAGAGCAGTCCTTTCGCTTCATTTAAACTAACGACGGAGTTATGGCTTTTTGAAAAACTATTGAACAAAGAGATGTGGCCTAAGGATGCATTCAATAGAGAGTTTGTTGCCAAGCCTCAGAATATCAACACTCGCCCTGTTCTTAATTCTCCAAAAAACTAAACCGCTTATCCCTTTACTACCAAAACGTAAGAGGACTCCGCACGAAAACGAGAAATTTATTATTGGCATCTCATGCATCGATCCATGATGTGATTGCACTGACGGAAACTTGCCTTAATTTTACCTTCCTGAACACGGAATTATTTTCCTCAGACTTTGAGGTATATCGTAAAGATAGATACTTAGATATTGAGCATCTAAGGGGTGGTGGAGTCCTAATTGCTGTTCGAAATTCTTTGCAAAGTTGTATTTTTCCAATTCCTAATACAGACTCGCTGTATGTTATTTGTGTGAAATTAAATCTAGGATATAAGTTCATTTCAATTATTATCATTTATATTCCTCCAGAAAGCTCGATTGAGGTGTGTAAGCATGCTACTGATGCCATAAATTATGTATTGGAAAATTGTAATCCTCTCAATGATATTTTATTGGTGGGTGATTTTAATCTACCCAACTTAAAGTGGACCCTTTCTGACGACGAACTTAGTTTTGTGGTAGCTCTTGCGTCTTTACCTCAAGAAACAATTTTTGTGGACAATGTAATGTCTTGTGGATTACTGCAACTAAGCAGTATAAAAAACTTTCTTGACAGACAACTTGACCTGGTTTTTTATACAAATTCGAGCAGTTGTATTGTGGAACCTAGTTCCACCACGTTGAGTACTATTGACGAGTATCATCCTCCACTACACGTTATTCTTTCTCATGACGACGTGGTTGATGATAATTTTGAAAATCTTACTCTTGAATTTGATTTGAAGAAAACAGATTTAATTTACCAAATTAACTAATTTCTAACATTGACTTTGTAGGAATTTTCAACAGCAATGTTAATATTGAACAAATGACTGAAAACTTTTACATACGTATATTTGAATGTTTTATCTCGTCCGTACCTGTAAGAAACACACGTCAGAATCTGTCTACAACTGCTCCTTGGTAAAATAACCAATTACGGAGTCTGCAAAAAAAAGAAATAAAGCGTGGAAGAATTATTTAACGACAAACAGAGATTATAACCAGTTCGCTATCCTCTATAGAGACTTTTAAAACTTATCGAAAAATCTATATGATAGTTACATTAATAAAATGAGTGGCTCACTTCTTTATGATCCGAACGTTTTTTGGAAATTTGTAAACAGTAAAAAACAAAACGGATGGGTATCCTGCTAACATGTCTTACTTAAGCGAATCAAGCAGCAGCTCTCTTGTAGTCTGCAATATGTTCTCTTCATTCTTTGGCCTATCTTTTTGTTCCGACACCTATTCATCTTCCCAAAGCAATTTTGTCCACCTTGAAGGCTTCTCTAAGAGCTCAATGGGCCAGATTTCAATAATTTATGAAGACGTGAGAGAGCATTTCGCTTTACTTAGTAGCGATACTACCTGTGGCTCTGACGGAATTCCTCCGATTGTGCTAAAATATTGTTGCAATATCTTGGCATCACCCTTAGCCGACCTATTTCGGGCATCATTAAAGCAGAACATTTTCCCTAAAATTTGGAAAAACTCTTTTATCATTTCAATACACAAAAAGGGAAACCGAGGTGAAATATCTAATTATAGACCTATTGCCAAGCTATCATGTCTGCCAAAACTTTTCGAGGCTATAGTTTGTAAGGGTTTTTAGTTTGCTTGCAAACCATTTCTATCAACCAAGCAGCATGGGTTTATGAATATAAAATCCACTGTTACCAACCTCTTGGAATTTACATCTTTTACAAATAAAGTTGTTTGAGAGGGTGGTCAGGTCGACTGTATTTATACAGATTTTAGCAAGGCCTTTGACAAACTTTCTCACAGCTAAATTCTGATTAAAATGACGTCTTTAGGTTTTCCAAATCATTTGGTTCGATGGATTTGTTCTTGTGTTGAAGAACGAACTTATCAAGTTCTATTTCGGGGAATAACATCCGAACCAATCCTCGCTACATCCGGTGTACCCCAAGGAAGTCACTTAAATCCTCTTTTATTTATAATTACAATCAACGACGTGGTGGTAATACTTAAGAGTTCTAGAATCTTAATATATGCTGACGACATTAAAATCTTTAGACTTGTACATAGTCAGTCTGATTGTGTTGCTATGCAGAATGATTTAGATACGTTTGCCGAGTGGTGCTGTAATAACAATTTATTTTTGAATGTATCTAAATGCCAGTCGATGATCTTTTCAATGAATCTGTACTTAACAAAATCACATGATTTAGGAGTGCATTTTTCTCAAAATATCGACTTCAATTTTCACATTGAACAGATTGTCAATAAAGCAAATTCAATGCTTGGCTTTATAAAACGTTGGAGTAAAGAATTCAAATGTCCTCTTATAACATCCAAGCTTTATAATACCTTTGTTCGTCCGCAGTTAGAGTATGCACCTAACATTTGGTCTCCAATGTATGCAGTACACATTAACCGTATTGAATCGGTACAGCGTAAGTTTGTCCGATTTGCACTTCGTCATTTAAACTGGAATGACCCTACACGTCTTCCACCATATTGCGACCGCCTTCTTCTCTTAAATCTTCATTCTTTGGAGAAACATAGGGAAGTATGTTATGTAGTATTTTTACACCAACTGGTAAATGGATTTATTGACTCGCCGGTTCTTCTTAATGAAGTCGGTTTAAACGTAAGATACTACGACTCCAGAAATACCGAGATCTTCCGCGTAAATTTCCACCGAACGAACTACGGTTCTAATGAGCCTTTTACGCGTATGGCAAAAGAAGTAAATAATAACCGCGAAAAATTTGATTACAACTATAGCAAATTAAATCTAAAACAAAAATTAAACGAGCGATACTAACTTTTTGATGTTGTAAGTGTTTAGTGTAATGTTTGACTTATGCGTGGCATATCAATTTTTAGTTCATACTTTTGTTTAGTATGCAATCTGTTTTTATATTTATAATACTTGCGCAGTCTTTTTGTGTAAGGTGTTAGGCTTTATAAATATAACAATACTGACAACTAACACCACGCTAAATGATGACTGTGACAAGCTGGATATTACTTAGTGACTGATTTGAATTTGATTTGATAGCGTAAAAAAAAAGATGTGGCCAAACTACAACAAATCAAAAACAATCGACTCCTTTAACAGAACGCGTAGGGACATCGCCACCATAATAGCAACCACCACGGGTCACTGACTCATAGTAGACCATGCGGTCAGACTAGGTATTCCACACAACACACATTGTCGCAGTTGCAATGTCGCTGCTGAGAAAGAAACCCTTATCCACTTTTTATGCGCCTGTCCGGCACTAGCTAGGGCCAGACAACGAGCTTTGCCGAAACCCTTTTTCGAATCCCTTAAGGAAGTCTCAGAGAGAAACATTAAAGATTTTTAATAATCTTTTAAACTTCACAGGGTGGATCTAGAGACTCCACACCAAAATACCTTTTATATCCAGCTACACGAGTTTTGTGGTATCAAAACGGCACCTAGTGCTAATTGGGTTCTTTTCTTAAGAAGATCCACCACACCTAGCTACCTTTTTTCCAAGATGCGTGAATATTTGGTCAATGGTGGACTTTCCGGCCTGAAACTGCACTGATAGTGACCTATCAGGTTGTTGACGATAGTGACGAATTAAAGGAGTACATATATGAATAAGTAACTCGGAGAGATACTTGGACTAACACAGTATAAAGATTCAGAACAAAACATGGTACTGTGCAAAAACCACGTTATTTTTTGAAATGAATAAAGTAAAACTTTACCAGCTCATCCCAAAAGGTGATGTATTCGTATCTTGCGTTCTTATTACGAGACAACAATAAAGTTAAATTCTGTAAAGTATCCAATCAAATCAACAAAGCAAAACAAATTGATAAGTTTGTCGGAAAATGCCAAAAGCAGGGAATTATAAAATCAAGTATTCAATCCTTAATGTTTAATTACTTCATATCTAACTTTGATTACAACCTGGACGTCCGTTATTTGCTCTCGGTTCAACCTGTAATGAGTAGCTACTGCTGCTATCTATCTATTTATCGGTTGTTCCTTCTTCAAGTTCGCAATATATACATATATACTTATAGAAGGATTATAAATTCATTCAATTACGCCCTCCCTCAGATTCAACAGCGATGAAGCTACACACCGCACAGTGGTGGTCTGTAGGCCACCACACTGTACACCTGGGACTCTCGGTATCAGCTTACCCGATGTGGATGATGAATCGTCCATACACTGTTTGCACATGGTCGTCCAGATTTGTTAGATTCCTCTGTGCGGAGTGTAGATGCCGCCACCGTCGTCGCTGCTATAGTAAGTCGGCCGCTATTGTGCACAATTTATGTGGGAGTCAACGTTTGCCTGGTCTAGAGTAGTGTACCGCACTGAGAACCTGTTGCTCCACACTTTATTTGCCAGCAAGAAAGACTATCCATCCGCCGGTTGGCGGGAAGGAGTAGGGATAGCACACGAGTACTTTGTTCTCCGTTAACTGTGTGTACCGCAAAGATATACTTAATAACTTTCTATTTGTAAGATTGTCACGTGATTAGCTGACCCGCAGTGTGATTTAGTTGAGGATGATAATAGCAACTAGGTAACTGTTTGCATCTTGTATGACATGGCCCGAAACCCGGTGGCGGCAACAGGAATACTAGCAAGAAATATGCGGAGCAAATAATTTATTCTTGACATCACTCCCACAAGTGGTGGAAGGTTAAAGCTAATCCTTAGCAACGGCTCCATAGCCGGCGTCATCGTCGTCGTCTTCTGACTTGTACATAATTAAAGTCAAGATTAGATTTTTTTAATCGTCGCTACAGATGAGCTGCTAGCCGTGATTAATGAGTCTATATAGGATCAGGATGTGGGGACTAATGATCTGGGATGGTATCATGAATTCATGCATTCAATAGAATTTCTTAAATTGATGTTTTACGTTAAAACCTTGTTATAGCGCGCGCCGCAGCATGATTAATAGAATTCCAAACAACAAATTTACTTGCAATTGCATAAGATTAGCAAATTAATATATTTGTAGTTGCAGTTTTCGATGGGTACTGATGTAAACTGATATGCACATCAAATTCCTTCACATGAACACTTATTGCAAAGAATTATGAATACAGGGTGGGGCAGAAAGAACTCCCCCATTTGGAATGCTAATACAACAAAAAAACAAACAAGATATCAAAGAGATGACTTTATTTCTAAATAATACACATAATGCAGTTTTTAAATTAAGTTTTACAAATTACGTTACTCAAGTGGCGGCCTCCATTATCAATACACTGAATAACCCTCTCGCGGAAGTTTTCCATTATGCGGCGACTCATTTCAGGCGGAATGTTAGCGATTTCCTGTGTTATTGCATTCTTTAGAGCTTACGATGTTTGTACACATGGGCTTTAAGATATCCCTAGAGAAAGAAATCGCAAGGTGTCAAATCGGGCGAACGCAGTGGCCACCCGATATCACCACGTAATGAGACAATACGCGCAGGAAACATTTATCTAAGAATCGCTAGTGACTCGCGAGATGTTTGAGCTGTTGTACCATCTTGTTGGAACCACACATATTCTTGTCCATGTTGATCGAATAGATCCGCGTTCAGCTTAAATGCAGAATTTTCGCATGACAGCAGGAGTGAGAAACTTGATCGAATAAGAAGTTCGAAGATCCGTGAAAGCCTTCACGTCAAGGACCCATCGTACAAAAGATAGAGCGCGACCGGCCCAGCTGGTATTGCCACGTTCAGAGAAGAGATCATTTGAACCCTGTTAAAAAGGCAATATCAATGCACGTTCCAAAGGCATCGCGATGTAGGAAAGGCATGTCTATAAACGCCTGGATCACACAAATGCGACGGCATTGGCATTTCATTGGCCTCAGTAACCGAGTGATCCAAAATCCGGAGGCCTGGCGATATTTTCTGAGGTGTAATAGGCGAACCCTAAAGGCGGATCAGTAAAAATGCGCTAAAGTGGGAGGGTTATGATCCCATGTTTTCAGGTCATAACCTCGCTAAAAACAGAAAGAAGAAAATCGAATAGATCACGCAAGTTTGCGTGCAGAACGCCGTGGAGATTGTTGAATCGAAGCCCTGACAGTGGGCACATTTTCCGCTCCTGAATACAAGGTCGTCCAGGAGACTTCTTTTTGAGTAGAGATCCTGTTTCTCTAAAGTTTGACACCCAAAGGCGTACTGTTTTTTTTTTGTCAGGAACGGAATCACGTCGACCGAGTGCGAAGTGTATGCGAAAAGACCGCAGCTTCGAAGTCGGCTACCCGACATTTTTAATGAATTCTTCGACAATAAACGCACGGTGTACTCCCGTCCAAACCATTAGAACAACTGAAAAGCGCATAATTGCCGCTGTCTATCGCCACCTCTCGCTCTTTGCTATCCCCACTCTAACCTTATCTACGTTCTTTCTGCCCCACCCTGTATTTTCAAAATTCTAGTTCATCAGCTCTAATTTATATGCAAAATTTCCTGCTGGAATGTACATACAAAAAAATATCGATATATCGAAATATAGGCTTATGTGGCTATGCATATCCGAAACAATTTTTTGCGGCATCAAAATCCATACTTCTTTATGGTACTGTGAAGCTATTATCCTTGTAGTATGCCAAACTCTTCGCTATTGAAACAGCAGCACAGACCATTCATAGATTGAAACTTAATCCTTCCAAGATTACTATCTTCGTGGCTAGTAAAGAGGCAATCAAAGCACTAGACAGCGAGGAAGTTAGACCAATAGCAATATATGCAACACCCACGATGTAACTCTATCCTTTGTTCGCGAACATAGCAATATAGAAGGGAATGAGATAGCGGTTGAACTAGCCAGAAAGGGATCAGTATTAGACATAGAACATACTCAGACATCAGTAGAAGTTCCTATTGGTGTACAAAAAGAAAAAATCGAACTGAAAACAAGAGAGCTGATCAACTCCGCATGGATTACAATAGACGAATGTGTCATATCTCCCAGTTTATGACCGGTGTTGAATGAAGGAAGAACCAAAAGTCAGCTGGTAATGAATGAAAAAGAAGTGCGTATCTTGACAGGTGCACTTACAGGACACTGTGCGATAGGGGAAATGGCCGTCAGACTAGGCATCAACTCACCAGACCACTGGAGGACCTGTCACGACGCAGGAGAGATAGAAAGTATCAAATACTTTCTGTGTGACTGCCCATATCTACAAAACCGCCGCCTATAACACATGGGTAACAGATTTTTTGACCACCTAAGCGATGTTGTGCAAGTTTCTCTAAGGAACACGATACGATTCATAGACCAAGGATGGAGTCGGCGCCGGAATCTTCTCGGAAGACCTGAATATACATCTCGCTTTTAACCTACCAAACCATTGCAGCGTTTTCCAAGCTGAAGGTACTGCGGTTCGCTAAGCCGCTGACTGGTTGGCGGCTAATACGCTATCAATATCGGATATTGTTATTTACGTCGACAGTCGGGCAGCAATCAAATCCCTCGCACCTGGTCAGTACAACCTCACCCTTTGCAGGGTACAAGGTCTGGGTACCATCTTGTGTTAAGTACCTTATTCAATTCGACGCGAAGAGGTGGCCAATCATGGTTGGCAACATCTAGGCCTATGCAACACCGCTAGATAACTTTGCCCAACACTTAACAAATCTAGGTCCATCGGACTCTTGAAACACAATAAAGGAGCACTCTCCAAAATAACAAACGTTCTCACTGGAGACTGCGTCATAGGAAGACATGCCTAATGACTAGGCATCTCCTAACGAATTCTGCAGAAGCTGCAGGGATGAAGAGGAGGAAGAGACCATACGTTAGGTTAGGTTAGATTGGCTGTCTGCACCACGATGCAGACACACTTAGACGAGTAAAGGTCCATTGTGATGCCAAGGATCTACCATTAGACCACTCAGGGACTAATAAAACCAACCGGAGCTTTTGATGAAGCGATGGATGTTCATGACGTCTAAGGACGCCAAACCGCTGAGGTCGTCAAGGAAGGGAGCTCCTAGATGGAGTATTCTTTTGCAGGTTAGAGCAGGACATGTGCATAGGAAGTGAAGAATGGTTTCCTCCTCTTCCTCGTCCCTACAGCTCCTGAAGAAGTAATTGAAAAAGAGGCCAAGTCTTTTGGCATGTTGGCCGATTAGACAGTGTCCGGTGATGACACCGATAACGCAGCTGATCTGTAATCGCATTAGTTTAACCAACTCGGCACTACGTTTCTGGTCCAGCATAGGCCAGATCTGACACGAAATGTGACACGTAGAGCCAATATTCAACCTAAGGTTGGTCCTGCTAATAGCGTTCAGCTTCAGTAGATGCTTACATGTAGCGAGGGTCATACCAAGGGCTTGCCTATCTGGCAGAATCCCTAGAGTAGTACCCCGTCTAGCGAGTTCGTCCGCCCTACAGTTTCCTGGAATGTCTCTGTGACCTGGCACCCAGAATAGGTGAATGTTGAACTGCTCTGTCATTTCTGTAAGAGACAAACGGCAGTCTAAGACGGTCTTTGAAGTAAAGGAGCACGATTCCAGGGACTTGATTGCCGCTTGACTGTCAGTGAAAATGTAAATATCGCTGACAGATAATACCATACATTACATTTCAGCCAAGACAGGGCTTCCTTAATCGCCATGATTTCCGCCTGAAAAACGCTACAATGATCAGGGAGGCGGAACGAGATGCTCAGGTTGAGCTTATTGGAGAAAACACCACAGCCCATCCCACCTTCGGTCTTAGAGCCATCTGTGTAGAAGTGCACCGAATTTCCATCATCAGGGGGAGAGACATCCCACGCATCCCGTTCAGGGATACTCGTACGGAAGTGTCGGTCAAATCTCAGTTTCGGTGGGGTGTAGTGCGTATTCTCATGTGTGAAGTTGAGAAGATCAAGGATCGAGGAGTGGCCAATGTGATAACTAGATCACTGAGAGGAGGCTTTAAGACGAATAGCCGCACTGGCAGCAGTCTGTCTGCCAAGGATATCCAGGGGTAACTGGTTGAACATAATGTTCAATGCCGCAGAGGGGGTAGTGCTTAGTGCACCACAGATGCACATGCAAGCGGATCTTTGCACTTTAGCTACCTGAGAGAGGTGAACAGCCGTGTCAAGAGCAGGCCACCAAACGATCACGCCATAGAGTAGTATAGGCCTGACAACAGACACGTAAAGCCAGCGAGTGATTTCAGCTTTCATACCCCAGTTCCTATAGCCTTTTTACAGGAATAGAGAGCTACATTCGCTTTCCGTACGCGTTCTAGTAGATTGGCTTTCCAGGTCAGTTATCTGTCCAGAATAAGACCCATGTATTTTGCATTAACAGCGAAGGTGAGACTGGTGCCATTAATCATAGGAGGGTCTACGTGGGGAATTTTATATTTCCTTGTGAAGAAAACAAGTTCTGTTTTATGAGGGTTAACCCCCAATTCACAATTGGAGGCCCACCTAGTGAGCCGAGGGAGAGCATATTGGAGAATTTCCTTGAGAGTATCTGGGTGCTTGCCAGACGCAGCAATCGCAATGTCATCAGCATAGGCAATCACTCTACAGCCTGACCTGTCCAGGTCCACTAGTAGCTCATTCACTACAAGATTCCACAAAAGGGGGGACGAAACACCACCTTGGGGTGTTCCGCAGCAAGCAAGTCTCTAGCCGATGCTCCACCCAGCTGTGTGTTGAGTCAGCTATTTCATTTGTATGCTCTCCATAATTCTTCTTAATAGTCAAAACTCACCAAACGTAAACAAAAAAAAAACAGACAAGCACATATTGGGTCTATAACTTAATTCGTGCGGTTTGCTAAGAGATGGCGTAACTTGTATTATTCCATTGTTATTATTCCATTGGAACATGCGTTGGAAAGCTACTGTCATTGTACGTCATTTCAGAATATGTCATTCATTTGAAGCGTAAACAACAATAATTTTTTTTCACTGAAATATGTCGAACTTTGTGCCTGAAAAAGTGTTTTTGCGGGGAGTTCTTCTTCATTACGCTCGGCCTCACGTTGCTATTCCGGTTAAGAACTATTTGGAAAACAGTGGATGGGAAGTTTTACCCCACCCGCCTTATAGCCCAGACCTTGCCCCTTCTGACTACCATTTGTTCCGGTCGATGCAGAAATACGGTTCACATCAGAGCAGAATATCAAAAATTCGCTTGATTCATTCTTTGCTGCCAAGCCGGCGCAGTTCTTTTGGGATGGGATCCACAAATTGCCAGAAAGATGGGAAAAAGTCATAGCTTCAGATGGGCAATACTTTCAATAATACTATTGTACATGTTTTTCTTAAATAAACGTTCAAATTTTGAAAAAAAAAACCGCACGAATTAAGTTATATACCCAATGCATATATGTATATATGTAGGTATGTACTTATAGTCGGTGAAGTTCTAGCACCGCTTAAGTCAAAATTTGCAATCTTTCAGTAGAGCAAAAAACAAAAAAAAAAAAAATGCTGATACCCGCAACTTTGTCTGCATAGTCCGCAATAATATACATACATATATGTATATGTATGTGTATATAAAAATCAATGTACGTACTACCTATATACCTATGTACCTATGTTTATATGCTATGGACTCCGAAAGGGTGCCGTGACATAAGCCCAAGTGATATAAGGCCAAATTATTTTGAGACATTGTACCAAATGTGGCTTTTATTTGTTCAGTGGTAAAAACTTGTTTCACGCAACTAGCTCCGCTAAGGGTAAGTACTTATTGTCTGGCAGGTACGAAGGTAAGGTGAAAAGTTATCGGCCTGACAATGACAGACTGTGATTTTCAGTTAAAAAATGATTTTATTTTTCTACATTTTCTCCCTTGACTTCAACACACTTAGTCCAGCGTTTCTCCAACATAAGTATTCCTTCTCGGAAATGAGAGTCTGGAAGGCTGTGAAAATATTCATCTACGGCCCTCTCAACATCTGCATTGGATGCGAAGCGCTTCCCAGAAACAAATTTCTTCAAGTTTGGGAACAGATGGAAGTCTGAGGGTGCCAAATCAGGTGAATAGGGGGATGGCCGAGCAAATCGTACCCCAAATCCCGCAGTTTTCCCATCGCTAACGCACACTTGTGTACAGGTGCATTGTCCTGGTGAAAGATGATTTTTTTCTTCATCAAGCCAGGCCTCTTCTCGCGAATTTTGGCATCCAGCTGGTCAAGAAGGTTGGAGTAATATTTGCCTGTAATTGTTCTGCCTTTCTCAAGGTAATCAATTAATAGGATCCCTTTCGCATCCCAAAACACACTGGCCATGACCTTTCCGGCAGATGAGATCGACTTCACTTTTTTTGGCGCTGAACCACCGGCTTCCACCCACTACTTCGACTGCTGATTCGTTTCTGGCATGTAGTGGTGGACCCATGTCACATCCATGATGACAAATCGCCGCACAAAATCGGTCGGATCCCTATTGAATCGGTCCAAAGATTGCCGCGAAAATCGTTTGCGCATTTGCTTTTGATCGGCATTCAGCAAATGCGGAACACATCTTGCGCAGAGCTTTCGCATCCCTAAGTTTTTCTGCAAGATGTTTCGCACCCTCTCTTCCGATATACACACAGCCTCAGCTATCTCATTCATCTTCACTCGCCCATCGTCCAGCACGATATCATGCACTTTTTCAATGGTTTCGGGTGTGGTTGCGGTTTTGACCGTCCTTCACGTGGGTCATCTTCGAGGGACGTGCGACCACGTTTAAATTCAGCTGCCCACTTTTCAACGGTTGACATAGAAGGAGCAGAGTCCCCGGAAACTTTTGTCAATTTTGGATGAATTTCCTTAGGGGTTAACCCATCCAAAACGAAGAATTTTATGACCGCACGATATTGAAGTTAACGAAAAACACTCAAGACGTCTACTGCAAAAATTCGTGTAAACAAACTACTTGAGAGAACAAGTTGAAACTTGTCATACGAACTAATGAGAAGTGCACCCAGGCAGAAAACATAAATTTTTGCTGATTGGAACGCGTTCTCTGCGTCAGGCCGAGAACTTTTCAGCTTGCCCTCGTACCTATGTCGTCTAAAACAAAACAAATAAAAAGTTCATGTAAAATTTGTATTTTATTAATTGTTGCCTCCATATCTACATGTGGTTACACTCCACGTAGCATTACCCGGAGCATCAGCATGTGAGGCCGAAGACCGTCCGGTGTATAAGTCGAAGAATGTCAAATAGTGTGAAATCCTTTTAACCATAATTTGGGCCTAACAAGAACTGTTAAGATATAGGCGCCTGCTCTTACAATTAGCGGAGCAACGAAGTTGCGTAAATGGCTAAACCCTATGGAGAAAAAGGTGAATGCCTTTTACAGCGCAAAGATTTGGTTTTTGAGAAGGTAATAGTTTCGTTTATGGAAACGCACTTGCAGATGAACTGGCTAGGAAAGGTTCAGCCTTCCACAGCTCTCTTGCGGAATCAGTTCAGATTCCGTTTGGAGCAGTCAAACCAGAAATTACCTCTAAATTCCTTACCCAAGCCAACCTCAGATGGTCTAGGCTAATAAACTGTGTCATATCCAGAAAGATGTGGCTAAACTACATCAAATCAAAAACAATCGACTTCTTAAACAGAACGCGTAGGGACATCGCCAGGATAAAAGCAACCACCACGGGTCACTGGCCTATAGAAGACCATGGGGTCAAACTAAGTATCCCACACAACACACAGTGTGTCGCAGTAGCAAAATCGCAACTGAGAAAGAAACCCTTATCCACTTTTTATGCGTCTGTCCGGCACTAGCTAGGGCCAGACAACGAGCTTTGGGAAAACCCTTTTTCAGCTTCAATGAGGAAGTCTCGGAGAGAAACATTAATGATTTAATAATCTTTTAAACTCCCCAGGCTGGATCTAGAGACTCCACACCAACACACCTTTTAAATCCAGGTACACGAGTTTTGTGGTATCAAAACGGCACCTAATGCTAATTGGGTTCTTTTCTTAAGAAGAACCACCACACCTACGCGCGAATTTGAGAAGGTAATAGTATAAAAATTCGCGCGAATTTTGAAATTATTACCTTCTCAAATTCTCTAAAACGAAATCTTTGCGGTGTAAAAGAAATTCACCCTTATCTCCACAAAATGCGCGCGAAGTCTTAAACTATTACATTAACTTCTCAAATTCTCGAAAACAAAACGCTTTCGTTATTTGGATTCCAGTAGTCAGTCTTTAAAATACATTTAAGACATCGCATAGGTTAGGTTAGGTTGAAGTGGCTGCGAGCCAACGCACTTAGATCAATAATAGGTCCCCATTGTGATACCACGCGGAACATGTGGGAAAGTTTCTCTCTACTCGTTAAATCATTTTGAGCTTCTTATGAAACGTGAGTGGCTCCTAATATCGATGTCTATCAGGTCGCCTATATCGTTGTAATAGGGGGGCTTCTAGGTGAAGCTTCCTTCTACGAGAGAGAGCTGGGCAGAAACAATATACAATACATACACCATTAAATAAGAATTTATGTGCTATTTCTTCCGGTTTTAATTTTTGTATTATTTGAAATATTTACATACTGTGTTGTAAACTACATGTCGCATGAATTCATTTTTTGTTCGCATTTCTTCAAAATAAAAAGATTTGAAGCTGTTGTAGATTTATAGCTATAACGCCTTAAGATTGTGCAACTTCTCCGAATGGTAAGTGGATATTTCCGTAATTTGATCAGGTAAGGAAGATATATTGGAAAGTGACATGAAGCCAAATTGGTCTTATGTAACTTTCGGAAAGCGACATAAGGCCAAGTATTAGTATTTGCCCCTATGATGCTTCTGGAAAGCGGCAGAAGGCCAGATTTTAAAAACGATACAATCGTTGTACCGACTTGCGTTCTGCCGATATTGGCCCAACAGTTGTATGCAGCACACACATTATACCATCTGCGTACGATTTACATACAGTCAGACATTTTATTCGCACACAAAATTTACACATACAATTTACATACCACTTGTGCACGCAACAGCGGTTGTACACTCAAAAGCATGCGACCATACAACATCGATACAACTTTCGATTGTGTGGAAACACACGATACAATTGTTGTATGCAATACCAAATCTGTCTAACCGTTGGTACAACGATTGTATCGTGTATTTCGTACTTTACAGTGCTCCGTATACAGTTTCATATCTACAGTGTAACATCCGAATATAGCATCTATCAGTGTTTGAAAGCCATGTTTTGTATTCTTTTGCCTAAAAGTCTGCAATGGCTTCTTTTTGAAATCCAAGATACAAATTACAATACTCGTAAAATCAAAAATAGTCCTACAAATACCTGTGGATCCACTCAGAACTTAATAAATGCAACAAAAACTGTTGGACGCATTCATACATCCGTCAACAGTGTGATAAGATCTTGTTTACACAATTTACATAATTCAGCGAGTACCTACAAATTTAAAAAAAAAAAAAAAACTATCCACAAGAAGGACAGGCCCCGGCGAGATTCGAACTCACGATCTCCTGTTTACTAGACAGGCGCTTTAACCAACTAAGCCACGGCGCCTCCGAAAATAATTTTGTCAGAATACAATGATAAGTTCTTTCAGCTATCATTCATCGTGATTTTATAAAATTAGCAACTGAAGAACGAGAATGATATTACATAGTTTGTTCATGAATCGTACAGATTAGATAGGTGTGTCTAGAAATAGACCGCAACAACTACTACAGATTGATTTACGAATGGGTATTGTGTGGTTTGATGATCTAAAAAATTATTCAAATATGATTCATCAGATTGTTTCGTTGTATAATTATTGATATTGCTTTATTTTTAGTTCGGTATTATGAGATACTCGTATGACACTATTTACAAGGTTTTGGTTTCATGTCGGTAAATAGGAAAACTCAACTCTATTCTGCTGCTAATTCGAGAGAAAAAATTGTTCCCCAATTTGTTTGCGTTTTGATCAAAATTGATATTATGGATATTGAAGAGGTGGCGGCAGTATTGTGAAGAACTTTTAAATGAACAGTTTCCCCGGCTATACTTTCCAAGAGCCACCCCTAACTGTGAAGAAATACCCGACATTACAGTCGATGAAGTTAGTGAGGCGGTCAAATACTACGAAAAACGAAAAGCGGTAGGGCCAGACGAGATGCCCTCTGAGTTCTGGAACAAGATGGGAGACGTCGGGTTCAGATGGCTCAGAATTCTCATCTTCAAATTTGTGAGAGGTGACCCAATGCCGAATCAATGGAGGGAAAGTTTCGTTCTCCCTGTATACAAAGGGAAGGGAGATACGCGAAACTGTGATAATTACCGTTCGATCAAGCTGATGTCACACACCATGAAGATCTTTGAGCGGGTATTAGGTGGCCGACTGCGAAAAATAATACGGTTATCTGATGATCACTGCGCATTTGTCTCGGATAAATCAACCACAGATGCAATCCAAAATATAAGGATTATAATTGAAAAACATCGTGATTCCTTAAGGGATTTGCATATTGTATTGGTTGACTTTGAAAAGGCATTCGACAGACAACCACGACATCTGATATGGATGGCGCTAAAACATCAAGGGGTTCCAGAAACCTATGTACAGATGATCATGGACATGTACGAAGGAGCAAAGACAAGAGTAAGATGCCCCGCTGGAGTAACCAAAGAGTTCCCAATCAAAGTCGGGGTGCACCAGGGAAGCATCTTAAGTCCTTTGCTCTTTATTACAGTCCTTGATTATCTGCTTGAAGGTAAAGTGACGGACCCCAAGGTACATCAGTTATTCTTGACTGACGATGGAGCCATCATAAGTGAGGATTCTACATTGCTGCAACGAGCACTTGATGTGTTGGTGGACACTCTGGAGGGAAATGGGTATCGCATTAGTTCAAAAAAGACAGAGTACTTGTGCTGCCCGTTCTCTGATCCACTCAGGCCTATTCCAGACATTTATTTGAATGGAACAGTGCTTCCCAAGTTTAGTTTAAAGTTTTGTGTAAAAAAATGGCGGGCCTAGGCGGCCAATTTTTTTTTTTTTGCAAATCAACTCCTCAATAGCTAGTGATTATGGTAAAACCAAAAGTTAAGGTGAGCCACATTGAACTCATCAACAAAAACAATTTTTAATTTTTAATTATGTTAAAAAATTCAATAATTTTTCAAAATGTCTGTTATTATTAATATTAAAAATTGATAAAACTATTGTACACTAAATACACTTTATATACCTTTTATATATTCACTTAATACAAGTCATTAAAAATTTCACTTTATGTAGAACAAAAAACGAAAGAAAAACGTTGTCACATAAGCGATCGATTTCCGTCAAACAACAGCTCATTTGAACCGATAAAGCGTTTTCAATATATAGGAGGGAGGTAATGGGGGAATTTAATGTTAAGAAAAAACTCTATGGTGACGTCTCAGCTGTCTCTCTTTACAACGGCATATTTTTTTTTGTGCAAAAGTTCATTTTTATTTTGGACTTTTGACCATGTTTTCCATCAAAATACTCCTATGTGCGTTGGTCCAAGGAATTCTCAAATCCTTACGTCACGAAATCCCTATACTTCACATTTGTAAGATCAATTCTTGAATATGCCAGCCAAGTCTGGTCTCCCTATTACGATGAACATTCACATCGAATTGAGTGTGTCCAACGGAGGTTCATCCGTTTTGCTCTACGCGGACTCCCGTGGCCTGACAGATTCAACCTACCTCCTTATGAGCATCGGTTGAACTTGCTGAACATGCAGTCGCTTGAAAAGCGTAGAAAAGTTGCCGATATACTATTTGTACAATCCATCAACTATTAGCAGGCAACATTGATTGTCCTATGCTGCTCCACACCATTTCACTCAGCACCAACTGAGATCAGTACCTCTCTTCTGCCTGAAGTTTCACCGTACAAACTACGTCTGTAATGAGCCTATGTCTCGAATGCTTCGTTTTGCTAATGACTGTCAGAACCTTTTTGATTTCTAGTGCAGCAAAAACACCCTTAGAAACTCCCTTTACTCCCCTTGCTCACTCAGGTCTTTATATTTGTGAATTTTAACTAGCTTTTATGTACAAATTGTGTATTAGATTTGAGTTCCTTACAGCTTATATTAAGGTAATTAAATTAAATTAACGAATACCTGTGCCCTGTGTATTCATTGAACGAAAAGGTGTACAGATGGTTTACAGTAGAGTTTCCAATTTTTACATTCTAAACGAATTTTTAGAGAGGACAGATGTCGACGGCGACGTTTTTTAGCTTTAATCACGATCGAAAACACCCTGGACCGAGCACGTTTGCAGTCGCTTACTCAGAAGAAAATTTTAGATTCTGTATAAAAATATATAATTTTTTTACCCTGGGGAGTATTACATAAATATAAACATACAGTTTTGTAAAAATGTTTTCTTATTTTTTCTCTCTGAAACCTCCATAATTCAAAAACCTCTGTAGGTCGAAGTTTTTCCCTGGTCTGATGAAATTCGAATTATCGAGAGTTTACTGTATTTATTTTTAAAATCCCCATAAACATGGGGATCGAGTCTATTTTTTTAATCATTCGTCGTCACTGGTATTCGTAAATCCAATCAGTGAAGTTATTTGAGTAATTATCATTATAAAACTTTCCTGCGTAAAAGGTGATTTACGTATTATATACACAATACTACTGAATTCCCGGATTAGACGAGCTATATTCGACTGCTTTTTAACTTCTTCAGAATAGAACCGCCGCGTTGCAACTTATTCCTTATTGTCAATCAAAGTATTTTCAAATGAAGTACGTGTACTGGGCTAAGATGAAAGAAAAGTTTCTTGGATCATAGTAGCAAAATTCACAATACACGACAGTTTGCTATCGGAAAACGAAATGTATGCACTGCAGCGGTTGAAATTATTGTAATCGCTTTTGATATTAGCCGTCATGTTAGTAGATAACGAAGTGCTACTGCAAAATACAGTGTACTTCATGGAATTAGGTAAAATTATATTAATTATTTTAATCTCAAACTGAATTTATGCCGAATTAAATTTGGATGATAAAAAAACAAAATTTTGGCGCAACAGCTCTTTAAGTGCCAGGGCCTAGCTTCTCGCAACTACTCATGTTGTGTGCTTTATATTTTTCACACGAATGGAAGGGACCTAATGCCGAATTTGGACGCCGATTTGAGAAGCTTTTTCGTGACAACAATACTATCGGATGTTTGTCAGACGTTCGCGAGAGGTGGGACCGTGAAAAAACTTTTGGTGTTTTCTGGGATTCGAACTTGGAAAATCATGCGTAGTGATCCGACTAACCTCTTAGGCCACGGCGCCCACTAAATTTGGATGACTTTTGGTAATTATTTCGAAAAGGGCCTCCCCTTCAAAACTAACCATACAGACAACAGTGGGTAAGTGAAGCGCTTCGTTCAATATATGTATGTAAACTCCGCATTCCGGACTGGTTTAGACGCTCACACGACTTCGTCGCTCCTCTAAGGGTATGTCAACAACTGTCAGGCAGGCGCCAGGGGCTAAGTGTATTAGAGAACAGTTTTGTACCGGCCAACAGTGGGTAAGTCATCCAGCCTTAAACTGGTCCAAGCAAAAATATGTATTTTACTATCGGAATCTCAATACTAAAAGCAAGCTCATTCGGGAAAAGATACGCTTTCGGAAGGTAAAGTCATCCTTACTTTAAATGACCAATACTTGATTGTTCTGTAAAGCTATCTGAAATCCGCCTTTACGAACAGCAAACAGTAGGCGAACCCCACAGGCGGATCAGTAGAAATGCGGTGAAGTGGGAGGGTTGTGATCCCTTGTTTTAGGATCATGGCCTCGCTGATATAAGGAAGAAGAAGAAGAAGAAGAAGAAGAAGAACAGCAAATAGTGAATGAAGCCTTTTAAGTTAATTGAACTTAGTTTAATTCCGTTAATTTTAAATCTCAAATTTTTAAATCTTTGTATTTAGTATACATCTTCTCTTTTATCCGGCTGACGACAAACTCCCAATGCTTATTATTGTGAACCTCGTTTTCCATCACCGGAAGGGTGTCATTTGTGGAGCTAAAGGTTTAAAAATTCTTAATGCCGTCAATATTCTCAAAAAGGTGAAGCAACAAACGGAACAAGGCCAGGAAATCATGGTCAAGCACGGACTTCCGCTCTTTATGCTTACCTTTGACAGGAGCGAAAATGTAGACGATATTTATAACGTTAAAACTATTCTGAATATCGTAGTCAAGATTGAGCCTATGCGTACGAGTACGAGATCGATACCTCAGTGTAAACGCTGTCAAGGCTTTAATCACACACAGTCGTATTGTCAAAAAGAGCCGAGATGCGTAAAATGTGCTGGTAACCATCTCTCGGAAAAGTGTGACCTAAATAAGCAGGCCCCGGCTACCTGCATTAACTGCAAAGGAAAGCATCCTGCGAACTATCGAGGTTGCGAAGTGGCAAAAGAGCTTCAAAAAAGGCGAGACACATTTAAAAATATTCAACGCCAGAACGCAGAACCGGTTAAAAATAGTCGTGAAATTGCTAAGCCAAGGGTAACGACCGTCAATAAACACGTCAAAGTTAAGACGAGAGTCGAGCAAAGTAAAGTTCCTTCGGCAAAATCAAAGGAAAAGCCGCAATCTCCAGAGACGCTAACATATGCTCAAACTGCGTCGCTAGAAAAAAAGCAAAGCGGTGTTACGGTAGACCCAGTCTCCCAAGTCTTCTCTATAATTCTTCCGAAACTTGAGGAGCAAACGAAGGTAAACAAAGTCATATTTGATAAATTGAGCAAGCTCGAGTTAAAACCTCGCCAAAAAAGAGCTCCCATATGAACATGAATCAGTTACTAAAAATTTTAACATGGAACGCAAACGGCCTTTTACAAAAAAAACGCCGAATAAGAAGTATGGTATTCTTACGGAATGACAACATTGACATTTGCTTGATCTCTGAAACTCATTTGACAAAGGAATCCGGAGTAAAAATAAGAGGCTATCGTGCTTATCACGCATACCACCCTTCCGGAATAGCTAGAGGCGGATCCTCCTTATCCATTAAAGACTGCATTGAGCACTCCATAAATACGACGATTGAAATCGATACAATGCAAACAAGCTCAGTTCGAGTTAAGAATAGGCACTCGTATTTCAACATCGCGTCCATTTATTGTCCTCCGCGATGCACGTTTAGAAGTAACGACTTTGTACGTCTCCTTGACTCACTTGGACCGAATTTCATTATAGGTGGCGATTTCAACGCAAAACACACCTTTTGGGGTTCAAGATCCAATTCACGGAAAGGCAGACTTCTGTACGAAGCCGGTATGCAATTCGGGGTTGACTTCTTTTCGACGGGGAAACCGACGTATTGGCCCTCTGATACAGCAAAAACACCGGACCTAATAGACTTCTTCGTAGCAAAAGGAGTATCTTAAAATTTTGCGAAAGTAGAGGAAAGCTTTGATCTCTTCTCAGATCACTCGCCGGTAATCTTGACAATAAGTGACCGACTAATGACAGTAGAAGGTGTGCCTAGATTAACCAAAAAAAAACTAACTGGCGCGACTTTAGAACTGATTGCGAAGAAAATATTGTCTTATATGTATCGCTCAAAACACCCTTCGAAATAGAAGATGAACTCGGCCAATTTATTGAATCAATACAGAATGCCGCGTGGAAAAATACACCTTTAAGGAGGAAAGAAGTCCCATGCAATGAAGCTAATTATCCGCCGGAAATAAAAGAACTTATTCGAGAAATGAGGAGAGCACGCAAAATATGGCAACCAACTCGCGCTCCCCAGCAAAAAAACCCACTCGAATTTCCTATGCAATAAGCTTAAAAAAGCGATCCAAGACCTAAAAAACCGAGAGACTTCAGCTTATCTTGAAGGTTTAACCGCCCAAAAAACCACTAATTACTCGCTCTGGAAAACTGTCAAAAGAATTAAAAAACCCCAAATACATTCGCCACCGATAAGAAAAAACAACGACGAATGGGCAAAAGGTGACAAAGAAAAAGCGGATCTATTTGCCGAGCACTTAGGAGAGACTTTTAAGCCATTTGATGGAGAAACATTGGTAGACGATTTTACCAGTACGACTACGACATCTGACAACCTTAGAATAAAAAGTGTGTCATTTATAGAACTTTGCCAGGCAATAAAAAACCTGAAAAATAATAAAGCTCCTGGCTATGATTTAATAAGCGGACAAATCCTCAAGGAATTACCAAAAAAGGCACTATTAAAATTGCTTTATTTAATAAATGCTTCTATTAGATTATTATACGTTCCAAATCAATGGAAAGTCGCAGAAGTCATAATGGTTCCGAAACCGGGGAAATCTCCAAATGACAAAAAATCGTACAGACCGATATCGGTACTACCAATAATATCGAAGGTATTTGAAAAACTCCTACTGAAACGAATTCTTCCGGTCATTGAAGAGAGACGCCTAATACCTGACCACCAATTCGGGTTCAGAATCAAGCATTCCACAATTGACCAGGTTTATAGAATAACCGACGAAATTGAAAAAGCCCTTGAGGAGAAAAAGATTTGTTCTAGCGCTTTTCTTGACGTATCTCAAGCCTTCGACAGGGTATGGCACGATGGATTGAATTATAAGCTAAGACGAATCCTTCCGGAACAACTTCATAAGATCTTAGAATCATACCTTAAAAACAGACTTTTTCGCGTCAAGCACGGGACTGATTATTCTGATTTTAAAGAAATCGCCGCCGGAGGAAGAGTCCTTGGGCCTATCTTATTCTTGCTGTACACTCGGGACATACCACAAACTGAAGGCACTATTGTAGCTACGTTCGCGGACGATACGGCTATTCTGGCAACGGAAAGTTCAATCGAGTCAGCAACCATAAAACTTATAAGAATAATCGTGAACGCTCCCTGGTATATCAGAAACAATAATATCCACAGAGACTTAGGGATAGCTACCGTGGAGGACGAAATAAAAAACTTCGCTCGCAGCTTCGTATTCGTCTTCATGGCCATTGCAACTGTGCCATACTCCAAACTTTGGATGTGACAAATCTTACGCGCCGACTTCAAAGAACGAAACCGTTCGAATTAGCGCAATAAGACAAAAAGCCGCATGTCATGACGCTTTCAGCAGGTGCTTTTATTGAAAATCTACCTGCCTCACGCGAATATTTTCTTCTGAAGCTTAAACTACTTGATAAGGTCTAACTTAGTCGTAGTAAACAAAACGAAGGTAAGGGTGTTTTTAGTCAGTAGAAATCTGACACCACTATGAGTACACGGTCTCATAGTGTCTCATGAAGATTTTCACCTACCCAGGAAAAAAAAAAAATTTGTGGAGTTGACCTTTACTTCGAGGTAGGTATCTTAACTGCCTTGTTAACTTCATCTTTTATTACCATAAAAGCCCACATGCTGGGAGTGTTCAACGACACCGATATGTTCTACGTCCATAGTTATACGAGGTCCGGTATAGTTTCACAAGTATCTGTAAGTATACTTCATACATTCGTCGCTCACATATGAACTAAGAGAGAACAATTTTAAAAATTTATCATGGAAGAAGTATTTATCAAACACGTATATGAATCTTACGAAGTGATAAATATTTGAGAACGTGTAAACCATTCCACACACCATTAACAATCGGTTCAAACAAGTCCAACCACTAGTATTACATCAATTTATATCGACCGTAAATATGAATTGCAAAAATAAAACGAGTACATTTTCTAAATTGCCAATAATGACATCTAATTCGTTCCATGCTAGATCGTCCATTGCGACGGGCACTACGCAAATAAAGTAGCCACATTCACGTAATTGGCATTTGCTCGAAAATTGACCACATTACAGCCCGCCAAGACGATAAAACGAAATGACAAGTCAATTACTCGCCTAGCCAACTGACCGCAAAGACCTCGTTAGACAGAGCGCCAACGGCGAACGGTCCCCAACCATTATTCACACTTTTTATCAGCTGCGGACACAGAGATGCTTAATTTCGCGTAATGATCAAGTGGCGTCGCTCGCGCATAAATACGGGCAAATTCCATGCCAGAGCATTTAACTTGGTCATCAGCAAATACATTCCGTCCGGGCATCCCAACAATGTTGCTAATTTTTCAATAAAATGCAAATAATTGCCATAAATCGAAAGCGGAAAAGTTGAAAAGAACCTCGGACGATCAATGCTAGATGATGAGACCAATGATGATCAGGCTTATTCGCATGGCGCTGACCATCGTCATCATCTTAATCGTCATCAAATCCCCGATGCTGGTGCAGATCTCTGAAAGGAGGAAGCAATGCCGGTCGGTACTCCTTGCATTGCCACACATATCGAAATGGACATGTGACTATTGCGATTTTGACTGTTTTAACCAGAAGTCCAAAGGGGCGCATACAAAAACCAATTGAATTTGGCATCCGGCGGCTATCCAAATGTTCGGCGCACCTCATTAGTTATTCTGACGAGAACCGTCGTCGTCGTCGTCTTCGTTGTCCTGCTGTGGTTATAGTGGAGGGCGCGCACTCTGGCTCTGCCTGGATGACAGTTTTGTGGTCCAATTCAAATGTCGTGTACCTATCACCGATTTTTGTAACCATCGAAACAAGATAAAATGTCATCGCGCACACATACACATGCAGTAACGACGACGAATGAAACTTGTCAACCAATTACGAATCTCTCTTCGATTTTACCCCCGTTCCTATGCGCAATCACTTTTATTGGTTTCTTCAGGTGATTGGCAATCAGCTACGGGAATGCCAGACGGGCAAACTGTCGGAAGTGTGGTTTGGTGATGAGATATGTTGAATTGGAATTTGTTGATAATAAAATAAAAATATTCCTCTATAATGTATCTAAATATGCGGAAGTATTTTATGGTTTGTCAACACCACCAGGTGATTACTTACATTTTTTGTCAATTCATTGCTTTCATCTGAAGACTGTTGAAAGCTGCGTTCTTTCGGCCATAAAACGATATTGATTGAAAATTATTACTTACTTACTTACTTAGATGGCGCTACAGTCCGGGGTGGACCTGGGCCTCAACCAACAAACCTCTCCAGCCAGCACGGTTACGAGCCAGCTTCCTCCAGTTGAAGATTATTACCGTGTGCAATAAAATTCACTTCATTTGGTTTGGCCGTGAAAACTTCATTTTTTGCATCTATGGCGTAATTCTTGTGCTGTCGTCAGTTCATTTAGGTAATAACCATCAAAAAGTTACCATGTGGTGCTAAGAATATGCAAGAATGCTACTACTAATACTCCAGCAGCAGCGAGAAGCGAGATAGAGCCCTTATATCGCATGAAGATGGGAGAAGTTCAGCGTAGCGTGCGACGTGACAGGCGCAACTATATCAATGCACTGGGTACAGAAGAAGAAGAAGCTGCACGGAGGTGCGACAGCAGGACCGTCTACAGAATCACCAAACAGCTAACAGGTGGTCGCAGCTCCAGCCAACAGCCAATGAAAAGTCTAGGCGGCTGAGGACCAACTCAAGAGATGGAAGTAGCACTTTGTTACGGTTTTGAACTGCGTTTTCGCAATGGATATGCTCCCAAATCAGACTGAGGTGCCCGGGGTGAGAAATGCCCGAATACGCACCACGACTCCCAGTAATGATGAGATCACTACCACGATCAATGCACTCAAATCCAACAAAGCGGTAAGACTTGACGGTATTCCAGCAGAGCTCTTACGAGCAGCGCCCACAACATCGACTGAGCTTCTACTTCCACTTATAGAGAGAGCTTGGGAAGCTGAAAGCTTTCCTAACCAGTGGAAAAAGATTCCTTTCTAGGAAAGGAAATTTAATGGAGTGCGGAAACTGGAGGGGTATCTGCGTGCTGCCTGCTTTAGCTAAGATAATAGCTAAAATAATCCTGGAGCGAATCAAACAACATCTCGAAGGCACACTCGATGCCGAACAAGCAGGTTTTCGCTCTGGATCCTCCTGTGCCGACCACATCAACACCCTGCGGATTAACATCGAACAGTGCGTTGAATATCGATAGCCACTCCACCTGCTGTTCATCGATTTTGAGAAGGCGTTCGATAGTGTCAACGGGGAGTTTATTTGGTGTGCCCTATGCAGGAGAGGTATTCCCGATAAACTAATTACTATTATCAAAGCTACATATGAAGGCTCCAAGTGTCACGTTCTGCACAGAGGAAGGTTGTCTGAGGAATTTGAGATCCAAAGTCTGGTAAGACAAGGCTGTATCCTTTCACTAATACTATTCCTATTGGTGATTAGTGATATGCTTCGTGCAGCTTTGTCGACGGGAAACGGAGGAATTCGATGGACTCTTACATCACAACTGGAACATCTTGGCTACGCTAACGATGTGTGCTTAAGGCTGAACTATAATAGGAAAATGGTTTCGTAGGACCAGTTCCAAACATAGGATTTGTATTGTGTACCTTCGATTCGTTAAGTTTTCGTTTACTTTTGGTCACTTCCGAAAGACCGAATCCACTCGCTTTTCTGTATAAAATAAAATATTTTTTCTTATTTTTTCCAATAAGTATCTCCATATATTATGTGCAATTGAGAAATATTTTACCCGGAAGAACAAATATTCAGTGAGTAAATTTAGTATATTACTAGCTTATGTGTAACTACAGAGTTTTCATCCCCATTCGTCGTCGCAGTCGGTGACAAAGTACAACGACCAGCGTTGCCACTTAAATCCAGAGCATATATAGTACATTACTCAAACAAATGTACTCGTAGTACGATATGTTTCTTTTATCTTTTTATTGAATTCATTGGATTAAAACATTAACAATAGTAATAGCTCTTTAGCCAGTAAAATATTGTTAATTGTTTCTAAGCTCGACCTATTTCTCAACAATTCTTTTATCATATTTAATTGGGAGAATTTTCACTCAGCAGAAGCACTACTGGTGGAAGACAACATAAATCTAGCATATAGAATGTTAACTCATGTAAACATGTATTCTCCCAAATAATTTATATATTTTTTTTTAATTCTATCCATAGTGCTAAATATCGATATTTTCAGGTCCACATTTTATAAATAGGTCCGAAGACCCAGTTAGCAGGCGCCACTGCTCATTTGCAATTTAGTATTACTAAGGTCAAATCTTTGAATGAGCTGCTTACATAGCTCTACATATTTATTTATAGCGTTTCTTTTGACATTATTAATGCTTTTATATTGATTTCAGAATTTTGAATATGCATTTCAAATTGTAACAAAATGTAGTATTCAAGAGTAAGGTTGTAGTATGTAATACGACATTTAAAGAAATATGTAGTAAAGTACTACAAAGCAACACAATAGCTTAAATGACAGGCAAACCGATTTGACAGTTGCTTCCAATTGCTTCCGACTATTATGGGCCACTTGGGCAATTGACAGCCTTGGAACAAACTCATCGGCTCAAATATGCATTGCTGGACAACCGGTAGACAGAGCAGACGATTTCGAGTATCTTGAGATTATTGTCTCGACCGATGGTGGAACCGAACTGGATATAGCCAACAGAATCGCCAAAGCAAAGCCCGCGTTCGGGATGTTGTCCAAAATATGGCGAAGCAATGCAATCAGTTTGAACACCAAGCTAAGACTGTTTTGCTCCAATTTTGAATCCGTGCTGTTATATGGATGCAGGCACGTTGAGAGTGACCACTACTATCACCAGGAAGCTGCAAACGTTCGTTATTAGGGGCCTACGCAATATCATAAGGATTTTCTGGCCCAATTGTATCTCTAACGAACACTTTTACGAGAGAACGGGTCAGGAACCAATAGGCACAACCATCCAACGACGGAAGTGGCAGTGGATTGGTCACACGTTCCGAAAGGGTGACAGTTCCATAATGAACCATGCAATGCAATGGAACCTTTTAACTCAGGGTGGCAGAAGACCTGGCGGTTCGAGGAGAACATGGCGCAGAACAGTCGAGAAGGAGGCACCGCAGTTAGGGAAAAGTTGGGGACGACTCAGACACATTGTCAGAAACCGTACACGATGGCACGTAGACGTAGTAGAGGCCCTAGGACCCACAAGGGGATACAGAACATATACAAAAAGTAAGGTGGCGCAGAAAAGTTGAGGCGGAATCGAGCTCTTTTGGAATGAGTTGGAGGCAGATCAAACGCGTTGCAGAACTTCGAACAAAATGGCACCCAGGCGTGATTGACGCCCTATGCCCCCCGAGGGGTTAAAAGATCTACTTAAGTAAGTAAGTTATTCAACCAATAGTCGGGATAGATTACAGCTTTTAATTCAAGTGACCAGTTCGCAGGTATACGTACATACAGTTTGTCAAGAAAATGTTTGCAAAACCAAAAAATTACACAAAAAGAGATTAAAAAGTATATATGTATTTACTAAGAAATACATAAAAATTTTTCACTTTTTCTTCATAACTCCGTTTTCATATGAATTCTTTGCCGTAATGTAAAACAGAAAATAGAAAATCCAACCGAAAACTAAGAGAAAAACAACGAAACACATCCAGCGGTATTTCTTTCAGTGTCAAATAATTCTTTGCAAAAGATTTTATTATACTATTAGGGGAATCACACGAATAATAGTAAGGGAAAGAAGAACACGTAAATTAGCTGTAATTTCGTTACATTTGTGTTGTGTTGAAGTTATTAAGTAATTAAACGTTTGAATCGGCGCAAAGATATTTAAAAAAAAAAACTTATTAAATATGCCAGGTAAACGACTGAGTGAGGAAATGATACACTGAGTGTATTATAATTATTATAAGGGTAAATCTGCTAAAGAATTGGCTGAAATGTTTTCTATTAAATTAAGAACTATTTACAACATAATACACCGTGTCGAAAAAGAAGGCAGGCTAGAGCTAAAGCAGTCAACAGGTAGACCAAAAAAGCTAAGATGTAGGGATGAAAGAAAAATAATAAGAACCATAACCATGGTTGCTTTATAACTGCAGCAATGTTATTGACACCCCTGCCCAACTTAAGCCCCATTGAAAATTTGTGGGCTTATCTAAAAAAGATGGTGGCAAAAAGGGGCCCAAAGACGAAAAAGGAATTAAGTTCATCAACGAGGAGTGGCTAAACATTCCTGAGGAATACGACCTTCAGAAGCTCATAGAGTCCATGAGGAGTAGGTTACAGGACGTCATTCAGGCTAACGGCGGACATACCAAATATTAAAACTTAAAAAAATGTATTTTATTTAGTTTTTTTTACATGAAATTTAATGATGTACAGAATTTTGCAAAGAATTGTTTGACATTGATAAAACTAATATTGCTAGCTTTTTGTTCGATTTCTCTTAGTTTTAGTCTAATTTTTCTTTTCTTTTTGTAAATTACAGTAAACATTTAATACAAAAATTAAATTATAAAAAAAAAATTGAAAAAATCATATATTTCTTAATAAAACATACTTATAAATCTATTTTCTGTATTTTTTTTTGGTTTTGCAAACATTTTCTTGACAAACTGTATACCTATACACATTTCTCTTCTTGAGAAAACATGTAAAACCATTAATGCAGAAAATAAAAATCGTGAGACGATAGTTGTTTTACCCACGTGAATCAATATTACAATAGGGTCGATATTGTCAGACGATCATCATTACATGGAACTGAAACCCTGATTACTAAGAAGAAACTTTTCTGTGAAAATCTGAAAGGTTTAGCAAAAAAAAATCATCTCACGTCCCGTTCCACGCATACCCGGTACCGAGAACACATTTTTGAAGTTTTCACACACATCCGGTGCCATATATGCGACGCCATATATCCGGGACGAGGTCTACAGAACTTAATGAGAGTATTCACACTTATCCGGCATTGGATACACTGTTCAAATGCCGGCTACATGATGTTTTCTTCGCCAGATATATCTTCACTCTATCTGGCATCGGAAGCCGGATACACGACAACGGATACATAAAAGTGTATAAGAGTACGCGTTTGAGCTTAATTGTTCAATAAACATTTTTCGTAGGGTTTTCATACAGTTTTTAACAGTAAAAGTGTACACATTTACCACATTTACTACTTAAAAGCTAATTTGCGCACATCTTTCGGCTTACTAGTTTTACCGAGTTTCCCAAGCACTTAATGAATGCTCTGTTGATTTCTGAATACAAATAAGAAAATTTCGGAAAACATCTGCGTTATAAATATCGCATGTTTTAAATTTTTTTATGTGAGGGATGGGCGTGGCCATTACCCGATTTTCCTCGATTTTGCTTCACAAATATATTTCAGAATACGAAGGAGTAAAGGCAAGAGTAAGATGCCCCGCTGGAGTAATCGAAGGGTTCCCAATCAAAGTCGGGGTGCACCAGGAAAGCGTCTAAATTCCTTTGCTCTTTATTACAGAACCTTGACTATATGCTTGAAGGTAAAGCATACATGACGGACCCCAAGGTATGAGTACATCAATTATTCTTTGCTGACGATGGAGCCACCATTCCCCGTGCAGGAACGGGTTAAGAATATCACTGCAGCGCCCCCCAACAACTAGCGCTTGTCGTAAAAGGCGACTAAGGGGACAAATCAGATCTAGGCAATATAACACCCAAGTGAACCTAGCGACAAATATACTACCTTAAAAACCCTTCCACAAGTGTGCATGCGAGTCCGTGGGTTGACACGACTGGAGATCACCGGTGGCATAAAAGAAAGATCAAACAATACTAAAACAGGAGCAAGCACGTGTCAAAAGGCGAACCCCACAGGCGGATCAGTAGAAATGCAGTGATGTGGCAGGGTTATGATCCCTTATTTTCGGATCATAACCTCGCTGATAAAAGGAAGAAGAAGAAGAAGACGATGGAACCACCATAAGTGAGGATCCTACGTCCCTGTAACGACCAATTCATGTATGGGTGGATGTGTTGGAGGGAAATGGGCATCACATTAGTTCAAAAGAGGCAGAGTACTTATGCTGCCCGTTCTCTGATCTACTCGGACCTATTCCAGACATTTATTTGAATGGGAGAGTGCTTCTCAAGTGCGAACATTTCAAATATCTAGCGAAGCAATCTGTGATGATGACATCAATCATTAAGTAAGTGTAAGTGGCGGAAAAACTCTGCTATCTTCTGTGACCGAAAAATTCCCCCTAAGTTGAAAGGAAGGCTCTTTACCGCAGTTGTGCGTCCAGCACTCACCTATGGCCCACAATGTTGGACAATGTACAAAAAGTATGAGAGCAAATTAACGGCAGCTGAGATGAAGATGCTTTGCATGGCAGCAAGAGCGACAAAAAAAAGCCAATATCAATGAACATTCGAAAGACAAAGACGCGAGGCAGGCGTATAAACTCCTGGATCACACCAATGCAACGACACCAGCATTTGATTTGCCTCAGTAAGGAAGTGATCCAAAATCTGGAGGCCTGCCGATATTTTTTGAGGTCAAACAGGTCCCCACAGACGGATCAGTAGAAATACAGAGAAGTGGGAGGGTTATGACCGCTTGTTTTATAATCATAACCTCGCCGAAATAGGAAGAAGAAAAAGAATTACACTGCATAATCCGAACCAAGTGGACCAAATTTTGTTACTCTTAGGAGTTACAGCAATCTAGTTTTTATAGCTTTGGTAAATCTATAATATTTAGATGTTGACTGACATTTTTCAAATAGGAGTAGAATTTCCAAGCAGATGGGCGCAATGATGTGCTGCATTTGTAAATCGAAAGAAATGGAACTAGTCTCGTCCTTCTCCATACTTCACACAATTTTTTCACTTCAAGACATGTCTACAATCAGTTTAACTACAGTAGAATCTTATTATCGAAGAAAATGGAGAAATCCTTCCATATCCCCTTAAGCCTGCAGTAGAATAACGGGTGGGCCATCTAGTGATTTCTTTTTAAATCATAGGTTATTTTGACACTGACAGCTGTTTCCCGCTCGAAATCTTGACAGAAAGTCAGTATCATATCTCCGCGGAACGAAATGAGTCGCTTTACGATTGAACAACATTGGGAAATATTGAAAACTTATTTCCAAAGTGAGTGCTGTGTAGCCCAAACAGTTGGTTTTTGAAAAGAAGTTTTGGCCGAAATGAAGCACCCACCGCGCCTGCTGTACGCAAGTTTGTGCAAAAAGTTCCTGAAACTGGTATGCTAGTGGACAACACTCATGGACCCCGTCGTCGTACGGTGCGCACAGACGAGAATGTGGCTGCTGTAGCCGAGAGTGTGAGACTCAATTCATGAACATAAACTCGTCATCGATCTCAACAGCTCAACATTTCACGCACTAGCCTGAGGAGAATTCTGCACAAAGATCTGGGATTATTCGCTTACAAAATCCAATTAATTCAGCAATTGAAAGCGCACGACCATCCGCTTCGCTATCGCTTCGCAGTTTTGGCTTTAGAGCAGCTTGAATTGGACAACGATTTTGGGCGAAAAATCATCTTTTCTGGCGAGGCACATTTTCATCTAGGCGGCTACGTTAACAAACAAAATTGCCGCATCTGGGGTTCGGAAAACCCGCACGTTATTGTCGAGAAGCCAATGCATCCACAGAGAGTGACAGTTTGTTGCGGATTATGGAGTGGTGGCATCATTGGACCATTTTTCTTCGAAAATGAGGCTGGGAACAACGTTTCGGTCAACGGTGGGCGTTACAGAGCCATGTTAACGACTTTTTTTTTTTACTGAAATTGAAGACACAGATTTGGACGACCTCTGGTTCATGCAGGATGGCGCGCCATGCCACACAGCCCATGCCACAATCGGTCTTTTGAGCACCAAATTCCCAAATCGTGTTATCAGCCGTCTTGGCGATGTCAATTGGCCGCCTCGGAGCTGCGATTTGACCCCTTTGGACTTTTTTTGTGGGGAACCGTAAAGGACCGATGTTATGCCAACAATCCAAAAAGGATTCAAGCACTTAAGGCCAATATCATCCAAGCAATCCGTGAGCAGCCACTTAAACGACGTTGTGCTCCATAATTAATGGGAATGTTTGCTCTTACTAATAAAGCCATAATACACAAAAAAATTTCATTTTGTTCATTTTATTGCATTTTTAAAAAGAAACTTGTAGTTGGCCCACCCTGTATATGTGAAAAAATAACGATCATCTTTGAAATCTTTGAACTTTGATTCGTGGGCGCCGTGGCGTAAGTGGTTAGTGTGTCGGATCACTACGCATGAGGTTCCAAGTTCGAATCCCAGAAAACACCAAAAGGTTTTTTCACGGTCCCATCTCTCGCGAGCGTCTGACAAACATCCGAGAGTATTGTTGTCACGAAAAAGCTTCTCAAATCGCCGTTCGGCACTAAACTGTAGGTCCCTTTCATTCGTGTGAAAAATATAACGCACACAACATGAGTGGTTGCAAGAAGCTAGGCCCTGGCACTCGAAGAGCTGTGTTGCGCCAAATATTTATTTATTTATCTTTGAAAATAGTGCACTTAGTACATACTGTAAGTCAACACGGGGTAGATGAAACATTAGTGTTGTGGATTAAAGCAATGCTAATGAATAGAACTTTGGTAGTGGATGCGGATTGTGGCCAATATGTTATGACAGGGGTAAACAGGGGCTGTCCGCAAGGTGGCGTTCTGTCTCCATTGTTATGGTGCATGGTGGTCGACTCTCTGTTGAACACTCTTAATAGTTCTAACGTCTACGCTCAGGCATATGCCGATGATGTCGCCGGTACTTTCTGTCGGGCCATGCCTGGCGACGGTCTGTGCTAACGCACAGGCGGCGCTGGACATGATCGATGAATGGTGTACTAGGAGTGGGCTTTCGGTGAATCCTCTTAAAACTGAGGTTTTTCTTTTTACGAGAAGGAGGATTTTAACCGGTCTGACTCAGCCAGTACTAAAAGGCGTCACCATTCGCATATCCAATGAAGCCAAATATCTGGGAGTGATTTTAGATAAGAAACTTCATTGGTCTAAACACGTCGAGTCGAAAACATCCAAGGCGCTCTCAGTCTTCTGGCAGTGTAAGGGTGCTTTTGGCAAGACTTGGGGCTTATCACCGAATAAGGTTCTCTGGATCTACACGGCTATGAAAAGACCATTCCTCGCATATGCGGCAGTTGTTTGGTGGAAGGGGCTCTCGCGTAAATATGTGGTTGCTTTTTGCACGAAACTCCAAAGAACGGCTTGTCTCGGCTGCTCGGGAGCTTTCCCGAGTACGCCTGGCTCTGCTCTATATGCTTTGCTGAATTTACCTCCCCTTGATACTTATATCATGGGTTGCACTATCGAAGCCATCCATCGTCTTAGGCGGGGCGGTTTTTGGTATACTCCACACTGGAACTTTGATGAACTTGCGCGACACTTATCTTACGACTTCTGTCTTATGGATATGCCGTCTGATGCAATGACACCAGAACTCTAGCTGATGCGCAAATTCAGAGTCGACTTTCCTTATGTCCAGGACTGGCTTCGGTCAGAGTCTGAGCCGGGAATGAAATGTAGTCGTATTTTCACGGATGGTTCCAAAACCAGTCAAGGGTCTGGCGCTGGGGTCTTCGTGGAAGTCGACAACATTAGACTACACTTCTCGTTAGGCAATTATGCGTCTGTTTTCCAAGCGGTAACTTATGCAATCCTAATGGCCATGAACTATGTTGTAAAGAACAGGTGGAAGGGACTTAGCATTTGTGTCTGTAGTGACAGTCAGGCTGCGCTTAAGGCCTTACTTAATCCTTTAACCACTTCCAAAATAGTTCGTGAAACCAAAAACTCTTTGAACTCGGTCGCAAGGCTGAATTCTCTGTCTCTCATCTGGGTCCCAGGTCACACTGGGATCTTGGGGAACGAGATCTCCGATCAGATTGCTAGACAAGGCTCAGAGGAGGCTTTCTCAGGTCCCGAACCCGCGTTGGGTCTTCCAGCGTCCTCGGTTAGGGCTTCCATTGACGATTGGGTCTCTCACGACCACAATTTTGTGTGGCATGACTCTCCAGGTTGCAGGTTGACTAAACGCTTGCTCCCGGACGTCTGTAAGACTGTCTGTCTTGCTGTCTCTCAGCAGAAAAGACTGAAGACAACTTATCGGCGTCTTGACAGGCCACTTCGCTTTTGCCAAGCACCTTAACGTGTTAGGCTTAAGTGACACTACAATCTGCGACACTTGTGGAGAGAGCGACGACACCGCGGAACATTATCTCTGTGAGTGTCCGGCCTTTGCTCGTATCAGGTGGCAGATCCTCGGTGCGGATCTGGTGAGTGCTGGTACTGTAATCTCCTCATCACTGAAGTGCTTGCTTGGCTTTTTTAGAAAGAAAAGGAAATTCCAATAAAACGGCTAAATCAGGGTTTGCTCTCTGGTAGTACAATGGACCAGTTGCGTCTGAGTGCTCCAGTTGAGCGTTTCCTATCCCGACAAAAAAAAAAAAAAAAAAAAAAAAAAACATACTGTAAGTAGACGAACGAAATCGGAAAGTGGATATTATCATAAAGTTGACGAAGAGACCGACTATATAATCTTTGAAATGTCATCTTAATCGATGATTTAATATAATATCTCCACCAACACTTTTTCGTATGCGTTGATCATTTCGTCGATATTGAAGTTGTGCAGAAACCCGGAATTGTCGAATCTCGTTCTTGGTGGACAGAATCACATCACATTGCTGTGGTTGAGCCCTTCTCGAATAGAAATCTACAGCGCCAAGGTTGTATTACATATTTTGCACAAATTTTTCCACTGTCGATGCAATATTATGCAAAGCTGATTCAACCTATTTGCCTTTAACATATGCCTGTCGGTTGCAGGATATTATTATGGTATGTATTTTACTCTGAAGGTATATGGTATGTCTAAAAGTCATGCCATGGTTTTTGCTTAAGCTTATTAAACTGAAATCTTTGGCAGCTGGTTGGCTCGCCTTACCGGCCTTAGGTATGCAGATATCATTAACTTTGCGCCAGGACCTGGGAAGATAGTTCAATTTTGGACAGCTCCGGAAGGTTAACGACAGCAAAGAAAAGACGAAAATTACATTATAGTTAGCAGTTTGTCAAATCGAACATTCCTTTCAAGGAATTCGGCACGTCATTTTCAAAAGCTGACAAAAAATAACTGTCAAAAATTTATTCTAACAAGGAAATTCGTTTGTATTTTCTTTGAAGTTTTTGGTAGCTTTTTAGTATTTTCTCATAAAAAATTTTATCAAAATTTCTTGTCTTCCTCCTGTGAAAAGAATTTTTTTAAAGTTCTATGGGAACGTTTCAGTTGCATTTTAGTTCAGTGGAAATGTACTGAATCTACTAGTACTCTATGTACCTACCTATATGTGTGAGTGTCTGTTTCGACTGCCACACTTTCTTTTCTTTCCAAACAGGCGCACTGGATAATGGGCTAAGGGACCGCACATGCTCATTAGAGTCGCCAAGAAGTCTCGCATCAACACTCCATCCATTCTCCGACCTTACGTAGGTGCAATTAAAAAAGGTAGGTAATTTCGATTCCTGCTTTTTGAAGGAGAATAAAGCCTTACACCAAGAATAATTACTAATATTTTTGTACACAACGAGATGCGCTACAATTGAAAGTCAGTCTCTATGAATCACATGGAATCTATCGAATAAATATGTTTAAACGAAATATTACTACACATGTGAACTCAAAATAACTTCAATCCCTGGGGCTGACATCCATTTTGGTAGCCCCTAAGTTTCTTGACATAGATACTTATCCGTCGGCATAGTACAATCACTCACCGACTGTCTGTTTGTTAGTCACGAAACCATTATTTATTACACATCATACTAACTTTGGTTGTGATCTTTTTAGTGCGTGAATGACAAAATGTTGATTTATAAAGATACCGACCTATTGTCAATCTTTATGGTTAGGGACTATGAAGATTGAGTGGAAGCGTTCGCCCGTTGATTAAAATAAAGTTAACCTTAAGCAAAATGTGTCAAATTTTAAAAGAACCTTGTATAATTAGCTGTCAGAGAGTGTGCATATATGTAAATGTTTATCTTGATTTTTTTTATTAATTGTGGACATGTTGCGTGCAGACATTGCGACGCCTTTAATTGGTTGCATGACAATCCAAAGTTATTCGACATGGAAAATAGATTGTAGAAAACTACGAAAGTGACTTAATTGCATCTAGTAAGAAATTATTGACTTTCGTTAACCAGCGATTTGTTTTTCTATGCCGAAGGGATGAATTTTGCTGAACTTTCATTATAGCTTAAAGAAAAACTAAAATCAATCAAATAGATGCCCTTAGGTGTCCCTTAGCCGACTATCCACTGCAGCTGCTTAGGAAAAGAGGAAAGTGATGCACTCAAAACATATTCTTAGACATAATTGTTTGATGTATTTCTGTTCACCTATAGGTAGAGCGAGAACTTCGTAGATATTTGAAGCAAAAATTTAGATATTTTATTAAAAGTTTTCTTGCTTGTGTTCGGAAAAAGTAGGGCATTCATTAAACTCTTCGTAAGCTCTAGTAGATCTTTAATTTAATCTAAAATTTAGAAGTGAATCTCAAAAAACTACTTGCGTGAACTTTTGCTATAATTTTTTCCGTATTCAGATCATCGTCTCAACGATGCTATTACTTCACGTAGGTAAAACAAAACTTGACGTATGGGCGATATTAGCTGTGTTTTTTTGAAACCCAGTAGTTGCTAGTGAAATAAAATTTTACACATAAAACAAATACAAAAACCGGCTGGCTACTACTCTTGATTTTATCCCCAGTAAAAAGTTACTGGCTGGGAATTTCGTGATGCCTACTTTCAGGCGGCGCAAAAACGAATGTTTGTTGTTGCTTGGTTCCTAGAGATATGTTCGTATAAAATCGGCTGGCCTTGGCTGGGTGGCAAATCGTTTAAATGAACGACTGGCTGGCTAGGCTTAAAAAAAACACAGCACTGTATTGGAAAACTACAAGGTGCGTTCCAAAGTAAACAAGACTTCTTAAAAATAAGAACAACAAACAGTTTTTTGCCAAAATCGATTTATTTTATTCAAAATAGTTCCCTTCTGACTCAATACAGCGATTTGCATGATGTAAAAGCATTTCGAATGAGTGTTTCAGATCGTCGGCCGGGATGTCCTTCAGGATGTCGGTACAAGGCTTTGTTTTCATCGCCAAATGCATTTTTTCGGAAAGGTAAAAGTCGTACGGTGCCAAATCATTAGAATATGAAAAGCGGTTGGCAGTTAAAATGCTATTTTTAGTCGGTCACAAGTGTCGATCGATGAAGTGGCGCATTATTATTTATTATTTATTTAATTCAGCTACAAGTAATATAACTTAACAGGTTGAGATAAAAAAGAGATTATAATGGTAATAAAAAGTAAAATAAATATGATGATATGAATTTACCTACTCAATTAACCAATGAAACTAAATAATGTGTTTTTGAACATAGTTCTGGATAAACTTAGATTTACAATAGACCAAACTGAGTCAAAATTTGAAATAGCTCTAGATATAGGCTCATTCAATCCGTAGTTTGTCCTATGTATTGTGCGAAAAAGAAACTCTCTTTGCCTCAATGGCCTTTCTGGAGCATAAATAGGGATTACAGCTAACAAGCAAGGGCTTTTTAAATGATAACAAAGGAGGTCTCTCACAAACATTACATCATGGATCTTTCTTCTATTAAGCAGCTTAGCTAAGCCTAGCAGTTGGCATCTAGCATCGTATTCCGGCGAAAAATTCCAACGCATTTTGAAAAAAACAAATTTAGAAAATCGTCTTTGAACTCTTTCCAAACGATTAATATGCACCTGGAAAAAAGACACCAAACGATGTCACAATATTCCAGAAGAGAACGAGCAAGGGCTATAAAAAGGGTTATCAGTGAGTGAGCATTAGAAAACTCGACAGTATTTCTTTTGATGAATCCAACCATGGAGTTAGCTTTTGACGTTATATAATCCACATGATCGCAAAATGTTAACGCCTGATCAAAAACGATACCAAGATCCTTAGCCACATTTACCCGTGTTAACTCTAGAGAATTAATGGAGTATAGGTGAATAATTGGGTTGAAACATCTGCAAAAAGTTATTACATTGCATTGCTTTATGTTAAGAAGAAGATGATTATCTTTGCACCAAATTGAAAGAGCATTTATATCACTTTGGAGTTTTATACAATCATTTAAGCTTGAAATTCTTAAGAACAACTTTAGATCATCAGCGTAAAGTAGGCATTGACTGTGGTTTAGCACAGTTTTTTTATCATTGATAAATATAATGAAAAGTAAGGAGCCAAGGTGACTACTTTGAGGTACACCTGAGCTGCAGTTGATAGGTTTTGAAAGAAAAGATTCAAGCTTTACTATCTGCACTTTATTCATTAAAAAAGACGAAATCCATTTCAAAATGGATGAGTGAAAACCAAAGCAATTCAGCTTGCGTATTAAGACACTATGATTCACAGAGTCAAATGCTTTACTAAAGTCGGTGTAGATCGAATCCACCTGATAACCCTTTTCAAATGACGACGTGAAATATACGAGATTGGAGGCTGTGTATAATCTTTGATTATACTTTCAAAGAGCTTAGCGACGGCTGATAATTTACAGATACCCCTGTGGTTCCTAACGTCATTTCTAGAGCCAGATTTGAAAATAGGAAGTAAAACTGAGACCTTCCACTCATCTAAAAAAATGCCAAGTATAAGTGATAAATTAAAGAGAAGTAGAAGGGGATAACATATGCTGGCTTTACAGTTTCTTAAAACCAGTGCTGGAATTCCATCCACTCCTGCACTTGCCGATGGTTTCAGATTGTTGAGAGCTGGAGCAATGTCCTGTAAATCGAGATAAATGCAGCCAATATTCACTTTTTGATCTACTACGGTTGCTGGAGCTAAACGAATCGTTATCGTGCAACAAACGCCAACTTCTTTTTGCGCGATGTTCTGGACCAATACACATCAAAACACCAAGATAAAATTGTGTATTAACGGTATGGCGCGGTGGAACGAACTCTTTGTGGACAATGCCCTTGGAATCGTAAAAGCAAATCAACAATGGTGTAATGGTAATGTCATCAATTGCTACGCTAGTGGTTCATGGTTTAAAGTCTGATGTCAGTAAGCATTTATTTATTTCTCATGAAATATATAAAGTCAATCCGATCAATTGTGAAAGCTGAACACTACTACGAAGACATAACACTGGCAGTAGCTAGTCCTATGGCTGGAAAAATAGTTCACTCTGTTGGAAGACTGATATGCATATGACATCGGTGATCGTAAACAAAACTGTGAATCAGAAGCAGAGACAAAAATAACAAAAAATCTCCCCAGTTATCTGGACGCCACCCCCTGCGTTTTTCTGAAACGAACAACTGAGTTTCAAACCACTACACCAAAACGTTCTCTCTCTATCTATCATTTCCAACGCTCGCACTATGTAAAAACATTTAAAGGGTATTCATAACCCGTATAGTGCACGAAAATTATAAAAAAGACCATTGTCTTTACTTTTAACTTCTCTAAACGAAATTTGTTGGGTTTTGGCTCGTCTGGCGCCTTTCGCTCGGCACTTTGGCGCATGGTTTTGGATCATATTCAAAACACCACCATTCATCACCAGTCACAATGTTGTAAAGGAAATTTTGTTCTTTTTGGCCTCCTTGATGATGTCCTTCGTATGTTGAATTCTTGTGCGGAACAAATCGTGTATACATATTTCGGTAGTCCAAATGTTCGGTCAAAATACGATAAATTGATATTTTTAAGATGATTAATTCCAATTCCATTAATCTCAATGAAGATTTTGGGTGATCTTTGATGAATTAACACACAGTTTTGATGGTGATCACGAATTTCGGTTGGCCAAAATGTTGCTTATCATTTATGCCCTCACGACCGCTTTTAAACCGCGTGTACCACACACGAACTCTGCCACGGGATAAACAATCATCACCATGAACTTGGTTTATCAGTTGAAACGTTTCGGTAAAAGTGTTACCAAGTCTAAAAGAAAATTTAATATTACCTAGCTCTTTGTTCGATGCTCATTTTTGTACCGATGACATAAACGTACGTCACTTCAGACGAAATAACTCCGCTTCTGTTTGTCCAAATGTCATGAAATTTTCACAGTACATCAGTGAAGGATCTACAATATCTTTCCGATGCATGCAATTGCCAATAGATGGCCTCATTAGAATTATGCATTTTTAAAAAATCCTGTTTACTTTGAAACGTACCTTGTAGAACTAAAACCTGTGATCTCAGCTTTCGCTAAGATATCGGAAATTTTGTTGGCTTTTTTTAAAGTAGGGACATTTTGGAACACATTTCAAAAGCGTGTGGATAGTCAGAGAATTAGAGTAATCTCTCTTGATTCAGGAAATATGGTCAGTAGATGTAGATGGTATACCTATAAAGTTTTTTGTGATAAATGTGAAACTTAATTGAAACGTTTCTGTTTAAAAATTGGATGTTTCCCACTTCTTTTTTATTTTATTTGGTTCGAAGTTAATAATTTAGCAACGTACAGAATGGTATGGCCACATTTATACAATTTTGCAAAAACTTAACTTGCAGCGGCTCGCTTTAATGGTCATTTTCTTCCTTTTTTTAGATGTTCCCAGTCAAACGGAATATGAGTTGAAGTTATTTTTTATGCTCCATTCTTCCTTCCTTAGATGTTCCCAGTCAAACAAGAGAAATCTGCCAGCTCCTGCTTACTAATCCAGTAGCTGCTTCATTTCTCTTTACTTTTACGTAGCCTGCAGCCTAGTAGAGTGTGGCGTTCTTATTTTGTCTAAACCTTCTGATATTTTGAACGTGTTACAACCCTCTTTAATGATAATTCAGAAATAAACTATTTTAAAGTGTTTCTAGCTCTTGATGTGCCATGCATTTTTTTTGCCGGCTCCTCCTTCATTATACTTAGCGTGGCGGTACTTTCTTTTCTCTTTGTGGGGACGGTCTTAAGATTATGTCTCAATTCAAAAATGCAGTGTTGTGGCAAAATTAAATCAACAAGTTAAAAAAAGCAACATTTTGGCAATACTGCTCAAATCAACCGTTTTTTTTTTTTTTTTGCAACACCACCACGACCAAACGTTAAAACATAAAACAGCGCAATAATTGTTTTGCAGCTGTTTTTTTTTTTTATAGATAAGCTGGCTTTTTTATTTATATGTATTTTACCCTGTACTTTGTGTAAAAAATAAATGAAAGGCAACTTATAACAATTCTAATGTTTTATTTTTTGCAACAGTGTAGTAGCAAGGCAGCAGCAACACAAAACCTGTTGTGCTGCAGCTACACTACCCAGTTTATTTGACGTATTTGAATTCACCCTATCTTTTGTAATTTGGCAGCCTACTGCAGAAATTTATGAATTTTTATGCTTCAAAGGACCTGAATAAAACCGACGGTATACCTAAAATAGATATAATTTGTGTTTGTATGTGGTAAAATAAGGAAAAATATGAAAAGACTTAGCGATAGGAAAGAAGCGTATCGTGACCGTATCGATACTCATATCTTTCCCCTTGAATTTCTTTCTCTTTTTAAAGAAACCAATTTTTTGTTCAGCAAAATAATTTATTCATGGTATTGAATTCTTATTCCCAGATATGATGTTCGAAAATTTTACCAAAAGGTAAAAAGAACATGCCAGGGTTTAAAGCCAGAACAGGGACGAAAATGGCAACATAGTAGTATAATCGCAGTCGGTGCTGAGGATATGGAAGGAACACTTCTGCAGACTGTTAAACGGTTATGATGACCAATATTCCGCTGTCAGGCAGAATGAGACATTCAACAGTGACGATGGCAGTCAAGATTCCCGTCAACCCGATCAGAATGAAGTGAGGATAGAGATATCTAAACTCAAATCCAACAAAGCTGCTGGAGCCGTAGGCCTTGCCGCTGAACTTTTCAAGGCAGGAGGAGATGAGTTGGTAAGGAGCATGCACCAGCTCATCTGTAAAATCTGGTCGGACGAAAGTATGCCCGATGAATGGAACCGCAGCATCGTTTGCCCGATCGTGAAGAAAGGAGACCCTCTAAACTGCGCCAGTTACAGAGGTATAAGTCTCCTCAACATTGCATATAAGATCCTGTCTGCCGTATTATGTGAATGCCTAAAACCGATTGTCAACATCCTGATAGGTCCTTATCAGTGCGGTTTCAGGCCTGGAAAGTCCACCATTGACCAAATATTCACACTACGGCAGATCTGTGAAAAAACCCATGAATATAAAATCGATACGCATCACCTCTTCATCGATTTCAAAGTTGCCTAAGATAGCTTGTATAGAGACGAGGTATACAGAGCCATGTCTAGTCTTGGCATCTCTGCCAAGCTTGTCCGTTTGTGCAGAATGACGATGGAGAACTCTCGCTGCTCCATCAAAGTCGGTAAGAACATCACCGAACCATTCGATGTCAGGAAAGGTCTTAGAAAAGGCGACGCGCTATCATGCGATCTCTTTAACATAGTACTTGAAAGAATTGTACGAAACTCACAAGCCAACACCGAAGGTACAATCTCTTACAAGTCTGTACAACTACTCGCTTATTCCGATGACATTGACATAATCGGAAGAACTCAGCGGGCCGTCAATGGGGCATTTACGAGTATTGAGATCGTGGCGGCAAAGATGGGTCTAGCGGTCAATGAAAGCAAAACAAAATATATGCTGTCTACAAAAAAGGACACCCAACATCGGCGTCTTGGACAGAACGCCACAAAAGACAGATATGATTTTGAGGTAGTAAAGGATTTTGTCTACCTATGCTTTATGGTTAGTTCCGCATATGACATCAGTAGGGAGATCACAAGAAGAATTGCTCTTGCCAATCGTTGTTTCTATGCCTTATCTCGAACTACTAAGGTAACTCTTTATAAGACTCTTAATCATCCCAGTCCTACTGAATGGCGCAGAGGCATGGGCGTTGATAAAACAGGATGAGGATGACCTTGGTTATTTCGAGAGAAAAGTTTTTCGAGCGATCTTTGGTCCCGTCTGCATAACTAACTATTGCGATGGTAATAGGCATGACTACAGTAAGATGACAGCCGTTTCCTCGACAATTCCTGGAGAAATACAATCGGCGTATCTCCTGTAGTATGGGGCATACTGCTAGGAAGTGGACATCTTCATTTTCATTTCTATTGCAAAGGGTGCAAATTGTTCGAAGATTTTGCCTATGCGGGATGTATTTGAGAGCTAAGACCTCCGTTCTTATTTTAAACACTGAGCTTATCTGATCGGCTGTTAGTTGCCTGCAAAAATAGTTCCTTGCACCTAGAGAATGGCAAAGTTCCTTATAAATAAGCCTACTTATTGACTCCCGGGCTCTGTTCAAACATTGTTGGTATAAATACTCGTCGACCTTTGCTATGCTGCCATAAAACATATCTTGCCAATCGTTAAGGTTTAACTCATCCAGGTCGAAGCTAACAACGTGTTCATTTGCTATATCATACCACTCTTTAAAGGGTGTTGCATAGTTGCATAAGCCTTTTTTGGAGGTTGTTATCCCCCCTGCGCATTACCTTGATTATATAATCTGCATTTGCCTTGAGATCTTTTAAGTAGATTTGCGGGAGCCCAGATTCAACGTGTATTGCGTAAGTGGGCGTTGTCACGGTAAGCTTAAAGATGCGCTTGGAAAAAATGCGTTGAATGTATTCAAACTCTTCAAGGTGTTGGTATCCGAAGGCCTGGTTGCCGTAGCAAAGACTAGAGTTAATGGTACCATCAAATACTCTGAATTTGGAAGTTATATCTACGCGCTGATTACAAAAAAAACCTCCTCCACATAATATTGATAGCCGTTTTAGCTGCCAGAGTTTTCTCTTTTATATGAGGACGCAAGTCTAGATTGTGGGTGATAAGGAATCGTAGATATTTAAATTGTTTGACTACTTTAATAGGCTCATTCCCCAGATACCACTTTTCCTGTGACACCCTCCTACGCGAAGATGATTCAAAGACTATGATTTTAAATTTGGAAGTGTTGATTTTCAAATCCCAGGTATCGCAGTAGCACTTTAACATGTTAATTTGTAACTGCAAAGTAGATGGACTTTCGGCTAGAACTACGAGATCGTCTGCGTAAAGCAAAACTTTAGCATCTACAGCTCAGAAATTGACCCCAACAGGCAAATAATCAGACACATCATCGATAAATAGTGCGAACAATATAAGACTAAAAAAGAATCTTTAAGGAACACCTGTGTCAGTCTTAAAAAAGGAGGACACAACATCTCCATTTGACAATGCAGCTGCCCTATTCGTGATTACCTTTTTTAACATATATACCCTTAAGAATTTTGATGATAAGCCGATCTTAGACAATTTATATATAAGCGAGTTTCTGTTGACGGTGTCGAATGCTGCCTTAAAATTGACAAAAAATGTATAAAGCTTTTCTTTCTTGCTGGTATATCTCCTGGTAATGCTCTCCAATGCAAATATTTGGTCAACTGTTAATAGACCTGCTTGATAAATGCTGAGGTGGTGATTAGCTTCGACACAGTTGGTTAATTTCTTATATAAGATCTGAATTAATACTTTGCGAAGGCTACTGAGTATAGATATCCCCCTATAATTGGCCGGATTATTGATGTCACCTTTATTGAAAATGGCAAAGATTATAGATTTTAGGAACAAGTCTGGAACTATCTCTTCGGCAAGGATTTTATTGTATAGAACTAGGATAGCTTCTTGAAAGGCTAGAGTCGAGTTCTTGAAAAATTCCACTGGAATCCCATCAATTCCAGGAGTCTTATTATTTTTTATGCTTTTAAGGGCAGATTGCAGGTGTGAAAGTTATATCGGTTTATCCAATTCGGCAATACAAACATTAGGCAATGCATATTGAAAATTTGAATTATCCGATTCGGATGTAAGGAGTCTTTTTTAATACGTAGCAAGTGATTCGATGCAAATGTCATGTGAAGAGACCGACTTACAACCAGCTAATAGGCGCACCTTTCGCCAAAATGACTTCGAATCATTGGACGTTTCCAGGTTATCTGCTATACCCTTAATAATGTTGCTTTGCTTTATTTTACACAGCTGTTTGTATCTTATCCGCTTCCAAGTAAAGAGACCTGAATAACTCATCATTCGTTTTCCTAAACAGATTAAGAAGCACAAACGATTTGTTCCTCGAATTCCTGCATTCCCAGTCATACCATTCTGCTAAAAATATTGACTATCCGTGGGGCAGGTACACTCGCGAACTAATTACGGCCATTCTTCATCGATAAATAGGCTTATGAAGTTGTATAATGCAAATGCTCATTTCTTCGACTTTTATTCTTCGATCGATATTATAAAAAGGAACGTTATGAATGCTCTTACCCGGCCATAATTTTTATCTTCATTTTATTTTATTTTTTATTTTTTTATATATTTTTTGTTGTTTTATTGTTCAATTTACTGTTTCAATTGGTCTTTTTATGCTCGTTGTAATTTTATCTAAGAAATTAATTGTTACTCTTAACCAGTGATCGTCATATCTAAGAGGCTAAATGGTTCTCGATTTATGCTTACCACCTGTACTATGGTATACCATTTACCATAGGTCTTCGGTTCATCAAACTTACAAGAACATACCTACCTACATACCTACCTGCAACTAGTAATTGAGTTGGTTGGTAAAAGGATATTCTGGTCTTAGAAATCGAGCTTCCCTTAACAAAATAGCATACAATAACAAACGCACAGAATCAAATAAATGCTCGAAACAAATTTTATAACAAAAATCAAAATCATGGAATCACTTCGCATCTCCTTTGCCATCAAGTTTGCAATCACTATAACAAGCCACTAACTTCCAATTCGGATGCGGTGGCAAATAGTCACAACCATCAGCCTTGTGCCTCAATAGTAATTCTTCGCAGAAAATCTTATCCTGCTCAGCTCGATTCAGCTCCTCACCAAACTTCTTTTCTTGTTCTGCCTTCAATCGAGCGAGTTCCTCCAGCTGCATATCGAGACCCGTCTTAATTTTCTCGCGCTCCTTTAGCTTGTCCTTCAATTCCAATCTAGCAAACCGATTCTCAATGATTTTATTTTCCCTTTCGTAGGCATCCAGCTGCGCCCTTCGTGCTGCCTCTTCACAGATTTGCTTCAACAATACCTTGTGAGTAGATTCCGCCGCTAGTCGCTTCTTCTCTGCCTTTCCCTTTTTCGGATGATCTTTGTAGCAAATAAAACGTCTTCCCATCTCGTCGCATATCTCATTGCGTCTTTTGTCTAAGTCAGACTCAAATGCCTTAAACTGTCTCACATAAGTCAAGTAGTCCAGTACGGCCTGCCTAACACCAGCATTCTTATAGAGGGCTTCTTCCATTTCCTTCCTGACCTGGCGCATTGTTTCCTCGTGGAATACCTCTTCAAATGTTCCAGCCTCTCGCAGGAGTAGATCTCTCTGTTCGCATATCTTATTCACAGATTCTTTTACATCTCGGCTTCTGGCGAGCTTTGCTGCATGAGCTCGTACTTGGTCCTCACGGTTGCTCGCCTTCATGGCCTGGCTCAGGGCGACCTTCTGATCGTAAGCATGCTCCAAATCCATTGCCCTCATGCGGCTTTGCTCTTCTAGTTGTCCTTTCAACACGTGACATTGGTGTGCTTGCAGGGATCTCTTTACTTCATGCTCATATTCTTGTCTTCGGTCGACTTCGTCTGTCAGCCTCTTCTGGACTTTTTGCCAGAATAGGTCGTCCTTCTTCTCCCTGGCTATGGCCCTCAACTTTTCATCCATTTGTTCCAACTGGCATAGCTGTGTCTCTCGGTAGTCCTTCCTTCTCAATTCATCTCGAATTTCAAGACAATTTTCCATATTCTGGTGGAGTTTCTTCGCCGCAACGAACTTTTCAGTTTCTTTAGTTCGCTCCTTCTTCATTGCCAAAAGGGATTGTTGACGCTCTCGAATGTTCTCATCCACCCGGGACTTGATTTTGAAAATGAATTCGTCTTCGTAGACCTTTTCATCGGCATCTAACAGCTGTCTGAGATGTTCTCTTCGAATGGTTAAATCTTGTTGATAGGATTCTTGGGCGCAGGTGACCAGGAATTTGATTTGGTTAAACAGACTCTTGTTGTCAGTCTTCGAAATGAAGTCATAGTGATCCATTATCCAAAATATACGCTTGTATTTCCCGTTCTGACGGGAGAAAATTTATTGTCTTCTGAATCAAAACGAAAATCCTGCAAGGCTAAGTTGATTTGAAAGTTTTTCTTGGAAGCGTTCTCAAGGATCGGTCGGGCTTCATTTAACTACTTCACGGGTATTCGCTTCGTCGAATATGCTAATTAAGTCACCAAAGGGTGTGCAAGACGCTCCTTCATCATCATAGTCCTCCAATTGATGAGAAGATTTATTATATTCGTGCACATTGTTGCTATGTATGCAATTTCCATTCCAATCTATCCAACCTACATAATTGATTGGGTGTGGAAGTGCACTTAGTGTCACTATCACGGGGGGTTTCGAGTGGAGCTTCACTGTAATACAGTCAATCAGCTGAATGGAATGCATCCGATGTGTTCGCTTTGGAAAATGAAAAAGTTCCGCCTCAAGGCTGCTGATTAAAAATAGATTATACCCGTTTTCGATTTATGTACGGTCGGAGGTGGACACTGCCAAGATCCAATTCAGTGGAAACCATCATCACCACCGCCATTGCCACTGACAGCGGCTGCTTTCAGCAAATACTTCTTGCTGCTTCTGGCGATGTTCTTTTTTGAAGTGAACCACGTATGTGATCACTGGATGGCATATATTAGTCGCACCGATAAGTTGGACTTATTAAAATGTCATTAGCCGAGATTTTCGCTAGCGCCAGCTGGACAGCAAGCAAATTTATGCTGCTAGTGGTGTCGTTTGTCTTCTTTTTTTTTTAACGCAATGCTTTGCGTTTTTTGTACGTTTGTGCTGTTGGATCGGCTTAGGTTTCTGGAGTAGAGATTTATACATTTCCAGGACCCAGACTGAAGGCCTCGATAGAGTTCGGTTGTATTTTTTTTTTTTTTTTGTAGCAGAAACTCGGAGAATAGCTTTGAAATGGGGTTGTGGTGTGATGAGTGAGTGGATCTGCTCATAAGTATCAGGTCATAGTGAAGTGAAAGCATTTTGTTCTGATATCAGAAAATAAGCGGAAAATATGGAAATTTTAATGAAATAATTTGTATTTAATTCGGAATGCAGAGTTGAGGTAATTGTGTGTTTTTTTGGGTGGAAAAGGTAGGTAGTAGAAAATTATGAATGTATCGTGATGTGTTTAGGGCTTTGGAAAACATTAATTAACTGGACGAATGCATGTGGTATAGGAATCAACCCAAAAAGGAGACACTTTTCACAAATAAAAGGAAAATCCTAGAGATTTAATTGCTTTCCATTGAGGGAATATCCTTTAAGATCTCAGATAAGGCAAAATATCTATCAGTAATCCTGGATAAGAAACTGAACTGGAAACTTAACATTGAGGAAAGAGTTCAAAGGCCTCGATTGCTTTCTACACATGCAACCGTATTTTCGGAAGAAATTGCAGACGAAGTCCAAACATCTCTCTCTGGAAGTACACAGCGATCGTTAGACCAATTTTCACACACGTCTGGTGGCAGGTCGCCAGCAAAGCAAATCTCAGCTATATGAAAAAAGTACAAAGACTATCATGCATTAGTACAACTGGCGCCACGAGAACAACTCCAACACTGAGACTGGGAACACTTATTGGCTTGCTGCCAATAGATCTCTATATACCAGAGTTTGCAACAAAAAGTGCACTCAGAATTAGTCAATGCAACAGCGGAAATTAAGGCCGGACTGGTTCAGATCCTAAAAAAAATTTGCAGCAAAAAACGACAGTAACGACTACCTTTTGCCTTACTTTGAGTTCATTAGACATTTCTCCTATATCTTTCCAAGCAAAGTGGAATGTCATATAGAAGAAGTATTAGAAGCCAAATCTTTATCTATTTATACAGATGGTTTGAAAATGGAATTGGGCATGCTCTAGACGCGAGCGTCTTCTCGAAGCACTCAACACACGCAACCCGATCAAGCGGAAGTTCTAGCAGTGACGAAAACTGCTAATTTAGTTCCATTGATGACAATACCATAAGAGGATATTACCATTTTTATTAATACCCAGGCGGCTATAAAAATAATATCTGGTGTAGAAATAAAGTCGAAACTTGTTAAGAGCTGTCGCGACGACAGCACAACGTACGACTCTGCTGAGTTTATGGCCACAGGGGTGTCGCGAGAATCGTAATAACTGAAGAGTTGGCAAGAAAGGATTCAGCGCTCAAGGTTGAATGGGCTGACAAACCAGTCTGTACAGTAGAGCAACAAATCTTAAAGGCAGCAAATACTAGATGAGAACTACTTCCCACCTGTGAAATATCTCGTAGACTTTGACCAATGTACTATAAAAATATAATGTACAAACTTCCACAAAAAGGGCGCCGTGGCGCCGTGGCGTAAGTGATTAGTGTGTCGGATCACTACGCATGCGGTTCCAAGTTCGAATCCCAGAAAACACCAAAAAGTTTTGTCACGAGCGTCTGACAAACATCCGAGAGTATTGTTGTCATGAAAAAGCTTCTCAAATCGCCGTTCGGATTCGGCTTTAAACTGTAGGTCCCTTCCATTCGTGTGAAAAATATAACGCACACAACATGAGTGGTTGCGAGTAGCTAGGCCCTGGCACTTTAAAGAGCTTTTGCGCCAAGTATTTGTTTTTTTTTTTTCACAAAAAGGGAAATCCCTCTCCTTACTAATGAGTGCACTGACTGGTCACAATCTTTTACGAGTTCACAAATTAAAATTAACGACTATTTGCGCAATGGGTGCAGCGACGAAGAAGTCAATGCAGATACCCTCACTTTCTTTGCCCATGCCAAAGATTCTGTCACCTAAGGAACAAAACTCTAGCAAGCTACTTCTTCCAAGACATTGAGGAACTATTTGATGTTTCTCTTTCCAATCTTTACAGATTTTCGAAGCATCACACTGGTTAAAAGCACCTAGCAGGGTTTTACAAGTTCAGGAAGACACAAACTCCACATGTAAAACCACTGGAATAAACCTCAATAGGCACCACAATGATTCTAGATGGACCTGAGTGTGATTAAAGAGAAGTATTTTCTTCATCAACGCACTTACCTAGCCTAATCTAAGTCTCTTAAGCGAGGTGAAACAAAAGTATAAGTCGCAACGTGGCAATGGTGTAGTGGTAACGTCGTTAATTGCCACGCTAATGGTTCATGGTTCAAATCCTGATGTCAGCAAGCATTTATTTATTTCTCATGGAATATATAAAGTAAGTCCGATCAATTGTGAAAGCTTATGTGAACACTACTGCGAAGGCATAACACTGTTTGGTCTGTTGATGATGATTTGCCCATGACATCGGTCATCGGGAGAAAATACTGTGAATCAGAAGCAAAGCAAAAAAATAACAAAAATCTGCCCAGTTATGTGGACGCCACCCCCGGAGTTTCTCTGAAGCATAAACAGGCTTCAACAACCACTACACCAAAATCGCTCTCTCTCTCTCTCTCTATCCTTTGCCAACGTCCGCACTGTGTGCAAAAATGTTAAAAGTATTCATAACCCTTTAAGTGCGCGCAAATTATAAAAAAAAACCTCGGGCGGTAAGCGATTTCGGCACGAATGTTTGCCTTGAGCTCGTCAATGGTCTGAGGCTTGCTGGCGTACACTTTTCAAATAACCCCACAAAAAGAAGTCCGGAGGGGTAAAATCTGGAGATCTGGGTGGCCAGCCGATGTCTACATTTTTTGACAGCATACGTCCAGGGACTTTTCGTTGCAGAAACTGCGTTGTTTAATTTGCAGTGTGGCATGGCGCACCGGCTTGTTGAAACCAGTAATCGTCGAGACCTTTTTAATACAATTGTGGGCAGACATAATGAGCCAACATCCACCGATGTCGATTCTCATTGACTGTTTCGCCTTCTCTGAAGAAAAATGCCCCAATGATGGTTTTTGCGCAAACGCTGGCCCAAACAGCCTTTTTTTGGTCATGCAATGGTGTTTTATGGATCTCATGTGGATTCTCCGTTCCCCAAATGTGGCAATTTCGTTTGTTAACGGCGACAGAGAGTTTTAGTCTAAGAGCTGGTGAACGTTTCTGAAACGTCATTTTAGCACAGGATATTAATATATTTTTTTGTTAAACTTGAGCTAATGATCACAAATATCAACGTCTGGCAGCTATCCGTTGGTGCGTTTGGAGGGGGCCGTGGCCCAAAGACGTCCAAAAAAGGGATGCGTCGATAATTACAACATGAATATTCGTACTGCCTAACTATCAACTTTTGTCTCCAACAATTTCATGAGAACATATTTATCGGTTTTACAAATTGTTCCATCTAAATGGCACATTGATAAAGGAACAGGCGTCAAAGGATACGATAAAACTTTTGCAATATCTATATTTTGTTCCATTGAAATACGCAAAAGTTGTCCGAATAGATCCCGTTGCATACGAATTTCTTGTATTTTGCCAGCAACTTTGACTTTCTTCCTTTTCCCTGCAGTTGAAAAGGTTAAAATTTCATTTTTTCTGATTGGTTTTTCAAAACGGTCAGGGTTTTTAGCCAATAAAAAAACTGCAAATTATTGAAAGCATGATTGTTTTGTAGAACAGCTGAAGGGAGAAGAAATACGATGCATTTTGTAGGAAAATGATATCTAAATACGAAACAAATGGTTTCGTATTGCGGCTACTCACTATTTTTAAAATATCTTCTGTTCTACTGGATATATGATAATTCTGTATACATACTATTTTATTTAAAATTCAATTTCCTATAAGATACACTTAGTAAGTTTTCAAATGCTTCAATAGTTTCGATGAAAATCGGCTATTCGATACATTAGTCGCACATCGCTTTAGTAGCGACATTCAAACTTCACTTGCGTCTGGCAGGATGTTGGACCCGGGATTTTCGTCTGGCAGTTGTGAATAATTACTCACGGTCGTCTCAATTAACGATTAAAAAAAAAAATTAGCCTTGCCATTATGACGTTACCGACCCTCATTTTTATGCAGGTTTCAGCCTGTCTGGCACCCTTTTGGACTCGACCAAAATGTCTGGCAGTGGTAAAATATGTTATATAAAAAAGTAAACTACTTATATACAAAAAATCAGCTTTGCTGAAATGACGTGACCGCATCCCTGTTTTGGACGTCTTTGGGGCACGGCCCCCTCCAAACGCACCAACGGATAGCTGCCAGACGTTGATATTTGTGATCATTAGCTCAAGTTTAACAAAAAAATATATTAATTTCCTGTGCTAAAATGACGTTTCAAAAACGTTCACCAGCTCTCCGACTATTTGAAATGGGCCTCCTCGGTCATCAAAATTTGCTTTCACAAATCAGGTTCAGTGTCAACCATTCGAGCGACTGTTTGGCCGTATTCCAAGTGACGTGAAGGGTCTGTCGGCAATATTCTTTGAGTCAATTGCACTTTATACGGAAATAAATGCAAATCATCTTTCAAAATGCACCGGAAGGTGGTTCCACTGACACCAAAATGCTAAGCGCGGTGACGAAACGACTCTCTTACCGCTTCAACCAGTTCATTGGAACGTCTTGGGCGTTGATGAACGTCATGTCGTCGATATCTCACTATCTCGTGCTCAACAAAATTCGACACCAAATGACGAATAGTGTTATCAGACGGTGATTGTTGGCCACGGTATTTTTGACAATATGCACGTTGAGTTAACACAACTGAAGGACTATTTTCAATATACAAGCCTCACTATTTCGGCGCATTGTTTCGGTGTGAAGCGATTTATGGTTAGAATTATTCTGAATTGGCGTTTCAAAAACATGTCTACTCAAGCCAATCGGTTGATAAATGTCGAAGTTATTCAATGTTTACATACCGACATAAAACATGAAACTTCACAAGTGTTCAAAAAAAAGTACTACCGTTTTTATAAAAATAAAACGATGAACCTAATAGCGTCGTCGCTTAAAACGACAAAACTTATTAAGCAACCTGGTACTTCCCCAATCGTACTGACTCCTTGCTAGTAAAATCCTTCGCTGAGTAATATTGAATATGCTAATGGCTAAGACGGTGTTAGCATTCATGTAGCGATTGTAATGTTGTTACTGGATGTGTAGCGATGGTAGGCTAAGTATTCTTGACTTGAGTTGTGGATTCTACTTTTTATAGGTGAGTAGGTGGCGTCGCAGTGAAATTGACGGATGTGGTGCGATAACGCAGAAGTTGTTAAGACGTTATACTCAGACGAGGGCGTTTCTAGTTTTATTTTTGTGGCACAAGTTTTTAGTTACTCCTACGTCCTGGAACTATTTCTGCTGTCTGTTGATGGTTCATTACACTTACGAGTAAAGCACCACCTTATTGCCGAAAAGTGAAAGTTTTATTCCAGTATTTGAGATTTACAATGAAATGTGCAGATATAAACGGGAAATTAAATAGTGCAGTCTTCTACCACAAATTATATCATTTGTGGAACACATATTATCATCAATAATATCTCGACTGCAGTCAAAAGTATGCCAGCAGTAAAAATGAAGGAAATCCTTAGAACAGAACGCCAAAGGCAACAGGGAATAGAGATTTCTGAAACCCATCTGTTGATGGGACACTTTAATGTGGTTCCACGAGTATAGTGAACATTTGACAAGAGGCGAGTTGGATGTAGTGGGTTTGAATCTCACACGGCTACGGAGTATGGATTCACTTTGGCCTTTGTAAGATCGAATCCTATCCTTTACGCGCATAGCGTAAAAGTAACATTACCACACGTTTTCGACCCATTATGTTTGGCGTGTATCTATTTAAGTAGACACTGGAGTGGGATGGAATATGCGAATGTATTTTGGCTTGATAAATTCGTTACTATTTTCCATAATTCATGTTATAGGTTCATGGGAACAGGGCAAGTATAATACGTTTTCGAAACCCTGTGCGGGCTGCGGGTATATCTGGTTTTCTTACAAAAATAGAGATCAGAGTCAGTTTGCAAATCAAAGATGGCATGGCGTCCAAGTTTATTATCCTCTAGAGTATCTCCTTAATGCAACTGGTATCTTCGTTTATTATGTGCAAATGTTTCTTCGAGTTATCAGATCTATACATATCTTACCCTCAAGCGCTTCTAACAATCAGCTACGAGTGCCACTTGAAGCTACTTTATTTAATTGGTGTTATTTATCGTTAGCGTTCCAATGCCATTACTAAATACCTTAACCCTACGATATTTCTTTAATTATTTTGATTTATTGAGGAAATTTCCATCATAACACATAAAATCATGCAACATGATGCAGACACATCAAGCAACTGCACTTAAGCTGATTTATAGTACACCAGTTCGCTCCTCGTAATCCGATCCAATACGTTCCTTAATGAGAAATTTATTGCATCCTGTGCTCTGTTTTGAGCCAAAGTAAATAAAGTACCCAAAAGGCTGCTGCTGCAAAAAAAAAAGAAGGATAACACAACTACGGCACTGATAACCCATCATTAATCGCACACTGATTACGATCGCGATTTGTTTTATATGCCACATCAAAGCGAAGCGAGAATAGCATTAGACTGTCTTCACTCTGAACTAGTCAGCCGGAATGCCAATCATCAAGATGCGTACGAATGGCCGCCACCGATCCATGAGTGTATGCAAAACTACTAGCTGCTACTGGAACGAGCTAATTACAAGCGCAAATTTTACAACGATCGACATCAGCAGATCGTGCTCAACTCTGATGCGGCTGACGTGACGGCTTGACTTGCCTTAGCTCCAGATACGGAATCCAATTGCACAGAATTTCGTTCCCCCAACGCGTGCACTCAAAAAAAAAAAGGAGCCAAGGCAAAAAAGCGAAAGCAGTAAAACTAGAAAAACAAAAGTCCAGGAGTCCAGTGTAATTGAATCTTAATTATATGTTACAACATGAATGCATGAGAATCATTAATCGCATTTGCAGGATGTTCCTGCAACAGCCGATGTCTGCGAGAAATTAAAGAAAACAGGAGATGAACTGAAGTCATGCCTATGTGTAGGCATACATAGGTAAAAACCCCACCACCAAGTGGTGGAAGTGTATTAACTAATGCTGTTAAGATCCTGGGCGACCCTGCGACGTGTAATAATTAAGATACATGATGGACATAATTCAGCTGCTAGTATACAACTTATCTTCATTACATGAGTTTTAATCTTGCAGCTACAGCTAGAGGATGTTTTCGAGGCGAGCATTTTCCTGTAGGGTAAATCTTGCTCGGAAGAAAAGTGAAATGCGAAGAATTTTTCTCAGTGCAAGTGGCATACATTGGGCTTGGTGTCGCTGTGCCTGTTGTCCATTTCTTCAGAAAAAGTTATGTACAAGTATGCTTATACTTCTGGATCGGAAATCATGCATGGAGATGGAAAAACCATCCAATATGCAAATCCATCATCCGCAGGCAGTGTATGACGAAATCAATGATCAAATGGTCTTTTTGTCCAAAGATGGGCAACGCTGACGTGTGAATAATGCCCGCGGGAAAGTTAGTTCTTACATGTTTTGATATAATGGGATTCTGTGATGGAAAGGGTTTTTGCTTGAAATCGAAAGCAACATTGTAAAAGGGTTTAGTAGTACGTGTAGCATGTGTGGCAAGGGAATCGTTGGGTGTTCGATAAGGCAACCAAGATTACATGAAAAACTTCTAGAATGAGGATGTTTGAATTAGAGATATTACCGAGACTATTAAAATCATTAAATCCGGATATAAGGTCTTTAAAACTCTTTAAGCCATTACTAGGGATATCCAACTTCTTAATAGACACCTTCCCAGTATAGACTGTACCAAGCACGTAACTTTAGCGAGAGAATGGCTGAGCTTACTGAACTGACTGACAGATGGGGTGTCTTTCTTCGGTTTTGATGACACCAGTGATGAAATTTTAGTTACTTCAACGTCCTGGCACTATTTTTGCTGCCTATTGATAGTTCACCACACTTAAGGTACCACCTTATTGCCGAAAAGTAAAAGTTTTCTTCCAGTGTTCGAGATTTACAATAGAACGTGGGGAAATAAACGGGAAATAAGATAGTGCAGACTTCTAATATAGATGACATAATATGTGCCTTCTTCTTCTTCCTCTTTATAGCGAGGTTATGATCCGAAAATAAGGGAGCACAACCCTCCCACTTCACCGCATCACTACGATCACTAGGTTACTGAGGCCAATGAAATGCCGATGTCGTCGCAATTGTGTGATCCAGGCGTTTATAGGCCTGCCTTTCCTACATCGCGGTGCCTTTGGAACGTGCATTGATATTGCCTTTTTAACAGGGTTCAAATGATCTCTTCTCTGAACGTGGCAATACCAGCTGTGCCGGTCGTGCTCTATTTTTTGTACGATGGTTTCCTCGATGTGAAAGCTTCCACGGCTCTTCGAACTTCTTATTCAATCAAGTTTTGTCACCCCTGCTGTCATGCGAAGCATCTTCATCTTAGCTGCCGTTAATTTACTCTCATACTTTTTGTACATCATCCAACATTGTGAACCGTATGTGAGCGCTGGACGCACAATAGGTGGCATTTTTCTGTCACAGAAGATAGCGGACTTTTCTCGGCACTTCATCCTCGCTTACGCGATGATTGATGTCGTCATCACAAGTTGCTTTGCTATTGATCATAGATCCCAAATATTTGAACTTTTCGCACTTGGGAAGCACTGTTCCATTCAAATAAATGTCTGGAATAGGCCTGAGTGGATCAGAGAACGGGCATCACAAGTACTTTGTCTTTTTTGAACTAATGCGATACCCATTTCCCTCCAGAACGTCCACCCACACATCAAGTGTTTGTTGCAGGGATGTAGGATCCTCACTTATGATGGCTCCATCGTCAGCAAAGAATAACTGATGTACCTTGGGATCCATCACTTTACCTTCAAGCAGATAATCAAGGACTGTAATAAAGTGCAAAGGACTTAAAACGCTTCCCTGGTGCACCCCGACTTTGATTGGGAACTCTTTGGTTACACCAGCGGGGCACCTTACTCTTGTCTTTGCTCCTTCGTACATGTCCATGATCATCTTTTTTTTTTTTTTTTTTTGCCGAGAGCAGGTAAAAAATCTTCCAAAGACACCATAAGGCCCGACCGCGATTTTTACTCACTAAAAAACTAAAAAAACACCTCTCCTCAAAATTAATACTACAACTAAGCCAGTGCTTATCCAGTAGTTTTATTTTCGCTTACGAGAATCGTTATTCTAGAAAAAGATGATCGTATGTGATTAAAAATAAATGTAGCACTTTAGACAGGTTAAATTCCAATGAAAGGAAAGGAAAGGAACCTTTTTCACGACCTTCATATGCTATGACGCGAGGTCAAAAGGTTTTGTCCTTTGAAGACGACGAATTGAATTGTTCGCGTCAAGTAGTTGAGTGATAGTACGGTTACAATGGCCGTGAACACGATCTTTGTGTTTACGCGCAAATTTTGTTATCTCTTGGACGACGCTAGGAATTCCCAGATCCCGATGAATGTCTTCGTTACGTACATACCACGGTGCGTTAACGATCGTTCTAAGAACTTTATTTTCGGAAGTTTGTATGATGTTTCTATTGCTTTTCTTGGTACAACCCCATAGTTGTATACCATACGTCCACACTGGCTTTAGCACTTGCTTATAGATAAGCAGTTTGTTATGTAGGCTCAACTTCGAATGTTTTCCGAGTAGCCAGTACATTTGTCGGTATTTGTTTTGAAGTTCGTCGCGTTTCTTTTTTACGTGCGATTTCCATTTGAGCTTGACATCTAGAGTCATTCCTAGATATTTTGCTTCGTTTGCGTACGGTATTTGAGCCGAGTTTAGATATACAGGCAATCTATCCACTTTTTTGTACGTAAAGTTGACGTGAGTAGATTTGCTTTCGTTCAGCACAATACGCCAAGAATTCGTCCAAGCGTGGACTTTATTAATAGCATGTTGAAGCTTTCCGGTTGCTGCTTCAATGGTATCTCCCGTTGTCAATATCGCCGTATCGTCCGCAAACGTGGCGACGACACAGTTTCTTTCTTGCTGGATGTCACGCGTGTAGAGTACATATAGAAGTGGTCCAAGGACACTTCCTTGCGGGACTCCGGCTGCAATCTCCTTGAAGTCAGAGTAATCGTTTCCGTGCTTAACACGAAAGAGTCTCTCGGTGAGGTACGATCGTAAGATTAAAAAGGATTGCCGTGGCAATAGTCGTTGCAATTTATATTCCAAGCCTTCGTGCCAAACCTTATCGAAAGCTTGTGAGACGTCAAGAAATACACCACAACAAATCTTTTTTTCTTCCAGAGCTTTCTCAATCACGTCAGTTATTTTGTGGACTTGGTCAATTGTAGAGTGTTTAATTCTAAATCCAAACTGATGGTCAGGAATGAGACGTCTTTCGTCGATTACGGGCTGTAGACGTTTGGAAAGAAGTTTTTCGAATATTTTTGAGATAACCGGCAATAGGGAAATAGGCCGATATGATTTCTTCTCATTTGGCGGTTTGCCTGGTTTCGGGACCATTATAATCTCGGCGACTTTCCATTGCCTCGGAACATAAAGCAATCTGAACGAAGCGTTGATCAAATAGAGCAGTTTGATAATAGCTATATTCGGCAATTCCTTGACTACCTGCGCCGTTATCAAGTCGTAACCCGGAGCTTTTTTTGTATTTAAATTTTTAATCACTTCCCTCAGTTCAATCAATGCAACTTTTTTTACTTTAAAGTTGTCAGATGTCGTGACTGGGGAGTCGGGCGATAACGAAGGGCCGTCGAACGGCATAAACGTTTCTTCTAAGTGCAAGGCAAAAAGTTCTGCCTTTTCTTTGTCGCTCTTGGCCCAGTTTCCATCGATTTTGCGAATTGGTGGTGCTTGCATTTGAGGTTTCCGGATGCCTTTTAGCGCTTTCCAAAGCGAATAATTTGATTCTCTTTCACCGGAGAGATTTTCAAGATAGGTCGCTATCTTTTTGCTTTTAAATTCGCGAATACTATCTTTAAGGCGATTGCATAGTCGGTTAAGGACCGTTTTATGCTGCGGTGCACGAGTGCTTTGCCATTTCTTTCGTGCTTTTCGTTTCTCTCTCACCAGTTTAACGATTTCTCTGGGATACTTTTCGTTGCGGTTAATCTTATAGCTTCTAGAAGGAGTGTTTCTCCATGCCGCTCTTTGAATTGCTTCCACGAAACGATCAATTTCGTCCTCTAGTTCACAAGGTGTTCTAAGTGATACATTTAAGGCGATATTTGTTTCGCAATCATTTCTAAAGCCCTTCCAGTTTGTTCTATTGCTAGTGAGTCTTGGAGGCCGGTTATAAAATTACCGGCGAGTGGTCAGAAGAGAGATCAAAGCATTCTTTGACTGTAATAAACTTCTCGTAAATGCCTTTTGTAAGACAAAAATCGATAAGATCGGGAATTTTTTGTGAGTCAGTTGGCCAATAGGTCGGTTTTCCTGTCGAATAAAAACAACAACCGAATTCATATGCCCCTTCGTAGAGAATTTTTCCTTTAGAAGATTTACATCTTGAACCCCAGAACGTGTGCTTCGCGTTGAAATCTCCACCAATAAGAAAATTTTAACCAAGAGCATTGAAGAAACGAAAGTAGTCGTCTTTTTCTAGTTTGCATCGCGGCGGACAGTAAACAGACGCTATATTGTAACTCAGGTGCTTATTTTTAACCCGTACTGCGCACAACTGAAGTTTTTCCAGCTCTATGCTTATGTCGACCGAATGTTCGATGTTAGTTTTAATAAATAAGGACGAACCGCCCCGCGCTCTATCAGAAGGATGATAGGCGTGATAACCAGCGTAGCCTCTTATCTTTATCTGCGATTTCCTTGTTAGATGGGTTTCGGAGATCAAACATATGTCGATATTTTCTCTTATTAGAAACATTTCTAATTCGTTAGATTTTTGTAAGAGTCCGTTTGCATTCCATGTTACTATTTTAAGCAAAGAGTTCATATTTACTTAGATTTAGATTTGTGGTTAGCCATACAAAAGCTTTCGACGTTACTGAGACGTTCGAGAATCCGTTTGTTAATTTCACATTGTTCCTCGAACTTACCGTAAATGCAGTTTAGAATTTCATTCAACGGATCAGAGGGTGATCCGACTTTTCGTTTGGTTGCTTTGACTGCAGCCTGAGAATACGTCAGACGTACGGGGTTCGCTGGCTTGTCAGAGGTTATTTTTCGTTCAGCCTTTTTAGTGGACGACTTTGACGTACGTTTACCCGGCTTAGAAGGCTGATTGACTGTTTCAAGAGTCTGCCCTGCTGATTCGGGCGTCCTTTCAGTCGGCTTGGGAATCTGTACAACTGGCTTACGAGCCCGCCCAGTCTGCTTAGCAATACGTTCTTCCGACGTAGGAGATCGATCGGCTGATTTCGTTCCCCGTACAATCGGCGTTGTCGATTTTTTCCGTCGCATCTGTAATTCCTTAGCGACCTCGCAACCGCGATAATTTGCTGGGTGCCTTCCTTTGCAGTTAACGCAAGTAGCTTTTTCATTTGTGCTCAAATTGCAATTTTCGGAAGAGTGTTTCCCAGTGCACTTAACGCAGCGCGGCTCTTTCCGACAGTACGCTTGTGTATGATTAAACTCTTGGCATCGCTTGCATTGAGGGATTATCTTCGTGTTGACACGTAGCGGCTCAATTTTAACGACCATACTCTACTTGTACGAATATTGAATATCTTTTGCTGGCTTTCCGTTTTATGGAATGATAGCACAAAAAGCGGAAGCTTACGTTTCAATGTAGTTTTTTCACCACGGTCTGGTCGTTTTCTCTCTTTTTTTAAAAGGTTCACGGCGTCCAGAATGTTATAACCTCTAACGCGTAAATCATCTATAACGTCTTCTTTAGCGCATGATGGATGAAGTCCTCTAGCTACGACCCTCAAGGGTCTCTCAGACTTGTCTTCGTAAGTATGCCTTTGAATTTTTTCCTTATTTAGCCTTTGAGATACAGCCCGATAGCCCTCAGCGTCATTAACCTTGATTTTCCACGCATCGTTTCGCAAGGAAGTTACTTTAAATTCACTAGCGATCGTTGTTTTTAGAATTTTCCTCAGAGAATTATAGTCGGCAACGCCCGTGATATTTATTGGTGGAGGGGCGCGTTTGCTTTCAATTTGCTTTTCTGGTTTCGGCTGCGGTTTGCGATTAGGTTGCTGTTGTGGAACAACTTCAGGCGATGAACCGGCCTTACGTTTTTTAGATGGTCTTCGTTTGAGTGTCCAATCAGTTTCGCGCGTGAGTTCTTCTTCATCCGTGCTGTAGTGATGGCTACCCGGAGAAGGCTCACAGTGGATAACCGTCTGCGTTTTTGAAGACTCGTTTTGAGATTCAAGTTTATCAAGTTTGCTTTTGAGATCTCGACACAACATCTCCATTTCGTCGAGCCTCTTTCGGAGTACGGCGTTCTCCTTTTTCAGAGTACTCTCTTCGAAATCTTGCGATTTGCGAGACTTTTATTTTGCGCTTTAGGTGAAAACTCCTGAGGCGGAGATCTTTGTAGCCTCGAGCTTTTCCTAAATGGGTTGATTAAGTTCTGATGCAATAAATAGCTCTCCCCAGAATCCGTAGAGCATGCCTCTTGCGAGGGTGGATTTTCCAGTTGAACTGGGCTGCCACCTGGGGTATAAATACCATTAGTTTTGTTCATTGCATGATTTATATTACCGTAAGAAGGACGGCGGGTTGGCATTTTAGTCGCCTTCGGGTAGGGGTCAGAATATACCCGAGGTAGGCATGCCTGTCGTAAGAGGCAACTAAAATCCAACCTCCGTATACCGAGTATGGTGTATACAAAAACATGCAATGAACAAAACAAAAGATTTTAATACCCCAGGTGGCAGTCCAGGTACACTGGAAAATCCACCCTCTTCGGAGGTCGGCTCTACGGATTCTGGGGAGAGCCACTTATTGCACCTACTAAATCCCTTCTTAAAAAGTACAAGGGTATCTCTATCTCCACCAACAAGATCGAACGTCTCCGGAAAAAGAAGTCCGCCGGAAGCGCAAGCGCGTGAAAAACGGGACTCAGCGAAATCAAAAAGCATTCAGGAGGAAAACGACGTACTCCGTACCAAGCTTAGCGAAATGGAGCTACTCTATCGTGAGCTTAAGAAAGAAGTAGATTTACTCAGGCAAGAAAATAATGCCTTAAAAAAGTCGTATCTACAAAAAGAAAATACACTTAGCCCACAGCGCTCACCTAGTCGCGAATACCAGACGGACGAAAAAGAGCTAACACGTGAAACGAATTGGATCGAAAAGAAACAACCTAGCAAAAAACGCAAAGCTGGTTCCTCACCGGAAGTCGAGCCACAAAAGGATGAAAAGCGCAAGGAGTTGCAGGAAAAGCAACAACAACAAAAAATACGTCCTCCGCCACCGATAAACGTCGTTGGAATTACGGACTACAACAAGTTGCATTGCCTCCTTAAAGGAACTGCGACATCGAAGTTTAAGGTGACATCTCTGCGAAACAATACGTGGAAAATCAATGTCGATGATGCCGACGGTTACCGATCAGTATCGCAAAAATTGAATGCCGAAAAGATTCAGTGGTATACTTATGAAAATAAGTTAGAAAGACCACTGCGTGTTGTAGCAAGGGGACTCCACCCCTCGTGCACCAAAGAAGATGTTATAAACGACCTTCAAGACAAAGGCTTTAAAATTCTTGATGCCGTCAATATTATCAAGAAGGAGAAGCAACAGTCGGAGGGAGATCAGGAAAAATTGGTAAGGCGTGGTCTTCCACTATTCATGCTAAGTTTCGATAAAGACGAAAATAAAGATGCTATTTATGGCATTAAGACTATTCTAAATATCGTGGTCAAAATCGAACCTATGCGTAAGACCTCCAGATCGATCCCGCAGTGTAAGCGCTGTCAAAGTTTCAATCACACGCAGACTTACTGCCAGAAAGAACCGCGATGCGTCAAATGCGCAGGTGATCATCTCTCAGATGAGTGTCACCTAAATAAGCAAACCCCAGCCACTTGCATAAACTGTAAAGGAAAACACCCTGCGAACTATCGAGGCTGCGAAGTGGCGAAAGAGCTCCAAAAAAGGCGCGATACGCTTAAAAATTCCATGGGCACGAATCCAAAACCAATTAAGAATAGACCCAAAATAGCTACGAAAAAAGCAGCGAAAGATAAAAAATCCGTCAATATTCTCTTAAGATCGGGTAATGAAGAAAAACCCAAACGTAGTAGAGAAAAGCTGACCGGAAATAAATCCTCGAATTTTGGCGTGCAGTCTTATGCTCAAGCGGCGATGACAGCTAACTGCAAGTACAAGACCGACAGATCGCGGGAGATCAAAGCAAGAAATCATCCAATTTCTAGTGTAAAGACTCCTGCTCAAGCTGCGACATTGGAAAACGGTGATAGAGGTAGCTCACAAGATCATGTATCCCATGTTTTTTCCCTAATTCTTGCGAAACTTGAAGAGCAATCCAAAACAAACAAACTTATTTTCGAGAGACTAGTTGCTTTAGAAAACAACATTCATAACAGGCACACTACAACCAGAATATGAAAGAAACGCTTAAAATTCTTACTTGGAACGCCAACGGGCTTAAACGAAGACTCGACGAGTTAGAAATCTTTATACGAGAAAAAGATATTGATATATGCTTGGTCTGCGAAACTCATCTGACAAAGCAATCGAATGTTAAGATAAGGGGATATAGCGTGTATCACGCCTTCCACCCATCGGAAAGAGCCAGAGGCGGATCATCCTTGTTTATAAAAGAATGTATCGAACACTCAGCGGAAGTAAAGATTGAATTAGAAGCAATGCAAGTAAGCACGGTACGCGTTAGAAATAGACATTTTGCTTTCAACATTTCGTCTATATATTGTCCACTGCGATGTAAACTTGAAGAAAGTGATTTCACAAACATCTTCAACTTCCTTAAACCAAATTTTATTATTGGTGGCGATTTCAACGCGAAACACCCCTTCTGGGGTTCAAGGTACGCCTCTCAGAAATGTAGAAAGCTTTATAATGCGGGTATGCAATACAGTTGTGATTTTCACTCGACGGGTAAACAAACGTATTGGCCGACTGATAGAAATAAGATACCAGATCTGATCGATTTCTTTATTGTTAAAGGTATATCTGGCAACTGTATAAAAGTTGAAAGAAGCTTTGATCTCTCCTCTGATCATTCTCCAATCATTATGACGATAAGCGATGCTCTGATTAAAAAAGTAGGACCGGCCAGATTAACCAGCGCGAAAACGAATTGGGATGGCTTCAAAAAAGATATTGAATCAAATACTGAGCTGAGGGTATCACTTAAAACGCCCTATGAACTTGAAGTTGAAGTAGATCGCTTCGTCGAAATCCTACAGAATGCCGCGTGGAAGAATACTCCGAAACCTAAGAAAACGCCGGCCAGCTATATTCAAAATTATCCGCAGGAAATAAAAGAGATGATTAAGGAGAAGAGAAAAGCGCGCAAAAAATGGCAACAAACTCGAGCTCCGCAACATAAAGCACATCTTAACCGTTTGTGTAACTTATTAAAAAGATCTATTAAAGACCTTAAGAATAATGAAATGCAAACTCACCTAGAAAGCTTAACGGCAGAAAAAGATTCTAATTATTCGCTTTGGAAAGCTATAAAAGGTATTAAAAAACCTCAAATTCAAGCCGCCCCAATTAGGAAAAATCAAGACGAATGGGCCAGGCATGATAAAGAGAAAGCGCAAGTTTTTGCCACCCACCGGGAAGAAACTTTTAAACCGCTTGATGGACAGGCTCTTATTCAAAATATAAATACGTCGTATATTGACAATCGTATAATAAGAAATGCAACACTAACCGAACTTAAGGAAGAAATAAAGAAACTTAAACCTAAGAAGGCTCCTGGATACGACCTAATCACGGGAGAGGTTCTTAAAGCACTTCCGAGAAAAGGTCTAATGAAGCTTCTGTTCATTATAAACGCCGCGCTTAGGCTAGAATATGTTCCCAGTCAATGGAAAGTGGCCGAAGTCATAATGGTCCTTAAGCCCGGAAAACCGCCGAATGAAAAAACATCTTATAGACCGATTTCGCTTCTTTCAATCATATCCAAAGTGTTCGAGAGAATTTTGATTAGGCGAATACAGCCGGTTATAGAAGAGAGGCATCTCATTCCGGATCATCAATTCGGATTCAGAAGTAAGCATTCTACAGTTGAACAAGTACATCGAATAACACATGTAATCGAAAAGTCACTTGAAGAAAAAAAGATTTGTTCAAGCGTATTCCTTGACGTCTCTCAAGCCTTTGACAAGGTCTGGCATGAAGGCTTAAAGTTTAAATTACGACAAGTTCTGCCAGAGCACCTATATAATATTTTGAAGAACTACCTACCTTACGAATAGACTATTTTTATTTATTTATTTATTTATTTATTACTATGACATGCCTATACACAGTAAGATACAATATCTTATAAATTAGTGATAAGCTAGAGAAAATAAATCATAATTAAAAAAAAAGAAGAAAGAAATGTGAAATGAGAGCTACAAAATAAGAAAATCATATTAAATATTGAGAAAAAAGGAAAAAAGAAAAATTCAAGTGAAAGTTATATAAGAGTTCAAAAATAAATTATAATAAATAGTTCATCTAATTTGTGACATATATATTTTAAGGTCTTTTTTAAAACTTGTTATGTTGCCTATTCTTCTAATATACCGCGGTAATGTATTCCATAAACGGATTGCAAACACAAAAAATTGACGGTCAGAAGTGAGGGATGAATACCTTGGGAGGATCAACTGACTAGATCTGTTTGAGGAAGCCATTCTTATTTTTTCGTAGAGATAGGGCGGTTGCTGTGATAACAAAATGTCGCAGAGGAGAGTTAATGTTCGAAACTGAAGGAGACTGTCAAACGTCATATCAAACAAGCGCCGAGAAAAGTTTGACACCCTGTCGTATCTACGTAATCCGAAAACATACCTAGTTGTGCTGTTGAATGCTACCTGAAGCCTTCTTTTACTAACGTAATTACAGGAATAGAAAATTTCGCAACCATATGTAAGGATTGGAATAACCAGAGTTTTTGCCAACATAAGTCGAGTTTTCAGGGGGGTGTATGCTTGTGAAACCCAAAGAGTACGAAGTATGCCATATATTTTGCCAACTATTGAGTTTATATGATTATCCCATGTTAGATTACGATTCATAATCATACCAAGGTTTTTAGCGGTTTCAACATATTCAATGGGATCAGAGTTTAGTACAATAGAAGGAGGTGTATTTGAAATTACTAGACACTTTGATTTTTTAGGGTTCAATAAAAGACCATTTCTTTGAGACCAACGCGCAATGTTGTCGAGATCCTCATTAACACAGGCGACGCAGTGCTCAATCATACCAAGTGGACAGCTCATGTATATTTGAACGTCATCAGCATACATGTGAAAGGAGCAGTATTTAGTAACAGAGGGTCGTTTACATATAGCGAAAATAAAAGTGGACCTAAAATTGATCCTTGTGGTACACCGGAAGTTGTTGGAAGAAAATCTGACAAGGTACCATTGATTTCAACTGCTTGCATTCTATCGGCCAAGTAGGAAGAGAGTAACTTTACAGCGGAAGGAGTGAAATTATATTTCCGATGAAGTTTAGTGCACAATTTTGACTGATCGACAGTGTCAAACGCCTTAGAGAAATCAAGGAGCACTAAAAATGTCACTTTACCTTCGTCCTGGGCTTGACGTAGGTCTCCCGTGACACTAATTAAGGTCGTAGTGCAGCTGTGTTTCTTACGAAAACCAGATTGTTTAGCTGTAAGCAGATTTGTGTTATTGAGGTACAGGCTCATTTGCTTTTGAAGAATCTTTTCAAAAACCTTGGATATAAATGATAAAATAGAAATCGGTCTATAGTCATCGTTCTTTGAGTTTTTAGGAATGGGAAGGATTTTGGCTAATTTCCACTGTGAGGGATATGAGCCCGTTGTCAAAATAGTATTAAAAATATGTGTAACGTACGGTAGAAGTATTGGCAAAATCGACTTCAAGAATATGGGACTCACCTCATCAAGCCCCACAGCATTCGATTTGATTGAAAGCAAGCTTTCTACAACATCAGCACAATCCACGGTGCTAAAACTAAAGCTGGAAATTGGTGTTATGGGAGAGTGACTCAGAAAAAAAGTAGGGGAAGTCTCCACGTTATTCGAGATTTGAGCTATCGGCAATGATATGAACTTGGGCTACACACCTAAGCTTGCACCTTATACTATCCCTAACAAATACCGCCACACCACCACCAATTCGACCACTCCTATCTGAACGAAAAACCTTATATCCCCTTAGACGACACATCTCATCGTTGAAGTAATCCGTAAACCATGTTTCGGAGACACAGATGACGTCGACGTTGGATTCCTCAAACAGATCTCGAAATTCATCAACTTTAGGCATTAAGCTTTGAGCATTAATGTGACAAATCTGAAGGCCATTTTTCATTCTACTCAAAATCCGTATCATAGAGTGCATTGCTCCATTATTATTCATCGTGATAGAAAAATAAGACCACAATAAGTTTTAAAACAAGAAGAAAAAGAAATAAATATATAATGAGATAATGTGTTAACAATTAAAGGAAAGACAGAGAGAGAAACAAAAAAAAAGAAAAAATAAATAAATAAGATGATAATAATAATGATAATAATAATATTAATAATAATACTACAAAAGATCGTTATTTCCTGTTGATCTGGCAATTCCCTCGAGCCTCTCGATGCAGTCGACAAGTACAGCTGTTTCTTGCAGATGACTCTTAGCGTACACAGCTCCACGTACGGTATAGACAGATGAGAGTTGTTTACTTTTTTTCAATTGAAGGGCGCGTTTCATTAAGCGTCGATTTTCTTGTGATAAGCTTTCTCGCAGGTAGATAGCAGTACCGGAACTTGCGGAGCTGAGACCAACATGATGTAAACACAGCTGTTGGTTGTTTACTTTTCGAAAAGCGGCGATTGATTTTAAAAGGAAGTTTTTGTCGTAAGGCGTGTTGAACTTTATCATAATCGCAGAGTTGGGTGAATTGTTTTTAGCGCGTGTGCGATAAATATTTTTCAACACAGGTGGAGTGACGTTTATTGTATCACACAGTGAATTGAAAAGTGTCACTAAATTTTCGTTGGGTAAGCGCGGTACACCAAATAAGAATGCATCACTCGCGACCATTCGATTTTCATATGTGTCAACTGATTTTTTAACTTCCTTGAGTTCATTGGATGTACGATCAAATTGTCTTTTTAGATCAGTTAGTTCGATTGTTTTTGCCGCAAGGTTTGTTTTAGTTTCACTACATGCTTTGGTGACGTGACTAAGTGACGATTTTAAGTCTTTTAATTCTGATTTAATCGAAACAACATCGGTATTAAAAGAAGAAAGTGCGGATTCTAATTGCGATATTCTAGTGTTTATACCACTGATGCTTTGCTTTATATCACCGATTTCTTGATCAACTTTTAATTTAATATTAGATTCGGTTTCTGATAATTTGGTGGAGAGCAAAGAAATTATAAATTCGCTTTGTTTATGTAATTGTTCATCCATCTTATTTAAAATGTTGATGTTGCTACCGTCCATATATTTTTGCGCAGAATTTCTGTTCGTCGAGGACAAAGAACTTTGGGGCGAATTTCTTGCGGTATCGATCTTCGAATGTGAGCGCAATACAGTTTTTTTTTTTTGTGGAGGTGTCATGTGGGTGTGGTGGTGAGAGAGATGGTGAGTACAGCAAGAGCAAACAAATTGGAATTGGTACGGCGAAATTTAAGATTTTTACAATCACTTTTTAAAGTTTTTAATAATCCAAAAGAGAAAATAAACTAACTATTTATTTCGCCACAAATCGATTAAGAAAGGGACGAGTGACAATTATTTTAGCTGTTGATTATAGGACTATTTCAATTAGAGCACTTTTTGATCAGATTGATTACGAACAATTGCCAGTGGGGGAAAAAAACGTCTATTCGGTAGCTCTCATAACACTTGTGTCAAATGTGGAAACGAATATTCGGATTTTAAGGAAATAATGGCTGGGGTGCCGCAAGGAAGCGTTCTTGGTCCGGTCTTATATCTATTATACACTCGTGATATACCGCAAGTAGAAGGCACTGAGCTAGCTACATTTGCCGACGACACTGCTATCTTGGCAGTAGGTAAAACGGTCGAAGATACTACAGAAAAATTGCAAGAAGCTTTGGATAGAGTAAATGAATGGACAAAGGTTTGGCGAATCGCACTCAATGAGACCAAATCTGTTCATGTAAATTTTACTTATAAGAGAGTAAATAATCTGCCAATCTTTTCAAACTCGGTTCAAATTCCGTTTGCAAACGAGGCTAAGTATCTTGGAATGACACTTGATGCAAAGCTGAAATGGAAAACGCACGTTAAGAAAAAACGCAAAGAACTAGATAACAAATATCGAGAAATGTATTCGTTACTTGGAAAATATTCCAAGCTTAATATAGAGAACAAACTGCTTTTATATAAGCAAGTGCTAAAGCCTGTATGGACATATGGTATACAACTCTGGGGTTGTACCAAAATAAGTAATATTCAAATATTACAAACTTTTGAAAACAAAGTGCTAAGAGGTATTGTAAATGCGCCATGGTATATCAGAAATAGCGATATCCACAGAGATCTTGGCATTAAAACAGTCGAAGACGAAATCAAAAACTACGCGAGAAAACATAAAAGTCGACTAGAAAATCACGTTAATATAACAGTCCTCCAAGTTTTGGATGAAGGAAACTTACTACGCCGTCTACAAAGAACAAAACCTTTAGACTTAGCGCGACTAACCGCGTCTAAACTGCGGAGCTAGCAGGAACTTCTAATGGGAAGGTACCTGCAAAACGTCCTTATTTCGTGAAACGAAAACTACTTGATAAGTCGAATACTTAGTTGTAGTAAAAATGAAAACAAGTCTGTTTTGAAGGGAGGTTTTTTCATGGGTAAGAATCCCACACTACTATGAGCACGCGCTGTCGATCCTCATAGTGTCTTCTTGAAGATTTTCACCTACCCTCGGAAAAAAAAAAAAATTGTAGTCGCCTTTTACGACAGGCATGCCTACCGTGGGTATATTCTGTCCCCTATCCCACAGGGGGATTCATCTGTAGATAGGTTTCTGGAACCCCTTGATGTCTTAGCGCCACCAATATCAGATCTCGTGGTTGTCTGTCGAATGCCTTTTCAAAGTCAACTTATACAATATGCAAATCCCTTAAGGAATCACGATGTTTTTCCATTATGATCCTTATACTTTGGATTGCATCTGTGGTTGATTTACCCGAGACAAACCCGCACTGATCATCAGATAGCCGTATTATTTTTCGCAGTCGGCCACCTAATACCCGCTCAACGATCTTCATGGTTTGTGACATCAGCTTGATCGAACGATAGTTATCACAGTTTCGCGTATCACCCTTCCCTTTGTACACAGGGAGAATGTAACTTTCCCTCCATTGATTCAGCATTGGATCACCTCTCGCAAATTTGGAGATGAGAATTTTGAGCCATCTGAACCCGACGTCTACCATCTTTTTCCAGAACTCAGAGGGCATCTCGTCTGGCCCAATCGCGTTTTCGTTTTTTGGAGTATTTGACCACCTCACTAACTTTTTCGACTGTAACGTCGGGTATTTCTTCAGAGTTAGTGTTGGCTCTTGGAAAGTATAGCCGGGGAAACTGTTCATTCAGAAGTTTTTTACAATACTGCTGCAACCTCTGCAGAATTTTGTCGTCATCCACAAGAAGCTGGCTATGAGCATTGTTAATGAACTTTGGCGAACGAATCTCCTGAGCATTCCTCCTTCTTTGGGCGGCTGTTTTAAAGATGGTTGCGCTCTTGTTCATATTGTGTCTTCGCAGCTCCTGGAAAGCCTGGTTTGCATCAGCAACCGGGGAAGATATTTTCTCCAGCTCCCGATACAGGCCCTCCGTACTCTCTGCTTGAAGCTGGGCGCACTTCTTCTTCGCTTTTTTCTTGCAACATCTGTATTCCATTTCGAGGCGAACTTTTTCGTCACTACTATTAGAGGGGCATTTTGACCAAGCTTTGAAAGTCGCTTTCTTCTCATTTATCTCATTCTTAGCTTCATAACTCCACCACCATGTTTCTTGGCGTGTTGATTGTGGCCTTTTGAAGGTCCTCGCAGTGATTTGGCCTTCTTTAAGCAAGTTCGCTGTAGGGAATCCCACATATTTTGTGCTCTGCGCTCCTCATCCTCAGCTCCGTTGATGGCGTGAGAGAGGTAATTTTTCGTCACGAAAACAAAAGCCTCGCCTTATTCTTTGTCCAAATTGTACCACATGATTTTCGCAGAGACCCTTGTTTGTTTGCTTTTCTTTGATATTTTCATAAAAGTTTCTGTTAGCAGGAGACGGTGTTGCCGAGCGATCGCCTCTCCCAGGATCACTTTGCAATCTTTTACCCAAGGCTTCATGAAACCGGCTACCAAATGGTAGTAAATCTGGGTTTCATCTCCACCACTGCTGTAAGTGATCAGGTGTCGGCTTTGTTTGATGAACATGGTATTTAACACGATAAGACCGTGTGATTTGCACGTGCTTAGGATGTCTTCACCAGGAATGTTCCTGGTGCCATATCCTAGTCCTCCATGGCAGTCTTCATAGTCTTCGTTTGACTTCCCGACATGTCTATTCAAATCTCCTCCAACAAACAGAAACTCTTCCTTTGGGATGTTCTTTTGGAGGTTGTGGAAATCTACCCAAAATTCATTTTTATCCTGGCGGGGTAGTGCCTTTCCTTTTAGCAAGTATCACCATAATGATACAGTTTTGCAATATTACCATATTGCGATGGTGTTTGTAGTTTGATACGTGCATGATCCTGTTTTAGTATTGTTTGATCTTTCTTCTATGACACCGGTGATCTACAGTCGTGTCAACCCACGAACTCGCACGCACACTTGTGGGAGAGTTTTTAAGATAGTGCATGTAAGTGTCGCTAGGCTCACTTGGGTGTTATATTGTATAGATCTGATTTATCCCCTTAGTCGCCTGTTACGACAAGCGCTAGTTGTTGGGGGGCGCTGCAGTGATATTCTTAACCCGTCCCTGCACGGGGCAGATGAGATAATATGTGTAGATATATATTTACATATATTTGACGCAAACAGCCCATGAAGGGGCCTAGGGACTAGCTTATCGCAACCATTCATGCTGTGTACGATATATTTTTCGCACGATTAGAAGAGACCTACAGTTTTGTGCCGTATCCGAAGGGATACTGCGAAACTTTTTTATGGAAGCTTTTTACGACACCGATGCTTTCGAATGTTTGTCACACATCCTTCGTAGGACAAACTAGGGTACCTGGTACAAACAATTCACACAAAATTTCAATAATCTAATCTTTAACAATTCAAGAGTAGGCATATCAGGGCTCTGTCAGAGCGTTACGGACTCGCCAATGCTTAAAAAAATCTGAAGTTGAGTTTTACATTAAGTTTACGCATTCAAATCCAGCAAAGACGCAATTGTTTCGATGAAACCAAAGTGTGTATCTCCAACCAACATACCTCAATTACTGTTTAAATATTTAATTGGAATGGAATTGATTCCTTTTCGTGACGCACACGATATGCATCCGCTGCATCTGAGCAATTAAACTTTTCTATTTCGAATTGAAATTACTGTATTTTCATGAAATTTTTCCCGGATATAATATACCCTTTTTTCTATTCTAATATCTAACTCAATTAAGAAGATATCATGTGCCATCATCGGTGAAATTTAATTATAAGAAGCCTTAAACCAAATTGTTAATAGTCTGTCCGCAGTGCGGATAAAACTTTGAACTTGAATTACATTTCCTGGTAGGCCCTCGGGTCAAGTAATTACTATTCTTTAGTTTCTAATAGAGAAGCACTTTTGACACCACACATGACATTCGAAGGAATTAAATTTGACACAAGGTCTATCTCGAATAAGATACAGACTCATAAAGGTGAAACGAATATATACGATCGTACACACTGGCCCACGGGCGACATTCCAAGGAAGTTTCACTGAAACTAAATTATCCCCAACAAGAGATGCGTGTCAAAAGTATTTTCCTACGAATGTACGGACGCAACCATCCGGCTAACTGGCAACCAAATTGAATACGTTCTTGCCTCTGGAATAAACTATCTATCGTCGGTCTCTTTTATGAACGATAAAAACGCATGCATCTGTCATAACGCCAGATAGCCACCTCTGTCCTTCGTATTAATAAAAATGGAAATATTACGACACTGCACATCCTTACATCGCCTAGGTTACATAACTTGAATGAGGGCGGCATATCATAATTGCTATGATAATAATGTTTTTGCATCAACTCACCCGGTCCTTAAATGGCAGCACGAAGGGAGCCACTTATGATAAGACCAAACGCAAGAAATCACATTTGCATATGGTGCCAGCGACGACGACGGTACTCCTTATCTATGGGCTCTATGCACATCCTTATTCGATATCATATGCACTTCACGAACAAATAAGGCCGTGCAGTGAAACAATTGTACAACAACATCGTTTAAGCGATTAATAGAAGCATGAAGCATATGAACATGCAGACGACGACGACGACGATGGGACCAAGTGGACTCTTCATAAATTATTCAAGAGAGCAATTCAGTTTTCGATTTTCATAACCACAAAGTGAAGATGTGCTCCACAATCCGAAGAGCTGAGGGATAGAGAAGTGGTCAGATCACAGCTCCATTTATCATCTTAGAACAGAACTTTCTGTCCCGCTCTGAAGCTCACTCAATTCATTTCATTTTTGGGGATACACGACAGACCAGAGTTGACTGCATTTAGTAGTGTGCCAGTCGCGATGTCCTTTTATCAGGCTCTGCATTTTATTGTGGATACAGATGTGCGAAGACACTGTGCCGCAGTTCAAAGGAAACTTCCGATGATACATATTCAAGATGAAACCATTAGTCATTGGAGGTCCCTCTTCCTCATGGCTTACACTCGTAATGTGAACAAAACAATACCATTAGGCCGGAGTAGCGGATAAATGGCATGGAACATGCAGTCGTTGAGTAGAGATGCTTAACACGATGCTTCCTAAACTTGGGCAAAGTAGCCTTTCGTGTTATTTTTCTTTGAGGTGAGGTGCTTTCTGGTGAAGTTACTTCCGCATTAGGGAGATCAAAATGTTACACGATACTGTGAGCCGAAGAAACACACCCATTTCGGGGTTAGCGATGTCCGCTTGACCTTCGGTATGGTGTTTGTTGTCACAGAAGATGAATGCGATGTGACATTGGGAATTGGATTTATTCACCGCAATGATGCATATGAATTCAAAAAATGGATACGGATTGTACGAATATATTGTTGTCTATAACCGTACAAGTGGAAAACATATCAATGCTGACAGTGCATAAAGGGGGGTTTTCATTCCTATGAATTCGGTTTTTTGTTAAATGAATAGAATGCAGTACACCAAAGCCGGGTGAGAGCGAGATGGAAGTTTATAGGTGGTTCTTCGAACACACAGGGCAGAACATGCTCTCCAATTTAAGTTCGATTCTAAGATGATGCACAAGTAAAATCATCCATCTTAAGAACATTGTATAATAACAACGTTGCGTGCGTGTGGAAAGAGATTCAATATCTGAAGAATTTATAACGTCAATGGGTGTGAAACAGGGTTTCATCTTGATTACTTTACTCATGAACTTCATACTGTTCATCAATGGAATTACGGAAAATATTCACCCAAATATTATACTACAGGCTAAAACGTTGAATGCAAGTGAACAATCGCCTCAGTATTTTTCAGATAGGGTTTAGTGCTGAAGATCAAATTCTTATTCTAACGAGTATTACGGGAAGGTTTTTAAGTAGAAACAAATGTTTATGCTTTCTTTGTATATTTCAGGGATGTTTTTGATTCTATCAACAGGGACTCGTTACTGGCGGTCAAACGATAGTGCATGCGATCATATGAAAACACAAGCGTTTTCACTCAGCTGAGGCCTACCAACTCCTACTCTCAACCTCCACGCGGTGACAGCCGGGTGCCTAGTACCTTAATCCAAGAGATGGGTAACCAACCCCGTTTGGCGGATTCTTGGTGGCAGCAGATGAGAGAAGGGGGAAGAGTGCTTTTCTCACTAGAGCACTTCTTCCTGTTCCAGGCGGCAGCGGACGAATTCCCTAGACGGAGTCAACGGTGGCGTCTATAGTTCCAGTTAGGTTGTACTTAGTGAATACCTTCCGCGAGCTGCTTCGACGTATTCGGATCACAGGTCGGTAAGGAATTTACAATGTTGGTCAGGACATTGGAATAGAGATGGTGGCGGAGGAGCCCTTAATGGGCCAACGGCAGCGCTCATACTCCCGTAGTGGACTACTGGCACCGGTGTACCCGGCCCCTCGTCCTAGGGGAATAATTAAGGAACTGGCCCTCCAGGTTGGGGGTTGTGCCGTCGGGGTAACTTCCCTACCACGTAAAAATCGATGGTTCCGAAACAACCAAAAGCCTCGGATAAGGATGACTCAACTAATGACGACCCCAGCAACGAAATAAGGACAACGACCTTCGGATCTGTACGTGGAATGTTCTGTCCCTTTACAGACCACGTGCAGCCGAACAACTAGCAGAGGCCCTAGACTGCTATAAAGCAGATATTACCGCCATCCAGGAAGTGCGATGGGATGGGCCGGGCAAAAAGAGGATGAAAAACTGTGACATCTACTACGGTGATTGCTACAGAGGCAACAGGCAACGCTTATTCGGATGCGGATTTGTCATACGCGGCAGACTTAGGCAAGAAGTCTTAAGCTTCCGACACGTGAGCGAGCGTATTATGACTATCCGGATCAAGGCTAAATTCGCTAACATAAGCCTAATATGTGTTCATGCCCCCACAGAAGAAAAGGACCCTGCCACCAAAGAGTGTTTCTACGAGCTCCTCGACAAAACATACGAGCAATGTCCTAAATACGACGTTAAAATCGTATTGGGCGATTTTAACGCCAAAATAGGAAAGGAGGACGTCTTTGGTAGGGCAGTCGGTAAGCATAGCCTACACGACACCACGTCTGATAACGGACTAAGGCTAATTGATTTCGCTGTGGAGCGAAATGTCACCATAGCAAGCACATGGTTTCCTCATCTCGATTTTCATAAGCAGACATGGCGGTCCAATGATCATGTCACGAACAGCTAAATTGATCATATTGCGATCGACGCAAAGCATGCCTCCAGTATTCTGGATGTCCGGACCTTCCCAGCGGCCAACATAGACTCGGATCATTACCTTGCTGTAGCCAAGGTACGAATGCGGATATCCCAATCTGAGCAACAAAGAAGAATTATTGTGAGAAAATTTAACGTCGAAAAGCTACAATCGCAAGAGACCGCCAGACTCTTCGCTGAACGCGTATCCCGAAATCTCTCAATCACCCTTTTGCCGCCAGCATTAAGTACCGAAGACCAGTGGCAACGCTGCCAACATGCCATCAGAAACGCCGCGACTGATGTACTGGGTCTCGCTCGCCCACCGCCGCGAAACCCCTGGTTTGACGAAGAATGCCGGCGAGTGCATGTACCAAAACAAGAGGCATACAAAGCGGCGCTGCAAAAGAGGACGAGACGGGAAGAACATCGGCTTCTCCAAAAGAAGAAGAAAGAGCATGAGAAGCGCGCGTTTGAGAATATCGAGAGTTTATACTCCAGGAACAATGTACGGAAGTTTTACCAAAAGGTAAAAAGAACGTGTCAGAGAAGTAATACCCGTACAGAAACCTGTAGAGATGAAAATGGAAACCGATCCACAAGAAAGGAGACCCCCTCAACTGCGCCAATTATAGAGGCATCAGTCTCCTCAACATCGCACACCAGATCTTTTCTGCGATATTGTGTGAACGCCTGAAACCTTTTATCAACAGCCTGATTGGACCCTATCAGTGCGGTTTCAGGCCAGGAAAGTCCACCATCGATCAAATCTTTACAATTCGGCAGATCCTGGAGAAAACCCAAGAATTCCAAATCGGTACTCACCACCTCTTTATCGATTTCAAGGCCGCCTATGACAGCATCTATAGAGAAGACCTTTATAGAGCCATGTCTAGTTTTGACATCCCTGCCAAACTTGTCCGTCTGTGCAGGCTGACGATGGAGAACGCTCGCTGCTCTATCAAGGTCGGTAATGACCTCACCGAGACCTTTGATTTCAAAAAAGGCTTTAGACAAGGTGACGCGCTGTCATGCGACTTCTTCAATATTGTACTTGAACGGATTGTGCGGAACTCACAAGCCAACATCGGATGCACAATCTATTACAAGTCTGTACAACTGCTTGCATACGCCGACGATATAGACATTTTCGGAAGATCTCAGCGGGCTGTCACCGGTGCTTTTGCAAGCATTGAGGCGGAAGCGGCCAAAATGGGTTTGGCGATAAACGAGGGCAAAACCAAGTATATGCTGTCAACTAGAAGGGAAAACCAACACCGACGAATTGGACAAAACGTCACCGTGGGCAGCTATAACTTCGAGGTAGTAAGGGACTTTGTCTACCTTGGCTCTGCTATAAGTTCTTCTAACAAAATCAGCGTAGAAATCAATCGAAGAATAACTCTTGCCAATCGCTGTTTTTTTGGGCTTATAAGGCAATTCAACAGTAAAGCCCTATCTCGAACAACTAAGGAGACTCTATATAAGACCTTGATCATCCCAGTCCTGCTTTACGGCGCTGAAACATGGACTTTATTAAAAGAGGATGAAGATATCCTTGGTCGCTTCGAGAGAAAAATTCTTCGTAAGATTTTCGGTCCCGTTTGCGTTGACGGGTTTTGGGCGAGAAGATTCAATCACGAACTATACGAGCTGTACAGCGACATCGACCTAGTCAAAAAACTGCGTATTTAACGTCTGAGATGGCTAGGACATGTAGAGCGAATGGACACCAACGCTCCGGCCCGCGGAGTCTTCGAATCTAACCCCGAGGGACGACGCAGTAGAGGGAATCATCGCCGTAGGTGGCGCGCACAAGTTCAAGGGGACCTCGACCAAATTGGAGTGCGCAACTGGAGGCAATTAGCTAAAGACCGAGCTAAATGGAGAGGCTTGTTGGTTGAGGCCCAGGTTCACCCCGAACTGTAGCGCCACCTAAGTAAGTAAGTAAGTAAGGACTCGTTACTGCATAAACTTTCTTCCTTAGGGCTTTCAGCTAAGATCATCATGGTATATAGACATTTAGGTGAGGTTAGGTAAGGTGGCTGTCCAGGGGTCAGGACACACTTAGGCCGCTTGGGTCTATTGCGATATCACATGAAATAGGGACCGGACGAATCACCGGTTACTGGGGGAACATTAACCTTTCTCAGAGGGTGTTGGCTGAGAATAGCTATGCCTGAAATGGCTAGAGAGGGTGACTGACTCAATCAATCCTAAGTCAAAGTGTGCCGAGAAGGTATAGTGTACAAACAAGTATTTGGGATGATTGATTCAATCGAACCCCTGTACTGTTGTTTAAGTTATATTAGCAGGTCGAAGATAACCGTGTAGGTGTAGAGATGAATAAGCGTAGTAGAGTGACTGATTCAATCTAACTCTAAGTACTGCTATGCATGGTGTTGACTAGGTGGTGACTGTTTCAAGCAAACCTTTCATACCTAGGTGGACCGTGCAGGTGTAGAGGTGCATAAGCGTAAATAGAGTGACTGATTTTCGCATTTCAACTAAACCAGTTGGATTTCCTTATGAATCTATGTAAGTTTATAATGTCTATGTTAGACAGGCCACTTAAGTCTTCAAAGAAGTATTCACCTAATAGTTTCTTTCTCAGCGTGGCTAGGGCTGGGCATGTTATTCTTGGTGTCCGGACTTTCCGAGGAGCCAACGTGAACTCGGATCACTACCCAGTTGTAGCCAAGGAACGGATGCGGATATCCACAACGGAGCGAAATCAAAGAAATACTGTAGTATGCCGCCAGCAGCAAATGCGGAAGATCAGTGGCAGCGTTGCCAACAAGCCATTAGAGATGCCGCCTCTGATGTACTGGGTTTCTCTCGGCCACCACAACGAAACCCCTAGTTTGATGAGCAATGCCGGCAAGCACATGCAGCTAAACAAGAGGCGTACAAAGCGGCGCTGCATAGAAGGACTAGAGCTCCTCACGAGCTCTACGTGCGCAGGAAAAAAGAGCAAGAGCGACTTCTCAGAAAGAAGAAAAAGGCGCATGAGAAGCACTCGATCAAGAACATTGAGAGACTTTATTGGAGGAATGATGTTCGAAAATTTTACCAAAAGGTAGAAAGAACATGCCAGGGTTTCAAAGCCAGAACAGAAGCCTGCAGGGACGAAAATGGTAACATAGCAGTAGAATCACAGTCGGTGCTGAAAATATGGACGGAACATTTATGCAGACTGTTAAACGGCGATGATGACCAATATTCCGCTGTCAGGCAGAATTAGCCATTCAACAGTGACGATGGCAGTCACGATTCCCGTCAATCCGATCCAACAAAGCTGCTGGAGCCGACGGCCTTGCCGCTGAACTTTTCAAAGCAGGAGGAGATGAGCTGGTAAGGAGCATGCATCAGTTCACCTGTAAAATCTGGTCGGACCAAAGTATACACGATGTATGGAACCTCAGCGTCGTTTGCCCGATCCTGAAGAAAGGAAACCATCTGAACTGCGCCAATTACAGAGGTATAAGTCTCCTCAACATCGCATATAAGATCTTGTCTGCCGTATTATGTGAACGCCTAAAACCGATCGTCAATATCCTGATAGGTCCTTATCAGTGCGGTTTCAGGCTGGGAAAGTCCGCCATTGACCAAATATTCACACTACGACAGATCTTGGAAAAAACCCATGAGTATAAAATCAATACGCACCACCTCTTCATCGATTTCAAAGTTGCCTATGATAGCGTGTATAGAGACGAGTTATACAGAGCTATGCCTAGTCCTGACATCGCTGCCATGCTCGTCCGTTTATGCAGAATGACGATGGAGAACTCTCGCTGCTCCATAAAAGTCGGTAAGAACATCGCCGAACCGTTCGATGTCAGGACAAGGTGACGCGCTATCATGCGATCTCTTTAGCATTGTACTTGAGAGAATTGTACGAAACTCATAAGCCAACACGGAAGGTACAATCTTATATAAGTCTGTACAACTACTCGCCTATGCCGATGACATTAACATAATCGGAAGAATCAATGGGGCATTTACAAGTATTGAGTTCGAGGCAGCAAAGATGGGTTTAGCGGTTAATGAAAGCAAAACAAAATATATGGTGTCTACAAAAATGGACACCCAACATCGGCGTCTTGGACAGAACGCCACAATAGACAGACATCATTTTGAGGTAGTGAATGATTTTGTCTACCTAGGCTCTATGGTCAGTTCCACATATGACATCAGTAGGGAGATCACACGAAGAAATACTCTTGCCAATCGTTGTTTCTATGTGCTAAGACAGCAATTGAGTAGTAATTCTTTATAAGTCACTAATCATCCCAGTCCTGCTGTATGGCGCAGAGGCATGGGCTTTGACAAAACCGGATGAGGATGCGCTTGGTTATTTTGAGAGAAAAGTTCTTCGAGCGATCTTTGGTCCCGTCTGCATAGACGGTGAGTGGAGATGAAGATACAATACCGAACTATACGGTCTGTGCAAGGACGTCGACTAAGATGGCTGTGTCATTTAGAGCGGATGGAGCTCAACGTTCCCGCTAAGAAAGTCTTCGAATCCACCCCGGATGGACGGCGCAGTAGAGGACGACCTCGCGGTAGGTGGCGCAACCAACTTGGTGTGCGCAACTGAAGGCAGCTGACTCGTTACCGTGCTGGCTGGAGAAATTTGTTGGTTGAGGCCCATGTCCACGCCGGACTGTAGCGCCATCTAAGTAAGTACCTAAGTAAGCAACAGCCAAAATTATTGTCTTTGCTGACTTCTACCTCCACAATTCCAATAAATTGTGATATTCTAACAGAATAGATGACGCTGGAATGCAAGTTGAAGCCATACTTTAATATCACCATTACACCTGCCTGGGAAGTAGGGATATCTTCGGCAGATTTGCCATTGTATGATGTCTAATTGTGAGGAGCTGCTGTACTTTTGTGCGTCTTTTTCATAGATCGATATACGAGTATGAACATATATTTTATATGAACTGGTGACAACCGATTTTTAATATGATGTTTTGGCCTTGAGCGTTTCGGCATCTTCTTAAGAATTTTAGACTGTAAAAAAGACAATAAGCCGAACGGAATACTACCCATAGTCTTCAAAAGTTGTGCATCAGAAAACTTTGCAGTATAGATTTGCTTAGCTGACATCAATGCATAGGAAACCCAGTCTACCCTTTCTTAAAGCAACACAGTCAGCAAAGTCAACTCTGGTGATATGGTTTATCCACATGATTAACATCGAAAATTAAAATCAGAATCAATGAAGTCCAGCTGCTATCCTATATACCTTCCCTGTACGCACTGCGACCTATAAGATTTTTGTGCCAGCCCTGCGTTTAGCCGAGAACTGGGTTAAGGCTCTCGATAAACCTCTAGGTTCAATGTTTGCATTGCTCAGTAAGGCCCATCTAAGATGTATATGTTCTGCCGTCACTTTTGGCTCTTTATAAAGTCGGCATGTATCTGTCTCTGCTACTCATATTTTATGCAGATGGTATCTAAGTGGGCAGTGTTCAGTCAGATAGCATGTTAAGGTCTTTATGTCTTCATTGCTGAGTTCAAGTAACTTCTTAGTTTTACATTGGTTGCGGATAATTAACTTAGGCCCGTACATTTGGCCCAGTACTCAGTGTGACTACCAGCTTCCCATTGTTTTATTTTGAGGTTTGTACTACTGCGTGTTACCCCAAAATAGGATTCAGGGGTGGCTGGCGCCTCTTCTCCTTAAGCAGCCTATCCATTCATTGCTCTCGAAGCCTTTATGTCGTGGTATCCAGGCAACAGTGACGGTGTTTTTATTTAGACTGAGAGAGTCCCAAACAAGTTTGGATCCTACCGTGTAGGATTTGAGAGCCATATGTGCTACCTGGCTGTCCGAGAAGATGTAAATGCGATTGTCCTCGACCCTTCATCGCAGGAATTCTGGTGCACAAAGATCGATTGCTTGGCTTTTCGCCTGAAAAACCGTTGGTGATTTCCTAACCGCTGCTGCACGCTCGAACCTAGGTCCATAAACCCCTGCGCCAGTGCTACCATTTTCTTGGTAATGCTACAAGACCTTCATTCCTCCGTGAGTAATTTTCTGGAGAACCGGTATTCCTTTAACATGGTATCCGGGATTTTAAGAATAGCGTCGTTTTGAGTGCACTCTAGAATTTGCAGATGTACTGTATAGTCGCCGATTTTGAAGTCTAAAATTTGAGGCAGCCCAAGAGCAGTCACCAGCAGTTATTTTTGTACTGCAAATTGTAGCGGCGTGAGGCTAAACGTTGCTTCCATTGCTGTCGTGCGGCACGTTGTTCATTGCCCCTGCTATACCCAGTACGGCTAGACGATAGATTTTTCAATAGTTCCTGTGTCTTGACCTGCAGGGTTTTTGGCTACTAAGCTAACGATGCATACAGCATAACTGATCGTGGGTTTAGTAATGCAACTGTACTTCCAGTATATTATGTTGGGTTTTAACCCCAAGTTTTACTTTGAAGGCGCTGGCATACAAACATCGGTTATGTCGCTTCTTCGATAGCCTTGTTGAGGTACTTACACCTCCAGGTGAGCGTTTTGTCAAGTATAACTCCTCTGGACAAGTCGATAGTACGGCTTAAAAGAAAAAAAAACATCCTAGGAACTCGCCTTAGGGTGTCTTCGACAATACTTAATCTGAGCTGACTTCTATGGGACTTTATATACTCTATGCCGCAGATGGTAATTAAACAACTAGTTGACAATATAATTATTAAAAAAAAAGTGAACTTATGGAATATATTGCAAAGAGATTAGACTATATAATGTTAAGGTAACTATGATTTATATAATTTAAGGTAACTATGATGAAAACCTCTGCTTCAATAATTATTTTCTTTAATTCATTACGCCTTTCCATATCCATGCCAAAATAATCTTTTTTTTCGAAAATCAATTATCGCATTTGACAATGACGGCAGACTAATGCGATGAAATGTCAACAATTTACTGCGCGTCTGTCTCACATGCGTTCCTGCATGCATCACTGTAAGTAGCTTAGCTGCATATTTGTTTCAAGCTTTTAACTACTTCAATAAAATATGTCACCTTATCTGGTGCGATTGTACTTTAAAAAGAGTCCTCTTCCAATACCACACAAGCTTTGAAAATACAGTAGACCCCCCTACAGCACGGGTTCATATAAGACGGGTTCGTATAACACGGCGGAAAAATTGCGATCGTGTTCATATAACACGTTAAAAAAAATGAGACAGATGTTGCGATTTTATTACGTTTTAGCTCATGTATTTGTATAATCTAAGTGACTCGTACAAAACGAATTCATAGAACACGGAGCATATCTACCGTGTTATAGGGGGGTCTACTGTATATCCAATAACCTGCAATAAATTCTATATTCTGAACCAGAGCCATGATTAACCAAAACTTGATATTTATCAATTCCTTATGCGGCGCGAAAAGTACGCCACTCGTCCGCACCAACGCCACGCGCTCCGGCGCACACACCTATTCTGATTCTAAACCCAAGTGGGCTCACGATGCAGTTAAATTTATGAAAGAAAAAGATTAATTCAATAAATCACCAATTGGGTGGTGTTTGCAGGTCTCGGGCATTTCCATTTGCTTAGCCGATTACTGTCGCTTCCTTGTGTTTAGAGAATTCCTATTCCGCTCCATCGGCATGGGTTGCTGCAGCATAGAATCTCTCTGGAATTTCTGCAACATGCGCGCAGCAGGGGAATTCGGTATATTTTCTTCCTTTTCCGTTGAGTTTTTTTTTTGTTTCTGCCTTTTTATGGAACCATATATGGTATCAACAATCGCAAGCGCAAAGCTGCAGAAAATTGTTGATCTACACTGGTCGAAAGTGGCCGAAGGAGGGAGGTAAGATAATGGGTGCCAATGCAAGCACTAAAATGCTAAGCAATATAAATTGATACTGTTGACTTAAACGTCAACACACCGTTAGACTTAGAGTAGCCCGCAGCTGAAGCTAAATTCCGGCGGGGTTCTCACTATTTGACTACAGATGCGTAATTGCTAGCAAAACGATTTGGGAGGCCTCCAGAAGAACGTCGGAAATGCATTCTATTGGCGCGGCGGCTGACAAATCCGATTAAAATCAATAAACGTCAGATGAATGCCACGCGGAAAATGGTCGCTGAATTCCATAACACCACGCCATAAACTGACTCATAATAGCAGCAATCATACCTGCTCGCATAAATCACCATTTATGCCACTGGCACTAGCCTATGGTTGCGATGGACATTCCGAATGCGTGCTACATGGCCCATTTAATCTGTCAAAGTGTCAAATAGTGAAACTTGCTATGGTTGTGTCCAATGCGCTGCACTGTGGGGGCACCATCCAACCACAGAGATTAGTGTGTTGCATCATTTATGGGGTTGCCTTGAAGACAGAAGTGGATGACAGAATATCACTTCTGTGACAATGTGGCCCTTCAGCTGAGGTCCTACAATCGGGATTGCTAAAGTGGAAATTGCTCACCGGAGGGAAAACATTACAGAACATGATGGATGACATCGCGGAAGAATTTTACTGCTTCTTTTTGTGTGGAAGCATTCGCAGGTGGTAATTGCAGTGAATGAAATGGCCACAGGAATTAGAAGCGTGGAAAGTGAACTCTAGAGCCGTCAGGACTTAGTGGCTACTTTTACTGCTGGTTTTATTTGATTATTTCAATGCTAAGTTATTACAATTGCTGTAAGACGGAAGTGATAGGAGTGGTCTTTGATTATAGCCAAATACAAGTACAACACCATAAAGCACTTAAGACCTCGATGCATTCCGAATTAAAATCTTTTACCCCAAGCTAGATGTTTGTTCTTTGCAGACAACATTACCAGTTAAGCCTCTTACAATTTGAGTACTATTGCAATTGTGTATCAACGCGAAAGAGATATTAATACCTCATTTATATTAATATATTTATACATATTACCACCTTACTATATGTATAGTAGGGGTACTACATTTTAGGAACATTTAAAAAATCTACAATACTAGTCTATGTAGTGATTATTCTACAACGCCCTTGAATCTGTATTTCAAACCGCAAATACTGATACAAATTATCTATGTAAAATGTTTTTTTTTCATAATTTCGCGCACACTCAAGGGGCTATGAATAATAGCTTTTAAATGTTTTTACATAGTGCGGGGGTTGGAAAGGATAGAAAGAGAGAGAACTGAGTTGTTTATGTTTCAGAAAATCTCCGAGGGGTGACGTTCAGATAACTGGGCAGATAATTTGTTACTTTTGTCTTTGCTTCTGATTCACAGTATTTTATTCGCGACTACCGATGTCATATGCATATAAATCATTAAACAGAGTGAACAATTTTCCCAGCCATATGACCAACCTACTGCCAATGTTATGCCTTCGCTTGTACATACAAGCTTTCGCAATTGATCGGAATGAATTTATATATTTCATGAGAAATAAATAAATGCTTGCTGATGTCGGGATTTTAACCACGAACTATTAGCGTTCCAATTGACAACCTACCACCACATGATTGCCACCCCCATACTCGTAGTTATCACCAAAGAGCTACTTTGAGTTTATTCCCTTGCTTCAAATGCTTAAAGTTCATTCAACGAAATTTTTTTTAGATCTCTACTAGGACAAAATATAAGATGCTAAGGTGATTAAGAAGCGAAATTGAACTTTCCAAATTCTCCATGAATTTTTGTAGCCATTTCTTGTCTGTGACAAGAGGAGGTTGTCTCTGGAATGCAAAGCGTCGCGGACAATGACTACTACAAAGGTTGCAAAGACAAAAAATAAATTTAATCTGCTCGTCACCTGCTGTGATTGTTCTACTTTCACCGACAGTTGTTACTATTACCCAAAAGGACACATAACACCTGTACCTTAAAGATCTTTCTTGGTGATTTTCTCACTATTTATGCATGTCTCTTCCTCCAATTTGCATTAAACCGCTGTTTATCAAAGACTGATTTTAAAGTGTCATGAGGACTGTAAAGCTAGCATTACACGATTGACGATTTACGTCAATATTTACGCTTTTTTGAAGTCCAATCGACATCAATCGTGTAAAGGCACAATTTTTTTATGTCAATCTACGCCAATTTGGTTGACCCCCAGATTGTCCCCAATTTCCGTCAACAAAAATTTACGCGATTATGTCAACCGACAGCTCAATTCCGTCAACCAGTGGTTGACCACTCGAGCATCAACCACAGACGTCAATATTGGATCAATTTCGCAGCGAAATTGATATATCTCGTGTTTTTTCGTTTCAAAGAACATATAAGTTGTGGTACTTCTGATACTATGATTGGTATTGTACAAAGTGCAATTCGAAACAGTATTGAGAGCGATTTGAAGCTGTCGCCAGTAGCTAGAAATCTGTAAGTTACGGCCAAACGCCCAGATGCGAAAGTTGACTTTCGCATATTTATGACTTGTTTTTTAATTAGCGGTATCACCGTGTGCAACAATTCATTGAAAGTAGTTTCATTCATCCGCAGAAAGTTTTTATACAAATGTTTCTGACTCTCGATATCACGGAAACATCCGTGCCCGATAGAAATTGTGTCAGGTAGTAGTTAACCTCTCAAAAAAAATTGCCCTTCGGATACGACACTAAACTGAAGGTCCCTTCCATTCGTGTGAAAAATATAACGTAAACAATATGAGTGGTTGCGAGAAGATAGGCCCTGGCACTTAAAGAGTTTTTGCGCCAAATATTTATTTATTTTTTATTTAATCAAAGAAATAAATTTATTCACTAGTTGAAAATATTTACATACATACATCATATATTTTCAATGGCCCGCTAATCCTTGGAGGGTCGCGGGAGTAGGATGCTCAGGTGGACTCTGTACCCTTCTCGATCCTCCGCCATTTACTCCAACTTATCAGGAAGAATCCCTTGACGGCTCTAGAGAGATGTCGAACTTGGTCCAACCATCTATTTCTAGGCCTTCCGGAGACTCGCCCACCTGATGGCACGGCAATCATGGCACATCTCGGAAGCCGGTCTGGGGGCATACGCACTAAGTGACCAAATCATCCGCAAAGAGCAAATGACTAATCCTTAAATCGCCCACTTTGAAACATTCTCTGCCACTGCTGGGCTGCAAGGAGGAGGAGAAGTGACAAAACGCACCCTTGGTGGAGTCCAACGCCCACAGGGAAAGGTATTTATTTAACACCGTTTATCCGAACACAGCTTCTACAGTTTGTATGTAAAGACTGAATCGCCCTTAACATAGAACTATCAATCCCATACTCCTGCAGAACACTCCAGAGTTTCCAAATCCACAAAACAAGTGTAGACAGGCTAAGCATACTCCTAGGTCTTCTCAAGAAGTATTCTGAGAGTGAATAACTGGTCGGTTGTGCTTCTACCGGGACGAAAACCGGACTGCTCATCCCCCAAACTGTCCTCAACCACAGCTCTGGAATGAGTTTCTAGCACCTTAGCGAAGACTTTTCTAGGGAGACTTTAAAGAGATATACCCCTGTAGTTGGCGCAGTCTTTTTAGTCCCGTTTTTTAAAAAGAGGCACAATCACTCACATTTGCCAATCACCAGGTGTTTCACCGCATTCCCAGTCCACTTTAATGACACGCTAGAGCCATTGCACTCCCTCCTCACCTAAAGCCTTGAGCACTTCTGAACGGATGATGTCCTCCTCATTGGAAAGAAGTGTACCGTCTTTGGATTTGACTCCTTCAACGAGGATCATCGTTCCTCCTAATCACACTCCCCCATGTCATAACATCTACAGCCACGTGAGCATTGAAGTCACCCATCAGGACAAAAGAATCCATATCTATCGATGCCGTTGTCGAAATTCAGAGAGTCCGCGCTCACCCCTTCACCACCGTAATGGTTCGCGAGACCATTGACAGGAAGCTCGTAGCCATTTCGGGTTTGACCCAGTCGGCTGCCGAGCGGGACAGGCCGACCCCCAGATGTTCGCATACTGACACCCTTGAGGCGTGGCTCCAAAGGATGCCCTGGTTTACCAGGTTTGGCAATATCCGAGGGCCGTTTACGTCGTCTTGTCATCATGGGGTGTGCGCTTTGTTAGCCGTCACTGGATTGTATGGATGGGAAATAACTATTTAAGTTACCCCATCTGCAGATCCCAGTCACGTTACCTGCCCCCCACCACGAGGAGGTCAGGCCAGGGGGGCCGAGAATATTTTCTTCTGTCAATATTTATGTTGGGAAATTCATTTGGCACTAATGAGAGCAAGCGTCAACCAATAGTCAATTCGATTGACACAAAAAAAAGTCAATCTAGTAAACGGTCCTATTGCATGGTTGACGGTTTAAACTTTTTTTTTTTTAATTCCGTCAATCGATATTTTGGTTGACGTTGACAAAATTGACGCTTTTAAGTTAATCGTGTAAATCGGGGGAAAAATCTATTTACGCTTCTATCAAAACTACATCAATCAGGCGTATATCTATCTCGATTTACGCTTTTTCGTCAATCGTGTAATCCTAACTTTAAGCTTTATTTCAAGAAAAGCAACTTTGATGATGGTTTCTGCACGGTCGTTGGAATCCATTATTCTAAAACATATGTCTGCACATAGAAAAGACGGAAAAAAGCCACACAGCTCCATCTAGTTTAACATCTTGTTATTCGAAATCTGTCGATGGTCATTCTATCGCCCTATCATTGGAGCTCGTAAAGAGTGTACTGCCAATATTCTGCCATGATCCAAATTTCCATAATAATTCTAAAGTAAGAAAAAGATCTGGAGTATTTCTGAAACCGTTTGGATTGTCTGAGATGCGAAAATACTCTTTTATCGGCTATTTCATATTACAGCAGATGACAAAGGCCTTCACTTGTCTTCTGAAGTTAATTTACCGCATATGGATGATGGATCTATATCCATAAAACCTTATTTTGTTTGAGGCTTCAATATTCTGGCCAGTTGATCATTATCTGATGGGCTATAACGGGTGCGCCATTTTTTATGTCGGTATGTAAATATTGAATAACTTTGACATTTATCAACCGATTCACTTGAGTAGACATGTTTTGGAAACGTCGATTCAGTACAATTCTCCGAAATAGTGACGCTTTACATTGGAAATAATCATTCAGTTGTATTAACTCAACGTGCACATCGTCGATAATATCATGGCCAACAAGCACCATCTGATAACACTATTCGTCGTTTGGTGTCGAATTTTATTGAGCACGGGACAGTGGGAGATCGTCGACATGCCGTTCATCAACGCCGAAGACGTTCCAATGAACTGGTTGAAGCGGTAAGAGATAGTGTTGTTGAGAACCCGCATGTGTCGTATCGTCACCGCGCTCAGCATTGTGGTACCAGTGGAACCACCTTGCGGCGCATTTTGAAGCATGATTTGCATTTGTTTCCGCATAAAGTGCAATTGACTCAAAGAATATTATCCACAGACATTATGTCTGCCCACAAATGTGTGAAAAAGGTCTGGACGGTTACTGGTTTCAAAAAGACGGTGCGCCGCACTGCAAATCAAACAATGCAGTTTCTGCAACGAAAATTCCCTGGACGTGTGCTGTCAAAAAATAGCGACATTGGCCACCCCGATTGCTCCCGATTTGACCCCTCCGGACTTCTTTTTGTGGGATTATTTGAATAGCAACGTGTAAGCCAGCAAGCCTCAGACCATTAACGAGCTCAAGGGAAACATTCGTGCCGAAATCATCGCTATACCGCGTGAGGTTCCAAGTTCGAATCCCAGAAAAGGCTAACAAGTTTTTTCACGGTCCCACCTCTCGCGAACGTTTGACAAACATCTGAGAGTATTGTTGTCTTGAAAAAAGCTTCTCAAACCAAATTGCCCTTCGGATACGGCACTGAACTGTAGGTCTCTTCCATTCGTGAGAAAAATATAACGCACACAACATGAGTAGTTGCGAAAAGCTAAGCCCTGGCACTTGAAAAGCTGTTGCGTGAAATTTTTTTATTTTTTATTTTTTTTTTTATAGAAGCTACAGACGAATTATATTCTTCCCTCCAACAAGCCAAGTTTGACCTAGCAAATAAACATAAGCCACACTTAAGACTTTTCTTATAACTTATAAGGGTTTGATACTATTTAAGGCATAGGATCCCAGTCGAAGAATTAAGTAGCACAATAAATCCACTTGAGAGATACGATGAGCAGAACTTCAGCATTAGAGAATTTAAAACAAGTGTATATCCTTAACATTCACCTGAGAACTTTTGCCGAAAATAATGATGGTGCAGAAATATGAAAACTAAGAAACTCTCGTTCATTGTTAGGAACACGGCATACTGCTACGCAATTACGCATATACCGCCCGTATATCATCGTCTTCAGAGGGATCTTCTTCTTCGGTATTCCCTAATTCTTATCGCCATCAACACCAAGCCGTCTGCATTCAACTTTCACCATTGCTGACTACTTTAACAGGGTAGTATCTTTAACAGATATACAATCAAAAGCGCCACAAACCAAACACCAAAGTCAGCATCTATTCCTGGTGCATGCATACAGTTCGTATGAGCTGCATCGAGGTAAAATCCCTGGCAGAACTGTACGCAGAAGGGTAGTTATTGAGCGCATCGGATGCTCTAATGTTTCCTATCGTTAACCTCCGCCATTACGGCCTTATTTATGACACCCCTTTGGGAGCCTGTCCACCGTTCATCAACAACGGCCCGATGCAACCTCCACTGGCCTAGTGAGTCTGCAACAGGTAATCAGCGGTCCTGGGCGCTGCAAATCGCCGTCAGCATTGTGCATACATATGTCACGATGCCGTATATGGTAAGTATCTAGTCTCGCACGGCAAAGAGAAACCCTGACCGATAATTTGCTTGTTTACAATTCAATAATGGCGGAATTCGACAGCTGATGGCTGTATTCGTGGTAAATAAACCTCGGGCCGCCAGTGCATTGTGATCAAACGGTATATAACTTGACACAGGTGCGATTAGGGAAAAGAATTTCTTTTCGAATTTTTGATGGCTATGATCCATCAAATGATAACCAATTTTGAGAGTAGTAGGAAAATCTTGGTCAAAAACTATGGAATCAGTTTGTGGGCAGAGAAATGATATAATAAACCAGGACATGGAATTATCGAGAAAGATAGAGGAGACTCGAAGGTGCTTGGAAGATGTAAAAAGCAGCTGCCTTGGACAACATTACGTACATGTTGGGATAGAATTTCAGCGCTATCACATGAACCGTGAAAGAATTCGTTGGTTCTCTAGCCAGTGTTCTCTTTAGATATAACTGAATCTTCCCAAGCTGATTGACGTGGTCAGTGTTGATTTGGCATCCCACCTGGCCCAGATTAATTGCGGTGTCTGTTCCTTTCCATTTTACGAGTATATTACTCATCACTTAATTACATTTTTATATCTGTATATGTTTTGGAAGCCACCTGCTTTGATCTCTCATTATATCCACGCTTAGTACCTTGACTATGCCTCACTAGCTAGTTGTCGACATCGATGAGTAACAAAGAGAATACTTCAGTGAACCAGCAATTGTAGGGGAATTTCTCTGGAATCCGGGGCTCTTCATTGACTCCTCATCGATTGTTTAGACTCGCGGCACCTGGTTCATTCTGCGCCAAAAACAAGCTGACGGTATAGATTTGGCGCACACATAAAAGGTCAAATCAAGGAGGCAAGCAACAGCCGCAGCAGTATCAGTGGTAGCGACAACAACGAGCATGTCCACTATTCATTGTGCTGCCACATGCACTGCACCGAGTTGTTCGCCTAGATCGCAGCTGCCGTGTGACTCGAAGTTATCCAAAAATGGTCATCCTAATGGCAACTGGCAATGGTCAGTATCAGCAGGTAGTAGTTAAATTGGCATTGTTTTGTTTCAATAAAGTTCGAGATGCTAAAAAGCGGTACAGCGGCATGAGGCATCTCTCTCTCGCGAGGAAATCTTTTCCAATCGATAATTCGTAGAGTGGGACAAGCTGATGGCTCTGGTGATGGTTGGCGTGATGCTGCGGTTTGTGCGAACAGCTCTCGCACGTACAAAGAGATCGTTGAAAGTCGCATAGCTAGCTGCAAATGAAATAATCACTGAATGGAGGAACAAGTAGGACACGTCACACTGACAATTGGATTAGTTGTTCCCGATGATGATGATGCTGGTAGTCGGTAGTCAGTAGTATTGGCGGACTAAGCAGTGTATAGCCGTGAAGACATCTGTGTTCCATTGTGGGTTACAGGTCGTGGTATGTGCAAATGATGGTTATTTATGCGTCGCAGCAGTAGCAAGGTGTACTCAGTAGGCGAGTCATTGTGCAATCATTGATTGGCACTTGAAGGTGCATGCCTATGCATTGGCCGGGGCGCTAAACGCTGACCATTTGAGGTAGTGAAGTGTGGTTCCTTTATGTGAGATGGTATACTATTAGCGTATGACTGAGTGCATATTTTGGAAAAAATCCCAAAGTGGGGCAAGTCAATGTGGGAGTTGACGTTTAGTTCTGTGCCAAGTGGAAATTTGCCATACTAAGTGCTGACAGAAAGTGTTAACTG